>OV179147.1:0-2400000 GCA_921972225.1 Euplexia lucipara | reverse complement strand
GACCACGTTTTTTTGCCTGTGAGAGCAGTTTCCCTGCTTTACGCATATGTTCAGAAACTGCAAGCTTAAAATCAAACAATGGCATGTAAATATTGTCGTTGACCCTGCGCCAAAGAAGCCATGCGTTTACTATGCATAGGTCTATCATGTGTCTATCATAGTATAGGATTTACATGATTGGAAGAACCATAAAAGCGTGCAGGATCCATTTCTGAAAAAGCACATTATAGAAGTTTGAGTGCATAGGAAGCCATATTTGACGAACATTATTTTGACTGGAACGCATACCAAGCCATATTTGGAGTTTGCAAAAAACAGGTCAAAAATCAAACGACAATAAAACTAATTACAAAAATAACTTACTATTATCTTAGTCGATGATTTTAAGAGTAAATAACAATTTTTATTGAAGATCTCAGTCACTTTATTTCTATTATTTTTCACTGACAAAAGTTTCACTAAAATGTTGCACCTAGCTCGCCGGCCGCGTTATGAAATAATCTCAAATAGTTCTGACACAGATGACTTACCACAGACAAAAAAATTACATTTCGTTTTCGAAGAAACACTACTTATGGTACAAATTATTTTACGATAATTTAATGATAAGTTAAACTGTAAAAAAATAAAAAACTTTAGAAGCCATGAATGGCTTCGTATGCGGTAAGGGGTTAATTTAAAAAGCGTAATAGTTTTCATTGGATTACTTTTTTCTGCTCCTTGAAAATACAACAACCCATATAATATTATAATACCGCAAAATTGTAACGCAATTTGGCTTACTTCCATTTCAATTCACTTACGAAACCTCCATATTATTGAGTCATAAAAACATCCATAACGGACAATTTTCTTCATTACAACATCT
The DNA here is from genome assembly GCA_921972225.1 of Euplexia lucipara. Classification (NCBI taxonomy): domain Eukaryota; kingdom Metazoa; phylum Arthropoda; class Insecta; order Lepidoptera; family Noctuidae; genus Euplexia; species Euplexia lucipara. Next base: position 2,399,132 of record OV179147.1, on the reverse strand, counting down.
GTATTTTCTTTAATACTGACGGAGAAATACTGCTTCTCAGTCATCGCTCAGAGCTCACCCAAGTGTAGGAGCGTACATTAATCCTAAATCACCCACATTATGGACTGCAAGACAGAACGATCGATCTGTCAACGTTTATCCCCACCTAAAGCAACTGTAAATAATGATAATGGATTACTTTGTTTTCTCTTTTTTTTATTAACTGGGAGCAGATTAGGAAGGCAAAAACGATATCCCCGATGTTTTTACACTGGCGCAACGGACGAATCTCCATTACCATTTTCTGTCGAGTTTGACCCTCGGCGTGACCCCACCCTTTTCCAATATTGTTAACCTTAATTTTTTTAAACGAGTGGCCCGGTCCTGTAGACGAGATAATCGTCTACTCACATTATTTTTTATTGACTGTGTTAAAAGTACAGTTCTGGGAACGGTTAATCGTTGGTACCCCTTGTACTGTTACGCTAAGAAATTTTATGTAGATTTTAAAAGTTAGCGTGGCAAATTTTAAAGAAATTACTCGGATTTTGTCATAGATTTCTCCCAAAAACTATATAATATCATTTGAAACAATTTGATAAAATTTTGCTCGTTATTATTTTATAATACCAATTATTTCGCTAAAATGTTAAGTATATCTCTACCTTGGTTGTCCTAATAGCTATAATTAATTCAATATTATATTTCAAGACTGACTTGAAATAAAAAACCAAGGATTAAATTCAAGGACACTTTTCTTTTGCAATGCATTTTAACTTGTGACTAAATAATAGCAGTTAGTGACCCTGACTATTATGCCGGAGGTCGTGGGTTCGATTCCCACACAGGACAAATGTTTGTGTGTAATTTAATGTAATGTAATTTATCTATAAAACGTATGTATTTAGAAGTATTTAAGTATGTTTATCAGCTGTGCAGTACCCATAACACAAGCTCTCGAGCTTAGCTTGGGACTAAATGGCGTTGTGTGAAAAGTTGTGGAATTTTTATTTATTATTTATCTAAGGTTAAGCTACGGTTGACGAGGTCGGTCCGTGTGTGGGTGACCAGTGTGACCATGACCACTCATTACGTGTACGTGCCTCGGAAAGCAATTTAAACCGCTGGTCCCGGCTGTCATTTACATTGTAGATCTTCGACAGCCGTAACAGTTAAACCAATGGGTTGTGTCCCGCAGTCTCTGGGTGATGGAAGTTAGGCAAGTGGTCGCTCCATGTTCAACACTGGTACTCAGCTGCATCCGGGTACACTGGAAGTCAACTCCAACATTATTTGGAAGCTAGGCAGTTGATAAAAGCCCTTTTCTAACTGTTTAGAGGACAGTGTCCAGTCTAAACGGATGCAGCTGAATACCAGTCATTTACATACCAGTCATTTACATAGATTGACAGCCAATCAAATAAGACCTCTACAACTCAGATTTAGGTAGTGCAAATCCTTCTTGTTCAGATTAATTGATTCAGATTCATTTATTTGTCTGAAATATGGTATTTTACCGATTTTGAGAAGGCATAGGTAAACATTAGAACTTCATATTCCGCCTCCTAAATTAGGCATGCAAATTTTATAATAATAACAATGATTGAAAATAATATAAAAAAATTCAACACAATTAATATATTGCTATGAACAGATGCCAGCACATCAAGTTACCCCAATGTGTCAAATTTCTTTGATCGTTTTTCAACTTTCTGCTAACCAGAATAAGGTTCATATTCAATTGGGAAAATTTGACACATTGGGGTAACTCGATGTGCTGGCGTCTGTACATAAAGAAAGTACGATTTCAATAAATGTCACAATGTTAAATTACAAATGTCTAATGAAAATAATAATTAAATTTCAAATAATAATAATAATTAAATTAGATTACTAATGTCAAATAATAGTACTTAGTCATTAAATTACAAATATTATATGACCACAATAATTAAGTTACTTTCTTAACGTTGTTTATCAATAACAACGAAAATATGTATTTGTAAAAGAAATTCACAAATTTATGACTTTTTCATAATTAGGGATATAATACCGACTCTCGCCTTTTATTAATGCAATTGCTTGCATTCTCACCGTAAACATTCTTAGTATAAAATTGCCAGTTTCCAGTATGACAACCATTAGGTACTCTTATCTGCAAATTAGAATCTAAATTTTGCATATAATATTAAAAGCCACATTTAGAAGCGCCACGCATTGTGATAAGAATTTACGAGTACCACCCACACATAGAAAGGTTATGTACTAACATTTCCCTTAGCACACGACAACGTAAATGTAGGAAATTCGGAGTGCGTGTTCGCCAGTGGCCCGACCGATAAGAATCTAACCTTGACCTTCAAACGTCCTAATAAACTGGTTTTTTTTATCGTCCCGAGTACTAGAAAACTTTTAGTAGTTGTAGATAACAAGTTGATATGATGGAAATTGGAGCTGGATTAGTTGTTCCTGGGACTAATTATAGAATTCTCTTTTTTCACCATTTTTTGGTTAACATAGGTAATAATTTACTAAACGTGACTGATTTGAGGCATGATTTTTCAAGACGTGTTACCCTCAAAAAAAAGTTGAAGACGTTGCTAAAAATAGTACAGTAACATTAATAAATAATAAATATTTCACAACTTTTTCACACGACGCCATCTAGTCCCAAGCTAAGCTAAGAGCTTGTGTTATGGGTAATAAAGAGTTAATAAACATACTTATATATGTCTAAATACATACATATTATAGATAAATTACACCCAGACACAGAACAAATGATCGTGCTCATAACACAAACATTTGTCCTGGGTGGGAATCGAACCCACGACCTCCGGCATAGAAGTCAGGGTCACTAATACTAGACCAACAGGTCAGTCAACATTTCGCCAATTATGTTCATGTCTCATGTTAAGTTTTGTAACTACCTATTACATTTAACAGCAAAAATTCATACGATATTAAATTATATTAAAATTCCAAGCTCACACATTTGTAGATCCTTTGACAGTCGCGTCGTTACCAGTAGTAAGAATGCGAAGTCTCATAACTAATCTAGCTTAAAGGTATCATAGTACCCAGTAACTGGGTGGTGGGGGTCAGGTGGCTAGGCAGATGATGATACTCATAAATTTACCAGAAAGTTCTTTTTCTGATTTAAAATCCATTAAAATTGACGTCACGTTTAAGTCAAACATTCCTGCTAGGGCTAGATATTGCAGAATTTCATATTATATTAACTTCCACGACAGACTTGTCGTGTAGCGTTGGCAGAAGCAAACGTTCCTACCCCACGGGATTTCAATCTGAGTCGCGTTTAGAGCAGTTGGCTTACGTCGCCTGGCAGAGTCCATCAGAGGACCTAAATTGGCTTTTATATCTAAATATGTTTGAATGGAATAGCAATTGAATTCTACGTTGGAATATCCGATGATATTTCAATATTATTCAGAGTCTTTATGGCACAAAAATCTTTCCTAAAGTTTTGTTTTTTTTTTGACACAGTATGGGCTAGGCATATAATTATACCGTTATCTATACATATGTCGGAGATAGCTTACGGTTGGGGTTGAATCTTCATCAAAAATCAAATTCACTCAAAATCAAAAGTCGTTTATTCACTTTAGGCTGAGGATCAGCACTTTTTAAATGTCGAAATTACATAAGACAGTCCCCCAAAGAGCCCACCCTTCGCCACTTCCTAGTGTTTTTGCTGGGAAGAAGAAGTGGCGGAACAAACTCCCCAGCAACACATCTGTCTGATAAGTTAACACATAGTCGAACATGATTATCACATCGTTATCGGTTACAAGCAGAAATGTTTCTTCAGGATAACTTAACTGTTACATTTTAACACTTTACAACGAAACGAATGACAGTTCTGGGACGTCTCAGCTCCACTGCGGTCGGGCACTGAATGTCGTCCTCGCTGCAGGCTTAAAACATCACGACTCTGTAGTAGCGCGCCATGGTGTCGGTAGATCACGTGCTATCGCCTTTTGGCGCGCTTGCGATTCGTTGTGTCCGTACTATTGACCGGATCCGACACGGCCATCCTGCGTTTCACACGTCCTCGTGTGTTAATCTGAAGCAAAAGAAAATACCACACAGTATCATTCACGCTCGGCCAGATCTGACCTAAATAACTCTGACTCAATAAAAGTATCATGTCTTTGAACATTTTTACTCTAAATGCAAGAAAGTAACTTCAAAATTCTGTAACACCATCGAAATTACAGAAACAAAACATAAGCGACTGACAATTGCTGCAAAATCTCTATGTACAACACATGTAAACAGTAAAAAAGGTCATCCCTGTGACCATGAAATGCGACCCACACAAAGTCAACCCCGTGACTACAAGTGTTCTATGGTAGTCATCCCTGTGACACCAAATTAACAGTCAGTCAACCCTGTGACCGAAGCGCAACACATGTGCGCACACACACACATGTCAACCCTGTGACCATGCGAACTCAATGATTCAGTCATCCCTGTGACTATCGCACACAAAATTAACAATAATTGAACTAATTAAGTACCTAGAGTACCCGCAGCAATGTCAGGTGAAGGTTCTGAAACGCCTTCAGTATCACATTTCGGTAAATCACAGTTGTCATTTAATTCAATAATTACTTTTGCTTCTGGCGTTTTCCTAACCCCGGTGGAACATCGGTTTTAAGTTGAATAAAAAGAATTCCTGTCATTAATTAACGAGGTAATTATCTTATTGGTACTTTACATCATCCTCATCAAGTTGGTCACAGCGCACTGCGCACCACATTAGTCATTACAAAAGGTTCAACTACACGTTAAAAATATTAGAAAACTCAAAGCACAACTGACGCAATCACCGCGCTATCTCAGAAGAGGCACAATCAGACCAGATAAACCAAAATACTTAAGCACTACGCGTGATGTTTAACTACGCATAGCCCTCCTCCTAGTAACCTCCAGTTACCATCTTACTCATGGTTTCCACTGAAACCCGACCTCCGCCAGAGTTGACTGCCCACCACGTACTCACGGACTACATACCGATTTCTACTGAGCTACGGTTGCACGACAACCTCTGGTACGGTCTCATCCATCACGTAAGCTTAAAGATTTCATTTCCACAACTACTTTACTAAAATCTTGTCAGTTATACTCTGAGCATGTGCGTTAGAAATACAGTTAGAGTTAGTCAAGTTAACTCGTCAACCACCGTAACCTAGACAATTAAATGACCATTGCTTGCGCGGAGCCTTACTAAATAAGCACCCTTATGACCTTGAACGGTCTCAAAATCAACAAGATCAGACTAAATCGACCGGAAATCTATTATGTTTTGCATTTGCACGATTCAACCTCAGTTTTTTGTTTGCCTAAAGTTATACCTCAAAAATCGAAACTCACTAATTCTCATTCTTCAGTTTGAATTAATAAACGACTTTATCAAGTATACACATGCTAGCAGCCACTAAAACATCCTAAGAACGTCACAAATCGCTAAGCAGGAATCTTATCCGTGGCCTGTGGCTTTTCACTAAGCCCCAACAAACCTCCAGTTTGTCACTATGCATTCTCATCAATGCCGAGTCCCACGGACTCTCATGGTCTCTACAAGACCCCGACCTCCGCCAGTGCCACTCGCAATACCGCGTATCCACGGACTACTTAAAGCAGATACCGATTTCTACTGGACTACGGCTACGAGGGGCTACTAGTACGGTCTGACCAGCCGACCTAAGATTCCCAACTATCACTCGATTCAACCTTTTCTAAGTATTTTACTTAGTACCTACTTGGCCCTCAGGCATCCGCCTTCCTTTCATGTGCATACTCACAAAAACGTTATGAAAGATCCCTTATATTTGGGGCCTAGTTTAGTATGTTTCGTTATGACTGTACCTACAGTTTATTGCTAACTGAATTTCGATTAATGAGTCTTGCTAAAAACAACTATCATCGATTTTGATCGCTGTAAGAATCGACTTAGAAACTATCAAAACACGTTGAACCTGTTTGTTGGCCCTAAGTGAACCAGTAACGTGTGTAAATCAATGTTATTAGAATGACAAAACCTTTTATTAACACTTAAGCACTCGTATGCCAAAAGCTTTGTCTCGAGTGGATCCACGTTCGATATGACGGGTTAACTCGCAAAACATTGTCTTAGATCCGCAATGTACGCGTCAGTGTACCAAATAAAGCTAAGGTATCTTTAACCGCCCTCATAGTACTACTAGCAGACTACCAGTATCGATAAACCGGAACAAACAAAGGAACTTATTTGGTTAATGCGTCTATTAATACGAAATGCATTTGTAGACAATATAAGGTAGCTCGGCCTACCTGACCTCAAACAAAGGACTTGCATTTGAAGCGACACAACAAGATTTAGAAAGGTCAAATGAAATAAACTAGAACACAACATCAATGCACCAAGTAAAAACCAAATAGTCAACTTATTATCAGCCCTTCTCGCTGGTAATGTCTGATACATCACACACAGCCCTTCTCGCTGTCGTGCCCAGAATAGATTGGACAGTACCAGTCCTAAGACCTGGCAAGCCCAGTACCAAAAAGTCAGTATCAGTCCTTCACACTGATAAGCCCCAAACAAGACGCATGTTACCGGGCCTTCTCTCCGGTAAGTCGTCCGTTTAAAACATACTTTGTGCATTAACATTAATCGGAACGAGTTGATGGGCCTTCACCCGCATCATCTAGATCCAATTCTTCACTAATTACGTCCAATTCGCTGGGGACATGACCTTGTGGCATCCTTCTTATGCGATCATGAGCATACTTGTATGTTCTGTTGCCAGTTAAAGATTTTAACACATAACGATCACCTTCGAGTAATTTAACGCATTAAAATAGCCCTCTGCTAATTTAACTTCCAGTAGCCTATCTACGCGATGCTAAAAGAATATTCATGACGTTAAGTTCTCTTAACATACCCGCGGTATCGACGCTGTTTAAAAAAAGAACATTTTTGTTTAGTAATAACTAACGAACATTTTGTCACGGTTGATTGTGATAAGTACCCTGTTTAAAATATTTCGCGAACGATCATCACACCTATTTGAAATGATTTATTATCTTATTGTACGCGCTACCCGCATGTAAAATAAACTATTGGCACTATTTAAAACTTCGCAAATAATTCGTTCGGTACTAGGTCTATGTTTGTAATAGTATCTAGGTATGATTTTTACACAAACGTTCGCATTGACCTTCAAAATTGTGATTAGTACTGCTTGGAAAGAAAACATTTTGGTTCCAAATTCAAACAAAAATGACACGACTCACCGGATTGTTGTCTGCAAGTGGGTACCAGCTATTTCGCGCGCATTTGTAGGCCGCACTGCCGCCCGAGACGCGCTGCCAAGCCGCGCCACCGCCAGTCAAGTGGGAAGCAAGTTCTTTATCCCACTTCTGATGTCGGAGATAGCTTACGGTTGGGGTTGAATCTTCATCAAAAATCAAATTCACTCAAAATCAAAAGTCGTTTATTCACTTTAGGCTGAGGATCAGCACTTTTTAAATGTCGAAATTACATAAGACAGTCCCCCAAAGAGCCCACCCTTCGCCACTTCCTAGTGTTTTTGCTGGGAAGAAGAAGTGGCGGAACAAACTCCCCAGCAACACATCTGTCTGATAAGTTAACACATAGTCGAACATGATTATCACATCGTTATCGGTTACAAGCAGAAATGTTTCTTCAGGATAACTTAACTGTTACATTTTAACACTTTACAACGAAACGAATGACAGTTCTGGGACGTCTCAGCTCCACTGCGGTCGGGCACTGAATGTCGTCCTCGCTGCAGGCTTAAAACATCACGACTCTGTAGTAGCGCGCCATGGTGTCGGTAGATCACGTGCTATCGCCTTTTGGCGCGCTTGCGATTCGTTGTGTCCGTACTATTGACCGGATCCGACACATATAATAAGACTGTAAAAAAACTGTGTCTGTACATTGAATATATTTAAAAAATAATAATTGAGGGGGGTTTAGAAACAGTAATAGAGCACGAATCCAAAAAAAAAAAGTCTGTCTGTTTGTCTGTTTGTCTGTTTGTCTGTTTGTCTGTTTGTTTGCACACGCTAATCTTCGGAACTACTGGACGGATTTGAATGATTTTTTTTTTGTTGTATAGATATTAAGTCTGGTCAACACATAGGCTATAATTTATCGTGGAAACTGGAACACCTGATGCAGAACCGCAACAGACCAGCTAAACTATAGGCGATACAAAAATGGTCCCATAGCGAAAATTGTTCCGCGTGATGAACATTTTCTGCTGAGAGAATAAATTTGAAGATCCGGAACACCTGATGCAGAACCGCAACAGACCAGCTAAACTATAGACGATACAAAAATGGCCCCATAGCAAAAATTGTTCCACGTGATGAGCATTTTCTGCTGAGAAAATAAATTTGAAGATCCGGAACACCTGATGCAGAACCGCAACAGACCAGCTAAACTATAGGAGATACAAAAATGGTCCCATAGCAAAAATTGTTCCACGTGATGAGCATTTTCTGCTGAGAGAATAAATTTGAAGATCCGGAACACCTGATGCAGAACCGCAACAGACCATCTAAACTATAGGAGATACAAAAATGGTACCATAGCAAAAATTGTTCCACGTTATGAGCATTTTCTGCTGAGAGAATAAATTTGAAGATCCGGAACACCTGATGTGGAACTTCAAGAGCCCAGCTACACTATAACATATATTGGAATGACGTCTTAGCAAGAGTTGTTCAGCCTTATGAGCACTCGCTGTTGACGTATAAAAATCGAAGATCTGGAACACCTGTTGTGGAACTCCAAGAGCCCAGCTACACCATAACTCACATAGGAATGACGTCTTAGCAAAAGTTGTTTAGTCTGATAGGCATTTCCTGTTGACTTATCAAAATCGAAGATCAGAAACATTTGATATAGAAATTAAAACTATCACTAATTTCATTGCATAATTATAAAATAACATAAGTAGGAGGTACTACGCGGTGAAGGCGGGAACAGTTCAGGACTGATTTTCGATGACGATGGTATATCGTTGAAAATTAGACTCTACTGGCAAAACTCCCATTTTTTTATCGTATGCCTTCGGGCTTATGTTATTTGAGTGTTTAATTTCCTTTTCCATTTACCTTCGTTACACGGTAGCTTACCCGGTAACGCAGGGGAGCAGCCACTTAGATTTTAATTGATCAGGTATCATCACAATAAAACTATAACCATGCCTAGAAAGAGGTCAAATTTTTCCCAATGTTCCAAAGGTGCTAAATGATTAAAGATCATAAGATCCCAACAATCTACCGAAGAGCGTTAGGAGAGACTTGATGCTGTTCGAGAACATGAGGCTGCAACTCGCTCCGTGGAAACTTCTTGGGATCGCGAAGCACGCCTGCATTCTCAGCGTATTTACGCATCTACATCCAGGTCTCTAGAGACCAGTGAAGAATATGTGCGTGACTGACCGCTGATCGTGAACATCATGCACTGTCTCGCGAGTTGGAGACGTTCATGGAAAAAGCATGACGCTTGAGTTTTCAGCGTATATACGCATCGACTCTAGAGATAAGTGGGGGAAGGAGATGCGCGACTGACCGCTGATCGTGAACGTCACGCAACATATTATGATGACCTAAAGTAAAAGAGATATAAAAATGGTGCCATTGCAAAAACTATTTCACGTGAAGAGTGTTTTCTGCTGTGAGACTAAATTTGAAGATCTGGAGCACCTGTAGGGGAACTCCAAATCCCAGAGACAATATAACATATACATAATAGAAATGGCGTCTTAGCAAAAGTTGTTAAGTCTAATGGCATTTCCTGTTGACCAACAAAAATAAAAAATCTGGAACATCTTGAATCGTCTCGCGCATCCCATTGATTTCCCGTCCCCGGGCTTATAGAATTCGACATCAGATGTTTCAGATCTTCGATTTTGACGACCCCGTTGTCGCTGGCATAAGCAACAGGATCCGCGTACGAAGTCGCGGGCAGAAGCTAGTATAAAGTAAATAGCAATACAGAGAATTGTATAGAAACAAATGTTTGAATTATATCCCACCACCTTTTTTCACGATGTTCCTCCATCTGCTACGGTCTCTGGCGGTCTGAAGAACATCATATACCGAAGAGTCAAGAGTGGTGTGGATCTGGTTGGACCAACGTATTGGGCTGCGTCTATGAGTCCTTTTCCCATTCACTTTGCCGGTCACGATGAGCCTTTCGAGATTAACACCGTCTTTCCTTGCTATGTGACCGAAGTATTGAAGAATCTTACATAGGCACTCGGACGACAACCGCAAGGAGATTTTGAGTTTTCACAATATGGATGTGCTGGTACTAAATGCTGTCCAAGGGATTCGGAGCATCCTTCTCCAGCACTACATCTCAAAAGCATCAATGAATTATTATATCTCACGCCTAGTTTAATATTGTATGTTACTAACAAGGAGTAATAGAATAAATGCTGAAGGAACGCGTTTCTTAGAATAGAATAGAATAGAATAGAATAGGATTTATTTGCATAAAATGTAGGTTACATAGTGATGGACAGTAGAAATTAACAGTACCGGATACATTTTGCCGGTATGCGACATGCAAATATTTTAGTAGGTACATACTAAATCTTAATATTTAATAGAATTATCTGTTTACAACTCAAAATACACTCAATTCAGTAACAGTTCAGATACAGAATAAAAACATTTGTCTATCAGCCATATTTTTAGTTTTGTTTTAAATCGTTTTGTAGGCAGTTCTCTAACAATATTTGGAATTGCATTATATATACGTCCACACATAACATAGGAGTTTTTTGCATACATTGCCGACCTAGGTACACTTCTGTTGACAATTCTGGTTGGATTCCTGGTATTCCTGGGAAAACGGTCTCTAGCTGTTTGAAATAGTTTTGGATTTAATTTAACAAACATTGCTGCTTCCAGGATGTATAAGCAAGGTAATGTAAGTATTTTATATTTTTTAAAAAGTGGTTTGCAAGATTCCCAAGGTGGAATTCCCTCAATAGCCCTGACACATTTTTTTTGTGCAAGAAACGCCTTTTGGACTTCGGTCGAGTTACCCCACAATATGACACCATAGCTTAAAATAGAGGAAACATATCCATGGTACGCTGCTAGTAAGGTATTGACCGTTGAAGTTTTACGAAGTTTGTGGAGTACATACACATATCTATTGATTTTGTTGCACACTTTGGAACACTTTTCTTACGAAGGATACGTGTGTAGCTAGCTTACAGGTAGTTGTTCCGGGTTAAGTTGTGTTTGTAGATATCAATATTTGTAAACGCACTCCGACATCCTAGTATGGTCCTAGTATCCTAGCTTATGAATTTTGTGATAAGGCAACGTTGTGATTTAAAAGAAGATGTAGTGACAAAAATTTAAAAGTGTGTTCAAGTTGTTTGTTAACATTGAGAGCATAAATAAAATGCGACTATCAAAAGTTATATAATAAGGCACATTTTAGTGGAAACCGCCGACGTGGCCGGGAGAGGACCCCCCTGAAAGACGTACAGTTTTTGGTATAGTTCTTCAGAAAGTTTATATACGTAGTAACTTCTTGCAACCAGCGTATTTAAATATCTAATGTATGAACATATCGTTGGCGTATCTAATAATAATATCGTTGGCACTTCCATGATTCGGACAAAGCGTTTCGCTTCGTCGTTTATAACGCGTACATCGAAGGATTGGAACAACTTGCCTGCTGCGGCCTTCCCGTCCGATTATAATTTAGGTGTCTTCAAGGCTAGAGTGAATAGGCTCTTAATAAACTAGTGCGCTTCACCATCACTGATTGCATCACTGCTTACCATCAGGTGGGGTTGCACCCAAGCACTGGTTTGTAATATTAAAAAATAAATAAAAAAATTGCAGTTTCTGCCTAATCCTAAAACTTACAACCCACTTAACGAAGGGATACCCTGTTAACCTGCTACTGGTATATTAGAAGTAAAAAACTTGTCAATTCAAATAAAAGTAAGTAATAGTATAGTATTAAAGGTGCATTTAATTAGATCGAAAGCTCTAGAGGTGATGATGACAATAACTGGCGAAAGAGAAAGATGGAGAGTGCTTTTAACATTTATAAACCTATCCAAAGCTGTTTTCTTTACAATTCACAACCAAAACACGCCGAACCCGTCAAATAAATCCTTAAAAAAAATCAAAATCACGAAGCCCAAACCCACTGATATGAACCTCAATAAATCCTTTCCCGAGAAAAAATACACAACACTAAACTGGCGGGCGTCTTACAAGACAGTACTTGTAAACATCTGGCACGTCTACACAGTGCCAGTGTGGACAGGAACAGTGGCAATTACAGAGCGCGGGGACATCTGCGTCGGTTGGCTTATATGCAATAAAGTAAGTAAGCGGACTGGATTTACGAACGGTGGAGGTGGTAACTTGGCAGATTTTAATTTGAAATATTTTACACCAGCATACGACACGTGATTTCACCCGAGTTGGGAACAACGCGGTTGAAACCACGTGTTTCGCCGTTTATAACGCGTACATCGAAGGACTGGAACAACTTGCCTGCTGCGGTCTTCCCGTCCGATTATAATTTAGGTGTCTTCAAGGCTAGAGTGAATAGGCTCTTAATAAACTAGTGCGCTTCACCATCACTGATTGCATCACTGCTTACCACCAGGTGGGGTTGCAGTCAAGCACTGGTTGAAACTGGTGAAACCACGTTTCCGTGAACACAGAGCCTAAACAAAAGTAGTCTATGTCATCTGTCAGACTGCATCTGGTTAGACTGGAAGCTGACCCGAATGTAGTTGGAAAAAAGGGAAAAAGGGTAGGTAAGCAGATGATTATGATGACTTTTGTACAATAAACAATCTTTTACCTTTGGAAACCTACACTATCCCCATAGTGTAGCTTCTCAATGATGATTAAAGATTTTTTTAAATCTAACCAGTAGTTTTTAGGTTTAATCTCTACATTCAAATTATGTAAAGATTAAACCTAAAAACCTACTGGACCGTATTAAAAAATCTTTATAAAATATTTCGATCTAAAAACTACGTTCCTTTTTACAATTTATAAAAAGATACATTGATTGCATCGGTGATTATTTTGGGCGCAAGCGCTACTGCTGACTCCTGACTGGTCCTTAGTAAATTCTTTATGTTTTTTTTTTTCACATGGGCTGCCTCAGTGTCTAATGGTCGCAAGCGCCACTGCTGAGCAATATTTATTAATTTGGTTGTTCCATCAGAAACTTCTTAGTGGCATCCTGGATTCAAGATTTGTTCCCGGTTGACGGTAAAAGGCTTACCTCCTATTACATGTGACTTAACCATCTGGCATTTCGCCCATTTTATGTTTACTCAATTTGCCTTCACTTCGTTTACTTTTTCACAAGGTGATTTTTACAGAATATATAGCACTGCTGTACAGAAATTTTGATATCATTACGTCTACCAAGGCAATGAACGGGATAAATCGCTAGTATTTTCATTAAAGCGAAGGCCGTCATTCTGTTTCGGTCACGATTTTAATGACAATTTTTTTCCATGGAGTTACTGCTCATACCGGAAAATTAAAAAAAAAAAACTTTACACGTGGGTTAAGCCGGCGGGCACATCTAGTGATTTATGAAAATCTGCGCGTGGGACGTAAAATTAACTCCGTTATTTACCTTTGTACGTAAAACCATGAATTTAGGTACTTCACCCACACAATATCGCGTTTTAGGATTAAATTAATAACGTAAATGATCCTTTGTTAGCTCATTTTTTTTATCTAAACCTATCCCATTCTATGCTTGGGAAAGCATCTTTGATAGTCGTAATGTGTAGTCAGAACCGTTTGACAAACATTTCACCAAGAGATATTTTGTTATCTAGTAACTGGTATATGGCGGTCAGGTGCCTGCAGTCACTCCATGTGTAAACACTGGTATTCAGCTACATCTAGATAAACTGGGAGTCGACCCGAATATAGTTAGGAAAAGGGTATCCAGATGATAATAATGACTTTGTCTAAAAGGTACACAGCATTTTTTTTTTTTTTTTTTATGTATAATGGGTCAGGGAAAATACAAAGTAGGGTAATTATTCAGGTTAATACATTTAATACACGAAATATTCCTCCATAGTTGCGCAAGGCCCATTTGCGGCGCCGTGACAGCAATAAACTATCCCTTTGTAACCCTTAAAGTTATAATTTGTAAGTTTTTATGGTGTACAGACGCCAACACATCAACCTACCCTGAACTGTTAAATTTTCCCAATTGTACATACATGAACATTATTGTGTTTAGAATAAAGATGAAAACCTTTCAAAGAAATTTGACGTATTGGGGTAGGTTGGTGTGCTGGTGTCTGTACTTCTCCGGATTTGATCTACAACCTCGAGTACCAATAACTATAATCAATAAAAATACCAATGTAGTCGTTAATCAGTTTCTTTATTAAAATAGTACTGAAAGTCGACGTAAAAGTAAGAAATTATTGACATTTGTTAGTGAGTAGCACTTCGTTCGCAACCACGTCCGCGCGCATTTCGTACTTTAACATCCCGTCTTATTTTTGAAAATAAAATTAATATAGCCTATGACACTCACACTTCATAATGTTGCTATATATTGGTAATATAATTTTCAAAATCGGTTCAGTAGTTCCAGAGATTATACCCTAACTAAAACTTCACAAATTCACAAACTTTACCTTTACATAATATTACTGGGTGGGGCCTGGCAATCTTCGTTCCGCCTTAGAATGTAGAAACAAAATAGTTTACATTCAGTTCTCAGGTTTATATATTTTTGTAGGTTCAGGTTTCAGGTTCAGGTTTGTATATATTTTTTATATAATTATGTTTAGGTTAACCAACAGTTGTTTACACTAGGTACATAATATTTCTGACTTAAGGACTCGGATAAATATTTGCACGTGTAACAACTAATTATAGGCTATTTACTAAATATACACACGACATTTTTTCTGACTGGCCTGTTGGTCTAGTAGTTAGTGACCCTGACTGCTATGCCGGAGGTCGTGGGTTCGATTTACACCCAGGACAAATGTTTGTGTGATGAGCATGATCATTTGTTCTGTGTCTGGGTGTAATTTATCTATAATATGTATGTATTTAGAAATATATAAGTATGTTTATCACCTGTTTAGTACCCATAACACAAGCTCTCAAGCTAACTTGGGACTAAATGGCGTTGTGTGAAAAGTTGTGGAATATTTATTATATTTATTATTATTATTTTATAAGAATCGGTAAAGCCCTTTCGGAAGAATTCTTTTACAAATACTGTGACATGAGAATTTTGAATATTAATTAGCATAGAAAACTAGATACTATTTTCTGAAATCTAAATTTATTTTTACATTAACCAAATCATGCGATAATTTATTTTAATAGTGATGGTAAGTTATTAATTATTTTCAATTAATCACACTTACCATTGTAGATAACTGCCCCTAAGATGACCCACTGACCGAATTCCGATGTTCAGTTCACTCTGCGCGCGCGCACGGTGCAGTGGCATCAATAAATAAATTAGTGGCAATAATCACGACTATCGTGTTCCGTGATCGATTTTCGTCTCGCGAGTTGTTTTTAGTTGTGTGTTATTGTGCTAAGTGCTGTTTTTTGAAGTTTTTGAACGAGTTTAGTTCCTGTTTTACCGGTCATCAGTTATTTTTGTCACCTATCGGTGAGTACATTTATTTTTTGGCATAATTATGTGGGTACTTGTAAATAGATAAGGTAATTTTATTGTTTGTTTATTTTGCGTGCTAGTTTGCTTTCTATTTTTTTTAACAAGATGATACGGGGTGGATAGAAACTCAAGGGTAAATAGAAACAAAACTTTGAGGAGGATTTTTACGCTAATTTAATATCGTTTGATATTATCAAGATGTCGAAACTATTTATCTCAATTATTTAAAAGCAAAACAGTCCTCGTATGCAACAAACTACTTTCAATTTACGTGAATATCCTCCTCAAAGTTTTGTTTCTATTCACCCTTGAGTTTCTATCCACCCCGTTTTACCCGGTATTTCATAATAATTATCTACGTGGCAATCTTTAGTATTGAAATGGCTCGTAGTCAACTAGTGCGCCTCACCAACATTGATTGCATCACTGTTTAGCATTAGGTAGGATTGCAGTCAAACACTAGTTTATAAAATAAAAAAGCTTTAGTTTAACAGAAAGCAAAGATATGGCATTGATTGTCCTAATGTTAAATTTCCTCGGTGTCTAATAAGTCAGTCTAGAGGCAGTTATCTGTACTGCAGTAGCTTTAGCAATAAGGTTGCCCCTCATATCATCCAATGTTGCTTTTGTATAGTAACCAAAGTATTAAAAAATACTTAAGAGTTATCCTATTCTATTTTTTTAAAACAGATTTCTTGTCTTCTCCTTCAGACCTACATAATCATATCAAAGCATGTTGAGTGTCGCAAATCCAAATATGATTTTCTATCACTTAACAAAAAAGACATTAGAATATTATCTCTGGGCTCCGTCGTATAAGAACATAAGTTTTACGTAATACGATTTTTATTGTTTTGTATTCAGTATTACCAAATTTTATTCGAATTTTAAAGATGATGTTAACGGGCTACTTTAATTTAGCTACGCAATCATATTTTGCTTAAATTTATTTATCTTATAAGCGACATTTAATAAAATTATTCTAGAGGTTCATTACTACAGATTACTTCTGCTTTAAGAATCTTTACTTGCTCCAGTTCACAATTACAAGCGAGTAACAGACTTAAAAAGGTAGCTTGCGCATATTACTCACCCTAATATTAAATATGATTGTTCAGGACACAATTTTATTGCAATTTATGCAGTAGATTAAATATTTGCGTTCCCAAGGTGTAATAGTAAAAACAAAATGTCAATAAGTACTTTATTCAATACGATTATATACAACGATTTTTTTTCCGTGTAAAGAAAAAGTTAAACACGAGGAAACGTATAGAAACTACGCGGACAAAGTGCTAGCATTGTATATAGCCGTCAACATAATTGTGAAACTGACCATTCATTGGAAATTCTGACCGCATCCAGTATTGCTGAACCAATTATCTTTGCAAACACAAATAACACCTAAAATTCTATCTAAATCGGTATTCGATATTGCATTAATACTAATTTTGTTGGTTGAATTAATGTCAAACCGAAGTTTGGTTTACTGTTCAATGTTGATACGGATTGATAACAGTTAACTAGTTTTAGAACAGATTGTAATGTAATCTCCCATTCAGATTAATATAATTAAAGTGTATGTTTGTATCTTATAATAATCATGAACGGTAGTTTTATGCAAAAATGAATCTATCTATATCTATTTATAATAATATCTTATAAATAAAAATGAATCCCTATTTTCCTTAGACATGGCATCACGCGTGAACGACTGGACCAATTCCGCTACTTCTTTTTTAGCTGTGTTTGGTATTGTCAGAAAAAGGATAAAAAAAAATTAAGAAAGTTAAGCGAAACCTTAGACAATGGGCTATTTAACATAATTTAAATTTTTATTCCGTCATCTAGATTACATGAAAATATTCGACACGTATTTTTTTTTTCTTTTTCAAATTGATGAATAACTGCTTAGGTTAAGAGCATTAAATATGAGGAGAGGGGCTTGTAACGTCATTACTTAGTACAAACTGTACTGGTCAGTGACGTCATGCGTTATTTTGACTCGATGTATCGCCGTTAGTTTTTGATTACGTGAAAAAAGAAAAATATTTGTCGAATATTTTTTTTGTAATCTAGATAAGGGACTTAAAACTATTTTCTTTCCATAGCCCATTAAACATTTTAAAATGCAGCGCCATCTTTGATGACATGACAGATGATAAATGTCTTCCCGGCCCATTTTTACACGACATAAATAATTTCTAAGGGCGAGACTCCACCAAAGCGTAGACGAGAGGAGACGTCTCGTAATTAACTAATAGGATATTGTATTGTGCTGAAGCTAAGCACTGAGCTGTCAAAATGACGCAAGCGGATTGGTTGTAAGACACATCTGTTCTCATCTCCGCTTTGGTGGAGTCTCACCCTAAGGCAGAACGAAGTTTGCCAGGGTAGCTAGTTTATAATATAATATATTTGTGACCGCCTCGTTGGTCTAGTGGTTGCGCTATGATAATCATGAGGTCTCGGGTTCAACCCCCAGGTCGTGCAAAGCGTTAAAGAGTTTTTTCTGTAGCAACCTTTCGTCTGGATTTATGCCCAATTGTTGGTAATAGACATGACCCCTATTACTTAAAGAAAGAAAGAAAATGCAATTATTGGCAACACCTGCAGGTCTAGCCATATTACAAATTCTATTTCCTTCTATTCTAGAAAGAAAATGGCGTATTTGGAATCAGCTGTTTGTAAACTGTCAAGTGTGTCATTTTCAGCCATACCTATGACAAATTCTACTCGTTAACACTTGACAGTTGACAAACAGCTGATTCCATATACGCCATTTTCTTTATACATACATACATACATAAACTCACGCCTTTTTCCCATGGGGGTAGGCAGAAACTACAGAGCGCCATATGCTACGATTCTTACATACTTCTTTTGCTTCGTTTACTTATATTGTCGTCTTATCGATTACGATAATAGAAATTTAATTTGTAATATGGCAAGGTGCAGGTGTTGCCAATAAATGTATTTTCTTCCAGTTTTCATGTAATAGAGGTCAAGTCTATTGCCTAGGCCTGCTAGATACACGCACAGTAAAAACATAATAACACAAAAAGGGCATGTCTAACGGCTGCGCCAAAAGGTCACATGGGACTTGGGACTTCAACATAACTTGCGAAATATGGGTGTACATTTACTGCAGGCACAGCTCTGCCTAACCCTTTTGTGATTTAATATTTTACCTTCTCCATTCCTTTTTAAATCCATCGCAGTCTTAATTAATAATTAAAGTCACGATGAAAAAAAATATAATGCCGACAGATCGCCGTTTCTTTATTAAAGTGAAACTATTAAAAATTCCTTTTTGTTGCTTTATTAAAAAGTTTAAAACATGTTGGGGAGCGTTTACGAGACTTGCTTGAGGTTACCGAGTTAAAAGTTTGTAAGGATAGCTAGCGGATAAAATGTGTAAATGTTAAGCTGTTGCTTGCTTCGTGATAGTCCCTACAAGTTTTAAAAGGATACACAGTACGCGAGTTGTCCTATTTTATTTTTAAAAGATGAGTATATAAACATTTAAGAGTAAAATGTTTGTAATGGTCATCATATACACATTATTTTTTAAAGATATTTATTTATCTTCTTCTATACAAATATTAAACAAAGTCGTGTATATAACTCCGATTAAAACTTAAGAACGACTGTTAAAATTTTATGATTTTGGATTTGCTCTATTTGTCTTGACCCTCACAGCAAAATCTATTTATATAAAAATGTTATGTTGGTTTGTGTACGCTTCAAAAACTCAAAAAGTTCTGCACCGATCGAGCTGAAATTTTAACATGATATATAATCCGCATCAAGGATTGTTTTTACCTTTTTTTTTCTTTTTTTTAACCATTCAATCACAATGTGCCACAGCGAAGCGTGGCAGGGTACAGCTAGTAACTAATAAAAAATAAAAACACTCAAGCACTCAGAGATCACTAACACTTTTAAAGTCTAGAAACTACCTTGGCCATGTGAGGACACATTGTTACATTAGTATCCAAAATGGTCCTTTAAGGCAAGAACCATACAGCTATGAGTGGAACTGTCCAATTAGTACACGAATTTTCTTTCTGAAGCCATCACGAATAAGGCCAGCGTCGAGTGATACTGAAATAATCTTTTAGGTAACAAAGTCAGCTTGTGTCATATTCTGTATACGTTCCTAGTTATACTCTACCTTCTAAGCTCTTTGCAAACTCAGAACTAACTTTTAAATCCTTGTACATAAGACGGAAAGACCAATCATAATTATTTCCATTTACTTATATACATCATTCACAAAATAACACACCAGGTAAAAAGCTTTCGAAAGATTTAAAAAACATGCCACTGGTGTGTTTCTATCTGTATAGTACTATACGGATAAAAACACACCAGTGGCATGTTTTTTGCACAGTCTGTTTGAGACAGAGGATAGCACTCTCAGTTGACAAACCGGGTCTAAACCCAAACTGTGCATCATGCAGGTGGAGGTGCGTCTCCAACTGTCGATCAAGCAAACTATCCAGCACTTTGGCAGTCGCAAGCGAGATCGGTCTGTAATTAGACATGTCCGATGAGTCACCCGTCCTATACTTAACAATTGGCACCACAACTGTGTGCATCAAATCATTGGGTAAAAAACCATGACTAATGCACAAGTTAAATAGTAGTGCAAGGACTCTTGGAAGGTGTACGCCCGCGTACTTATAATGCTCGATGCTAAGACTATCGTGGCCTGGAAACTTCCCTCTAACCATCTTCTTTATTAATCGGCCAACATCCTTGGCAGAGAATCTAATTTTAGGATACCCAGGGTGATCCTCAGCCTCGATCACCTGCGTCGCGGGGGTGTGTAACGATTGACATAATAACAAAATGTCTAACGTTCATTTGACATAATTTCAGTTAACATAATTTTGTTTAACATAACGATCAGTTGACATAATGAATTGTTGATATAATTTCATTTTACCTAATTTCATATGATATAATGAACATTTCCTATAATGCACGCGTGCCGCGTCAGCGGCCGTCGAGCGCCAGATCTCTTCTATTGTTGGTGAATCATTTAGGTTAGATGAGGTTATTACAGTATGATGTTTTCTGATATTTACTTATTCACTACAGAATTTGGGCAGAAAATGAGTAAATATGAAAATTAGGTCAACTGAACGTTATATTAGAAGAATATTATGCATATTGAAAATTATATAAAATAAACGTTATACTAAATGTTATTATGTTAAATGAATATTATATGATATGAAACATTAGGTCATATGAATTTATGTCATTTGATATTATGTCATATGAAAATTATGTCATATGAACATTAGTTCAAGTGAAATTAGAGCATTTTGTTATTATGCCAAACATTACACACCCGCGTCGCGGGCCCGAGCGGTGACTTGACACTAAAATGCCGCTGAAAGGCGCTGGCTATGTTCCGCGGCTAATGCACACCACCGACACTCACCGGAGTTCCCAACCTTGGATTCAGTTTCTGAGTATCTTTCCAAAAATAACAAAAAAAAATATTACCGTGATGTTCCGCGAATGTGAATGTCCATCTTTAATTGACATTAATTATTTTGGCAGAACTTTAACTTTTCTTTGAATAGTTTCCTAGTCTCACACATATTATTATAATAATGGTATAACGTCTGATAACAATGCCTGGCCCTCCGATGAGCGCCACTAACATGTCTGTTCCACCCCGTTACATACTTTAAATTTTTGCGTTTAGGTTTAATGCAGCTTCTCTTTGCAGTTTCAGTCAAAATGTTTACAATTTCATTAAACATCCCATTTATTATCATTTTGTGGTTCAGATCACCACACATTAAATCTGCACAATAAAAGATACTAAAAATAACCTTACTTATTAAACTTTTGAGAAAACGCAACACATCCAACACTAAGCTTTCAGTTAGGTTTAATACATCGTGTCTTATGTCACAACCGATAACAAACACGTTTAAGTTAGCTCCTACGTAACATAATACGAAGATAATTTTCTAAGTCGAATAAACTTTGTAACTTTTAACTTTTCACCAAGTCCGCTGTTCTCGAATTCACAAAGGTACTCTATGTATCAAAGAAAGGTACAGTTTTAATGGATTATGAACTCAGTGTCACTAAGAATAGGGTTCTTTTTCGTTTAAGATAATTACCAGTCTTATTGAGTGTAGGTAAGTTCGCAACAGCAGTGTAACTGAAGAAAACGGTAAAAGTTAAAAAAAGGAACACCCCGTCTTGTGTGTTCTAAGGAACTGTTAAATTTCACATTGGAACGGGTAAAGAATCGCTGATGTTTTTTAAAATGTATGAATGCAGTTTTTCTTGTTATTAAAATCGATGACATGGTTCCTCAGAACAGATCTTCGTATGTCTTATAGTTTCAGACTTTCCCATACTGACCCATTTGAATGAGACACCCTGTATATAAAATTCTAGTGTCACAATATGTAACTATACTCCTTCGAAACGGCTTGACCGATGTTTATGAAATTTTATATGCATATTCAGTAGGTCTGGAAATCGGCTAATATCTATTTTTTTGTGAAAAGTGGACCGAAGTTTGCGAAAGCAGCTAATTTCCCTATATTTTTACTAAGTTTTTGACAATGTTACTGCTATGCTATTTCAACGTTTTTCATAGATTTTGAACGTTTTTAATTTCCGAGAAAAAACGTCAATTTTATTCTACGAATTCCAAATTTGAAAACACTTTTTTTCTTTTGAATCTTCTATCTAATAAAAAAATATTCGAATACACGAGTAAGTCAGGCCACTCTATCAAACACCGTAACAAAAAAAATAGATGCACATTTTTTTTTAATAAAAAGTCGTACTATGAAAGTTAGCAATCAATTTTTTTTAACCTCTTCGCACATGGTTGAGTCTGTTTGGAGAAATAAATGTCTTAAACCTTATATGCGTAAGGTACAGACGCCAGCACATCAAGTTACCCCAATGTGTCAAATTTCTTTGATCGTGTTTCAACTTTATGACTGACAGAATAAGATTCATATTTAATTGGGAAAATTTGACACATTGGGGTAACTAAGATGTGCTGGCGTCTGTACAATTAGACAAACAAAATATGTTCAGAATGTGGTATTTGAAAGTGTCAAGTTTCTGATAAAATAATATTTAGAGTTGAATAATATAAGTATGGGACTTTAAAAATGTCTAAAATTTCAATGTTTATATGCGTGTGTGTGGACTTCATTGTTTAGACAAATGCATTTTTATTATTTTAATCATACACTAAAAAAACGTTTAATAGCCGAATTGAGTGTCCGGCAGGCTGCCAAATTTTAGGTCCGACCAAATACCTAACTTCGAACCCTAGGCCAATGAATTGCAGTGCGGTAAAATTACAACTTGCTTCAAAAACGGTGATGGAAAACATCGTAAGGAAACAGCATTCCCAAGAGATTGAGAGATATTTCTCAATGCCACGTGATGGCACTAAAGTCAGAGGCCCATGATTGGCATAATAGCTCTGACACCAGGTTAATACTTACTGTACAAAAAGAAGATCATACATTTTAACTTTATGCGCATGTAAAGTGAAGCTATACCATTTTATACATTTGGATAGTTGAACGATTTTAAAATAGTTAACGCCAAGCATTCGTGCAAAGAACTCTGATTAGTTAGTAGTACCTACTTACTTATTTATATTATTTGATACGTTACTTTGAGCACTAACGTGCAGAAGTGAACGTAATGCTATAGGCATTTCCTATCAGTCAAACTTTGAGTTATGCAGAGACATACAGTGGTAAAAATTTCGAAAGAAATAGGAAAAGAAAAATAAACGTAATTTAAAAAAAAAGTTTACTGACATAAAACACCTCTGTGAATACAAATACATTTCGCAATGTTTACATGAGATTTTGGGAAAATGGTGTACAAATGCGGAAAGCCCTGCTTCATAAACTCCTAATAATCACTATACTAAGTGTATGTATAGTCTAAGAAATATGTCATACAATACAATAATATAATACTTGTTTTTTATAATACATACACAAAAATCTTACACACACGAATATGTATAACATGCCACGGGAAAACATTACAAAAGTTAATGGCTCAATGGTTCTAAACACGTTCATTTATAATGTATTTTCGTCAAACTTCACGTAACTTAAACAGGAAGCATTAAACACAAAGCGAATGGTAACAAGTTTTGATAAACATACACTGTATGTATATTCATTCGCGATGATTTTCTAAATAAGTTGAAACTTATTTACCAGACTTTTGGACTTAAACCTGAACTGTACCACTGCAGGGCAAAGGCCTCTTCTCATACAGAGAAGGCTCGATCGTTAATCACCTCGCTTATTCAAGGCGGATTGGCGATTTCAAAGTTATTTTAACTTTAAGTCCAGGTTTCCTCACGATGTTTTCCTTCACCGATATCAATGATGTCTAAGATATACTTATAAAGTACATATAAATTGAAATAGTCACATTGGTACTTGCCCGGATTTTAACCACAACCTCGTGCATGAGAGGTAGGCGTCTTAACCTCTGGGCCATAACGACATCATCATTTGGACTTAATGTGTAGAAAATAAAACTTGGTTGTATTGCAATGGTTGGAAATGTATCATGTACTAGCAGACGTTACGTGGGATTACAGGGATAAAAATTAGCCATGTCATCCGTGAATAATGTAGCTTTCCACCAGTGTAATCATTTTTTAAATTGGATCATTAGTTACAAAGATTACCCCACACATACAAACTTACAAACAAATTTTACATTTCAGAATGATTGTTGTCACGTGTTAGCTAGCACACTCCAATTTATCAAGAAAAAAAAAAAAAATACATTAACATTTAAATCTAAACTCAAGCAAAGCCAAGCACTTCCACCCTGTATTAAATAACCCTGTAGTATAAGTATATAGTGAAGATATTCTCCTCTATATACTAATTTAAGTATATCCTGAAGCTATTTACTTGAACAGTAATGAAAGAGTCCATTAGACAAATTAATTTTACCATTACTAACATTCAATGATAAACTTGTACCTATTATAAGTACCTATTTACGTAAGTAGATGCCCACTAAAAGGACTGTATTCATGTGTCTTAGAAATATTATGTTCTTGTTCTTTTTTTTTTAATATTATAAACTAGTGCTTGACTGCAATCCCACCTGATGGTAAGCAGTGATGCAATCAGTGATGGTAAAGCGCACTAGTTTATTAAGAGCTTATTCACTCTAGCCTTGAAGACACCTAAATTATAATCGGACGGGAAGACCGCAGCAGGCAAGTTGTTCCAGTTCTTCGATGCTTCGATGTAAGCGAAACGCTTTGTCCGAACCGTGCGAGTGCCAACGATGTAAGGGTGGACACTCGCCGTACGCCGGGTAGAAACCGCCGATGGTAGAAAGGTGATGGCGGAATCAAGTCATGTAATTCCCGTGCACACTCACCAAAATGTATCCTATAGAAAACCGAAAGGCTAGCTATCCCACGCCTATGCTCAAGGCTATAGTACTATTCGATTTATTGCAAATAAACTTCATCATCTGCCTAGCTTTATGCCAGGCAGAACCCCTTTATGGCAGAACTTTTTGTATCATCATATTATTTTGCATATCAGCAGCTAGCCACTCATTTATTATACATTTCATATCTACTATATAAAAATAAGTCGGGTTTTCCTTCTTGACGATATAACTCCAGAACGCACGAACCGATTTCCACGGTTTTGCATTCGTTGGAAAGGTCTCGGGCTCCGTGAGGTTTATAGCAAAGAAAATTCAGGAAAAATAACAATAAATTACATTATTAGAGCTAATAAAAATAAATTAAATTACATAAATCAGATGCAACCTTCATAGTCACTAAGAAAAACTAAGACACAAAATTAGAGAAAAGTAAATGACAGAATGATTGACAACTGACATAATGTCAGGCAAAAAGTAAATATTGAAAAGCATTGTGTTTACTGTGGAATTGTGAAAAAAAAGTAAAAAAAATAAGTTATTCGTCTCCTAACATTTAAATTGGAAACCATCAAATCAATAACGTGTATTGTGCAAATTTTTATTGAATTTCAACAGCAGGCATTTGTCTTTAAGGTGGTAAGTTGAACTGTGTAAATTATGTGGATCGTGCATAGTTAGGTAATAGAAATATTAATAATGTTCTTTCTAATATATAAAATTTTCGTGTCACAATGTTCGTTCCCATACTCCTCCGAAACGGCTTGACCGATTCTCATGAAATTTTTTATGCATATTCAGTAAGCCTGAGAATCGGCTACTATCTATTTTTCTAACCTCTAAGTGATAAGGGGTGTTCACCCCAAATTTATTTATTTTATTTTTTTGATATTTTTTATTAAGTGGCATAAAAAAATACATACAACTCTAAATTGACACTTTTTTATCACCAACCCTTGCTTTTTAATACTCATTTTCATAATTTTATCATTTTCTATCCCGCTCGATAACATCAATTATTATCACTTGGTAAGTTATCCCCTCCATGTGTCTACCGGTGTCACTTCTTACCCTGTAAACAGCACGAAGTAGGGATGTTACCTCTACAGTTTTCGGCTATTATTTATTAGTGTTTATGCTTCAAGCGTAGTAGTTAAACATTTTTACTAACTCGGTGTAACTCTCATATCAAATATATTCTTGAGTAACTTTATTATTTATTTATTAATAACTAATATTATTGAATATAATTAATTATTAATCTATAAAAAATAATCGCAAAATGTGTTGGTAAGCGCGTAACTCAACAACGCCTGGACAAATTTGGCCAATTCTTTTTTCTATTGTTCGTTGAAGTTCAAAGATGGTTTTTACGGCGAGAAAAATTCGAATAGTTGCCGGAAAACCCCTAAAGAGATTTTCGTCAAACATTGCCAGCTGATGAACTCAATGCATGTCTGAAGTCCTCCAATTGTGGAAACATGTCAAAGTACTTCAGTTAAGCAAGAATATGCATGTCAAATTGCAAAATGATCAATCTGGAAACATATTCTCTAAACAACTCATTGACATTGGTAGTGGCAAATTTCCTATAGACATGTTGACTGGCTGCATTAACATTTCTCGAAGTTTTTGTCAGTTAACTCGATCAAAAGATGAACTTATCCAGAAGGTGTTTCCAGATGTTTCTCAAAATTACAGGAACCATGATTGGTTGAGCGAACGAGCTATATTGACTGCAAAAAACATAGATGTAAATGAATTAAATTTAAAAATGCAAGAACAAATTACAGGCGAATCGAGGATATATGAATCAGTTGATTCGGCTACTAACCAAGATGATGTAGTGAACTATCCACCAGAATTTATAAACTCGCTGGATTTGCCAGGATTGCCACCTCAATCTTCAATTAAAGGTTGGATCGGTAGTTATAATGTTGCGAAATATCAACCAACCGCGTCTTTGCAACGGCACACGGTTAGGGATAAAAAAATTACTAAACAACGTGATAGAAGCAACTATACTGAAAGGAAAGTTTAAAGGAGAAGACGTTCTCATACCGCACATCTCAATTATTTTGAATGATGTGCCGTTTAACTCTAAACGACTACAATTTCCAGTTCGGCTTGCTTTTGCTATAACCATAAACAAGTCCCAGGGGCAATCATTAAGTGTTTGTGGTATTAATCTGGAAAACCCATGTTTCTCACATGGTCAATTTTATTGTATGTTGCCTGTGCCCGTGTTGGAAAACCATCAGATTTGTTTGTCTATATGCGCCAGATAATCAAACAAAAAACATCGTATATCACAAAGCACTACAATGAAAATAAAAGTGATTTTTGCTAATAATTATGATTCACATGATTAACAATAAAGGGATTACTTATTTTTAAATGCTTAATATGATTTATTTAATTATATTTCTTATTCACAACGCCCTATCACCAGGGTGACGGTTCTGTTCAGTAGGTTTTTTTGCCCCGACTATAAAATATGTAGGAACAAAAAAATGTCACATTACAAATTATTTTGACAGGAATTTATTGCAATTTAATTAGGCAGTACGAAGTCCGCCGGGTCAGCTAGTTATCTATAATAATTAAAAAATAGAATCATCAAACCGTAAATAAAAAAGTTCACAGCAGAATCTTTTTTTTCCATACATCTCAAATCGGCAGTAATGATGTAGGGCATCCCTGCACTTCACAGACTGGCCTGTTGGTCTAGTAGTTAGTGATCCTGATTGCTATGCCGGGGGTCGTGGGTTCGATTCCCACCCAGGACAAATGTTTGTGTGATAAGCACGATAATTTGTTCTGTGTCTGGGTGTAATTTATGTATAATATGTATGTATTTAGAAATATATAAGTATGTTTATCAGCTGTTTAGTACCCATAACACAAGCTCTCAAGCTTAACTTGGGACTAAATGGTATTGTGTGAAAAGTTGTGAAATAATTATTGATTTATTTATTTTACTAAGTGATGATACCGGGGCGATTCCATAGAGATAATGATTAAATAAAACTGGCCACCGCGAATGGCCGTTAAAGACTGATTCATTGGTTTAATATACTTACACATATTAGCATAGTGATAGGTACAATATACTGAGCGCACTAAGTCAAAGCATAATATTTATTCTACCTCAGAAAGTTACCATTTAGAATGTTTTTTGGCCCGTCACCAACAATAATTTTTTCCGAATAATCGCTAAGTCTAAAGTCTAAGTCACTGCCCCCATCATGACCTTGGATTATGTTAATTTTACTACCAAAATCTTTTTTTTTATTTCTTGCAATAAATAATTTCTCCAATTACTACATTCAAGATTAAACAACATAAAAAATAAATAACCCGGCTGTTTATTTTCCCATCTTATTCTATATCTCCTTACAAAATATTATTACACAGCACTCTATTCACAACTCTCCGACAAATCTCTTAGAAAGGCATCCAAGTAGTCTTGCCATCACTTTCCGGTCTGTATCGACGGCGACATCCTTCCTCTTACATCCCAACATTATATTCGTACAAGGCTTTGAACTATCTTTAGTGTGCTACGACGTAGCTTCGTGCTACGACGTAGTACCAAGCTACGCCGTAGCAAACTGAGTCTTAGTGTACTCGGACTTAGGACCCGTAGCGTCATGTCAGAAATCAGAAAATTTAAAAAAGTCTGAGTTAATACAAAGCATAATAATATGGTAGTATATAGTAATTGGGTTATATAGTACAGACCTTAATGGCGTAAAGTGTGTTTCTCATCAATTACAATAAGTTTATTTAATGTACTTTCTTAAAGATAAACTAGCCGTAAGTTAAGTTCAAATATGGAGTCTCAATACTAAAATATTTAAAATTCATTGAATTAAAAACGGCCTTTAAATTATTGATAGGAAAATAATTTAGTGTATAAATCTGCACTAAAATATGGAAACGTAAACGATAATATGTTTTCAAACTTACTTTTCGTTTTTAAAGATGTAAAGTGGAGTGTTTTTTGTTGACTTAACTTTAATTTTAATTATAACTTTTTTCCGAAGTTATCGAGTTCTATTTTTATCACATTTTATCTTTGCTGAGACGCCTTGATATTTCAGTTTAGTTCATTTTTTTTTTTAAAAGTGTAAATTTTTGAACTGGTTTCTGAGACTTAACTCAACAAACCTAAATGAGCCGTCAAAATATCGTTGCGGCAGCTAAACCCGATATACTAAAGCAAAATTCAAAACGCTCTTTAAAAATCAATCATTTTGATAATCTATGAATCAAAACATCACATATCAAGACATTAAACACCAAAAATTATATGATAATATTACATCAAAAGCTGTGGGTTCCGCAGCAGGCGATGATAATCCAATTGCATTGCACAGAGGGTCTCTAAATCCAATTTTCCGTATCGCGCCTCGGTTGGTACTTTAGTCGGTAGAGGAATATACAGCATCATCCTAAAATAACATATCGTTCCGAACTCAACACTTGGTTAAACGTGAAGATAACTCCCTTGTTCACGTGTTTGAATATTTTATTGCGTTATTTTAAGTTTGCGTGGCAGCCCTACTTTGGGGATGTCGAATTTGGGTGTGTCTTTTTAGAAGTATATGTTCTTTAAATCCTCACATAATAATCTTATTAATGTATACAAGGTTTTGTTAAATCTATTTTAAAGGAGTAAGTATGAAGTTTCTTGCCCATTCTTCTCCAGACAAATCTACTTTTTGGAAGGGGCAACTAGAATTATTTTTAAAGTTAATTTTTTTCGACGTTCAAAAGTGCCTTATATGGGCCTAATTGAAATAAATGGTTTGACTTTGACTTTGACTTTGAAATGTTACTTTATAGGATTTAATAACTCATGGTAAGTTCAGTGCATGATATCTGGACTCCTTGAGGTAAACAGGAATTACTAACTTTTAAAAACCATGGGTCCCGGCAGTTATTTCAGAAACCCAAAAATCCGACAACCAGTAATTTATCTAAGGGGTTTCGTGTAAACGAAGCGGCCGGAGTACTGGCCAAATCTTCGCCCTGGGACTTGGAGGCAAAAGTACTCGCGTCACTGTACCGGTGGCGCGAGGAAATGCAGGTGCACGGCGAGCGACCGATGCGGCGACACATAAAGTGGCGTCGGTCGTGGAAGTATCTTCCTTTCCCGTGACCCCAGGCGTAGGTGTGAGATGAAACACGGGGTGGTTTTTAGTCAGTAAGAGTCTGACAGACCCCTCTGCCCTCCCCGGGCGGGGGACATCCATGAGGATTTTCCACCCCTAAAATAAAAATATGAAAAATAAAAATCTAAATGAAAAATAGTTTATTCACTTAAGCAACACAGACAACAATATAATTATTACCTCCGCCAAACTGCAAAACAGTTTTTTGGCAGATGTAGCTCCCTTTGTCTATCACAAGCAATTAAATTTACTTACGTATTTCATAAAAAGCTATAAAATTTATACACTTAAAAATATAAAATAACTAACTTTCGTATACATACTTACATACCTACATAAATATACTTTCATGAACACAAAAATAAAATAAAATACTTACTTCAAACGTCGACAAATATATACGTAAACTAACTTATTATGGACTGCATTATATATTTTTACAGATATTAGTTCAATCAACGTGTATTGACTGTCTCGTTGGTTTAGTGATTGCAAGCGGGTCTGTTTAACGTGAGGTCCTAAGTTCCATTCTTAGGCTAAATGGAGTGCTGGACAAAGTATTTTTTGGGTTTTACGTCCTGTGATTTTTTGTAGTAGCTTGGTGTCAATAAGCAATAAGCTGGCCTTCATAAAATAAGACTTAAATATAAATTGAGAAAATAATGTGGGTGTGTGGGTAAAACCCCTGTTTTACTCCTCGGAAACACAGGCATAAGGTAGTGTATTACAAAATTCATTTTTCATAATTACGAAGGCAGCCATTTTATGAATTTTTATTTGATGGATAAAGAAATTTCCTCAAACATTCTCGGTGATTCGTAGCTTACGCTACGTGCCTACTAATATCGCAGTTAATGCTACGTGGCTATGATTTTTTTTGTAAAATAATATTTGTATCGTGTAAACGTCTTTACAAAAACCAATTAACTGAAAATGTACAAAGTATCATTTACTATTTACTCAGATTGCCTGTCAACAGAAAGTTCAAAAGCCCAATTATTATTATATATTTTTTTATTATTCATAGTGTCGCATTTAGCCATTATCTCACCTGATGGTAAGCGATGATGTGGCCGACGACTAAACAAGCTTACCTAGAAGTAACCTAGTGGTCTTTAAGTCAAGAGTGAATCTCGATCTTGACTTAAAAACCACTAGATTGTAGCTATCAGGAAACACTGACTCCGGGAGGAATTCCATTCCTTTCTTGGATTTTTGTTTTAGTGTAACGTAACGTTATTTATCTGCAATTATTTATTGTAAGGTTAAGTTATTTTTTTATAGTTTTCAAATGTGTATTATTTACCTAGTTAAGGTGTATATAGATTATATAATAATTAAACTTTGAACAAAGTAGTCGCTTACGTGATATAGTTTTTTATAATTATGTAACTAATTACGAATGGTAACAATTATTTAACAACAAGATAATAGCAACATCTGATTTGGAAGTTATTTAACAGAATTTAGTTCAAAGACTTGCTAAATTACTTATAATGTTCTACTTTCAAAACAGTAGGTTAAATATGAAAAATAAAAAACAACTTGTTAAAAAAGCTGCAACAAGAAATGAGAAAGCTACCAGGCGGTTACGTAGTATGGCGAAATAAGCAGGAAATAGGATAAGGAAGGAATTAACTCTTAGTATAATACGGACGAGGTAACAGAAAATAAAACATGAAAATATTAGATGGAAAAAACGAAGTCCATCCACACAAAGACAACGCTTTTTAGAGTATCGTAGACAAATGGCAATAATGAAGCTTTTTTACTTTGTTTTACCTGACACACTCATCATCATTATTTGCCTAGCCATTTTCCAACTATATTGGGGTCAGTTACCAGTTTAACCGAATACAGTTGAATACCAGTGTTTTACATGGAGCAACTGCCTATGTGACCTCCACAACCCAGTGATTGGGTAACTCGATACCACTCGGTTAAACCACCACCACCTCGGTTACCACTCGGTTGGGTCTTATGGGTTTCATGCAAGAAAACGGCCTCGCTCCTGTGAAGAATAAGAGGCAGTCACAATAGCATCGTGAAGGATGTGGCGGCCGATTTTTCCTCTATTTTTATAGGGCAGATTGTTTTTTTTTTTTTTTTAGAGAGCAGCGGTGGCTCAGTGGTGGCGGCCCGGACTTACGAACAGTAAGTCGTGGGTTCGAACCCAGGCAGGCGCATTACTTTGTGTAATTCATTACCACTGCTCTCAAAAACGGTGAAGGAAAACATCGTGAGGAAACCGGCATGTCCTAGAACCAAAAAATTCGAAGACACGTGACATCTACCAATTCGCACTGGGCCCGCGTGGTAGATTATAACCCAAATGCAAAATACGCGCTTTGACGTGGAGTTGCGGATACCAGCCCGGTATATTTAATCTTTTTTTTTTAAGGCAGTTTGTGAGAAGACTTATATCCTAGTCCGAGTTCTTTGTTCTGGTATCCACCAGAACAAGGAACTTGGGCAAGGGCGGTCTTCTTATCAATATTTTTGTAGTTAGTTGCTAACAATAGTTTTTAAGTGCATACCTGTTACTAACAATTTCATGAATCCTACAGTTGTCCGAAATAAAATGTTTTTTATTTTTATTAAACTGGTTGCTAGACTTTCGGGACAAACGGCTTAACGTGCTTTCCGAGGTACGGAGGATTCTTGGTATGTACTGAATCGTCACCATCTACGAACCAATTTAGTCAAGCGTAGCTTTACCTCAGAATCGACACATGTGACTGCTATTAATTAGACATATAATAATATTTCCGATGATAGTTCGTGGTTTTTTTTTATTACTGATAGGTACGCGTTTGATCACTTTCTCACCTGATGGTAAGTAATGATGTGGTCGACGATGAAGCACGCTTGCCTAGAAGCAACCTGTTCACTCTTGACTTGAAGACCCCTAGGTTGTAGCTATCAGGAAACACCGACACCGGCAGGGACTTCCCGTGGTGATAGCGAAGAAATGAAAGTGGACTTATTTTTGTATATGCTGATTATATTGCGGTTTAAATGACAAAGGTGTACTGGTTCAGACAAACATGAATTTAAAGCTATGGTTTTAAGAGTCGTCCGTAGTGGTGGGCTCCGAGGAAGCAAGTGTCCACCACCCGCGATACCTTGCCGCACCGGATCTCCGCTCACTCGCCGATCATGATGACACGTAGGATGGTCACGTCGGCTGTGCGTGGCGTATCTGCGTGTTTGTTGGGTGCGATTCCCAACACAGAAGTACACTATATAATTGGTATAGTGTATTTTATGAACCGAACCGAACCCAATATTGCTGTGCTTACAATACAAATTACACCATCATCTGCGTAGTCTTTTCTCAAATACATACACTTCCCTTCTCCCGCTGACCTGTGGTTCTAAGTTTCCTTTTCACGAAAGTACCTATTTATTTATAGGTACAGATTGAATTATTTTGTTAAAAATAAATATTTCCTACACAGGCGTGGTACGAGTAATACAGCGTAAATAGTAACATAGCAACAACACCTTACATTTCATCCCCATTCTGTTTACCAAGCCACGCGTGAAACACTTGCTTCCATAATATTAGGTATCTATGAGACAACGCTGCTTATAATCTTGTACTTACACGAGAGTACAGAGAGTACAGAAAGTACTTCTTACGCTTTACTTGTTAATGAGTGGTACATTTAGCTTAAAGTGCTTTAAAAACAAGGTTAAGCGAAGACAGGCGACATTTGAAAGGATAATAGAAATGTCTTCCAGTAAAAATCGGAAGAGACTTATTCATTCTTTTTAGCACTAAGTTTTGTCTTTTACTCCTGTTCACCTGTTTAAACACAACATTATCATAACATTTTTTATCTTTCTCCCGTTTAATCGCCATCTAAGCGTGTGTACCAAGAGGGGTTAATCAAAGTTTCAGTTATTGGTCTTCAGTTATGTTTTATTTCCATGTAACAGGAATTAGCTTTTCCAACAAGATAAAAAAATAAAATAAAATTAAGGAAATTAAGTTTCATTCACGCAAACAAACTCGCGAGCGGCAGCTAGTGTTGAATACGCATGGTGGATACGTGTACGTACAGGCACCTTACCTACGTATTGCGGAATTATGAACGCGTGGTGACAAGTTTCGAGTCAATAGATCTGAGCAGTGATATCGCAGTGGTGTTACCGGCCGACTGCAGGATCAATCAAATACCTACAATCAATTAAAAAAACTGTTTATTGCAGTAGCTTGTACAGACTTTCACAATAAATCTTACATAGGGACCTCTTTTTAAGTAAAAGATATACCTGTGCTAGGAGAGTCTCGCTCCTCAATGAAATTCTACGAATTTTATGGAGTGGTAAAAGTGGTGCAAAGAATGAAAAATACAAATTAATTAAAATAAGAAAATACAAGACGATTTCAATTAAACAATACATATTTTAACTATAACTTTTTATTTAAAAGAAAATGAAAGAGATATAACATTTGTCCCAAAATACATGTCACACATGTGTGAGGGTGTGTGTGTGGTTGTGTGTGTGAAATGAAATGGAATGATATTTATTTCTGTAAGTAGATCTTCCCAGATACTTTCCGGTCCTTACCGGTCTCTTCTATAGTCCAGACATAAGATTGTATTAATTTGTTATGCGAGTCCAACGATGCAGGGCAAAGTCTGGAAAAGCCTTTTGTAGAAATAATAAATTCAGCTTTGAGTTGACCTTGTGTGTGTGTGTGTGTATGTATGTGTGTGTGTGTGTATGTGTGTGTAAGAATATAATATATGTGTGCATGCATATGTATATTACGAACTTTGCAGACGGAATTCAATTTCACAATAGGCCTTTAGTTTTAGCCATGGAATCAAGAATATTATATTTGGCAGAACATGGTATAAAAGGTTTTCAGTGGTTTTGTTTCGGCATATCCTGCCATAATGCGCCAACATGGCGTGTCAAATGTATTCAGAATTAGATGTCAATTAAATGAGCTTGCAAATTATAGAATCTAATGATTTGTCTTCTAGACAGTCCTTAATAGTATTGTATCTATTACATATGTAGTAATAATTTAAAAGTATGTACTTTATAAATATTTATCTCGAATTTATAAACAAGGCACGCAACTCTGACTGTTTGTATTTATGTGCGTATTGTAAAATAATAAAATCCAATCACTTTTTGAGCGTCAAAAATTACAAAATCAAAGTTCCCCGAAACGCCCGCCCGTCACCACTTCCTAGTGTTTTTGCTGAAAAGTGGCGGAACAAACTCCCCAGCAACACTTCTGTCTGATATAATAGAAGAATATGAGTTTATCCCTATCTTTAAAACGGTGTAGGAGAGTATCGTTAGGTTACAATATAATTCGACGGTGGCATAAATCTTCTACAGAAGTGCATTATAGACAATACTTTTTTAATATTTTTTTTATGTTAACAACAATCCAGGTTACATCCCTATAATAATAATTATCCAAATTCAAAACGAAACATCTATAATTTATTTCTCTTTTCCCTGTCTCAAACCTTTCAGTAGGTAATGTACGTTTACCTTTTCATCGAATTAAATATGTATAATGTAAATATAAGCGACACAGGGAAAAACCCTTGGAATATATAATCGATCAATCAAGCCATTGTTTTATGAGTATATTGTTGGTGGATGTTCATTATGGCGAAGAAAAATGGCTATCTGTTTGTTGAGCAATCACTTAGGTATAAGATATTACGTCGATTAACGTGTACGTCACTTACAGGCTTAGATGACTAACCATGTGTTATTGAGAATGAGTGAGAATGCCTGCCTTGGTGGTGTACGACGTCTCGGGTACGATCCTTGGCTCGCACAAAATTATAGGTATTGAGTTTTCCCATTTAGTATTTCTCAGTAACAGTTTCTAGTTTGGATTTGTGTCCAATTAATAACAATAGGTTTGCCGTAATACTACGTGGGACTGAAACAGCAGAATAAATGTGGTTGTACTATATAAGTAGGTACACCGCTGTATAACCCTTCCCGGATTACAGGCGTGATGTTATCTAGATGTTAACATAACGTCACGCCTGTAATCCCCGAAGGGCTAGGCAGA
Source organism: Euplexia lucipara (assembly GCA_921972225.1). Lineage (NCBI taxonomy): Eukaryota > Metazoa > Arthropoda > Insecta > Lepidoptera > Noctuidae > Euplexia > Euplexia lucipara. The sequence goes on along the minus strand of OV179147.1, from coordinate 2,362,711 downwards.
GGTGTACCTGGTAGTACATCCACATTTCGCCAGTTACGTTTACGTCCCATGTAATAGGGGGCGAGCCTATTGCCATCAATCGGGCACAAATCCAGACTCCGGGTTGCTACTGAGAAATTCCAGATAGAAAAACTCAATAACACTTTGCCCGACCCGGGGATCGAACCCGAGACCTCATGCTCTGTACAGTAGTGGCGCTTGCGACCACTAGACCAACGAGGCAGTCAGTCTAGATGTTATGTTATGTGTAATAAATAAAAGAACGCTAGTCAGTGGCCACCGGCAAGGTTATCAGTATTGGACAGTCTGCCGCTCCATGTAAAACACTGGTATTTAGCTGCTGCAGCTGGTAGGTAATACGGGAAACTGACCTCAACATAGTTAAATAAATAAAAAATAAAATAAATATTCCACACACTTTACACAACGCTATCTAGTCCCAAGCTAAGCTAAGAGCTTGTGTTATGGGTACTAAACAGCTGATAAACATACTTATATACTTCTAAATACATACATATTATAGATAAATTACACCCAGACACAGAACAAATGATCGTGCTCATCACACAAACATTTCTCCTGGGTGGGAATCGAACCCACGACCTCCGGCATAGCAGTCAGGGTCACTAACTACTAGACTAACAGGTCAGTCTAGTAAGAGAAAGTCTAGACAGATGATGATGATGATGTGTAACATAAAACGCCTTCGCCTGACGGGCTGTTTGGAATGTACTGTAAAAGCAATTCCTTTTAAGAATGAATCATCTGCCTAGCCTTTTGGGATCGGCTTTCAGCCTTACCGGATCCAGCTATCTGACTTTCAAAGAAAGAAAGAAAGAAAATATGTTTATTTGGGACACGCACAGAAATTTAACAGTATAAAACTTAAACTAAATTTAACATATTAAAAGAATAACAAAAAGACCTGTGCGAGGCCAAAAAGGCCCCTATCTCAGCACGATGCCACGATATTGAAAGAAAAACAATAAATACCGCAGCGCTGTTATTCTGATAGAGCCTACTCACCCACTAGGCCTCTAGGGCTCTAGGCCTCTAGGGCCTATTTCACTACCCAGTTACCGGGTAAAACAATAATTCTTGAGGTTAATTTGGTTGTTCGTCTTTCGGGTTTCTGTCTACCCGCAACGACAGTGAAATATCTTCAAATGACAGCCAAAAAACGGCTAATCGTGTTTTCTGAGGTGTGATGGAATTTTGATAATTATTATGTAATGAATGGTCACCCATCCCGGGACCGACCTCGGGCAAGCGTAGATAAACATTTCGATCGATCCGACGTGTGGTTGTTAGTTTTTAGCTACAAGAGTCTCACTGTATAAAAATAAAAAAAATAAAATAAAAATAAAAATTCTTTATTTTCAGGCATCAATGGCCCAGAGCGTGTTAGTATTCAGTACAAAAATAACTTAACAACTATGTTAGTAGTAACATCTAGACGCACACAAGAACACAAATACACAAAAAAAAATAAACAGCTCGCGGAAGATTTATCAAGACCCATGTCTGACATGCAGCTTGATAAACCTATCCATCGTAGGCCCTTCCAATCTTTCTGAAAACACCATCAGAACGCTATTGCTGCTTTCCCTCACTCTGCGTATCACTGATGCCACTTTTTTGCGCATGATTGCAAAATAATCGTCAGTGTGCGCATCCGCAAACATCCCCGACGCACTACAGTAAGGTGGAAGCCCCAACAGCGCCCTGAAGGCGTTGTTATATTGAATGCGCAGAGTGCTGTCTGCTTTTTGGGTATGATTAGCCCACAGACTGCTGGTGTAAAAAGTTTGACAAAAAGCCTTAAAAAGTGTTATTTTAACCTGTGCTGGACAACCAGCAAACCTGCGTGCCAGCATGTTTCCCCTCACAGCCAGCGCCCTGCGCTCTCTCTCCATGTCTAAGTCATCTCTAAGATCCTCCGTAACAATATGGCCTAAATATTTAAATTGTGACACTCTGTTTAAAGGTAAACCGTTCAGTTCTACGGGTGGGACGTATGAGGGACTTTTATTTCTTCCTCTAAACACCAATATCTCACTTTTCGTAGGATTATATTTTAGACCATGCTGCTCAGCGTATCTTTCACAAATAGTGAGTAACTTTCTAATTCCACCGATTGTGGGGCTCAGCAGCACCATATCGTCTGCGTAGCTCAGATTATTTAAAGCAACTCCGTCTATATGGCAACCTACATGTGTGCTGCTGAGCTCAAAAAGCAAGTTGTTTACATACATGTTGAATATTCTTGGGGAAGTAAGGCCCCCCTGCCTAACCCCACATTTGAGTTCATACGACTCTGACAATGCATTGGACCATTTTACATAGTTCCTCTGCTTATCATACCAGATAGATAATATTGACACCAATGCCGCCGGAACTCCCGCTTCCCGGAGCTTCTCCCATAAAACCTTATAACTGACGGGGTTGTAATTGGTATTACTTTTATTTTTCAACTCGTCTTGAGCAATGTGGTGATAAACGCTTGTGCCTTGTTTGTATAAGAAAAGGGTAAGACAGAGGTAGGCTCACACTAACACGACAACCCTTCAGGGGGTCGAGTCTGCTATTGCAATCGTGTCTCAATGACCGGTCAATGATCGATTTTTGACGTACAACGTCAAACTTATGACACATTTCCCATACAAAAACTGTCAAAGTTGTTAAATATTCGATCAATGACCGGTCATTGAGACACGATTGCAATAGCAGACTCGTGCCCCAGATTTTTCGGTTTTTGACTACTCATTGGTAACGACTGTCAAATATCTACCAATGACAGCCGGGACCAACTGCTTAATAAATACTATAATGAATATAAATTCGCCTGTTAGTATTAATCCGGTACCTCAATAACCTGAAAGGTTCTCACAGTCCTTAGGCTCATTTTCCTACTTCCATCTTAATGTATTTTCAATACTTATAGCGCGTAAAAATATACATTTTATTTCTTTTTTCTTTGTCAAGATTATTAATTTCCGCCAAGTCTTCAGGGGCCAAGTTCAGCAGTTGACATTTTTCGAGATAATATGAATGGATGTATTTTTATTTCGTCTGTGTTTTATTTATGTCATAAAAAATAACAAGTGCTCAGGTGACACTGAAGTGGAATGAAGTAACTTGTGTTGTGGGAAACAAGGAGATATTTTTTTTATTGTTTGCCTTTTTGGTCTGGATGTCGAAAAGGCTACAGATAGCCGAGCATAGAGTCCTGGTTTTGATTTCCGGTTTGGGTGCAATTGGGATTTCCTATCTGTAATTTTGCCTTTTGGATAGAAATAGGCTCGCTATTATACATAGTTGTACTAATGTTACAGCTCTGCCTAGTTTTGCGAAATACAAGCGTGATGTTGCGTGTATTACCTATTATGTTTGGAGTCAAACAAGATTCTGTTACAACTGAGCTGTTGAACCCAGGTTGATGAAATACTTTCGCTAGAAAGGTAAGTTATTCCCGGCTTGAAAAGTAAAAAAAACCTTTCTTTTCATCTAGGAAAATGTATTTTACCTACACTTTGTCTGAGTTGTGGGTATAGTTTAAATAAAATGGTTTATACCAAAATCTGTGGTTCAAATCCAATGATACTTTAAATAAAAAGGTAGAGGTAACATAAACAACATTGGACCTTCAAATACGACACACTTACTCACGCACGCGTCCGTTGACGCCGCGACGCGACACTGTGGTAAAGTGTGGCTAGTTAGCCACATTTTAACGTGTCGTTTTCTGAGCGCTTATAACCTATCTATTTATTTATCTACCTTTTAACTTAAAGTATCATTGTTCAAATCAGTTCTAAATAGCTTTCATCAAATCAAACCATTTAATTAACCGATGGAATAAAGAGCAGGTTCTCAATTCGCCACGTATATTTTTTTAATACTCGATAGTGCATGACTTTTTATTTAAACCAATTTCAATTCAATCCTCATACTTCGGTTCGAAACCGGTTTATTTTCAACTAAGCTCATGGTAAGTATCACTAGTTAAGAACCTTCGTATAACAGTTTCAATGATATTTATTTTATTTAGAGGACGTCACCAAAACAACTTTCTAGTTATCCCTAAGTCACGCTCGTTAAAATATAACTTTTTGACGCCCGTTAGACATGGAGCAAAGCTGTTTAACGTAATGGTTGACGGCCCGTTAACACCATTTCAAATTGTGACGTCAGGGCCAGGATGACAATTATTTATTGTTTTAACAAATTTTACGCTTGTAATAGGATCGCCCTATTTATAAGGATCATGGGTCGAACTCATGGTGTCCGGTTATCCCTTCCACCCTGTATATTGATCATTTGCTTCTTTGCCTGCATTCCTATTTTAGCTCTAAGGCCACCAACATGGTGTTGTTGTAATAAATAAAACGTATATCGTATGCTTAAAAGTTGTACGCATGGAGTAAGTAAAATGGATGACAGTGGTTCTCGCTCCTGACAGCTGGCCATTTATCATGTTTAAGCTATTCCAATTTTAAACTTTGTAGTTTATCGCTTATTACAAATAGGTCTAGTATCAGAACTAGGTGAATCTTTATTAAAATACCAGCCTGTTACTGTCCCACTGCAGGGCAAAGGCCTCTTCTCATACAGAAAAGGCTTGAGCATTGATCACCACGCTTGCTCAATGCGGGTTGGCGAGATGGAACTTATATTAACTTCTCCTTATATTAACTCTCTCTTTCCAGGTTTCCTCACGATGATTTCCTTCACAATTCAACGATGATTTTCTTCAATTTTCTTTGTCAATGATGTCTAAGATAAACTTAGATAGTACATATGAATTGAAAAAGTCATATTGTTACTTGCCCGGATTTGAACCACAATCTCGTGCATGAGAGGTAGGCGCCTTAACCTCTGAATTTTTAATACCTATTTTTTATTTCACTTGGAAAAATAATTTGCTAAATAAAAAATTTAAATGTTCTTTAAAAAGACTTTGAAAATAAATATTTCGTTAATTTGCATGCCCAATTGTTAGGTGCTGGTCTGTAATAAGCATTTGGGTGCGATCTCCAGGACTGAGGGTTTGGAGTTGTGCTTAATTCAATTAAAACGTCCCATGAAAATAGTTCGCTTTAATGAGTGAAAAAATAGCATTCTTCAAACCAGGGTATGATCAATCAAATCAAATAATCTTAAATGATTTAACTTAATAAAAATCCAAATCTTTTCAACGGTAAAGAGGAGACGTCTTTGCCCTGCATTCTCAGACTTGATGCTATTGGAATATAATCTATTATTTAGACTCAAAAAGATACTCTTACTCCTGAGTTTCTCTCGGCATTTCTTTTCAGTGATCAGTCAACTTGGAAATGGCGGCGCTATTTGCTTCAAAATTGTCATAAATCAGTATTCGTTGAAGAAAAACATCGTGAGGAAACCTTGGCTTATAGTTACATCGTACATATCGTCACGCCTGTAATCCCCGAAGGGCTAGGCAGAGGTGTACCTGGTAGTACACCCACATTTCGCCATTATGTTTAAGGCCCATGTAATAGGGGGCAAGCCTATTGCCATCCATCGGGCACAAATCCAGACTCCGGGTTGCTACTGAGAAATCCCAGATTGAAAAACTCAATAACACTTTGCCCGACCCGGGGATCGAACCCGGGACCTCATGATCAGCAGTAGCGCTTGCGACCACTAGACCAACGAGGCAGTCAAGCCAAGTTGGCTTATAGTTAAATGGCATTAAATCTACCTCTGTAAAAAAAAAAATAATTTACTCATAAGTTTGAAATTGCAAATACGTCTTTGCTCAAGGCGTCTGTAAGTATATGGGAAAAGTTCTTTGCCCTGCTGTGCAGAGGGTCAGTAACAAGCTGGCAAGGAAACCAAGACAAAGTATCTGAGAAGATCTACTAACAGAAATAAATACAAAATTTTCATTTCTAATCATTAACCCTCGCTAACCTTCAAACACCGTTTGATTGTGAAACGAAAGTTCCGTATAATTTGCATGTTGTCGCCTTACATTGTTATCGCTGTGAGAACAACAGATTGGGTTTATGAAATCCAGCCTCCTTGTTATTTTCACGGCAGAGTAACCGGTTGAATTCCATTAATGTCTACTAACGACCGGACGCACTTCAGATTGGGGTTTAAAAGGGTTGAGTGGTTTTCTACAATCGTTCTGATAAAAGGGGATGGATGTTAAGCTTTTAGCGATTTGAAGATGTCCCATCGGGTGTAATACCGATTTAGTGGAGTCAATGAATTAAGCAGTTTTGATGGGATTCTTTGTTGAATGTGGCGCTTTTCAAAATAAGGTATTTTTTGGGTCGTTTTTTATTCTTTTCAGGAGAATAAAAAGCTAGCTGGTTGATATATTGAATGAACTGATTGCTGAATTTTTGACGGCACGGTTAGCGCAAATTTGGCGTCTTTGGCTGCTGCAGGTTCGAATGCCACGTGGGACAAAGATTTGTATGGCCTACAGGTAGTTGTACCGGGTTTGTCTGTTTGTGGTGTGAGTGAGTCATAAGTCATAAGTCATTTATTTCGAAACAATGTACATTGTGTAGAAAATTTGTAAACTAAAATAAAATAAAAACAGTATCATTAAAAAAAAATACTTTCTTACCTACTGAGTTTAAGTATTCTTACGATCAGTCTCATCTCAAGGAGTATTGCGTTAAACAATAGCTGGTTAAAGAAGGCCAGTACTAAACCAATAATGTCAATTAGCTGTATGCAGTTAGACTAGAAAGTTGGAAAAATGCAGTCATCAATGCAAAAATCGGTTTACCGCAACGATTCTCTATAAAAACATATTTCACGTGAATACATTTAAATAACTCAAAAACAATTTCCTAAATACCTTCCAGAACAACTATTATTTATCAACGTTAACAACGGTTAAAATAATATGAAGGCACAAATACAAATAGGCCCCAATCGGGCTTATTCCCTTCCAGTTTAGCGTTTGTTTTGATTTCGCAAACTCGACGGCCCATTCGGATCCCGCGAGAAACATTCTAAACAAAACTAAAAACTAACTTATGAATATTCTCTCCTGTAGTATTATGTGCTTGGCTGGTGTCAATCGGAGCGGAGCATGCGCAGTGCTGAGTTTAGCGCGGGCTTGCGTGCGGTCCTCAGTAATTGGCCGCACGCCGTCCAGTTTGAACTGGTTGCTACTGGTTTTCGCTGGCTCTTTTGGCGTTTCGCGCGCGCGTGACGAACTGTCAATGATACGGTAAAAAGTGTACCTTGTAAATAAATAACGATTATGTACGGAATATAATATTAATTTAAGTGAGTGTCTCGTAAACTTTGAAGTTTGTTTCTTGTTTCTTCAACTTAATAATTTAGTTAAATGAAGTAGTTGATTAAGAAAACTTTGTAAATAATAAAGTGTGCGTAAGTGGTTTATTTTTAAAATGGATTTTAAAAGTTCAGGTAAGTTTTTTTTATGTATTTCAATTTTACATTTTAACAGAACTAGTAAACTTTATGCTAGCAAACGATGGTCGTGCGTTTAATGTGCACCTGAGATTTTAATTGCATTGTTATCAATTATTTCATAATTTGCAAGGAATTATTAATTAGGCTTCATTACTTCAATATATACACAGATTGGACCGTGGTTTAGTAAATACTTAGTTATTAATATAACGGAAAAGGTTTTTTTTTGTTAGAACAAATACGAAGTAGGTTTTATTTTTCACAAATCAAACAGAACAAAATTTAACAAAGCAAAATCCTCGTCACACTCCCGATGTGTCTATATTATTTGCCATTACAAAACATGTAGTCCCAGTATTTCGGACTTTAATTCTCCTGACCAATATTTGACATCCGAGGGTGAAATGCTCCCATATTTGTAAAGGATCTCGCTGACGCTTGAGGAATTATTTTATTTGCATGATGTAACATCAAGGACAATACGGTGTGGGTAAAAAAAAGTATAAATCAGGGAACAGAGCTGTAGGTAAGCAGGTAAAATTAATTTTGGAAATCATTTTGAGATCTAAAAATTACTAAAACTTTTGTGCATGAAAGAGGTAACTATATCACTGACCACCTAATACCGGGATGCCTACCATAATTATAAAATAAAAACTTGACAGATAACAACGTCCGGAACATTAATTATATTTTATGTAGGATAACAAACAGCAGTAATTGCAATACAATAATCTCGAAACTAAATCAATAAGAGTAGCTCTAGGTACTAACAACGGAGTTATCCTCAAATTTATACCTATACAAAAATTGTGCACACATAATAATAATTGTACAGACGCCAGCACATCATCCAACTACAATCTCTCAAATTTCTCTAATAAATTTTCAACTTTATTGCTAAAGCATACGGTTCAAAATTGGTTGGGGAATTTTCACAGTTTCGGGAAGGTTGATGTGCTGTACAATAGTTGTATATTGTGCAAATTATTGCATTATCCTGGACTTATCCGGAGGATTTCAAACAGGCCACGTATGCTGCATAATACTCAAAGACTTTCTAGTCTTCTGAAGTATTAGCAACTGGTTAATGAAATGTTAATAATACGAAGAACCTGCTACGATGAACGGTTATAATTTGTACGGATTTTTTCTAATGTACCTAACATTAGAAAAAATCCGTACAAATTATAACCGTTCATCGTAGCAGGTTCTTCGTATTATTTTTATCGACGTATCTATTAAAGGTTTTTCAAATTGAACTTCGAAGAAAAATCTTGTTCTCCTCGAAAGCACTCACTCAAGAACATCCTAGAACAGACATTGAATTTCTTTAAGATAGTTTTCCTGGAAACGGAGAAAAAAATTATAAAAAGAAAATCGTAAAAAAGGCTTAAGTAAAGAATAAAATGAAATTCTTTGAATGAGAAACAAAATATTTTTCATTCTTTCGTTTGTGCAACTTAAAAGCGCAATGAAAGTTTTTATAAAATTAACTTACATACTAAAATTACCAGTCTGTTAAGGATTCCTCAGTAACAGTCTGGAACCCGTATTCAGGACCGCTTGATGGCAATAGCCTCGCCTTTTAACAAGAATTTATGCCTATTTGTTTAGCTTCTACCCGCGTCTATCGGATCATTGATTCTATGGTCTATTAAACAATGGTATACATCCTATGGCACTCGTCAATAATGAAGCTTTGAGAATTTTTGAATGTATAGATTTTTTTGAGATCTGATAAGACGTTTCAGAGATTAACCCCTTAGTACAAACTTTAAATTAATATTATTCTCTCTTTAAAAGTATTAAAAATAGAAGTCTGATGTGTGTGTGCCTAGGTTTGTATGAATGTATGCATAGTATGTAAGTGACTTAAAGCTAATAACTTCAACAATTCATTGTAACCACTAGTTAGATAATTTAAGTTGTTTCAAAGAGCTGTGGATTTTGTTAATGATATAAAATAAATAAATACATATTAATGGACATTAATCAGTTACATAGTCATACAATGTTTTGCTAACTGCGACGACAATTTTAATTAAGACACCGATTTTCCAATACATGATACTGAGACAGCCATTACGGATGGTCTAGCAATAGATTGACTCACAAATATTTCATTACGCCGTTTTTCCAAGGGGATAGGCAGACACTACAAAATGCCACCATTAACAATTTTTAATTTTGTATAGGTTCCCGTTATTCATACACGCACGCTGGTAGCGATTACTACGCACTTGACCTTTCTGAATCAATATAAATGATGTTGATTTCAACAAATCGAAATCAAAACTTATTTATTTAAATTAAAACTGAGAATCAGCACTTAATGAGCTTCAAAATTACACAAGACAGTTCTCCAAAACGCCTAACTATTTGCTGGGAAGATAAATGGCGGAACAAACTCCCCAGCAACACATCTGTCTGATTCGTTTGAAGAGTTATAATCATAGTGACAAACACAAAAAAAAAACATGAAAAATTTACTTTTTGACCCTAACGAGATATTTACTTACTACTTAAGTACGGTATTGATTATTATCACCTAGGCGCTTGCATTTAGCCAAAATCACACAAAAATAATAAGGCTGTAATAAGACTATACTCGAGACTGCGTCCAATGTGTACAATGCTTTTCTTTTATTTTTCCTGTTTTTTTATATTAAAATATACTTTTACATTACAAATACACTAGAAAATAAAACTAATTTTCAATTAATTTAAACTTTCTGAGATTATCCTAAAAGTCATTGACGTCGGTTAAAATAAACATTGTGAGGAAATTCATTTGTTCTGTGTTAGGGTGTAATTTATCTATAATATGTATGTATTTAGAAATATATAAGTATGTTTATCAGCTGTTTAGTACCCATAACACAAGCTCTCAAGCTTAACTTGGGACTAAATGGCGTTGTGTGAAAAGTTGTGGAATGTTTATTTATTTATTTATTTAAATCTTTACTTTTAATTACTAATCATCTGCTTAGTATTTTCCCAACTATTTCGGCTTACAGTCCAACTTAATACAGCTGCCGCGCTGCTGCGTACCTGCGTTTTACATGTAGCGACTAGCTTTCTGACTTTCATAACCCAGTTACTGGGTAACACGATACCACTTGGGGATAAATTGGTTATTCATCTTTCGGGTTTCTGACTACCCGTAACGCCAGTCAAATATCTAAAAATGTCAGCCAAAAACAACGGTTTAGCGTTTTTTCTGAAGTTTAAAGGAATCTTGATATTATTACATAATGAATGGTCACCCATCCTGGGTCCGACCTCGGCAAGCGTAGCTACCTTTTAGGCGATTAACACACTGCCACGCACCACGCAGCGTAGCGCGTGAATGCGTGTTTTAACGTTGCTTGTAAGTATCTCCGTTTGTAAAGAAAACACGCACAGTCCAACACACAGAAAATGCATCCACGCGCGTTCAATTCAGTTCAGAAACACGCAACAAGCAGCGTGATGCGGGGCAGTGTGATAATCGCCTTAGTTGATCAAATTTCAAGACTCTGACAAGATAACTCACGTGTTTTTGTTAATATCAGTCGAAATTCACTAACTTGTCTTGATTAAGTCTCGTGGTGATTAATTAACGCTTGTGCCTTCTCAAATTGAAATTCAAATTCAAATGTTTATTGCTCAACACGTAATGTTGTGTTAGTATGTATAATCATACATTTCCAGATGTCAATCGAATGTGTAATCAACTGTGTTGTAACAAGTTAGGCATGCAAAAAATGATAGAATTTAATAATGTGAGATTCTTACAATAATACTCGTAATACAATGCCAAAAATAACAATGTAAACCTCATACAATGTCATAAATTCAAATAAACACGTGATAAAATGTCTTAAATGCAGGTTAATATGTTACAAAAAGTCATAAATACAAAAATTCTAAATAATGCCTTTATCGTAAATTTAAATAACTAAGTAATACAATGCCTTATATACAAATCAATGTCATAAATTCAAAATAATAATATAGTAATGTTATAGGGTTGAATGACATAATAATAATAAGTAATTTGTATTAATTATAAACAGAAACATTTTGTCTGTGTGAGAGAGGGATGTGACAGAGATAGGGTGGTATTATTAAAAACCAGCGGACTCAACAGTGGTTGTCCTGTTCGGAGGTTAGCTTTAAACTCGAAAGCAACGCCTTTCTCCGTGTCCAATCTAAAAATCGAGCGAATCTAAATCATCTAGAGCCCACCAAAAATACAAAAATAAAAAAAATATCCAATTTATTTTTCCTTCGAAAATTTAAGGTGTAAGAAGAGTGGGTAGTGTTAATCTAAAATATTAAAGCAAAATAAGTTAGTAACTTAGGTGTATCGTTCATGCAAGTTGTTAGTAAGTTAAAATTAGAACATCGATCGTCGCTTTGCTTGGCGTATGCACTTCTTATATGTTTTTTACTCTGTGCATTGTATAGTAAACTAGGTCATTATTGTGGCCTTTTAACAAACAATTTCAAACAATAACTTTTATTTTGGAAAAAGAATTCACGTATAAGTAGGTACTGTAGAAGGTGTCCCTTTATATAGGAGCCTCTTATTGAAAAATTTAAAGGTATTTTTAATCATTTGCATTTTAGGGTAATTTTATGGCTTCTGATATTAAACAGGGAAAAAAACTCAATGGACCTAAAAAGAAAATCACTTTTATACTTTCAATATAGTTTATTTAACTTTAAACTACTAAGTATAATTATTAAAAAAAAGTGTAACTTAGTTTAATAGGAACTGCATTAACAGATTTTTCGACCAGCGTACAGACATACTAGGCTACCTCAAACTCTCAATTTTACATATTTTTGATGTTTTAGGGTTGAAAAGTAGCTTTTAACGCTTTATTGAATCATCAGTTTTGTGGTACAATATTTTAGTCCAATATTATTTTATATAACATACTGTATGTTATATAAAATAATATTGGACTAAAACCGACTGTTTTATCAAAAGGGGTATTTGATAAAACAGTCGGTTCTTCGTTTCGTAATAATAATATAATACTTAGAAATATAAATCCGGTATATTTCACAGAAAATTTACCTACCTTGATTCTGTGAATTCCGGTTCAGAGCATGGACAGATATTACTCCAGAAATCTCACGGAGTAAGTACCTACATTTATTTTGTTTAATATTTAATATAATTTTTATATCTCAATTTATTAACACAAACTTATTCTCACCGTTTGCTTGTTAAGCGTGATTTTGCAGTAAAGTTATTTAAAACATTGTTGTAACTCATCGTATTTATAACATATTGATATCCATATTGATATCCATTCATTAAGTATTGTCAAAAGATGATTACGAAAAGTACGACTTTATGATTGTTTTCTTATCTTTTTACTTTTGCATATTTGCAAAAATGAAATGATCAAATGTGACAATTTGATGATCTACATAAATCTACATCCCAAGCAGCAAAAACTAGTACTATAAAGAACCATAGAACGTTTTGTAAAAAACTGTAGTTGGTCCTATAAAGCCCCAAAGAACGTTTCTATTATTCGGAAGTGGCGCATTTATATCTCTGTTCAGTGACAAAATAATTGTATTGCAGTGTTCCTCATGACGAAACAGTCCAATAAAAGTCCTGTAACAGTGATGCAGGTCTCAAAATAATGATGTCCTGACTACTGTAGGACCTTTTATAGTACTTTTTCATACTATACAAGAGTTTAGTTTTCTTCACCTCACCTTTTTCATTCACCATTCATTAATTTACATTCGTGATAGTGCAGAGTGCAAGAAATAATATAAATAATTTTACGAAAGGATACAAGTAATCTGAGGTAAGTAAAAAAATATTTTGTTATTATAATAATAGTCTATTACGGTGGAAATGACGTGCGACTGCAGCTTTACTGACAAACTAGGGATAGGTTTACCATGAATTTAAAGTGCCCCCCTCGAATTGTTGAGTTTTTACTAAAATATTTATCATATAAAGTGATTTCAACATTTTAAGAGCCATTATAGTACTTGCCGTGATAATGTTTTCACTGTCAATCATCGTGGATTCAACCTAAAATTGGGGTTCTGTGTGAGCATGACTGAATATATTTATAATACACATTTTTTTTTACTATTTTTCTGAAGACCATTAATGAAAAAAAACTGAATTATAAACTGTTAACTGACGAATAGTTAGAATTGATCATGTAACCAGTTTTTATTTCCTTAGGAAGAACTTACGTACTTATATCAAGTTTTACGTACCTAATGTTTATATTTGTTGTAATTTCACTGAACTATAAATTTAAAGCAATACCTTTATAAATTTAAACTGCAGTCAACATTGTATTTTTGCAGGGTACCTAATGGACGCCAATATGGATATCGATATTTTTTTTAGTCGAGACGATTTCATGCTGCTCACAGCAGCATGCAGCAGCAGCAGCTTCAAATTGAATAGGTATTCCTGTGAAGTGAATATTCTAACATTTTATGTTTTTGACATTGTGTCGAGTACCTGATATCTTACAAGCTGAGTTAATTATGTGGGTTGATTTTAACGTGATGTCAAGACTTTTCTTTTTTAGTTCAAAATAAAGAACCATGTAATTAAAAAAGATTTTTATTTATGTACCATCATATATACCATCGTACTAAACTTTTTGTTGCTTCATGCGAAATAATTAATGGCCCAGTGTTTACGCCATCACGAAATTGTTGTTTTTTTACGAATGTTGAATTATTGCTTGAAGATTCAGAAAAATCGCTGGAATAAGGACTCTTCAGAAATAATATCTTTGCAAGGCACATTTCGTACGGAACCGTTTCCCGTAATTGTGATTCTAACTTGATTTTGGCTACTATTATTACTTTGTTTGATGATGAAAAAAAAAACAAAGCTGCTTTTTCAAAATCGTCTATTCACTTATATTTAATAAGTTCCACTGCGTTTAGATATTTCTTTTCCAATTCTTTAGATCCATTATTATTTTTTGTTTTTAGGGCAGAATGCATGTTGCATTAATTCCGTATCAAAATGTCTGAATATTGTTGTAAAAGCGAGCCAATAATCCTTTATGGGACTTAGCTGTCATTTAATAGAAACATTTATCTACGTTTATGTGCCACTTTTGCGTCATTAAAGTGATTGATACCCATTTATAATACCAAACAGCGCATTGCTAGGCACCAAAAAGTTGTTATACAAAAATTCTGCTCTATAATAGTGTCTGTGTGATATGCTTATCGACCAAATTATAATATGCATCTAAAAACTATTATATTACACTAACGTTCTATTAGCGTGCTCTGATATTTGACTACATCACAAAAACACTCTATTGTAAAGTCTTTTGTGACTACTAACGCACAAGTACTATAGCAGCGATCTGAATATCCACAACATCACAATATTACCCTGTAGTTGAGTGTTCATCACTGCTATAACGAAACTACTATTGCAGTACGTTTGGAACCCTTAATACGCTAATCAGATAAATAAAGGCACCTGCTAACAAATTTATAGAGCAATATTAATATGTACCAGTTATATTAGAACTTGCTATAGTACTTGACTATAACGGTTGTATAAAATGGCGTAGTAAACGTTTACATTCTTTGTTTATAGGTATTTTTAGCTCTTTAAGCATTTAGAGCAATAACGTACTGTAGAACGCTTTTATACCACACCCTGGCACCGCTAAAACCTTAATAAATCGTTTATAGAGCTTTTTAGAGTTATGAACTGAAATAATAGGACTGAATTGCTGGTTGGGATACATACACTTTTTACAGAAGTCCATCGTTTTCATATTTTACAAACAAAATTTGTTTTTTTTAGTTATAACATTTTAAATGGCATTACTAGTGTGTTACGCACTAACTCCCTTTTCAACGAACTCTGAGTTCATTTACAACATATTATAACTTCAGATTCACGTCCATACATTTTCGAGGACTAAGAATGTAAGAACTTTTCTCAGTACTTATTACGTAGCTGTAGTCCTCTTCCTTGCGTTGTACTCTTCAATGCTGAGGGTCGTGACCTCTCTGCTTCATCACCTTTTTGTTCACTATGTTCCTCCATCTGCTTCTGTCTCTGGCGGTGTGAAGGGCATCGTATACCGAAGAGTCAAGAGTGGTGCGGATCTGGTCGGACCAACGTTTTGGGCTGCGTCCACGAGGCCTTTAACATAGTAAAATAATAACAATATAGGTACATATTGAAATGAAATGTTCCGTTGGTTTGCTTTTTATTTGAACGCGCTAATCTGTGGAGATAGCAGTTGAATAAGAGTTTTCTTGTGAGCCAGTTGAAGGGCAAAATTTACAAGTCCGTGATAAGAACTGTCGTACTGTATAATTCAGAATGTTGGGCTGTGAAAAAGACGGATGAAAAAAGATTGCATGTAGCGGAAATGAGAATATGAGATGGATGTGTGGTGTGACGAGAAAATATAAAGTAAGAAATAAATATATCAGATGTAGTTTGAAACTGTCTAAAGAGAGTAATGTTTGTCTTGGTATGGTCAATGTACAGAGGCGGGATGAAACGTATGTTACTAAAAGAATTATGAGTATTTGTGAATGGGTGGGAGAGCGAGAGGGAGCCAAAGAAAAGATGGATAGATTGTGTGAAGAGGGATATGAAAGAAAATAAAGTAAGTGATAGCACGATGAGTGACAGAATAGAATGGAAGACAAAAACGTGTTACGCCGACCCCAAATAACACGGGACAAGGGTAAGAAGATGATGATGATGATAATGGTAACCCGAAGAGATTTGTTTGGGTGTATTTAATACACACACGGCACAGCTAGTACCCCGAATAATTTCAGTCCCTGTAAATCAGTGCCAGCCGGTCAATTCAGTAAAATACACCCCGTGAGAACTTAAGTGAAGTGACTGGCCTGTTGGTCTAGAAGTTATTGGCCCTTACTGCTACGCCGGAGGTCGTGAGTTCGATTGACGACTGTTTGTGTGATGAGCACGATAATTTGTTCTGTGTCTGGATGCAATTTATCCACATTAGGTATGTATTTAGAGATATTATATGTCGTGGCGAACGATATTCAGAAATAAGAAGTTGTGAAGTTGATTACATTAGTACAGAGTCTATGGTAAAAGCCGTGACGTCAGCTGTCATTGCAATGGCGCGAACGATGACACGTGGAAAGAGTCGTGTTGGGAAGTGGAAGCTAGTGATGGTAATTAATGCGATTTCGCATAAATTTCATTAGCATGTGAATTCTTCAGTCTTAGCATGTTAATTGCTATTGCTAAACTATTTGCTAAAATAACGACAATTTATAATTTATTCAATATACGACGTTAAATACGAGCAAATCAAAGATCATAAGGTAATAAATTGCTCAATCTCATTTTTCGCACCACCCTGCTAATAATTTAACGAATTAAACGATCAGACGCATTCATACAATTTACGCCCCTGTGTACGAGCAATTTAAAGATAATAATTGTATAACATCATTCTTCGCATCACATGCACCTGCTATTTGCTAAAAGTCAGTGCAACGTGAAACAGATAGATTTAGTATTCCCGTGGGTGCGACGGAGAGCGCATGCTGCCGCTGAGTGCCGCTGCATCAGCATGAACGAAATACGAAGTAATGAATTCACTTCGCACTTCACAGAATTTCGCAACAACATTTCATTTGCTAAATGCTAAATGAGCATTCGCATGTTAAAAATGAATGCGAATGCTAATTAATCCATCACTAGTGGAAGCTAGGCAGAGCTGAGTTGGATTTGAGACACCAACGAAGACACTAGTCCAGTGCGAAACTGTCTGTTTACCTATCTGAGTTATGTTATATGATTACTTTTATTAAAGTGAGGTTATTACTGCAATGAAGCTTATTATTCAACGTTATGACGTACCTGGTATCACGAAACCCCTAATGTCGGCCCATACCGCTCAGCCATCGCTGACGCCGACATATAAGTATGTTTATCAGTTGTTTAGTACACATAATAAAAGCTCTGCTTAGCTTGGGACTAGATGGTGTTGTGTGAAAGCTATAGAATATTATTATAGTAATATTTCAGTGCCTAGCATCAGCAATGACAGCTCAATTTGCCATTACTATACGTATATTTTCAAGTGTTGATTTCACGGAATGACGCTGCAGTATACCAAATGATTTTGAACCTTAACCCTGGATCAAACTACGAGTATGTCCACAATCTCCAGGTTACCACAACACTGAACTTATCTTATTACCTACTATCCTTTATGAAAAGAGACTTTTCATAAATTTAATTTGCAAGTTGATTGGAAAAAGTATAAAAAGAAAAATCTTATTTTCCTCGGACGAGCGTTCGACGAGCGGAGAGCTTCGACTCATATTACTACGGATCATCTATCCTATCTTTCTACTATCTTAAGTACTATTATTTTAAATGAAAGAACCCAGTGTCTTTGTGTTAGGAAACTAATTAGTTTGAAAAGTTATTTAAAAAATAGAGGTGTCAAGGGATATGGTGCTAGTGGTTCAATAAATTGCCACTCGGGGCGATCGAAGGTTAAACAACGCTTGCCGAGGTCATTCCCTGGATGGGTAACCATTCATTACATTCCAAGACTCCTCTGTGGCTCGGAAAATAAGTTGGGCCGTTGGGCCCGGCTGTCATTTTCAGATTTTTAATGGTCGTTACGGGTAGTCAGAACCCCGAAAGTCTGACATCCAGTTTAATCAAGGGGTATCATGTTGTGTTACCCAGTTACTGTGTTGTGGGGTCAGATAGTTAGTATGTAAATAGTATAGTACCTTTTCAGTTGCATTCGGTTAGACTGAAAGCTTTTTTTTTTTCTGATGGGTGTGAAATCTTCATGGATGTCCTCCGCCCCGGGGAGGGCGGAGGGGTCTGTCAGCCTCTTACTGACTAAAAACCACCCCGTGTTCTTTCTCACACCTGCGCCGAGGGTCACTGGAACGGAAGATACTTCCGCGACCCGAGGACCTCGCCAAGTCAGCGGAGGGGGGTGTAGTGTTTGACTCCCCTCGCGACGTCTAAGAGTCCTTGTACGTGGGGGGCGGTGGACATCCCCACGTCCATCGCCCCTAGACCCATTAAGGAGGGCTGGAAGAGGGCGTTGTCCGAGACTGAAAGTCTACCCCAACATAACTGGGAAAAGGCTAGGCAGATATATTTTTTGATTTTTCTTGGTGTTTAAAAATAAATAAATAGTAAATAAATATTCCACAACTTTTTCACACAACGCCATTTAGTCCCAAGTTAAGCTTTAGAGCTTGTGTTATGGGTACTAAACAGCTGATAAAGATACTTATATATTTCTAAATACATACATGTTATAGATAAATTACCACCAAGCACAACATCCAGGACAAAGGTAATCTTTTCCCTGGGTGGGAATCGAACCCACGACCTCCGGCATAGTAGTCAGGGTCACTAACTACTACACCAACAGGTCAGTCATACCAGGGCAGGGTGGTTACACCTGAAATATCAAGAATAACTTCGTAACCGTCACAAAAAGGCTTGAAAGGTTAACACAACCCATAAATATGTGGTTCATACCCGGGCAAATGCAATGTAACTTTTGAAATTAATATTCACTTTCTAAGATTATCTTAGACATCATTGTCGTCATCATCTGAACTTACCATAGTTAATATAAGTATAAAATCGACAATCAGCCTTGAGCAATGAGCGTCAAACAGTATAAAATAAACGGTATAGCTTAGAACAGTTTGAAATCCTAAACATTCTTGCAAAACTACACTTGTTTGCATGATAACCTAACCAACACCTTGTTCTAAATTACATACATAGTTTTGGTAGATTAAAAAGCCTCAGACGGAAACGTTTTAGAAGACGAGAGACACGAATGTCTTCTTTGTTCCTGATAACACGAAACACGTCACATGGTCTGCATTTCATTTAAAAGAACGACACTGTGGAAAATACTTTGTTGCTGTTATGTTCAGTTGCGTTTGCAGCGGTCAGTATGGAGATGGGTGAAAATAGTTGACATATAAACAGATTTTAAAAATCCCAATAAATAAAGCTCTTAATTTTTTTTTTAAGTACACAATTTTGTGGTGGCGGCCATCTTGGGTTTGAAATTTATTATAGCGTAAACTATTATTATACTAGTCAAGTCCTTTCATTATTGAAACCTATAAAGAGGGAGTTGAGAAAAAATATGAAATTCACTATTTTGTGACTGCGGCAGTATTGGTCCGATTTTCATACAAATTACTAAGTACACTTCCGATTAAATCACCTTTCAAGCGAAATTCAAAGAAATCGAAATCAGTCCATCCGCTTGGGAGCTACGATGCCACAGACAGACCCGCACACACACACACACAGACACATCAAACTTATAACACTCCATTGTCGCGTCGGGGGTTAAAAAATACAACCGACTTTACAGAAACACAACAAGTTTTTACTTTTCAAGTTTTACCTTTATCCTTTTATCCACATGCGTTATAATTCTTATTCCGCAGTTACACACATCTTTCTCTACAGATTGTATGTAATAAATGGGAAGTAAAATAAGGAACCTCAAAAGCTAGTTCCAGTTGTTATAATTTTCGAAAACTGTTCAGAATGAACTGAACAAAACTGTACAATTCATAAGTAACAGGGCAACGTAAATAAAATAATAGTTCAGAGAAGTTTCGAAACAATATCGAACATTTCTTACAAATTTTTAATGAGAACTATTTTAATACAGTTTCTTAGTTGAACTAGTATCTACTTGAAACGTCTTTTTAAAGCGGGGAATCCAATTACTTCGTACTTAAGTTTCTCTGGTATTCTACCTATTTAGAAAAAAAACAATTGAACCGCAAAATTCTGACTACAGTATTCTTATATTATATTTTTCCCCTTTGTTGTATTTATCATGTAATATCTGTATTGCGAAAAATGGTTTGTTATTTTGAAAGTATGTTTACCCAAGACACATATTATTATGTGTGAATTCGTGAGCTCGTGGCTCTTTGAACTTTATTGTACTGTGTAGAAAAATGTCTAGAAAAAAATTGTCTCCAAACACCAAAGAGATTTAAAATACTATAGAGCGGGCATGTCAAGGAAATGTCATAGAAAACTTTGATCCCATGTCTCAGTAACGCCATCTTGAATAATATATGAATATTGGAGCGGCAGCGGAGCGTACTACAAAAAACTCATAGACTTGTATCCAGCAGGGCACACTTTTTCGGACGAAAATTTTGTTCGTGATGTCCGGTCTATAGGTATTGAATGTCTTTGCCAAACACCAATTAACCAGCTTTGATTTGCGACCTAGGCATGTAACCTGCTTCTTAAATCTAAAGCTCTTTCTAATTGTACTCAGATTGGCTTCTAGTCTATTAGGATGTAATTTTATACCGGAATCGTTCTTGGAACTACTTTAATATTGAACTCCACAACACAGTAATTGGGTAACATTGGTTGGCTTTTGGCCCAGAAAGAGATGGCATGACGTATTTTGGCCTCCTTCCTTAAGGATTTGCCAGAAATAGCTAAAGACAGAAAATAATGGAAGAATTGATAGAAGCACTGGACACCTGCACTGGGACACAACAGGCTCAAAATAATAGTAATAATAATAATATGTTTAGGCATATCAACTGTCAAAGATAGAGAACTGCTTAACATTATAATCGGGGTTTAGTGTTGGCTGGGCAGATTGATCTGCCACTTATTCTTCCCACCCTTCACCACTCTATGTACTTTCGACTTTGAAAAAGTATTGCTTCTCAGTCTTATCTAAATAAATTACGTAATTTTGATTTTGTTATGTAATAAATTTTTATTCACGGACTGACATCAGCAAGCGCAACTTTACTAAAAAGTAAGATTGATAACATAACAGAATATTCTTAGAGCCACTCACTTGAATTCTTCATTCTTTTCTCAATAACAGTGCAAAGATGAAAAAGTTGAACTAATAAAGGTTGACACAGAAACTCAAACAGGAAATTCCCTTTTAATATTAAACTAATTTTCATTTAATTAATAAAGCATAGCGCTCATGAAATCTATTGGAATTCAATTTTGATCGAGATCGGAGCTCGACTTGGAACTAATAAAGCAATATAAATGTTGGCAGATTGGTACCAACTTAATTCGATTAATGGTCTACCATCGAAACTGCTAAGTTATTGAGTAATTAGTTTGATCACTTACTAATGTTCGGAAGTTAATAATGTTTTCTCAGTGTACACCTAAATTTAATAAGTATTAGGTTGACACATAAATTGAAAGTTGCTGTATAGATTGCTGTTGTTTCTATTTCAATAGATTTATTTTGCAGAAAGCACTGTTACAAACATATATTATGTTATTAAGTTATTCTACCGTAAGGCATGCAAATGTTAAGTAAATTAAGATCAGAATAAAATTAAGATCGAAGAATATGAAACTATATTATGTAACTACACGCGTTACACTTGAATAATACCTCCCGCACTACGAACATCGGTTTGTTCGCAGTGCGGGTGCGGCTTTCCCGCGTCTCGCCCCTCACACCCCGCACGATTGCCCTGTCTAGACAGTTTTGTCGGACGACTGTATGTTTTAGACTGTGGTAATATCCACGGATATCGATGATAATATCGTTCATAGAATTCTAAAACTTTATCTAATGTAAGAATATTTTTTCAACGTTTAGTTTTACCACATCAACATGAAGATTCTAAAAAACATTGTAATATTTGAAATTATTTCGTGGATACATTGACAATTTGAAACAATATGATATTTCCTTTTGTTACTTTCCTTTTAGCTTTGTTGTTGTCGTATGTTACAACTGTCAATCACTCATAGAATGATTATGAAATATGTTTCAATGACATTTCTAAACCTGTCGTTATTATTTAAAAAAACTAGAACAAACAGCGTCAACTATGGAAAATAGAAATAAATACATTAACCAGAGGTGTCCAAGAAAACCAAGAATATATAATACTTTGTTTATAAAAAAGTTTCTACTGGTTAAACAAACTTTCTCTATTTCCGTAGAATCGAGGTGGACGAAGTCACAGGAAAAGCTGGAATAGTTTAATTTGATTTGTGGGGTAACAATATCCATTATGGGTAATCGTGGATCGAGTCGTGATCACATTGAACCATTTCGTTCCAATTGCGTCTACCCACTTAATGTTTTATTTCTGATTCGATCTTCGTATTGCTGTGCTACATAAATAAGTAAGCATTTCGTTGAAGTTTCGCATTCTGGTTCATTTATCATCTGCCTAGCCTTTTCCCAACTATGTTGAGGTCGGTTTCACTCTTTACATGGTGTGTGATTCTTTAGGAACAAACCCAAATAGTTGTCTTATCTAGTAACAATGTGACTGGTTAGCACATTCATGTTAAAGGATCATGACTAAAAGCAGGCTAGCAAACATGCATGAAACAAAATGAAATTAACATAGAAATTATTTGCTTATTTTTTACAAGGTTTTCAATTCAGGATTTTTTTTTCGTATCCGAAATTATGATTTAAAGATAAACAGTAAATTAACTATTGCGAGTCACACTGTCACAAAATCAAAATCAAAAACGCAAAACGCCCCCTTCGCCACTTTCTAGTCTTTTTGCTGGGAAGAAGAAGTGGCGGAACAAACTCCTTAGCAACACGTCTGTCTGATATGTTAGAAGAACAGTTTAAACAGCTTTGGTAATTAAGAAACATAATCATTTAAATTAAATAATTTCCGACATGATAGCTAGCACACACCAATATACAAGACAGTAGTAATAAGAATAGTAAGTACCGACGTTGACAACTAAACTCATGCAAAAAAAAAAATTAACTAACTGAATAAATATAAGCCGTCACGTAAAAAGGGCGTGCCCGCTTACATGTACATGACTAGGTCTATGACATTACATCAAAATAAATAAAAAACGAAACACTAAAAAAAGTTAAACAATAACAAAAACAAAGCTCAGCAATATGACTCGTTGTGGTATAATCGAGAAACAGTGTGACTGGTTTGGATTTTTCTTCCAAACGAGTCACACTGTTACACGTGTCATTATTAAACACTTTGATACTTTAAATGTTTATAACCCTGAAGTCTGCGATGCCCGGAAAAGGCCGCTAAGATGTATGTTCCTAAATTATAAAAACATAAAATATATTGTGTCAAATAATTGTTTCACAATTGTTGTGTTCGGAATCTTCTTTTAGACAAATAATGTCTATAGTAGAAGACTCCTCCCTTTTTCGTATAGCGTGATAATTAACACAATATCTTTAAAATGTAAAAGTTTAGTTTAGGATACTTAACAAAAATGCGTGTGTGTGTTTGTCTGTATGTGCGTGAGTGTTTGTGTGTGTGTGTGTGTGTGTGTCTGTGTGTGTGTGTGTGTATGAGCGTGTCTGTCAGTATAAGTGGGTGTGTGTGTCTCTGTATACGTGAATAATTCCGTGTTATAACAATGCTTCAAGTCAATTATAAAATAACACCAAAATGTACACTTAGTCTGCAAATAAATACTTGACTTTGACTTTGACAGTGTGACTCATTGGGAACAATTGCTTTATTCGACTAGATTCAACTAGATTACAAAAAAAATATTCGACACATATGTTTTCTTTTTTCACGTAATCAAAAAAATACGGCGAAACATCGAGTCAAAATGTCGCATGACGGCACTAGCCAGTACAGTTTATACTAGATAATGACGTCACAAGATCCTCTCCTCAACTTTAATGCGCTAAATCTAAGCAGTTTTCCATCAATTTGAAAAAAAAATATGTTTCGAATATTTTCTAAATTTTGTCAAATGCCCCATTATATGTTCGGTAGTAGCTTGCGGCACTAATCTAACGATGCAGTACTGCTTCTTTTAGTATTATTACGTTCGTCTTTACTACTTAGTCCACGATCAAGCACAGCACTATTTGTCTATAATGTCCTGACGTATCGCGTGCTACTGCTCACGCAAGGGCATCACTTTACATAGCTAAACACTTGCAATTTCATACTGTCATGCAACTCAGTTGTGATGACATTATCGTACAATCTGTGGACTTAGGCCGGCTATATTATGAGGTCAGTATAGTGTTTAAGTATTCAGAAACTAGTAAAGGACATTTTGTTCGCTATCTTTTGTAATAAAATGTCAGTACAGGAAATACTAATCGTAGTTAAATCAATTCATCGCCCCTGACAACCCCTGCGTAATAAATTTCATGTGTTATATGTTATTATTCATTACGACGTTATTGTATGGACTTCATTAAAAACTGAGGTCTTATTCAATTTTTATGGAAAATAATTGACTAGAAAACATCGAATCAATAAGTATTTACATTTTCGTTACATCTAAGATAGAATAACAGCTAAAAAGCGGAATTCCCTGCCGGAGTCGGTGTTTCCTGATTGCTACAACCTAAGGGTCTTCAAGTCAAGAGTGAACAGGTTGCTTCTAGGCAAGCGTGCTTCATCGTCGACCACATCATCGCTTATCATCAGGTGAGATAGTGGTCAAACGCGTGCCTATCAATAATAATAATAAAAAAAGAATATTCAAAAATCCAAGCGTTTTATATATTATTTTTATTGTGCTCGAAAGTTCCAAAATATTTAGCAGTGCATCATTCTAGATAAAATATTTTACTTCGGGATATTATTACTATGAAAGGAATATTATTATTCGTACTTATACTAAAATTAAGTAAACTCATAGCATCTCAATAAGTAATAACAGTTAGTAGGTACTCTCTGGACAGCATAGATTTCTAGGAAAATATAAGCTAGACAGGGACGATAGAAGCTAAACTGACTAATAAGATTATCATTATTTCATTTCACAATAATGTTAGTTTATTTCCAAATAATAGCATTCCATTTCATGATAACATCAGTTCATTTTACATCATATCGTTCCATTTCAAGTCATATAACTTATTTTACATTTCACAGCCTAATATTTCTCTAAACCTACACGTAAACACAAATAACCCACAAAATTCGATCAATACCGGCTAAAATCCCGCATAAATGTTTTCATACCAATGAATATTCAATAGGAAATGTGTACATAACACGTTTAAACGGTAAAAACCGCTAAACTTAGTTTAAAACGGGAACCGGCGTTTAGTTATTTTACACACGCTCACCGCATAGAACGCTTTGCCGTGTATTATTCAGAATGCACGTCTATACAATCTGCTGCACAGGATCGCACACTTGATTTAAATATGCACAATGTTTAAACATTTTTATCGTGCAGTGTAGCATACTTTGTAAACAGTGTAAATTGTTTTTCAAGCAAGTGTAGGTAGATTTTTAAACTGGGTGGGTCTTAGAGAGAAAACACTAAATTATATGGGCTCCATTTAAAAAAAATCAAGTATGTGTGACTTCATCATTCAAATAATGATTGAATTAGAGATCTCTCGGGTTTATTTGTTCATATGTATATCACTTCCAATTTGATCTGAATCTACGACCATAATAACTTACTTCTTACAAACTTAGTACTGACGCCAGCACGTCAACCTGCCCCAATGTGTCAAACTTCTTTGATAGGTTTCCAACTTTATTTTTAACATCATAAGGTTCATGTTAAATTGTGTAAATTTGACAGTTTCGGGTAGCTTGATGTGCTGGCGTCTGTACATTATACAAAAAAAAATATTGCATTAAACTTCTGTAGTCGCACTAGGTAGTGCCTGTATTTCGACTACCAGTGCCCAATCCCTTAATTATACAATCAAGTTAGCTTTCTTAGCGTTAAAACATGGCGACTCAAGGCATGTTACATAATAATACTCGTACAGTTACAGATTTAAAAGCTGCAAATTTAAAAAAAAGTTACCTGTAATGAATTTATCAAGCAAACCGGTACCGTGTGACGGTATGAATAACTTTTTGTAAGTTTTCCAATCAATTTAAGAAAATAAACTTCCAGACTTCCATCTACCCAGAATGGTTGACAAAGATAAATAAATAACAGCCGGAACCATCTACCATCCAAGGCATATATTGGGCGGCGAACCATCCATGAAACGGCCGCAGTAAGAAGAGTTTATCCTTCAACCATGCGGCTTATTAACAAAACAGGCCCTACAACTTTTCCAATATAAAATTATTTCACCTTTTGACCTCTACGCCGTAAGCTGTAGAAAATAGGTTAGTGTGACGCACGGAGGCATTGGACCAGTAACCTATCAGAACTTGCAGTCACAAACTTTAAATCCTATACATTATGCAACAAGTTAGCTCCAAGCGGCGCAGGTCCATTGTACGGTACTGTACAGACTTCACTTGATATACTTATAACACATGAAGGTATATAAGTGTGGCCATAAGTTCTGGTATAAATTTGAAATTTTATTATTTTTTCAGATTTCGTCGTTGTCAAAGTCAAAATCACTTTTGAACGTTAAACTTACAAGTTAAATAAAATACCTATAATGATTCTAGTTGCCCCTTCCAAAAGGTATTTGTGTCATCGCTCAAGCTAGGTTCGCTCAAGTTACGTTCGCTCAAGCTAGGTTCGCTCAAGTTACGTTCGCCCATGTTACGTTCGCTCAAGTTAGGTTTGCTATTTGATAATTTGATTATCGGTTTTGATATGGTTGTCTAGGAAAATGCAGTTTTTATTACTTTTAAAAGATTATGGAATGTTTCGTTTACGTTATTGAAAAACTAGAGAGCCCATTAACGTTTTCCTCCTTGTAGGTATATAAATATGACGTGTCAATAGTCAAATTCCTTCGATCTATTTTCAACTTTATAACAAAAACTTAAGGTTCATATTCATTTGGGAAAATTGGACAGTTTGAAATAGTTAGATGTGTTTACGTCTGTACATTTATCGGTCTACCACTAGTATACTCCAAAAACAAAGCATTTCTGTACAATGATTCTTGTACTAATCACTGAATAGTTCAATCAAACATCCAATAAAGCCTAAATCCATTTGACATAAAAATAAGTTAATCAATTTTTTCTCTGCCTTTAATTTAAACAAGTTCATAGACCAATTAATTCGAGACAGAACTTATGGTCAGTCTAGTCACATAAGCCACCCCTACCTCACTTGCGGGAGTGTCGTTAAAGGGGACTAAAGGATTAAATTGTCGAGAGGACAGTCTGCACCGACCTCCTGTCGGGTAATAACAACACTCTGCGATTAGCATTCTACCTGACTACCATGGTGACTGTGGAGATTTTCACTTATGTTGATCTCTGGCGTGGATTTAAAAAGGAAAAATGAGTTTAAAGTGAATTTAGGCTGAAATTATTATAGTAATTGGTATAAATAAAAGGACATTTCCATTTTGCCCAAGTGATGCACATGGAAGGTACAAAAGATAAATAAATAAATAAATAAATATTCTACAACTTTTCACACAACACCATTTAGTCCCAATTTAAGCTTGAGAGCTGATGATAGGCACTTAAGATTGGCAAAAAGAAAAGAAAGAAAAATACGTTTATTGGCATTACAACAAAGATACACCTTAAAACTATAAAATACTGAGATTATAATGCCAAAAGGACCTCAGCTCAGCATAATGGCAAGACAGATACAGGAACAACGACTGTTTTTTTTTTATATATCACTCAGTGGGACATTTTAATTTTTTTATTCTGAACTAGCAGATATCACTTTAATCACCCGCGCAGTTCCCGTTCCCGTGGGAATACAGGGATAAAAGTAGCCTATGTTACTTGGGGTGAATGTAGCTTTCCAATGACAAAGAGAAGAATTTTTGAAATCGGCACAGTAGTTTTTGAGTTAATTCACTACAAACATACACACACTCACTTTAATAATATTAATGTACATTGAAATCCCTACTTTGATAGTACTGACCACCGATCGGAAATATTAAATTGCAATAAACAATTGAGTGTCTTAAGATATTCTAAATATTATTTTTTATTATTGTGAATGTAAGGACTACGTGCATTTTTTAATTGTGTCGTAATTTTTTCAAGTTCTTTATAACATTTGTGTATAAAAAAAAGTTTATTTGGGAAAGTTTATTAAAATTATGAATACAATCACGTGTTTTAGTATTGGTCACTAATTATCAGTCACCCTTAAATTTATAAAATGACCTTGTCCCATATTTTATTTTGTTTTGTTTCTATTATAATTTTATTTTAATTTTAAATTTAAATTTGTTGTCATTTTGATCTCATTAGCTCTCATTGTGTAGGTACTTGTAATTTCATTATATTTTATTTTTCACTTTAACTTGACTATTTGTAATTTTAATAATTAGTGAGCTAATAATAATTAAATGTTTTTTCACTCACTTGAATGTTGGTCGACCTATTATTGGCGAATGTATAACTCTGATACTTTTTTCTATTATTCTAATGTAATGCTGTATACAGAAGCTGTTGGTTTAACTTTAATAAATAAATAAATGAGGGTAGGCAACACCTTCAAAGCTAGCTGTCTGTTTGGTTGTTATTGTTATTTTCTTTTTTTGCTGTAGGAGACATAGCACGTAAAACAATGCGACATAAAAACACAGCAAACAGCCTGTGCTTTCCATATGTTTTTTTTATTTTTCGCCGATCTAAACTAAACCATAATTAAAAATACATAGTTAATCGACGCACGCAACCACAAAAGCGAGTAGCCATTAAGCTTAGTATTAATTAGCATGCCAGCCTAATATTAGTTCCAACCCTATTCGATGTTGCATCGTTAAATATTTATTCCAAAATTTAAATTCCATAATAACTAATGGTTGTATCTTCAAATAATCCCGTTAAACATGCTCCATCCGTTTAAAACAATTGAGGTTAAGCCCTGCCAAACTGGCAACGACGCTTACCGTCAGTGATGCGCATATAATTACCGACATTAACATTTTTTCAATAACCTAATGCAATGCGACGTTGCCATTCCTCTATCTTTTTCTCATTAGTTGGTAAGCAATTGAAGACTTGAATGTTTTTTTCTTTTGTTCATTTAGTTTCTATTGAAACTTTACAACGTAAATGAGAGCAGTGGGACGTCATGGCTCGATTTCATGTCGATATAATTAAATTCTAAAAGAAACAATAGGGCGGATTCAATAAATTTTCTACTAAGGACCTATTGTCTGTTTCTTTATTAGCAAGACCACGTAGATAAGAAAGTTATCATATTAATCCTATAGTGTATTCCCCTTCAATGTCGTGGTGGCTTTGAGGTTAAGACGCCTACCTCTCATGCACGAGGTTGTGGTTTAAATCTGGGCAAGTACCAATGTGACTTTTTCAATTCATATGTACTTTCTAAGTTTATCTTAGACATCATTGACATCGGTGAAGGAAAACATCGTGAGGAAACCTGGACTTATAGTTAATATAAGTTTGAAATCGCCAATCCGCCTTGAGCAAGCGGGGTGATTAATGCTCGCGGCTTCTCTGTACGAGAAGAGGTCTTTGCCCTGCAGTGGGACAGTAATAGGCTGGTATTGTTGTATTGTTATTCCCTTTCAGGGTACAGCAGAGTTGTACCCATCTTAGTGGTAATTTTAATAGTAGATCCACATTTCGGCAGTTTTGTTGTCCCATGTAAAAGGGGGCGTGCCTATTGCCATCAGACGGGCACCCACCATCAAGCTCTTTAAGTTATAATTATAATCATTCTATTCTTTTAATAAAATAGACCAAATAACAATATTAATTCCGTACATCACCAACCGTTCCTAAACAAAGACCAGTATTAACAGTAAATATTGATTAGCATTAATTATACACAGTCAATCATGAACAGTCATTCAAATGATAAATTGATCTAAGGTAACCGTATGGTTGCTGCACGACTGGAGTATTGAAACTTGTTAAAGCTAGCACTGTATTCTACTGAAATGTTGTACCAAGCTAGACCACCTCCGGCCAAAGTTTTTAGATATGTCAGCGTCAGCGATGGCTGAGCGATGAGCTGACACCGATGGGGGTTCCGAGTTCATAACGTAGAATAACAATCTTCATTGCAGTAAATAACCTCACTTAACAATCGTAATCTCAAAACATAACTCAAATAGGTAACTGACAGTTTCGTACTGGATGTGTGTCTTCGTTGTTGCCCCAAATCAACCTGAGCTCTGCCCAGCTCCCACGCACCAGCACGACTCTGTCCACGTGACATTACCAAAACACATTCGCGCCATTATAAATGACAAGTAACGTCACGCTGGCCACCACAGACTCCGTACTAAGTTAATCAACTTCACAACTTATTATTCAAGAATATCGCATTCCACGACAAATATTATTATATAAATGATTTCCAGTTGATTACAATCCGCATTACCTACTATAAACGGAGATAGCACTTCGTATGAATTATTAACTTCTTTTGAGATTTACTATAAAAGGATTATAAATAATTTGGTAAGCTGGGCATGAACTCTTGAATCATCATCACCGTACCTATCCAGTTAAACTACCTCCAACGTTGATCATAGACCTCTTCTAACATAGAAAAGAAGACTAATCGAACAAAGTAACACTTAGCGTTCTAGTTTTCGCAATATTTATGTGACGTAGAGACTCGTAAGTCCCGCTGGAGTTACACAACTTAGGTTTCAAACTAGTCTAGTGCTCCTAGAAGGCTTTCAGCGTACAGGTGGTAGTGCCAATCTCAATGACACAAGGCCTCAGAGAGCTTTCCATTTAGCTGACAGGTGGTGGTAACGCAACGCGTAATAACCGCGTCAGATTTTTGTCATATATCAGTTAAGCAGTGTGAAAACGCGCTAGACGTAATTAACACAGCGTAATTTACGCTCGTCTGACTTAGTTACCGAAAAACTAAACTAAGATAGACTAATTTAACTCAGTTGGTGTTTTCAAACATTAAATGTTTTTTTTTCTATAACTTTCACATCGTCTCAGAAGGTCATCGTAGATTTTTTTAGTTTTGTTTTTCGTTTTCTTTCTGTTGAGTGAACCGGTTGACTGTCTGTTGGCTTTTTGTTAGTTTTATAAATGTAAAAATGATAAAATATTATGGAGCTTCCTGTTAGGAATATAAGGTTTGAAATAGCGTTTTAAAAATAATTATTCTCTGCCAAAAATACTGCTGTCGCGGTTATCGCGCTCATAATATGTATTAGTATTCTTTGATTCCTTTTATTTTTTCATTTTTATTTTCACCTACCACTGTTTTTCTATGCATCACCTAAAGGTTGACTGGTAGAAAATGCCTATGGCATTAAATCCGCCTCTGTACATTAGTGTGCTTGAAGTATTAAATAAATAAACAAATTATAATGATATAATTTTATTTAATGACTACATCGGTCCAATGGTTAGTAACTTATCAACTATAACTTAACAACGAAGGGTTAGTAAAATATAAAAATAATCAGGTTTGCCGTACAAGCAACGCCAACCAATGCCTAAGCACCGGCGCATCAAGCTTGCAAGCCATGGCTTGTAGGATGCCGTTAGAGCTGAACCTAGACCTGCAACGAGGCAGCCTTCTTTCTCATGATAGCGTGGAAATCATCCGTAAATAAAATGTTTATGTATTTTTGTGTTAAGAATAAAATTCCCTTAAACCTTGACTATACCTTTAGATATCCTTGTAACAAATTCACCAACCCTTTCTTCTTCATTCATATTCTAAAAATTAATTCCCCACACATTACCACATGAATAACCCACTGATTTGCCAGTTTCCGGCCCTTTTAGACACAATAATATATTATTATTTCCCCTATGCCCTTGAAAGCGACTGTTGGTCAACCCCGCCCTATATTTTGTGGGGTTCGTGCGTGTTCATACAAAATATTAGCTACTAAACTGGCGGCACGCGAACAGCCTGGCTACTGGGGCATTGTCGAAGATTAAGTACGTGGCACTTGGACAACACTGGCTGTCACGATTCTAACTTATTCCACTTTTGAATGGTTGTCGAGGCTTTTCTTTGTGCTTGAAGTTTTTTGCTTTTTACGTCAGCTTGACCTAAACTTATTATTCTCTTAGTGTCCCTACTGTTGTGCAAAAGGCCACATTTTCCTCATTTCATTTCTCACTTGTAATTTTCCATCGTTGGCTATTTCTCACGTAATAGATCAGTTTATTCTATTTACTCTCAACAAGAAGTGTCATAAAAATACAATCAAGCTGTTTTTTTTTTAATAAAAATTAATCCCGAAAGTAATTAACATTTCAATAAAAATCTGCAGGATTTATATGAACGAAAAACAAATAAATGTGAAAAAGAAATCATGACAATAATGTTGTCAATCATTTCTTTTCCAAAAGAATGATAATAATTTATTCTGATGAAGGTTTGACAACTCGTTTCACAGTTTTATCCGAACGCGAAATCGAAAGGATGGATTGTGAAATATACGTTCACTCGTACAGTGTATTATAAATTTATGATATGTAAAGCAATCGATTTTACTTTGTTGTCAACTTCAAAACAATTTTGATTACCTAAAGGGATTTTTTTATGTCTGATATCTGTCGTTAAAATAAAGTATTTTGAAACACTATGACCATTTTCATGAAATTTGATTATATTGTGTTTATCATAGCCGCATGCCCCCTTAGTCTTAAGACTATGCGCGTAGCCGCGATCGAAAGCGCGTAGAGCAATCTAAAGCGCGTAGCCGCAAACTCAAAGACAAAGCAGTGTTCTAAACAGCGTAGCAGCAATCTAAAGCACGTAGAAGCGATCTAAAGCGAGTAGCATTGATCTAAAGCGCATCGCAGTGATCTAAGGCGCGTATTAGCGAGTTAAAACGTTTATAGTCTGGAAAGAAATATTACTGACTAACAAACATAAACTGTAAGTGACCTAAATTACAATATATAAGTACACAAAATGTCTGTTTTTGAATGGAACAACCCTATTTTAAATTTGAATATAATATAAATTTTAGCAGCTGTAACCAAATTTGTTAGTTGATTTCCCTCAATTATTTACTGACGAATTTGTTTAAGGGGCAATATCAAAACTTGTCTAAAACAGTTGAGGAGAGTATTATTATAAAAGTGACAAAGGCAGAGAAAACCAACAAGTTAACTCTTAACGGTTTAACAGACCCACTTTCGTGCTTAATTACTAACTTCACAACTGTTTTTAGACGTTTTTGCTTTCTGTAACAAACTTCAGGGGAGTTGACCTAAATTTTGTAATTACAATTTTATTTAAAATTCCGAAAACTTTGCCAACGCGGCTATTTCGTGATTGTGTTGTTTACCATCGCATGATATTGCTAACAGAAAATGTTCAAGGGTTATTTTGTAGTAGGCAGTACTTTAGCGGATTAACATTGAGCATATAGGTAATGTTTCCACTGCTGGGTCATTTTCTTTGAGATAGAGAGTGGGCCATGAGCGGGTTGGTAGATATCACAGGTGCTCAAATTTTAAACTAAAGGACGTACCAGTTTTCTCGTGATGTTTTCCGTCACCGTTTTGTGAGCAATTATGTTTTTTTAAATAACGCAAAGTAGCATGCCTGGGTAATAGTCCAGAAGTTAATTCTTCTGTTTTTGATGCATGAATGCAAGTATCAATGTTGTTTTTTAGTCTCTAATATACTTTTCAAGTTAATCTTATACATAAGACATGACGGGACTTGTCAACTTGTTTCCAAAATCTTTCGCTTCCAGTATTGTACTTTTGTGTGTATGTCAGTACTACTAATTGACTATAATATTAAATACACTAAACCATTACAAAAAAAACACTAACCGGTGTAAAATAAATAGAGTTAATTTACAACGGTTAGTGTTTTTTTTAAATCGGTTGTATTTTTTATAAAAAAGTTTTTATTTTACCATTTTTAGTTTTTTATTTGTAGATGATTCAATATTTTTCATTTCTTTGAATATTACAATCAAATAAATAAACAGATTTCGATGAAACCAAAAAGAAAAATTCATTAACAAAACTGTTTATAAAATGAAAACTACTTGGCCAAACTATGGTAATGTATTATGAGACCAAAAAGCAACTATTCCGCATAAAACTAAAAGAATCACGTAAATCGGTACATAAATGCCAGCGTAATCGGTGCATATACATACAAAAAAATGTTCAAAAATAAATTTAATGTTCATAAAAAATGTTCATAATAAGAAAACTACCGGGTCAAACTATTTTAAAATTGTATGGGACCAAATGGAAAACTATTCCGCATCGAACTAAAAAATAATCACGTAAATCGGATCATTCATCTCGGAGTAATCAGTGTACATACATAAAAAAAAAACCGATCTTATTGAGAACCTCCTCCTGAAGTCGGGTAAAAACTGTACCCGTTTAAAGATTTTTTAAAGACTCTATTGACACATTGACTTACCCGCTTGGCTTCATACATTCACGTGCTACATCCACGGCTCTAAACAAATATTTGTATGCCCTACAGACTCCAGTCTGTGTGTTTGTTTATTTAACATAAGCGTTGCCACTGCACCCACAGTACGAGGAGTTGTTTTGTAAGGCATATAAACCTTGTTTAAAATAAATGACTGTTTCTGGGGTTCTGTACCAAAATAATAAAACCGTTATTTTGCAACTTTATCTGCATTTGTCTTAAGCTGTTAATTTGCAATGAACCAAACATCTTGCATACTTTTTGTGTGCAAAATCTGACAAATAAATGAACTTTGTCTTTGACCGGAACTGGTAATCCTATCAGAGTGCAATTTGTTATAGTTAATAACAATATAAATAATACGAAATCAAAATCAAAAGTCATTTATTCAAATTAGGCTGAGGATCAGCACTTTTTGAACGTCGAAATTACATAAGACAGTCCCCCAAAAAGCCCACCCTTCGCCACATATTATATTATAGAACTCATAGCACAGAACTTGTGCTATGAGTACTCAACTACATACATCCTACTATATAATATTATAAACGCAAAAGTTTGTAAGGATGGATGGATGGATGGATGTTTTTTACTCTTTCACGTAAAAACTTCTGAATGGATTTTAATAAAATGTGGTATGGAGTTAGCTGACACCCTGGATTAACACATAGGCTACTTTTTATCCCTGTATTTCCACGGGAATGGGACCTACGCGGGAAATACCGCGGGACGTCTGCTAGTATTTATATATTTCTAAATAGATAAGTACAGTTAGCCTCATAAGTCGATAAATATATCCATGTTTCTTAAACTCATGAACACCTTAGCTTACACAAATTGCTAAACAAGACTAGTGCCAGGATTTAATTAACGTCATAAAAGTTCAAAATTTACTAGTCTTGTTTAGCAATTTGTGTAAGCTAAGGTGTTCATGAGTTTAGAAAATATGGATATGTATATCGACTTATGAGGCTGACTGTACATTCGCTTGGCTCGTATTTTATTGGTCTTTAATTCAAATGTGTATAAATTTTATATAATAATATAGAAGTGATGTCAATAACAAGTACAGTTTTTTTTTAAAACAGCAATCAAGAAGCTTTGCTGTTGTGAAATAAATCAAACTATAATACTAAAAAAAAACTTTTTTGCAAAAAATAAAACCGACTTCAAAAAAACACTAAACGGTGTAAAATAACTCTAAATTCGGAAGTCTGTGGCTTTGGTGGGTTTGTCTTACTCATGATGGGCCACCGACTTCCGAATTTAGAGTTATTTTACACCGTTTAGTGTTTTTTTGAAGTCGGTTTTATTTTTTGCAAAAAAGTTTTTTATTTTTCCATTTTTAGTTGTTACCATAAAAACATTTGCCATGAATTTATTTTATATTGTTAATTGTTAACAATACATGTCATCATAATAGGGTTTTCCACTAATCCCTAATAAATTCAAATTAACATACCTAACTGACGAAATCTAGGTATATTGTACCCACCTGCATACCCCTCAGAGCATACAGGCGTGATGATACGTCATTATGTTGTATAAACAATAAACATCCAAGCGATTCCAGCAATCACGACAGATTTGCCGTTCATTTTTGAAGAGTTCCGTTGTATATCTCCGAAGATCAGCACCAGATCTTCACCAAATTAAAATGGGACCACCTCAGGAGTCTACTCTTTCAAATAAAAAAAGAATTTTGAGAATCGGTCCACAAATGGGGGAGAAATCAGGTAACATACATAAAAAAAAAAAAAAAAAAAAAAAAAAAAAAAAAAAAAAAAAAAAAAAAAATACATACACACGAACATAGAACCTCCTCCTTTTTTGAAAGTCGGTTAATAAGACCAGCCTGTTACCCACTGCAGGGCAAAGGCCTATTTCTATTCTATACAGAGAAGACACGAGCATTGATCACCACGCTTGCTCAAGGCGGATAGGCGACTTCAAACTCGTATTAACTGTAAGTCCAGTTTTCCTCACGGTGTTTTCCTTCACTGATGT
Source organism: Euplexia lucipara (assembly GCA_921972225.1). Taxonomy (NCBI): domain Eukaryota; kingdom Metazoa; phylum Arthropoda; class Insecta; order Lepidoptera; family Noctuidae; genus Euplexia; species Euplexia lucipara. The sequence continues at coordinate 2,325,957 of OV179147.1, read as the reverse complement.
CTAAAATAAACTTGAAAAGTATTTATGAATTGAAAAAGTCACTTAAGTACTTGCCCGGATTTGAACCTCGACCCCATTCATAAGAGGTTGGTGCTTTGGCCATCAGGACATTTTCAATACTGGAAATACATTTTTCAATCAATGCTTTACGGAATTCTGGGTTGGCCAGTCCAACTCGCACTTAGCTATTTCAAAAAAAAAAACAAGGGTAAATGCTTCCGTGAAAAGAAGATTAATAGCATAGTCATTTTCTCTGTTCGCGCCCGTGATTTACGCGGCGTGAATATAAATAAAGTTCATTTTTATTTTTAGTACACTTTCTTACTGACTGGTACTAAAATGTTTATTTATGTTTTTAGCTTTATGACGCATATCTTCCGGGCTTATGAAGTAAAACCTATTTTTACGAACTTATGTGGCTATTTTAGTTAATAAATTTCTCAACCTACTTTGGGCTTTGAAAATAAGCTGATTAACTCGCTGTTTGTAACTTTGTGTAAAGGTGAAAAATGTAACACAGTTACTGGATTGCTATGAGACGCTTATATTTTTATTTACAACCGTGTATGATGCTTATCTTACGACAGCAAAATAAAATAAAATAACACACATTTCTCTGTCTGGGTGTAATTTATTTATAATATGTATGTATTTAGCAATATATAAGTATGTTTATCAGCTGTTTAGTACCCATAATACAAGCTATCAAGCTTAAATTGGAACTAAATGGCGTATAGCTTGCATTTATTAGTTATTGCCTACACAAGTACTGACTCAACTCTTACAAAGACCTCGACAGCTCGATGAGCTCAATGACTCGACAGCTCAATAACTCGAAGAGCTCAAATACTAGAAGTTGTATACTTATGTTCTCTTCTAAATTTTTCTTCAAAACTATACCCACAAACAAGTAAACATTTACGACTAGGTACTAAGAGATCATAACTTAAAGGACATCTCAAGATCCGATCCCTTAGGGGCTTAAGAAACTTTCTTTATAATATTTTTCAGTTCTTTAAATGAGCGTTCCGTTGAGAATCAACAAGAGATATATTTGTAATATATTTCTTAGATTTATATTAATACTCTTGATATCAATCTTGTTCTTTTCAAATGATTTTAAAAACAGAGGTATTTGATTCGACATATTATGCTGTGTGTAGGTTAATTAATCAGATTAAAATATCGGTTTTCGTAGCAGATCTGATACCGATCGATTTTTTAATGAAATGGTTTTCATACCTGAGTTCTGTATTATAGTTTTGAGTTCATTTTGATTATATTACTAACAGTATTATTTTTACTTCATCCATGCTGATGATAATAATATAACATGCTACGATCTGTTGAATACAAAAACAATTGTATACTTTTTCGTGTGACTAACCTTGTGACAGAGTTTATGTTAGCCATGGGCCTCTAACTTGGCTTCACATGCCTTTGAAAAATATTTTGGAAAATATTTATATTTTGATTGACGTGTATGGTAGAAATAAATATCATTTGTCATTTAAAGACTCGTAACGCTGTAGGCCAAATATTATATAAGTAAGTGTCATTATTCAATAAAGTGCAATTAAATTGGCATAAAACAAAATGAACATATCGTAATCCAGTTAAAAGATTACAGTTCTCGAACAAAATAATTCTGAAAGCCGGTGCCGTCGAAATTTTAAACGTAATTTATTTATCAGTATTTTATAAATCAAAAGCTGGCGCAGTGTTCTGAATGAAATCAAAAAGATTATTTTTAGAGCGCAGTTTTATTATAAGCTATCGATAGCGATCGAAGCTTAAGCTACGCTTACCGTGGTCAGTCTGAGGATGGGTGACAATTCATTACTTTTCACGACCTACATGCCACCTGGAAAGCAAGTTAAGACGTTGGTCCCGGCTGTCGTTTGTAAATCTTTACCAGTCCTTACGTGTAAGATGATAACATATGATATGCTGCGCCAACCCCATATAATATGTTGCAGAATATTGATTATATTAGTTTAATTGACTAAATTTTAGTTTTTCCCTCATTTAGATTACTGGAAAATATTTCACGTTGGCACTTCCACGATTCGTCGTTACCGCGTACATCGAAGGACTGGAACAACTTGCCTGATTCGGTCTTCCCGTCCGATTATAATTAAGGCTAGAGTGAATAGGCTTTTAATAAACTAGTGCGCTTCACCATCACAGCAGCTTCGCAGCTTACTATCAGGTGGGATTGCAGTCAAGCACTGGTTAGCTAAAAAAACATATTAAAAAAAAAATAACGACGATACATCGAGTCAAAAAGTCGCATGACGTCAATGTTCTATACAGTTTATACTGAATAGTGACGTTACACGCCCCCTCTCCTCAACTTTATTGCGCTAAATTTAAGAAGTTTTTAATCAATTTGATAAAGAAATAAAATACTTGTGTAAGTATCAGTTTTATAATCTAACTGATTCACTAATTATATTTGATATTCATATATCGTCTACATGCCTCTTACAGCCAAGTAAAACGAAGTGTTATGATTTAGAGCGCATATATAAGTATGTTGTTCCAAACTGCTTATCATAAATGAGGTGTCGTTAAAGGCGTCCAGCTTGTTTGCTGGTTATAGGCTATGAGAAGTTTAATTAAATTGGAACCCTCTAGGGGACATAAGCAGTGATTTGTTTTTTATTTATATTAAATAATTTACCGCGTCGAGAATCTGTAATTAATTTACGAAAATATTATGCATTTAAGAAAGAATCCACGTCTTTTTAGTAAAATAAGTGATAGGTATATATAATTTTAACACTAAAAATAAAGATAAAATAGCTCAACCATCTTTCAGATTAGCCAAAGTACACTCAAATACATGGTCATAATACATTTACAAATATTCAAATTGTGCAATTTTTTAGTAACAAACAAATTAAAGAAAATTTTAAATGATAGTTATAAACAGGTATTACTGCAAAATATAGATGTTATTGTACCTCTGCTCAGTTTCAATAAATGCAGGCGTGATGTTCTATTTTTATTGCAGTTTGTTACATCAAGTTTTCCAACAACCTTTTATATTATGTACTATTGGCACAGCGACATTCGTTTACATTCAATATTTTATTTTATTTCACTTCAAAGCACAGCACTATTTTACACTGCCAATATTTTAGATCGGTTATATTTTTAGAAAGGCCGATCAAAAATAGATAGGTAAAGCACTTTTGTTACGTTTTTTTTTGAGTACTCACTTAAAATTCAACGCAGGTTCAAAAGTTATTTCGGACCAAAAAACAAGGGTTATTTCAACATACAAGATTTTTATTAAAGTTCGTTCGGAAAATGATATATTCTTTTAAATATGGATAAAGCTTTGCGTGTTAAAATCCTCCAGATGTGGCAGTAATCTGTCAGGCCTGTTACTGGATTGCTGGTTCAAGTAAAAGCTTTCACACGGTAACTTGGAAACTAGCTCTTATTGCACCGCTTCTACGTTCAGAATGTTTCTTACAAGCGTGCGTAGAAGTTTGCTACATTTATAACTATAGGTAATGTTGTCTATCTAGTTGTCAATGATTTAAGATATTTTAAATTTACATGCCTATAATGTTTTTTTTTTATCCTTCAACCTCATTTTTTTTAACCGACTTCAAAAAAGGAGGAGGTTCTACGTTCGTGTGTATGTATTTTTTTTATGTATGCTGCCTGATTTCTCCCCCATTTGTGGACCGATTCTCAAAATTCTTTTTTTATTTGAAAGAGTATACTCCTGAGGTGGTCCCATTTTAATTTGGTGAGGATGTGGTGCTGATCTTCGGAGATATACAATGGAACTCTTCAAAAACAGACGGCAAATCTGTCGTGATTGCTGGAATCGCTTAGATGTTTGTTGTTTATACAACATCATGACGTATCATCACGCCTGTATGCTCTGAGGGGTACGCAGATGTGTACAATATACCTAGATTTCGACAGTTAGGTACGTTGAGTTTCATTTATTAGGGGTAAGTGTATAACCCTATTACCATGCCATGTATTGTTAACAATTAACAATATAAAATAAATTATTGGCAAATATTTGCATGGGAACGACTAAAAATAGAAAAATAAAAAAAACCCTTTTGCAAAAGATAATGTTGTCTTGTGCTAAAATATCAATTCTAGTTTCTGTGTTAAATTTATTTTAGTTTCTATAATATTAGGCTGTTTACTAGCTGTTTGTTAATGCCTTAGCAGTTTCAAGAACTGTATCGTTTCTTAAAAATGTAATGGCAGGCCACAATCAATGCAATGCCTTAAGTCTTAGGAGAGACTTTGGGAGAACACACATAGGGAGGTATGTGTGTTCTACCGCTTGTATAATGGGATCTGTTCCGAGGAATTGTTTTATATGATACCCACGGCCACTTTCTATCATCGCACCGCTCGCTGTCGACAGCGAGTTCATGCTCACACTCTGGAGCAAATGGTCGCGTACAGTGCGGTTTCAGAGGAATTTCCATCCACGTACACTTGGATTATGTAATGAGCTCCCTGCCGAGGTTTTCTCAGAGGGCTACAGTATGGGGTTCTTCAAAAGGGGAATAAATAGGTTTTGAAAGGGTCGGCAACGCGCGTGTGGCGCCCCTGGTGTCGCAAGTGTCCATAGGCTACGGTAACCGCTTACCATCAGGCGGGCCGTATGCTTGTTTGCCATCGTCGTGGAATATATAAAAATGCAATGACAAATGACTGTGTGATGAGCACAATCATTTGTTCTGCGTCTGGGCGTAATTTATCTATAATATGTATGTATTTAGAAATATATAAGTATGTTTATCAGCTGTTTAGTACCCATAACATAAGCTCTCAAGCTTAACTTGGGACTAAATGGCGTTGTGTAAAAAGTTTTGGAATATTTATTTTTATTTATTTATTTACTTATATAATTTCTAATTCACAAAAGAAGAATATATTTGAGTCATTTACAGTAACTATCATTTCCACGATCTCATGTACTTACGCACATTTTAATACGTTAACATAAACCCAGCGATACATCATACAAATAAAGTTACCGAAACGTATTTTTTATTCGTAAATTACACTCGTGTGTTACCGCCTTATTCAGTATAACATGATATTTATGTAGCGAGACAGAACCAACATTATTTTCTACTAATAAAGCGTTGAAAAAAGCTCCTTGGATATTTTTTTTTCTTGTGAATAAATATGTTTCTTTTTTCACGATCTTGTAGTATGTTTTCTTTGATTTGGGAATATTATTGGATATGTAAACGCGATAAATCTTTGCAATGTTAATGTTTGTATCATAATATAATTTTTAGCTTTATTACCTAGTTTTTTATTATGCCTACTGCCTCGTGGGTCTAGTAGTCGCAAGCGATACAACTGGATATGAGTTCATGTGTTCGATTCCCGGGTCGGGTAAAGTGTTATCGGGATCCATCTGAAATTTGTTGATGTTGATGACTCGCCTCCTTTTTCATTGGATTTGAACATAACTGGCGAATTGTGTGTGTATTTTTAGGTACACAGTGCCCAGCACTTTAATCTACCCCAATCTGTCTATTTTTTTTATAGTTTTTCAACTTTATTTTAAACAGAATAAGATGTATGATCACGGGTAGCTTGATGTGCTGGCGTCTGTACACCTCCCCATAGAAAATACAACATTACAGACCATGCCTGCAATTCCCGAAAGGTTAGACAAAGGTGGACGACAGTTACGTCTAGTACACCCACTTCACGAAAACAGGTGTGACGATAAGAAACGCAAGAGAAGATAACTCAACTATGACATTATACAATTGGTTTTTATTTGATCAGCTATACATTACATCACTTTTTTGCAGACTACGAATGACTTAGTAGCGGCTTAGTTATCGAATTTATCAGCGTAGCTTTCGTAGCCTACGTAGCGGTTACTACTGCTACGCCGTAGCTGCTACGCCGTAGCCGCTACGAATATTATCGTTTGTTACATAATAAATGTCATACAATTTAGAAGTTGCCTCATTGTTATAAACTTAGACATTGCCTTAAGAATCTCCTTAAGTAGCTTACTTTGTTGCACTTTGAATCAAAATAGATGCTGTTATTACTTTATAGTTTAAGCCAGCTTAACGAATTGCGAGGATTACAGAAATATTGTTTATTTTAAATACCATTTATACAATAATCCTGCCGAAATTTTGAAAGTGCGCAAAATGTTTGCATGTAGTTATTGAAAATGTATGATGTTAAAAATTCAGTAATCAGAATCTGACAGTTAATACAATAAATAGCTTAATCGGATTCCGAAAATTCCTTCACTGCAAAAATACAAATGACCTCGATGGAACTGAATTGTTTTTGTTTCAGATAAAAGTACCCTCATCTCATTATGATCGTTCAAATTATGAAACCAATACTTACCTATGACCACAATAGTATAATTTAACATCGAGTATTGTTTGAAGCTTTCATGTTTTACTAATTGGCAAAACGTTCCTAATAATTATTTACTGGTAACTTTTTCATATTTAGTCAGTAACTCAAATATATGTATTTATTTCAATAATTATGTTATTATTGTATGGGAATATGAATATAAAGATTGAGAATCATGCTGTGAATTATCTAGTACAGTTACTCATACTAAAAGCTCAGCTTTATTTGGGACAAGATAGCGTTGATTCAGTTGTGGAATTTATTAATTTAATTTCAAATCCTAAAATAAATTGGCATAAAGCAGAAGCATCATGTTACTAATCTAAGTAAAAACCCAACATGAAAATTAACAAGCCGTGACTATCTGCTGAACTATCGTTGTACGGCAAGTTTCAACGAAAAAAAAATAAAACGAATTGCAGTATTTTCCTTAGTAGGCTATAGGGAGCCGTGCCCCGGTACTTCCGGCTCATATTAAAACAGTTATCGTACAATCTTAACTGCCCTATACTCGAAACTATAGCGTCCGCTAAAAATGATATACTTACTTGCAATCCCTACGCAAAACCCACCCTAACTCTTAATAGATAAAGTTGAAACTCCAATGCACACCCAACAACACAGAAAGACCCTATTATTTCTCATTATTAATTTGATAAGAAAAATTTCCCGTATGTGAATGGAATTTTCAACTTTATACTTTGCCGAATTAGGGGTAATTTTGTTTGACTGTATAAACCGAAGTGTTTCGTTATCGTCCGATACAGTGCTGTATTTAAATGGTCGTTGTAAATACAGATAGGGTTTCATAGGCATCCCTTTGTCGCTTGGAACAATGAAAAACACTGGCCTCTTTTGGTTAAGCCAGCTGTTAAAAATGTAGCCTAATGACAGGTTGAACCGACCCCAATATGGGGACACTTCATTATCCGGAGGTTCTGTTGTGTCACAAAGAAGGAAAATATACAATACAATACGAATGCTACAATGTGTATGGTCGTATTTATGTAATGATGTGTCGTTTTCCGAAGGTTACGCACGTAAATGTAGGATAAACGGAATGATTGATGCGCTAATAATGTTGGATACACAAGTGGGACGCAGAATCAATAATATTCTAGATGGAATCATTTAGACGGAGTGAACCTGTAAGTACTCAATATACAGAGTGTTTGGAGACACAAAATGTAATTTGTCAACCTGACTATTTTATGTGATCATAAAAATGTGAATGTCGGTATCTTACAACTAATAGTCCTCGCTTATGTCTATAAAAGTTTTAAAACCCATTATTTACACGTTCACAAGCAGGGCTTTTAATATTACTTATCTAATTTGGATAATTATGAAAATCCGTATTTTTCTTTAGAAAAACACTATCATATCTGTAACATTACATTGAAACGACTTTCACAGAAGTTTAATTATCTTGGAGTTAATCAAAGTACGTACTTAAAATGCTTTCTACATTTCAGATCACAAAACAAAAATCAACTTTACTTTAACAACGATATGATTTAAAATTAACAAAAGATAATCTACAGCATCAAAATAACCTTTTATCACCCCACACGAATTTTATACAAACCCTTTTACTTTTACGGTGTGATAAGCCACCATAAGCCTGTATTTGTATTCACTCCAAAATCTTGCAAACAAAAATAAAACATTAATGGGTCAGCATAAAAAAAGAACGGGCTAATTCTCCGCCTACATTAGTCCAAACAGAGCCGTCGTGCGTACGTCACAGAATACGTACCATCACGTACGAAAAAGGTATTTTGCCGTCGAAAAAGGCAAACATTAAAGTTTTGGTTGAGTGCCATCTCTGTCATTTTAACTGCTCTGTGGTTTTGTATACAATGTCGTCGTACCTTTGTCGGGGACAGTTCGTAATTTGAAATTTGCGTGTGGACTCGTAAAGGGAATGCTTTTTTTTTAGTTTCACGATGCGAGCACTTACAACTCTTTGTTTTAAAACACGAGTTCCATTTTTGTAATTTCTAAGTACCTAATGTGGTGAGAAACGGAATTATTTTAAATTAAACATTGTGTTTGTTTTTTGTGGGTTTTACAACAAGTTGGTTTTGTTTTCCTTTATCGTGTTTACTTGATTTTTAGCTAGTTCAAAGTTAAATTGGGTACCTACACAAATTCACAAAAAAAAACATTGAAGCTTTGCTTTTGGTCCTTCAACTTGGGTGTAGTCGCGTGATAATTTTCTGAACAACAAAGCCTTTGACCTCGCATATTTTTATTATTTTATTTAATTTAAAAACCTTTACACATGTACGTTTACAAATTAAAACCGATACCCTTGACATTTAAAAACCGGGAATTAAATGAAACACACGAAGCAATAATTTCACTCCCGCATGTCGGGCCATTAAAATTCAGTTACCGTTTTGCAGCCGGATATTGTGGCAAAACTTGTTTGTCACGGACAGTCACTTGAGTTCGTCATGTTGCCCGCGTGTAGAAAGTGACGAAATTGCTTTTAATGGCCCCATTCAATTTCGTCTTGGGAGTATTAATTTGTATTTAAATGAAAGTGATTTTGTTTTGTATTCAATTTTAAGTCGTTTTGGTTAATCGTTAATGAGTTTTATCTGCAAACATTTATGTTTAGCTGACTCGTTTCTACTGGCGTCTTGCGTTAGCATGGTGGTCTATTAGGTATACCATAACACACTCTACATAAAAACTAACAAATAAAGTTTATCTCCTTATAATATTAGTATAGGAAAGCAATGTTTGTTTATTCTTTATTTAAATATGTATTTAATTAGATTTCTCTTTACATAATATAGTTCTAATTACCTGCGTGGATTTTTAGAGGTTTGAGATTGCCATAACTCCACATTGTGTTTATTTATTCCGAACATAAGTTCTTCCCAGGGTTTCATTGTGTGGCTTTTTCCCATCTGTAACTTCTTAATAGTAGTAGTCGTTGTAAATAAATAAATTATTATATAAATCCCCGACATTTGGCAACCGTGACAGGACATAATATGTATAAAAACGCGTGCACTCGGTCCTGTCACGGTCGCCAAATGTTGGGGATTTATATGGAGTGATTCGGACGACAGCAAGGGACCGAGTGCACGCGTCGATACAAGGTGTTTTTTTTTATATCCCATAACTCTAGGGTAATACTAAAACTCCGAGAATAGACGGTCCAAAAATGCATAGTTTCAGAGATATCATCAATCATAATTAAATTATCAGTTGTTTAGTACCCGTAACACAAGCTCTGCAAAGCTTGGGACTAGATGGCGTTGTGTGAATAGTCGTGGAATATTATTATTAAGTATTATTAATATTATTTTTATTACCTAATTAGTTCAAAAATTGTCACCAGTACGACGAATCTTCTTTCTAACGTCACTTTTCTTTCACGTAAGGGTCATCATCTGCCTAGCCTTTTCCCAACTATGTTGGGGTCGGCTTCCAGTTTAACCGGACGCAGCTGAATACCAGTGTTTTACATGGAGCGACTGCCTGTCTGACCTCCACAACCCAGTAACTGGGCAACACGATACCCCTTGGTTAAACTGGTTGTCAGACTTTCGAGCTTCTGACTACAAGTAACGACTGTCAAAGATCTACAAATGACAGCCGGGACCAACGGCTTAACGTGCTTTCCGAGGCACGGAGGAGTCTTGCTATGTAATAAATGGTCACCCATCCACGGACCGACCTCGTCAAGCGTAGCTTAACCTTCGATCGACCCATGCGGCTGTTATAATTTAGCCACAAGCTCCTCTCTTTCACGTAAGGGTGTTTTACATTAATCATCGTGACTTTGTCGAATTATTTTGTATGATAGTAAAAAAAAAGGATGATTGAAACATAATTCATATGCCAGTTGATTCTTTGTTATGGTTTCAATCAAACCGTATAGTTATGGGATATAAAAAAAAAACACGTTGTATAGATGCGTGCACTCGGTCCTGTCACGGTCGCCAAATGTTGGGGATTTATATGAAGTGATTCGGACGACAGCAAGGGACCGAGTGCACGCGTCTATATGCATGTGTAACTGTCTCGCTCGGCTATCAATAAATTCTGTAATTTACCAGTCGTCCGTTTCACTCCTTATAAATCCCCAACAGTCGTCATATATTATATAATATGGCTTTCTATTGGTTGAATAATTTCAAAATCTATTCAGAAGATCCAGAGATTATTCTCGATTACCCTCATCAACTTCACAATTCACAAACTTACAAATTTTACTTTTTATAATATTAGTATAGAGAAGTTACCTCTGTCTTACTCTTCGAACAACACAGGCGTATCGTTATTAACCGACGACTCGTAAAAAAGGAGGATGTTCTTAAATTGGCTGTATGTTTCTTTTCTTATCCGATAAGGTATACTACCAGATTGGTCCCATTTGTATCAAAACTCCGGTTCGATGATGGGATCCTCGAGGAAATGAGGGCTTTCCTCAAATAATATAGGAACACATGTACCAACTTTAACTTATTAGTAACAAATCAAGCAACTTTTGAAAGACTATATTTAGAACTGCATACAAAGAAACTAAAAAATACAAAATAAACACTTTTTTACAAAAAAAAAACAACCGACTTCATTAAAAAACACAAACAGGTGTAAAATTACTAGTTTCGGAAGTCGTAGGCCAATAATGAATGTAACATATTATGTACTAAAGCCACAGATTTCCGAAAATAGAGTTATTTTACACCTGTTAGAGTTTTTAATGAAGTCGGTTGTTTTGTTATTAGTGATTCTTTTGTATCAACGTATTGTTTTCATGTCGTAAAGTATAGGTACTGCATTAAAATTAATTGACTGCTGTAAAACAGTTAAATTTAATAGACTATTTCTATAGAACATACATAACGTCACGCCTGTAATCCCCAAAGGGCTAGGCAGAGGTGTACCTGATAGTACACCCTCATTTCGCCAGTTATGTTTGAGTCCCATGTAACAGGGGGCGCGCCTATTACCATCAATCAGGCACAAACCCAGACTCCGGGCTGCTACTGAGAAATTTCAGATAGAAAAACTTAATATCACTTTGCCCGACCTGGGGATCGAACCTGGGACCTCAAGCTCAGAAGTAGCGCTTGCGACACTAGACCAACGAAGCAGTCAAGAGTTTCTATAGAACTCATTAATAAATCAATTACTTCTCTATTAAAGAAAGAGGCGAGTCGTTTTCCACTGGTCAGGAAGCGTAACCACCAATGCGTATAATGGGATTTCTCTTGTACAAAATAAAATCAGATTGCAATTCTTCCCACATTCTCCAGATCAGGCATAGTGTTTTCCATTACAAGATTAAACAATTCCTTTAAAATTGATTTCATAGAGATAAATAACTTGTTTTATATAAGAAAGTGGGTGTAAGGTGTGTGACAAAATCTAAGACTTTCATTCTTTATTTTTGTACATAGTATAACGTAATATTACGACAGTAATCCAAAAAGGGCTAGGCTGAGTTGTACCTTGATTAAGTTTAATGAATTTATAAAACTGAATTTGAAAAGATTTGATTGGTTAGGGGCCGGGCTAGGCCGACGGATAATGATGACTTTAATGCATTCTTAAAGCGAACGTACTAGAGTAGTTTGTACAGACTCCAGCACATCAACCCACCCCAAGTGACTTGACAGTTTTCAACTTTGTTACAAACAAAATAAGGTTCATTTTCAAATGGGGTAGGTTGATGTTCTGGCGTCTGTACATAGCTTGCATATAATAACTTTACTTAACTTTCCAGTTATGGGGCTCAGCTCTCCCATTCTAACCGTATGCAGCTGATTACGGGTTTGAAAAACAGCATAGAAACTATGATATCAGTTGTGCTATTCTGTAAATGGTAAATCACTTCGAAAGTCATTTTGCAAATCATCTCGAAAATCATAATAATAATAATAATAATAATAATAATAAACCATTTATTTCAGGTAACAAAGACCCATAGATAAATAAACATACTTACCACCTTAACCTAAAAAAACATACTAATAATACTTTTCATTTTTTTCTTTTCTTTTCACTTTTCACTTACTTCGCTTTTCATGTCGCATGTACAAATTCAGGTATTCACATGTCAATGTCAAATTATTATTCAGAAATAAGGTTCTGTTTTAGTACTGCTAAGCCAGGGAAAAAAAGTTAGTTAATCATACAAATTTCTTGAACATGGTAGCCACATCAATAACAGTTAACCCTGCAAATGCCACTCTAATCTCCGGGATTAAAAACCAGAAACTACATACATACATTCAAAGGTACACTCGAGATCACAAGCTCTTAAGCAAACATACAAACGGGATTAAGGAAGGGTTTATTCCACACAAGTAACCCTCCACCGCCGACAACTTGTACAGACAGGCCCATATCAACTGCGTTGATATCAAAGGACGATGATCGCGGTCTTTGAGAAGTGTTTCTAACATCTTAACCTGTTATAGCTCATGTCAGACGCACAGCTCTCAGTTTTGACAAGTGAGACACACTTTGTGCTGGATGTGTTTGTAGGTTTGGTACTTTATGAGTTGAGTTCGTGTATGTGGGAAGTCGTGGAATTGTTAAATTAGTCGTGACAATAAATCAAGGGATGAAACAGTACTTATATTTTTCGAACTATACTTTATTTACAATACACGTCATGATAAATTATGAATAATGATAAATGATATTTATTTCGTAAATAGGTTTTTACAAACACTTTTACACGTCACCTTTTTAGTTAATGAGATCGGAATTTCACTATTTGATTACTCTGAGAAGAAACACCGAAAGAAACTCAGAGGTCACAGTCTCTTTTAAAGTCCAGACATTATCTTGGTCAAATCATGTAAGATCCATGCAGATTAGTGTCTGGGATGGTCTTTTGAGGAAAGAATCACACAGAATGAGGGGACCAGATCAGTCAGTGCAAGCATTTATTTGTCAGTAATCGTGAGCTCAACTCGGAACTTGAGAAGCTCCACGTGCTGTTAGACAGAAGTTATAAAGGTTATTTATAATGCACACGAACGCAACGAAAGTACAATCAAGCATATTACAATAACAATAGACGCTGAATTCATTATCATCGATTTTCACAGCAGCTGTCAAACTTAATAGTTACCATTAAAAAAAAAATAGGAAATTATGTGGATTTCATTTAGTTATATTATTTCATTTTAGTTGACCTTAAAGAAGCAGGGATAAATAACACACGGACACATTCTTCGTTTCACTTTTGTTCTTCTGAATTTAAAATAAAACAATTTGCATAAAAACTGTTTTCACTTATATTTAAAACTAGCTTTTGCCCGCGGCTTCGCCCGCGTGGATGTCGTACTTCCGTCCCCTATGTTTTCCCTTTAAGGGCTGAATTTCCAAAAATCGTTTTTAGTGGATACTTAATACTCTTCACTAAGAACACCCCTTTGGGCCCGGTTTGGGCTGTGCATTGATATATAAACGTAATAATTTTAGCATAATACTTCCGGATAGACTACTTTCAAAGTTGATCCTTCCGGTGTGTATGCATAAAGATTTCTGGAACTAATGACCCGGGAAAGAGCGCTGTACAAATGACCATGTGTAAAACAACTGAGACTAAGATCAACCTGCCCAGGCGTATTGATTACAACCGTACCAAGTTTGGTTAAATTCCCTTTAATAGTTTTTGAACTGTGCGTGCACATACAGACAGACAGACAAAACTTTTACTGATTGCATTTTTGGCATCAGTATCGATCACCAATCATCCTCCAATATTAATTTTGAATATATATTCAATGTACATAATTATCTTCGTAGTGTGTGATAGTCCATTGAATTGTATGGCGAGCGATATTGTATCTTAAGATAAAATATTATAATATCTTAGCCGTGTGCAGCGCCCCTTGGTGAACCTCACTGCGGGTGATGTAACCTACGACAAACTTATTATTTGCGGTTGGTACAGTAGTCGGGTCTAGGGATCGAACCGCAAAATTAAGTTTGTTTTTCCGGGATAAAAAGTACCCAGTGTGGTGCCCAGGATATTAAAGAATAAGTATACAAAGTTTCATCGTAATCGAACCGGTAGTTTTTGCGTGATACCTGAACATACAGACAGACAGACAGACAGACAGACAGACAGACAGACAGACAGACAGACAGACAAAAAATTTTTTAATCATATTTTTGGGTTCGGTGTCGGTCTAGTAACACCCCCTGCTATTAATTTTTTTGATATTTTCAATGTACAGAAATTTTACTCCTACAGATTTATTATAAGTAGTATAGATAGATAAAATGTTTCGTATTCCTGCTTCTACGAGCCTCTTTTTCCTAATGCTAATAAATGGAATGTAGGTATCTTATGTGTTTTTTTTTAGTGTAATTGTTTTGGTATTACGCAAAAAGGAGTTTATTTATTTAACTTTAAAATTATGATCATCAAAATGGCGAGTGTAGGTACCATACATGGTACACGCACAATTTTGATGATCATAATTTGTGCTTATAACAGAATAGGTGGAATTGGGAAATTAATGTTGTCAATGATTTAGCACAGTGCTTATTTGTACTTTGAAAAAACGAGCGTATACTTTAACTTAAAAAAAATGCTCAAAACAATTCTCAATTCATACTTATACTTTTCATACTTACACACATGAATGAAACGTTTTTATTGAGTGAAATAACTACCACTAGACAATGAATACATTTTAATTTATAATTTCAAAGATATTTAGTTGTAGTAGTTGTAGTTGTTGTAGTTAGTTGTAGTAATTTCAAAGATATTTAGTTGTAGTTATATATTAGGAGCTTGTGGCTAAATTATAACAGCCGCATGGGTCGATCGAAGGTTAAGCTACGCTTGACGAGGTCGGTCCGTGGATGGGTGACCATTTATTACATACCAAGACTCCTCCGTGCCTCGGAAAGCACGTTAAGCCGTTGGTCCCGGCTGTCATTTGTAGATCTTTGACAGTCGTTACTTGTAGTCAGAAGCCCGAAAGTCTGACAACCAGTTTAACCAAGGGGTATCATGTTACCCAGTTACTGGGTTGTGGAGGTCAGACAGGCAGTCGCTCCATGTAAAACACTGGTATTCAGCTGCATCCGGTTAAACTGGAAGCCGACCCCAACATAGTTGGGAAAAGGCTAGGCAGATGATGATGATTTAGTTGTAGTTATTTGAAAACAGTTAAACAACTTTAAATATATAAATGTTTCACAACTTTTCACACAACGCCATTTAGTCCCAAGTTAAGCTTGAGAGCTTGTGTTATGGGTACTAAATAGCTGATAAACATACTTAAATATTTCTAAATACATACATACAACTTTAATTACATACTTGTATCTTGTATCGAAGATACAAGTATCTAATTAAAACTATTCTCTCGGAACCTTACAAATTGCTGGTACATTTAACTATCTTTGAAGAATTTCAAATCAGCATAAAAGTATTGGGGTTTGGACTTTTAACATGCAAAGT
Source organism: Euplexia lucipara (assembly GCA_921972225.1). NCBI lineage: Eukaryota > Metazoa > Arthropoda > Insecta > Lepidoptera > Noctuidae > Euplexia > Euplexia lucipara. The sequence goes on along the minus strand of OV179147.1, from coordinate 2,310,083 downwards.
CCCTCCCGTCGAGCTAGTCGTTATTATGCTTCACTTTTGGAATTACTGGGTATAAATCCGGTGTTTGGATTGACTTAACTTCTGGCTTGGTTTGAGGGCGGTTGAGGGCGTTTCCTCTTAACCATCAACCAAGCCAGAAGTTAAGTCCAATATTGTTGGGCCCTTTGTACCTCGGATCGAAACAAATGCTGGCCAAAAGTAAGCATACCTACTTACAACTGTACAAAGAGATTTAAAATACTATAGAGCGGGCATGTCAAGGAAATGTCATAGAAAAACTTTGATCCCATGTCTCAGTAACGCCATCTAGAATAATATATGAATATTGGAGCGGCAGCGGAGCATACTAAAAAAAACTCATAGACTTGTGTCCGGCAGGACACACTTTTTCGGACGAAAATTTTGTTTGTGATGTCCGGTCTATAGGTATTGAATGTCTTTGCAACTATAGGTACAACTCTTGCTACTTCTTTAACCTTATTGATTACATACGTGATATTATTATGTAGGTACTGGTATAAATAGCTTGCAGGCTATTCATTCTATAATTTCCCAAAAACACACAACAGAGATAAACCACAATAACTGCGCCATAATCGTACAAAATGACAATGGCAATATAAATGTTGTGGTTGTTTTACTTATTGACAGTCCGATCCTGAAATAGTCACGATTTTCCAATATGTCCGCATAGAATAGAATCAAAATAGCGGATTATTTACTTTAGTTTCAGTTTAACTATGTTTTTGGACAAATTAGCGAGTACCAACTTAATTATTTGTATAGTAGAAAGGTACAATCGTCATCGTTTGTTGTTGTTAAACACTTAATTAAATACCTACAGTTAAAGGTGCAATTGGGTATAATAATGAGATCACAAAAGTCTTAAAAATAAGTAGGAAACAATATTAAGAAAATAAGGAAAGAAACACGCATGCAACTTTATGTAATGCATGGAATTAAAATTAAGTTAGATATAGGTACCTAATGTAGCAGTGCCCAAGCAGGGTTCATGTACAAAACCCATATCTGTAACAGGACCTTCTAAACGACATGAATGCAATAAATAAATAAATAAACAAGCTGCCCCGTCAAAATCAAAATCAAAAGTCATTTATTCAAATTAGGCTGAGGATCAGCACTTTTTGAACGTCGAAATTACATAAGACAGTCCCCCAACCCCACCCTTCGCCACTTCCTAGTGGTTTTGCTGGGAAGAAGAAGTGGCGGAACAAACTCCGCTAGCCAAACAACAACCAGCCCCTAGCAACGGGGTTACCAGATCTGTCGCCAACAGTTGTAATGAGAAGTCTAAAGCCCGAAACTCGACAACCAGCTTAATTACGTAGTAGAAGTTAAAAAGGCAATCGCTTCATGAAAACCACTGGTATTCATTTGCATTCAGTTACAGTCGAAGTCGATCCTATCGAAGATTGGAAATAGATTAAGTAGATGTGATGATCAATGTCAACTTACCTACCACAAATTTTCTAATTTATACTATTATATTTAACTACTGAATGGATTTAAAAAAAAATTGGTATGGTGTTAGCTGACACCCTGGCTTAACACATAGGCCACTTTTTATTTCTGAACTCCCTCGGGAACGGGACCTACGTGGGTGAAACCGCGGGACGTCTGCTAGTTCTTTATAAGTGTCCATAAAAGAAAAGTCAGCAGGTCAAATTCCGTAATTATTTTGTTGCAATTTCATCTGAGCGACAACCATCGTCAAAAACACAAAAAGAAAAATTACACGTATTTTTGCCTGATTAAGACTGAGATTAGAGTGTTTTTATAAATACGGGAATACTAGCTGTCTTGACATGATTATAAAATCGAAGTGAAAGTCTAAAAGGTTTCGGTTCTATCAGAATAACAGCGCTGCGGTATTTATTGTTATTTTTAGGGGGCCTTTTTGGCCTCGCACAGATCTTTTAGTTATTTAAAATGTTATACCTATTTAGTTTTGGTAAATTCCTGTGCATGTTCCAAATAAATATATTTACTTTTGTTTATTTTTTCTTTCCAATCAGATGACTATTTTTATGCGCCAGACGCTTCACACTTACGAGAACAAACTCCGTATAATGCACGTTTAAATATTAACACCGAAGCCTACGCTTCAAACGCGCAACAACTTACTGGAAAGGGAACTTCCAACGCAACGTGTTGTTGGCAACTTAACTAAAACGTTGGCAAAATACGAGATTGTTGAATAAGAAAAAGCGCCGAGAACTGCCCATTACATCCAAAGGTCACGCACAAGGGCTGAGCATCCACAAAATTGGGGCACAGCCCCACAGGTCGGCTGCCCGCAAATTCTATAACTAACCATAAGGAAATGGTTGGAGGGGAACGAATTACTGACTAGCGACACTTGAACAAGTTTATCAAGAAAGTTAAGGGATCGTAAAATAAAAAGGTCTTTTGGTCGGGCGCCTCGGTAAGATGCTGTGACGACCTGACCTCGGTGGTAAGTCCAGGTTATGAAATAGGTACTGCTAAAGGTTCATAAGATAATTATTGTGACGTAATACAATAAATGTTGGGTTTCTTGTAAGTATGCTTTGATCGTTAGAAGTCAAAGTCAAAACCAAAGTCCATTTCATTCAATTAAGCTATTTTATTACAAAATAAGCCATGTAGCAGATAAGTATAATATATAAATATAAGCACCTATATTAGTAGTATAGTATCTTCTAACAAATACTAGTATACAATTTAATGTAATACTTGTATACCAATATCATAACTAGTACCTACGCTTCGCCATCAATGATTGCATGACTGTATACCATCAGGTGGAACCGCAGTCAAGTATTAGATTATAATTTCATCAGAAAGGTCAGGTGCGTAGTACCTACTAGCAACCGGCGTGTTTGCATGACACCATGTATCAAAGCAAACGAAGCAAAAGAAGTGTGTAAGAATCGTAGCGTATGGCGCTATGTAGCTTCTGCCCACCCCCATGGGAAAAAGCCGTCAGTTTAAGTATGTATTTATAGTACTTAGTAGTTTTATTTCTACAAATCGGCACGGGTATGCATACTTTGAAGACACAAATATTGAAGGCGTCCGTTGCACCATCTTCGGCGAACACACCATGGCCTGTCTACGCGAAATGGCACAACTCGATGCCACTAGCAAATCTTCGTACAGCAGGTGTAGATAGTGATGCATGGGCAGCAGTAGCCGCCGCAGTAGCCTCCTCCACAACAGCCTCCGCAAGCTCCGCTCATTTTTTCAATGGAAGGTTATGAGTACTTTAGGGAGCCTAAAATAGGTCAAAGAAGTAAAACCAAAAGTCACTAATTTTTCATAAAATTCTAGGAATAGTCGTTTTTTGAGACTTTTTATTACAATGCTTATGAATGAATGTATCAATAAAAAGAATACTGCTGGCCCTTGGTATTCATAGAATGCACGAATAATGCTCACCACAACTGTCAACTGCCCAGCAGATACGACGATAAAAACATTAAAATCTAGCAATATTTTATTACATAGAAAGTTCGGTTAACCGAAGCCATTTATTCAAATGAATAAATCAATAAGTCCTATAATAATTGCCGTGAATAGTGATTACACAATACGCATTGCACATTGTTGAAACTAAATTGGCATTATTATGTAAATGTATGACGCAATTATTGTAGTATTAATTAGGCGTGATTTTTAAATAATTCACGGCATAATCAGCCATTTATAATGTTCTCTACCTTTTCTGGTATACAAACCTCTCCTCTGCGAGAGAAGATAAGGCACACTATTGCATGTGTCGTAGTTGCAGGGCAAGTTCAAAATGTCATTTGTATTATTCATTCGACGCCATCAAAAAAAAAAAACTAACTCTGATTTTATCAGGTTGTGCGTTAATCTATCTTCCCCTATATATATAAGAAAGTTTTAATGTAGGATAACTACATCATGTCGAATATCGGATTCATTTAGTAGTTGTTGTGTTAATCCATAAGGTGAAGCATTAATGATGCCAGTCGATGCAGTAAAAATAACCCCGTGTAAAGACGGTAATTTATAAGATACAGAAAGTATTGTACAAATCATAAAATAAATTTAATTGCACACAAACAAACACCCACACTGACAAATGCACACGAACAAAAACACACACCCACACATACATTACACATCCGCCATTTTGTTTTTTTTATTATTTTGATATACAGTATCACTCTCACAGTAAATACTAATGTAACGACACCTCCCAAGCTAAAATCCATCGAGCCGTTCAGGCTGCAGAGCGTGCCAAACAATTATACATACATACATACATACTCTAGAAAAACATAACCCTCCTTCTGGCGCAGTCGGGTAACAAACTGCCTAGCACTGCAGCTAGTGAGTGCCACGGGAGCTTACGTAGTGCGAGTAGTACGAGGTTTGGTCTATGTGGTGAGACATAAAAAGGCATATTACGTCCAGCAATATTATTCCGTGAAATTCTTCATGGGAAACTATAAGTGAAGTGAATTGTCGTACCATACTAACAGTGTACCATACTAACAGTGTACCATACTAACATTGTCAGTTCACTTGACGTTTACTTCATAACTGGCGATATGTGGGTGTACCGTACCGTTTTTCTGCTATACCTCTGCCTTACCTTTCGGGGATAACAGGGGTATTGATATGTTATTTTATTTTTACAAAATAAATCTGTTGTTTCTGAAATTGTTACTAAAGAACACCGGCGAGGGAATTGTTGATGAAATTATTAAGCGTCTACGTATGTCACCGTAATAGATACCAACGAAATAATTTACTAAGTTTTATCAAATCAATCATAAGGCCTATCAGTCTGGAAAAAAAATCTTCATAATTGAGAGCTTAATTGACTAGATTATTGATGAAATAAATAATCATAGCTTTGTGTTTTTTTCTTTCTGGCTTGACTTCATGGCTTTTGGATTAGCTATACTTTTAATGTTGCCTTGTAATATAAATCTTAGTCAAGTTGCTTAAAATGATTGGCTTGGCATAATGCATTAATATACTTAGGAAATACATGTCTGCATCAGAATACGAATGTTAAAATAAACACGATTGTTTGTGCTAAGATTATAGCGGACATTACCTTTTATATAGTCTTAACCTTAAACTTAAAAAATAAATATCTTTAATTTCTGACTTCCTATAAAAGTATAACCAAAGAAAAAACTGTTCAGAATTTAAAACTCTATACTTTTAGATATTTTACATAGGCGGACGCAAAAAAAAAATGTCAACAAAAATTCGTTTGGGAGTTCGCCGGTGTTCTTTAAAACTACAAATTCATTCTCGATAAGTGAATGTATGTGCCATCAATATATTGTTTCCAATAGTGACAAAATAATTAATTTCAGGAGGATTAACATGTCTACAGTGGCTAGCTTACGCTGTCAATTCTGAAAAGCTTACAATTTCAATGTATTCGGCTATAAATCTTTTTTGCGTATCGTTCACAGGAATATACAACATTGAAGCAATATTATTCATTAACAAAGTTGTTTGTTTTATAATTAACTATCTAACACCCACTGTTTGGCGCCAAATTCAAAGCACTTGTAACTGAAGACTCCTTGGTTAAAGAAAACTTGGCAAATTATAATCATGAAATCAAAATGAAAAAACAAACGCCTTCACTCAAACTATGCTGAGAATCAGCACTCTAAGAACGTCAAAAAAATACATAAGACAGTCCCCAAAAATGCCCCACCCGTCACCACTTCCTAGTGTTTTTGCTGGGAAGAAGAAGTGGCGGAACAAACTCCCCAGCAACACATTTGTCTGATTTATGAATCATTATGTGAATGACCAATTCGAAGACACTGAAGGTTAAGGAGCCGCATACTCATGGGTTTATGGCTGTAATGATATAAAAGTTTTAATCAATTCACTTCTTAAATGAAAGGCCATCTACTCAATGATTTGTCATAAAGTAAGCCACGACTGCAATAAGACACTTTCTGAATGGCTAAAGAGCAAATGTTTCGGTGAAATCAAGAATATCTTACACACACACATGATTCGCAAAATACACATAAAGTTTTACGCACACACACGATAGACACACATCCTCACCACACCTTATACACATGAACACACACACACACACACACACAGAAATACTAAACCTTGTGCGCATACGATACACTTATGTTAAATGAAAGTTAAAGCCTTTGCATGCTTTCAAAATTAATCTGTTTCCTTATTCTCTAACACATCTGCAAAATTATTGTAAACTGTTGGAGGGGCGGAACCAGCCAATATAAATAAATCTTTGCTAAAAAAGTGGCTCCCAACCTAACATATCTGTTTCCATGTGTGATGAAATAAGCATTTTCATTTCATCAAACACGAGCACAGACTTCATCGACACGTGAATGTTGAGGCAATACAGCTGCTAGATAACACAAACTTAGTGCGTAGGCTAAAAAGAACTAAACCTTTTGAATTAGTGTAGTGTACAAAGTGAATGGATAATAGTGACAATGTTGTGCTATACATATAACACATGAACATAGTGTTTTTTAAATAAATTATATCAGACTCTAAGAAAGTGCTACGAACTTGAGTAAAAGTGCAAATAGACACTATTCTTAGTTATTAACATAATCTATCACGTAACATATTCAGTTAGAGTTAAATTGCTTATTAGCCTTTTAGGCTAGATCGTAATTAATTATTATTGAGAATGTTGTTCTTACTAATACAGAAAAAAAAAAAAAAACATTCATTATTATTTTCTTAAATGAAAGACTCAGAAACGACTAATGACATTAGCAACCTTCAGCATCAAAAATTAAATTTATAACATACAGTCACTGATACACTTATGTTAATAAAGTGATGTCACTCTATCGAAACCCGGTCGCATGTCGTGTGACTGACGTACAGTAATGACATCTCGCGTCAAGATCGCACTCCAAACCAAGGCGGGTTCGAGTGCCCTCCAGTTTACACGTCGCCTCCCTACTCGACTCGGAGAAATTTAATCTGAGTAGGGACAAGAGGAAAGTAATCGTATTATATCGTATTTTTGTGACTTACAAGGCCCTCGACAAGTTTTTGTGAGACCTACCTTTAGTTAAGATGTCGCGATGGAAGTGGAACGATAAAAACACTGGTCGCTTTTTTTAAATGGATTCTTCCATTCTTTTTTTTATGAAGAAATGGGCTGGAGTTTTTTCCCTTATGCAATATCTCATTCATTTAGATAATATGTAAATAGGAAAATTAAAATGCATTATTGGTTTAGATGTCGCAAGTATTACTGTTGAGCATGAGGTTTGTAAAAAATCGAAATATGTAATAGTTAAAATAAATACTTAACAATTAACACTAGAAATAAAAAATATAATCTAACTACCTCTAAAATATCCCCTTTAAAAACTCATCCGCATCGCTGGGCACTGTAAGTGTACTCAAAAGTGCGGCGGCATTGCCACGTTGTTTGGCAATGCTTATCCTTTGGCTAAGGTAAAAGCCAGACAATGGGTAACGCTAAGTGTCAACTAAGCGTCTCCAAAGACCTTATTAGTAACAAAATAATAACATAGAATGAAAGATTCAGTGTTTAGGTTTCCTTTATAACGTCTATGTTCCATTCTTAGACGTACGAATCATTTAATAACTCTTTATACACAATGATCTTCACTGTTGATTTAACAAGTAAGGTTGCTTTTGAAGACTAAAAGAAGTCGAAGAGACGGTGAGTAAACACAGCACTGAAGAAAATAAATTATACGCAGATATTATGTATACATGAGTATAGCTGTTCATTTTACGGTTCGCTGCTTCTAAGGTAGAAAGACGGAGAGTTTTGATTATTATTCACACAATTAATTGAATGTACGAACGACTCAATAGGGGTTGTGTATTTTTTTAACCTTTTGTTTTGCTTTTTTTTCTCATCTCTGTTGATAACATTAATTATATGAAATACTATTACAACCGTATCTAATTCCACTACCAAGTATGGATTTAATCCGGTTTGATGTTATTGGGATGTTAATTTCGGGTTAAAATACTACAAATGCACTAGGACAGATTTCCTTTAAAATAACGTAAAAAGTGAAAAAAAAATAGTAAGATGACCCATTACAAACGAAGAGAAATATAATAAAAATGAAAGGAAAAATTTATGGGATGAAACATCTTTGTGATTTAAATACAGATGTAGTAACCTTTTTGAAGAGTTACATGATTTGATCATATTGAGGTGATGTCTGTACAACGCGACTAAAAAAAAATGACGTGTGGCACTCGGAGACTGCCACGGTAAAGCTATTGCATATCATTTTTTATCAACTCCTCTCCTCTCCCCCTCCCTATTCCTCCCCTCCCCACACCTCCCACACCCCTCCACTCACCGCTCCCTCACCTTCCCTCACCCCTCCCTCACTTTCCCCTCCCTTCCCTTCCTGTTCCCTGCCTCTTCCCCTCCCCTCTCCGCTCCCCTCTCACCTCATCCTTCCCATTCCCCTTCCCCTCCCCCTCCTTCTCCACCCCCTCTCTCTGTCCTCAATCTCCACTCCCCTCCACATTCCTCCCCTGCCCCTCCGACCCCTCTCACAATCCCCCCTCCCCTACCCCACGTTTTTTTTCGTTACGGAATTTCTGGATTCGGTCCCCGCGCTCAAGGCCCGCGATAGAAGCTATGCAATAGCTTAAAAAGCAAGCAGATTTAAGTGGTAACACTGGAAAGAGACGCCCTACAAACAAAAACAAACACTGACTTAATTGGTGATAACAAACTAATACTACAACATTAACTGTACTTAATTGGTCTTAAGAAAGGTCAGGTGCGTAGTTCTCACACCTAGCGTGCGTGTATGACAACACACACATTCAGGCGTTCGAACGTCAACGAACGTCAAAAGGAGGGTGTGAGGATTATAACAGGTGGTGTCCTGGATGGAAAAGATGCGTGTTTGTATGAATGTATAAACAAAGTAAGGTCTTAGTCAGGCAACACGTTTACTGACAAATGCGAACACTAACAGAAAAGGTCCACACGAATCCATGTGGTTGTCTCTACTCAGACTCAAATCTGCATGATCTTCATAATAATATGATCCATTGGATTACTAGAACAATGGCTAGTTTATTACAAAATTTAAATTCTATTGACGCTAAAGTTATTTATTAAGAAAAAACTTTCCCGAAAATTCCCTTCAAACTTATGAAAAACGGAACATTAATAATCCGGGGATTTCCGTAGGTATAATATTTTCGGTGAAGCGGTGTCAGACTAGATGATAAGGCCGTACCTCCAAAATTCCCAAGACCGTTTGTACGTCTTAATATTATCATAAAATATGCTAAATCCATTTAAGCGCAGTTTTTCTTTTCAGCTTACTGGCCTGAAATATTGTTATGGCGGCTGTCGGCTATGGGAATTTTAATAATGACCGCTCTTTCAACCTTGCACTGCTACGTGCTATACCTAATAAAGTCTGGCGTTTCTGCGATGATTTTAAAATCTTTTAGAGGTTAACAAGTTGTTTTATAATATGCGAGGAGTAAGTTTATTGGGGTATGGGAAGTTATCTTAGAATTTTCTAGTAAATTGTTGTTTATTATCCAATGAAGATAGGTAATATGATTTGTTTGTGAATATTTCATGTAGCTATTGTTTAAAGAGTTTTTTTATATTTAATGTTCATTTATTTGCAATTCACACATGTAATCCTTAGTAACATTTTAAATACCCATCAGTTGGACCTCATGTGGACCCAGTTAGGGCATAACAATATTTCAAGCTTAACCTGTTCAAGTAAGGGTGTCCCAATCATCGAGCTCATTCGCCCGCTCTTGTGTCGTATTGTTGCCTAGCTTTAATACCATTCAAATGTATGTAACCAGTTAATTTAGAATCAAATCATTAAATCTGCTATTATTTTATAATTGAATTTACAAAAAAATGAAAAAAATCATTTAGCTTGAATTTTATTTTGAGGGTTTTAACCCGAATCTCGAATAGACGTACGTACTTTTGAGTTATCTCACAGAGTCAGCACATGGACGTTTAAAAATAAATAAAAATGTAGTTAAGATTAGCTACTAACATTGCACTTTTTTTTATTAAAAATACCATTGTTATGTACAGAAGAAAAACTAAACAACATTAACACAGTTAAATACATAACTATGAAACTGAACAACAAAAGTACTTTCAAACCTACAGCAGGTTTGTGGGCAAAAGTACAGTTGCCACACAAAATATTTATGCATAAATATTACATTTGAAGTTCGATTCCATTGAGATGAACCAGAAAGGAACACAATTCGCTAAAATAACAAATCGTGAGAAATGCACCCAGTATTTTTGCGGTGAAAATTGAGAATTTACATTCGCCGCGGTGATTGTTTTGAAACTCGACCGTGAGCAAAAAGAAAAAGTTATGTGCAAGGAGTGCACTTTGAATCTCAAAAACCTTAGAGGCTTCAGACGAACGCGGGAGCTTTTTGAGGGGAGACTGTCTACGTGTCTGTTGAGAGACGGCGTACTGCAGACAGTTAGATGATTATTATTTTAGCTCACTATAAACAGAGAGCAAAAAAGTCGTATTTCAAACAACGTTATTATTTGAAATTACATCGTTGTACATCTCGACACCTGGACTTCGTAATTTCTCGTTGGTTTTGCTAATAGGGTGTTTGAAAGAATATGAACATCAAAATATAATTACTCCATCAGTTAGATAATAAAAAAAATAATACGCCATTGACAGGTATTTTATTTCTTTAAAAAATTGATGGAAAAATGCTTAAATTAAGCGCATTAAAGTTGAGGAGAGGGGGCTTGTAACGTCATTATCTAGTATAAACTGTACTGGCTAGTAACGTCATGCGAAATTTTGACTCAATGTATCGCCGTTATTTTTTGATTACGTGAAAAAAGAAAAAAATATATGTCGAATATTTTCTTCTAATTTAGAAGAGGGGCTAAAAACTAAAAAAAATCAATTAGCCCATTTCCAAGGCTTACCTGATGTTACTGTTGCTTTAAACTGTTTAAAATCACGATTACTATCTAACTCATGAGATTTTAAATGGAAAAAGTGTGGCAAGTCTCTTCCCTTCCATCTCTAAAACTGGTCCAATATAGACGTAAATTTTACTTGTTCACCATTTTTATTTTATCTATCTTAGCACCAAAGTACCAGCACCTACCAGAGCCCCTTTTGCCACAAATCCGACTTCTGGGGCAGTATTAAGCAAGTCCAAATTTAAAAAATCATCAAATTCAAATCATTATTAATATGTTTTTAGGAGAAAAACAAATAACAATATCGCCAGCATAATGCTAATCTGCGTTTACTTGCAATATATTCTGTTTAGACTCCAAATATTGAGCGCAAAGTTTAACCAGTGCGCCACGCTTGGCTCATCAATTTCTCTTACTTTTTTATTATAGCCTCGCCGAGGTGCGGATGTTCCAGGCATTTCTTCGCCTCAGTTACTTATTCTTTTATTAATAAAAGTTTATGCGCCCCTTGTTCACCCCTCCCCTTTCTGCGATCATTTATTTGGTTGGAAGTATATGATAGGATCTAATGCCACGAAAATGTGTTTTCACGTAATTTTTTCCAGTTAAGTTGTACGAGGTCGTTGTTACGATGTTAGTCGGGGTAGAACAATTCGACATATTTGCTAGTACTGCCATCACGCGGCGTAGGTGTTAAGCATTGTAGAGGAAGCATAGTGCATTGTCCGTCTTACCAAACGTGCTAATTCGCAGAGTTTTTGAAACTACACGTTTTTTTACTCAAAAAGACTATTGCTCAGATACACCCCAATGGTTTCCCATTATCTGTTTACCTAGGCCTCTGTCCAGTCTAACACACTTCTAAAGTGTTAACTCTACGTTCTAATGCTCACAACACAAAAATACAGCATCGCTACTATGCATATAACACAGGAATAGCAACAGCATTAAAGCCATTGAGAGGCTGTAAGCTCAACAGTCTACTAGTGTAGGACATTGACCAGACGATAGCGTGACTGTCCGTTCTATTATATATTAAGAAAGGTATAGGTAAGCGTTTTTAACTGGTTACCCTCTATTTAGGTATTTCAAAGCGTGAGGGGGTTACCATTGATGATACTACTACGCCCTTAACTGTAAGGATAAAAACTAAGAGTAGCTAATAACATGAAACTTGATTTGGATCTCTACTAGCTTAGGATAAGGGCTAAGGGTTAATAGTTTTGCCTGAGCGTAAGGCCTCAGACTTTCAATCATCGAAACATTTTATTTCTAGGTACCTAAAAATAAATTGGAGCCTTCTTAGGGCTATGTATCCGGACAAACTCTGGGTAAAATCGCACATGTTCTTAAATTTCGGTGCACCCGCAAAACGAAGGCTTAGCCTATAAAAACCACCTGGGTATTAATTACATTACCAAACTTGTTCCCCGATCATATCACAATAATGAAGTGATTGATTACTGACATCGCTTTTTAACATTATCTAGCTTGTTCCAACATCTTCTGCGTGATGCTTTCTGACTTTATGTACAAGAGTCCATTATTATAGTGTATATTTTGACCCAGCTCGTTGAAAAAAGGAAAAAGAAAAATGCGTTTATAGGCATTACAGCATACAAAAACATATAGGTGTGTTTACAAACTAAAAAAAAATACCAAAAGCTAGCTTGCAAGATTCAAGCATGTAGCAGTAGCCAGTACAGACCCGCAGACCAAGTTTTGAACAAAGTAACTGAGCTTGCCTTCAAACCCTTTTTTACCGCCGTAGTCAAATGAAGCTTCCTTCATTTCATATTACCCCATAAGCCACGCTTCGAACTCCGTTTTATTAACTACATCATGACATCGGCAGAATTTTACAATGACGGGGTAACAATAGGGTTAATTAATTCTTAGTAGCTCTATATCTGCTAGTCATCGCGTGATTTGGTCAGGTCAGGTCAAGGCTTCAAAGACCCATTAAAATAGCAAGAAAGTACGCCGTGTTAGCTATTGTTGAACGTAAGATTGGCAGCACAATGGATTTCGTTCAAACTAAGACTGAATTATCTGACACTACTTTCAGAAGTTGTTGGTTTAATATTCTATTATAATTTGAAAGTAAAATAAGAAGTAGTCTGAGCTACTGTGATAAGAAAACAGTTTTGGAATATGTTTTGACTTTCTAAACGTAAACTTTTGACAATACAATGAGAGTATAAATCCTATACAGACCATTTATTTGAAATAATTTTCCTTTTTATATTAATAAAAAATCGTGTGAATGTGCGAATATTTGTGACGCAAAAAACTGTAAAACTGATTTCGATGTAACCTTTTAATAACTTTTTTAGCATACTTTTGGCCACCCACACTCACAGTTTTTCTGTTCTCCTAATTATTGTAAATTTCCAGAATTATTACATCTGTGTGATGTAATAATTCTGGAAATTTACAATACACCATGGTTCTTAAACCCAAAACATTCACATTGAACATCCTCGATGTAACTCATTAGCATAACCGCTGTTTGTTGTTGCTCCATATAAATACCGAAAAACCGTGCCAAAAGTGTGTGAAAGTGACTTATTAAGTGCAAAAGGGATTGAAGTTCTTAGCCACAGTTGACTTGCTAAAAAAGTTTGGTGACCTAGTGCGTAAACTCATAAATCTAGACGAAATTAAATCTGGAAAGATACCCGTCTACCGTCACTAGAGAATCAAAACAGCTGTGCGATAAAACGCGCAAGCACCCAGTATTGCACGGCGCTTACGACCTCTTTCTCGCGAACTCGCTCGCTCGAACAATTTGTGAACAATCATCGTATGCCGCGGGCCTTTTTTAGTGTGCACTTCTGCCTCATCAACCAAGACGGGATATTTACCTGATTTGCAAAGGCCTTTTTTAGTGTGCAAATTTTAAGAAAAACAAAAAACGAAATTTGAAATATCATGAATAAATCCATGTCGGACGGTGACATTACTGTTACGGGGATGGATGTTACTCCTCCAAACTATATATCTGTGCGTAGCAAAAGACTACGAGAAGAAGATTTACCTTCAGAATTTACTAAATTCAAAGAGGAAGTGAGGATGCTGCTTTCGTCGTTTATAGACACACAGAAAAATGAACTCAAAAATATTGTGGACAATCTAAGGGAGATCCAGCAAACAAATAATAAAATAGAAAACTCCATCACCTTCTTGGCTGCTAAAAACGAAGAGTTCAAAAACAAAATTGACCAGTTAGAACTACAGGCGAAAAAGGATCAAAAGTATATCTGTGTATTAGAGGATAGAATTGAGGAATTGCAGCGGACCACTCGAAGGAGTAATATCGAAATTAAAAATGTTCCGAAGAAGCCACAAGAATCCAGAGCAGACTTAATAAATATGGTTCTTTGTTTGGCTAAAACCATTAATCTGGATATTAATCCGCGTGATATTAAAGATATATTTAGACTACAGGCGAAGAAGGAAGGGAATAATCCTCCTATTCTAGTAGAACTGGACTCCGCTATCTTAAAAGCAGATTTACTAAAGAAAACTAAATCGTTCAATATTAGGAATAAGTCCAAACTGCAGGCCAAGCACCTCGGTTTCACTGCAAGCGAGGATGATCCTATATTTATTTCCGAACAACTTACACCTAAAAACGCCCGATTATTTTTCCTAGCTCGTGACCTGGCCAAATCGAAGAATTATAAATTCTGCTGGATTTCTTTTGGTCGAGTGTTTGTAAAAAAGGATGAAAACTCAAAGGGTATTCTGCTTAAATGTGAAGCACAGGTGCAGGGCCTGCTGCAGAGTGCATGACTAATCCTTTTTAATTTAATTACTTTATCTGTTGTTATTATTATGCCTGTGCTAGCTTTATTTGTGGCCCATATTACTGTTGTAGGATATTGTTCCCACTACTGGTTAATGCTTTTTAATTATGAGGCTTCATTTGAAAGCAATGACATTATGAAACACCACTACACTCATACACAACAAATATTATACATCCAGATTATACTTCACATGCAACATTTTCAGATACATACACCTACGTTCTTTCATAACTCATGCCTAATTACCCAGTCTATACATGCACTTACTTCACAATACACCTACGATAAATTGTTTACAAATTTTACAAATATACATTTTCATCAGGGGCTGAACACAAGTCAAATCTACGCGAATTATGAGATAGGCCCATTAGATCTTACATGTGAAAATAATGGATAGCAATCTGAATACACTACTTGAATTAGACTCCGCTGAAACAGCAATTTCTTCGTTATGCGATATTGAGCACATCTTTAACTGGTTCCAGCTGGATAACTCATGCCTGACAGTCTTGACGCAAAACATAAGAAGTGTTTATTGCAACTTCGATGACTTACAGGTTAACTTGTCACAGTTGAACTTCGATGTGGATGTGCTTATACTTACCGAATGTAGATTAACACATAACAAACAGATACCGCTATTAACTAACTACACGTCTTACTGTACAAAAAACAATCTGAATCAAAATGATGGAGTAGTAGCATATATCAGGAATACTCTCTTGCCCACAGTAACAGAGATAAAAATATGTCAGGCGTCTGCCTTGCAAATAGATGTTTCCAGTTTCACAATCATAGGCATTTATCGCTCTCCATCCAATACATGTGCTCAAAACTTTAATAATTCTCTCGACAACCACCTGGTTTCATGTACCCAGAAAAACATTATTATCACAGGTGACATTAACATTAACTTGATCGCAAATCTCAAAGAAACATCACAACAAAGGGCAAACAGACTTAAGTACTTGGATATGCTATCTGTTCACGGTCTTCTGTCAGGACACACCCTACCAA
Source organism: Euplexia lucipara (assembly GCA_921972225.1). Classification (NCBI taxonomy): domain Eukaryota; kingdom Metazoa; phylum Arthropoda; class Insecta; order Lepidoptera; family Noctuidae; genus Euplexia; species Euplexia lucipara. Next base: position 2,294,252 of record OV179147.1, on the reverse strand, counting down.
CTAGGGAGCAAAACTGCCTTGATCATGTACTCTTGAAACTTGATAAATCTAAATACTCAGCATCTGTTGCAGTACTTAATACAACTATCACCGATCATGCTATGGTTGTCCTTAACATAACTACCAGCCCAGTTAAGGAACAAAAAACCCAGTCTAAATTTATAACTAAAACTAATTTTGAAAATGCTTATAAATGCCTTATCAATATTGATGTTACAATTTTTAGCACGTACACACTCCCAGATGTCTTTGCTAACAAATTAGTGGAAGTGATCAGGGTGACCCTTCAATCAAACTCAAACACTAAGTCTGTTTCCTGTTGTAAGAGAACTATAAAGCCCTGGATCACTGCAGGTGCAATTAAATGTATTCGACTTAGAAACAAAATGCAGCTCCAGACAAGAATCGACTCTTTTAACTTAATTTTGATGATAACATATAAACGTTTTCGCAACTACTGTTCAAATTTAATAAGAAAACTGAAGCGACAGTACTACAAAAAACAGATAGCAGATTCAAACCGGAACCCTAGACATCTTTGGTCAACGATTAAGGAAATTACCCAGTTTAAGGCACCCAAGACCACAAACACTCACCTTCTCAGACTCTTACCACACCCCTTGGACTCCCTTAACCGGGTTAATTCTTTTTTCATTACAATAGGTCAATCTCTAGCTGAAAATATTATAGCCAAAACTGGCACACCAGTCATTACTACTTGTACCTGTAATTCATGGTCTTCCTCTTTCTTTCTGTCTGATACCAATCCACAAGAAGTGGACAGTATTCTTATGAGTATTGACTCAGAAAGCGCACCCGGATGGGATGGTATACCGACAAAATTCCTTAAACTAGCAAAAGACTTTGTGGTCCCACTCATTAGCCAGCTGGCTAATCTCTGTTTTAAGACTGGAATTTTTCCTAAAGTTTTCAAGCGCTCCGTGGTTACTCCTGTGCATAAGGGTGGGGACGTAAACGATGTCAACAATTATCGACCCATATCTGTATTAACCCCTCTTTCAAAAATCTTGGAAAAAATTATGAATAAAAGATTGATAAGTTACTTGCAAAAACATAATATTCTATCAGAATCACAATTTGGGTTTAGACGAGGGCTTTCAACTCAAGATGCCGTTATGTCACTGACTTCTGACATCGTAAAGAAGGTTGATAAGGGTCATAAATGTGTGGCAGTATTTTTAGACCTTAGAAAAGCTTTTGATACTGTTTCCGTTCCCATACTTCTGCGCAGGCTTGAAAGCATAGGCATAAGAGGTATGGCCCTTTCTCTGTTCGAAAGTTACCAGGACAGAAAACAAAAAGTTAAAATTGATAATTTACATAGCATTGAGGATGACGTCTTTTACGGAGTGCCACAAGGGAGTGTATTGGGTCCAACTCTATTTTTAATTTATATTAATGCTTTATGCAACTTGCAAAGTAACTGTGGCAGAATTTTCTCCTATGCAGATGATACCGCAGTTGTTTATTCGGGAGGTTCGTGGAGCGAGGTTAAAACTACCGCTGAATTGGGTCTCACAGAAGTTGCTAGGTGGCTCAAAAATAATCTCTTAACTCTCAATACCGCAAAAAGCAACTTCATCTGCTTCTCTCCTAATAAAAGGTCCCAGCCTGGAACCGGATTCGGAGTAAGAATGCACTTGGGAGAAAATAGCTGCGCTATACATTGTGACTGTCCGTACCTTCAGCAAGTGAGTTCCACCAAATATTTAGGCGTAATTGTTGACCAAAGATTGTCGTGGCACCCACATATAGAGATACTCATGAAAAGAGTAAGGAAATTTATCTGGATCTTTAAAACATTACGTCACCTGATGTCTCCAAAAGTCCTTAACACAGTCTACATTGCCCTTGCTCAATCAATAATAACTTACTGCATCCCGGTATGGGGTGGGTCTTCGAAGGGGAAATTTCTTGACATTGAAAGAGCCCAGCGATCTCTCATCAAGGTGATGTACTTCAAACCTTTTAGGTTCCCAACAACTGATCTCTATAGAATTAGTAATTTACTATCAGTTCGAAAATTATATATTTTGAAAACTGCTTTAGCTTTGCATAAAACAATACCCTTTGATCCAGATACACAAAATAGAAGACGGAAAGACATTGTAGCTTACACCTCAGGAGTACGAACGGTCTTTGCCAAACGCCAATATGTAACACAGTCATCCTATATATACAACAAAATAAACGTCGAACTACATATATATCCCTTGTCGTCGCACAAGTGTAAAAGTATTATAGCTGAATGGCTAAAAACTCTGACTTATGAAGAAGTTGAAGAAATTCTAATTAGATCTAGCTAAACACACAGGTACACTACATCAATACCCACATACTAAAACACTTTCACATACATACACACCCACATACATACACACCCCACTACATATATACACCCACAGACTCACATAAACATATTACACTCTGTAGCTGCCCTGTCGCATGCACTTGCCACATTTCTTTTTTTTTTCCTTTTAATTTTGGTTTTGTTTTAGTTTTAATTTGATAGTTTTATTGTTAAATGGTCTCAACATTGTTTTATAAGGAAAGGAGCGAGACAGCCCCAACACAAGTACTTTTGTAACTTACTGGGGCTGCCTTAATTTATTTTATGTATGCAATGTTAGAGGAAATAAAACCCTTTTTTTTTTTTTTTTTTTTGAACATAAGTCTGACTTTCAAAAGAGCCTTTTATTAATTGGAATCGGAATTATTTAAATTATTAAATAACTGATTTGACTTTGACTTTGAATATAATACCTATACACACGGCTACACAGAAACAGACAATGCTATAATTTATGAAGAAACTAACGCAGACCAAGTCGCGAGTGTTCGCAGTAACCAATATTTTCGAGATATTATTAAGAATCTGCCGATATGTAAACGATATGATAAAGATCGTAGTCGGCGATACAGTTTATATATAGCAAAATTTTGTAAGCAATACAAACATATAATATCGTAAACTATCTTCATGCCGATTTGGGAAGGAAGCCAAATTCTTTGATGTTTATCTACCCGCATAAGTTATGAAGGGAAAGGGTTTCTGTGTTCATAGGAGATAGGCATACCGATATCGTGAAGACATGTTTGGAACCCGTCGGTACAATCTTTACGAACACATTTTCAAGATTTCAAAGGTTTTGCTTATCTATAGTTTTGACCACGGCTTTCGCTCTGATTTTTGCATTTTATCATCCGTTGGGATTTCGAGGAGTACCGGGATCAGGAAGTTTTTCTGGGCACATTGACTGCCATGGAAACCTTTTATTTTATGGTTTCTCTTCGAATTTGAATGAGACGCGAAAATACAGTAGCTGGAATCAACTGGCATTTGTAGATCTTACATATTTGTCGCGATTATTTCGAAAGGCCAAAAACCAGCCTTACTAAGAGGTATCAAGTCACTTAATAATAGAAGTTCATGTAAAACACTAGTTTTCATCTGCATTGGATAGGACTGGAAGCCAACCCAAATTATAATTGGATAAAGGCTAGGTAATCGATGAGATTCACCGACTTTTCATGACTTTATTTAAGGCTAGCACTTCGCTAGCGCCTTGGTCCGAGTGAATTTTCGTACTTTCATCTTTCAACTTTAAAATTCCCTCGACCCCCTCGTAGTTTTAAAAATAAAATATATTATATTCTATGTTACTAGGCGAAACTACAGCTTTCCAAATATGGCAGAAGATTTTTTTTAAATTGGCTCAGTTGTTCTTGAACTCAACCAATAGGGTTAGTTAATTGTTGGTAGCTCCGCTCAACATAAAAATTGCAAATAGTTCGAGTAAGCAAAAAATTAAAATTTTAATTAAATTTACTGAACGGACGAATAAGGTTTAATATTAATACATTTTTATCAACTTCAGCTTAAGCCGTGACCTTTGCTTAACTTGGCTTCCAGTGTAACCCCATGCCGCTGAGTGTAATAGACAGATATTATTATGTGGCTGGGGAGAGTTTGATGCGCTACTACTTTCCAAGAAAAACAAACACCAGGAAGTTCGGGGGGTGATGGAGACATCATCATCTTATGCACCTTCTGGATTTCAAAAAGTGCTGGTTCTAAGCCTGTTGTTTTTTTTTTATTTAGGCTGTATTTAACATGGAGCAGTTGCTAATTACAATTTGATTATGTGTAAAAATTTACATTGCACACTTTGTCTCTTGCTAGCATCTGAAGATGAATAGTTGTGTTGTGTTTGTGTATAAATAATTCTTTCAATGTTCCTATTATATTTGCACACCTCATATGGTACTTAATAATGAATCTTCTGTAACATCCTCTAAACCTGTGTGCATAAATGATTTGATATGATTTGCTTTCGCAACCCCTTTGCTTTCAACCATCCGATTATCTGTAAAGACTGTCGAAAATCAACAAATAACAGCCGTAACAAACGTTTTAATTTAAAACGTCGTTATGTTAGATTTAAATTTTGCTGTTAAATTCCTGTGCGTGTCCCAAAAAAACATGTTTTCTTTTCTTTCTTTCTCTTTGATCTTTGGAGGGTAACCCTTACTAGGATACTGAAAAATCAGTATGTACTGGATGGTCACTCAATTCGACAAGCAAAGAAAGAAAGAAAGAAAAAATTTACTTGACATCAGTCATTAAAACACACTTACACACAATAATTTATGAAACATACAGAATATACAATAGTAGGTACATATTATGTGCTGTGTGCCTCACGGCTGCGCCAAAAAGGTCCATTTCAGCATTCATGCCAGACAGGTAATGCTGTCTGACGCTGGTCTTCCAATGAACCTTGAGGGGTACCCAGTGACGGAAAAACCATTGGGAAAAAGAGTTTCAAACATAATATGTGCAAGCCTTGCTTAACCTCAAAGATCAACCTGTAGCTACGACCCCTCGAATACATACATCCTAATATTATCATAAAAAGCTTGAATACAAGCCAGACAATTTCTCTCACAATTCCTCATAAACGCTATTGAGTAAAGCAAATTATTTACCTCAATTTTTTCATACTAACTGTTGTATTTACGTTATCACGAAATAAGGGCCAGAGAACACGGCAGGGGAACTTGGGACGTCATTCCTGGCTTTATATTTATTATATCCGCCTCCCCTGTACGCTAATAAACCACTTTTTCAACGACCAATGCCAGGGGTTTTTATAGAGACGCCTTTCTTTGTAAAATATTTTTTTTATTTATTTTGTTTTAGTGTTGTGCTAAATTTTTGTGGTTTTCTTATATTTTGTGAGGTCGTAGATTTTTTATAAGATAATTTGATTTGAAATTCTTTTAGGGATATTTTTTAATCTTTAATATTAAAAATACGTGTACGTTTATTTGGTATTTGGAAGCGCCACAGCTAAGCACAAGGTTGTGGGCTTAATCTAGGTCCCAGAAGTATTTCTCAGCTGCCTAGATTTGCAACCAGTTGATAGCAATTGGCTCGATCCTTATAACAAGAAACTTAAAAACGTTTATATTATCAAAAGCAAAACGGCTACCTTCGTTCCGCCTTTGTTTTATTAAAAATAAATACCTACTGAATAAACACACAAAGTTTCATAAAGATCGGTCAAGCCGTTGCGGAGGAGTTTTCTAACAAACAGGAGAATTTTATATATTAACCTGCTTATATACTCCATAATGTAGCATCGAATTTCAATAGAATTAAAGGCCAACATATACTGGTTTTTGCGCCACCGTAGGTACCTGCTATTTTCGGGTGTCAGTTTCCAAGCTACCAACACCATGGTATGGTAACTTGGAAATGGTATAACTATGGTACCTACGTCATTGTTAAACAGACCTTAATCTAATCAATCGTGGTTTAACCCAATTTTGAAATACAATATTTATTTTCAGCTTTTAATATTTTAGAGTATTAATTTATAAAACCAATTTTATTTTAATTTAGATGAAAACCAAAACCGCTTTCTTTTTTTAACCGACTTCAAAAAAAAGCAGGAGGTTCTCAATTCGGTTGTATTTTTTTTTTTAGGGTTTGTTACCTCAGTACTCCGTCATTTATGGACCGATTTTCAAAATTCTTTTCTTGTTTGATAGGGTATACTAACAGATTGGTCCCATTTGTATCAAAACTCATACCTGATGAGGGATCATAGAGGAATTGAGGGAACTCCTCAAAAAATATAGGCACACATGCATCGTTTTCAACATTTTTAGCAACAAATCAAGCATTTTCATTTATAAAGTATCATTTGGTGAAGAAAAACTTATGAAGAAGACAGGCAACGGAACTCTTCAACGCATAACAGCAAATTATTCGCGATTGCTATAGTCAGATGTCTATGCTGAGCTTTTGTATTTCCACAATAGGTAGAACATTACGCCATTCTATTTTAAAAGGGGCCGGCAGAGATGTACAGATTAATGTTTAGAGATAGAACTTCTTTAGCAATTGTTATCCAATTTCAATGATTCTTTCAAGTTTTGAAAGACTTTCTTTACATACAAAGAAACTAAAAATTACGAAATAAAAACTTTTTTACAAAAAATTCAACCGACTTCCTAAAAAAAAACTAACAGGTGAAAAATAACTCCAGTTTCGGAAGTCGGTGGCCAATAATGAACAAAACAAAACTACCAAAGCCACAGAACAGTATCTCTGTGAAAAATACTGGTATTCGGTTGCATCCAATTGAACTTTAAGCCGACCCCAACATAATAGAGAAAAGCCAAGCAGATAATGATTTACTGGCTGTGTATAGTCGGTTTCCAGTCACACTGAAAGCAGCTAAAGACCAGTGTTTACAACATAACATGGAGCAACTGCCTATGATACCTACATGGGACTCATACATTACCTACTGGCAAAATGTGAGTGTACTTAAGTAAGTATGTTTCTGCTTGCCCTCTGGAGAGTACAAGCGTAATAACGACTAAAAGTTTATAATTATGAAAAGAAAGTTTATATGAGAGTTTGTCATTATCGAAGTTATAAACGTGAAAATAGGAATTTAGACTTCTGTTCTCCGAAAACATTTTTTCTTGTCCAAATAATTTATTGTTTGATCTCTAATAGTAATGGTCTTATTTTTATTTTACTGGACGCTCAGTTCAACAATAAATACTAGACATAGAATTGCAGAAATGCAAGGCACAAAAGAAACATAATTATTAGTATATATTTATTATTATTTATGTAGTAACGACAGTTGCTTTGTTGTAAACGTGTTGCGCCGATCCCAAATAACATGAGAAGAGGCCAGGAAGGTGATGATGAAGATGGGTACCTATGTGACCCTGAAGCTCAATAAATGTTCCATTCTTTCTGGGCTGATACTAAGACCAACAATCCTATTCTACTATTTTTTTAATGTCTACGTTTAGTAAGGATGGATGTTTGTTAGTGCAGATTGTTTGTTACTCTTTCACGCAAAAAATACTAAAATTTAATACAATAAAACTAGTCTGTTATGTGGCTTTATACATCAGGCTAAAATATAGGCTAAAATCTATTATGGTATTGTGTAAATTGGCCGAAATAAAACAACAATAGTCAAAAAAGGAAGAACCAAGGTTACCAACATAGCCCAGCGGATTAGCAGGATGAAGTGGCAGTGGGCAGGGCATATAGCACGGAGGGCTGATGACCGATGGGGTGAGGTTCTCGAGTGGAGGCCACGTATCGGCAAGCGCAGCGTAGGACGTCCACCCACAAGGTGGACAGACGACCTCATGAAGGCCGCGGGAACGCGCTGGATGCGAGCCGCTTTCAACCAGTCTTATCGGAGATCTATAGGGGAGGCTTATGACGAGCAGTGGACTTCCTATGGCTGAAATGATGATGATGATGATGATGAGTCAAAAAAGGCGGATAAAGTTATACCATCTGTAAAGTGTTCTGGTGTGCGTTACGAAAACCGTGAGTTTTACACAAATAAGCGAGTGAAACCGCTAAGCATAGCTAGTTTGAAACAAAAACAATGTTTCCTGTTACTATAACGAACTTGAACCAAAATATTTAACTTCAAAGAAAAGAAAAATAATAATTATTTGTTACGAAACTGTAATTTGTAATTTTAATTATTAGGTAGTACTTGCCTCACCTTCGTAGAATTTGATTGCTTAAGAATAAGTTTGTTATAATTATGGTTGTAGTAAGTAATAAATGTTAATAGAGCGGTGGCCGAGGCCCAAATCCCAATGGCACATTGTCTGAACGGGGATTTGAACCGAACGTCAAGTCTAGCAGTAGTCATTAAACCAACATGGAGAGCAGCGGTGGCCCAGTGGTGGCGGCCCCGACTTACGAACAGTAAGTCGTGGGTTCGAACCCATGCAGGCGTATTACTTTATGTAATTTACTTCATCACCACTGCTCTCAAAAACGGTGAAGGAAAACATAAAAGAAAGAAAGAAAATATTTTATTTGGACGCACAGAACATATAACAAAAGAACAGCAATACAGATAATAAAAAAAAAAAAAAGATTAAAAAACGAGAGACAAAAATAAAATAATAATAATAATAAAAAGACCTGTGCGAGACCAAAAAGGCGCCTATCTCAGCATTAGCTGCGACATTTAAAAATATAAACATCGCAGCGCTGTTATTCTGATAGGGCCCGTTGTGATAAATAAATAAATAAATATTCCACAACTTTTCACACAACGCCATTTAGTCCCAAGCTAAGCTTGAGAGCTTGTGTTATGGGTACTAAACAGCTGATAAACATACTTATATATTTCTAAATACATACATAATATAGATAAATTACATCCAGACACAGAACAAATGATCGTGCTCATCACACAAACATTTGTCTTGGGTGGGAATCGAACCCACGACCTCCGGCATAGCAGTCAGGGTCACTAACTACTAGACCAACAGGCCCGTCATGATGATGATGCCACGGACACACCCAAGAAAACAAACAAAGTATATAAAAATAAAAAAGAAAACACAAATATATATAATACAATAAACACAGTAAGATTTAAAAAAATTAAAAAAAAATCTAAAATTTTAAAAGGAAGAATAAAAAAAAAGCGAATAATAAAAAGTTATTATAGCGTCGCTCACGACCGTCCGGGCGTCCGCGTTCCAGCTTCATTTGTCGACTATTTATAGTCTGTGGAACATCGTGTGGCAACATTCTGATGTCCTAGAACCAAAAATTTTAAGACATGTGACATCTACCGATTCGCACTGGGCCCGCGTGGTAGATTATAGGCCATACGCAAAATACGTGTTTTGACGTGGAGTTGCGGATACCAGCCCGGTATCTTTAATCTTAAGCGTTAGTAAGTATCAATTCTAACAAATACTAACAATTCGCTCGGCACTTCCCCCGCGCGCATTTCGTACTTTAACATCTAGACCCACTTTTAGTTTAAAAATAAAATAGCCCATGACACTCACAAAACATTAAGCTTTCTATCGGTACAAGAATTTTCAAAATTAGTTCCGTAGATCTAGAGATTTCCCCCTACAATGTCACAAACTCACAAACTTTACCCCTTCATAATAATAAGAATCTATCTAAATACATTCAAATGGAATGACTTTTGTTGGTCACACTAAAACTCAAAAATGGCTGGACCGGAACTTGAGTGAGGTGAACTGTCAAAATCTAGCATTAGTATGGAATAACAGTTCAATTCGCCTTTTTTACTTTTTACAGAATAATATTTCACAAATATTTCACAATAAATATTTCACAAAACACCATTTAGGCCCAAGTTAAGCTTGAGAGCTGGTGTTATGGGTACTAAACAGCTGATAAACATACTTACATTTTTCTAAATACATACATATTATAGATAAATTATACCCAGACACAGAACAAATGATCGTGCTCATCGCACAAACATTTGTCCTGGGTGGGAATCGAACCCACGACCTCCGGCATAGCAGTCAGGGTCACTAACTATTAGGCTAACTATTTTTCTTCACCGATATAAGTGATGTTTAAGACCAATTAAGAATCTACACCAGCACATCAAGTTACCCAATGTGTAAAATTTTCCCAATTGAATATGAACCTTATTCTTTTTGATATAAAGTTGAAAAACGATCAAAGAAATTTCGCACATTGGGGTAGCTTGGTGTGCTGTCTGTACATTGAGTTGAAAAACTCACCTTGGTACTTATCCGTTTTTGAACCTACAGCCTAGTGCACGAAAGGCCGCCCTTAATCCCTTATCCATCATAATCTCAGCTAGTTGACTTAATAATTAATCAACACAGTTATAATTAACCATCGACCCCTCATAAACGTGAACTCGTGAATTACATCATTGAAATAACAGCAAATTTTAATTAGCTTTTTGTATCAAATAAATTTCATGACCATTTCGTAAAATTTAATCTCTCAATAAATAAATAATGCCTATCGTTACGAACCGAATCGCCTTATTTCGCTAGGTGCCTATTTTATTTAAATTTTCAAACGAAAATTTTAATTAGCAATCGCGTATTCAATTTTGTTACGTTGAGATATCGTTAATTTTAATGATAACGACGTCCCGGAACTGATGCTGTTGAGATAAGACTCGTACATTTAACCTACAGCCGAAAAGCCAAAAAGCCAAAAATAACAATATGGCTAATTGGCTTCTTGCGTTTCCCCACATGTAATATTCACGACTTTTCCTTATGAAGTTCGGGTTTATACCGTCATATAAGTACGAGATTATGAATGTATATTTATCTCGCTTTTGGGAGCAACTGTGTAAGGGTTTATCCGGAGTGGTCGACAGATTAGTCTGGTACGAGTATATACCATAGTCATTACATTTAAGTCTAACATACACCTTTTAATTAATACCTCGAGATCATGAGGATTACGAAACTGTGGCACGTGTAATGAGTACACAGATGACATTCCCCCTTTTGTGTTTTTGTTTTAATGTAATAAAATCTCTCATGTATTCCCCTGTCTATCTCACCACATACGAACTAATGACCAATATCCTACATCGCGCTATTAAAGTTATCCGCGCAATTTGAACGTAGAATACAAGTTCCTGACTACAACCGTCGGGTAGTAGTTAGCCCACCAGATACAACACCCGTCTGGTCGGAGGATCTTCCCTTTTCAATGGTGGATGAGGAACTTTACACCCTGTTTCTTATACCTGCAAACCCCAAAGGGCAGAGGTAGTAGGTTAACCCAAATTTCGTACTCTGCAACAAAAGTTTGTGCCCAAGTGATGGCAAAAGGCTCGCTCCCAATGGGCTATTACAATTTTTTTTAGGTTTTAGTCCCTCATCTAGATAACAAGAAAATATTCGACACATATTTTTTTCTTCTAATCAAATCAAAAATCAAAAATTTTTATTTGCCAGAATTGGTATAAAAGGTTTTACAATGGAAAAAAAAAAAAAAACGAAAAAAAAAAAAAAATGGAAATTGATGGAAAACTGCTTAGAATAAGGGGAAGGTGGGGGCTTGTAACGTCATTCGCTAGCATAAACTGTACTAGCTTGTGACGTCATGCGACACTTTAACTCAATTTATCACCGTTATTTTTTTTAATACGTGAAAAAAGAAAATATACGTGTCGATAATTTTTTTGTAATCTAGATGAGGGACTAAAAACTATAATTTTGTCAAATACCCCATTACATTGAGACTAAACATTATGTCTGGCGAAATGTGGGTGTACACTACAGGTACACTTCTGCCCTCACCCTTTGGAATACAGCCATGATATTATTTAAAATGGACTGCGTCGTTGGTCTAGTGGTCGCAAGCACTCATGAGGTCCCGGGTTCGATCCCCAGGTCGGGCAAAGTGTTATTGAGTTTTTCTATCTGCAATTCCTCAGTAGCAGCCCGGAGTCTGGATGCGTACCCGATTGATGGCAATAGGCTCGCACCCTATTACATGGGACTTTAACATAACTGGCGAAATGTGGGTGTACTACCAGGTACACCTCTGCCTAGACCTTCGGGGATTACAGGTGTGACGTTGTGTATGTTATGTTATTATGTAAAATCATCCAAATATCATTTATCTGGCAACAATCAAGGTCTAAACTCGGTCCCAATTCTCATAGTATTTAGCAGACATTAGGCCCCACCGCTCCCTTGTTATTTATTTTAATTATTTTTTACCATCCATCAACATCATCGTTGCGTAGACTTAAAGGCTTAATTTGAAACAAAAGCGAAATGTTTTTAATTAACGTTGCTGTTTAGGTCTGACGATGTATCCAGTTTATTTACACTATAGTTAACCTAGTTTTTTTTTCACTAAGTAACGTAGAAAAGTAATTTATTGGGTTTTGAGGTTTAGCGTACACTGACGGATTGGTAGTTTTAAACAATCTTTATTAATTAAACATGTCTAACATCACGCCTGCTATACCGGATTGGTAAGGCAGAGGTGAATCTAAAAGCATTATTACTTTAATGCATGTAATGTTTGAATTTTAAAAGATCATGGCCTCTAAGTTACTGTCGCCGTTTCTTCACAAGGGTCCACTTCATTTTAAAATATTGATGTGTTAAAAATGCTAGTATTTATTTTAGCTGATTTAGTTATATTTAAGTTCCATTATAATAAAGCGGATTGTAGCGATTTTATAAATAATGTTATAAGACATAGGACACATAAATCATCGGTATTTCTTTTACAGTTTAAAGATGATTTGTTTTGTTTAAAGACAAAGTGAATTAGCACTTTTGAAAAATAACTAGCTGAATGCATTTTCTCCTTGTTTTGCTGAAGTTAATTAAAAATAAAAACCAAAAAGATAAAGCAAATAAAACAAAACAATAAAAAGTGCCAACTGACAAACTTTAACGAAACAATACAAAACAATACAACAAATTAAAAAGTTGAAGCGACTTATCCGATTGTTGGTTAAGACCGATAACGTCCAACTATTGTCCAACTATTGTACAACAATAACTAGTTGATAAATCACCACAACTTTACACCTGAAATACAAAATTTCTAAATTCCTACCACTAACTGCAATTTCGTCGTGCCAATTCCGCAATCACAAAAGCTCGATCCAATCTAAGTAGTGTAGGTACTACAGCCGTGCCACAGAGTAGATTGGTTACAGAATGCAGACTTGTTTTTTGCATTAATCGAATACGCATGCACACACACACGTGGTTACTGTTGGGGGTACGCAAGTCTTACATAGTCTGTACTGTACGTAAGACTATGAAATTTCTTAATAAAACTTGCAAATTATTATAACTTCTTCGTCGTCGTCTTTGGCTTGACCGTTTAATGTGTCAACGTGTTAATGTGACTTAATACTTTTTTATTTTTATTCGCCGACATATTAATTGAACATTGACCTAATTTTTAGTCTGTAATTCATTTGTAAATAATTTTGTTTGTGTTTTTCCTAATTTTGTACGCCATCACATAGTGAGCATCTACACTAAGCATTCAATCCGAAAACCATTCTATGTTTGACAAAATAAATTATTTGACTTGATTGGAATAAATGCGTTCGGTTCCACTTTTCCACTTGCAATAAGTAGTGTCACTATGGCTTTCTGTACATTTTTATTCTGTGGTATAACAGCTGTACAGTCGTCGGTTATAGTCGGGTAAAGTCGTGCACACTCGCCAGTGTACATGAGGTTTAATTTCGACCGCGGGTTGAAATCTGGAGTGCCGTTAAGAAAATAACCCCGTTGAATATTCAGAAGCTAAACAACGCTCTATCGCATGGCTTGTTTTCATTAGCATGATTGGACTGACCCCATTAAATATCCACCATAACCTCATGTACTGTGTAGCGTTATTAGAATTTCTAAATGGATAAAAAACTGTTTGAAATGCTGAATTTTCTCTGTTTTTTGTTCGTTGAAAGAAACGTGTGAAGATTTTGTTTTGCTTATTTAATTTAATTTTGCGAGTAACTTGAAGGCTGTTTAACATTTTAGTTAAGCCTAAGTTTATATTATGGACACATGTATGTTTGCATCCTTATTGTGTTTAGAATAAAGTTGAAAATATATGACTTATCTGTACCTTTCTTTTAATTTCTATATCTTTTATGTCTCTTGATGATGAATGATTCGATTTGATTTGAAAATAATTTTTATTCAGACTTAAATTATATATTTTTTTTAAGTTTATTTATTTCTCTTCCACAAATAAAAGCAAAGAAAGGCTTAGTGGGTACTTAAAACTAGATATTCACTTATTTGTGGGTGGTTTCTAAACTAAGCCAACGCCTCAATTTTAGGATACTAGAACCCCGATTAGACAGTTCTTAGTATTAAGTACAAACTGAGAGTGAAAGAGTGAAGTAAATTGCTGCTGTGTATGTGAGTTGTGTGATGTGTATTATGTTTATGTGTAATGTGTGGTAATTACTACAAACTGTATGTACAAATTTAGTTATAATAAATTTATTTCTTTATTTAAAGACTAATTATATAAAACGATACTCCTTCAGGGGTAAATATTGTTGAGGAAGTATCAGTTTCCTATCTATTTAGAGATATACAACTCTTTAAATTAACATTTTTCTATGAATTATAATCACATGCCGCTCAAGGAGTTCAAAAACAATCGTAAAGGCTTTTACGTGTCGTCAAATGTAGTACTAACAACCGCATTCATCACGTACGTAGAACACTCAAATGCACATTAATTTGAGTAAGTACCATTTGGCAGCAGTTAATTAGAGCGTGATCCCACTTGGAACCAATTTGCCATTTGGTTTGTTAATAATTGACAAAACCACAGCTCCTAATGTCAGTTCAGTTGTCACTTTGACACCGTATCGCACCTCTGTTAGTCTGGGCGCAGACCTGCCTCAGTGCAGCATAGACAATTACCATAGCTATTGTGTTGTTTCTTTTTTGGGGATCTACAGCGTAATAGACGAATTATCTAAACTTTTTTTGCATTCCGGATGTAGTACCGCTACAACAAACATACTGACTTATTTGTCTAAAAAAATCTATAATTTGTGAAAAAAAACAATACGTTATTATTCTAGTATTACTGTTACTATTATATCTTTTATTTTAAACGGATCTAGCTGAATACCAGTGTTTTACACGGAGTGACTGCCTATACTACATTTAAAATAACATTAGACAGAAGTTAAAAGAGGATATTTCCAAAAAAAAAACAAAGAACCGTATTTTACGTATGGGTAGTTTTAAATTCTATCAACGTTAATTCACAACTCGAAAACCTCGTAGCTTATGTAACCAATCGCATTTGACATAATGTTACTCCCTTTACAATTTCAATGCGCGACAGTTATCACTGTACAATGTCACAAATTGTCTACCATCACAATTCGCATAATTTTCACCCAAAATACCATTTAAGTACCATAAAATTATGTTCACGGCAAGTCGAACTCGAACCAAAGTCACTGTGAACGAACATTTGATTCGTGTGGAACAGATTCAGAAATTACGCTGAAACTAATTTCTAATAAATCAAACGGTTTTCCTTGCGTATGGGTTTTCGCGTTGCTCGACGTGATTTAGTAGGGACCTACAGCGCCATCTATCGTGTACCAATAAAGGCACTAGTGGAGTTTTTAATTTATTCTCTTTGCGCTGCTACGGAATATCGAAGTGAATTATTTTAAAGGTAGTTTTGATGTATGAGTTTTTTAGTGGAGTGAATGTTAGTTTTGTATTTCGACGATTTAGGTAGACTATAGTGTAGATACATACTGTGTAGAACAAATCCACACCAGATTTTATACGGGTCGAAAGTCGAGTCGGAAATTTCGCCGATTTTTGTCACTGGGTTTTGTGCCTTAATGCCAAGTCAGATACTTTACGCCCTTTCTTAGAATATCCACACGTCTGACTTTCGGTAGGTAAGTAATTTGTTTATACCTCTGACAGTTGGATCGGACTCCGACTTTTGTAGGATGTTTACGAATGTTACAAAGTATAAAATAGCAAATTTAACATTTATTTATTTTTAACACAGGTGTCAAGCACGAACGCTTGACATAAATGTTAATCAAAATTATTTTATAAAACTAATTAAAATAAATTAAAAGACCTATCGTGCGCGCGGACGTCCTAGGTCTTTAAAGATATTTAATTGGATGTTTTAGTGGTTAAACTAACTACAAATTAAATACTAAAGAAAAAAATACGAAAACCCCTCCTAGAAAAAAAAAAAAAACAAAATCGGAACACTCAAATTGTTTTTAATTAATTATAGATATTGGGTAGGTACTGTGAAGTAGCACACGATGCTGTTTTAAAAAAAGAGTACCTATTTTTACTCGAAAATATTTATTTAAGATTTTTTCCATGAGTGAAACTAATTTTGCATACCTCATTGCTACAGTATAGTAAATTTACGTTACTTTCAGTTTTTTAAGTATTCAAATTGACGTTTTGTTTACATGTTACGCCAAGTATACATGTTACATTTGTACCGACAAAATATCGGTCTCCGATTGTGGTCTGATGTTGGCGAACAACCTACGTGACTCTTACAAAGTTGAAACTTGTAATAAACACATACGATGGAATAATTATAATCTATAGATTTTTTATCTTGTCGTAGGTAAATATTGTGTTGTCAAGATATAATAAACATGCTTGTTAATTAAAAAAACACACACGTGTGTGTCGTGGCAGGCAGCCTTAAAACAACAAAGATCACATAGATAATGACGTAGGTAAAACCGCCATGTATTTATATTGTTTTCCCTTAGGAGGCAAGGTGTGTGTGGGTAATAAGGCAGGAATTAGAAACACACGTACATTCAGTGGTCCCTTTTATCTTTATTAAAGCAACACAATTATTTTAACGGTTGCTATTATTGTTGACGTTTCATGTTATTTATTTTTTTCTTTATTATTCTATTTATTTTTTGTTTACCAAGGGCTGAATTTTACCTTGGTGAAAGCCTAAGCATTATCTTTTGGATCGACTACCAGTGGATGAGTTTTTTGACAAATTATCGCGATTTACCGTTATATTTTTGCGATACTTGTTAGTTTTATATTGTTGATAGTGTTTAGACCCACCCAAAGTAAATCAAATCAAATCATTTATGAATTTGCTAACATGAGTATTAGGACCAAAAATGTGCTAGTATATTATGTCCTCCACATTTTGCCGTCACATGGGTACGCAAAGTATTTTAAACAATTGTAAATATATATTTTTTTTGTTAATATGTTTGTGCTAATTTTTTTTAAAGGAGAGTAAATTAAAACAGTATCGTCTCTACCAAAATTGGGGTCTGCTTCCAGTTTTACAACCCAGTAACTGGGCAACTCAATACCTCTTTTATAATACTTAACTGTTTGTCAGACTTTAAGACCTCCTATCCCCTGTAACGACCCTCAATTATTTGCCAATGATCTAGCGTGATCTAGATCATCGGATGTTCTAACTGGTTGCCCATCCATGATCTGACTTCTGCTAGCATAATTTAACTCATTCGACACATGCAGCAGTTAATGTCTAGTTAAGAGTGCCTCATTTGATACAAAATAAAATTAAAGTTAAATCAAACTGTCTCGTTATTGTAGTGGTCACAAGCACTACTGCTAAACATGAAGTCTTGAGTTTGTTCCCTTTGTAGGGCATAACATTGTTGAGTTTTTCCATCTAGTACCTATTTCTCAGCAGTCACCCGAAGTATGGATATGTTCTCGATCGATGGCAATAAACTCGCTTCCTATTTCACCGGACATTAACTTAGCTGGTGTACAGTCTCTATCTATTTGCCTAAACGGATGTTAAAAAAAAATATTTTATTCTATTAAAAGAATCTTTTTCTTTTAGTAGTAGCGTTCTCTTACAAACATAAATCAGGCCCGTTCAATAAAGAAATGTGAGGTGTCACGGATGTAAAGTCGTTTGAAATTATGAACGTGTGCGTGTGTGTGTGTTTGTTTGTGTGTGAATGTGCGTGTCGTGTGTGTGTTATTATAATAATATAAATAATCATTAATATAGTTCACATACCTTGGTATGTACAATTCTGTTTCAAACTCGTACACCTACACACAAATCGTACTCTAAATACCGAGAACAAAGCTGTAGTTTGCCTACACATCTAAGGGTCAGCCAATATTTGTTAGGCAAATTGCTTAGCCACAGTGCCAATCAACTGCTCCACATAATCTCTCAATGTTGACCCCTGTAAGGCTTGTAACTAAGATAAAACAGTCTGGGGTACGGTTTGTTTCCATTTAGTGTACAATCGTGAATTTTCTAGTGTAAGTTTAGTAGTGATGACTTCTGTTTCTGTGAAGTAATTATGTAATATGAGACCCAGATCATCATTAAAATGCGCATTGTTAATATTTATTTTACTATATCTTCTTATAAATAAAATTCTCGTGTCACAATGTTCGTTCCCATACTCCTCCGAAACGGCTTGACCGAATCTCATGAAATTTTTTATGCATATTCAGTAAGCCTGAGAATCGGCTACTAACTATTTTTCTAACCTGTCAGTGATAAGGGGTGTTCACCCCAATTTTTTATTTTTTATTTTTTTGATAATTTTTATTTTATTTATTTTTTTATTATGACGCAACAAAAAATACATACAACTTTAAATTTGCACTTTTTTATCACCAACCCTTGCTTTTTAATAGTCATAGCAGAACTTTTAATGACTTTTTGAAATATCACGAGGAGAGGGAAGAGGGAGGGGAGTGGGAGGGGGAGAGGGGGAGGGGAGTCGGAGTGGGGATCGTGAGAGGGGGAGGGGGAGATTGTGAGAGTGGAGGGGGGAGATTGTGAGAGGGGAGGGGGAGGAGCAGCGGGAGGGATGGGGAGGTGATTGCGGGGAGGGATGGGTAGGGGAGTGGGGGAGGGATGGGTAGGGGAGTGGGGGAGGGATGGGTAGGAGAATGGGGGAGGGATGGGTAGTGGGAAAGGAGTGAGGTCAGGACGAAGGGAGGTGGTGGAGAAGGAGGGAATGAGAGGGGGAGGAGAGGGGAATGTGTGCGAGGGGTGAGGGGAGGGGTTGGAGGGATGAGGGGAGGGGTTGGAGGGGCGAGGGGAGGGGGAGAGGAGTTGATAAAAAATGCTATGCAATAGCTTTACCGCGGCAGTCTCCGAGTGCCACACGTCATCTTCTCTTATTTTTAAACCATTCAATCACAATGTGCCACAGCGAAGCGTAGCAGGGTACAGCTAGTGGTATTATAAAATAGAGACAATAAGAAAAGAGCCAATGGACACATTCTTAACTTTGTTTATTTTTAGAAAATTCTAAAAACTATAGGTATAAATTGTATTTGGTATGAATAACCGTTCAATACGATTATTCCATAATGAAAAAAAAAAATATTGGTAGAAGTTTATTTTCCTTTAAATGTTCTATGTGATTTTTATATTTTTTTTCTTTTTCATATTGATGAAAAACTGCTTAGATTTAGCGCCTAAAAGTTAAGGAGAGGGAGCTTGTGACGTTATTATCTAGTACAAACTGTACTGGCTAGTGTCGTCAGCGACATTTTGAGTCGATGTATTGTCGTTATTTTTTGTTCACGTGAAACAAGAACTAAATATGTGTGGAATATATTCTTGTAATCTAGATGAGGGACTAAAAACCAAAATTTTGTCAAGCAGCCCATTATTCAAAATCAAAAATCAAAATCAAAAATGTTTATTTCATTATATTACACGTTGTACATTATACAGTTGATGGCGTCTCCTTTTAAGCATATAGATGCCTGTGCCAGGAGGCGCCGCTCTTTTATATCTTACAATTAGTGTAACATGTTACTGAAAATGATTATTTAATTCTATTAGTCTGCTAGTGAGAGTGTATGTGTGCATGCGTGGGTGTGAGTGTGTGTGTGTGTGTGTGTGTGTGTGTGTGTGTGTGTGTGTTTGTATGTGTGTGCGTATGTGTGTGTGTGTGCATTATTAGAAATACACATTATTTGTGAGTGTCATAGGAAAACTAGCACGACCTACATTTAACTGAATGCTTTTTTCAATGAGAAGGGGCGTAAAATAACGCATTATCACATTGAGCGTGCCTTTCAGAACATTTCAATACTAATTTATATAAAACATCATTATCAATGGCTATTACCATAATCACATAAAGTTACTAAAAATCAATATATCATGTGGATTGTAGCTGTCATTCTGTCACACAAACGCATAGTAGGTATTATGCTTATATAACAATAATGGCTTATGTTATCTAAATCTAAAAGTTTATATTTATATTTTGTCTTTGTCATTCAACTCCTCCTAACGATGTTCATACGGTAACATATTTATATTTTTTCATTTCAAAATTTATTTAGAAACATTTATGAATAACTTTTAGTGTGAGACCAAGAAATATTGGAAAAAAAAACATCAGCTGCACCATTCATTTTAGTTCTTCATCAAGCTACTGCATACTGTCAAAATTTACCAATTGAACATGAACCTTATGCTACAATCTACATGTAATAAAGTTGAAAAACTATTAAAAAAATTCGACACATTGGGGTAGCTTGATGTGGTGGCCTTTGTACAATTACCTCTTTTTGGGTAGATCCATATTTCGATTACACCTTTTAGGCACACCTCCACGAGTGAAGCGATCTCTTACCCTTTTCTAAAATTGTAAGGTATTGTATAATTTGTATGATACCATAACACGGGTTTACCACGGTTAAAAAAACCTTAACCTTCAAACAGCTAGGTGAACTTAGGCGAACCACAGAAAGAAATACCTAATAACCCGTGGAAGACCCAGTAAAAGTTTGACTGGCCTGTTGGTCTAGTAGTTAGTGACCCTGACTGCTATGCCGGGGGTCGTGGGTTCGATTCCCACCCTGGACAAATGTTTGTGTGATGAGCACGATCATTTGTTCTGTGTCTGGGTGTAATTTATCTATAATATGTATGTATTAAGAAATATATAAGTATGTTTATCAGCTGTTTAGTACCCATAACACAAGCTTTCAAGCTTAACTTGGGACTAAATGGCGTTGTGTGAAAAGTTGTGGAATATATATTTATATTATTAAAAAAAAAAAAAGTGAGGGAAGAAAAATTACCCGAGGTACACCCAGGTGAACTTGCGTAGGTCGACCACGGGCAATGTCCAGACAAAATGTTACTTGGGTTTTCCATGCAAGTCTCAGTAGCAACCTGGAGTCTGAATTCATGCCCGGTGGCTGGCAAAATCCCCGCCTCCTATTAAATGGAGATTTAAATATAATTGGCAAAATGAGGTTGTTCTATAAATACACCCTTGCCTTACCCTGCGGGGATACAGGCCGTTACAATGTTATATTTAATGATTTGTGGTTTAAGAGCGCCTTAGAGAAAATAAATGATGGTAATGATAGCCAGCCCGTTTTACGTCACCGTCAATCTTTCATCATCTTCTTCTTCTAGATTTTTCTCAACTATAACTTGGTAGTTAAGGCACCTACCTATCATACACGGGGTTGTGGTTCAAATCCAGGCAAGTACCAATGTGACTTTTTCAATTCATATGTACTTTCTAAGTTTATCTTAGACATCATTGACATCGGTGAAGGAAAACATCGTGAGGAAACGTGAAATAATCTTTGATATAAGTTTGAAATCGCCAATCCGCCTTGAGCAAGCGTGGTGATCAATGCTCGAGTCTTCTCTGTATGAAAAGTAACCTTTGCCCTGGAGTGGGACAGTAACAGGTTGGTTACATCTGGTATTATACCTTGGAAGCATATAAATCGAGCAATTTCCTTTTTCTCGTATTACAACTAAATTAATTATTTATTACAATTACCATTTTCCTTCAGAGTCAGATTACTCATTTAATACGGTTAGGTTAAATTTAGGTTGAAATTGATTTATCTTACGCTTACTGTTAAGGTTATTCAATACACTTTAAGGCGATAAATGATTCGAATGGATAGATACGTTCCGTTTCACCAACAAAATTCAGTCTAACTAAAAGCAGCCAAATACCAATATTTTACATAAAGGGATTACCTATCTGACCATAAAACCCTTTTAGTTTTAAAAATAAAATTTAACCTTTCTATTGGTAAAAGAACTTTCAAAATCGGTTCTGTAGGTCCAGAGATTGGGTCCCCTACAATATCACAAACTCACAAACTTTACCTGTTTATAATCTTCTAATGTATAAAAAAACTCGTGACACACTGTTTGTTGCAATACTCCTTCAAATCGGCTAGACTATGAAAATTAGTGTGTATTCAGTAGGTCTGTAGACCTTTTTGGTCTCGCATAGGTCTTTTTATTTTTATTTTTTTTTATTTTTGTGTTTAGTTTTTTAATCTTTTCTTGTTTTTTTTTTATTATCTGTGTTGTTGTTCTTTTGTTTTATGTTCTGTGCGTCCAAATAAAATATTTTCTTTCTTTTTTCTTTCTTTCTTTGTCTGAGAATAGGTCGTTAACTATTTTTTTAAGGGCACAGTCGAAAGCATTGAAGCCTCTCCGTCAGTCTATAATGCCGACAAATTAATCTTTTAACCACAGCTTAGCTTGTTCTCATAATAATTATTATAGCTCGTGCCGACACGCATTTTGATATTATAAATAGAGTACCTAATAAGTACTTAGGTACTGAACAATGGTGTGAAAGCCTCTACCCCAGTCCATTCGTGCTAAGTACCATTTAGTAATGCACGCACTGTAATTAGATTAACTCTTAGAGTAATATGCACTGTAATTCTTGGAATTAAAGTCCATTTTAATTCTACGTTATTTGGAGGTTCCAGAGGAGAATAAAGTTTTTTACTTTATATGCATTTACTGTGTTGAAAAGGACATACCTACTTATGATTAAGTATGTCCTTTTCAACACAGTGTTAATGTCCGTAGTCTAACAGTTGATATTTTCGTATTTTTTGTATTATATCACACGCGAAATTTTTAATGTGAAACGAGCTTATCACGTTGTGAAAAGGCTTCATTAGCGCAAGCTTAAACTGATTTCTGATTATTTTTCCGATGAACGATTTTAAGATTTGAAAAAAGAATAACTTATTTACAGACCTGCTTCGTACGGAACCCTCGGTATGAGAGTCCGACTCGCACATGGCCGGTTTTTTTTTAATTTGGTAATCAATCCAATCCAATACCTAAAATAAAAAACGAATATTCGGTTCATATTAACTTTTATTTTTTTTAAAGAGTTGAATTCTGAAGATTTAAGTTCTCTCTGATCGATTACTTAAATAATTAAAACAAAAAAATATATAATCTATTCCATAACCTAAATTGCCTAGTTACTGCGCGCCTTAAATTGTTAGATGATGGTAGGTCACCCATAAACACGAACCGGTATAAGGAAGATCAACCATTTTTATGAGCCCCTCAATGATGATCCAAAGTTTTGTAACAAAAAGACATCTAAACAAAAACAATCGCGATCGTTCTGTCGCCATATAAAATTTTAAACCGTATCGATTCGTCATGACCTGCTTCTGCTGCTCGCTTAAAAGCCATATTTAAAGGGTTCCGTAAGAAAATGGTAAGGAATCCTTATGGTGCGGTTTATTGGTTGACAATGCTTTATAACATTAAGGTCGCTTTAGTACCATTTCCGTGTATAAAGTTTGAAAATGTTTTGGTCATCTCACTTGAAAATAGGATTTGTGATTAATTTACCTATTTATCTCATAACTTTTGACTTACAGAATAATGTAACTGTGGTTGTAAATAGGTTAAACATTTAGTGCGCATACATAAGACATAGCCCAGCAAACAAAACAAGATTAAACCTCCGCCCGTATTTTCAGAGTAAGCAAAGCCTAACAATCTTGAATAGCACATGAAATTAAAAATAATTTACCTTACTGGCATTGAGAGATAGAACATTTCTATATTGCGCACAATAGGCATACAGAAGACACATACACATATGTTTCCGTCTATCCGTATTGTCCTATAATCATCTCAATTTGCTCTCTGTTTTGTTGTTAGGCAATCTAAGGGTCACCTTTGTAAATACTTTAACTATATCTGTCAATAAACGAGTATTTGTGTACTGTGTACAATTGAGAATAATGGTTAATTTCTAGATAACTAACAAAGCCCATAACAAACAAAATGTATGTAGAATTCCAGTCTATATAATTATCATTATTCCGGACATTGATTTAAATGCTAAAAATAAACAAAGATACCATTTTAATTCATATATTTTTGAGCTGAGCCTCTCATATACAGGGTGTAACAGATAGGGTATATACATACAAACAGGGTAAATAGAGTATTTAATAACGAGTCTTTCCTCAAAATTTCAGCTCCCAACTAATAACTTTGAAACTTCACGATATTATTTAATATCGACAGTTTATTAAATGCAAAATCATAACAAACGTGTCACCGCACTATGAGGGTCATAATCCTGTCCGGCAAGGTTCAAGTATATCTATCTCGGGTTCTGCGCGCCTAGTTCAGACCTATCGGGCTCTGCCTAACCGACGAAGGCGCGACGACGCGGGCGGGCTCAACTTTACAATTATGTATGTATATGTATAAAAACGTTGCCATGTCGTTTCTTATCACTAAGAGAATCCGTGCCCTTCGTATGTATATACCCTTTCCGTTACACCCTGTATATACGCAGCGCACACTAAATTGATAGCCAGTCATCTCCCTACTCACTCTCACACACTTAACCTCTCATTCGCTCACCTTACGTTATTTTCCTACAATATTCAGTGGTTGAAAAAAAAATGCCAACGGAACTCTAACTGTACGAGTTGGAGTCACTTTTAACCGGTTTTTGTAACACTAACAGGCGTAAATAAAATCCTACTACAATGAAATTTCGTGCCACTGTTTGTACCACTCGGATTCGAAAAAGCCACGCGTTCTATTTTAAGCGCCACCGTTACTATTGGTAAACCGGATCTCCTGAATATTACAAAAGCATCATCATCGCTCTAGCCTTTTCATCCTGTATTGGGTTCGGCGACCAGCTTAGGCAGCTGAATGCCGGTTATTCGTGGAGTAATATTGTGAAGATAGAAATAAAAAGGGATTTCGACGCATAGGTATCTGATATTAGAACATGATTCAGGACAGTGTTGAAATAAAATATTATCTATATATTAATTTGTGCGCTAAGTGAAATCCTTGGACCCCTTTTTCAGAAAAAATCGCAGAAGGATGAGTGTGTGCAGAAACCTAATAGGTAGTTTGAGACGAATAAAATATTCAATCTTTACGTAAAGACAACAAATAACACTGTGAGTTGACATTGTTAGTTATGTAATTCAGAGTTGTCATTCTCGGTATTAGTCCAATTTTGACCATTGGGCAACCTCTAGTTTATTTAAATCAATCAGATTCCTACCTGACTAATTTAAGAAAAACACAAACAAACTCTGAGGTCCAAATCTCTTCTAAATTCAATTATATTGATGTTCAAAATCATAGTTATAAGAATCATAATTATTATACTCGTAGCTCAATGCCCGAAGTGGACTCCTCATTATAAGAACATTTCAACAAATCCCCATTCGAAGGAAACTAAACACGCTTAATCTCAGCTATCTAAATATAAAAGCGGCAACAGTTTCTCGGTAGGATTTGTGAGAAAATCAAAGCAATTTACGCTCGTCAAAGGGAGACTGCGGCTGACACGCCCATTTGTCTCGCGAAGTCGGGACTGCCAACCGAACGTTCGACGGTATTTTGCAAAATTAGAAAGCTTTGAGACGGGATAACACCGGTTTAAGTGGAGGTTACCTAATGGCTGCGAAATATGTCGCAGCTTTTAGAATAAATCGATAAACTGCTCGAGCGGAGCGGAGTAACTTTTTGAGAGGAATGCGTGCGATTGAGTGGATTAAGATATCGGCTTGTTACAGGAATGGATTGAGCGCGTAAGAACAAATAGCTTTTCGCTTTTTTTTTCGTTTTGTTTGGGGAAAAGCAAGGCATCTGTGATTGAAGCGCGTATATTGAATTTTGTGACATTTATATTATACTTGATAAATGTTGTACAATAAAATATAAAACTTTTAAGACCTCAGCTAACTATTAATATTGTAATGTGTAATTGTTTTTTTTTTGTCCCAAATATATAAAATAAATTAAATAAACATCGTGAATTAATCTAAGCTGGTTTTTTATCAATTTCAAACAGAAAAAAAAAATTACACGACATAAAGCGTGCGATTATTACAGTTAGTAATATTGTTACATTGGCGGAATCCACAATAGGTGATGAAGTACCTCTTAGTAACATTTCACATCCTGGCTAGTAGAATACAATGTTTAGGTCGGCCACAAGTATCACTTTATCATAAGTACCTGCATATTTGCTCCAGTATGTGAAACATGAACATATACTCACAGTCACAAACACACACACACACAAATAAAAACACACACACACACAAATAAAAACACACACAGTCAATAAAATTCTGTATTATTTTGATAATCTAACTGATGAACTAATAATATTTTGATATTCATATCCTTTCAACATATTATTGTTCGCTTGTTTATAACCGTTAAAAAAATCACGATAAGCGATGGTAAGATTATTTATACAATAGAATTGGAAAACGCATTGCTGTAAATAAAACGTACTATTTACAATTCACAGACAGATTTAGAGAGAGAGATCTTATCTAGAGAGAATTTTTATAAACAGATTTTTTTTTAACACATAGCCATATAATCAGCAATATCATATTGATAAATCAACGTGTAAACGGCGGAATATCGTACCACAGCACCTTTGAAAGGGAAATGCCCATTTTCGGCCATGAAACGCCCAACAATTTGCTTTTGTTAGAAAAATACGTCTGTTTTTATGGTTATAAATAGCGGTATTCATTTATCCAAAGAAGATTGGAAAAATATTGCACAAATAAAAAGTAACGAAATGATAAATGACAAATCCGCAGGTTACGGAGAAAAATAAAAGTGTTGCCAATTACTAATCACGTTAAAAAAAATCGATTCTCTGTTTGTCGATCGATTTTTATGGTGTTATAATTTATTCTGATGTTATGATAATGAAACAAGTGAATTGCTAGTTGATTTACTATAAATTCTTTAGATCATAACGAAAATGCACAATTATTCTAATCCTTTCTATAAAACACACAATTTAAATAAGTACAAGAAAATGTATTTTACAAGACGTGCAGAACTTAAAGCGCTTTATAGATTTTAATTAAAATTCAAATGAAAAATCGATATCGATTATGGGTCTGTTAAGTGGCAACATTGAATCTGTCAGCTGTCATGCGAAATTACAAGTGTTTACATGCTCTGTGATCACAACAAAATTACCAAAAATCGAATTCGTTTGCATTTGTGTTATTTTGTTAACTAATAGCAATGATTCCGGTAGAAGTACAATAAAAATGTATTGTTGCAGTTGTATTGTCGGCCGTCGAACGGTAGAATGCTGTGCCCATGTTATGACGGTATTATGGTAGGTATTTGGGTTGGGCACGGCATCAGACTAATATTTTACCTCCTGCTCAATTCCTTGATGATGTGCTGATTGTTTATGATACAAATGATGTATAAGGTTATAAAATACCTTATTGTAAAACTGTAATATGTGAAAATATAAAACCTTTATATCTTAAAAATCCGGACTTTTTGTAAATCAATTCCTTAACCAGTTCATTCTTTTTATTGCATACTATCATTTCCATATGCTTTTATATGTGGGCACCCGTGGCCGAAGTGTCTATGACCGGTGGGCATTCCCCTTTAAGGTATCTGAAATCCAATATGAATTTGTAATCGAGACCTTTTGTAATTAACAACGATTACGCGATGGCATAGAAGTGCGTTTGGGGCAGGAAATCAGAGGTGTCTGTTTCCCTACCAATAGCTTAACCTATACTTAAATCATACTGGCCTGTTACTGAATACTATCCCATACAAAGGCTCTTAAGCAGAGAAAGCACGGACGTTTAATAGTCAGCAAGCCCCTTAACAAACACAGTTGGATTTGAATTCGCTCAAATATAAAAGTTAACATTAAAACCCAAATTAAAAAAAAAACAAAAGAACTTATAAAAAGTGAATAAATAATAATTATTTAACTGTTTTATGTATCAAACTAAAAAACACGCACTCAAAACACATACACGCATGCGCACACACACAAACACGCATTCTCACTCACACGCACACACACATCCCTTTTATATTATTGGTGAATAATTTGGGTTAGATGAGGTTATAACAGTACCTATGATGTTTTCTGATATTTACTTTTTCACTACAGAATTTGGGCAGAAAATGAGTAAATTGAAAATTAAGTCAACTGAACGTTACATAAAAAGAGCAATATACTAATTGAAAATTACATGAGATGAACGAGACACTAAATGTTATAAGAACAAAAGAAGTTTAAATGAAATGTAATATTAAATCACATGAAATTATGTTATTAATTTGTTTTTAGAGCATATGAAAATTATCTCATGTGAACGTTATTTCAAGTGAGAATATAATAATATTATGTGTGATTATAGTATATATTACACACCCCTTTTTGGTTGGGGTTAAAAATTGTTTTATGAGAAAACCTAGTCTCCAAAGGTGCTAGTATTCCCGTTTGAGCACCTATTTTTTGAGCACCTATGCATTTAGCACCAAAGGTATTCCCATTTCCCATAGGTTAATGCATAGGTGCTCAATAAATAGGTGCTCAAACGGGAATACTCCCTTCATTCTCTTTTATAATGTCTGCCTCTAAGTAGGTATACCACGTATATTGACAGTTCATAAACTAGTTACAAAATTTTGTGCTAGGCTTGAAAGTCTGGTAAGAAATCGATATTCACATAAATCAAGTGCCCAATTTAAGATACGATACTCAATATATCAAATGTAAGACATTTCAAGTTGCTAACTGTAAAATTTGCACGCCGTTTACAACCAACAACTTAATCATTTTAAGTAGGTACCTAGGTTAAGTATCGCCTTAGTGCTGTTTGGGATCACTAATAAATTATCAGCTGACAGTAGAAATATTTGACTGGCCTGTTGGTCTAGTAGTTAGTGACCGTGACTGCTATGCTGGAGGTCGAGGGTTTGATTCCCACCCAGGACAAGTGTTTTTGTGTTGTGCACGATAATTTGTTCTGTATCTGGGTGTAATTTATCTTTAATATGTATGTATTTAGAAATATATAAGTATGTTTATCAGCTGTTTAGTACCAATAATACAAGCTCTCAGCTTAACTTGGGACTAAATGGCGTTGTGTGAAAAAGTTGAGGAATATTTATTTGTTTAGAATTTTATCACGAATCGCGAAAAAAAATTACTGTTCAGTATTCATGACCACGTAACTACAAAATATATTCTATCGTACTACTTATACTAAAAGTAGTTGATAATGATGAGTACAACAACCCTTTGTTGTTCATAGTATTTATGTATACTTATACTAAAAATAAGGTTGTATTACATAGGTTCCAAACTATCTCATTAGACGTTATTGCTGGGGAGTTTGTTTTGCCAATTCTTCGGTACAGCAAAAACACTAAGAAGTGGCGAAGGGCGGGCTTTTTTGGGGGACTGTTTTATGTAATTTTGACGTTCATAACTGTTAATCCTCAGCCTAATTTAAATTAAAAACTTTTGATTTTGATTACAAGGCAACCCAGAAAAAAATAAATCGATATATATGCCGAGTAATTTATATCGGTACTATTTGAATATACATGTATGAGTACCTATCTACAACTTACCGTGAACCTAACATCAATACATTCCATAATTTATTCATGGTCTAAAAGACCACTTAACCCGCAATATGAGCTACAATCCTTTTGAAGTAACATTAGCGTTCCACTCTTTAATTTTTTGTGTTGAATAATTAAAAAGTGTTTACTATGTGGTAAGCTCAGGGTTAGTTTGGAAAAGAATATGATAAACGTCCATTTCACAACGTCCATAGGGACTTCTCTACAGCCCAACTCTATGCCGAAGCTCAAGTTCTGACAGTCAGACAACTGTATATCCTCCGTGCCGTGTTGCGTAGACACTCCATGCTCCCTTTGGATCAGAATATCCTGTTACGACGCAGGTGTTTTCCCGTCTGTGATCTAACCAGATGTCAAACTGCATTTGCCAGTCGCCAATTCCTGACTCTAAGCTCCCGTCTTTATAATTAAATAAATAAGGTACAAAAAATTTATACCCGCACAAAATTTGAGGTTAAAAATATCATTACCAAGTGGTTGCAGAAGTTGTCAAATGATGAAACTGAAAATCTACTATCCAAAGGTTGTCTGTAAGAGATCGCTTTTAGCGATAAGGCCGCCCATTGTATCACCGCTTGTAGCCCTTAAAATTATTATTTGTAAGTATTAATGGTGTACAGTCAACAGCAAAAGTAGATGATCAAAATCAGAAATTCAATACTAATGAACGGAGTTCGCGCCAGAACTGTGTGGCGTCGAAGTGATTCAAAAGTATGTGATTGTAAATTATACCAAACATTTACTACCAGTACAGCTGCCATATGTTTGTGATCAGTTTTGACTCCAAAAGTTATAAACTCAATTCGCATCAGAACTAAGAAGTGAAAAAAAAATTCAAAACTAGTGAACAGCTAAATTCAAAAATTAAATGATGAAACTGAGGCCACGTGAAGCAAATAATTCATCCATACGTATTTTTTTATTAACCCAGTAATTTAATTAGTTATGTTTAAAACAGCTGGATTTGATAAAAAAAATGCATATTAAATATATTTAATATATTTCATCCAATTGAACCCCTAAAAAAAGCACTTGTTTCACTTTGAAATGTTTTTTTGGAAGTAGGTTGTTTTTTTTTGTAAAAGTGTTTTAATTTTTCACTTTTAGTGGGTCAGTTTGTAATTTATCTAAGTTACAATAGCCCAATGACAACTGCTCATCACCTCTTACAACATATTGCTTTTCTCGATACAGGGACGTTAATTGTTGAGGAGTTCTCCTAGTAAGATCCAGGAGATCTGGAGCTCCATGGTGAAGGCATCATCACCACTATGCATTTTGACAAGCTTAAATTACTTAGCAACTATATTAAAGTACCTAATCGAATCGCAACCCGTGAAATACTTAGGTATAATTGAGTAGTTCCGATGCCCATCTGTGGTCTTCATCATCAGTTCCACTTTAGCAAACGGTGCTTTCCGAGAGCGAATGCACGAGTTACTATACAAAATACCCAAATCACTATAGGTGTTCCTATAAAATATGAGGTTTTCCCTCGATTTCCATAGGATCCCTTCATCAGATTCTGACTTGGTGACAATGAGACCACAGCGAGAGTATACCCTTTCATACAAAAAAATAATTTTGCAAATCCGTCTATATATGACGAAGTTATGCCCAAACATACATAAAAAATATACATATAAACATCCGAATTGATAATCTCCTCCTTTTTCAGAAGTCGGTCAAAAATAATATAATTCAAAAACTTTAGTATTTAAACTGGTTTTTTTTTGTAACTTCTGGCAATGTTTAAAAGTAGCTGATGTGATACAAAACGATAATTATATAAATATTATCATCTTTGCATGTTTGTGAATTTATGTCAATGTTCAAAAGTAGCTGATGTGATACAAAACGATAATTCAATGAATATTAATATCTTTGCATGTTTTTGAATTTTGTGTCAATGTCCAAAAGTAACTGATGTGATACAAAACGATAATTCGATAAATATTATTATCTTTGCATGTTTCGATTTTATGTCAATGTTCAAAAGTAGCTGATGTGATACAAAACGATAATTCAATAAATATTAATATCTTTGCATGTTTTTGAACTTTATGTCAATGTTCAAAAGTAGCTGATGTGATACAAAACGATAATTCAATAAATATTAATATCTTTGCATGTTTTTGAACTTTGTGTCAATGTTCAAAAGTAACTGATGTGATATAAAATGATAATTCGATAAATATTATTATCTTTGCATGTTTCGAATTTATGTCAATGTTCAAAAGTAGCTGATGCGATAAAAATCACAACTCAATGATTGCTTTTGCCCAGTCGGCTACAATATATTAAAACCGGAAGGTAGATTGATATTTTACATTAATGAGCAGAATAGCTTTAATATAATCCTGAATAATGTATAGGTAGCAGATTTCCGTTGAAAACGTAAGAAAATTATATTTCTTGAACATTTACCTATATTATTTGAATGTATGAATTATTTAGTAATCAATAAATTTTCAATAATATTATTAATGATTATAATAATAGCAATATTTTTTCATACTCATTAATGTAAAATATCAATCTACCTTCCGGTTTTAATATATTGTAGCCGACTGGGCAAAAGCAATCATTGAGTTATGATTTTTATCGCATCAGCTACTTTTGAACATTGACATAAATTCGAAACATGCAAAGATAATAATATTTATCGAATTATCGTTTTATATCGCATCAGTTACTTTTGAACATTGACACAAAGTTCAAAAACATGCAAAGATATTAATATTTATTGAATTATCGTTTTGTATCACATCAGCTACTTTTGAACATTGACATAAATTCGAAACATGCAAAGATAATAATATTTATCGAATTATCGTTTTATATCACATCAGTTACTTTTGAACATTGACACAAAGTTCAAAAACATGCAAAGATATTAATATTTATTGAATTATCGTTTTGTATCACATCAGCTACTTTTGAACATTGACATAAAATCGAAACATGCAAAGATAATAATATTTATCGAATTATCGTTTTGTATCACATCAGTTACTTTTGGACATTGACACAAAATTCAAAAACATGCAAAGATATTAATATTCATTGAATTATCGTTTTGTATCACATCAGCTACTTTTGAACATTGACATAAATTCACAAACATGCAAAGATGATAATATTTATATAATTATCGTTTTGTATCACATCAGCTACTTTTAAACATTGCCAGAAGTTACAAAAAAAAACCAGTTTAAATACTAAAGTTTTTGAATTATATTATTTTTGACCGACTTCTGAAAAAGGAGGAGATTATCAATTCGGATGTTTATATGTATATTTTTTATGTATGTTTGGGCATAACTTCGTCATATATAGACGGATTTGTAAAATTATTTTTTTGTATGAAAGGGTATACTCTCGCTGTGGTCTCATTGTCACCAAGTCAGAATCTGATGAAGGGATCCTATGGAAATCGAGGGAAAACCTCAAATTTTATAGGAACACCTATAGTGATTTGGGTATTTTGTATAGTAACTCGTGCATTCGCTCTCGGAAAGCACCGTTTGCTAAAGTGGAACTGATGATGAAGACCACAGATGGGCATCGGAACTACTCAATTATACCTAAGTATTTCACGGGTTGCGATTCGATTAGGTACTTTAATATAGTTGCTAAGTAATTTAAGCTTGTCAAAATGCATAGTGGTGATGATGCCTTCACCATGGAGCTCCAGATCTCCTGGATCTTACTAGGAGAACTCCTCAACAATTAACGTCCCTGTATCGAGAAAAGCAATATGTTGTAAGAGGTGATGAGCAGTTGTCATTGGGCTATTGTAACTTAGATAAATTACAAACTGACCCACTAAAAGTGAAAAATTAAAACACTTTTACAAAAAAAAACAACCTACTTCCAAAAAAACATTTCAAAGTGAAACAAGTGCTTTTTTTAGGGGTTCAATTGGATGAAATATATTAAATATATTTAATATGCATTTTTTTTTATCAAATTCAGCTGTTTTAAACATAACTAATTAAATTACTGGGTTAATAAAAAAATACGTATGGATGAATTATTTGCTTCACGTGGCCTCAGTTTCATCATTTAATTTTTGATTTTAGCTGTTCACTAGTTTTGAATTTTTTTTTCACTTCTTAGTTCTGATGCGAATTGAGTTTATAACTTTTGGAGTCAAAACTGATCACAAACATATGGCAGCTGTACTGGTAGTAAATGTTTGGTATAATTTACAATCACATACTTTTGAATCACTTCGACGCCACACAGTTCTGGCGCGAACTCCGTTCATTAGTATTGAATTTCTGATTTTGATCATCTACTTTTGCTGTTGACTGTACAATAAAGAGTATTCTATTCTATTCTATTCTATCTACTCAAAATAATTTCCTAAATGAAATCTTAATGTGTGTCAAAGTCAAATAATTTTATATATTTTTGTTTTTTATTTTTTCTTTGCTTTTGATTGTGTCATGAGCGTGAAGAAGTACTTGCACGAGTATTCTATTCTTCTAAATAGTTGAAGTCACTTCATATCGGGAACATTGGCTTCTAAGACACAGGCTTTTACCTAGTTTAGAAGTCAGACGTTCGTCTTAAAATTGTGCCACTTTGTACAACTTATTTATAAGCCTCTGTCTCTACTGTTTGATCTTTGGTATACAAATAAAAAAAAATATTATATTATTTGAATTTTTACAGTAAGAGCCCACCACCAGCTGATTGCACCCGATTGATGGCATTAGGTTTACCATCAATGTTGGTGTAGTAACAGGTAGGAACACCTCTACCTCACCCTCTAACATCACAAGCAAGCGTGATGTAATGTAGTTGCTCTTATGTATTTATTTATAACTAGGTGCCTGGCAAATTTCGCTCCGTCTTTATAATCAACTTATCTTATGTACAGACGCCAGCACATCAACCTACCCCAAACTGTCAAATTTTCCCAATTGAAGATGAACCTTATTGTGTTCAACATAAAGTTGAAAACCTATCAAAGAAATTTGACATATTGGGATAGGTTGATGTGCTGGCGTCTTTACCTTATAAGTTTTAGCTTTAGAATTGATTGTCAAATTGTCACCTGGTATAACGGACTAGGAAGCCATTTTTCACCGTCTGTCATATCATCAAAGTTAGCGCTGCATTCGAAAATAGTTTAAGAAAACGATTTGTTTTTTTTTCCTCGAAAAAAATATATTTTTTTTTAATTGCTATCGGGAGCGCTTCTAAAAGGTGCGCTCCGAGGAATACCTCCAATTTGAGACCAGGAACGTGTTAGTCACCAAGTCCAACTCTAACACGTGAACGTTTCAATTTGGTTCATCAGCAACAGGATAGGGGATGCACTAACCGTGACTATTTATCGGCTACAATCCAGCAATTCCACTAATTTGTTGCACCACCCAGCGTATCGTTAACTATATGGGTGGGCACGTAAATCCGGGGTGAGCCGAGCAGGTTGTCACGGTGCTCTGACTTCCCGAATGAGGCGATTCGGCCAGTATAATGATGATTATTGTTGTGTATGAGGATATTTCTGATTGGTCGATTTATTTGCGTTAGTTTTGAGGATTACATTTAAGATAAGAATGCTTGAAAATATGCTGGTCCTGCTTCATATGACAATCTTGGACGCTAGACGAAATCAAAACTGTTTGCTTTATCTAATACCTACTTAATGTATTGTGTATCACTAGACTTTTTATTTTATTTTTTTAGATTAATTACAAAATGCCATTTTAATATTTGTAAATATGTCCTATTTGTATTTAACATAAACATAAAATAACGTCACGCCTGTAATCCCCAAAGGGCTAGGCAGAGGTGTACCTGGTAGTACACCCACATTTCGCCAGTTATGTTTAAGTCCCATGTAATAGGGGGCGAGCCTATTGCCATCAATCGGGCACGAATCCAGACTCCGTGCTGCTACTGAGAAATCTCAGATGGAAAAACTCAATAACACTTTGCCGGACCCGGGGATCGAACCCAGGACCTCATGCTCAGCAGTAGCGCTTGCGACCACTAGAGCAACGAGGCAGTCCTGTTTGTATTTATCAACACAAAAGTAAAACATAGGTTATTTCGAATTACCTTGCTTAGTATAATTGCTTGAGTCGGGACATCGT
This sequence comes from Euplexia lucipara, assembly GCA_921972225.1. NCBI lineage: Eukaryota > Metazoa > Arthropoda > Insecta > Lepidoptera > Noctuidae > Euplexia > Euplexia lucipara. The sequence goes on along the minus strand of OV179147.1, from coordinate 2,258,477 downwards.
CCTGACATAAATTAATATGACTGATTTAATAAACACTAATAATGAAAGAACTACTACTATTACTTATTATGGAACAGAGTAAACATGGAGTTTCTTGCCCATTATTTTCGGTACAAAACTTGGTACTTTCTGGAAGGGCAACTATTTTAATTTTCATATCTAAGTCGAATTGAAAATGAAAACGAGTTTGTTTGTTTGAACACGCTAATCTCTGGAGCTCCCAGTTCGATTTGAATAAATATATTTGCATGTGATTGGCAAGTCCTTTGCGCTTATATGTATATAGATTTATCATTCTGATACGACTCTTATGATCAGCTGTGTTATGCTATGGCTAGTGTGTACATATAATAGTAAATACCTACCTTAAAATCTTAAAACAAAAGAGAAAAATACAAAAATTAATATCTTGATATTATTATGATTTTAATCAATTTAAGATTCCATTATTTAAAGGTACCTTTCTAAAATTATATCACATTTTAATTTTCGCATAAAGTATACCTACATTTAAAAAAAAAGGATTTTTTCTGAAATTTAAAATGTTGTTTTACTATTATGGAGAACACACCCACAGACAAAAAAAAACCCTAGCGCAAGGGTATTTTAATGTGACAGTTTTAATTAATATTAAGCCCTTCTCGTATTAAAAAAGCTCCTTAGTTACCACAAGACACTCACTCCATTACCCTCAATTCCAGTAACAGATGTAGTGCGTATACCCCGCGTAGACACGCGGAACCTATTTACGCAGAATTTACGCAGAGCGCGGTAGTATCGTTTGATATCTGTGTACACAGACTGAAGCTTTCAACGCCAGCAAACAAATGAGGCTGTCAACCGCAGGTGCGTCTTTGCAGTGACGTGCGTTCACGTAACGAATTTTCGCGTAATTCCTAAGGATTGCGACACACTGTTAGGTGCGATGAAAGAAGGTCAGGTCATTATTTTGCGAGACAAGTGCTCTGTACTTTATTCGGAGAGGTGTTTGTGGGCTGATTTTGACGGGGCCCACAGCTGTGTTGGATTATACGAGAAAAAAAGTGTGACTTTTGTATTTTATTGAGTCCAAGATTGTCTTGGAATTTCTTGTTTATTAGGAAACCCGGTGGTATGGATGTGAGAAGCAACGCAATGGGCCTCGACTATAATGGGACTTCCATCTTTCTTTAAAAACGAAAAGCGTTTACCTTGCAGTATACTTAAATAATTTTAAGACCAAAATAATTATAATATTCAGTTGTTTAGTCCTCAAAGCACTAGCTCTGCTTAGTTCGGGACAAATTCTGCTTCGATGGTGCATGGTGTGTGAAAGTCGTGGAATATTTTTTTATTAATGTATATTGGTCATCATCTGCTAAGCCTTTTCTATATTTAGGTGAAATTCCAGTCTAACCGGATTTAGCTGACAACTAGTAATTGACATACGGCTGCCTTTATGAAATCCATAAACTAATTATTGGCCCTTTGTTTGGTACTGCTTGTAAGACTTCCAAACTTCTTACTTCTCGTAATGACGTCAAAGGTATTGAAATAAAACTGGCACTAACTGTCACATGCAGGTTGAAGTTACTTCAGTAAGCGTAGCTTAACCATTGACAGACCCGTGAAACGTCACGATGTAAAAACACGAACGATAAAAGTAGAAAGTCAAAGTAAAATAATATATTTCAATTAAGCCGTTAAAAGGCACTTTTGGACGTCCTAATCAAAAGTAAAAAAAACTAAGAAAATGATTCTGGTTGCCCCTTCCAGAAGGTAGTTTTGTATGGAGAAGAATGTGCAAGAAAATTTACGTTATATCGAAATATAGAAACTCTCTAAAAGCACAATTCGATACAACTTAGTTGATAAGCATGGCCGCACTCGGATATCTATGGCCGCACTAATGATGACATTATCAATACTAAACATAAACATAATATTAACGTTGATGTTAATAATATGGAAACTATGATAATAAACACATGTAAAGAGAGATGTTATCGAAAAAATAATTATTATTACTTTTATACGTCATCTCTTTGAAGTTCAATATCCGAAACATTTCCAGTCATTACGGTCTAATAGCGTTGGGTGGATATTATCTAAGGAATTATTAATGAATAAGTAGGCGTTGATATTATTAATGTTTCTGGTTAGACAAGTTTTAGTTTTGAAGCACGATATTGATTAAACATCGTATTTTCAGTCTCTTTCAGTTATAATCAGTTTAAATAAATAGGTACTATTATTTTTTTTTTATTAATATATCTTACCAAATATTGAATCGTCGTAATTCATGTGTTCTAACTTGCGCCCTTCCTCCTCTCTCCCAACAAACTATGCCGACAGGGTTCATAATTGATACTTATATATAAAGAACAACATTCTGTAAAACATTATGGTTCGCAATAAAGTATTGAAAGAAAGAAAACATGTTTATTTGGGACACGCACAGGAAAGAGAATGAGAATGAGGTGATGATGGATATTGATGATGAATTGAGTATTGAGTATTGAACTAAGGGGTATCGTGTTACCCAGTGACTGGGTTCCGGAGGTCAGGCAGGCAGTAAACAGGCAGGAAACACTGATATTTAGCTGCATCCAGTTCAACTAGAAGCCGACCCCAACTTAGTTGGGAAAATGCTAGGCAAATGATATGATCAAGTTATGATCAGAGACGAATTCGACAGATGTGTTGCTGCGGAGTTTGTTCCGCCACTTTGTCTTCTCAGCAAAATCAGTAGGAAGTGGTGAAGGGCGGGCGTTTTGGGGGACTGTTTGTTGTATATATAGACGTTAAAAACAGGCCAATTCTCAGTCTAACTTGAATGAGTTGTGATTTAGATACACTTTATTTGGGCACTTGAATAATTTCTAAGATGCGATTGAGACCGTACGCTGCGAGGTAGCATCCACACAAATAAGGTGAACTTTTAACCGAATTTAACAAAAAGGAGGATGAGATAGCAGATATTGATATTTTTGCCATTATCGTGTGTACCTACACACGATAATGGCATGGGTGATTTTTATAATAAATTAATATAAATTAAATTATTTTTTTCAAATATAATTTTTGATAATATCTTTGTGACATCTTAAACGATTTGAGTGATTCATCTTTCATTTAATAAAAAAACTACAACTACCGTAAAACGGGGTGGATAGAAACTCAAGGGTGAATAGAAACAAAACTTTGAGGAGGATTTTTACGCTAGTTTAATTTTGTTTGATACTAACAAGGTGTTGAAACTATTTATCTCAATTATTTAAAAGCATAAGAGTCCTCGTATGTAACAAACAACTTTTAACTTGCGTGAATATCCTCCTCTAAGTTTTGTTTCTATTCACCCTTGAGTCTCTATCCACCCCGTTTTACCCGGTATGTAGTTTCCATATAACATTTTTGTTAACGATACGCGAGAAGTTTTTAAGTAGATGTTTTCAATTAAAGGTCAAAACTTAAAAAAAAACAATGTTTTTACATAACAACAGCTTCATTAAAACCTACAGCGCTGTAAGTGACATCAAAAATAGTATTTTTTAAGTCTGTTGTTCTTTTATGTAAAAAGTTTTACATAATATATTTTCTTAAGGAGGTTCCGAGAGAAAAGCAAACAGAATACCTAAAGAAAAAAAAAGGTTTGAATCAGCCACCAAACAATAAAATTACAACTTTTTTTATGAAAAAACCCTGAAGTATAAACAAGCCGTTCTCGTAATAAGCTAAGAAAATGAAAACAACTAATCCTTTTCTTTATAAATGACGTTAGCACCAACAACTAAATTGTTGTTTTTAAGAGAAAGCAATTGCCTTATTGCTGAATTTATATGTAGAAAAACATTTAAAAAAATTGTTTCGTGGGAACTTTTACTGTGGTGTGCACCTTACGTATTCACGGTACAGACATCAGCACAATTTTGCTAATCGAACATGAACCTTATTGTAGTTGCAATAAAGCTCTCCGTCTGGGAAAAACGGAAGGTTTTTGCCTGAAATCCCATGTTTCTATCAGTAATAAGAGTCAGGTCGGTCCCAATAAAACTTTTACTTTTTTAATTGCTCCCTGCCTCTACTAGGATACCTTTATGCTAAAAATTACAGGAAAGTGTTATAGAGGCCACCACATCAAGCTTCCCTAATTAATAGAATAAGGTTAATGTTCATTTGGGAAGATTTGACAGTTTGGGAGAACTTGAGGTGAAAGAAAGAAAGAAAGAATGAATGAAAGAAAGAAAGAAAGAAAGAAAGAAAGAAAGAAAGAAAGAAAGAAAGAAAGAAAGAAAGAGAGAAAGAAAGAAAGAAAGAAAGAAAGAAAGAAAAATATTTATTTGATATCAGACATTAAAACACACATACACACAATAATTTATAAAACAATAGAAAATATACAATAGTAGGTACACATCATGTGCTGTGTGCCTCACGGCTGCGCCAAAAAAGTGCTGGCGATTGTACTACAAAGCCTAAAAAGTATTAAGTTGTGAACACACGTAAATCCGTCTCGACTTTCTCACTCTCCTGCAGTGTGTCTCCAGCCCATTCTAACTTAATTGACACTGTCTCATAGCCGTCATGTTGGTACATAAGTAATTAATTACTTCTATAGTAATGCTGCGTTTATTTCTCAAGTTATATACGAACACATTAAGCTTGCGTGTTTCTCCTTAAATTAATTCGTAACCTGAATAATTTCTGCGTATTTTGACGCCGACTCCATCTTGCTTTGTTTTGATGAGTAAAGTTTAAATAATTTTGATAAAAAATAGATGTATTTATTATAGACCTTGACGTTGGGTTGAAATTAAATTAAATTAAAATTCAAGAATATAACGTTGCATGCTTACAATTTATTTTTACACTCAATTACCGATATCCCTAAACAGCTCGAAATAGTTTAAATTTTCGTAGATTCACCAAAAAATCCGCGGGGGGAAAAAACTAAACTTGATTTTGTCATCACTGCATTGTATGAAGAATCAAATGCTGGTTAAAACGAATCCAAACACCACATAAATGGTCTGCTATAAGACAAAAGAGCCAATAACCATGAAACGGCTGAACCGATTTCGATGAATCAAACCTTGCTTTCAAATAAAAAAACCGCATCTAAATCATTTCACCCGTTTAAGCGTTACGGAGCCACAGACAGTCAAACAGACAGACACACACACATACACATAGCGGTCAAACTTTTAACAACCCTCGTTTTGCGTCGGGGGTTAAAAACAAAGTGATTCAACACTTTTACGAATACAATCAAACGAATTGTTTCTTGTCTAAGGGTAGATCTCCAGAGGCATTTTTTTTCGTGTCGGGCTGGTTAAACCCACTTTAAAGTCGAGAAACGTTTTTGAAATATTTTTTAATATACAGTTTGGTGTCCAATCTACATGGTACAAGACTAATATTATGAATAAGTTCGTTTTAAATATTTAAAAAAAAATCTTAAACCCTAATATTCTGAACGCTCTGGGTTGACCCGACTCCCGATCGAATGAATAAAATATTTTTTTACTTTTTAATAAGAAGGTCCATATGAAACAACTTGTTTACATTACATAACAAATAGTTAATCTTCATTGTAATAAATTATTTTAAGTTATATGAACAATACTTTTGCCACAATTTGAATTTTAAATCGTGACCGGGCATTTTATCTCATCGCTCTGCGCTGAGGTAAAACATCGCGCTCATCCCTAGTTACGCGTTATAGACACTCTATTCCCCTCTCGCGGGGTAACCCTGGTAGTAGTCTAACCGCCGAGGAGGAAACCTGTGTGCCACGAACCAGCACTCCAACATTACGAAGGTAAGTTTATGATTGCTCTGGATTTGGTTCTCGAATTTTATGATTGCTATGGCACGTTATTTTAATTAAATAGTAAGCTTATGAATGTGTCTGTTATGTGAATTAAGTGATCTTTGTGATGTTTTTTATGAGACGTAATCATAACTTTCTACTGCTTTTAAATTCGGCTATATTTATGATTTTGTGACTTTTTCTGATCGCTATGGCTGTGATTGCTCTGTCCAAAAACACAGAGCAATGATATTTTGCATTAATTGTACGTTATAAATCTATTGTAAGTAGTAGTAACAATGACGAACGACGAACTATACATATGACCTTTAATTTACGACCATTCCTGGGGGGTTTCTTTGGGTAACCTAAACCCATAAACAGATATTGACGTATTTTACCTTGATGATATTTTTGTAATGGCATTTAACTAACCACAACTCAACAACCCTTTCTTCTCTAAAATTTAACTATTTTTGCAGGTTGAAATCATGCCTCAAAATAAATTATCTACGAGTATTGAAGAAAAACGTCTTAGGAAGAAATTGACTGAGCGTCGTAGAATGGCCAAGATAAAATATGATCCATATCTAAGACGCACAATGACTTGTAAAGTCAAGAGAGAGTTTCCCAAGGCAAAAAGCTCGGGGCACAGTACTACCAATGAGTGACTGATCTATTGACTATGAAAATTTTATTAGGTACTCCAAGTATTTCCGAGGTAGTTTTATCTTCGTTGGAAAACAATAACACCTTGACAAAGGTTGCTGCAGCAGAAGATTTACCCGACTCCGACTTCGAGTACTATTCAATTATCTGAGCTTAAAATAAACCTTAATTTTTAGTTTCTTGATCAACTAAGCCTTATAAAAATTTTATTTTTTTACTTTGTGTTATAACTGTATCATTATAATTTGCAAACAATAACTTAATCTGATCTGACCATCTGAATTGCATTTAACTTTGTGTTCTTTTTTTGAATTCTTCACTTTCCACTAAAGATATACCTAGTTAAGGAAAATGTGATCATTACAAATCACTTACATATCTTGTAAAGACTGTTATTTTAGTCATGATTCTAAGTTCTATTAAGTATTATGATTACAAATAGTTACGTTTATAAATTGTTCATTTTTAAGAATTTTATTTTGTTCTTTGTAAACGTTAGTTTTCTTTAATAACTTTTTTAAAACTGATCTTGATTGAGTCTAAATCATTTAATAACTATAAAAGACTGAATGTAATATTGGTGGATTTCAAAAGGTTTTGAATGTTGTCTAATTTACCTAGAAGTAATTTAATTAAGTCCAAATTAATGAAACTAAGCCAAAAGTTGATGTTTATAATTTTGTTAATTTGTTATTTATTTTTATGGAAGTACTTATAATAATAATAATAATAATTTATTTAATTCAGACACAGTCCATACAAAATATAATTATGACTGATAATATGCCTTGACCTTTTTCTAAAATAATACATTTCTCTTACATATAATAATCTTGTTACTATTCTCTCTTACATATGACTTAAAACGGCTAATAAATAATGTTTTATGATTATTATTTATTTCTGTTTCACTAATTTCACCATTTATGATCGCTCTGGCACCAATTATGATTGCTCTGGTCGCGAAATTTTTTGAACTTAAATATTTCCCTAACCGTTTGTGTTAATTGAAGGCCAATAATAAAAATGTACTATTTGAATATCATTCTTTTTAATGAGATACATAATTACCATTATATATCAATATCTGAAAAGCACCAGAGCGATCACACGAATACGCCCGTTTTGGAGATTGACCCCTAAACGTTTTGAAACTCTGTTTCCTACTTGTACCATCAAACTGAAGTACAAAAGCAACAACTAACACCGTTATCATGGCGACTCATTGAGCTTCACATGTCCACGGGGAAAAACTAATTTCCATCAAAATAATAAAAAAAAAAACGAAAAACTGGACAAAAATTCCAATTATGTCGCCCTCCATTGAATTTAATGAAATCTCCACAATTGTCTCAACACTGCACAGGTGTATTTTTTGTTTAATAAACCTTAGACGAAAAAAGGTCACCCTGTTATCAGGGGTCGTGGACAAAGGACGGCGACCCATTCCACTTGTCTTAAGATAAAAAGAGAAAGTGGATTAAACGTATAGATACCCGCCACCCATAAAGAGATTCTACTTAGTGATAATACTGAGAAGACGCGGGCGAGCACTGTGTTTGCTATCTTAAGATGGTTTCACTCCAATGTATTTTTATGCAGGTGCCTATAAAGATAAATTTAACGGTAGCCCATCTTATTTTTTAGGCTCCAAAGTGTAGACTTCTTGAATAATATTACGTTGAAAGAAAGGTTTAAACAAAGAATATTAAACAACACAGATTTTTTGGTTTAACAGCTACGCAGTAAAGGTCATGTCTGTCTTCTAATTGTAAAAACAAACAATTTTGTTACAATATAATCTTTATGATCAGATTATTATGTTAAATTTTAATGGTTTTAGTCCGTTGTTCGATTACAAAAGCCTTTTCAATATAATCAATCTTAAAAATTATATTTAGGAAATGTGAAATAGACTGCCTTGTTATTCCAGCGGGTTCACACACTACTGTTGAGCAAATAATCCTGGGTTTGACTCTAAGGTCGGGCGGTTTGTGGTAACCTGATAGGTTCTACCTCGTGGTACTCAGGTATAACTGGAGAAATGTGGATGCTTGGTCGTTGTCAAAGACATTCAATACCTATAGACCGGACATCACAAGCAAAATTTTTATCCGAAACTTGTGTCCTGCTGGACACAAGTCTTATGAGTTTTTATTAGTACGCTCCGCTGCCGCTCCAATATTCATGTATTATTCTAGATGGCGTTACTGAGACATGGGATCAAAGTTTTTCTATGACATATCCTCGCATGTCCGCTCTATGTTATAGTATTTTAAATCTCTTTGGTCGTAGTCATAGAAGTCATAGTAGTTTATTTTAAAGGGATTCTTACATGTCATATGTGTTAGATACACCGTTGTCTAACCATTCTGTGAATATATGCGTGATGTTATGTTTGTTATAAGTTACTATAAACAAACTAAGGAGTAAACAAAAAAAACAACCGACTTCTTTTTTTGAGAAGTCGGTTGTTTTTTTTTTGTAAAAAAGTTTTTATTTTGCAATTTTTAGTTTTTTCGTATGTAAAGCAAGTCTTTCAAAACTTGAAAGAATCATTGAAATCGGTTAACAGTTGCAAAAGTAGTTCTTTCTGAACATTAATCTGTACATCTCTGCCGGGCCCCTTTTAAAATAGACAGGCGTAATGTTATTTTATGGAAATATAAAAGCTCAGCATAGACATCTGAGTATAGCAGTTGCGAATAATTTGCTGTTATGCGTTAAAGAGTTCCGTTGCCTGCCTTCTTCATCAGTTTTTCTTCACCAAATGATACTTTCCTAATGAAAATGCTTGATTTGTTACTGAAGACGTTAAAATCGGTGCGTGTGTACCTATATTTTTTGAGGAGTTCCCTCAATTCCTCAAGGATCTCTCATCATATATGAGTTTTGATACAAATGGGACCAATCTGTTCGTACACCCTTTCAAATAAAAGAAGAATTTTGAAAATCGGTCCATAAATGACGGAGTACTGCGGTGTACGACTAAACGCCGACAGACACTACGCCGACAGACTGAACACCGACAAGACTTTACTTCGACGGGACTCTTCGCCGACAGGACACTTCGCCGACAGGACTCTTCGCCGACAGGTCTCATTAGTTGGTCACAGTTCTAACCTAACCTAACCTATTTTACCCAGTTCAAAATGTCAAATCATACCTTCAATCTCCCGCAGAAAGTATGTTTTAGGTCGAAAAAGTAGGTTAGGTTAGGTTAGGTTAGAACTGTGACCAACCACGCGTGAGCCGAGCGAGCGAAGCGAGCGGTGCCGCGGCAGCGGCCGGCGAACGCTACATGCTACTGATTATCGGAGATAAATTGCGGCACTGATTAGCCCTGTCGGCGAAGAGTCCTGTCGGCGAAGTGTCCTGTCGGCGAAGAGTTCCGTCGAAGTAAAGTCTTGTCGGTGTTCGGTCTGTCAGCGTAGTGTCTGTCGGCGTTTAGTCGTACACTCGAGTACTGAGGTAACAAACCCTAAAGAAAAAAAAAAAAAAAAAAAAAAAAAACCGAATTGAGAACCTCCTCCTTTTTTTGAAGTCGGTTAAAAAATATAAACCATTCAAATACCAACTAAAAAATAAGGGGACAAAAATCTTTTTTGTACAATATAAGCACAAACGGATTCACGAATAAAACAAACATAAACTCGAAATCTTTTGAAACGAAAGAAACGATTCGATTACTCGAAAACAACTTCATTAGAAATGAATGTGAAGTATACGCCTCGATTTGAAAGCAGATGGCGTAAATCACAATACTTGAACGAAAAAAAATATATATAGGTACTCGAAACAGTTTATAAAAAAAACAAGCAATCACATGTTTCCAAAGACGGATCAATCATAGGAGGGTATAAAGAATCTGGAATATTTATAAAATTCATATATTTTACACATACCAACATATACAGGGTGTCTCATTCAAATGGGTCAGTATGGGAAAGTCTGAAACTATAAGACATACGAAGATCTGTTCTGAAGAACCATGTCATCGATTTGAATAAAAAGAGAAACTGCATTCATACATTTTAAAAAACATCTGTACTCCGTTCGGGAATCGAACCCGGTTATTTTGAAAAAAAAACCTACACTATTTCTATTTAGATATCGATTGTGTAGGTCTTAAGCAGTAAATGTCTGTATGAAACATGGTGTCTAAAATGAATCAAATACATTGTTTCCACATACTTTAATTTACTTTAGTAGGTGCTCGAAGTGACCACCGCCTTTTTCAATACCGCCTCTGGAATACTTTAATTTATTTTGGTAGGTGCTCGAAGTGACCACCGCCTTTTTCAATACAATATTCAACACGGTTAGGTAACGATCTTACAATTGCATTTTGTATCTTCATGTGGTGAATTTGCGTTAAAGTTGTCTCCATGGCTACTTTTAGGTCTACAACGGTGTCATAGCTTGTTTTGTATACTTCATCCTTAACCTAACCCCACAAGTTTTATTCATTTTAGACATCATATTTCATACAGACATTTACTGCTTAAGACCTACACAGTCGATATCTAAATAGAAATTGTGTGGTTTTTTTTTTAAATAACCGGGTTCGATTCCCGAACGGAGTACGGATGTTTTTTAAAATGTATGAATGCAGTTTCTCTTTTTATTAAAATCGATGACATGGTTCCTCAGAACAGATCTTCGTATGTCTTATAGTTTCAGACTTTCCCATACTGACCCATTTGAATGAGACACCCTGTATATCTACACACTACATACAAATAACTAAATTTAAAGTATCTGTTCATTCTGTTCCATTGCTTGTTATGGCAAACAAAGCCGACGTCGACTATTCTGCCAATGTCTAAAATGAATGTATCTGTTTGTTTCTTTTTAATCATCATCATCATTATCATTTCAGCCATAAGAAGTCCACTGCTGGGCATAGGCCTCCCCTATAGATCTCCAATAACACCGGTTGGAAGCAGCTCGCATCCAGCGCGTTCCCGCGGCCCTAATGAGGTCGTCTGTCCACCTAGTGGGTGGACGTCCTACGCTGCGCTTGCCGATACGTGGCCTCCACTCGAGAACCTTTCGACCCCATCGGTCATCAGTCCTCCGTGCTATGTGCCCTGCCCACTGCCACTTCAACCTGCTAATCCGCTGGGCTATGTCGGTAACCTTGGTTCTTCTACGGATCTCGGATCTGGCAGAGAGACTCCGAGCATAGCCCTCTTCATAGCTCGTTGGGCTACTTTGAGCTTACTCATAAGGCCCATAGTGAGGGACCACGTTTCTTTTTTATGCTTGCTAGCAATGAAGATTACACATAACTAATATACTTGCTAACCCTTCCAACTAAGCTAAATACCATGATACTGTCTAGAGTAGGTTCTCACCAATAGTTCAGATAGGTATTAAGAAAAGAGATTATATAAAAACATCGATAATAAAGCTTTATTCCATTGTTAGTAAATTTCAGATTCCAATATTTTTGCTGAGGGCGCATTAAATTTCATATTCCCTCTCGAGCCCGCGACGCAATTATTCGCCTTCAAAATGCAGTTCCCAGCATAGAATTTGCAGTGAATTTCAGCATTTCCCCGATTCAATAATGCAGACAAAAGATATCTTGCTTGCATTAATTGAATTTTTTATTCGGGTTTTTTTAATTTTTAGTTTTTGCGTGTTTCCGCGGGAATATATTGCTCGTTCTCCTTTGTTTGTTCAATGCAGTTATACGGGGTTTAGCATTCATTAAATTAATTTGGTAAAATTTGGTTAGTACTACGTAAATTACGCTAGTAATTTTGACGTTTTCGTATTTTATGAAATGTTTGGTGATCATAAAAATACAACAAAATTGTTAAAACGTAATATTCGTATTTAAAATAGAATAGAAAATAGTTTATTGTAAAACAAGAGTAACATCACATATTACGAGTACTATGACTAGCCTGTTGGTCTAGTAGTTAGTGTACCTGACTGCTGTGCCGGAGGTCGTGGGTTCGATTCCCACCCAGGACAAATGTTTTTGTGATGAGCACGATCATTTGTTCTGTGTCTGGGTGTAATTTCATCTATAATATGTATGTATTTAGAAATATATAAGTATTTTTATCGGCTGTTTAGTACCCATAACACAAGCTCGTAGCTTAGCTTGGGACTAGATGGCGTTGTGTGAAAAAGTGGTGGAATATTTTTTTTTGTTTTTTTTTTTTTAATTCCACAACTTATCTTACTACTATCTTATCTTTCTCTGCTCGTAGTGCAGTAGTGCACTAGATGGCGTTGTGTGAAAAAGTTGTGAAATATTTATTTATTTTTGTGTAAGGTCTTGAAACCTTGTGTGAGGAGCTTGTGGCTAAATTATAACAGCCGCATTAGTCGATCGAAGGTTAAGCTACGCTTGACGAGGTTGGTCCGTCGATGGGTGAACATTATACCAAGACTCCTCCATGCTTCAAAAAGCACGTTAATCTGTTGGTCCCGTCTGTCATTTGTAGATCTTTGACAGACGTTACTAATTGTAGTCAGAAGCCCGAAAGTCTGACAACCAGTTTAACCATAGGGGTACTTATCATGTTACCCAGTTACTGGGTTGTGGAGGTCTGACAGGCATTCGCTCCATGTAAAACACTGGTACTCAGCTGCATTTGGTTAAACTGGAAGCCGACCCCAACATAGTTGAGAAAAGGCTAGGCAGATGATGATGTGGAAGGTCTTAAAATAATAGGTAGATCTGTACCATTTTGGTTTTAGAAATAAAAAAATCTAACATCTAACATTAATTGCAGTCCCCATTATTATTACTTATTAAAACAAGTTTTTTTTATTTAGTTATAACCTGCTAGAACTAGCTTCGTCTGGGCATCAATTTTATTGTGTGATTGAAGAATTAATTTAAGAATTACTCCATTGCAATTAATCATGATATTATGTTTTTAAAAAGAATACATATATAGGTACATACAACTCCTGATGATCTTCTTTTAACTAATTTAATCACGTTAATTATATTCTGAGATTCTATCTCCGAAAGAATCTCTAGACGTCTTAGCTTTAATTTCAATTAAAATCAGGGCTTAGGGTTTCTTTGGTCAATAATTATAATCTGATTCATTTATTTATTAGCCAAAGATTGAATGAAACTAAAAAAACGTACTTAATATTACAATTAACAAAGTTGAATGGTTTAAAATTCCTTACAAAAACCATGACCTACAGGGAATTCTGAGATCCCGCTGGATTGAACCAAATACAGCACAAAACCCTCGGGGTTGAAAACATTACTGAATTGCCATCCCTACTAGTAACAAAACACACCAACCTGGCTTACAAAACAACCAATAAACACAAAAAAAAACCCAAAAAACGTGAATTTATTTAACGGAAACGTATCCTATAAATCACAATTAGAACATTCATAAATAAAAGTACCGAACAGTGTTCTGTAAAACCGCATTATGTTTGTTTAAAAGCCCTCAAAAAGGTTCTAAGCGTTCCTGAGCATATCTGTCATAATATATTTTCCAGGTCCATTTTCACGTAAGAAATCATTACAACCAACAACGGGCCATTATCTTACTTACAAAGTACATCATCTTTACATTATGTATATATATATAGCACCAAAGTATTGTATGGGACAAGTCTTGAGATAATAGCGGAGAGTATAAATTAAAAATGCCAAACTATTTGCATGTGTGTTTGTAATAGAATTACATTAGCTTAAAGGTTCGAAGTTTTTAGCAGAATAAATATTAAAAACTTAAATTGCCATTAAAACTGAACAAAAATCGTAATCTATATTCTTTTTCATTACCAAAGTAGACTGAATAAATAATTAAACTTTCGCAATGCATGTTACCGCAATAATTTTCCATTATACGCGCCATCAAAAACTTATCGCATTACCTAGCTTACCGGCAAACTCGCAAGCATCTTAAAAACATCCAGACGTTGCAATTTGCACTTAAGTCACGAGTAAATATAGTGCATTATTAAATGGCACCGTCGCTTATGAATAGTACCAAAGCACTAAAGCGCTGTTAAAAATTCAAGAAAAAGCGGCGTTCCCAACTGTGGCCCGGGGGTACTCTTAACGCGACGCCACTGAAGCTGTGATGAAAATACTTAATGAACTAAAGAAAACAACGGCCAATGACGTTTGAGAAATTGGCCGGCTTTGCAAGCGTTTGAGAATCTTACGCTTAAATCTACGTTTAGGAGATAGGTTGTGTGTGCGTAAGAAAATGGTGGAATTTACCTGGTTTAGTACTGCCTTTCTTTTAAAGTAATACTATGAAAAGTTGCCAACACTCGCCTGCCTAGACTTTTCTCTTCTATGCTAGGGGCGGCTTCCAAGATAAGTACATGCAGCTGAATGCCAGTGTTTTATATGGAGCGACTGTCAGTCTAACCTCCTCAACCCATTTACTGGGTAACACGGTAACCCTTGGTCAAACTGGTTGTTAGACTTTCAGGCTTCTGACTACTCGTAACGACTTCAAAAAAAAAAACTTTCAAATCCTTATTAAATCTTTTACACAATATACCCAGTTACATAAAGGCCACAAAATAAATCATAAATAGATACTTATTCTCAACAAATAACTACATAGGTATGTGTATATTAACTAAATTAACAATCAGGGCTTATGGAAAACTTATTTAAACCTAGAATTATATATATTTAGCGATTTTCCTGAACTAGGTTAATAAAACCTGTGTTTCAGGTCATCACCTAACAAGACTAATTTTATGGGTGCATGTTACATATAGAATAATAGAATAACTACGTACGAACTAAACATTCAAAAACCAAAGATCTACAAATGACAGCCGGGACTTTACACAATATACCCAGTTACATAAAGGCCACAAAATAAATCATAAATAGATACTTATTCTCAACAAATAACTACATAGGTATGTGTATATTAACTAAATTAACAATCAGGGCTTATGGAAAACTTATTTAAACCTAGAATTATATTAATTAGCGACTTTCCTGAACTAGGTTAATAAAACCTGTGTTTCAGGCCATCACGTAACAAGACTAATTTTATGGGTGCATGTTACATATTATAGAATAATAGAATAACTACGGACGAACTAAACATTAAAAAACCAAAGATCTACTAATGACAGCCGGGACTTAATGTGCTTTCCGAGGCACGGAGAAGTTTTGGTATGTATAAATGGTCACCACCAGTTTGGTGGACCCAAAAAGCTATAATATTTAACCACAAGCAAAACAAGTTTTTCAAATAGGTACCTTTTATTTCGTTAATTTGTTATTAAATAAAACTGTCGAGTTTTTACATCTGAAAATAATATTGCAACCAAACATTTGGTTTGATCAGATCAAGGCAAAAAGTGGTACTTTTTTTTTGTAGATGTATGTCAGATATATTTTATGGTATTAGAAAAAAAAATGGGAACTGCAAAAATCCAATTCTAAAACCTGGCTGATACCGCCGCTTAAATGTCGAAAAATATCCGTCAATATTTTTTAAAATTTCATACGGATCACGACATTCACAGACAAATTCGCTAACAAAAGCTAGTATATAGGGTGACTGGTAATTACTGACCGATACTTAAACGCGTGATTGTATTCATTATTTCAATAAACTTTCCCTATTTTTTTTTTTCTACACAAAAACTTATAACACAATAAAATAACAAAAACGATGTTTGAAATTCCCGCACGCGCGCCTGTTATCGATCACAGTAGGTACGAATCGGCACGATCTACCAGCTGATAGTCTGACCTCAGGAAGGGCGCAAAATCTACTAGTAGTAGCGTCACACGCTCTCCCGCCACCCCCACCGCTCCGTTGTGCAGTACTGACGTAATTGAATTAATTGAAAATTAATGAGTATAAAAAAAGTTTCTTTGGGAAAGTTATTCGTATTCATGAGTACAATCACGTGTTTAAGTATCGGTCACTAATTACCAGTCACCCTATATAATAAGTAGATACAAGTTTTTATCTAATTTTGTAACATTTTAAAACAATAATTCATTCAATTAAAAACGTGCCGCTGCTTTTTTTTACAACTGAACAGTTTTTTTTTCACTTATTGGTTTTTGTTACATTCGGATCGTGCGTAACAATAGCTTTACAGATTTCGTGAAAATAGTTTTGGGGCCTGAACCAATGTTAACACTACTTGTTTGCACCGGGTCCAATGAAATATTCAGATGTCAATGAAAGCAATAAATTATTCTGATTTCATAGGTACTATAGAATAATAATAACTTTCTGGTGGCTATGGTTTCTTTTTTTGTTTTGTTTGTTTTTATTAGCTGTAAGGCCTTCATGTACATTTATTTAATTATTAAATAATTCTGTAATGGACAATTCTAAAAAAAGGTAAACTGTAGAAGTCAAAGTCAACAACAACTTTGCGTTTACACACATTTAAACACACTCACTCACACAAACAGACAGATCGAAATTGTTACCTGCAAGCGTAGTATGACCACTTGTCTACAGAACTTGTGTCATTTGTGTCCACTTTGTCTACAGAAAAATCTACAAAGTTTCAGATTGTAGAAAAAAATCTTTTTTTTTGAGCACGATAATGTTAAGAATTAATAGAACAAATTCATCAGACGACAATAGTATACAATTTAGCAATATTTCTTCTATAATCGGCAGAAATGTTTCTACCATCTGTGACTTTGTCGTTTTTTCTGTCGACATATACATTTCTACGGTGATCATGCTACGCGTGTTGTAGGACTTACAATTATAGTTTGACCCATGCGGGAATCGAACACGGAACACGCAGTGCCGCAGCCTACCGCTAAGACACAGTGTCAGTCTTGCCGTAAAACTTTGACATCTGAAGGCCAATTCTTTAATTAAAACATTCAAATCTAAAGGTATAAGACCGATATAGGTCGCAGACCATAAACTACTAGCTATTTATAGGGATTCATGGAAACCCGTTGAGTTTGATAGAAACCCATGTAGTTTGATAGAAACCCGTGTAGTTTGATAGAAACCCGTGTAGTTTGATAGAAACCCGTGTAGTTTGACAGGAACCCGATTAGTTTGATAGAAACCCGTGTACTTTGATAGAAACCCATGAAGTTTGATCGAAACCCGTGTATTTTGACGGATTTCTATGAATCTTTATGAAATTGAGGCCTGCAGTACACACAGAGTTGTGCAGATCACATCAAGCTACCGCAATGACGTGTCAAATTCCTTTGATAGTTTTACAAGTTTAATCACAAGTTTTTAAAATAGAGTTTTCTTTTCTTATTATCATTTTATTTGTAGTTAGTTTTAGTGTGAATATTTAATTTTATTTCGTTAGTTTATTGTTTTAATAGAGTAATTACTTACTTAATTACTTCTAACAGCAAAAACAAAAAAAAAACACGAGCAGAATATAAGGTTCATGTTCAATTGGGAAAAAAATACAGTTTAGGGTACTTAGCTTGATGTGTTGGCGTCTAATCTTAATTAATAAAACAGTACAGAGATGTAATCGTCAGGAAATGTGTCATGTGTTTTTGACAGATTAAGATTGTGGTTCTTAAAACTAGGAGAATAACCTCTTCGTACTCATTGATAACTGCAGTTCTGCGAATGGAATTTAAGATCCAGCATTGACAGACTTTATTTACGAAGAACTTAATAGTATTCACCTTATGCAAATATTATTTCTAAATACCCTGGTTAATATTGCAGAGAGCACTTATAGCGAATGGACGAATCTGAAGTTCACGTTCTTAGAAATCTAATACCTGTCATTTTCAATAGCGAAAACTGTACGCTAATTACGTATTGCATTTAATTGCAACACGCCAAAAGTAAAACGTATTACAAAATATACATGTTTTATAAAATAGTCTTGATATTATATTTATATATTTAAAGAACCTATTTAAAAAAAGCCACTTTTACATATTTTATGACACAATATGGCTCATACTTTTTTTTACATTTCTCCCGTGGTTCTTCCAGTATTTTTGCTGGGCTTTACGTAAAATCCAAAATTTAAACTCACAGGCTTGAAAAAGAACCCACCTACAGTAACTGAAACACAGCTTTTGCTCCAAAATTCCCTAAATACGAGTAGCTTCACCAAAAAACCAATCAGTAAATGAATAAAGTAGCCACAATATTACACCATCTAAGTTATTTTTACCAATACTTTATTGTCATCCAAATTACCTATCGCTATTGAAACCGAAAGTTTCTCAGAAATCGGTACGTTGTACATGGCCAGCAATTTAATAAGACGAATGGTTATTGTCAGACGGTCTTCAGGAAATATGAAGACGGATGGTTGGGAGCATGCCCTATCTATTGATCCCGGTACCAAAGATACTGCTGCTTAAGCTGGGATAATGAAAATTTTATGCATATTGTCCTCATCGTCAGCAGAACTGGTTGGGGCAGCGTATGTACAAAATTATACTCTTGGTTAGTGAAACCTATGGGTTTTGTTTGTGTTTACACTTTAATTTTAATGTTTCCTGGTTTTTTTAATATATTTTTTTCCAGTACCGGTAAACCGAGGTTGCTTTCAATACGTAAAATTAAAGCAGGTAATCATTTATTCTTCTACTACAAATTCTAGTCGTTAGGCAAAGTTTCGCCAAGGTTTTAGCTTTAACAGATGCCTAGTTCTGAGTGGACTAAAACCCATTGCGAAGTTTACCCTATAGTTCCGTCAAAATGCATTTTAGATAGGGGTGACTTTGGAGAACAATGTTTTATTTGGAGTTATCAAAGTAACATATTCAATATAGCCATTTATTTAACGGCATTAACTTTTTTTCCCCGGCCCTTGTAATACACTTTTATTAAAGAATCGTTACTTAGTTATTATTTTTTAAATTTTTCATTTTAAAATTGTACAAAATACATGAAATTTAAATTATATATTTATCAATCTAAACTCGTTTTACGGTGCTATCATTAGATTCTGCCCTAACCAGAGGACAGCGAATGTACAAACTTATAATGTTATAGTTTATGCGTCTGGGTTTGTGAGTTATAATAATAATAGATCTTTATTGAAAGTTTAAATTGGTAAATACAGTGTAAGCCTTAGAACTAACATAGATATGACAAAGTTTGATGCTTGTACTCGCCCAACCTGTACCACACATGTTATAAGTTCTTACAAATACTATTAGGACACCTGATTTTATTAGTGTTATTATTGTAATTGAATGAATTAGAAAAAAAACCGGAATCTCAGCAGTGCTAGTCTAGTCTATGTAGGTGTGGGCAACCAAAAGCCATCAACCACGTACAACTTCAGCCTTCGGCCTGCTGTTAGTAACGCCTAATTCTTCATACCTAATAACTCTTACCCTTAACATTTCGAAAGTTCCTGATAAAATTAGAACAGATACTAACAACAGATTGTTTAAATAAAAGTATAAAACAAAACACTTATGTAATATAATGGAATATTTATAATGCGTATAATGGAAAAGATAAAATATTAAACAGAAATTGCGACAAAACAAATTAATTGAAATGTCAATTCAAGAAAAATACTGAACAAAAAATTACATCTCAATTTTTATTCTCAGTTCATAGTGAATTCGGTCTCACAGTTAATTATCGAGCTTTTTAATTTACAAGAATGACTTTCAAGGATCTTCCAGTCATTAATGAAAATAGGATTATAACTGGAATAATGAATTTAAAGTTAAAAGGACGAGACGGTGGCCTTGGTTTCACTGACTTGTCGTATTAACCTTGTGTTACATAAGCGTCAACATTGTTGAGGAAAAAGTTTTGTACATTTTAATTAATGTTGCTGACTGCTTTTTCGTCTAGTAATCACTATCGCTTAGACATCTTTGACATCGATGAAGGAAAACATCGTGTGGAAACCTGGACTTATAGTAGTTAATATAAGTTTGAAATCGCCAATCCGCCTTGAGCAAGCGTGGTGATCAATGCTCGAGCCTTCTCTGTATGAGAAGAGGCCTTTGCCCTGCAGTGGGACAGTAACAGGCTGGATTTTTAATCACTATCGCTACTTCTAAACATAAGGTTTTGGGTTTGATTTCCAGTTCGAGTTATGCGATTTTAATTTTTAAAAAAAGGAGGAGGTTCTCAATTCGACGGTATGTTTTTTTTGTTTTTTTTTTTTTTTTTGTGTTTGTTACGCGATTTCTCCCCCATTTGTGGACCGATTCTCAAAATTCTTTTTTTATTTGAAAGAGTATACTCCCGAGGTGGTCCCATTTTAATTTGGTGAAGATCTGGTGCTGATCTTCGGAGATATACAATGGAACTCTTCAAAAATAGACGGCAAATCTGTCGTGATTGCTGGAATCGCTTGGATATTTATTGTTTATACAACATCATGACGTATCATCACGCCTGTATGCTCTGAGGGGTATGCAGATGTGTACAACATACCTAGATTTCGACAGTTAGATATGTTAAGTTTCATTTATTAGGGATAAGTGGATAACCCTATTACCATGACATGTATTGTTAACAAATAACAATATAAACATAAATTCATGGCAAATATTTGTATGGGAACAACTAAAAATGAAAAAATAAAAATCTTTTTTGCAAAAAATAAAACCGACTTAAAAAATACACTAGCCGGTGTAAAATAACTCTAAATTCGGAAGTCGGTGGCCCATCATGAATAAGACAAAACCACCAAAGCCACAGACTTCCTAATTTAGAGTTATTTTACACCGGCTAGTGTATTTTTTAAGTCGGTTTTATTTTTTGCAAAAAAGATTTTTATTTCGTAAGGAATTTCTATATTCTATATAATAGGCGAGATCCTTATTACTTTAACGAAATATGTGTGTGCGCTATAACAATAAATAGGTAAATCTATATAGGTACAATTTACATTTTGCCAGTTATGTTTAAGGTACTAGTCTGAGATGTTGCACGGGTTTCTATGAATCTCTGAAAATTGATTCGAAGCGCGGTAATACCGCACCTGCAGGTAATGCGCCACGACTGCAAGCCCTAATTTCATAGTGATTCATAGAACCCCGTGAAGTTGCGGTTGCAGTTTGAGATTGAATTTTGTAGTTTGCTGCCATCTCAGACTTGTACTTTTATGGTCCATTTAATAGGAGGCAAGCTTAGCCATACGAAACTGAGCTTAATATGTATTTATCCTTTATACCTTGATTACTAAAACTATGGAAGTATTACTGAAACTTCTTTTCTTTCTAAAACATGATACGATACTAGATAGATTCACTGGATCGTATGAATTTGTGTGAATCCATTGCAAACCGGAATATCGATAAAAAAACATTGGGATCGAACCTCCCTAAGATTAACGTGTATGTTATGACATTTGACTTTTGATTTGTATACAAAAAGAGTGACGTCTAAAGATGGCGGACAGCGTTTTTGGCGTGTTAGAAAAAAAGTTAACAAACCATTTTTTTTTAATTTTCATTCTTTATTGAATGACTAGCAGACGTCACGCAGTTTCACCCGCGTAGTTTCCATTCCCGTGGGAATACGGAGATAAAAAGTAAACTATGTCCACCGGGAATAGTGTAGCTTTCCACCAGTACAATAATGTTTGAAATTGGACCATTAGTTCCGAAGATTACCCCCTACATACAAACTTACTAACTTACAAATTTTACCTCTTTATAATATTAGTATAGATATTGGTGTATTTTGAATCCATTAGTCAAATACTGTATGAAATAAATATTTGTTATATGAATATTGATGGGAGTCAACTAGCCCATTGTTAATAAAAAATACCAAAAACAGTGTCACCAGCGACCATTTGATAGTCTAACTAGGCAGTTAAAATTAAATTTGATCAAAATATATTGTTTACTTGCAAACATAGAAATTGTGCCTTTAAAAACCAACATGGGGCTTTGTGGCTAAAACATAAAAGCCGCATGAGTCGATCGAAAATTGACTAGGTTGGTCCGCGGATGGGTGTCCATCAAAGAGATTTAAAATACTATAGAGCGGACATGCGAGGAAATGTCATAAAAAACTTTGATCCCACGTCTCAGTAACGCCACCTAGAATAATATATGAATATTGGAGCGGTAGCGGAGCGTACTAAAAAAAACTCATAGACTTGTGACCGGCAGGACACACATTTTCGGACGAAAATTTTGTTTGTGATGTCCGGTCTATAGGTATTGAATGTCTTTGGTGTCCATTCACTACATACTAAGACCGACCGGGACGGCTATGGGTCGGCTCCGGGCCTCAACAAACCCGTTAAACCGTTTATCCCGCCTGTCATATTTAATATGATAGGCGGGACAGTCCTTACGGGTAGTAAGAAACCCGAAAGTCTGACTGCTGGGTTAACCAAGGAGTATCGTGTTACCTCGGAACCGGCTTGTCGAGGTCAGACAGGCAGTCGTAGCAGTACGCAAAATACGCGCTTAGTCGTGTAGTTGCGGACACCTGCCCGTTAATTTTTTTTTTTAGGGGTGGAAAAATCCTTATGGATGTCCCCCGCCCCGGGAGGGCGGAGGGGTCTGTCAGACTCTTACCACAGTCTAAAAACATACAGTCGTCCGACGAAGCCGTCTAGACAGGGCAATAGTGCGGGGTGTGAGAGGCGAGACGCGGGAAAGCCGCTCCCGCACTGCGATCAAAACGATGTTCGTAGTGCAGAGGTATTTTTCAAGTCTAACGCGTGTAGAAGTTGTCGGCATTTTTCTAGAGATCAAAGGCGTCGTCCTACTGTTTTAATATTTATATTGTGCTCTTACTGACTAAAAACTACCCCGTGTTCCTTCTTACACCTGCGCCGGGGGTCACGGGAACTGAAGATGCTTCCGCGGCTTTCGATGCCCGCTAAACCTTTTTTTTTGGGGGGAGGGGGGGGGGTGGAAAATCCTCATGGATGTCCCCCGCTGAATACCTCTTAAGGTAAAACACCGGTATTCAGCTGCATTCGATTAAACTGGAAGCTGACCGCGACATATTTGAAAAAAGGCATGGCAGGTGACGTAGGGCAAAGGTCTAGTTTTACTATTCACCTCTATAATAATAATAACACCAGCCTGTTACTGTCCCACTGCAGGGCAAAGGTCTCTTCTCATACAGAGAAGGCTTGAGCATTGATCACCACGCTTGCTCAAGGCGGATTGGCAATTTCAAACTTATATCAACTATAAGTCCAGGTTTCCTCACGATGCCGATGTTCTCCTTCACCGATGTCAATGATGTCTAAGATAAACTTAGAAAGTACATATGAATTGAAAAAGTTACATTGGTACTTGCCCGGATTTGAACCACTACCTCGTGCATGAGAGGTAGGCACCTTAACCCCCGGGCCATCACGACCTCTATACACAGCTAAATAATTGTTGAGTAAAAGTCTGGTCGATATTGCAAATGGGTACGGTTCGAAGTTACTAGTTATCTTTGTGATTCCGTCGCCCTTGCCGTAGTGTTATTGTGTGAAGAACAATATAAAATTAAGTTACGGCGTTAGCTTTGTTGCATCAAATTGAAGTTCATTAACAAGTTGTGAACCACGTGTTTTAATTATATAAGTTTGAGCATTATATGTATACTCAAATTAAGTTAACGGTTTGGATAAAACCTTTGTCTTCTCTTGAGGTTCTGATCATATAACACATTAACAATCGCCCTTTCAAATAAACAAAATTACATCATAATCGGTATATAAGATTTGGCAGCATTAGCATTAGGATAAATTTATTAATTCTTATTAGTTTACGTCCTCATAATTTTACGTATTCTCAGACCTACTCAATATACACACAAAATTTCTTAAAAAAAGGGGCATGTCATTTCGGAGGAGTTTTGTTACAAACACTGTGACTTGAGAATTTTGTATTTAAGGTTTTGTTTTTAACATTGTATATATGAAGAATCTCAGCAAACATTAATCCTATTTCAAAATATCTTTCGATGGAAATTAATATTATTGATATTTTTATGGTATAACATACCTTCATGCAAACAAAGTCGCGGGCAGAAGCTAGTCTAAAATGAAACACTGCTAACATCTAACATTGAATTTTATTTTGTTACAGAACATGAAAACGTGATGGTATAAACGAAAAATTCATTCTAAATGTAATCGTGAAGATTTCGCGAGGTGTTGGATTATTCGTTCAGTGCCTCGGAAAATGTAAAATGGAGAGTTCTTTTCACGCGAGTCCAACTCGCGTGCTGTCCCTGTGGACGCTGCTGCTCGGATGCTGTAATATTGCAGGTCAGTAAATGTATTAAGAAAATAACGATATATTAGTGTGGCAACTTATTGGCGAACTTGTCTTTCCAAAAAATGTTTTTTTTTCTGACAAGTACAGAAATAGGCTAATTGACAAAATTTTAGTTTTGAGTCCCTCAATTAGATAAGTACAAAATATTACACACATATTTCTCTTTTTCCACGTAATAAAAAAATAACGGCGATAAATCGAGTCAAAATTTTACATGACGTCACGATTTCGCACAGTTTAATACTGAATTTAATTAGTATGTCACAAGCCCCCTCTACTTAATTTTAATTTTCATTATCTTACCAATGGACTTAATATAGGTTTGACATTCAAATACCGTTTACATGCCTATTATAACATTTAAAATAATTAACCTAAGAGAAAAAATGAAAACAAGAATACCTTATTTAATAATACTTTTAAAACAAAACCAAAGAAACAATAAAATAGACCTGATTTGTTGTTACTGTAACAATAAATCAGGAAGACAGTTACACTCTTTATTCACTCTTATAATTTTATTTCTCAATTTACTCGTGACTCTGTCACAACTGTTAAGATTTATATTTAAGATCGAATTTAAATTCAAATTATAGTTTGTTGTGAGACAATGGTAAGAAGTTCTAACATTAATGAAGTAAAAGGTGCGTCCGCCCTGGTAAGCAATGTATGATCTACAACAATTTAATTTAAAGCATTCATTCAATAAGCGTGCAAACACGGAAAACAATTTCAACATGTCTTGCAAGAGTTCTTAAACAATTATATGGAGTATTTATTGTTCAGTGCGTGTTGCCAGTGATAACTTATGGACTGGAAACTTGGTCGATTACAATAGGCCTCATCAGGAGGCTTAAAGTCACTAAAAGGGTAATAAAGAGGGCTATCATATGCTCGGAGTTATCTTGCGAGACCGAATCAAAAATGACGCTATCCGCAATAGAACCAAGCTCACCGACAAAGGCCGAAGAATTGCTTAACTTAAGTGGCAGTAGGCAGGACATGTCGCTCGATGAACAGATGGTCGTTGGGGCGCAAAAAGCGAAGCTGTAAGCGACATACACGAGCTCTTTTCGACCACTCAAAACCACACGTGTATACGTTCTTTGTTTTATCATTTCGCTTTATTTGACTGTAGCCAGTTTCGCACAGGAGCAGAATCTGGATTTTGTCTCGACAACATGTTGATGTTTGGCACAAAGTTAACGATCTAGCGGTATTTTAAAATTGCATATGGCAGACTGTCTTTTGAATTTGCACTGGTAAAATGACTTCTTATTTTCTTACTTTCAATAATACCAAAAAAAAATACCTTGTGACAAAGCAACACTTTAAACAGAAAGTCAATTCCTATCATTTAAAACGTTCAAAATGTAATCGCAATCTCATATGAGCGACAACTAATGTCAGTTAAGTGTTAATAATGTAGATACATACATTACATGAATTTTTGTCAGTTTGTGACCAAAATTAAGATGCGAACGTTCTTAAAAATAGAGAAGCTTTCCATGACAAGTTATTTTTATTTACGGAATCGCCCTTTTGCTTTAAACCCAACAGAAAAACGATAACTTTGGAACTACTGATCCCACTGTCTCTCGCTGACTTTTATCTCCTGATCAAGTAACCCTAAAACACTTAGGCTCCTCGTACGCCTTCCAAAGGTCCGGAACCCAAGGGTTCCGAGAAATATTAGGGCATAAAAATAATAATAATTTATTTCCAAAAAAAACTTAGTACTACTTTACAATATCAATGTGGCAAAAATTTCGATATTATTATTTATTTCGATATAGGTAGATTAGCGTCTGTAACTGAACTAGGCAAAGCCTGTATTTCGGCTATCAGCACCATTCCCCACGAGTTATATTACAATAGTTATAGTACTAGTTTATAATATTTAAAAAAAAATAAAAAAAAAAAATAAAAAAGAAATGCCAAGCAGTGGAAGAATACAAAACAATGAGATCTAAAAATTTAATCGCTAACTCTTAACAACTGACACCAAACATCAAAGGATATTCTGGTATATAAGGGATTTCCCTTTCAACAATATATTTCCGTGTACGTCAGACGCTGCACACTAGCACTTATTACGTTAAATTATATTATACGTTCGTTATCGAAAGATAGGTACTGTAATTTTGTATCTATTAGGTTAATAATGGGTCGTCAATGAAATATGGGTACGTGTGGAAAGGACATGAATTTGGGTTTAATATAGGCAGTAGTTAAATGTAGTTATATCATCATCCACCTAATCAATTTCCAATGAAGTTGGCTTAAAATTTCTTTTTTACTTAAAACTGTAAAAGAGTGTAATCATGAGAATTCCCAATGAGATTTCTGTTATCCCCAAAAATCATGAATAAAAAAAGGCAAAATCAGATGAAAGATTTCAGTGCTTTTCCAGACGATGTATGTGAGGTGTAACCATGAATAAGAAATAATAATTAGAATCTTTCGAAAAAATCTTTTCAAATCTATTAAATCTTTTACACAATTTATATACCCAGTTACATAATAAAGGCCACAAAATCAATCTTAAATAAATAATTATTCTTGTACCCAACAAATAACTACATAATAATATGTGTATATTAACCAAATTATCAATCAGGACTAAGGAAAATTTATTTTAAACCTAGAATTATATATACGACGAAAATAGATCAACGTTGTAAGTAGGTAAGTAAAATAAAGTAATAATTTATATACGGAAAAAGTATAACCTAGATAACATCAGTCTTTAATAATATAAAGGAGGCTATTACAAATAATAAAATTCAGACCTGGTTTGAAGGACAGGCCTTCAAACCAGGATAATCCTGTACCTCAAAGGACAGTGACATCAACGTTAGTAGTTTGAAAAAAGAAGTAGTAACAAAAATTGAAAAGAGTAGGTACCTAACTTAGATAGAAGATTTCGTCATTTTAACAGGAAAAATGAAAGGCGACTAACTAAAGGTATTTAAAAAGGAGATGTAAGTGAAAACGCATTTGAAGAATATAAACGACCTTATTGTTAATGTATAGATACTTACGGCGTACGTATATTAACTAAACAAAGCAGAGTGTTTTTAAAAAACAGATGCAGATGTAGATGGAGCGTAGTGTTCTGTGTTTAATACAATGGGAAATTAGTATGAGTTTCTGAATGTATGCACAAACGCCAGCACATCCAATGTGTCAAATTTCTTTAAAAGGTTTTCAACTTCATTTTAAACACAATAAGGTTCATGTTCGTTTGGTAAAATTTGACAGCTAGAGGTACCTAACTTGATCTGCTGGCGTCTGTACCTTAATTGATGAAACAGTACAAAGATGTATTCGTAAGAAAATTTCATGTATTTTTGACAGATTGAGATTGTTGTTCTTAAAACTACGGGAATAATCTCTTTGTACTCAGTGATATCTGCGGTTCTGCGAGTGGAATTTGTTATCCAGTTTTGACAGATTTAATTAACGAAGAACTTAATAGTATTCTTATCCACCTTATGAAAATATTATTAGTTCAAAATATCCTGGTTAATATTGCAGAGAGCACTTAAAGCGAATAGACGGATATGAAGTTTTGACCACCTTGGCACCTGATGGTAAGCGATAATGTGGTCGATGATGAAGCACGCTTGCCTAAAAGTAACCTACTCACTCTTAAAGACCCCTAGGTTGTAGCTTCTCCTTAGCTGTACGCGCAATGAATGTCCATTAAGGACGCTTTATTAAACGTTATTTATTTTACCTTTTGCAAGTCCTCTAATCTATCGATGTTTAACTTACGTTTCACGGGTATAGAATCAAAGCATCAAAAACAGGTATCAAAGAGTTAAACCTTTTGATCGTCCCGTCTTCACACTTTAGGATTACTCATGACTAGATCTACCTGTTACGTCTTACCGGTTCACGGTTCCGTAACCAAAGGGTCGGGATTACTGTTGTGGCGAAAATCCATCTGCCAAACGAATTTAGCCCTTAAATTAATTCAGGACACGTGTTAGCTTTGGTAGGATTGTTGTTATTGAAGTTATGTTATTGGGAATGCAGCAAGTAGATATTTTTTTTTATCCATTTATTTACTAGACAAGTGGCAATAGCCCAATGGCAAAGGCGTCGACCTGGAGGTCTTTCGTTCGATCCCCACCCATTGCCCAATTATAATAATAATAATTATCTTCATTTGTTCAAAAAACATACAGAGTTGAAAAGGTTTAACATTTAAAACATATTCAAGTTTATGTTGCAAATTCTGTACAAAATAAAAATTAAATTGTGTGTGTGTGATTGTGTATGTGAGCGGTGTTTGGGTGGATATGTGAGTGCATTACACAAGATACGTTAGTAAAGACTCCGTGTTAAGGTCATGGCATATTATAGCGGCACGGCGCCGACACCGCTCCAAACCAGCAATTGACTTGTCATTCAATTTAGAGCATTAAGTCGTGTGTAGTATATTTCACAATGTCAATATGAAAAAGCCAAGGCAAGCTGTCAGCGCGCTTGCCACTACCATACAACTCGACTCGCAGCCTGCGTGCCGATAGCGAGCAGACCATGTGCTTACAGCGCGTCGACCGCACGCTTACAGCACGCTGATCGCATGCTTACTACTCGCCGATTCCCGAAATCCTGAGTTGCCAGCAAAACAAAAGACATTGCGCCGTCGTAAACCGAGACATAATAAAAACGTGCAAGTCCTAGTCCGTTCAATTATAAATGCCATATAACAATTGTGTTCGCGGTGACAGCTAACTTGCACCTCGCGGCCAGCGCGTGGGCTGCGAGCTTACACCCCGCACCCCGAGCTTGCACTTCGCGGATAGCTAGCCGTAGCCTAAATTCGAGGCGACGCCGTGCGGATGCTGTGCAGTTGCGGTGCCGTTATAATGTGCCATGACCTTAAGAGTAACTTTTAACGTGAACCCACTTTTGTAACAAGCAAATGTAGCTTAGTTGACTTAACAAGACTATTTTTATAGTAATGTGCAAGAGGTTGCTAAGTCATAAGCACTAACAAAATATAACACTAACAAAGAACCAACCACTTAGTATGCAATTAACGTTTTGACTTTGACTTCCAATTTGCATGATTGCAGCAAATTTTATGATTTTAAGTATACATCTATTAACTCAATACGGTAACTTTCTCCGATTTTATTCTACTCTTGTAACCATATTCATACTCAAAACTTTCCTTACGAAAAGTTCCTCCATCCCTTCATAATATGTGACAACTTATTTCCACACAACTTCACCGGCGTCACGTTACTATCAGATTTCCTCTTTCAAACGTATACGTATCCTATGGAGGTATACATTCGCGTAACATCACGCATCTCTAAGCATTTTAATCTCAACTGCATGAAGCCGATTTTAATTCATCCTTTTTTGACCTAATACTTTAGGACAGAATGTATTTTCAATTATGGGATAAATCTACACAGAGTATGAATACGCTACTACAACCGCTGTTCTACCCATGAATATGGACAACTTTCTATACAGGACCAACTTTAAAAGCACGAAAAAAAATGTAATTAAAAATTTAAAAAATCCCTACGCAAAAAAAGTTAAGCTCACATTTAAAAAGTTATAAAATACTGAATCAAATACTGGTTAAAACGAATCCAAACACGACATATCTGCTAGCTGATAACCTTGAACCTGAACCGATGAACCGATTTTGATGAAGCATGTCTAAGGACCAAGAAATCCTGTTTTCAAATAAAAAAAACCGCGTCCAGATCGGTTCAAGCACTATTCCCGTTACCTTACCTATTATAGGTTCCCGTTTAAGCACTACGGTACCACAGACATGCAGACAGACAGACACACACACACACACACACACACATAGCGGTTAAACTTATTACACCACACTTTTTGAATGTTTTCGCATCTTACTATCACTTTGAGTGTTATGTATTATATATATTAATATACTCAAAATATGTATGTACCTGTAGTGTAACTATTTTGCTTACTTTTATTTTGGTCTAATAGACAGTGGTTCTGACCGGCCGGAGGTCGTGGGTTTAATTCCCACCCAGGACAAATGTTTGTGTGATGAGCACGGCCATTTGTTCTGTGTTTGCGGGTGTTATTTTTATAATTATGTACTACTCAAACAGAAGCTCTGCTTACCCTGGAACTAGATGACGCTGTGTGAAAGTAGTGGAATATTTATTAATTAATTTATATTATTATTTTCATAAAAATTTGCTCCTACCACTGCTTTTCTCTGCATCACCTAAAGGTGTTAAGTCCGCTTCTCTACATTACTGTGCTTGAAGTAATAAATAAGATGACAGATGTAAGTGCCATATAGATGTGGACGCCCTAGAAAGACATACATAGATCTTATTGGTGAGGTTCTTCAGAAAGGTCAGGTGCGTAGTACTCGCAACCGGCGTGTGTGTATGACAACATGTATGAAAGTAAACGAAGTAAAAGAAGTAAGAAAGAATCGTAGCATATGGCGCTCTGTAGTTTCTGCCTACCCCTATGGGAAAAAGACGTGAGTTTATATGTAAGTAATAAATTAATAAAAAAAATATGTCATGCGCAAAATCAATTATTTCTTCCCTACCATGTTTTATCCGACCAGAACTAGGTCTGCCACAGTCTACCATGCAATATCTTATAACAGAGGTCAGAGTCATTCAGCAAAGATTTATGGCATCTATTATTCCATTATAATAACTCAGTGTCGATGTTAATAACGCTGCCCTTAGTTAGGCTGTGACCGGAGAATGTTTGATAATGTGAAAGGTCGCAAAGGTCACACGTGGTTTGAGGTCAAGCTACAATTACTAATATTAATTATTCAACACAATGCGTAGTTAAGAGACGTATTAATTAAATATTTGTCTCTTTGTCCATAAATATGTATTTACAGTTTTACTAATAAGTTTGAAGGATTGGACGGAGTTGGAGTTTTTGGGGGTACTATTAATAAATGAAAAGTTTTTGAAGTTATGACTTCTAAGTTTGGTACTGCTTGTGTCGAACTTCCTTGATCGTTATGGTAACTGCTGGAAGTAGTTATGTACAATAGTTTGTCTGTTTGTAAGGATATGCTTTATAATAATTGTGTAGTGTGTGTTATGGAATCTTTATATTAATATTCTATGAAATTATAATATTTTATTGTTTTATTTCGTGCTGCACTGTGTTGTTGATATGTATTATAATTATTAAACCACGGTGGACTACCTGTTTTTATCATCCGTTCTTTATTTATTTAGTAAAACTTTATGCACACGTAAAATAAACTGTACAAAGGCGAATTTAATGCCTTAGGCAATGTTGACGTTATAATGCCTATGGCATTAAGTCCGCCTCTGTACATTAGTGTGCTTGTAGTATTAATGATAAATTATATTTATTTCTGTAAATACAAACACTTTTTATGTCATTTTTTAAAATAAGAAGGTGAGGTCGGTATTTTGCTATCTGACTACTTTGAGAAGAAACACCGAAAGAAACTCTGAGGTCACAGTCTCTTTTAAAGTCCAGACATCATCTTGGTTAGATTATGTAAGAACCTTGCAGATTTACATCTGATAATAGTCTTTTGAGGAAAGAACCACACAGATATGAGTGGACCAGATCAGTCAGTGCAAGCATTTGTCAGTAATCGTAAACTCAACTCAATTGTTCAATAATACCCATTTAAAACCGACTTCAAAAATAACACTAAACGGCGTAAAATAACTCTAAATTAGGAAGTCTGTGGCTTTGGTACCTACTTTTGTCTTATTCTTGATGGGCCACCGACTTCCGAATTTAGAGTTATTTTACGCCGTTTAGTGTTATTTTTGAAGTCGGTTTTATTTTTTGTAAAAAAGTTTTTTATTTTTCCATTTTTAGTTGTTCCCATACAAACATTTGCCATGAATTCATTTTATATTGTTAATTGTTAACAATACATGTCATTATAAAGGGTTATCCACCTAACCCTAATAAATGAAACTTAACATACCTAACTGTCGAAATCTAGGTATATTGAACACATCTGCCTACCCCTCTGAGCATACAGGCTTGATGATACGTCATATTGTTGTATAAAAAATAAACATCCAAGCGATTCCAGCAATCACGATAGATTTGCCATCTATTTTTGAAGAGTTCCGTTGTATATCTCCGAAGATCAGCACCAGATCTTCACCAAATTAAAATGGGACCACCTCAGGAGTCTACTCTTTCAAACAAAAAAAGAATTTCGAGAATCGGTCCACAAATGGCTGAGAAATCAGGTAACATACATAAAAAAAAAAAAAAAAAAAAAAAAAAAAAAAATACATACACACGAACATAGAACCTCCTTTTTTTGAAGTCGGTTAAAAATATGCCATTTTATTATTTTAAAGCAATGCCCGCTAACAATAAAAATAAACCACCCCATCACTTAAGAAAGTCAAGATAACAAGAACCTGATCACGAGCGGGCTTATTCCGTTATACAAAAAAGCAGCCTACTTAAGGCTTCGTTTAGGACGAAACTTTTCCTGAAGTTCGAAGTTCGTGAAGTTTTCTAGTCTCCTGACACCTGTGGCAATAATTTGTGGGCCGCGAAACATTAAAGAACTTTCATTCAAGTTATTAGTGTAATGGGAAAGTTAATTTTATTGTTGCGTCACTCTTTAACTTTGGGAATTATTTTAATTATAATTGTGGGTAGGTTTTTGTATTGGGTCATTTGATTAAAATAATAAAACCTTTTCAAAGTCAAACCATTTATTTTAATTAGGCCCCTATGAGGCACTTTTTAACGTCGAACAAAAATTAACTATAAAAAATGATTCTAGTTGCCCCTTCCAAAAAGTAGATTTGTATGGAGAACTATGGGCAAGAAACTCCATACTTACTCTTTTAAAATCGATTTTACAATACTTTGTATACATTAATAAGATTATATGTGAGGACGATGCACCTAGAATAAAAGTACTATACTAAGATAGGTTTCAGTTACCTATACCTATTAATGTTGATTTCTCCATTTTGGCCAACTTTTTCTTAATAATATTATTGGGTACAGACGCCAGCACATCAACCTACCCCAATGTGTCAAATTTCTTTGACACGGTTTTCAACTTAATTTTAAACACAATAAAATTCATGTTCAATTGGGAAAATTTGACAGTTTAGGGTAGGTTTATGTGCTGGCGACTACCTATACAATTTCATTTGTAAATAATCATGTGCGTACGATGCCTCATGGCTTTTTTGTTACACCTTGTATCTATCTTAGTAAAGTTGTTTTAAGTCAAGGTCATCTTTTTAACATAATATTATACTATCTCTGATTAATGTACCCATACAAATTATAACGAAGTAGCAAGTTTTGCTATAGCGGTCTACGCCGTAGTAGACTACGCCAAAGTGATCTACGCCGTAGCGGCCTACGTCGTAGTTGTCTACGACGTAGCGGATTAAGCCAATTGACTAAGCGTCTACGAAACGATAAAATGTGGAAGAAGCTTAATTTTTCACAATGTATTTCTAATTTAGAAGATAGCAAAATGTCGTTTAAAGATACATCTATATCACATGGGACCTTAATCTCGTTATAAAAATACCAGCGGAATACGAATTCTACTTTAACAGCAAAATAGATTGACAACGTTATTGGATTAATATTACAACCATATTAATACATAGTGATACAATATTAAGGCTTTGTAGTATCCTTGTAATCTTGGGTCGAACCACGGGCGACCACTGCTCGGGTTCGACTATTATTATGCAAGGTTATTCGTATTCATTCGCGGCCAACAAATGGATTCTGGGTTCGGTCTGTCATTGTGAAATTTATGAGAATATGGGGAACAATATTGAGTAACTATAAGCTTCTTAAGACCTCGGTCCATTCAGACCAGTTCGCCTATTTGGTGGAATGCAAATAGAATTTAATTAAGTGGAAATAAGGTTGAAGTTATTGTCGTAGTACTGTTAAAGTTACATTAAAGTTAATGTTACTTAGAATTTAAAAACTAGCTATTTCATAGGTAAACACACCAGCTAAGTCTACACTAATATTATAAAACGGTAAAATTTTTGTGTGTGTGTATGTTTTAATGAATAAACCCAGAAACTCATGTGCCGATTTAAAAAAATATAGTACCGTTAGAAAGCTACACTACACTGTCTCCAGGTTACATAGGCTACTTTTTATTCCTGAATTCCCACGGGAACGGGAACGGAACACGAGTGAACCGCGAAAACTCTGCTAGTATATTGTAAATTAGTAATAAATAAAATAATAAAATAATAAAAAAAGAACTAGTTATGTACTACTTTTTATTTTTTTTTATTTATATATTTAAGCTCGGGTCAGTATTTCTCAAATAGTTAAGCAAAGGTACAATTATACAGCTCCTAAATTTTACCAGTAATGGTCGATGTTAAAGCGTACGAGCCCGTTGTCATCTGCGAGCCTAGAATTTAGACTTCAGACTGTAACGTAAAATTTTATAAAAAAAAAAACCCAATAGCTTACATATTACCGAAACCAGAAACTGAATACAAGATCTCTAAAGTAATACCAGTATCATGAATGACAACAAATGCTCCTCTTCAAGCTCATTAGCGCCACCATGAGCATGCCAGTTCAAACTATAACCTATGAGTAGCAATGTTCAAATCACCTTGTCAAAGTTTTCGTAACTGTCTGATAGATTACATGACTAGAACAATCCAACGCCCCGATCGTAGACCGGAGGAGGTTTATTTATAAATAAACTTTATATTACAGCCTTGAATTTTAAAATTGGATGTCTAATTTACCTTTTAAAGGTCAAAATAATTATAAGCTATTAAGAGAGTGTCACTTTACATCAATAAATAAGAAGTTCCTAAACATTATAAGCGTTTTTAACATTAAGATAGAAAAAAAAATGGACTCGTCAATATGTTGCTGATATTAATAATTGAGAGCAATAACATTTATTATAGTATTTTCGTGGGTAAAACATTATGTTTTTGCTTTGCATTGCTCTCAAACACGCATAAACTCGCCTTCTCTCTCCCACACACACACACGCACACGTTCACACACACATACACCCACACCCACACACACGGCACTCGTCCGGTGCACTCCCGTATTTTTACATTTTTCTTCCAATGTGTTTAATAAATACCTAGCTTATAAGATCTTCGGTTGGAGCCAAGACACAAGCTTTGCTTAGTTTGGGCTCCTGTCTCCCTTCTAATTTTGTAATTACTAATTGTAAACATGTTTAAGGGAGAAAATAAATGAATTATTATTATTATATTATTATATTGCCTATAGTCTCCAAAGGATAAAATCTGTCTACAGTAGCATCCACATTTCAGTACTAGTTATTTTTTAGTCCCGTGTAAAAGAAAAGGAATAAAAGAAGAAAATACATAGTCATGTAAATGGGGGGCTAGCCTATCATAGATATCAAGCAGACACAATTCAAACTCCAGGATACTATTAACACAATTTTCAAAAGGGAAACTCTCTAATAAAGTTTTCCCGAGCTGGACCTTAGAAGGCGACTTATTGTGTGCTATCATCATCTGCCGAGCCTTTTTCCGTTTTTACGTTAGAGTTGCCTTCCAGTTTCGTTCCTTCGTTTCCTTCGGATACAGCTGAATACCAGTGGTTTACAAGGAGCGACTGCCTGTTGGACCTCCACAACCCAGTTACTGGGTTACACGATCACATTGTCAGATCTCCGGCTTCTGACTATTTGTAACAATTGTCATAACGTCGAATGTCGTCGTCGTCGGCGTCGTTGTTGCGTTGTTGTTGTGTTGGCGTCCTGCCTGTGATAGCGAGCAGGCTTGATTACGTGTTTGTGAACCATTGCTGCAAGGTTTCGGCTGGGCTTGTCACCTTGCAGCAATGATGTCACAACCTATATCTGTGTTGTCTTCGTATGTTACTAACGTATTTTGTGAGTGTAGTGTTGTTTCTAACACTGTGAACCTGGTGACTTGTTTTAAATAAATAATTATACGCTTATATTTCTGGGAACCCTTGGGTTCTGGACTTTTGGAAGGCGTACGAAGCCATTTCGCAGAGGCCCATTGTCGTCTTTAATGAAATGAGGCACCAAATTATTATTATTATTATTATAAATCTATGTTTAAGTGACAGTGACGGTCCAAACGGCTTAACGTGCCTTCCGAGGTACGGAGGAGTCTTGATATATAATTAATTGTCACCCATCCATGGATCAACCCCGTTTGGGCAAAAGCAAAGCAAAGTTTAAGATTCAACCGAACCGAGAAGCTGTTATTATCTAGCCACAAGCTCCTCGTTTATTGTGCCATTGTAAAATGATGTCTTTGTTTCCCTTTAAACAAGCCTAGTAAATATGACAACTTTGAATACCCACATACAGTACAATGAAATATAGAAAATAACATAAGCAAAGTACATTATCTAAGACAAATAAAACTAAAAATATAAAGTGACTTCGCAGAAGGAAATATCGTCGAAAAGCTCTCAAGAATAAAATCACAATCGCGGGAGAAATAAAAGCGTGGATACACAGAAGCGAAATATTGGAAAACTCCACAAGTCTATAGTGTATAATAATACATAGCTACTTTCACAGTGTACCAGTGTGGTAATTTAAATATTTTTAAGAAGGTGGTTTTTGACTACATGCATAATTATACGTAAATGAATTAAAAATGTACGACAGAACTATAGTAGATAGAGTAATGTAATTTCTTTTTACTCTCATGGCATCTTAAAAAGTTTCGTATTTTAATCTCAGTCTCTGTCAAAAATAGTCTAATGTTTCTATATTTTTTAAAAATTATTGACATTTATAGTGTCGCTGAGGTGAGACAACGAAGGAACCATTTTGTATTGTTGAACCATGTTGTCCATTTTAATCGTTATTAGTTACGGCAACTGTATTTAAACTCAAACTGTCCCTTTGCTGGACAAATTGCTCTATTGGATTCCTTTCATCTTTCCAATTCTTAAGAAAGACATCCAGGTCGTTCCGCCATCTCCGTTATGTTCAGCCACGACCCCTTTTTATTGTTTCACAGCACCAATTCTATATTTACAGCTTGTCAAGCTATGTGGAGACATGTCTTACCTAGGTCTATATAAGCTGTTGTTGCATGCAGCATTTATTTTTATAATGCATAGTAAATTATTTCTGTTTTGAAGCTCAGTGTTGTAAATCAACTAAACACTATGTAGAATACCTATTCTATACAGTTTTCCTCAACTTTAACTTCGAGTGATGCACCTTACAACAGACTAAAGTAGCGCTAATGAGTTGCAAGTGGTAGAACTACTGTACAACTCAGCAAGCTTAATTCTGCAACTCACAAATAAGGATCCGGTGTCTTTGCAACTTCAGCGTAAATACTCAAGTAGCGAAGTAATTTGGTAAGTACTAGAAAGAATGGATTTCAACTTTTAACAATTATTGTACTCCAATTATTGATTATTGATAGCCTATTGGTATGACTGGTGGTTGGTTAATTCATAGGTCTCGAGTTCGAACCCAAGGCCCGCATCTCAGATTTTTTGAATTCATGTGCAAATAATCATTTGTTTCAAAAACAGTGAAGAGAAAAATCGCGAGGAAACCTATTTGCTTGAGAGGAATACGTATTTTCTTGACGGCAGGTGAAACCAACAGATTACGCCTATTGGTGGCATTAAGAATTTGTCAACAGGTTATTCACTTACCCCACTAACAAAAGAAGAAGTCCACAGACATCCACAGCTAGACCTTCCCCAAAGATTTTCACAACGACGGACCCGCACTGCCTTCATCCATTGGCTTCCTGCGATATTTACTAGGTTGTCGGCAAAAGTAGGATAGTTTTTCAGTATGTACGTTTGTTTATACCTCTCTTGTTAAGCTGAAACGTCTTAACAAATTTGGATGAAATTAATGTCTAACGTGGCTCATACCTTGGACTAAAGGTTGCTACTTGTGTGAAGGTGAAGTGAAGTATTTCCAGTGGAAATTTTGAATGAGCTTTTTCAAAAAAAAATAGTTTTAAGTACCTCATCTAGATTACAAGAAAATATTCAACACTTATTTTTTCTTTTTTCACGTAATCAAAAAATAACGGCGGTACATGGAGTCAAAATATCGTACGTTGTCACTTAGCCAGTATAGTTTATACTAGGTAATAACGTAACAAGCCCTTTCTCCTCAACTTTAATGCTCTTAATCTAAGCAGTTTTTTATCAATTTGAAAAAGAAAAAACTACGTGTCGAATATATTTTTGTAATCTAGATGAGGGACTAAAAACAAGTAGCCCATTGTCTCATGTTGACTTTTGAACCGCGACAGGTAACACAGCAGGGCGCAGCTAGTAGCGAATAAATCACACCGCAAAAATGTTTATTACGTAATTATAAACCGAAACTCTATAGGTATTTAATTACTGCGTTGAAAACAGACCACTCACTGATTATACGTCAAAACTGTGCTTTATTAAATTTTACTTAGGTATATGAAAAACATTATTTGATGGCAACGTTGAAAGGTTTTCTTGCTGTTATTTTATAATTAAGTAAAAATAGCTTTAAATGACATCAATATAAGGTGTTTAAACCTGTTCTTAATTAAACTTTGCGTATATTTAAGAGCCCAAGCTCTGAAACATTATATTTTTAACTGACTTTGAAGAGACGTTTATAGACCAATGAACATTTTACTAGAGATCTAATATCAGATGAGTACATAGGTAACAATCTGACTTAAGATCACATATTATTTCACTAGAAACTTGTGTTACTGTTTCTATATTAGCCTGTATTATCATGGTGCTGGGCAAAAACTAAAACTTAGAACAGTGCGTCAGCATCATTTCCTTGCACTTATTTTCAATTTATTTGGGGTCAGTGATGCATTTCTTCTTTTGCCATATAATTATCTTTATTTGCCGTCATCTCAATAGTCACCTCCAAAACACACATCGTTTTTAAAAAAAAAACTTGATGCGAACATTAGATTGGTGAAATACAATATTTAGTTGGCTAGTTGGTTTACTTTAATCTTTCACACAGCATGCTCAAAGTTAGAACAGTATGTCACATGTAAAGTAAATTTAACTAAGCATACTCCTTTTGATATTCACATGAACATTTATTTTATATAAACATTAAATAACAACCTACTCATAGGTATCCATAAAATAATAAATCAGTTTTTGCTCAACTAAAACATGATCAAAAGAAGATTGGAATTGCTTCAAAGCCCATTAATTCAAAGACGGAGTTCAAACAAGATGAAGACGATGTAAAGTCGAATAACTTTTCAAAGATACTCGTATGTCTTTAGCTAAATGAAGGGCTTCTTGTCTTGTGAATATGTTAAAAGTTGACAAATTATTATAAGCGACGTATATGCGTGTAACTTATGCTGTGACCTGGTGTAACCTTATCGTGTTATTAATAAACGTAGCGTAAAATTGTGCCAATTTTAGTTCTAGAAAAATGTTTAGGTAATCTTGTGGGAGAGGTAGGTAGACCAACCAAGCAAGAAGATTATTGATAAAAAGATGTGTGTTGAAAGAGAAAAAACAGTTTAATAAAAAGAGTAAAATAGGTGACAGCTTTATAAAAATACGTATTAAAAAGTAATAGAACTTATAAAACTGGGCAGTATTTTGATTATATACCATGGTAAAAAGGCGACTGCCTGTCAGACCACCACAACCCAGTAACTGGGTAACATGATACCCCTTGGTTAAACTGGTTGTCAGATTTTCGGGTTTCTGACCACAAGTTATGACTGCACAAGTAACTTATAGCAAAAAAGTAAATAATATTAATAAAAGTTTGGTCAATATTCAATATCACATTATTAGTTATTCCATACAGCAATTTACAATTTCAATTGCATTCTCTGTGAACGCATAACATGCGTGTAAAGAACAATAGAATTCTGGACACCCGTGTGTTCGACGCGCAATTAGTTTAGTTCATTATATTTAATAACATCACGACTATTCCCCAAAACGTTAAACAGGTAAGTAGTTGTAGTACCTACACATACATTGCCAGTTAAGTTCAAGTTTCATGCAGTAAGGGGGTGAGCCTTTTGTTCAATTTGATCAATCGGACTCGAATCCAGACTCCGGACTGATATTGAAGACATGCTGATAGAAAAAAAACTGAATAATGCTTTACTAGACCAGAGGTTTACTTACAATCATGTGTGTGACTTAAAATTTAAAAATGCAAGTTTATTTTTTTTTAAATAAAGATTAAATGAAAAATTTAAAAAAGCGTTAACGCCAAAAAGTAAAGATCACATTTGAAAAGTTAAAAATAACATTTTCCTATCGTTGAGGCTTGTATTTTTATGTTACGTCGGGGTACCGCTAATATAAGCACAGACGCCAGCACATCAACCTACCAAACTGTCAAATTTTCTCAATTCAACATGAACCTTATATCGTTTAAAATAAAGCTGAAAACCTATCAAAGAAATTTGACACATTGGGGTAAGTTTATGGCGTCTGTATATACACACAAGGAAGATTCCTTACATAAACTGTAACCGTCGCGACAAAATTTACAGGGCTCAACGATTGGAATATATTATTTTTAACTTTTTAAATGTGATCTCGACTTATGATTAAATTTTTAATTTAATTAATATTGGTATACACTACCTGTCTCGATGGCAGCGCCACCTATCAGATCCAATTTTAACTCTAAACAATCTAGGGACCAACACAAAAACGACTAAAAAAAATAGCTAATAAGTTGATAACATCAGAGGTAGTTCTGAAGGCAATGATCGAAGTAAATAAAATTAGTTCCACGATGATACGAGTACAGTCAATGGGAAAAGTATTTAAATATCTCACTAAAAATTAATGTAGGTTGATTTGCTGTTATTTTTTATTGAGCAGTCAGACTTAAATTAGTCTTCAAATAGCTTCATTTATCGCTGACATTTTTATAACTTACCGTTCAATTATAAAACTTAAAAGTATCTTACCTTGACATTTGGGACGGAAATTGACATTGCCTAAAAATATCTTCAGAGAAAAACCACAAAAAATATTTTTGTAGTACAGAGACTAGCACATCAAGTTACTCTAATGTGACAAATTTCTTTGATGGTTTTTCAACTTTATTGCTAACACAGTCTTCTTCTTATCGTGTGGTTAGTAACTAACCTGGTGTCAGAGTTTTAATGCCGCCCATGGGCCTCTGACTTGGCATCACATGTCCTCGAGTAATATCTCTCAGGCGTGCCGGTTTCCTCACGTTGTTTTCCTTCACCGTTTTTGATTGTATAATTATCACTTGATAACACAATAAGGTTAACAATTGGGAAAATAATTTTGACTTTTTAACATTATACCTAAATTATAATTAACTTTATTTTATTTCTGTTTCCTACTTCTTTTTCTATTCTTCTGGTAAGT
The DNA here is from genome assembly GCA_921972225.1 of Euplexia lucipara. Taxonomy (NCBI): domain Eukaryota; kingdom Metazoa; phylum Arthropoda; class Insecta; order Lepidoptera; family Noctuidae; genus Euplexia; species Euplexia lucipara. Next base: position 2,216,412 of record OV179147.1, on the reverse strand, counting down.
GACTAACCAAGTATCAGAATTTCATGATACCTGTCTGCCTTTGACTTAGCTTTTCATGCCATTGAGAAATATCTCTCAGGCATCACGGGTCACACAAATACGCTATTACTGTCACTAAAATCAAAGTCAAAGTCAAATCATTTTTTTCAATTAGGCCTGATATCAGGCGCTTTTGAACGTTATACTTACAAATAAATTAAATTAATATGATTCTAGTTGCACATTCCAAAAGGTAGTTTCGTATAGAGAAGAATGTGCAAGAAACTCCATACTTACTCTTCTAAAATAGATTTAACAATATTTGTATACATAATCAGATTATATTATGTGAAGACGGTGTACCATGAGAAAAAAAAAACTACTATCCTGAGATAGGTACAAGGTGATATTTAAAATAAGCAACGCAACTGATACTAAACAAACTAAACATTCACATTGCTACAGTCACGGCCTTTCAATGTAAAGAAGAAAAACATGGAAAGATTAACGTGAAATTAGGGCTTCCAAAATTACGGAAATGTCAATTACGTAACTAATTACGCAACTTTTTTCTCCAATTCCGTAATTACGTAATTACGGAATTTTTCCTATTTTTTTTTTATCGACTATGTTTTTGGTAAATATTGTAGATAGAGTATCTACAATTTTTACAATTGTCATTTACTATCTTATAATCAAGGAATTATCAAAAAGAGCACAATATTTAAACAAAAAAAAAATATTCAGGAACTTATCAGTTAAGTCAAAGTCAAACCATATTTTTTCGTCCCGAATGTAATCTTTCTTCTTGAAAATGTGATCTCTTAAATAACAATACATTTAAAGTTTTGTCACTCAGGTAACCTTATAGTTTATTACAAAAATATCCGGCTGATAATGCTTGATTTACTACCTAATTATTTTGTATGAATTATGCATGCTCCAGGGGGTTTTTTATTCCCTTTTAATACTAAAAGACTGATCAAGCCTTTGGTTTAAGTACTTACATCTTTTAAGAGATTCCACACATACAAAGATACAACTGCTACGTTAATATTTGCGCACATTGACCACCAACTTTCAATTTAGTAATCAAGTGTCAACTGTGTCCAGAGTCTAGCGATGCGAACTGAACAACCGACAAAATTGAGCAATGAAACTACACTTTCATTTTAGTTAAGAAAGTGATGAGTATAGTAGGTATAGTTCCCAGTGGTCGTAGGGACGCCAGGGACTCCCCGGCCCCACCTACTCGCCGAGTTGATAAATGTGAACTCAATTCTGTACGTCTTAAAACTATTTTTTGCAAGATTTTGGAGTTTTGGAGTAAGGCCAAGGCCAAGCATGGGGAAGCGCTTGCCGTCTCCCTCGATATCTCGAAGGCTTTTGACAGGGTCTGGCACAAAAGTCTCATTGGTAAGCTTCCTTCTTTCGGTCTGCCCACTGGTCTATGTGACTGGATTGCTGAATTCCTGAGTGGTCGGTCCATCCGAGTTGTAATTGATGGCTGCTCATCCGGTCAGTTAGACATCAATGCCGAGGTCCCTCAGGAGTCGGTACTCTCGGCAACATTATTCTTGCTGCATATTAATGAACTGCTTAAGCCCGGTACCTTTGGGTATGCAGACGACAGCACTGTTGTCGAGAGCTACATGTCTGACGCACGGGCTAGTGGGTCACAGATCCAATCTCTCCGAGAAGCTATGGTCGAGCGCTTGTACTTGTCCTTGAAGGCAGTCGCCGAGTGGGGTGATGCCAATTTGGTCAAGTTCAATGCTGCGAAAACCCAGGCGAGTCTGTTTTCATCTTTGCGACGGATCCGCCAAATACCAGCTTGATGCACTTGAGTCTATTGAGAAACGAGCCAAGAAGATCATCGGCATTGATACACTCGTTGAGTCAAAACTTCAAAGTCTTGAGCATCGACGCCGAGTTGCTAGCGTGTCGGTTTTCTATCGGTTATATTTCGGAGAGTGCGCATCGGAATTGCACGATTTAATTCCACCAAGCCCTTTCCATCATAGGACCACCAGACGTACAGCACTGCGCCACCGGTACATGGTAGATATCCCAACCATACGTACTAAACGCTATGGAAACACATTCATTGTGCGAACAGCCAAAGAGTGGAATTTCCTGCCGGTGTCGGTGTTTCCTGATAGCTACAACCTAGGGGTCTTCAAGTCAAGAGTGAACAGGTTGCTTCTAGGCAAGCGTGCTTCATCGTCGACCACATCATCGCTTACCATCAGGTGAGATAGTGGTCAAACGCGTGCCCATCAGTAATAATAAAAAAAAAAGATTTGATGAACTATGAAATAAACTGCGGAGACTAGGTTTGTATGTTTCGATGTACAGACGCCAGCACATCAAGTTACCCCAATGTGTCCAATTTTCCCAATTGAATATGAACCTTATTTTGTTTGACATAAAGTTGAAAAACGATCAAAGAAATTTGACACATTGGGGTAACTTGACGTGCTGGCGTCTGTACTTATATCGTATAGTGTATCCACATTATAACTTTAACATGGTACGTATCTTATTGTTTTTTTACTGGTTGACTATTTTGATTGATTTATGATACCAATAATTACGTAAGTACGGAATTGACATCTTCAGTTACGGAATTGAAAATACTTTAAAAAGAGTTCGTAATTACGTAATTGCGTAATTACGTAATTACGTAATGGAAGCCCTACGTGAAATACCTATACCTACATTGTTAAGAGACAAGATAAACAGGATTAAGGTCGTTTCATCTACTTATGGATGAACTTAGAAGAAGGTTATTACACAAAATACCATGATATACATACCTTTCACTCGAAAGTGACACGTGTAACTTCTAATAAGTTTGGGTTTAGTTAGACAATGTCTTTACTTTTTTACTAAGTTTATCTTAGATATCATTTACATCGGTGAAGAAAAACATCAAAAAAATCAAAATCAAAAGTCTTTATTCAAACTAGGCTGAGAATCAGCGCTTTTTGAACGTCAAAAAAAAATACATAAAGACAGTCCCCCAAAAACGGCCCACCCTTCGCCACTTCCTAGTGTTTTTGCTGGGAAGAAGAAGTGGCGGAACAAACTCCCCAGCAACACATCTGTCTGATTCGTTTGAAGAACTAGGTATACAAAGAATCTATACAATGAAATGCTCAATAAATAGCTCTTATGTTTATACACATTGTAAAACATTACATTTCAGAATGATTGTCACGTGTTAGCTAGCACACTCCATTATACCGAGATTAAGAAAAAAAAGTAAATTCATATTAACATTGAAATCTAAACTCAAGCAAAACAACTACAAAACTGAAAAATAACAGCCTCCAGGTATAAAAGGCGTACCGTTTACATGTGCAATGCTGGCTTATATTAATAGGGCTGTGACTCTAAATTTAAAATGATAATCTAGGACCATCGAATTGAAACCAATTAGCAGTTAACTGTTATAACAATAAAAAAAAACCATTGGTAAGCAAGTCGACCAGTCATCACAAGCAGCACCCGTTCACGAGCATAACGCAAAGATCAGCCAACCTGGACAACATTGAGAGTCAACCTGGACTTATAGCCAATATAACTTAGAAATGGCCAATTCGCCTGAAGCTGTGTGAAAAGAAGACTTTGCTCTGTAGTGGACTCGTAACAGGCTCGTGTTATTAAGCCAGTTTCATCACGATATTTCCCTTTACCGTTTTAAAGCAAGTTAATACGCGCATGAACCCGAAAACTCAGAGGTGTCTTGGATTAGAACTGGGGACCTATGACTTTGCAGGCTTTGTTTTATCAATTTATTAATCTTCGTTAATCAAAAATACTTATGTTACATTTTCTTATGTTAAGTAAAATAAATATTTCTCAACGTAAAGATTAAAGATACCGGGCTGGTATCCGCAACTCCACGTCAAAGCGCGTATTTTGCGTATGGGCTTTAATCTACCACGTGGGCCCAGTGTGAATTGGTAGATGTCACATGTCTTCGAACTTTTTGGTTCTTGAACATGCCGGTTTCCTCACGATGTTTTTCCTTCACCGTTTTTGAGAGCAGTGGTGATGAAATAACTTACACAAAGTAATGCGCCTGCCTGGGTTTGAACCCACAACTTAGTGTTCGTAAGTCGGGTTCGCCACCCCTGGGCCACCACTGCTCTATTACTATATATTTCTCAACGTAATAAAACTAATATACTAGCCAGACTAAAATCAATCTTTACAAGCTTTTGTTTTATCAGACAAAACCCTAGTTTTTGTGGTTCAGAAATCATAAACGATGGCGTTTAAACAACGAATCGAATTGAAATGTTATAATATTCTCATTATGATAATTAGAAAATAGTTGTTATCCACACTGACATTGTGGCGTATAAATAATTAATTTCAGAAACCACAAATGATGGTTTGATTCGAATTTAATTGTAGACGCTATTATACATATTGTGTTGTTGAAATCAATACACTCAGCTCGATTATAATCACATTATCAATTGTTATGACATGTTCAGTCAAGTCTGCCTGTTGTTACCCAAGGGAGGTTACGAGTAATTATTCTTTAGAAAGCAACGTGTCAACATACAGAGAATGGTAACTGTGTTTTATGAGAAACAAACTACGACTTGAACTGTCTTTTGAATATATTGCATGATGAAAGTAGTTAGTGACCCTGACTGCTATGCCGGAGGTCGTGGGTTCGTCTCCCACCCAGGGCAAATGTTTGTGTGATGAGCACGATCATTTGTTCTGTGTCTGGGTGTAATTTATCTATAATATGTATTTTTTTAGAAATATATTAGTATGTTTATCAGCTGTTTATTACCCATAAGACAAGCTCTCAAGCTTAACTTGGGACTAAATGGCGTTGTGTCAAAAGTTGTGGAATATATTTATTTATTTATTTATGTTTATTTATGCTATTTAACTGCCTCGTTGGTCACAAGTCTTACTGCTGATCATAATGTGTAAAGTTCGATTCTAGGCCCAAGTGAAGTGTTTATTGTTGAGCTTTGCTATTTGAAATTGCTCTATAGCACAATAGAGTTTGGATGTGTTTTTAGCTTGTATAAGTTAAGACTTGCTACATAGTACAAAGGCCAGCATAAAAAGCTACCCCATTTTTTTATATAGTTTTTCAAATTTATTACTAACACAATAAGGTTTATGTTCAAGTGGGAAAATTTTACAGTTTGGGGTAGTGATCTGCAGCTGGCGTCGTCTGTACATAGGCGTCTTATCATACATGCATACACTCACGCTTTTTACCCATGGGGGTAGGCAGAAACTACAATGTGCCATATGCTACGATTCCTACATTCTTCTTTTGCTTCGTTTATATTCATACATGTTGTCAAACACACACGCCGGTTGCGAGTACCTACTACGCGCCTGAACTTTCTGAAGAACGTCACCAGTAAGGTTTCTGTATGTCCTTCTAGGGCGCCCTCTTCCAGCGTTCCCACTTACATCTGCCTTATAAATACCTCAGTTTTAGTACATTTGCCAGTGATGTTTAAGTTTACATTAAATGTAAAAGTAAATCATTGAAGAATATAGCTATGATCCTGTGCATTATGCAGACCAGTATTACAAAATCTTTTTTTTAACATTATAAACCAATGCTTTACTGCAATCCCACCTGATGGTAAGCAGTGATGCAATCAGTAATGGTGAAGCGCACTAGTTTATTAAGAGCCTATTCACTCTAGCCTTGAATATACCTAAATTATACAAAAGGTTAGATTAGGTTTATTTTGATTACAAAATCAAAATAAACCTATGTAATAAAATGTGACAAAATGCGAGTGTCAGACCTTAAAATAATAAAAATACGTCATCATATTTTCAGTAATCTCGATTCAACCGTACACTTGTTGAATTGTCATAACTCTGAGTTTAAAAGTATGGTTCTTATAGTCTTTAAGACGCGCAACCCTCACTGCTTAGTGATTTAACTAAAAAGAAAAAAGGTAGCCACCAACTCTTGAGCATTCCGTTCTATTCTCTGTTTTTACATTGTTGGTTTAAAGATAAAGTTTAAGATACCCGGCTGGTATCCGCAATTCCACGTCAAAGCGCGTATTTTGCGTATGGGCTTTTTTTGTAGATGTCACATGTCTTAAAATTTTTGGTTCTAGGACATGCCGAATTTTTGGAGCAGTGGTGATGAAATAAATGACACAAAGTAATTCGCCTGCCTGGGTTCGACCCCACGACTTAATGTTCGTAAGCTGGGGTCGCCATCACTGGGCTACCGCTGCTCTCCATGTTGGTTTAATGACTACTGCTAGACTTTAGGTTGGGTTCCAGTCCCAGTTCAGACAATGTGCTATTGGGATTTTTCCATCTGGAATTACTCAGTAACTGTGTGGCGTCTGTAAAGTGCTATAACTGAGCATTTTATTGTATAGATTCAAGTTCTTCAAACGAATCAGACGTATGTGTTGCTGGGGAGTTTGTTCCGCAACTTCTTCTTCCCAGCAAAAACACCAGGAAGTGGTGAAGGGTTTTAGGGAACTGTCTTATGTATTTTTTGGCGTTTAAAAAGTGCCGTTTCTCAGTCTTAGGTATTTGAATAAAGACTTTTGATTTTAGTATTCAATAGGCTTGCCTCCTATATGACATTAATATATCTTACGAAATGTGTGTCAACCCACCTCTGATTAACTTCTTTGCAAATATCACTGTTGCTTTTTGTAAAAACACTTTTCTCCTCAGATTTTCGTAATTTTTTAAGTGATTTTTGATCGACGTATGAGAGAAATTTTATAGCAATGTAACGTTTTTCTGTAACGGGCCTTCTTGTCACATTTTTCCGTTACGCGCCATGTTTATTTGTTTGTATTTATGTCTATAATAATAAAAGCCTTTTGCTTTTAACTAACTAACTAACTTTATCTAATTTAGATTTAGGCTCCTTTTTAACTTGTATTTCCGCAGTAACGGCATCTTTGCAGGTGAAACCACGTGACGTTTGTTAGTCATTACATAAAAGCGAAGTTTGCAAAGACAGAATAAACCAAGAAACAATATAACAAAGTGAAGACAAATGGAAAAAGTTAAATAAAATCATGACTTCAAATTTCAAATTCAAAACAATTGAATCACGCGCTGAACTCACTCGTGGGGTAATTGAAAAATTACCATTTCGCTTTCCCAACGACAGGTTTAGGTAAACTTTTGTTCAGAATCGCGTGTTACAAAAACGTGTGACGCATGTGCTTGCCTCAGTAAAGTTAAAGACGGGAGTACCAGCGTGCAATATGCACCGAACAGGTAACTTTTTCACACTCTCCTGCAATTCTTCTTAGAAGAAAAGTTACTGTACAAAGTTCTCTAGAACATTTACAATATTTACTTTGTGATGTCGACTATGAATTTTGTACTAATAAAACAGTCCATCCCTCGGGTGTCGTGAAATGCAACGGAGGAATAATTTATTATGCAGATGAAAGATAACAGTATGCACCTGTACTAATTACATTATTATTTCCAGCAAGTTCTAATCAAATGTAGAATTTAAATATTGATGTAGCGGCTGAAAGATTTAGTTTAAATGATAATTTTTTAAATAATAATAATTTATTTCAGACTATAGTCCACACTGTTAGAAAAAAACAATTTAAACTTACAAAAGTTACAAATAAACATCAAAACAAACAAAAGACATAAAAGAATACGGGAAGCAAGATGCCCTGCCAACTCACTTACCCACCTGCTGTGCAGTCCCACCCAACGGCCAAGCATTGGACAATCCCACCGGTCCCGCAATGCCCCCAGAATGCTGTGGTAGCTGCCACGTGTTCTGTTTAGTAGAGAGGCGCAGCGCTTGCGGATAATGGCATAAAAATCTACAATCCTTGCATCCGCAAATATACTCGACGCGCTACAACCTAAATACCTACGATGTCAAAGTTCAGTCTCCGATTTCGATAAACTAGTGGGATAATAAACACTAGTCAAGTTGAATTAAAATACATACACACGTAAACTCACGTCTTTTTCCCATGTTATTATGGCATATATTACACACCCGATTCTTACATACTTCTTTTTCTTTGTTTTATAATTAGACTTTGTTATAGACTAGAGCAAAACCTAGATGAACCTTGAGATGGTTCATCCTGACTGTCAGTACCTTTTGTTAGCTTTTCATTATAATATGACAAAATATTGTTAATTCAATCACACTAGTGGTTTCCTAAATAAATTAACATATTATATTGAAAATAATCATTTATATTTAAGTTTTCATTTCAAAAATAATTTCTTCCGGCAACAACTTTTTTCAATCATTTAAACTAGTACTAAATTGTGATCCCATCTGATAATAAGCAGTGATATCATCAATGATGGTGAAGCGCACAATTTTATTAAGAACCTATTAACGATAGCAAATTAACTTGATGCTGAATGCGGATTATCAACATCAATTTTGTGATGGGTTCATATAAATCGATTATAGCATCACGCTCTACGCACGTATCGTACAGAGGCCAGCAAATCTATGCCTTTCGATAGTTTTTCAAACTTTATTAAAACAGAATAAATTTCATGTTTCATCGGGAATATTTGACAGTTATGGGGTAGCTTAATGTGTCAAATTTTCCCAATTGAATATGACCTAATTCTGTTTGTCATAAAGTTGAAAAACGATCAAAGAAATTTGACACATTGGAGTAACTTGATGTGCGCCACGTCTGTACATATAACATTAAATCAGTTACAATTTCGTGCTACCTTCTGTTCGATTTAAATAATAACTAAATTGATACGGATCACTATTGAAAAAAAAACTACCTACAACTTGCTATGCATAATGATTCTTTCAATATGTTCAGCTGTTAACGAAATGATGGCTATGAATATTTTTGCTGCACGGAGCTTTTCAGTATGGTAATACTTGTATGAATTCACTTGCATTCTGTTTGTCGAGCAAGTATTATGACTTGCCTTATCTGTATGTTAATATCATCATCCTTTTTTAAACTGGTCTGTTGCTCAAGTAGTAACTGGCCCAGACTACGAAACCGGAGGTTATGGGTTCAAATCCCACCCAGAAAAAATGTTTGTGTGATGAGCACGATCATTTGTTCTGTGTCTGGATGTAATTTTGTGTATAATACATACATACATACATACATAAACTCACGCCTTTTTCCGATGGGGGTAGGCAGAAACTACAGAGCGCCATATGCTACGATTCTTACAAACTTCTTTTGTTTCGTTTACATTCATACATGTTGTCATACACACACGCCGGTGTATAATAATGTGTACTTATTTAGAACTAGCAGACATCCCGCGGTTTAACCCGCGTAGGTCCCGTTCCCGTGGGAATACAGGGATTATAAGTAGCCTATGTGTTAATCCAGGGTGTCAGCCATCTCCATACCAAATTTTATTGAAACCTTTTCAGTCGTTTTCACGCGAAAGAGTAACAAACATCCATCCATCCATCTTTCCATCATCACAAACTTTCGCGTTTATAATATAAGTAGGATTAGTAGGATAGGATTATATAAGTATGGTTGTTAATTGTTTAATACCATTACACAAACTCTGCTCACTAGATGGCGTTGTATGAAAATTGTGGAATTTATTTATTTATTTGCCCTAATGCATTTCATTTGGGGTTGGCGAGACATGACTCCTATTTCCATCATCATCTGCCTAGCCTTTTCCCAACTATATTAGGGTCGGTTTCCAGTTTAACCGAATGCCTATCTGACCTTCACAGCCCAGTTACTGGGTAACACGATACCCCTTGATTAAACCGGTTATCAGCTTTTCGGGCGACTGTAAAAAATCAACAAATGACAGCCGGGATCAACAGCTTAACGTACTTTCCGAGGCACGGAGGAGTCTTGGTACGTTATGAATAAAAAGAAAGAAAAGAAAAGAAAATATATTTATTTGGGACACGCACATGAATTTAACAGTATAAAACTTAAACTAAATTTAATATATTAAATGAATAACAAAAAGACCTGTGCGAGGCCAAAAAGGCCCCAATCTCAGCACGATGCCACGATATTGAAAGAATGTTCACGGATCGACCTCGTCAAGCGTAGTTTAAACCTAGAATTTCTCAGTAACATAACCGGAGTCTGGAAGTTCTACATGGGGTTTGAATGTAAGTATAATATCACTCCTGTTATCCCTGAAGGTTTTGGCAGAGGATAATCAGCAGTAGACTACCCACATTTAGCCAGTTATGTTTAAATCTTATATAATAGGGGGCGAGCCTATTACCATAAATCGAGGACAAATCCAGATTCTGGGCTGATACTGAGATATTCCAAATTGATAATTCAATATCGCTTTGCCCGACCCGGGGACCAAACCCGGGACCTCATGACCTCACTAGACCAACGAGGCAGTCAGGATTTGATTGTAACTGCTGAAATGTGGGTGTTGTTCTAGAAGATTATCCATTCAGTGAGTTATTCAATTTTTATTTTATCCTTCTTTGTAATATGCACCTGGAAACCACGACACATTTTTATCATAAAACAACAAAAATGTCATTCTTATTTTACAATGATTATGTCCGGTTCGTTAAACGTTCGGCCCGTGTGTAGCTGCTGTTACAATTTCCGCTGAATATTTACTATAAGGCAGACGGTGGTTTGTTTTCATTACCTTGATTGCATCAGACCAGTTTTGCAATGAATGGAAGTAGGTGCTTGCTTCAGCAGCTAAGTTAAATGAATATTTGTTTTTTGCGGAAATCTTAGCCGCTCACCTTAATTAACAGTAGTTTATTTTAAGTTACTGCTGTATATTTTTAGTCGGTTGCTGAATTTTTGAGTGAATGCAGGTGGAAGTGCACTCAACTTTTTGTGGGTGAGTGTTTTTGTTTTACGTTGTCTTTGTATCAAAGTTGGTAAATAAGATTTTGATGGAGAATAGAACAAAACCTCGGGGAAGTCAGTGCCTTTTGTTAGCTTCAGATTTTATTGTGTCAAAATATTGTATGATTAAATTATTTTAGTGGACGTCTAGTGATCGAAATTTGACCATTCCTAAGCTTTCTGCCTTCATTCATTGTTTCAACTTTATTTAAAAGAAAATAAAGGTCAGGGAAAAAAATGAAGTAGCAGTTTGGAGTAGCTTGTTGTAAAACAATTCTCACATATTTCATTTGTTTGGGATACGTTTATACAATCATGTTGTCACACACACGCAGCATGCCGCGCTGGTTGCGAGTACTATAATAAGCACCTAATCTTTCTAAAGAACATCACCAATAAGGTCCACGCAGGTGCAGGTCGAATAGGTCCATGTCCTTTTCGGAAAAAGTCAAAAATACTTAATTATTTTCTTTCTAAATTGATAAAGTCGTCACGGTATTGTCCATTATATTACTTCTAAGTCACATTAATATCAAAGGTTCAATTATAATGGCTACTAACGATGTAGAGCATAGACATTTAAATATTTCAATGGCTTATCAAATAGAACATTAAGCTCAAGGCCTATGATACTGAATAAATTATGCTTTTACTAGATACTTAAGATATAAAAGGTACCCACTTCATAATTATCGTTTAAAATAGTAGCGTAACTTTAACTTTTGAGTACAAAAATGTTCTATTAAATCGTTGTATTATTGACTTTAGTTACTTAAATGTTAAATTAAAATACTGCTAAGCTCATTTTGAGGACGCTACTGGCTAGGTCTTAGCATATGAATTAAAGCATCGAATTTACCTGTTAATTTATTAGTTTTATGGTATGTTTTCACAACCACATAAAGGTTTATCAGACCTATTCCTTTGCCTTCAATTTATTTATTACATAAATATAAAAAAATATATAAATATTATTATTAAATGAATTTATATTAATTTTAAATTATCATTATTTTTTATTTATATTGTATTTAGATCAAAAGAAAAGATTTCTTGTGTGATGTATTTAATATTGTGTTCATCAGCTTTGTGCCAAATCTTGCCGTAGAATTCTTTTTCTTCTTAGTCAGAGACTGACTTTTGTTTTTTGTATTGTCTTGGAATGATAATAATGTGTTTCTTTGTATGATGATCAATGCTCGTGCCTTCTCTGTAAGAATAGAAGCCTTTGCCTTGCTATGGGACAGTACCAGGCTGGTATTATGAGTTAGATTTAGTACCTAGTTAGATTTAAAATTATAACTAAACAACTACTCTTCAACCGAAAGGTACGAGGTAGTCACGTTTTTGTTTAAGTGGTAATTTATGTTTTACCTTAAGGTACTTGTTTATCCAAGTTACACAATATCGAGGTATTCCTCGAAGCGCTACTATTTTGAGGCGCTCCTAATGAGGCGCTCCTATTTTATTCCTCGGAGCGCACCTTTTGAAAGCGCTCCGGATAGCAATTAAAAATATTTTTTTTTTTTTTTCTCCAAAAAAATATATATTTTTTTCGAGGAAAAAAAGGGGAAAAAAGGAGGTGCGCTCCGAGGAATAAAATAGGAGCGCCTCATTAGGAGCGCCTCAAAATAGTAGCGCTTCGAGGAATACCTCACAATATCAGGTCAGTGATCCCTTTAGAGTAAAGAGGAGATGTACCAGTAGTAGGTACCTACACCCTCATTTCACCTTTGCCCCCTATTTTTTAATTGGGGATTAAAGATAACTGGCAAAATGTGAGTATGATGTGACCATAGGTATACCTCTGCCTAAACTTTCGGTGAACAGAGGCATACCGTGTCACTGTGATAATAATTTTGATTATACTAAACCTAGACTTGTATCTAGAAAATTATGGTAAGATGTTGTAATTTGACGAAAAGGTCTTCATTTATCTTCTTCAATCTAAAAGGTTTCTGTAAACAGCATAAAATATTAGGTTACAAAAAATATTATTAGTTTATTCGCTGCTGAGGTAACTTCGGATGAATATATAAAATTAATCACGAAGTAAAACATTAAAGTGAGCGTTGAAATCTACGCAACAGCGAAAGGATTAATAATTTATTTATGCTTGCAAATGTTTCATAGCTTGAAGATGAAATCGGAACTTTGCAATCGAACACTGAAGATGTGAATTATTTTAGTTTAATAAACATGTATATTTGCAGGTTTTAAATCAATCTTGTCTTTTTTTTCAAAATCCAAAAGCAAACTTTGATTTTTAATAAATTATCATTAGGTAAGGTGTTTCCAAAATGGGTAACCGTTAAGTCTGGGAGTCAAGTAAGACAGTATTTTCTAATGGGCATAATAAAACATAAAATAAGAATGTTAATAGCAATATTTGGGCTATAATAGGGACTCTAACTTATTAAATTGTTTGGATGTTTTTTGTTTTTAATAAGACAAAAAACATCCAATCAACAACAACAACAACAACAATTACAAACAAGAAACTAGAGTCGTTGATTCGTCATTGGTTGATATAATCAGAATGGGAATCAAAGACTCTAGTTAAAAAAAAAATGTTCTTATTTAACATGTAAAAGTGTTTATTAAATCCAATTTACGGAAACAACTACCCTTAAAACTGGCCTATTGATCTAGTAGTTAGTTGGCCGTAACTTATATGCCGGAGGTCGTGCGTTCGATTCCCACCCAAGATAAAAGTTTGGGTGATGAGCACAATCATTTGTTCTGTGTCTGGGTGTAATTTATCTATAGTATAATATATGTAAGTATGTAGAAATATATAAGTATGTTCGTCAGTTGTCTAGTGCTCATGAGCACAAGCTCAACTTAGTTTGAGACGCACAGGGTTGATTGTGTGAAAGTTGTGGAATATTTATTTATTATAATCTATACTAATCTATACTAATATTATAAAGAGGTTTGAGTTTGTAAGTTTGTAAGTAGGGGGTAATCTTCGGAACTAATGATCCAATTTTAAAAATTATTATACTGGTGGAAAGCTACACTATTCCCGGTGGACATAGGCTACTTTTTATCCCCGTATTCCCACGGGAACGGAAACTACGCGGGTGAAACTGCGTGACGTCTGCTAGATAAATATAAATATATATTCCACAACTTTTCACACAACGCCATTCTGTCCCAAGTTAAGCTTGAGAGCTCGTGTTATGGGTACTAAACAGCGGATAAACATTCTAATATATTTCTTAATACATAGATATTATCGATAAAATACACCCAGACACTCAGAACACACAAGCATTTGTCCTGGATGGGAATCGAACCCATGACCTCTGGCATAGCAGTCAGGATCCCTAACTACTAGACTTACAGGCCCGTCCGAATTACAATTATGTTTCTAATGGTAAAACAGTTTCAAGTGCTTAAAAAACATGCTAAATAAATTTGTAGCACCTAACAAAATATGTTATGATCATAAGAGAATATGAACTGGGTGGAAAATATTTCTAGAATTTTGATTAGGCAACGTGCCAAGAGCATGCTTGTAAATGTTTTCAGCGTTATAATATTTTATATTTTCTTGCTGTTACAGTACGGTGAAGAAAACATACATTTTTCAGTTAATATTTCAGTCTCCAACACTTGTTTATCATCCAATCGTGTTTATATTTAATTTGGTGAGTGAATAAATAAACTATACTACTGGGCTGTGATCACAAACGTAGTGGAACATGTTAGGATTTATTGAAGTAGGTTACGATTTTAAACTGCCTGCCTGTCACAAGGGGTACTGCTTAACACAAGTTTAGTCAGTTAAGTTAGTTTAGTAGTTTATTTAGTCAGTTTAGTTTTGCTTCAGTTTAGTTAGTGTTATGGTCGGCATATTATTGACTGGCCTGTTGGTCTAGTAGTTAGTGACCCTGACTGCTATGCCGGAGGTTGTGGGTTCGATTCCCACCCAGGACAAATGTTTGTGTGATGAGCACGATCATTTGTTCTGTGTCTGGGTGTGATTTGTCTATAATATGTATGTATTTAGAAATATAAATAAGTATGTTTATCAGCTGTTTAAATTAGTACCCATAACACAAACTTGGGACTAGAATAGATGGCGTTGTGTGAAAAAGTTGTGGAATATTTATTATTATTATTATTAGTATTATGTATATGTGTATTCTATAAGTTTTAGAGGATTTTGTGTGTGCTAGCTAACATGTTGCAAATCATTTAACTTGATTGATTTATAACTTGATGTCTAGTTATACTGTATAAACTCAAGTTCTTCTAACTTATCAGACAAGAGCTGATTCAAGGTGAAAACTCAGCACTACTTTCTCAACATGGGCATCGCTCCCAGGACCTTATCAAAATTGAAAGTCATTTATTCAATTAAGCCACTTCACCACTTCTTGGTGTTTTTGCTGGGAAGTAAAAGTGGCGGAATAAACTTCCAGCAACACGGCTATCTGGTTTATATTTAATTTGGTGAGTGAATAAATAAACTATACTACTGGGCTGTGATCACAAACGTTGTGGAACATGTTAGGATTTATTGAAGTAGGTTATGATTTTAAACTGCCTGCCTGTCACAAGGCGTACTGCTTAACACAAGTTAAGTCAGTAAAGTTAGTTTAGTCTTCCATTAAACTGACTGAAAAGAAGCATACATGTATAAAAGGCGTGCCCAAAGTGTCAAGCATAACTGAATGCTTATCTTAATCTTCTTTTGACCGTGGGCTATTTAGTCACAAGCCTCTCAATCCATTTTCTGTCCCATGAATAACATATGGTTCAAGTTAATCGTTTAACTATTGTGTCTATTTTGTGTACAGTGACACATTCCATTAAACATTTTACTTATTTGTTAAACAATGTATTTTCAAACCCTGTTTAAAAATAAAACCAATCTATTCTAACACCAATATGCAAACTTGATACAGGAGCAGAAAATCAGAATTTAAACAGAACTAGTCCATAATATAACGCTAGCTTATGCAAGTTTCTAAATTCTAACTTTATTTTTGCAACGTTCCCCTGAGCAGATACTGCGCACATATTTTCCTAACGGCTCCCCGTGAGAAAACATAAAATTTGAAACTTTCGGAGCGATAACCTGCTAGACTTGTAGTTAAGTTTCGAATAACTAACTTAATAAAAGTACCGAGATAGGTCCGAGTTGGTCCCATACAAAGATATTTAAAATACTTTAGAATACATGCGGGTAAATTTAATGGAAAAACTTTGATCCCCAGTCTTAGTAACGCCATCTAGAATAATATTGACAGGTAGAAAATTGACAGGTAAAAATAATAAGGTGCATATTCAATTCGGAAAATTTGACACATTGGGGTAACTTAATGTGCTGACGTCTGTACATTAGTATGCAAAAAAAAAGATAAATAAATAAATCCTACTAATATTATTAACGCAAAAGCTTGTGAGGATGGATGGATGGATGGAAGTTGTTACTCATCCACGTAAAAACTACTGAATGGATTTTAATAAAATTTGGTATGGAGTTAGCTGACACCCTAGATTAATACATAGGCTACTTTTTATTCCTGTATTCCAAAGGGAACAGGACTTACGCGGGTAAAACCGCGGGACGTCTGCTAGTAAGTAATAAATATAGCAATATAAGAGCGGCAGCGAAGCGTTCTAAAAAAACTCATAGACTTGTGTCTATGGCGGACAGAAGTATCGGATGAAAATTGTGTTCGTGATGTCCTGTCTTGGTCCCAAATAAAATTTAATGAAATTGCTGAACCATACTGTTAAAGCCGGCTTTGGTAAAAAGTATTGATTTAAAGATAATTCGGAGATTATTATAAGAAGTATTTGATTTTTAAGCTTTGGTGGACGGGGTTGTTTTATTTTCTGAGTTTGCGTTTTTTCCTTGACTGTTTATGTTTTTGCTGGGGAGGGACTACTAGGAAGTGATGAAGTGCAATCGTTTTGGGGTTTCCAATGAGCCTAATTTGAATGGATCAATTTTGAATTTGATTATGACGAAAGCCTTGTCGATAAAACACACAATGAGACACACATGAGCCACCCAGCGACGTTCTGGCACTGGAACAAAATACAATAAAATCCTTGCAGTGAAAGCTAAAGTGAGTGGTTTGAGCAGTTTTTTGATTAAATCCATAAAAATATACACAAACGAATAAAAAATAAATTTATGTTTATAATAATTTATTATAAGTAGTGTAGGTAAAGAAAGGAAGTCACTTCTACGAACTGACTGACTTCCTCAAAACCAACGTATCTGACGAAAATTCCATGAAAAAAAAGATCTCACAAATGTCTCCCTCAAACAGCACTAACGAAGTCCATCATAAACGGTATAATCAAACTAAGTTACGACTGTACCAGGACTCGTTTAGAAAAAAGAATGTGACACACAAACACATTAGCCAAGCCTACGGATCCGCATTGCAGTAAATACGGTAGAGTAGCATTCTCGTCAATTATGTGGCTCGCATTGTTGACAATTTTCTGTGTTTAGTTCCATGACTGTATGTATGGAAGAGTTTGTGGCTAAGTAACTTTTATGGGTCGATCGAATTTTATTAGCTATGCTTGAGGTAGTCTATTTTGCTATACTAATATTATAAAGAGGTAAATTTTGTAAGGTTACAAATTCAAATTCAAATTGCAAAAAAAAACAAAACAAAAATAATTGAATTTTTTTTTTTTTTTTTTGTTTAACTAAATTGAATTGATTGATTGATTTGAATTGATTGGTTGTGGGGGTAATCTCTGGATCTTTGAAACCGATTCTAAAAATTACTTTACCAAAAAAAAACACATTATTTGTGAAATAATAAATACAAGTTCAAAGCTATTTACGCCTACCAACCCACACTAGGTCACGTGGTTAATAACGGCCCAGTCTTTCACACAGAGAAGAGGTTTATGGATTAGCATGTTCAGGACTCGGACTTAAAGAAAAAAACAATAAAAGAAACTTTTAGATAGCATACAAACCGCTAAATAGGTCTAAAGCAGCCAAAATACAATTCAATTCACAAAAGCAGAAGGCAGATCAATAATAAAATCTCCTGGAGGGGACGCCCTAGCAGGATATACAGACACCGTAAGGATGAGGTTCTTGAGAAAAGTCAGTTGCGGTGTACTTATTCTCAGCCGGCGTGCGTACGACTACAAGTATAAACGTACTATGAATTTCAAATAAGAATAGGAACGTCAATGACCTCTATCTGTCAGATGTCACTTAAAGAGTACGGTCTGCAACGAAACCTTATTCACGATATCAATAATGTTTTTTTTGTGTCCGAGCCGCAGTTATTCAAATTGAAAAAAATAATTAGTCTTGTGGAGTGCTTACGTTTTGTTTTATTATTCGGTTTGATTATTGTTATTTGTTTTTGTTTTCGACTCACTGACTGCTCAAAAATAAGTAATTAACGCTGTATTGCCATGCAGGGCTCGAGAGATTATCTTCAATGTAGACAAATACTTTGAGAGCGAAAAACGGCACTATTTAGAAAATCATTCGTTCATGATTCGTAAATAAATTATATTTACAAAATACCTTTTTTTGCTGATCTTACCCAATTTAATTCAAAGTGACAGCTATGTATGTATGTCACAACATGGCGAAAAGTCGCTCCTATTCTCATTTGAAAGTGTAGTAAAGGAAGCAACAGAATTGTGTAAGAACCGTAGCGGATGGCGATGGAAAAAGTCGTCAGCCAATGTGTGTGTATTTTAAGCCTAATTAGTTTAATGTACGACTGATTAATATTATTCTATATATCCTGGAATTATTATACGTCTAAATCTAATTTAAAGATGTTGTATTGACTGTATTAAGTAGCAACAGGTAGGCAGATGTTTAAAGTTTAAACAGTTTTGATTTATAATGAAATATATTACATTGTTAATCTAAGTGCTAATAATTAGCTTTTAGGGGTCGAAATCTCCTCAGACCTGAATTTTGGGCGGTTCATTGAGTCCAAAGCCAAGGTGGCAGCTAGAAAACTTGGCGTTCTTGCAAAGGTCCGGCGGTACTTCACACCGGGACAGCTTTTAATGCTATACAAAGCACAGGTCCGTTCGTGTGTGGAGTACTGCAGCCACATATGGGCCGGTGCTGCAAAATGCCACCTGGCAGCTTTGGACTCGGTGGAAAGGCGTGCGAAGAGACTAATTGGTGATCCAGATCTGGTTGAGTCCAATCTACAGAGTCTTGAGCACAGGCGAAGGATAGCCAGCCTTTCGGTGTTTTACAGGATGCATTTTGGAGAGTGTGCGCAGGAATTACATGATTCGATTCCACCATCTCACTTCTACCATCGGACAAGCCGACGTACGGCGAGTATCCACCCTTATGTTGTTGAAACCTCTACGACCCGGACCAAGCGGTTCGCCTCGTCGTTTATACCACGTACATCAAGGGACTGGAACAATTTGCCTGCTGCGGTCTTCCCGTCCGATTATAATTTGGGTGTCTTCAAGGCAAGAGTGAATAGGCTCCTAATAAACTAGTGCGCCTCACCATCAACGATTGCATCACTGCTTACCATCAGGTGGGATTGCAGTCAAGTACTAGTTTATAATATTTAAAAAAAAAAAAAAAAAAAAAATTAAATGTATTATTAATTATCAACTAATTGTAGATGAATAATCGTTTGTTAATAGCCATTATATTAATATAAGATAGTGTATTTATAATCGAAGTTAATGTCATAACTAACAGTCGTTGCGATAGTCAGTCATCGCTTAACCGTTGTACAAGGAAGAGGTGAATTTTGTGATTAAAGTGCTGTGGAGATATTACTGGATTTTATTTCGCAATACTTCTGAGGCTATCCCATAATATGAATGTAAGTTCAACTTGAATTGACACTATAGGTATTGAGTGGCTAAACTAGTACTATCTTCTCCATCTATTAACATGTCGTATGTTGCGGCCGCGCTCTTCATATGATCGGCATCGGCGGTAGTAATTAATTAAGGGGCTCTGAGATACCGACTATGTTGATTGCTTGACATTCAATGGAATGTGCCTACTACAGTTTCAATATCTGTTAGGATATTGATCTGAAATGTGCGGCGTTATTATATTAGTTCGTAAATAAAAAGGCTTAAGTGTATTTAAGTTAAGTGTTGGTATGTATTTTATCTATTTTTTTTTTATTTATAAATAGGTAAACCAACAGCTGTAAAATCACTTACTCGCCTTTTCTGAGGCACTAAGTATGTAGAGAGAATGGTTGATTAACAATTTCTGAATCTGCCATTCTCTGCACATCTTGCTACAGCCACCAGTTGTTTCTTTTTATTTTATTTTTTTTTGTTTTTAATAAAAATAAATAAATAAAAGTTTGTTAACTATTAAATAAGTATCAACAAGCCAGTTACACGTTCTTGGATTCTGATAATATAATGCTTAATGATTAATATCTTCTTTATATGGAAAGAAGCCTTTGCCCTATAATTATTTAAGAATCAACTGCCGTTTGTTAGTTCGGTTAAAACTCAAGTACGGCTGGGTCGATTTAGCTGATTTTGGTGTTGAAATGTTTGTGAAAGTCCAGGGAAGGATAAAAAAAGTTGAGTATATATACATAATTATATACTCAACTTTTTAATTAAAAACGCTTGGAATATAGTAAAAACAAAAATGGGATTATTGAGTATTTAGATTAAATTGTCACCATGACAACGGACCAACAGAATTATTTTTCGTTGACAATTTATGCGTACGTTCTGAAATTTATTATGTTACTAAACTTACAAACAGGTTTTATGCAGCAAAAAAAAGTCAGAGACAAACTTCAAGTATTATTATGTATTAAATTATATTTACTTCTACTTTTACAACAATTAATTATATACTTAATTCTTTACAAAAAGAACTTTTTTTACTGTTGGAACTTCAGTTAAAGTAGACCGGGAAAAGTATATAAATTGGATGTAACATAGAGACACGCAGCGCAGTAGTTCAGTTTAAAATTATGAATTTAGTATTTTTAAAATCAATGCATTCCAGTAAGGTAGTTAGGTTAGGTAGTTAGGTTCGCTATAGGATAGGTATGGTAAGTTAGGTTAGGTTATATATACTTGTTGTCATTTTAATTCTATCGAACACAAAATGTTTAAATAAGATCACATTAAAGACTCGCTTAGTAAAATGTAAAAATGTAATGTGTGTAGTTATTATTGGTTTGGGTCTATTTGATGTCATATTATGAAACGTTTGAATAAATAATAAAATAAAACTTCCGTGTCAGTGTTAGTAACAAAACTCCACCGAAACGGTTTGACCGATCCTTATGGAATTTAGTGTGTAAATCGATTCTAAGGCAGAATTAAGTTTGCCGGGACAGTTAGTTATGGATAAATTAAACCCAGTCATACAAAAAATGATCGTGCTCATAACACAAACATTTGTTTTAGGTGGGAATCGAACCCACGAACCTCGGCATAGCAGCCTGGGCCACTAACTACTAGACCAATTAATACCACCACAACAAAATTTTACTTTCTTTTCTAGTGCTTGCAACTAACAAGGCAGTTAAAATTTATAAGTATACAAAACTACAATGATTACGTAGAAACAAAACAAAGTCCTTCAAAAAACATTCTCATTACAGTTACCTATAATCTTTCCCGGAAATCGACCTTGGTATAAAGTTTTGTTCCACGCAACATACGTAGGTACAAATACCTAGCTATAACCCCTTCAATGCTAACAGTTGGAAACTGAGACGACACGTCCCTATAAACTAAAGTTTCGACGAATTAATTCAACATACGTTTGATAATATTCAAAATTACATGTGGGTACAACTTCGTCTTTTATCGTGTTACCGAAATTCCGATCATATTTGACAGAGACATATACACCTCTCATTCACATTACATGAAATAGAGTGAGACAGGTAAAATACAGGAGCACGTCCTTTGTACCTATTAGCAGCCGCTCTCATATTTGAGGGAATGTTCAACCTCTCTTTTACACATTATAGGATGAAGTGTGACAGATAGTTCGACTTGAAATTGTCTGCTTCAAATATAGGGGCGAATAGCTAACAGTTTCGTAGTTGGTTCTGTAAACTCTCTGGTGACATATTTGGTTCCGAATAAAGTTTTCGTGTTACATGTGTATTATGGATGTAACAAAGATGCAGAAGCGGAGGTCAATAAAGGTGGAAGCGAAGGTAGGGAAATAAAGAAAGAAAGAATTAAACATTTATAAAATAAAGTCTGGACTGCCTCGTTGGCTGAGCATGAGGTTTTGGGTTCGATCCCCGGGTCGGGCAAAGCGTTATTGAGTTATACCATCTGGAATTTCCCAGTAGCAGCCCGGAGTCAGGATTTGTGCCCGATTGATGGCAATAGGCTCGCCCCCTATTACATGGGACTTAAACATAACCGGCGAAATGTGGGTGTACTAACAAGTACACCTCAGCCTCACCCTTCGGGGATTACAGGCGTGATATTATGTCATGTATGTTAAAATAAAATTATTTCAAAGGTAAATGAAAAATGTGTATTAAGTAATAACAATTTTGCGTTTTGGTCGCCTTTAAGGCATAGTGGTTGGACATTAGTAATTTCTTAAAAGTTCAAATACATAATATTATTATGTCTTATTTGTCATGAGTATAAAGCCCCGTATTCATGGTAAACATTTGTTTAGCAACAAAGTTGAATCATCGTGTTGCGGTGTTCACGCTCCACATCGAGCGAGAGCTGTTAACAACTCTGCAACACACAGTGTTGCTAGCAACATGTTGACAGCAACTCCGCAACACGTTGATTCAACTTTGTTGCTTTACAAATGTTTACCATGAATACGGGGCTTAAGATGTTTTTTTACTTGATGCCAATTTGTTTTACGAGACATCCGATTTAACCGTATCCAAAATTGCGGAGGCAGATCCGATAGCGGAGGTGATAATATATAATTCTTGCGGAATTTTCGCATTTGCGGAATCGAAGGCGACGTGACATTACAACCCTAAATGAAATGCGAATAGAATTTGGCGTATAATATGAATTTGATTTGATAGAGTGAAATAGGTAAATTGATTCTAGTTTGGTATTTTTACAACCTACTTTTAAATCATTTTGTTCGAAACTTGAAAATTATTCAAATAAAAACTGTTAAATTATTCTCTTTCACTTTTATAACATCAAACATTACAATTTGTAGTTAAATTTAAATAACCGTGATAGTCCAAGAGTTAACTACCCAAGGTTTAGACTTAAATTCGGTATAAAGACCCGGGTGGATGGAAATGTGGTTTTGAAGGGTATTTTGTTGGTAGAGTAATATTATGAGTTTTCATTATGGTGTCCAAATTATTAAGATCAATTTATTGAACACATTAAGATCCTTGTAGCAAACAGCTTTAAGCTAACCAGAAAAATACTCTTCAAAGTTTCCAAAAGAGAAAAACACCACGCATTGGCAAGCGCAGCTTAGGGCGTCCACCGTAAGAACCACAGGATTGCGCTGAATGTAACTTGCTTCCACCCGGTCCCATTGGATATAAAGGAAACCTATATTCAGCAGTGGACATCCTTCGGCTGTTATGATGATGATGATGTAGCAGTAAAATAAACTAGGCTAAATGTACAATGCCTAAAACTCCTAAAAAAAAAAATCTTGAGGATCGACGCCGAGTTGCTAGCCTGTCGGTTTTCTATCGGTTATATTTCGGAGAGTGTGCATCAGAATTGCACGATTTAATTCCACCAAGCCCTTTCCATCATCGGACCACCAGACTTACAGCACTGCGCCACTGGTACATGGTAGATATCCCAACCATACGTACTAAACACTATGGAAACACATTCATTGTGCGAACAGCTGAAGAGAGGAATTCCCTGCCGGTGTCGGTGTTTTCTGATAGCTACAACCTAGGGGTCTTCAAGTCAAGAGTGAATAGGGTTCTTCTAGGCAAGCGTGCTTCATCGTCGACCACAATCATCGCTTACCTTAAATAAAAAAAAATGTAGCAGAAATCTTATATTAACGTAAAAAAATTGGTTGCCTGTAAAGTCGGTATACGGGCGAAAGTTTTACGTGACAACGACTTTGAGTGGTAAAATAATTTTAATGTGAATATTCATTCGTATAGTAGGAAGAAGGATGAAACTGTGCTCGAGTGGAAGGGACGCGTGCCTTTCACTTTTTATGTCTGTCTCTCTCGCTCTTAGGCGGGCTAACCATGCCCGAGTGGAAGGGACGCGTGCCTCTCACTCGCTCTCATTGTGAGCGCATAACGTGAGCGGAGCGTAACGCAGTTTCTTGAAGTGTCACCCGGCAAACCAATTTATAAGACGTTGTCACGTCAATAAACTAGGCTAAATGTATAATGCCTAAAACTCCTAAAACCACTTTAAAAAAGCTCACTCGGTGTAACAACCAATTTATAACACTCGGTCTCCAACACCGAGCACAGCCGAGCTCACCCGAGTTTAACCGATCCCATTGGAATCACGTAATAACAAGACATGTTTGGCCAGCCCCAACATAACAGCGTCGCCAGGTGATCCCACTACTTCACGCGTACCAAAACTTTCCTCGGCTTTTCAATTTACATTTTTTCGATTATTTGTCCTGCATTCGGTATTCTGTGCATGTTTTTTCTTTGTGTTCTAATTTTGTTAGGGGCACGATTTCATTGCGATTGGGTTCGGATAAGTGGTGACTGTATTGTTTCACATTGCTAGTTTTGTGTAAATATATGTTTTGTTTTTGGAACGAAGTTTCTTATCGCGCTTTGCAAAAGGAGGCTAGACGGAAAAATTAAGACCAAAAGTTGTAACGACACTTTTTGCTAAGGTTGTAAGCCGTGCAGCGTGCGCGTTTTTCTCTGTCTGTCTGTCTCTCTCTCTCTCATAGAAACCAAGCCAGTTATTTTCGTTTCGTGTTTCTATTTCGCATTGAACAATGTGGTATCGCGACGATTATTTTTGTTGAGTGTATACAGGTTTATTATACAGACGCCAGCACGTCAAGTTACCCCAATGTGTCAAATTTCTTTGATCGTTTTTCAACTTTATGTCAAACAGAATAAGGTTCATATTCAATTGGGAAAATTTGACACATTGGGGTAACTTGATGTGCTGGCGTCTGTACATAAGTAATAAATAATAAAACCAACTATATAACTTCGTTCTATCCGGGTGTTCCTTGACGCCTTTCAAGTATTTTCGTTGTGTATTTAAGCAGCTCGTGGTTAATTAAAAACGGCAATTTGGATCAACGTTCCGATTGGGTGATGATTGACGGGTAATCATCTATTACAAAAAACTTATAGCTGTTGATAGTTAAATAGGTGTCATTTTGTAGATATTTGATGTAGAAAAGTCCGACAACCAGTCCAAACAAAAGAAATCGAGTCACTCAAAACGCAAATACAGTAATTCTGCTATTTATATTATAGAAAGAAAATGGCGTATATGGCATCAACTGTTTGCCAACTGTCAAGTTTATTTCATTTTCAGTCATATCACAACTGTCGTTAACACTTGACAGTTGACAAAGAGCTGTTTCCATATAGGCCATTTTCTTTCTATTGTCGCCTTATCAATTACGATAATAGAAATAGAACAACAGTAGGCCTAGCCATATTATTACAAATAATATGGCTATGCCTGCTGGTTAGACTAGAGGCCGACCCTAACGCAGTTGGAAAAAGAACTGTAAGACATCCATGTAAGACATACACATCTCAATAAATTATTGCGCAACTGGTTGAACTAATTTAGTATCAGTAGGTATCTTCATAGCGCTCCCATACGCTAAACGTGCAAAAAAAACTAGAAAAACAAATATAATATCGACTGGTAGTTTAGCTTACCATCCCAAATATGTAATAAAAGGTGTTGTTAAAAAAGTATTACTACAACGCTACTTAAAGTCTAAGAGACGCTGTGTTTGTGAGCACTTTATCTAAAGCATGCAAAACCACAGAGTAAATAGTTATACAGAAACACAATTTTGAGAACCTGCATTATGATGACTTACTATACACCATAAAGCAGGTACTCAAAATTGTGTCGTAATCGTTGATAGGCACGCGTTTAACCACTATCTCATCTGATTCTAAGCGATGATGTGGTCATCGATGAAGCATACCTGCCTAGAAGCAACCTGTTCACTTTTGACTAACCCTTTCCTCCCCTCCTCGCCTCCTATCCCTGTCTCATATTTCCTTGATTTATTTTATTTTATTACTTTTAAGAAAACTTACAGCTAATGCATTCAAGTAATCAGAAGTAATAATATGAAGAACAAGTCATTTTTTTTTTAATAATAATTGTTGTGAGTTCTACAAAAGAAACTGGCTGACTCCAACTCGGCCAATAAGAGAACTCAATTGCTGCCGCTCCACTAAATCCGGTACAGTTCTCGTTTCAAAAGTTCTTTCATTTATGGCTTCATAAAAATGTCACACAAAAATAATTGTTAAACCTAACCGGTTAGATAACTTCATATCAAGCTTGCTTTATAGCCTGTTTAGGATAGCAAAGGATACTGTTGAAGCGTCTATAATACAGTGGCCATCATTCTTTAATTCAAAAAGTGGCTAAATAGTATTTGCTTATAGGAAGTTCTGCTTCTGTTCCGTTATCTTTTCCATATTTCCACCTTGTGTTTGCGTATCAGATATTTTGTTGTAGTTAGTTAGGAAGCTACATAAACTTAACCAGTAACTAGATGCGGGAAATTGAACAGAATAATTAAAGTTTCTTAGAGATGTAGGTAACATAAGCAGTTCTCCGTACACGTTGCTAAATACAGTCTTAATTAGCAAGAAATATGGTGTTGTGATTTTAAAATATTGTATCGAAAATGCTAGCTGTCCCGGCAAACCCCGTTTTACCTAAAAACCAATTTTATTATCTTACGTCCTATTTTTAGACCTACTAAATAGGTACACAAAAATTGAAATGTTTCCGAGGAGTTTTGTTACTAACAGACGAGAGAATTTATTATGTTAGATTAATTTAAGTAACATATTTATTTGCATTGCATTAAGCTACAATAGATATCATTTTAATTAATTCCTTACAAAAACAAGTAAAAAATGAATGAAAACCTCTTTGAAGTAAAATATTGTCAATTATTTTTAAAGAGGATGTCTCCCGGCCTATTATTAAAATTATTTGATAACTATTTTCACGTCCAAAAGCTACTCGTGTAGAAGTTGAAAATCAGTGTTATAATAATAACATATAATTACCATAAATAACAAATTGTTTTTCTTTCTTTCTTTGTATTAATTACACATCAATTTCAACATAGTAAGATTGTAATACCAACTGTCATATTCCATTCAAAATGTCTTAAGATTTAGACCTAGAAAATTCATGTATCACAACATGAATTTTCTAGGTCTAAATCTTAACCTATAGCATACCTATAGCATCTATGATGCTGCGATTAGATGATTGTATTTTTGGACTTAATCAACGCAATTGTTTTTTTTAACATGAGAAATATTATTGATAGCGGATATGTAACAATGTTATTTGGAGTTAAATATTGTATACTCGCCATTATTTTGGGGTGACAACACTAAGTCCATGGAATTGTCCTTTTAGTTTTTCATGGCATTGCCAAGTGGTTGGTGGACGACTCTACACACTTTCTTTTGAACAAAAAATGTAACATGTCCATTCAATGTGGTAAAACTGCCAGCCTTTTGGGTAGGAACTTTATTTGATTATTTACATATATCTTTAAGCACACAAATATCTAGAGGCGGACTTAATACTACTTTTACTACACTACACACACACACGCACACACATGAACACACACATACAGACTAACACACTTACACACTTAACACGGTAGTGCCCCCGCCAAGACAAGCCAAGCTAAGCGCAAGGGCACTACCTACCTTTTCTCGATGTGTTTCGTCGTTTTTTCTTTCTACATATCAGTACAAATGTATAGCTTGGCTGTTTCGTTACTTACTTCAGAAACTAAATATTCGCATCACCTCAGGACGGTAGCAAAACGGTGAAGCCATACATTTTTACTGATAATATGTAGAATTTGTGAAGTTAGGGTCGGTAGGTTAGGCCGTGTAGATTCAGAAGCTTGGCTCTACATGAGATCTGATATCTTTTTCACAGGGCAAACCTTATAATGTGGGCGTCTTAGAAACATTTTACATGAAATGTTTTGGTGGGATACTACTATTACTACACTACACACACACACGCACACCCACACACACACACTTACACACTTACACACACTTAATAGTACTTACTTAATGTGTTCGCAGCGATGCGGATGTATTTTTTGATGCTCTATGATTCCTTTCCCTTGTTTTATTCTTCTCTAGATTTTTACTCACCGAAAACAATAAACAATATCCCAAACTCCGGGTTTCAGATTCAAACTACAAACATACTTAGTTCACAGTATACAATATCGTGAAACTTGAGTAATATTATAGCACTAACTTAGCGGATAACACTCCTGTTTCAAGTTACAATGTTACTATTTACTAAGTAATCGTAGATCTACCTTGTTCAAGCTTGTGGCTAAATAATAACACGAACCGCTTGAAGGTTAAGCAACGCTTGACGAGGTTGGTTTGTGGATGGGCGTCCATTCATTACATAGTCAGAGTCAAAGTAATTTATTGGTCAAACATAAGTAATGTTATACATGGTATAAAATGTAGTTGTCTTACTAGGTTTTGCCTTGCAAGGCGTACAAATTAATTATAAACTTTAAAATATATGTCATTAATTAATTACATTCTATTAGTGTGATGATTTATTAACAAACTAAATTTGTAAGAATCGTAGCCTATGGCGGCTCTATAGTTTTTGACTACCCCCGTGGGAAAAACGCGTCAGCTTATGTATGTACGTATGATTTTAATTCCTTGACAATTTATTAAAAATCTTTGGTCACATGCTTAGACAACTTTTTTTGAGTAATATGTATAGTGTCTTATGTCTTCAGCGTGTCTCGATAGCGTCTAGTGTTTAGAGTTTTAAAATTAGATAGATAAATAACATATCAGGATTCTTCCGTTACTCGGAAAGGAAGTTAAGCTGTTGTACCCGGCTGTCATTTTTAGATCTTTGACAGTCGGTATTGGTAAAGGGTAAAGTATCAAAGCAACAAAATATTTGTCAACCAATTATGAAGTTGCCAGCTTTAAGAATACACTCATAACCACTGAGCCATTACGTCATTTTATACCTCAAATGAAACTAATAGACACTAAACCAATTAGCAAAGGCCTAAAACCGTCAGTCAACATTAAGCTGGTCTGGAACGTTATTCCATAAAACGTCAGTATCTAAACAACAGTATACAAATGTCTTATTCATTGCTCCCTTATACTGCGGCAGTATGTTTCTTGAAACTCATCCCTTGAGGGTTGAGCTTATTTATGTTAATTTAGTGTCTGCCAACCGCCTTATACGATATTGTACTTACTTCCCGTATTATGTAGAGTGAATTACTCCTTCTAAGAAAATGAGCAAGTTATACCGAATATTTGTACAAATTGAGACACCTTTGTCTTTATCAAAGCTACTAGGTAGTGTTCGCTTTCATCTTCCTACTGCTGGGAAAAAGTTTCTTCCAATGATTTCCCAAATAAAATACATCTATAGGTTATTATTTTTTACAAAATATTAATTTATCAAAATAATGACAGGTCACAATGTCGACTATTTTCTGCTAATGTCTAAAGTGGATTGAAAAGCAAGCGTGTAGAAAGACAGGTTATACTATGCTTTAAAATCTTCGGCTCTTATTTAAGATCTCTGATTATCGTTGCAGGCAGTCAGAGCCTGTAAATCTGTCTTACCTAAGAGTAGGTATTGTGATATGATTGTCCCCAGGTTCGGAATACTGGTATACAGCCACATCAATTGTGCTGACTGGATCTGAGACGACCTTAACATACTTAATATAGGAGTATTTGGGATAAGAATTTTCAAAAACTACTTATGTACTCGTAGTTGCATGACTTAATACAATACCTATACAAGTTTTAGTTGGTCACAAAGCATAAAATTGTAGCGAAAATAGTCCTTATTTGCTGGGCCGTTACACACGCCTGCCATAAAATACTACAGTTTAATAGCAAAACCAGTTAGCGTCGTTTTCCACTCGGGTAAGTATTTTCCTAACTTCGGTGGCAAATTATTTTGAACTACGGGGAACTTAAGTTGGAAAGTCTGCCACGATGTTCACTTGTTCTGTTTCTTTTAGTTCACTATGAGAATTGACAGATGTTTATGCTGTCTGTAAATAAATTTTAATTTGAAATAATTATAAAGTAGGTAGAGATTATTGTTTTGTTTCTAAAACGATGTATTAATAACCTAACGTAGTCTTAGTAACAGGCCTTCAAGCCACATTTTTTTCCCACTTGACCCAACTAAAACGAACTCTAAAAATTACTTAATTTTAAATTATATGTTTTAATTATGTTGTGTGTTTGTGTTCTGTTGTTGTTGTTTGTGTTTGTCAAATAAGTCGTTGTTGTTTTCATTTGTAAGGTTTTTTTTATTGTGTACAAAACAAAAAGTATTCCTCAACCAATTTTTTACAGGAACTATTTTACTCTCAAAACACCCACAGAAGCAAAATCACAAATTCCAAGCATAATACCGAACGTGTGAACATAAACCAAACAAACAAAACACGTTCGCAGAATTGCATTTATACTCAACAGTTTCCATAACATTAATTGCCAGATAGGCTTTCTACGGCGTTTGAACTCATTAGCCGGGAAAGCCCTTAGAAGTGAGCGCTGTGTAGCGATTAACAACATTATTATTTACACGCGATACCTACATAGTGCCTCAGTACAACAGTTTGCTATTATGTTTGTAAAGCTGAATGCTAGGCGACAACTAATTTTTATTATTATTTATTTAATACGCTTTATGCACAAGTAACAAAAACTGAAAAGACAAATAAGTGACCCAAAAAAAACATATAAAAATTAATACACAGATTTATACTTACATACTTAAAACAAAATAAATCCATACATACACACACACACATATATACAAACTTATACGTAAAGCGTCTATACGTAAATGTGTGTACCTATTCATAAAATTTATGTGACTTAATAAAATATTTCTTTGGTACATGTTTTCACCTAAGAACTATAAACTGATACGAGTAGCAACAAAACTTTGCTTGGCCACCACAAAAGTTATGTTGTCAAAACTTTTTCGCCTTAGCGTTCCCGTGTTTGTGTGTTGCACCTTCAAATACAGCGAGTAATTTCTTGCTGAAAATAGACCAGACCAACTTTGATGACAAGACATTGATTCAGGTGGATAGCTGATAACATTACTTTGTTTTGGGTTCAATTATCTGTAACAATAGATTCCATCAATCAAGTTTATTTACTGTGTATATGGGACTCACTGTGGCTTCGGACGAATGCAATTTTTTTATTTCTTAAGATTTTTATACCATGTCATTAATTGAACAGTCATGTCATGTTCCCATTTTGTTGTTGTCATGTGTTGTTGTTGTTGTTTGTTGTTGTTTATTGAAAAGAGTATGCTTAGATGGTTTGGTCACGTTGAAAGGATGGATGAAAGGCGACTAACGAAAGGTATTTACTAGGCAGATGTAAGTGGGAACCCCGAGAGGGGACGCACTAGGAGGACATACATAGACCTTATTGGTGAGGTTCTTCGTATGAGTCTTCTGAGTGGTTAGCTCGGTGACCAAGTATAAAAACTTTGTCACCAAGCTAACCACTCGGAAGACTCATACATACATACATGCATAAACTCACGCCTTTTTCCCATGGGGGTAGGCAGAAACTACAGAGCGCCATATGCTACGATTCTTACATACTTCTTTTGCTTCGTTTACATTCAATTATGTTGTCATACACACACGTCGGTTGCGAGTACTGCGCACCTGACCTTTCCGAATAATCTCACCAATTCTAAGGACCACTAAGAAGAAAAACCAAAAAATCAACCGAATCCAATGCGGCTATTATAACTTAGCCACAAGCTCCTTTTATTTTAGACACGTATTTATTTGAATAATACTTCAAGCATTTTCTACTAAGTCTACTTAAGATATCTATGTGTGTGTCTAAGTTATCCTTTAAACCTTAAGTGACCGCACACTATTCGAAAGCAAACTAACTTCTTTCGAAGTGTTTTAAAGACTCACGTTACTTTTTATTAAGGTTAGTTTTCAGATTTTTAATAGTTATCCCAAGTTAATCCCAAAAAGTCACGTTTAGCGTAGCTGTGTATTTTTTTTATTCAGATAATCGTGATTCGTTCATGTGCCTGCATCAGCGAATATACGAACAAAGTTGGGTTTATTTTGGAATATTTTCAGGTATCTCACGTTTATTTTAATTCAATTCAGTTTTATTTTGAAATACTTAACCATATTATATGTATGTTATTATTTTGCGGTTCAACGATATGTAGTCATTGAATCATAGTCGGTAGACTGAAATTTGTTTATCAAACGTATAATCTGCAGGTTTGGGTGGCAAAACATGTAGTAGAGTATACCTAAAAGGTAAATTTTTGAGCTGTGTCAAAAAATCTGTAAGACCTGTAAACATTACGCCTGTAATCCCCGAAGGGTAAGGCAGTGGTATACCTGGTAGTACACCCACATTTCGCCAGATCTCATGTAATAGGGTGAGAGGCAGCTTTGGACTCAGTGGAAAGGCGTGTGAAGAGGCTTATTGGTGACCCAGATTTGGTTAGAACCAATCTGCAAAGCCTTGAGCATAGGCGTAGGATAGCTAGCCTTTCGGTTTTCTATAGGATACATTTTGGAGAGTGTGCACGAGAATTACATGACTTGATTCCACCATCACCTTTCTACCATCGGACAACCCGGCGTACGGCGAGTGTCCACCCTTACATCGTTGGCACTCCCACGATTCGGACAAAGCGTTTCGCTTCGTCGTTTATACCACGTACATCGAAGGACTGGAACAACTTGCCTGCTGCGGTCTTCCCGTCCGATTATAAATGGGTGTCTTCAAGGCTAGAGTGAATAGGCTCTTAATAAACTAGTGCGCTTCAACATCACTGATTGCATCTCTGCTTACCATCAGGTGTGATTGCAGTCAAGCACTGGTTTATAATATTTAAAAAAAAAAAATGTCTCTTGAATCGGGCACAAATTCGCTACTGAGAAATTCCTGATGGAAAACCTCAAAAACGTTTTTCCCGATCCAGGATCAGACCTGGAACCTTATGCTTAGCCTTACCTTACCTTATTTGTTTTTACCAAAAATCACACTACTTAATACTTTGACTTCGGATAAAAGAAAAAATAGTAAATCATTCACGATACGGCTTTTCTCAAAAGCTTGAAAGAAAACTCCTTACTCAACAAAAAACATAAAACCTAATAAGCATAAAAGTCTAATTGTTTGATGGTTATTCAGAGTCTGCTACAAAACTTCGTAGGTTAAAGTTCGTGTCGCAAAAGGCGCATATATTCTACGTTTCTTCG
This sequence comes from Euplexia lucipara, assembly GCA_921972225.1. NCBI lineage: Eukaryota > Metazoa > Arthropoda > Insecta > Lepidoptera > Noctuidae > Euplexia > Euplexia lucipara. Next base: position 2,183,082 of record OV179147.1, on the reverse strand, counting down.
CGAGTATTTGGTTAGACTTTTGACATACAAAATACTTTGCCTTCCTTGCATTCCCCTTGTGGGATTTCACTGAAGAATATTTTGCTATTATCAAAGTTAGTTTTTATTTTCTCCAAGTTGTTTGAGTAAATAACTATGATTCGGTGGATTTCTAACGATAAGAGAAGAATATAAGAATTCATCTTGTTTCTGGTTTAACCGCAATCGGCTAAAAGAGGTGTTCTAAATTGAATTTGGCAACATGGTTCTAACATCCAATTTCACTGTATTTTTTTATTACCTTTGGAGTTTACGACCTACAAAGTTTGTTTATTACGCAAAGAAATTTTCCGTCAAAATGCATTGCCAACTGCATAAAACTAAACTTTTCTCCAATTCTGTGACCCCTTTTTTAGCGGTAATGTCTTAAAATTAAGATTTATCACATCATCGGCCTAGACTATGTTTGGGTCAGTATCCAATCTGACCCAGAGGCAGCTGAGAACTGGTATTTACAAGGAACGAAAGCCTATTTGACCTCCACGACCTAGATTTTCGATAACACAATACTCTTTGGTAAGAGTAGTTTTCAGACTTTCAGGCCCGTAAAGGTTGTCAAAAATATTAAAATTCTAGCCAGGCTTACAGTTGACATTTAAAGCTTTTTATGACATGCTTTCTGACAAACTTAGACGTCCCAATATGTAATAAATCGTCCCAATATGTAATAAATCGTACCTGGCGCGGACCTCAAAAATCACAGCTTAGTTTTCGATCGATCCGTGCAGTTACTATTTAATCCCGAGCAAAAGTGGATAACACTATCGATACAAAAACAAGCAACAATATAATCGCCTAACCATTTGATTAAATACAGTCGCAGATAAATAAATGAACCTGAACACACGATCGCATGTGTGTGGGTTCCCCTTCATGGCCGTGCCTTATATAACGCGTCAATTGCACGCAATCAACATTTAGACCCTGGTTCCCGCATAATTGGCACTTACACCACGAAAGCTTATGATATTTCATTATTGCGCTTGCTTTTCTAGTGGTTTTATGAATTGGATTTCATATTTTTGTACGTATTTTGTCAACAATGTTGTTTCACAATCGAGGTTGTACGGTGGCGCAAAAGGTTATTTTTATACAAAGGAAAATTGAGCATTGACCGCCGCGTTTATTCGATGCGTGTTAGCGATTTCAAATTAAGTTTTCTTACGAAGTAATGAATCGAGTTTCTTTTGCCGTAACTGCGTCATTACACATTAGACAATATTAATACCTTTTATTTGTATCGAATGGAAAAATACGTTAAGCTGGTGATCGTGGTTGTAATTTCAAAATTTTTGGCAATCGTGACTGGTAAACTCGAATTAACTGATTTCTAGTCATACTAAAGGCTACTGTGTAGGTACAAAATCTTCAGAATTGTAGATTAAAGATAGACAGTGGCTCCTTGTAGAATCCGAGTAATACGAGTAGGTTGTATGTCATAAATGAATATAAAAGTTAATGTAAATGGTAGTAAAACCCGGAGGGGATTTACTCCTATGCTCTAACTCTCAATACAACGGAGGTTGTATTGAGAGTTAGAGCATCGCACAATAAATTGCAGATCAGTGAAGTGTACCTACGAGTTATAAGTTCTGAAGCCAATATTATTTAAACGTATTGTTATTTGTAGATACATGACAGTTGTTACGAGTATAGTGGAAAAACTCAGAACTCCTAAACTCTGACAAGTTCTACCAAGGGGTATCTCTTTCACTTGCTACACTTTAGCTATCATCTAACATAATATAGACAACTAAACAAAAAAGTAAAATATTAAACTGACTAAAAAAAGCCTCCAGGTTTTAAGAACTCGCCCGTTTACAAGTGTTCACGATATCGCAAAATAATAAACCAGGAACATCGAAGTTAAAAAAAAACAATTAATAGCGAATAGTCAAAACAATAACAAGACTAAGGTCAGCCACGACCAGTTACCACAAGCACCACCCTAAGTGGTACGCAGCTGCATACGGTAAGACTGGAAGCCGATATAATGGGCTTTTTGACAAAACTTTAGTTTTCAGTCCCTCATCTAGATTACAAGAAAATATTCGACACATATTTTTTCTTTTTTCACGTAATTAAAAAATATCGGCGATACATTGAGTCAAAATGTCGCATGACGTCACTAGCCAGTACCGTTTATGCTAGCTAATCACGTAACAAGCCGCCAATCTTCAACTTTAATGCGTTTAATCTAAGCAGTTTTCCATCAATTTGAAAAAGAAAAAAATATGTGTCGAATATATGTTCTTGTTATCTAGATGAGGGACTAAAAAACTAAAATTTTGTCAAAATAATATTCCATTGAGCAATCCGCTGAAGGAGAACGTTGCGTTGACCGTATAGTTAAGTACATAACCTTTCTGCAGTCCTTAGTTCTTCTTTTATTTACTTTAACAATACCAAATATCATGCTCGTACGTGCGTGTAATATTCTTAAAAAGTTGTCCAAAGTTTTCGCTTCACGTATTAATGTACAGATATATCCCTGTAGGTACTAACAATCTCATAGTTCCGAAGTTGTGTTTGCGGGATTTCTAAGCGGTGGTGACTTGTTTTATGTAATGGTTTTATGATAGCACATTCGTCGTAGAGAATATTAAAGATGGATCAGTTTGTAGACACATGATTGTAAAATTATATTTCTAGCGTCCTTAAAGCGGTGTCCTGCGTGAGCGACGAACACGACGCGACGCGACGCAAGACGACGCGACGTAATACGACGCGATGATACACGCGACTAATGTCCTACGTGATTTTGGTCATTACTTCTCGAATCATGGAGAAGTACAGTACAATTTTGCTTTAAAGTTAATATTTAATATGGTGTCGCATCTGGTCGCTCTCACAACACAAACTATAAAGTATTAAAAAAATATTTTAAGGCGTTTTATGCATCAGTAAACATGCTCTAATTTAACACTACTATTGATTGTCTAATCTTAACGCAACAATGGCATATAACTAGCTCTTTGTTTACTGCCTGTAATAATTAGCCGTCGCTTAAAAAAATATACATTTTTGTAAATGATCCAATTTCTTTTTCACTATAAAGGTTTTAAACATAGAAAACCCATATCAAGACAAGTCTTTATTTTTGAATTTTGAAATTAAATCATAAACATTTGGTCATATTTTAATTTGTCATTAAGAACGGCAGACTTTATCAATTGTTTTCAAACTCAACACCTCCGTTTCCACCGCTCTATTATTATCTCGCTATTACCAACAATTAACGCAGCTTTATAATAATGTAATTAATTAACACCACGTGATCAGTCTCGTGGTTTCAGGCTTAACTAAAACCAATGCATACAGACGCCGAATAAACTTTCGAAAAATCTTTTTTGCAAAAAATAAAACCGACTTAAAAAAAAACACCAACCGGTGTAAAATAACTCTAAATTCGGAAGTCGGTGGCCCATCATGAAAAAGACAAAACCGCCAAAGCCACAGACTTCCTAATTTAGAGTTTTATTTTTTGCAAAAAAGATTTTTATTTTTCCATTTTTAGTTGTTCCCATACAAATATTTGCCATGAATTTATTTTTATATTGTTATTTGTTAACAATACATGTCATGGTAATAGGGTTATCCACTTATCCCTAATAAATGAAACTTATTATACCTAACTGTCGAAATCTAGGTATATTGTACACATCTGCGTACCCCTCAGAGCATACAGGCGTGATGATACGTCATGATGTTGTATAAACAATAAATATCCAAGCGATTCCAGCAATCACGACAGATTTGCCGTCTATTTTTGAAGAGTTCCATTGTATATCTCCGAAGATCAGCACCAGATCTTAACCAAATTAAAATGGGACCACCTCGGGAGTATACTCTTTCACATAAAAAAAGAATTTTGAGAATCGGTCCACAAATGGGGGAGAAATCGCGTAACAAACACACAAAAAAAAGAAAAAAAAAAAAAAAACATACCGTCGAATTGAGAACCTCCTCCTTTTTTTGAAGTCGGTTAACACTTTTGAACGTCAAACACACAAGTTCCATCATCATCCTATATGCGCAGCCTTTTCTTTAAAAAAAATCGCGCACCAAGTGAGTTACTAACCACACACATAGGAAAAAAATAATGTAAACAAAACAAAATAAGTAAACTTCCCACATTTTAAAAATCTTCTGGCCGCAGTTTAATTAAAACATACCGTAGAATAAAAAGAAGGACATTAAAAAACAGAAACTTTAATTCAGTTTCTTACTTTATAATGCACGGTATTCGCGTGCCTCACGTACCTGCGGATAAACGCGATGATTCGCTCATTTCACCGGTAATTTGTTGTTCCCTACAGTGGAGTATATTGTGGACGTTTCACATAAACTGAGCCGAATTTACGTGGGTAGAGATCTCTATTCAGTAACTAAGAGGAAAAAGAGTACCGTAAAACGGGGTAGATAGAAACTCAAGGGTCAATAGAAACAAAACTTCGAGGAGGATTTTACGCTACTTTAATATTGTTTGATACTAAAATGGTGTCGCAACTATTTATCTCAATGATTTAAAAGCAATATGGTGTTCGCATGTAACAAACAACTTTTTACTTACGTGAACATCTTCCTCAAAGTTTTGTTTCTATTCGCCCTTGAGTTTCTATCCAGTAAGAAAAGAAAGAAAAGAAAGAAAGAAAAGAAAGAAAGAAAGGAAAGAAAGAAAAGAAAGAAAGAAAAGATAGAAAGAAAGAAAAGAAAGAAAGAAAAGAAAGAGAGAAAAGAAAGAAAGAAAAGAAAGAAAAGAAAGAAAGAAAAGAAAGAAAGAAAAGTGAAGGTCCTTTCACGAGGCTGGTGTTGTATCTGGTGTGTTTTGGCCCGACGGTTGTTGTCGAGATCTGATATAGGTAATAATTTATTTTCTTCAATCGCGCGGATATCTTTAAAACTACGATGTGATATATTATATCAGTTTACTTGTTTGTGGCGAGATATACGAGTACGTCGATATAGTATAAAATAAATGAAGCAATACCTACTAAATAAATCAGTGGGTTTAGGGAGTTGCCTTCAAACTCATTTGGGACACATGTTGATTTGGATAGTTAGAAGTAATTTACACTTTGCTTTAATCAACTTAACATGTCAAGGAGAGGAGGAGGGAGTGGTACAACAGGTAATGTAATGTGTTATCTTACTTCTTACTTCTTATCTTACTAATACTATAAACGCGAAAGTTTGTGAGTATGGATAGATGGATGTATGGATGTTTGTTACTCTTTCACGTTAAATCTACAAAATGATTTTAATAAAATTTGGTATAGAGTAAGCTGATACCTTGGATTAACACATAAAGTTTTTATCCCTGTATTCTCACGGGAACGGGACCTACGCGGGTGAAACCGCGGGACGTCTGCTAGTTTACTATAAATCAAGGTTTCTTCACGATCTATTCCTTCACCGAAGTTAATGAAGCCTAAGATAAACTTAGAAAATACAATTGAATTGAATAAGTTACATTGGTATCGACGGATTTGAACCACAACCTCTTGCATGAGAGGTAGGCGACTTAACCGCTTAAGAACTAAATAACTTTTTATTTTCTGTTTGTTTTGAATAAGTATATAAAGTCAAAGTCAAAGTCAAATCGTTTATTTCAATTAGACCCATAACACGCACTTTTGAACGTTAACTTACAAAATAAAATAAATTAAGAGAATGATTCTAGTTGCACATTCCAAATGGTAGTTCCGTATGGAGTATATATAATAGTAAGTATTTAATGAAGCTAAGGTTTATAAGTATTGCGTGTATCTTCTAATTTTAATTATTTATAATTATTACGCTGTGGATTACGTCGTAAGTTACACGCTAATGTAGTTACGTAAAATAATTTGTTAACCATTTACATACATACGAGTACATGCATACATACAAAAACTCACGCCTTGTTCCCATGGGGGTAGGCAGAAACTACAGAGCGCCATATGCTACGATTCTTGCATGCTTTTCTTGCTTCGTTTACATTCATACATGCTGTCATATACACACACCAGTTGCGAGTACTATGCACCTGCCCTTTTGTAATCCATTTATTGTGTGTAATTATTTGTTGAATAAAATAAAATAAATACAAAGCAAGCCACACAATTTCTAGCCTTAGAGCAAACCGCCATCAAAGTAATATAAAATAAATTTGCGGTGCAGTTTACACGGTCGCAAACTTGTATCGTTGCGTGACCGCACCTCGCTGATGTGTCTTCACCTTTAGAAACAGTATTTCTTGATAAACAGTAAACGTGGATACAATGTGCAGTTATAAAATGAAATGAATATAAACCATCTTTTATGAAACGGTAGTAGAAAGGAGTTGCTTTTATTTTATCCTTTGTAACACTTTGTACTATGTTTCTTCCATTTAATGTTTAGCTTCTAAAAAAAACAGAATAGGGTGTAGTGAACAGACTGTTATAATAGATAGATCTACCTATAGTATCTATTTAATTAGTTAAAACAAAAATACTGTACGTACACTTTGTTTCTTTTAAAAAAATATTTATGCTGTCTTAGTTCTGTATTTATTTATCGTTACCAGTGTCACTTTCTAATACAATAGGTACATATTTACTTTATAACATTTACGTATAACCGACTTCGTGAATACACATTTAACTGATTTACTCGTTTTCTACTTATTTCTGACCATTTATTTATATACATATTATGTTTGAAACTGTTCTTCCGAATGTTTTTTCCTTCACTTAGTAGCCCCTCAAGGTTCATTGGAAGACCAGCGTCCTGATCATGTATCTCTTATAAATTATTGTGTGTGTGTTTTAATGACTGATGCCAAATAAATATTTTTCTTTCTTTCTTTTTTTTAGTTAAATAACATTACTGGGTAGCATGAGGTTCTGGGTTTAATTCTCAGGACGGATTTTTTTTTTTATTTTGATAGGCACGCGTTTGACCACTATCTCACCTGATGGTAAGCGATGATGTGGTCGACGATGAAGCACGCTTGCCTAGAAGAAACCTGTTCACTCTTGACTCGAAGACCCCTGGGTTGTAGCTATCAGGAAACACCGACACCGGCAGGGAATTCCACTCTTTGGCTGTTCGCACAATGAATGTGTTTCCATAGCGTTTAGTACGTATGGTTGGGATATCTGCCATGTACCGGTAGCGCAGTACTGTACGTCTGGTGGTCCGATGATGGAAAGGGCTTGGTGGAATTAAATCGTGCAATAGACGGATAGTGTTTTTCGGTTTTCCCATCAGGAACTGTTCAGATAAGTAGCAGACCGAAGCTTGATTTGTGGACTATTAATGGCTGACGCCTTATTGCTCAAACCTTACAGGGACACATGCATGATGGTACCTACAATTTGGTCAGTTAGAACAACATAATAAAACATAAGTTTCGATAAGATATGGATGTAGATCTATGATGTAGATATGAAGATACTTACGAGGATACTTTTCACACACGTATCACGTATACAGTAAACATCCCATGCATACGTACTAAACGTGTTGCGTGCGTATAGCTGAGAAGTGGAATTCCCTGCCGGAGTCTGTGTTTTCTGATAGCTACAAATTAGAAGTCTCTTTAAGTCAATGGTTAAAAGTTTATCATTGCATCGAGCCTATCAATAATAAAAGAATGACATTGTCGCGGGACAGTTATTTCAGAACATACAAACACTTCAACTATTCCATCAAAACCAAATCTAGGTATATGTTCCACTTAGCATATAAAGTTGGTTGTAATGTTATCGGGCAGACACGATTATTAAAAAGCCTTAACATCTACCCATTCCAGTTTCAGTGAAAATCCAATAAACTCTAATATTCTATTTATATTCGCGAATTTATTGTAAAAACGGAATCCCTTGAGCGATTCAAGTGAGGCTCGACCCAAACCTTCATTATTTTTCTAGTTATTTTAACTTTTCCAGTTAGCAGTTTTGAGGGTTTTTGAGTGCTTTTCAAGTATTGACCTTCTTGTTATATTTTTAAATTTTGCCAGAGGTGAAAATTGTTTGAGAAAGAAAATTAATTGAACTTGATTTTGATGAAAACTGGTTATGTCCAAAACGCCAGCATTTCAACCTACCCCAACGAGTCAAACTTCTTTGATCGGTTTTCAACTTTATTTTAAACACAATAAGGTTCATGTTCAATGGGGAAAATTTGGTGGTTTGGGGTAGGTTGATCTGCTGGTGTCTGAACCTAGCCTCTATATTGTGGACACTGCATCTAGTTATACTTGTAGTTAAAAAAAAAATAGGCTGAAAATAATGTCTATTCTTATAATCTTTAAGTCAAAAAGCAGTTGTTCTTCGAGAAGCAAAGTTATTATTACTTTTGCTAAATTAGATGAAAACACATTTAAAAAAAAATCTGGGAATCAGCGCTTCTTAATGTGTTTGAATTTGTGATTTAAATCCAAAACCTCATATACCAGAAGGCAAAACCAAAACCACTGGAACACCACAACTATAATCTTCTTGTTATCGTATAGTTAAAGACTCTGACCTCTGACTAGGCTTCAAATGCCAGTGAAAAATATCTCTCAGTTTCCTCACGATGTTCTCCTTCACCGTTTTGAAAACCAGTGATAAATATACAACTATTATAAAACTCAAGAACAGTGTTACAAAACCATTAATTCAATACTCACAACACGAAGCCCTCAGACAACCTCACATATTCAATTTCAATTAAAACCAAATCATATATAGCAGTTGAAGTTACTCCAATATTGAATTAATCGTAAAACTACTGGTGTGAAGGGCGCCTTCTATTCACCTAATGAAGATCGATATACGAACCCAATAAGTACCTGTTACAGGATTGTTTAATTTATTCGGGACCAGGAAATTAGCATCAATGGCGATCCCACCCAACGTTATAATTGGAACCTTTTGTTTATTTCAACGGTTAGGCAGACGCTTCGGTTTTGAGAGATAGCGACCTAATAATAATAATAATTTATTCAAGAAAACATTGTTTATAAAAAGTTTACATTTAGCCAAACAATAGTATTTAATTTATCCTACACAATTTATACTTAGTACCAATTATAAACTAAAGCTAAAATGTTTTATATAACAGTAACCTCCGACTAAGTATATTACGTAAGTATCGATAGTGTCTTAAAGTATCGTCATCAATTTAAAATGAAAGAAATTCCCTTTAATGTTCTATCAAATTGGAGAGTTTTGTGTTTTATGTCACACCTATATTAATTGTTACCTTGTTTACACCTAAATTAATTAGCTGATAAAAATAAAACACAAAAAAAAAACTATTGTTTTTGCCAAACATGTGGCATTGCTATACAATTTAAATTATACATGAATATGTGTTAACTCATCGATGTGCAACATTGGTCCTTTATACCTTAAAAATAGCGCTTCGTTCAACTACCTGCAGCTAAGTAGGCGTCTTTTTTAGTACCTTGACGCTTAAAAATATCTCAAACTAAAAAAAATTTAAAGCCTTTTGAATTGCCATTAACAGCAATAGCTCTTGAGCCTATAATGATAAAACTCTCGAATTAAGTTAACAAAATGACAATCTTTAACACAATAACAAGTCCGATTAATTAAAGATTGCTACTCGCAACCGCTATCTCTTCTATAGGAGCCGCAACCTGAACGATTGTCGAATGTTGCTTTTGAATAATGGATCTGACGGTTGACACAGCCCAGCTTGGCTTCATGATTGACAACTGAGATTGTAAAATTGATTGGAGTTTTGCGACAACCAGCGTGTTTTCCGCACCAACTCCTAAAAACTGATGAGCCTGCTCACCGATCATCAATCAATTTGTTTACACAATGGACCAACAAAGAAAGTTTATTACTTTACACTTTTTAACAGAGATAAGCAACGTATTGTACAGAGTTTCTTGCAAAATACGGCTACAATACAAAATCCATTCACTTTAAAATTTATATTATGTTGCTAACAAATTGTCACCGCGCTTAAGCTGCGGTCTCACACGACTATAAATTTAAGTCGGAGCCCCCTTAGATATATTGGGATTAGTGACGTCGTGCTATCAGCAGCAGCAGCTTTCAGAGCTCGGGATAAGCAACAATGGACTTTTTCCTCTATTTTCTACATGTTAAAGTCGGAAATACTGTGCGATGAACTTTGCCATTTCCACTTCTTCCTAAAAGGAAAATGTGCGGATAATATTATTGTTATATATTAATCTAATATTACGGGAATGTTAATTAGTACGTCTTTACATTGAGTAGGATGTCTTGTCGAGTGTATAAAATTGCTTATTCAACAATTGTTATTACTTCTCCTTGGAGGATTTAGCTGGATCTTCATTTTAAATTAAAGAAATGTTAAACAGAAATTAGGTTTACGTCGCCTTTTCGCTTTATCCTTAACTGTTATTCAAGACGAGCTTTCCTCGCTTGAATACACGTCAACGCAAATTATAAGTAAAGGTTAGGATGAATAATTTTACAATCTTATTTCCCGCTCCAGTACGAATATTCTAAATTTGCTCCTACCCAAATTTTTGTCCATTGCGAGAGATTAACTCAAACATTTGTCATAATCTGTGCGATAATCTGTGTCTCCATAATATAACAAATTTATACTTTGATATACGTAAAAAGGAGTAAAATTATAAGATGATAGGTAGAGATATATGCGTTCAAAAGAAGCACACATGCTGGGCCGTCCCCAAATGAATAGGATTATAATTAAGTATGTATGAACTAAATACTGTTGTTCGCAACATCGTTCGAAGACAATACTCCTTTATTTTTTCTTACGTTCATACCTCTTTTACGCTGGTCGCTCTTTTCCTTTCTGAAGAACTTAGCCAATAGGGTTTAGGTATGTCCTTCCAGGACATACAATTTCATATCTTTCATAAGTCACTTTTTATTCATCCTCTCAAAGTAAAATGTCTTTTTAATTACAGGAACTCTTTTTGGCATTAGTGCCCGGATGACTGACGTTTATATCATGTATATTAAAAAAAGAATCCGGGCTAGATTGGTTTATCGAAACTCTCTTCATACTAAATGTCACAAAAAATGTTAAAACCGTTTCTGCGATTCAGATTATACACGATTTGCTCGTCTAAAGGTAGTAGTAGGAGAGATACATAAATCACACATGTATCAACGTAGGTTTTCATCTCAATTTCTCTTTGACATGAACACACCAACGCTCTTCCAATTATTCTGCTCATCATTAGGACGTGGAAACACACGCGTCTATTCCACGATGCAGGTGGTCTCAATGATCTTCTGTGCGAATACCGCATTATTCTGCGATGCGTAATTCGGAATGCGGTCGCTATGTGCCAGTAATTTAACAGTTCAATTAATGTGTATGTTGGCTCGTATTCTGACTACAAATTGATTGTATAAGGTAAATATAGGGTGAGTTAATAGGGATCAAAATGCTTGCTATGTTTCGTCATAACAAGAATTATATCATGTTGAGACGAAGATCTGCTGTGTGACATTACCCTTCTTCTGTAGCAGGCGGCTCAAAAGAGATCCTGTACTAATTATTATATTACACACAATCTGCCTTCCAGTCAGCCCAGTGCATCATCATTTATAAAATATATACATTTATCTAGGTTCAGTATCTGGAGCACTAAGATAGTCGGTAAAACTCAAATTGCCAAGAATAGTCCCCAGATGGAGTGACAATTCATTCCAAATCAAGGACCCTTCTTGCTCCGAAAAGCATGTTAAGCAGTTGGTTTCGACTGTCGTTTGAAGATTTTTAGAATTGTTATGTTAGAACCCCGAAAGTCTAACAACCAGTCTAACCAAAAAATAAATATCAAGACAATTACACTGGCTTATTTAAACATTGCAAAGTATTACTCGTTCTAGCGCGCGCTGAGTATTTGTTTCTCATAGAACACTTTGCCGGATACCTATAGATATCAGAGACTCAATGAACAGCAGAAACGTAAGGAGTAAACTTAAACAATACTACATCAACTCGACTTTGATGTAACTGTTAATAGCGTATCGTTGATCAAATCCTAGGCCATGGCATGCTAAGACAGACCCCAGGGGTCTAAATTGTGTGCCTTGTTTATTTTAAGAACATTTAAATAGTTTTTAAAAAATAAAAATTAAATAAAAAAACCAAGGGGGCATCTTGTTGGCAGTCGCCTATCAGACCTCCATAACCGATCGGGATTGTGTGATAATAGTATCAGCATAATAGTATGTTTCATGGACCAGTCTGTCAGCTGCATGCAAACAGAACCCCAACTCCAATATAGTTTATTATATTTTCCATACTCTAAGAGATATTTGTAATACTTAGTTATTCAAATAAACTATTATTATTATTATTATTAGTTGAGAAAAGGCTCGTTCGATGATAATGAAGGTTTTACTGTACCAACCCACTTACATAACTATCATTTTTACGATATCAACTGAAATATAAACAGTCCAGTATTTAGATTACTTATCACTAGTTAATGCTATGATTTGTATGTAAACACTTGTTTACATACAAATCATAGCAATCCAATGGTACAGTCGAGTTCATTAATATATTGGCCCTTTCAGGCTACAAAAATATATGACCGTCAAAAAAAAACATAACATTGTGACAACTAAAGCATCATTAAATTGTGGTCAAGATTTAGATTCATTAATATGTGACTGGTTTTTCTCAGTATCATGTATACAGCCAAAAGTACATTATTATATGAACAACATTAAGATCATATTATCTGAACATTGTAGGATTCACAATTATGTATGCACACATCAAAGACATTCAATAAACTATAAATCTCTTTGGCACACATAAATACAATAATATCTAAACAAGTAAATGTAATTCAAATTCAACCTTATTACTTACGTTATAAAGATAATTTTACTCTGAATGATGAATCTTAAAATTGCATGGTCAAGGAGTTTGCTACATCATTTATCACTGGCTAGATTAACTTCAAATGATGTTAAATGTTTTTCTAATAAAATTATAACTGACGCACATGTCATTCAACGATTGAAAGACACTCATTTAAAAAACAAACGCAAACGCGCTTAAAACAATGGAAACTACTGTCATTTCTGTAGCAATGTAAACTAGATCTTATTTGTTCGAGCAAATAATTGACTTTCCCATGCATGTAGAGATAATTAAGAAGCTTTTCCTGCTCAGATATTATAAAAGCCAATACTATATTTTTGAAAAGGGTGATCACATATTTTTGCCTAATGCACAGCATATATTATTGAACCGTTCATGATCACATATTATTGAACTGATCATGATCACATATTATTGCACAATGCACAGCATATATTATTGAACGGTTCACATGAGGACATATTTTTGATCTATAGGTTCTATAGAATTTATTGAGCATTCCAACGCTCACAATATTTTGAATCCTTGACAGTGCCAATATATTAATGAACTCGACTGTACAAGCACAGCTTAGGTACTTACCTAAGCTGTGCTTGTACCATTGGATTGCACATGACTGATACTTAAACCATTCCCCAAAGGTTAAGCAGTAATATTATCTTCTTATAATACACCTACATTAATTTCACCAATTATGTTTACGACATGTATTGGAGGCGTTCCTATTGCCATCCTTCGGGTAAAGATACTGACTCTACTACTACTACTGACCGAAAGATTTCAAATAGGGAAGCAAATAACACTTTGCCTCACCAGGGAATTGGACCCAGGGCCACAAGGTCAGCAGTAGCGTTTACAACCAACCAGGCAGTTATATTATGAAGAAAAAACCATTTACGATTTGACTGGCCTGTTGGTCTAGTAGTTAGTCGCCCTGACTGCTCAGCAGCTATGCCGGAGGTAATGGGTTCGATTCCCACCCAGGACAAATTTGTGTGATGAGCACGGTCATTTGTTCTGTGTCTGGGTGTAATTTATCTATAATGTTATAGCTGTTTAGTACCCATAACACATGCATTGCTAAGCTTGGGACTAGATGGCGTTGTGTGAAAGTTGTGGAATGTTTATTTATTATTTATTAATTATTACGAGTACAATACTATGACTATGACTTTTTCTTTAAAGTAAAACAGTAAATGCCCGTGATGAATATCTTCATCCTCCTGTTCTTATCCCATCCAATTCTTTGCCCGGCCTGTGAATAGAACCTAGAACTTCACACTCAGCAGTTGCACTTATAAACACTAGACCAAAAACTCATATAATTAGCAAAAAGTATAAAATTTCAATCAAATTAATATGTCCTTCCTGATTTAAATTTTTGTTATCTAAATAAATCGTTCATGACACAGACCTTGTCACAGTCGACCCTGTATTTTTCTATCAAAACAATTATGTCATATAGTCATGATTTATAGACCCGTTTGGTCTAGCCACAAAAAAAAACATATTTAATAAATCACACGATTCTGCGAAACTTCCCCGTATCAAACCTCTCAATCTAACAGGACTTATCGAATAAAACTCAGTGTACACTGGCTATAAATTTGGTCGCAAATCTTACAAAGATCACGCACCTTTTCGCCGTCCGAAGTAGCTCTTTCTCATGCAAAATACATATAGAACGCACGCAACGGCCCGGAGCGGGTGACACCAAGAAAAAGTTGCAAAAGTTCCACTTAGTATAAAATTATGATTACTCCTTCTTTTGTTATGGTGGTTGATTTTGCTGATTCACGTTACTTAAGTTATTCAAAATCCAGTCACAAGTCACATAAGCGGCAGTCCATGTGTCAATGTGGAAATGAGTCGTATTTTTAACCGATTGAGAGTGAAATTCAAATGCGACCATTCTTAAAAATAAAGGAATTGCAAATCTGATGTCAGAGTTTTTATACCGCCCATGGGACTTGGACTTGGCTGCACAAGCCATCGTGAAAATATCTCTAAAGCATTTCAGCTTCCTCATAATGTTTTCCTTTACATTTTTTTATGAAAGCGATAATTTTACATTTCACACATGAATTCGATAAGTTAGTGAGTTGCGTGCCAATTTAGGTTATTTTGTTGAAAAATAACAGGATTGAACCATATTGTATTCAAAGTTTTAGGTATCGTAATGAAACTCTAGTCGTCCTGTCATAAGTTCTGAATCTAGACCAGGTAAAATGTTTCTTTAGCAGTTAATGCGCAAGAACTTAAACCACTAGCTTTTCCAGCCACTGAAATAACACCGAGCACCAAATCGCGAGAATTTCACCCAACCTGTGTTTGGGTTCATCATTTTCATAACACATGCAAAGCGGACCTTTTGTTTGCACCTTCTGTACTTCTGTATATTGTATGGTGTCGATTTATTTTCAAAAGGAACAATGCGAAACAATAAAAAGTGTGGAACGTGCGAACGCCTATCGCGTGACCTTTATGTAATAAGAGCTGCCTGGCTCGACTCTGATATTTATTGTTGTATGTCATTTCTGTTTTTCTATATTTTTCTGGTCTATGTTTATAGGTCTGTATACAATAACGTTTAATTAAAATTGACCTGTCGGTTTCGTTTTATTGAAGTATGAAAGTTGCGCATGTGTCTGTGTCTAAGAATTTGCATGGATATTAGTGTTCTTGGGAAGGAAAAAAATTGTGATCAAGCAGGTAATAAAGTTTAGAGTATGAATGTTGTGGGTTTATAGTTTATAAGTTGGCAAATTGCGCTCACGGTGGCTGGCACATACATGCTGCTTGCCCAAATTGTTTCTGGCACTTTCCTCAAAAGGCTAAACCGGACACTGTTCTGCATGGTTCGATACACGAAAATTTTGTTGAAATTTTTTTAATGCCTGAACTTGAAAAGTGACGATGATCCCTGAGTTTGTTTTGTTTGAAATGCCGACTTCAACTAGCTTTAAAGGAAAAAATAATGTGTAAAATTGATTTCCATAACCTACTATACTACTATTTGCATAATAAATAAATCATTATTTTAATTAATTTATTTATCTAGATCTTACTTCTATCATTATAGGTACAAGTACATCAAGGCGATAAACGTGCCTATATAAAAATAGTTGTTAATGTTACCTTATACCAATTAGTTATTTAGTATAAACAACGCATTTCTTGTGAAATCACTTCCTTTCGATTGATTAGTGAACGAATTGTACTAAAATTTTATTTTTTTAAATTTAGTTATAATAATATTTTATATTATTAACAAATATAATGTAATATCAACTTATTCAGTAGGACACTGTTCAATGCGAAATAGAAAGACTAATTGAATATAACTGGCATGCTTTCTATGAGAGAGAGAGAAAGAGAGAGAGAAACAGACAGAGAAACACGCGCACGCCGCTCGGCTTTAAAAAGTGTCGTTACAACTTTTGATCTTAACTATTTTCCGTCTAGCCTCCTTTCGCAACGCGCGATAAGGAACTTTGTTCCAAAAACTTGTATCCACTAAGACACAAGTTACATGTGTCCTTTACGTACTGTTGGCTACAGGTATCGAATGCAAATTTTGTCCCGTATATAGTATAAGTATTGAATGTCTTTGCATTTAAAAACAACAATCCTTCTCACTAGCCATGAGGTTGAGCGTGCGAAATACGCGTGTCAGCAGCGCCTCTTTTGAAATATTGGTACAACCGCGCGGTACCTCCAGTAATGGGCGACTGAAGTCTTTGCCACACGTACCACGTAAATGAGGGTTAAAAGAATATTATCTACAAAAAACCAAGGAAGCAACTAATTGATTGTGTTAAGGACAGTTATATTATGAAGCTGGTGACTATTAAGTTGATGAGAGTTAATGATGAATATTTATGATTAACTAGCAGACGTCCCGCGGTTTCACCCGCGTAGGTCCCGTTCCCGTGGAAATACAGGAATAAAAAGCCTATGTGTTAATCCATGGTGTCAGCTAACTCCGTACCAAATTTTATTAAAATCCATTCAGTAGTTTTTACGTGCAAGAGTAACAAACATCCATCCATCCATCCATCTTCACAAACTTTCGCGTTTATAATATTAGTAGGAAAAGAAATCATTTCATTTCGGAGAAATACTTTGAGATCCATAAATTGTTCGTAACAGGTTGACACATTAAAACTATTGTTAGTAACTTAATCTATAGTCGAATTCATATCAGCCGCCACTTCTCTTTTTAAAACAGAACTAGCAAAGCATGCAGCTCTGCTCAAACCTTTACAAAATACAGGCATGATACAATGTATATTTTATGTATTCAACAATTACAAAGAACAGAATTTCCAGCACAGTTGTATATAAACAAACGTGCTTAAATAAATGTTCGTAACAGAGTCGATGACAATGTTCACAGTAAACTGAACAAGATTCTGCGAAATTGTGATTTATGGCAGATAGGTAATATTCAGATGACTGGTTACTTGCATTTCACAACCATTGTTATTATAGGTGGCTGTTTGTCTGTCCTTGTGGTCTTTGTCCTATCTGCCGTGGTTCAGTAAAGTTTAATGTTGGTTTAAGTTCATGAAGAGGGAACTGCTGTTACTATGTAATTTTTTGTTTTACCTTGGAGGAGTTTTGCCTTAAGGAGCTTGTGGCTAAAAAATAATAGCCTCACGGTTCGATTGAAGGTTAAGCTACGCTTGTACCCGTGGATGGGTGACCATTTATAACATATCAAGAGTCTTACGTGCCTCAAAAAGCATGTTCCGGCTCTCATTTGAAGATTAATGACAGTCGATTTGTCGACTGGTCTGATAAACACTTTAGTCAAGGGGTATCGTGTAACCCAGAATCTGGGTTGTAAAAGTAAGACAGGCAATCGTTCTATATAAAACGCGGAGTGGAAGCGGACCTCAACAAAATTGGGAAAAGGCTAGGCTAAGAAATTAAATAATTAGATGAGTGAATGAGTCGTAAGGTGTGCTGAAGAGTTTGTGGCTAAGAAAGCTGTTTTTGTAACTTTTGATGTTTAAAAGAGCTGATTCCCAGTTTGATTTGAATAAATTGAATAGAAGCAGTTTGAAATACCTGAAATATTTATGGAAACATAGTGATTCTCTTAAATAGACGTCTCGATATAATATCTAAATCCTGAAAAATAATAATTGTAATAAACATAAATTCCTAATATTAGGAAACAATTTTTCCCGCAGCGCATTAATAACCCAGATGTTCGCGATTCAACATAAATTCAAGAGAAACGCTGTAAGTGAATTAAAAATGTTTCAAGGAAGTAATAAATGCGAGGAATTTAAAATTTATTACTGTTGGTGAGCTGAACATTATACACCTTCTACTGAACTCACTTTTTATCATTGTTAGAAGCAGAGAAGGCCTAGTAGTTTGGTCCAAAGAATGCTAGGCCAGGTCAAATAGAAGAGACTTCTGTTTTATTGGAAAACGAGAAAGGAGAACCTGGCGAGGAAACCGGCACCCATAAGAGATATCTTTCGACAGCATGTGCAGCCATGTCAGAGGCTCATGAGTGGCATAAAAAAATTGCCATAATTTAGTCACAGACATCATGGAAAGGAAAAGATCGTAAAAAAACTTGGTATTAGACTACCAAGTCTTATTACGATCTTTTCCTTGACTTGGTTGTCTTTGTAGACTTGGTAGTCTAATACCAAGTCTTATTACGATCTTTTCCTTTCCGGTAATTGTTTTTTTTTTCATTATGATGTCACTATAAGTAACGGTTACTCATACTAATGACAATCTAGACCTAATCTAAATCCATCGTGTTGTTTTATAATTCTGTAAAATGTATGTAACTACACCTTTAGTAGGTATATTATACAAAAACTAAAAAAATCACACACGCAGGGTATCCTAGTGTGAGGTTCAGTGTTTGTAAATGTTATGTCTTATCGAAAAAATCTAATATATCGCTGCCAGCTGGTAAGGTGCGCAAAAGACTGGTGGCATTGCCACGTGGAATGGCAATGCTTAGCCTCTGGTCAAAGTGGAACTCTGGAAAAACTTACAAGTTAAAAATGTGTCCATTGGCATTTTTCTTCATGTCTCTATTTTACAGTTAAACGACACTTTGTTCTCGTGTTTTTTAAGAAAAGCGCTTATTATTTATAGCACTATATAACACTATCTTCCTATTTGAAATTAGTCCTTTCCTACTTTCTCGGCCATTCTCACTTTATATTGTGAGAAGTTGAGCTTACAAGTGCGGCGCGTACACTGACTGATTATTTATTATTTATTTATTTATTTCATTTATTGCATCAAATATGGTAGGTACATGAAGTTCTTATATATAATATTTAGTAACACACATTTGGCCAAGTTATAGCATGCAATAGTACAAGTTTTACACATTTATTAAAACATTAATTAGGAACAATAATTCTATAGCTTAGAAATTAAATATGTCTGTGCTTTATAGTATAAAATTTACAGGGATACTTTTGAAAGAACTCATCTATCGAATAAAAGCACTCTTGTAACAACCACCTCCGCAACGCAACACAAAACTTATTGAAGGATAGTTGAGTAATTGACTTAGGCAAAGTATTGTAAACTAAAGGAGTCATATAAACGCAGCTCCGCCGAAATAGTTCTAGCTTTGGAATGGGCATTTCAAAATCTAAATGAGTAGGTTTCCTTTTATTAGCGTAATCTTTGCGTTCAAATACTTCAAGATTGGACCTCACAAACCTAGCAACTTCGTAAATATAAATACATGGGACCGTCAATAGAATTAACATTATACTGTAATTGCTAGTCCACTTTGAGCAAGCGTGGTGATTATTTTTCGTGCTTTCTAGTTAAAGATAAAGAGAAAAGATTTTTTTTTTAAATAATATTTTTTTATTTAGGACACAAACATAAATAACAATCTCAGAGGACTAGAACAAGGACAGTTAGCTTAACAAAAGTAAGTGGCCTGCTGTCTCCCAGACTAGGCCAAAACCTGTATCTTGGGAGGCAGTATATAAGTAAGCAAGGTTCCTAGCCCGTGTAAGATGTCGTGAAATCTAAAGCTAACACAAGTTAAAATTAAATGATTACAAATTTAAACTAAAAATAAACTTTATTTTGTATTCGAACATTACAAAAAAGACTTGTGCAAAAAATCTCTTCCTCTTCTTTTCTTCTCATTTTCTTATGTATTTGAACTGCATAACAATTTTAATTATAATATCGTTCAAAGTTATTTGGCGAAGTTTACTAAAAAAAAACCACAAAAAAGTGTTTTCCTTTACAAATACTATACTAAAAAAAGCACTATATTTTTTTGGCAGGTTTTCGAGTTATTCACAGATGGTTGGAGTGATTCACTGGTCACTGCCCAGCACAGATGGCTCGCACGCAATCCAATTGATACCCAATATATTCAGGTTTTTTTTTATTCACTACTGTTGGTTGTCTATGATTGTAAGGTCGTTTAAAATCCTATGGCTAGACTAACTGTCAACCTTTACACAATATTATGATACGAAAATGTAAAAAAGGGACTGACTATGAAGAAAACTTACAAAAATAGGTACATCTAGTTGGCACCCCTTTGTGGAAGACGTGGCGTTATGTTAATTAAAAATAAAATATTTGACAGCTATTCGTGATGTTGCCAACCTCCATTTGGTGCATTTCAAAGCTAGTGCAGCATAGATCTTTAAGTCAACAATAAATAGGTTACTTCTAGGCAAGCAGGCTTCAACATTTGGGTTTATTTTGTTTTTCTTTTTAAGATAGCCAAAATATTGTATAATGTCATAATCTTGTTTTCTTTTCTTTCCTTTTTTTTTGTCTTATGCTTGCCAACTGTATCTAATTTAATTTATTATAGTAACATGAGGAAACGTAATGGATTATACATTTAGTTATAGCCAACCTACTGTGTATCCAATCATAATATACAATGTACAGTTGTTTGTTTCCCAAATAAAATAAAATAAAAAAATCATCGACTGCAATCGCTTGGGTGGTACCCAAGTGGAATCGTTATCAAACGCAACGCATAACAATAATAAAAAATAGAAAATAAAACGCATTATTTTAAGGAAAAGTCATTACCGTTTTAGCCTTTTTTTCAGAAACCATTATAAAAACAATACAACACACGTCTCCGTAATCTTACCCGGGTGCGGTTAGATAGGCGTGATGTATTATGTTTTCCTTATGTCCTGAAATAGGACAAAGGGAATGCAAAAAAATGTTTGGAGCACTTGCAAGTATGTCCTTTAAGGGAATGAGGAACTTTGCATGGAAAGTTTTACATCCTCAATTAGAAAAAGAGTATATTAAAATGGATATGTCAACAGAAGAGTCGACAAAATGACAGATTGTGGAATTATTGCTGCCCATGATAAAAGAAACAATTCTCGATATTGTAGACTATTTGTCGACTGAAGAAACGACGTAACACATTTTCTTCTGTTCATTCTTGACATCATTAGTTCCGAAGATTACCCCCTACATACAAACTTACAAACAAATTTTACCTCTATAAAATATTACTAGCTGTACCCTGCCACGCTTCGCTGTGGCATATCGTGATTGATTTGTTAAGAAAAAAGACAAAAAAAAATATATAAAAACAATCCTTGATCCGGATTATATATCATGCTAAAATTTCAGCTCGATCGGTGCAGAACTTTTTGAGTTTTTGAAGCGTACACAAACCTACATAACATTTTTATATATATAGATGAATAGATAGCATAGAGTAGGTATTTATAAGTAAGTTATATATAAGTATGTTTATCAGTTGTTTAATACCCATAATACAAGCTCTGCTTAACATGTGACTACATGGCGTTGTGTGAAAGTTGTGGAATATTTATTTATTTATTTACTGGGTGTACAACGCGTAATTTTTCTTCCCTTGGTCCACCTCAGTTTCACTTGATAATACCACAGTATAAATATTAATAGAGTAGGACCACGCCTTTGATCTATGGAAAAATGCCGACAACTTCTACACGCGTTAGACTTGAATAATACCTCCCGCACTACTAACATCGGTTTGTTCGCAGTGCAGGAGCGGCTTTTCCGCGTCTCGTTCCTCACACCCCGCACGATTGCCCTGTCTAGACAGCTTCTTCGGTCGACTGTATGGTTTTTAGACTGTGATAATACTATGTAAAGGTACCCTATGAAACTGTACCTCATATTGGAAAATTGCGAAAACCGTAATATTCTCAAATCGCAACACTAGTACCAAATGCAAGTTCCAACAAAGTGTAGTAACATTAATGAGCATTCCCACCTCTAAAAAAACCGTTTCTGCTGTTTCCACTCACTTGTAAAACTTGGTGTATATTCCCTTCTTCGCTTGTCTAACTAGTACCACGTACATAAGCATTTAAGCCAGTAACATGACGCAACGCGTATTCTGAACTCATACATGAATATTTATATCAGTGTCGCATCAATGTACTGTAACGTTTAACGAGGAACCTTTATTTTTAATTGCGAATCTTATCCATGTTTACATTACACTTTTGTACGCCTTTTAAGCACTTACATGTTATCTTGAAACGAAGTTGGAATACTAAATAATGCGTGGGGAAATCTTCTGTCACGTGGGATCAAGATTGTGTCGAGAAATATATTTTTAAGTATGCAGCTAGACTACGGAATATATCTCTCGACACAATCTTGATTGTTGCTTGTTTTAAATGTTTGTTTACCAGTGACGAGGGGTAATTTTTTTAAGGAGGGAAGCCGATATATAAGGTGTATTTTTTTATATCCCATAACTCTAGGGTTATATTCTGTAGGTAAAAATAATACTAAAACTCCTAGAATAGATGGTCCAAAAATGCATAGTTTCGGATATATCATCAATCTAATTAAATTATCAGTTGTTTAGTACCCGTAACACAAGTTCTGCTTAGCTTGGGACTAGGCGGCGTTGTGTGAATAGTCGTGGAATATCATTAGTATTATTAATATTATTTTTATTACCTAATTAGTTCAAAAATTGTCACCAGTACGACGAATCTTCTTTCTAACGTCACTTTTCTTTCACGTAAGGGTGTTTTACATTTATCATCGTGATTTTGTCGAATTATTTTGTATGTTAATAAAAAAAAAAGGATGATTGAAAAATAATTCATATGCCAGTTGATTCTTTGATATGGTCTCAATCATACCCTAGAGTTATGGAATATAAACAAAAACCCGTTGTATTATGTCTTTGTTTTCGTATCGCTATTTTCTGTCCATCTTGAGGTCATCGGTCCACCTGCCTCCCCAGTATACCTTTGGTTTAATACCTATAGGATATTTAGCAATACTAGAGTCTGGCTGCCAGTATTTTGACTGGCGCCTGTTGGTCTAGTAGTTAGTGACCCCAACTGCTAAGCCGGAGGTCGTGGGTTCGATTCCCATCAAGGTCAAACGTTTGTGTGATAATAATAATAATAAGCATTTATTTCAGGAAAATTCCAGGAAAATTCAATTTCCAATTTTCATTTTTTTTTTTTCATTTCAATTTATTTTTTTCATTATCTTTTTTTTTGTGATGAGCACGATCATTTGTTCTGTGTCTGGGTGTAATTTATCTATAATATGTGTGTATTTAGAAATATATAAGTATGTTTATCAGCTGTTCAGTCCTACCCATAGCACAAGCTTTTAGCTTTGCTTGGGACTATATGGCGTTGTGCGAAAAGTTGTGGAATTTTTTTTGTTTATTTACTAGAAGACGTCCCGCGGTTTCACCCGCGTATTTCCCGTTCCCGTAAAAATACAGGGATAAAAAGTAACCTATGGATGTCAGCTAACTCCATACCAAATTTTATTAAAATCCATTCAGTAGTTTTTACGTGAAAGAGTAACAAACATCCATCCATCCATGCATCCTCACAAACTTTCGCGTTTATAATATTAGTAAAATTTATTCAATATAGAGTTGCTCTTCTAAACCTACAAAGGGAAGCTAATAGTAAACGAGTTGTAATGCTGAATCTATCTTAGCATAGTATGTTATTTTTTATTTATTTTTTTATTTTACTTTGTTTATTCTAGGTACATCGTATTCACATATATAATGTATTTTTTATTGTATACAAATATTGTAAAAACTGTTTTAAAAGAGTAAGTATGGAGTTTCTTGCCCATTCTTCTTCTTGTAAGTTTAACGTTCAAAAGTGCCTTTTAAATGGCCTAATTGAAATAAATGATTTGACTTGGACTTTGACTATGGATAAAACACACTGTTGTATACTCCAAATGTATCAACACAAATAGACACAGTTCAAGTGCTGTTGTTTGTGGATCTTTGACAGTGAGCCGAAAGTCTGACAGTCTTTCAACGTTCAGCCAAAGGGTTTTTGTTTTGCTTAGTTACTGGATTGTATCGGTCAGATAGGGAGTTAGTAGGCATCTGACTGTACTAGAAGCTAGCCCAAGTAAAAATCTTAATGTTTTATAATAAAATCTATCCATTTCCATAAAAAATCTCGTTGCTTAATGTAAAAAAACATTTATTCAGACAACGTTACTATTTCACAGAATTAAGTATTGTAAAAAAAACCTTGTTCAATTGGATAAATATCCATCGATGTGTAAAAAGTAGAAGAAATTTATCCAGTCCAGTTTAGTATCCTTCTAAAAATACCGCATCAAATAAATCCGCAATCAATTCCGGACCGATCCGAACTAAACCTCCGTTACTGAAATCGCAACAGAATAAAATCTGAGCCTTCCCATTGGGAGACGCAACCGTTACCGTGTTGCACTGTGTCACTACGTGCGGGATTTTTAAAATGAAAACCGACACAGCTGCGAAAAGTTGGAAATTGGCTAGATAGGATGACGGAGCAAAAAATCCGCAAGCAATTCCCGTCCCTAAGGAGTAGAGAGAAGTTAATAGATTTCATTAATTAACCCGTTCAGTGGACCGAGTGATTGCAGTACCTACTCTCCCAAGATAAAAAGTGTCAATTCGTAGCCGGACGGATTTTGGGCACCTTTTTTCCGTATGTGGATCAGCTAAACCGGTTTAATGTTTGGGAAGAAATAAAATTCTAATTAAAAAAAAGTACTTCTTAAATAATGTGCTTCTATGAAATAAAGAAAGCGAAAACATTTATTGGCAATAGGTAAAACATGTACGCACTATAAAAAACATAATAGAATTAAGAAAGAGAGAGATAGATTGAGTGAGTTAGCTGTGGTTTAATAATATCAGCCGCATGGGTCTATTAAAAGTCTCTTTTTATTATTGACTAGCTGTACCCTGCCACACTTCGCTGTGGCACATTGTGATTGAAAGGTTAAAAAAAAAGATAAAATTTCTTGATTCGGATCATGCTAAAACTTCAGCTCGATGAGTGCAGAACTTTTTGAGTTTTTGAAGCGTACACAAACCAACCTAACATTTTTATATATACAGGGTGTAACGGAAAGGGTATATACATACAAACAGGGTGAATAGAGTATTTAATAACGAGTCTTTCCTCAAAATTTCAGCTCCCAACTAATGACTTTGAAACTTCACGATATTATTTAATATCGACAGTTTATTAAATGCAAAATCATAACAAACGTGTCACCGCACTATGAGGGTCATAATCCTGTCCGGCAAGGTTCCAGTATATCTATCTCGGGTTCTACGCGCCTAGTACAGACCTATCGGGCTCTGCCTAACCGACGAAGGCGCGACGGCGCGGGCGGGCTCAACTTTTCAATTATGTATGTATATGTATAAAAACGTTGCCATGTCGTTTCTTATCACCAAGAGAATCCGTGCCCTTCGGATGTATATACCCTTTCCGTTACACCCTGTATAGGATGACTGGTAATTAGTGACCGATACTTAAACACGTGATTGTACTCATGACTACGAATAACTTTGCCAAAGAAACTTTTTTTATACTCATTAACTTTCAATTAATTCAATTACGACAGTACTGCACAACGGGAGCGGTGGAGCAAGCAGGGGCGCGTGAGACGCTACTAATACTAGTAGATTTTGCCCTTCCCGAGGTCAAACTATCAGATGATAGATCGTGCCGATTCGTGCCTACTGTGATCGAACACAGGCGCTCGCACTAAAATTTCAAACAGCGTTTTTGTTATTTAATTGAGTTACAAATTATTGTAAATGTAAAAAATATCTTTGGGAAAGTTTATTGAAATCATGAATACAATCACGTGTTTAAGTGTCGGTCACTAATTACCAGTCACCCTATATAGATAGGCACACTTTTGATCATCTCATCGCGATCTTGTTCTAATCGTGGAAAGCTAAAATTATTCGGTTGTACTCTAAAAATGTAATATACTTTAATTAAGAAATAACATTTCACCAGGCAACACCAGGTTAGTCACTAACACACGAAATGAAGAAGATATAAAATTAAAATACATTTTTAATATCATTTCTGATTTTTCATTTGTGTTTTGAATTCACTTACAGAATATAAGTAACAGAGTTACTAACACTCTCATTTTGAAAATAACACATTTTAAATTTTATTTTTTTATTTTTGTACCTATTTCTATTTTTCTGTTCTTTAATTTTATTTCTTAATTAGCTCCCTATAATCCCGGAGATGCGCACACTTCAACCTAGAACACATCTAGGACACTATCCCGTAGCTTCGTGCCACGAATTTTTATCCACGACTAGCCTTGTCAGGGATCTATTGAACGGGTTAAAATATACGCGGCCACTATACAGGGGGAAGTAAAATGTTCCAGTGGATTTTTCTCTTTTGCACACCGGCTTAGCTCGGCGGCTGAATGGTTTACGTTAAATATTGCCTTTTACCTTTCCAAAGAGGGAATTCACTTCACTTTGAAATGTAATTGAACAGGCAACTTGGTGTATGGGGATGTACAGCACCTGACGCTAAGAATTTCGGAGAAATATCTTTACATTATAAGTGAGCACGATTTTAATCAACAGTCTGTGGTACTGTATTTATGCAATATTAAGAGCTGTTTACTTGGCACGGTGTTATATAAAACATTAAGTTTGAAGTCTTGGAAATTAATCGAACAAATTTAGGCTCATAAACCATTTTCGTAAATATAACAGTGGTATTCTGTAAAAGAACCCATGTGTAAATTTAGGTGAATTGAGAATAGAATAGAATAGAATACTCTTTATTGTACACCATTAAAACTTACAATATATCATTTTAAGGGCTACAAGCGATGATACAATGGGCGGCCTTATCGCTAAAAGCGATCTCTTACAGACAACCTTTGGATGGACTTGATAGTGGAGGAGAAAAGATGTGTAGGCAGTGTGTGGTGTACTATTTACATAAATATATACCATACAAGACTATTTGAATAGGCATATATAATAAGTATAATTAAAAAGAGAAAAAAATAAAATAAAATAAATACGTAAATACAAACCATTTTCAGAGAGACGAACAGTTATATTAAGACGTGTTAGGAGAGAGGTAATAATTTTTAAGCATATTTTTGAATGATTGTAATGTTTGAGCTTGCCTTACTGACACAGGCAAAGAATTCCATAGCCGTACAGCTTCCACTGCGAACGATTTTCCGTAGAAATTAGTGGTGTACCTAGGCATATCTAGACTCAAGTTTTGAGTTATTATTTCATACTATTGCTAAGCATTGACAGTTCACTTCACTCAAGTGTTCACTGGTTGACTTTTACTGAATCGATCGGCTGCAAAGCTGTGTAACGTTTGTATGTAGGTAAGTAGTTTTGAACCAATAAACCTTATATCACAGAAAATGCACAGTAAAAAAGTGGAACTGTTTTTTAAGGTATAGTAAGTTTCTAAGATTCATTGTATAATAAAAAATGTAGTGAACCCACTCTTTGTCTTCCGTCTGAGTTTTACATCCCCCATGAGTCTAATTCCTCCCTGCTTGAATGACTTTTTCAGGTCTTTCCACGTCATTTTTAATGAGGACTCCCCGTACTTCTTTTCTAAGTACCTATCAAGACATGGTTTTGCAACATTGTGTTCATGGAATAATGTATGTTACCCAATGGGATTTTTTGTTTCAGAAAACAAGAAAGGGTCTTAAATATTTTATAAAAATATCTTTTCTTTTGTAATCGGATTACGACTGAATCTTTTTGGGTTTGTCTGATGATGATCTGGATAAAAATGGTGGATAAATAAGAAATACTCTCTGGGATTATGACTTATAAAAATATATTAATGTATAGACAGAAGGATGGTAATTATTTTTACATTTTATCTTTCATATTTGATATGAAAGAACATAAAACAAATATTATGAGTAATCAATCAATCAGTATTGAGTGTAATATTCATACATACATACATATATACATAAACTCACGCCTTTTTCCCATGGGGGTAGGCAGAAACTACAGAACGCCATATGCTACGATTCTAACATACATTTTTTGCTTCGTTTACATTCATACATGTTGTCATACTCACTCGTCGGTTGCGAGTAAGTACCTGCCCCATCTGAAGAACCTCACCAATAAGGTCTATTTATGTTCTTCTAGGGCGTCCTCTCCCGGCGTTTCCACTTAAATCTGCCTTGTAAATACCTTTCGTTAGTAGCTTTTTATTCATCCTTTCAACGTGACCAAACCGAATCATCAACGTAATATAAAAGGAACAAATTAAATTATGTTTAACTCCGATCGCATGTTGTGGGAACTAAGAACATCTCACAAATAGAGAGTGTGAGACGTTACGTGATAATAATTACTTTGTCCTAAAACGCAACTATTAAATCATAAATAAAATATAATTTGTAATCACTATTTGCCAAATCAAGTTGAATAAAAAATACTGTGGCTGGCCACTGTGTACTAGCCAAAAAGCTGAGGAAAAATATAAATAAATATTATAACATCACAATTACTATGCTAGCGTGAAAAAAAAGTCGTGATGGCCCAGAGGTATAGACGCCTACCTCTCATGGACGAGGATGTGGTTCAAATCCGGGCAAGTACCAATGTGACTTTTTCAATTCATTATGTACTTTCTAAGTTTATCTTAGACATCATTGACATTGGTGACGGAAAACATCATGAGGAAACCTGGACTTATACCTAGTTAATATAAGTTTGAAATCGCCAATCCGCCTTGAGCAAGCGTGGTGATCAATGCTTGAGCCTTCTCGGTATGAGAAGAGGCCTTTGCCCTACAGTGGTAACAGGCTGGTATTATTATTATGCTAGCGTCAGCTTCTAGTCTTACAGTTTGCAATTAAATATCAGTAGGTATTTCATATGGCGGTCCATCTGACCTCAACAACCAGTTACTGGGTAACTCCTTGGTTACTAGTTGTTAGGCTTTTGAGTACCCGTAAGGGTTGGGAAGGTTAGGTTTAGGTACTTTCTGAGATACGAAAGGGTCTCGATATGTAATGGATCCACGAACTACCCTCGGCAAGCAAAACTGAACCTTGAGATCGAATCGATCACGTAGTCTCCTCGTCATACGAAATTCCAATTAAACGGAAAGTAGGTTATGATGAGAGATATGCTGTAAATATAAAATCTCATATTACTTTTAGATAGAAACGTGTCACAGCTATTGACTTAGGCATTTGACATTAATTTCAAGATTAATGTCTTTTCAACTTGAATGCGGCGTAGGAACAAGAGTAGGTACATGTTTTTAGGTCTCTCAAAAGACACGTCAAGTTCTAGGAAAGTAGGTAGGTACAATGACGCTAGCAAAGATCCGCGCAGAAGTAATTCAAGGATCGCTCTCGACGTCGAGGGCCATCGATTTCTTCCAGACAACCAACACTTGAAACTTCACTCCACATTACGAACGTCAAAGTCACAATTCAGACATTACGTGTTCTTGGCAAATTTTCCCCTCCAATTTGGCCCCGTCACGTATCACGATACATAGGTACTTGTGAGAAAAAGCCGGCGAATTCCACACGCGAACTTGTAAGGCCTCCACACTGGTGAAATCGAATTTGTGTAAAATAAAACCGGTTATGCTAATCGGTTTTTAGATACTGCCGTTTTTTGTGTAGGTAGGTGGTAGGTTGAAGTTTTATCAATGTCTTTGGAGATCCTTCAAAAAGTATTCATAAAAACTGCTCATCGTGGTACCTCTGTGACTTGGAAGACTTGTACAACTTAATCAACAAACATTGCAATATATTTTCTCTGTCTACAAGACTGTGTAACGATAAGGTCTGCAACTGGCTTCGAACTCTCAATTATGGAGAGACAGAAAACTTAATCAAAATAAAACTATATAGTACATATAAATCTTTATTAACTCACTCACACACACTCACACATTCTTGAGTGACTCTTCAATTAATTACATACGCACACGCTTTTTTTACACACACACACACAAACATACACACACAAACATACACACATAAACACACACTAACACATGTATGCACATGTCACTGAGAGCACTGTCTACCCATAAAACAAGTTAAATATTACCTTGGGTACCAGAGTTACAAATTTTGTTACATTTGATACTACTTACAATTTTTTTACTAATTTGAGTTATATAAAACTTGATAGATTATAAAACTATTAGTCTGTAAGTGGAACTGTACATTTTATCTGAAAATAAATATATTTATCTCTTATATCTTTGTATCTTAAGCACAATCCGACTGTTACAATATGATCTTTGACAGATCTTTGATACTCGTATTGAGCTGCATCTAGTTAGACTGGAATCCGTAATATTACCTAGTCGTAGGGTTGTGAAGGTCAGATAGGAGTCGATCCATATAAACCACTGGCAGCAGGTTAGACTGACAGCAGACCAACATAGCTGAGTGAAGGTTAGGCAAGATCTGTTAGAATGTTTTAGAAATTATTACAAACTAGCAGACGTCCCACGGTTTCACCCGCGTAGGTACGTTCCCGTGAGAATACAGGGATTAAAAGTATCTTATGTATTAATTTAGGGTGTCAGCTAACTCCATACCAAATTCTATCAAAATCCATTCAGTAGTTTTTACGTGAAAGCGTAACAAACATCCATTCATCCAGTTTTTTAATGCACAACTAAAATCTAAAATACAATAAAACTAAGTAAAATAAATTAAATAAGTACACTTAAACTAACTAAAAATTAAATAGTATTAATTCTTTTGCCAAAGAATTAGCATTGCCATCCAACGTGGCAATGCTGCCAGTCTTCTGGGCACGTTTCCTGATGACAGCGATGGGGAGGAGTACTTTGACGCCAGAGTGTTCCGATTTTGTTTTTTTTTTCTAGAAGGGGGTTTTTGTATTATTTTTATAATTAGTAGGATCTAATTTTAAAAGTCAAACAACTGATTTGTTTGTATGATTCGGCCCGTTTACTTAGAATTCATAACATACATTTTTAATGTAGTGATCGCGTTAGATGGCATACATTCTCTATCTTATCATCGTAAAGTTAAATTACTTGTGCTCTTATCAACTGTCCAGCTACAGTTTTTCTCAATACAGAGTAAAGCTTTTGTCTCATATAGGACAAGCACGAGCAGTAATCATCATGCTAATTTAAGGCGTCTAGTGGTCGCTAGCGCTACTGTTGTGAACAAGGTTCTGGGTTCGAATCTCAGGTCGGGCAAGGATTATTGAGTTTTTCCACCTGGAATTTCTCACTGAGTTTGAATTTGTGTCCAGTTGTTTGATGGCAAAATGTGGGTGTGCTGCAGGTATACCTCTGCTTAACCACTCAAAAATAGTAGGCGTAATAATGTTAAGTTATTATGTACAGACGCCAGCACATCAAGTTACCCCAATGTGTCAAATTTCTTTGATCGCTTTTCAACTTTATGTCAAACTGAATAAGGTTCATATTCAATCGGGACAACTTGCCACATTGGGGTAACTTGATGTGCTGGCGTCTGTTTTTTTTTAAACCTGTTGGGCGCACAGTTCATGAATAGAAATGCAATGCTTTACATTAAATACTTAAGATTGTTAAGTGCGAGGAGCTTGTGGCTAAATTATAACAGCCGCATGGGTCGATCGAAGGTTAAGCTACGCTTGACGAGGTCGGTCCGTGGATGGGTGACCATTTATTACATACCAAGACTCCTCCGTGCCTCGGAAAGCACGTTAAGCCGTTGGTCCCGGCTGTCATTTGTAGATCTTTGACAGTCGTTACTTGTAGTCAGAAGCCCGAAAGTCTGACAACCAGTTTAACCAAGGGGTATCATGTTACCCAGTTACTGGGTTGTGGAGGTCAGACAGGCAGTCGCTCCATGTAAAACACTGGTATTCAGCTGCATCCGGTTAAACTGGAAGCCGACCCCAACATAGTTGGGAAAAGGCTAGGCAGATGATGACTTAAGATTGTTAAGTGCATAATAAAACTTAATGCTTTTTATTCCTGCATTTGTCAACGTCAAAGGAGTTCCAGAAAATAAAACGATAAAAATGAATTTAATTTCATGAAGTTCTCTTTCATGTAATACAATAATATAATCCTTTGTGACAAAATGTTGAAAATGTTACTTTTGTTTTTTGAATATAGTGGCGAAGCAGTGTGTGCTAGATCTAATATGATATTTAGAAAACTAAGTGCAATAGAGGAGGGGTGGGACATTATTATTGTCTCTCAACTAGACACTTTGAGTTTAGTCCATCATCCTTAACTCCCCAAGCGTTGCTAATTTCCGTCACTTTGTCCTATTTTTTTTTTATTTTCCCCATTAACTTTCTTTTATTTATGTTTTCCTCTTATACTTTTAAATTTTACGTTGTTTATTTTGTATATTTTTAAAACGTGTTATAATTGTCTCTTTTAGTTTTAATTTTACTGTAATTGGTTAAACACGACCGTTGTAATTAAATAAATAAATAAATTAGTCCCAAACTTAGTAGAACTTGTGATAAGAGTATTAGACAACTAATTAACTTTTACATATTTCTTAATACATACATAAATACTAATACATAAATTACACCCAGACACAGAACACCTGATCGTTTTAATGATTTTCGTCTAATTCAATTTTTTTTTAATGAAAGAAGTGGCTTCTATGAATGATGAGTTTTTCATGGATTTTTAGTTTTAAGCAAAATAACATCAGAAAAAAATGTAAAACATACTATACTCACGTTTTTTTTTACATTAGAACTCGTATACTATGTGAATGTGTGATGCCCCTTTTACTTTGTATGTTTCATTTTACAACCTTCCTGCTTACCCACGTGGTGAATTTGGGAAATAAATACTTATTACACTCATGCATTATACTAATTTAACTCTACTGAGCTCTTTAATAAAATATGAACATTGAACAATGATTATATTGAATACTGTCGAAACATCGCTTAATCTGCCTCCATTTTGTATTTTAAATCATAAATGACTCGTATAATCGCATTTAAGTGATAGAATGTTATGAACCCACTCACTCCCAATATTAACTCGCTAAGTTGAAATACATTACTGCTTTATGAATAAATATGGCCGCCGGCTTTTAACGGTCATAAAATTCAAATTTCGAAGTTCATTCACTATTTCGTCCATTTTGTAGGCAACCGTAGACTCAGCGTTAATGGAAAAACTAATATTTTTAAAGCTTTTTGATATTATCTGAACATGATACCGGGTTTTTTCAATAAACATTTTAAATTCTATGAAAATATGGTTGAAACGTGAGCAGGTAGTGATACAAACCGAGGATTTATTTGATGAGTTAAACACATGAAAAACAATGTTTGTTATGAAGATTGTGTATTTATCAAATTAAGCCCAGGAATCGAATGTTTGGTTGTGTTAATAAAATTTAGGTTTGGTAGTAAAATTTATTTTAAAAAAATTGTTTTTTTTGTTTTTTTTAATAAATATATGTATTTCACAACTTTCTCATAATGCCATATATTCCCAAACTAAGCCAGAGCATGTGCTATAAGTACTAGACAACTTATAAACATACTTATATCTATATTTCTACAGACATAATAAAAATAAATTACACACAGACACAGAACAAATTTTAATGATCGTGCTCAATACACAAACATTGTCTTTGCGTGGGAATCTAACCCACGACCTCCGGGCCTCAGTCAGGGCTTCTAACTATTATGCGGCTAAAACCTTTTCTAGGAAAGCCAGAAAACTAAATAACTTAGAAATCTTCAAATGTTTTATGTTTTTACGTGGGTTTATTAACACAGTTTTGCTCGAGGAGTAATAAAAGTACCTAAAATACTACATAAAATATACAGTGTTGTATTCAACCAACATTATAAATATTAATACAGTAGGACGACACCTTTGATCTCTGGAAAAATGCCGACTACATCTATACACGCGTCAATACCTTCCGAACTACGAACATCGTTTTGTTCGCAGTTCGGGAGCCGTTTTCCCGCGTCGCGCCCCTCACACCCCGCACGCTTGACCTGTTTAGGCGGCTTAGTCGGAAGACTGTAGGTTTTAAGACTTTTTTTCAAACACTGCACCAATTACGGGATTTCTGTCAAGCTTTTGGATGTCTGATGACAGTTACAGTTTCCATGCAGTACACATACATACACATACATAAACTCACGCCTTTTTCCCATGGGGGTAGGCAGAAACTACAGAGCGCCATATGCTACGACTCTGCTATACATACTTCTTTTGCTTCGTTTACATTCATACATGTTGTCAAGTTGTCATACACACACGCCGGTTGCGAGTACTACGCACCTGACCTTTCCGAAGATCCTCTCCAATTCTAGGGACCACTCAGAAGAAAAACCAAAAAATAAACCGAATCCAATGCATACTTATTACTTCTAAAATCTTACATACTTCTTTTGCTACGTTTTCCATACAGTATTTTTATAAAATATGGATATCTCTGCCTCGGGGATCTATTGGTCCGGAGCGCTTTTGCTGGGCATGAGATCCCGGGTTTGATCCCCGGGTTTGGCAGAGTGTTATTTAGCTTTGCCATCTGGAATTTCTCAGTAGCAGCCATGAGACTTGAGCTCTACCCGATTGATGGCAATAAGCGGTAAGCTAATTGCCATCAATCTTATCTTACGAGATAGGACTTTCTGGCGAAATGTGGGTGGGCTACTATAGGAGCACTGTATATACATATAATCCATATAACCCTTCGGAGCTTACGGGCGTGATGTTATGTTAAAAATAAATATCTAAAAACAAAACACATTTTTGCAAACGTCAAATTCAAAACACACTCCCTAACAAATCTGTCGATAACACAGCCGAAATCTGTCGGGAGAGATCCGAAATAAAATACGCTCGTCTAACAATAAATATTCACATAAATAAAATATAGAGCAAAGATGAACTAGGTGTTGCATAAAAGCATGACCGGGTATCCCGGTATTATTCTACCACAGATAATCCGGATAGCGTTGTGACTAACGAGGCGATTAGCGCCGAAATTCGGTACCTACGCACCGAATATCGGATCCGGATTTCACTTTGTGCTTACGCAGCGCAGGTTCATAACTTCGACACGTTTTTCCAATAACGTTTTTATGTTAGAAATAAATGTGACAGAATAAAGTTTGTGACGTACCTGGGGAGGTGCTTCGCTTTTTTAGAACGGGCACAGTCTTGGACAGTTCAAAGAAGATCTTAGTAGGTAGTTCTGTTTTAAGGGTCCAATAGCAGAGTTGCTTTATTAAAATACGCTGTTGGCTTGCGATTTTGTCCGCGTAAATTTACTGCGTTTAAACTTTGATAGTCCCTCAAACCCTGTTAATAAAAAATGGAAATATAAAATAAAATATGACCTATTTCACTCGGTAATAACAAAGTTTTTTAATGGTGGATTTTTGTTTTAAATCGGTTCTAAAGTTTTCGAATTAAATTTTTAAAATAAGAAAACAAACTAACAAATATTTTCTCAATTATTACTCTCGGGGTTAATATTAATAACCACACTTTGTTTAAGCCATTGGACATGTTGTTATTAGTGAATTTATGACAAATGTTACGGGTAGTCAAAATCCCAAAAGTCTGACAGCCAATCAGACCAAAGACACAGCGTAGTCATTTCAGATATTTTGTCTTTATCTTCATGAAGATTAATTTCACATGTTGCATACCCTATTAAGTCAACCATACGTACGCAATTCTTTAAAAACAAATCCAAACAAACTACATAATGCTGTCAAAAACAGAAAGCTCTTGACAAATGACAATAGCCAAGAAATCACGTACTACCGAAATGGCGGAGATTCGGTCAAATATCGTAAGTATACTTAGTCTATTTTATACGACAATTGGTTGGTTTATGTCAGTTCACGACGTATGATTCTCGCCATGACATATACTAGAAATAGGGTCAGCTCTCACGGGACCCGCTGTACTCAATGAATTCGTTCGTTTTAAATGGAACATGCCATACGTTACTTGATGAGCTGGGTTTCATTGGCACGATGTATACGTTGAGGTGCAGTGTATAAAAAGTTAGTAAGGTTATTAATCGACTTACAAAAAAGGGGGTTCTCAACTCGGTTGTATATTTTTTCTTTTGTGGCTCTAACTTTAATGGAGCGATTTGAAAAAATATTCTGTGTTTATGATGGGAAGGAATCTCACGTGTGGTCATTTTCAATTTCATTGAAATTGATTCAGTAGTCTTAATTTTATAAAAAAAACATGCAAAAGATGAACTTAATACTCATAAATAACTAAATAACCTTCAAATGTTTTTTTTTATTAAATTGAATGCAATTTTTTTTTAAGTTTTACTAGTAAATGTTGAATTAGTATTGAGTTATATAAGTCTAGTAGTCAATGCCTAGCACCAGTATAAAACG
Organism: Euplexia lucipara; assembly: GCA_921972225.1. NCBI lineage: Eukaryota > Metazoa > Arthropoda > Insecta > Lepidoptera > Noctuidae > Euplexia > Euplexia lucipara. The sequence goes on along the minus strand of OV179147.1, from coordinate 2,146,442 downwards.
ACATCTCAATTCACCTTCACTTCACAAAATATTTTCACTTGGTGGTTTAGAATAGCACTGCAGGTCAATAAATGTTTTAAGTATCTATCTATCTACAACGTGACTAAAAAGATGGCTTCGCAATAAAGCCCTAAATAAAATCATGAGGGAAATGAAGCTAGCAGTCAAACTTACTTACGAGACATGACAAATTGTTTGACAGAGCATTCATCAAAATCCACTTAAGCAATCTAAATATAGATGTAGGCACAATCTGGGTTACGTCAAGAAATTTATCGGAACACAACAATCTGTTCTGAATGCTTATCCAATGAGGATTGCCAGACTTGGATAAGTTTATTGATTTACTTTTTAGTTATTAACAGAACAACGTGGACATTTTTATTAATTAGATCGGATTAAAATTGATTAAGTGCAAATTTATTTATCCAAGAAGAATTCTTTATTTGTTTATTTTAGGTATTTTGAACATCGACGAAGGAAATTATTCGTAAAGAAAATTGTACCTCAATCACAAATGGCCTTGAAATACGCTGGACGTAAACGTAAAGTCTAAACGTAGAATTTTAAAGTTGCAAATACTCGTTTCTGTTTTATAATATTCAATAATTTATAATGATTTTATTCACATCCATATATTTCTTATGATTGCCGTAGTAATTGTAAACCTAAATTCTGCAGGAAAGTTTAAATGACAAAATAAATTGTTCGAATTGGCTTTACGCTTATATCAACAATTCATGCCTGCTCTGTATAGGAATGGGATTTCGCCCTGCAGTGGGACAGTAAGGCCACAGACACGAAGTCAGCGGGCAGCGGGTCGCCAGCGGATAGGCGGTGGGATTAGAGCGCGGCGCGTTCCAATGCATAGATTTAAATGCAACTGTTCTTGAAGGGGCAAGAAGTGCTGTTCGAGGGTTGCGTTGCTCGCCAGACAAGCGCTGTCTGCTCCCCTGGCGCCTCACTGCTCGCTGACTTCGTATACGTGGCCTAACAATTATTATCTTATAACTACTAAGAAGAATAAGGCAAACTAGCTTAGATAGTATGTTGTATAATGAAAAAAAGTCGAAGTAAACGCGAATGCAAAGACTAACAACAGAAAACCAAAATACTGCTTAAGCTAGTGTTATTTCAGATAGTCCATTTAGGTATATTTATTCGTATTATCGCACCCAAAGTACAGCTAATTTTACGCATCGCCAACACGCAACCGAGATTCATAAGAACTTAGACCTGGCAATAATCCCCGCGTTTCCCACACTAAATTGATACACCCACTTATTTTATAGGTACATGCCAACCTCTGTTTTACAAGGTAGATATATATCACCAGTTTATCGGGGAGAACAGACATTTATAGACAGAAACTCCATTAAGACTATTAATAGGTTGTCGGCTTTTATGTATGTACGTATGGCTCCCGTATTTCCCTTTAGAGGCGGCGGCGTTTCGGGTGGAAACTACAACGTTTTGACGCTAGAGAAGCCGCTAATGTAATTGGTGTTATTTATTACCATGTTTAGTTCATCAAATTGGTGTTGCTTAGTGTAATGGAATGTTTTTGAGGAGGTGGCACGTGGAAGCAACGTATTTCATTATCGGAATCGTTTTTTTTAAGTAATGGAATACCATTTAAATAAATAATAATAATAAAAATATTTCACATTTTTCACACAACGCCATCTACTCCCAAGATAAGCAGAGCTTGTGTTATGAGTACTAAACAGCTGATAAACATACATAAATAGTTCTAAATACATACTTATTTATTATATTTATTTATTTATTTAATTTTAAAGAAAGCTAACAGACTAATAACAATTTAAATATCATCAATTCAATACCGATATTCAATTTTAATATATAAGTATGTTTATCCGCTGTTTAGTACCCATAACACAAGCTTTGCTTAGCTTGGGACTAGATGGCGTTGTGTGAAAGTTGTGGAATATTTATTATTATTTTTTATGCATAATTTAGATACGATTGCTAATAGCAAGCTTCTACATGTATAAATAAAGATAAAGTACACCCAGACGCAGAACAAATGATCGTGCTCATCACACAAATATTTTGTCCTGGGTGGGAATTGACACAACCCCCGGCACAACAGTATCTTAATATCTCTCAGGCATGGCCTCACTATGTTTTCCTGCAAGTCAAATTAATACAATGTGCTCATAAATCCAAAAAGGCTGAGGTGTGTACAACACCACTATGCTCTTACTTCTTTAAAATATAAATAACGACTTTTACGAACTATGTAGGAGGTTGCAATGAGCGGCCTTATCGATAAAACTTATCTCTTAATTGTTTCTCACATACAATGGGCTATTTGACAAAATTTTAGTTTAAAGTCCCTCATCTAGATTACAAGAAAATATTCGACACATATTTTTTTTCTTTTTTCACTTAAGTAATCAAAAAATAACGGCGATACATCGAGTCAAAATGTCACATGACGTCACTAGACAGTAAAGTTTATACTAGATAATGACGTTACAAGCCCCCTCTCCTCAACGTCAATGCGCTTAATCTAAACAGTTTTCCATCAATTTGAAAAAGAACAAAAAAAAACTTGTAAATTATTTTTTTAAATCAAACTGATGGGCTAATTATATTTTGTTGTTCATATTCTGCCAAGTACCGTATTGATAGAGCAGGATAAAATGTAGTCTGTATTGTACTATTCGCATGAATAAAAAACAAAATATTTTTAATTAATTAGGATGGTTAAAACGGTCTAAAACCCCGTTGCAGGATTTGCCACTATTCTTATCAATTTGTGTCCATCAGAAAAACACATCGATTTCTCAAACCTGTCAGAATCGAGTTACAAGATATGTCTAGAAGACACAATAATTACAACGTCGGTACTTAAACAAATAATTAAATGTCGATCTATTCTATGAAGCTTGTTCAAATACCACGTAAGTCAACTCAAACAAACTCAAGATACGGATTCTGTTTCCACATCCCTTCGTCAGCAAGATCTTCAAGGCATTACGGTTATGATCACATTAATATTTAACAAGCAAATAACTTGAGCGACTCGTCAGCGTTAAGAAAAATCCTTTGATATATTGCATCGTTAGTCGCACCATCTCTTCTTCGGAAGGAGGATTGTTAATCGGGCCATTTGTCACGATGGCGCTTGGTATTCACTGGGAACGAACAATTCGAATTTCGCGAACGATTTCTAAAGGAAATCGAGTCGCGAAATTCTTACTGGCTGATCATGATTCTTATTTGTTAAGTCAAGATGCCATATTTTCATTCTTTTTTTGAACGTAAGCCGTTTTTGGAACGTCGTCATCATGTTTGTGTTGAACGTGTTCCAGATTTGAAAATATAGAATGTTAAGAACATAAAACATCTCACCAGTATTTCCTAAAAGGTTAGGTAATGGTGTACCTAATACCACACACTTTGTCAGTCATATTTAAGTCCCATTTCATAGGCGAGCCTATTGCCTATAATTATATTAAGCTAGCACAAATGCAGGCTCCGGGCTGCTAATAACAAACAACGCAATATCACTTTGCCTGACTTAGGTATCGAACCCTAAACCTACCCTACTGATTGCAAGCTGAGCATCAGGTCACCAACGAGACGAAGAAAATAATTTTGTCACCAAAAAATCTATGGTAAATGCATAGAACATTTTAGACTTAAAATTTTAACTGTTGCTAAAAAATATACGTTTATTTACTAGTGCGGTACCTACCCATTACAACCTCCCATGTGATTAAACTAAGCCAATAAATCGCCATTTATACAACACGACAGAACAACCATTATACAAAACCTCTAATAATACACAATGACATGCAATTTTTGTTCATAACTATAGTTTATTTACTTCGACCGGAAAATTACAACAAAAAAGTAACAACGGAATAAAAATTCTATTATCAGTGTTCCATATCGGATCTAGTTCATTTCTTTTTCGACAGAAAAATAATAGAGTTATTAGCTGGGGTGACGTAAACCTGTGGTGTGCTGTGCCAACTTTCGATCCGGTACGGTATAGAAGTATTGCTATTCGTTCTACGTTCATACCAGTACAGTTTATAACTGCATTGTCTTGTTGACGATTCATGTTTTTTCTTCTATTTTTCTTTTGTGACATTGCTGTTTAGACGTGTTTTGTTTGCTGTGTGTCTAAACTCTATTTACAGATACTCCATTTGCATTAGACAGAAGTTAAAAAGGTTATTTTTAGTGCACACTTTGTAACGAAAGTATCATTATTAAGGATGTGACAATTACGATAGACACCGAAATTTATCATACTTAATCTATTTTTACCACAGATGTCATACTTAGTTATAACCATTTCAATATTTTATTTTGAAATGATGTGGATTTTCATTTAGTTATATTATTTCATTTTAGTTGAAAATTGTAGTGTCAATGATAAAAACCTCAAAGAAGCAGGGATGAACAATAAATAGACCCGTTCTTTGTTACACTTTAGTTCTTCTAAATATGAAATAAAATCATTTGAATAAATAATGTTTTCACTTATCTTTAAAATAAAATGTTTTGCATTCCTGCTTCTACGAGTCTCTTTTTTCTATTTCTTTTTTTGTAAATGGAGTACAAAAATAGTATAAATGCTTGACGTTGAACATACCTATTGTCAATTCGAATTTTGAATCGAAAATATAACTGTCCTTTATTATAATACAGTGGCCAGCACATCAAGTTACACCAAAGAGTCCAATTTCTTTGATAGATTTTCGACTATATTACAAATAGAATACCTAAGGTCCATGCTCAGTTGGAAATAAATGACAGTTTGAGGTGGCTTGGTGAATGTGTGTCTTTACAAGCACAGTTAGTATCGCCCATAGACACCCCAAACCCAAGTAATAATACCAACCTGTAAGTGTCCCACTGCAGGACAAAGGACTCTTCTCTTAATGAGCAGGCATAAACATGGATTGCCACACTAGCTCAAGACCAATACGCGATTTGAGACCTTTTTTAATATTAAGTTTTTGTTTCTTCACGATGATTACCTTTACTGTCGTCATTTTGACGTCTAAGTTAAATTTAGAAAGTAGGTAAATACGCATTAAAAATTTCACATTGGTATGTGTCTGAATTAGACTGAACACCCTACCTCTGTTATGGGAGGCAGACACTATAAACACTGAGCCATCACGATTATGAAACATGAAAGTTACTTAATGACTTCAACGCCCGGCTGTCATAACAACAATGATGGCAGCAACATACCGGTATGACGGCCGGGGCTCAAAAAGTGAACTAATATGAGACTTATGCCTATTTTCCATTTTAATACCGTTCTCTTTGTGCACGTCGATGTTATATTATTGTGTATATTATGTGCGTATTTAATGCAATTTATCGTTTGACATAATATCCTTGTGCAAGTCTTGAAATCTTCTATACTAATATTATAAAAAGGTTATTTTTTTTTGTAAGTTTGTATTTAGGGGATAATCTTCCGAAATAATGATCCAATTTAAAAAAAAAATGCACTGGTGGAAAGCTACACTTTTCCTGGATGACATAGACTTTTTATTCCCGTATTCCCACGGGAACGGGAACTACGCGGGTGAAACCGCGGGACGTCTGCTAGGACATACATTATAAACTCACAAACTATAATTGTCAACAGGTCTCCGGCCGACGCCGAGTGTCACAGCGGAGTCTCTAGACATAGTGAAAGTGTCAGCGGTGTCAGGCGGCGATGCGACACTGCCGTGTGACACTCGCTCAACACAGGCCTCAGATGTGCTGTTGCTCGTCGTGTGGTACAAGAACGATGTACCATTATATAGGTAAGTGTTCTTAAGTTTTGTGTAGCAATACTAAGTAGGTTGACGTGCACTGAGCACGTAGTATGACCACCGCAGAAAAGGATCTTATCTACAGAAGACTTGACAAAGTGCAGATCGTAGAAACTTTTTTTTGTTTTAAACACGACAATGTCAAGAATCCACATCACTATATCTTGAATGAATAACAATGGCTACTCACCACCGGATCGAGGTGCTTTGCTGCCCTCACTCGGCCATAGCAGGAATTTACTCAATGCAAAATCTTGATTTATATCCTCCTACCCACTCAGTTGATAGTTTTAATTTTACTGTTGTCACTAAATTAGTTGTCTAGATATTACGTTATGTTTTAATGTTTGTAATTTTAGTACCTTTAGTACCTTATTACCTTTAGTAGGTAAACAATAGTTGTATGCGAAAAATAGTCAGTGCTAAGACTTTTGTGCTCCAAATTGTTTCTTCTTATGAACTTATATAGTTTTATTAAGTAGTAATTTGTAACCTCAGTGCTTTATGTTCGTAAAGGTAAGCTAACCTAAGATCCAGTTATCTTTATGGTTGTACACAATTTAGAATAAGATCTTATTGTTTATATTTTGTATTATGCTGTTATTAAAAACCTTTAAAAATCAATGTCAAGAATGAAGAGAAGAAATGTGTCGATTCTTCAGTCGACAATAGTCTTAAATGTCGAGCATTATTTCTTCTATAATCGGTAGAAATGTTTCTACCGTCTGTAACTTTGTCGAATCTTCTGTCTACATACCCATTTCTACGGTGATCATGCCACACATGCTGAAGTACTTCTAGGGATAATAAAAAAAAATTTAGAGGTGTCAAGGGACACCCGGATGGAACGAAGTTCCCTTCGGTTGATTAGTGTAGGAATTGTTAAATTTCTTCTAGATAAATCGAAAAGAACCTCGTTCCATCCGGGCGTCTTCGTTACAAGTTTTGGTCCCAATCTTCTCTCTCTCCCCCTCTCCCCCACCCTCCCCCCTCGCTCCCTCTCCCTCTCTTTCACTCTTCCTCCCCTCCCTCCCCCTCCCCCTCTCTCGACCTCTCTCCCTCTCACAAAAGAGTTTTGCATCCACAGTTCATCTGCAGTTTAGAATACTATGTGATTGATGCTCAGTTGTTTAATTTAAATATGCACTACATCAATGAGTTATTAATCCAAGTTAACAAGTTTCAAACCGCATGCGGGCGCGGAGATTGTTTGGTTCCTAAGAAATGCCCTTACCAATAGTATTTCTTTTACTTTAAAGTAGTATCGATGCTAAAAGCAAAATGCTTTAAAGCTAATAAAGATGTTCAAACATATCACTGCACCAGGTATAAGGAAAATAAATAAGCTTGGAATTGGATCGGGGATAGGTATTTCCACGAATATCGACAGAATGAATACATGTGATTTAGAAGGGATAAGAGTTCTGATAACTTATACTGTGTCCTTAGAGAGAAATCGTTCATATTATTATTTTATATTCTACTGTTTCGGATCATAGTAGCAGTAAAAGAAGTTAGAAATCGAAAGTGCCAGTGATCGTGTTCAAAAGGCCTTTTTATTGTCATGTGTAATGTGCAGCGTGCAGGGCTAAGCTTGCATGCGCGTTGCCCGCAACCTATTTTGTATTCTCCATGATTGTGTTTATTGTCATGCGCAATACATATACACGGGTGGGTCGCCTTGACAATCAGTTTTAAAACGGGGGGGTGGGGGGGTTGTTTTTAAGCGGGTCGCACGCTCGTTGTTCTTTACATTCATTTTGACAAAAGTTCTCTTGCTAGCAACACGCGTGCGGGTTTGAAAATTCTACTCTGCGTGAAGTCCGTAGCACGCATGCTGGTCTGCTGTGGCTAGACAAGTACATTGGTCTTACCCGCAAGCGAGCGCTAACACGCATGACAATAAAAAGGTCTTTATTTGATAGTGAGCCTATGCAGTCATTACACGACATATCTCATATCAGTTTTCCGCATACAGATTGGCTTTGACAGGTATATTTACCAAAAATATTGTTTTAAATAAATTGAACCTTAAATACTTTATAACATAATAATATCATAGTTCGTTTGTACAGACGCCAGCACATAAAGCTATCTAAAACTCTCAATTTTTCCCAAATGAACAAGAACCTTATTCAAATTGTAATAAAATGGAAAAACTGTCAAAGAAATTTGACATAGGATTTGGGGCAGCTTGATATGCTAGCTACTGTATAATAAAATATATTTTTGACACAAACAGTGTTATTTTATTTGGCTTAATATTCGAACAACCTCTAGTATTTAATTACAAGGCTAAAGACAAACACAGCTACAAACTTTTCTTTCCTTTCGGTGATCGTCCAGCAATCGCAATTATACATAAAGCAAAAACTTCGTCGTAATTAATTACCGGGACGGCTTACTGTAATTACGAAAATAAAGTAATGAAAATTACTCCGCAGTTATTATACTCAAATAGTTTAACATTATTTCTAGAAAACGATTTGTATTATTATTTTAATTCAAACCTTGTTGAAATGAGAATAGAAATAATTCCACCTGCTACTTTAATTCTATTTCGTTTTGACAGAACGACCTAACTCGCTCGTAAGTCACGAAACAACGAGCTCTAACGAGCAAGTAATAGAGTTGAGTTTAGGGTGGAAATTAACGCGTTTTGGATTAGATGGGCTATTATACAGGCAAGTAGAACAATCGTATTTGAAACGATCTTTAAGTTTTCAGTCGGTTCTTATTAAAACCTCAGCACTACGTTTGTTTTGTTGGAAAAAATGTAAATTGCCTTCTGTATTGGGGCACGTAGTAGCTACTCGTGGTAGGTAGTTGGCGCTTGTTTTTCTTTTTTCGCTGTAATAAGGGTAGGTCGCGTGCGGCGCCAGAACAACGACCCGCTTACCTCTACTACGTGTTCATTATCTGTTGAGTGACAGTAAGTGAGGTGAACTTTTCACCCTAAATCGTCTCCGGAAGAGATTTTTTTGAGATGTCACTGGTGGTTATGCCTAGTATTACGTGACTTGTAGATAAGAACAAGATGGCATTGTATTCCAAAGTAGATCGCTAATTTTGAATATTACTTTTTGCTAAATTGAACTTAAAGGCAATTGTCGGCCAGCCTTTTCACTAAAATGAGCTAAATGGCATCAAATTGTTTTATTAAGGCTGTTAAGTTATTTCATACGAAATTAGACTATAAGTTCCTCCCTCTTTAGATGTTTTCCTTAATGTCAGTCATCTTCAAGATAAACTTGAAAACTTCAAATAAATGAGTATTAAAAATCACTTGAAAGAAAAGAAAAAATCTTTATTGGCAACAGCTGTATATACGTACTAGTCCGGTCAATTTAGACATCCAAGGTTACAAAAATTCCCACTTGGCTGAATATTGGTAGGATTATTCAATACACTATTATAATACACTATTATAAATAAAGGAAATGTGAAAAGTCCTCATCGATCCCGCGCGTGCAAAAAAAATACTCGGGTTCAAAGGTCACAAAAACGGGTTTTTCGCGATTTTCAGCAAAATGGTAAGTTTTATCATAAAATTAGCTCAGCCAAAAATTGTAGATCGGATAATTATCTATAAAAATGTCTAAGACTTATTTGCCTAAGAGCCACCGTTTTTGAGATATAACGATTCAAAACGTTGAAAGAGTATAAAGTGGGAATTTTTGTAACCTCACCCCTATTTTTTAGTCTAATTTGACCGAACTATACAGTAAAAACGTAATAACACAAAAAATAAAAGAAACACAAAAATGGCATGTCTCACGGCTGAGTCAAAAGGCTCACTTCACTTTACTTTACTTGTCCGGGTTTGAACCTACAACCTCATGCATAAGAAGCGTGGCCTTAACAACTGGGCCGTCAATAAAAAGCTGCCACTATAACTTCAAGAATAGAAAATGAACGTACGTGGGGTAAGGATGCATCGACTCTTCAAAATATTGATTAATGGTTCCAATAAACATTTTATTTGGAAGGAACCTTAGAAAAACAAAAATTTAAAAATAATAACTGATAATATTAAAAAAATAAAAATACGATTTCTGAACGAAGCGATTATTGAACGAATCGAAAATTGGACAGAACAGTGCGTAGTGGTTTCAGTATAAATTTTACAATTAGCTAGAAACGAATCTATTTTAATTCCATTTAATTACCATCTGTTACTTTTCGCTACACAAACTAAATGAAAATAATAAGTAAGATATGTTTACTTTGTCCTTTCATTTAGTATTTTAATTAGGGTTCAAAATTTAATTTTGAGATAAAATTATTTGTTCAGTAACATCATTATTCATTAAGATAATTATTTAAAAGATCTTATTTAGGGATTAACTTATTTTTATATTTAAACGAGCCAAATTTGTAATCGCTTTTCTCATAATAGTCAGCAGATTAATTAGATTATCTTTATAATTATAAGACTTTAACACTAATTGCTATTATTCTAGTTTAATTTTAAACTGATAGTTTTCCATAATACTCATTTGCCTAACGCTTCTAAACTATGTTAGGGTTATTTGACATCAATTTAATCGGATACGATAGAATAACAGTATTTTATTGTTTCACATGGATTTACTGGCTCATCTGACCTTGTGGAGGTGCCCCGGGTCGGGCAAAACGTTGTTGAGTTTTTCTATATGGAATTTCTCTATAGCAGCATGAAGTCTGGATGTGTGCCCGATTGATGGCAATAGGCTCGCCCCCTATTACATTGGACTTAAACATAACTGACGAAATGTCGGTGTACTACATGTGCACCTCTGCCTAACCCATAGGGGATTACAGGCGTGATGTTATGTTATGTTATGTAATTCCTTAAGACTAAGATTTAATACAGTAAAAGAGAAAGAAATAAATAAAATAAATAAATATTCCACAATTCAACACAGCAAAAAAAAAACAAAACAAAAACTAACAAAAATGAAAATCAGCAGTGCTATTCCGTAAAATAACGCCCCGTGAAAATGTAGGTGAAGTGAAGATAAATTGAGTTATCATCCATACTAATACTAGTCACAGACAGACAGTTCATTGTGTGGCTTTTACTGAAATAACATGAAACTATTTATTATGCCAGTAGGATATGGAAATGACTTTTTAAACACATCATGTGTTTCTATTGAGCTAGTTGAAGTCGGCATTTCCTAACTGACTACATCTGTGAAGAAAATCCAAAACAAACTCAGGGATCATCGTCTCTTTTCAAGTCCAGACATTAAAAAACATTAACAAAATTTTCGTGTTACAAACCGTGCTGTAAAATGCCAGAAACAATTTGGGTAAGCAGCATGTAGGTATGTGCCAGCCATCATGAGCTCAACTTTATGGTTAGTTAACTGAATCAGCTGAATTGCCCGACAGGAAAAACTTCGAATTATGGAAAAACGGCGAGAAACTTCAACACTGGAGGTCCTGAACTCTTGGTATCCAGATGTGTTTTGATGTCCTATTTCTCATTTACACACACCTCACTCACAAAATCACACAAAAGTGATAACACAGTGAAAACCACTAGTACCGTACTTGTCACCCCACTGATTCACCTAAGATTCATGACTAAATCGCAATCTGACAATGTGTACATATTTTATAAATCGCTCAAACCAAGCATTTGTTATGCATACTCCTGTCGCTGTGGATGTGGAAGGCAAATTAGTTTCCACGCGAGGTTAGGGACGCCGAAATGTGATCAGATTAAACGGAATTTGGGTAGCTCTGACAAATTTTATACGGCTGGGCTATTAATATTGCACTCTGCGGGTAATTTCGCACTGATAATCTATGTTAGGTATTAATAGGAACCTAAAATTTGCAATAAAAGATGTATTATGTTTAAATAGAATCCTACTAATAATATTATATACACGAAAGTTTGTGAGGATGGATGGATGTTTGTTACTCTATCACGTTAAAACTACTGAATGGATTTTAATAAAATTTGGTATGGAATTAGCTGACACCCTGGATTAACACAAAGGCAACTTTTTATACCTGTATTCCCACGGGAACGGGACCTATGCGGGTGAAACTGCGGGATGTCCGCTAGTAGAATATAATACTCTTTATTGTACTCTATAAAAAGTCTTCTGTAAGCAATTTGCGTCACTTTGAGAAGGTAACGTCGTACTTGTCTGTTCTTGTAGTGCTGGCTATATTGTCATTGCCAGTGAGCAACTGCATTTGAAAACCGAACTTTGATGTTAACTGAGAATTTAGTTCGGGAACATTATGCATAAGATGTTGGCAGGTTCATCGCCGGGTTGATTGGCACTCAGAACGGTTGTTCTTTATAAACATATTTTTTATCTCTGTTGACTATATGTATATTTGTTTTGACTAAGTATGTATTTATCTGTGTATTTATTTTTAATCAGTATGTATGTATCTGTGTATTTTTTTTTTTTTTTAGTGTCACCTTGTCCTTAATTTTTACCCAGTTACACCTTACCTTGTTCCATTTCTGCACCACCTTAAGGTAGACTGGTAAAAAAATGAGCAAGTAAGAGTAAGTATGGAGTTTTTTGCCCATTCTTCTCCATACGAAACTACCTTTTGGAAGGGGCAACTAGAATCAATATATTTTATTTAACTTGTAAGTTTAACGTTCAAAAGTGCCTTTTAAATGGCCTACTTGAAATAAATGATTTGACTTTGACTTTGAATGCCTAAGGCATTAAGTCCGTCTTTGTACAGTTTTTTTTTACTTGTGCATAAAGTTTTAATAAATAAATAAATTTACATGAGTTACGGTGACTATTATACTGTGCGCTTCGTCACATCTTTGCGAGTGCGAATGACGTCATCCTAGATAAACAATTATTGATGGCCTACACGAAACTAGCTGTTTGACAGTTCAAAGTCAAAGTCAAATCATTTATTTCAATTAGGCCTGAGAACAGGCACTTTTGAACGTTATACTTACAAATAAATTAAATTAATATGATTCTAGTTGCACATTCCAAAAGGTAGTTTCGTATGGAGAATAATGTGCAAGAAACTCCATACTTACTCTTTTGAAATAGATTTTACAATATTTGTATACATAATTAGATTATATGTGAGGACGATGTACCATGAGAAAAAAAAACAGCTATCCTGAGATAGGTGATCTAAAATAAGCAACGCGGCTGGTAATTATATGAGCGTATTGAAAGATACATGGTGCTCACATATTTACATAATATTTAATCCAAAGTTGATTATTAAAAAAAAAAGTAATAATCATGAAGTTAATACTTAAAATAAAAATAAAAATAAAATAAGAAAATCAAATTACAATGTGTGATGTAGAGAAAAAGCAAACATTCCTGTTCAGACATTAATTTGTCCTATGGAGCAGGACCAGCATGTTAATCGTTGAACACTGTTGCACAGTGATCATCACGGAGATACGCAATAGTCTTGCTGGTGTGACATCAAGCTACCCCAAACTGTCAAATTTTTCAAACTGAACATGAATCTTATTCTGTTTGTAATAAAGTTCACGTTAGAGTAGCTTGATTTGCCTCTCTAAACAACATAAATTGGTTCTAAGGCGGAACAAAGTTTAAATAATAAATGTTCCACAACTTTTCACACAACGCCATTTAGCCCCAAGTTAAGCTTGAGAGCTTGTGTTATGGGTACTAAACAACTGATAAACATACATATATATATATTTCTAAATACATACATACTATAGACATGTTACACCCAGACACAAACAAATGATCGTGCTAATCACAGAAACATCTGTCCTGGGTGGGAATCGAACCCACGACCTCCGGCATAGCAGTCAGGGTCACTAACTACTAGACCAACAGGCCAGTCAAGATTGCTAGCTATAAAATTTATAAATAAATATACCCCAACTTTCACACAACACCATCTAGTCCCAAGCTAAGCCAAGCTTATGTTGTGAGTACTTAACAACTGATAAACATACATACATATTTCTAAATACATACAAATTATAGATAAATAGCACCCAGACACAGAACACACATCACATAAACATTGTCTTGGGTGGGAATCGAAAAATCGTTGTACATACATATAAATTATATTTTTAAATATTGATACAAAAAAGATATAAAAACATTTAAAAATATAAAAAATAGAAGGCCACCGATGGCGGGAGCAGGGTCCAAGCTACCGGTGGTTAGGGTCTCAGAGACAGGAACCTCCTCACAATGCGAGCCGTATCGAGGACTACTGCCTTCTGTATCAGGCCTTTGATCCAACCGCGTAACGAAAGCCTCGACAGATGGTCGTCGAAGCTTTTGGCAATAAGGCCATTCGCCGTCACAACAATCGGCACAATGACAGCAGAATCCACATGCCACATGTCGACAATCTCGTGGGCTAAGTCAAGATATTTTATTTGTTTATCTTTTTCAGCTTTCACGAGATTTTCGTCATGTGGGATGGTAATATCAACTATCATTGCGCGGCGCGCTAATTGGTCTATCACTACTATATCCGGCTTATTGGCGACAATAGTCCTGTCAGTAATGATAGACCGATCCCAGTACAACGTGACATGGTCATTTTCGAGAACTGGGTTGGGCACATACCTGTAGTACGGTACCTCAGTGTCCACAAGCTGGTATCTCAAAGCAAGTTGTTGGTGAATAATTATTATTATTATTATTACTTATTTCATGATGGCGATATTACTGTAGTAGATAGTTTGATGGTTTAGTAGCTGCAGTACGTTTGTTCGCCCTCCGGTGTTACGACACGGAAATAAACATAACCTAAATGTGATCTGATTAAACTGAATGGGCAGTTACTTTTATCTGATGCTGTTCATAATACGGGTTTGCAATCCCACATACTGCTGTAGTGTTTTTGTCGAGGGTCGTGAGATTTTGGGACATCCTATGTTAGCGCAAAATCTTTACGTTCAAATTTTAATACCGACTTATGTTTTTTAATCGTTTTATTATATTAATAGTTATAACAATTGAACGGAAAGTAAGGTATGATGAGAGGTATAATTATATTAAAAATAATAATACCAGCCTGTCCTGTCCCTGTGCCTGGTCCCACTGTAGAACAAAGCCTCTTCTCATACAGAGAAGGCTTGAGCATTGCTCTCCACGCTTGCTCAAAAGGCGGATTGGCGATTTCCAACTTATATTATCTATACTCCCAGGTTTTCTCACGATATTTACACTCATCGATTTCAATAATGTCTAAGATAAACTTAGAAAATACCTACAAATTCATTTAAAAAGTCAAATTGGTGCTTGCCCGGATTCGACAATTTATATTCCGCAATCACGACATTTTTATATAAATAAAAACAATATTAGGTTGTTTGTTTGTTTTTTTTTGTTTTTTAGAAAGATAGATTTGTCAATTACGAAGTCACTATTGAACGTCAAAAGATTTGTCAATTACGAAATCACTATTGAACGTCAAAAGATTTTTCAATTACGAAGTCACTATTGAACGTCAAAAGATTTGTCAATTACGAAATCACTATTGAACGTCAAAAGATTTGTCAATTACGAAGTCACTATTGAACGTCAAAATATTTGTCAATTACGAAATCACTATTGAACGTCAAAAGATTTGTCAATTACGAAGTCACTATTGAACGTCAAAAGATTTGTCAAATACGAAGTCACTATTGAACGTCAAAAGATTAGTCAATTACGAAATCACTATTGAACGTCAAAAGATTTGTCAATTACGAAATCACTATTGAACGTCAAAAGATTTGTCAATTACGAAATCACTATTGAACGTCAAAAGATTTGTCAATTACAAAGTCACTATTGAACGTCAAAAGATTTGTCAATTACGAAATCACTATTGAACGTCAAAAGATTTGTCAATTACGAAGTCACTATTGAACGTCAAAAGATTTGTCAAACACGAAGTCACTATTGAACGTCAAAAGATTTGTCAATTACGAAATCACTATTGAACGTCAAAAGATTTGTCAATTACGAAATCACTATTGAACGTCAAAAGATTTGTCAATTACGAAATCACTATTGAACGTCAAAAGATTTGTCAATTACGAAATCACTATTGAACGTCAAAAGATTTGTCAATTACAAAGTCACTATTGAACGTCAAAAGATTTGTCAATTACGAAATCACTATTGAACGTCAAAAGATTTGTCAAACACGAAGTCACTATTGAACGTCAAAAGATTTGTCAATTACGAAATCACTATTGAACGTCAAAAGATTTGTCAATTACGAAATCACTATTGAACGTCAAAAGATTTGTCAATTACGAAATCACTATTGAACGTCAAAAGATTTGTCAATTACGAAGTCACTATTGAACGTCAAAAGATTTGTCAAATACGAAGTCACTATTGAACGTCAAATTTTCAATTTAAATAAAATATAAATCTAGTTGCCTTTTCCAATACTGGGAAAGGGAAGTTCGTCTATTCCAATTTTCCAGTTACAGTTATTGTACAGACGCCAGCACATCAAGTGACCCCAATGTGTCAAATTTCTTTGATCGTTTTTCAACTTTATGTCAAACGAAATAAGGTTCAAATTGAATTGGGAAAATTTGACACATTGAGGTAACTTGATGTGCAAACATAAGTTTAATTGCAGTTTTAAGGCTACTGATTTAGGGAAAACATGTTATGGTATTACAATATTTCCACATTTTCACCGTCAAATACCTATTTTTTTATCCTTTATTTTTTTGTTTTATTTTCCTATTTTTAATGTATAGACTCAAACGTTGTATAGTAAAAAACCAATCATACTATTATTTTGTACGCCATAAATGGCAGAAAACGCAGATCTACCTGTTAATTTAAGACCTTGCACATACAGTTTGCTGTAGGTATACTCGAGTTTTACAATAAAATATATTCTGTTCTATTTTATTCTTCTATTTTATATAAGTTGTGTTATAATAAAATATAGTTTTGTACGGAAAACCATGGGCAAGAAACTCCATACTTACATTCACTGACTGACCTCAACAAGCGTTGCTTAACCTTTGATCGACTTGTGCGTTTTTTATTTCGCCACGAAACCTCTTTAATAAAAACCAATAGCCATACACACATTAATACAAGTAAACTGCGTCGTTTATTTTCGACAACCATAGGCGAGGCAGAAGCGATGGTATCGACATAAATTCTAGTCTTCCCACAGACTATTAATCATGCATTCAAAACGAACAGAAAACTATTGGTGTGCAAATAAAGCCAAAACAAAGTGGACCTGTGTATTTTAGTTCTGAAAAATGATGGCCGGGAATAGATAGCGAGCTTTTAAACATAAAAAAGTGTGTCTATTTGTATAATCAATATCTATGATAACATTATAAAGCGGAATAATTTGTTTTGTTAGTAGCGATAGAACTCAAAAACTACTGAACTGATTTTGAAAATTTTTCCACCATTTGAAAGCTTTATTTTCACGCGAGTAACATGGGCAATATTTTATTTTTGAAACTATGAGAGAGACGAGGGAGTCAAAGTTTCAAGGGAGAAGTACAGACGCCAGCACGTCAAGTTACCTCAATGTGTCAAATTTCTTTGATCGTTTTGCAACTTTATGTCAAACAGAATAAGGTTCATTTTCAATTGTGAAAATTTAGCACATTGGGGAAACTTGATGTGCGCCAGCACATCAAGTCTGGACAAACTTCACGCGGACGAAGTCGCAAGCAAAGCATTGTTAGATGACGTTAAGAGGATTGACTAAAAGCGAATAAAAAAGGTACCTATTTATAAAATGCTTTAGAAGGACATACACATACCTTATTTGTGAGGTTCTTCAGGAAGGTGCGTAGTACTCGCAACAGGCGCGTGAGTATGACGTCTTCATGTTCAGGTACCGTAAAACAGGGTGAATAGAAACTCAAGGGTATATAGAAACAAAACTTGGAGGAGGATTTTCTAATTTAATAATGTTCGCTAATTTAATAATGTTTGTTATCATCAAGCCGTCGAAACTGTTTATCTCAATTGTTTAAAAGCATCACAGTCCTCGTTTATAACAAACACCTTTTAACTTCGTGAAAGTTTTGTTTCTATTCACCCTTTAGTAGGTATATATTCACCGCATTTTACCCGGTTTGTAAGGATAAATAAATATAAATAAATAAATATTCCACAACTTTTGCACACAACGCCATATTTTAGTCCCAAGTTAAGCTTGAGAGCTTGTGTTATGGGTACCTACTAACAGCTGATAAACATACTTATACAAGGTGTTTTTTTTTGATATCCCATAACTCTAGGGTTATATTCTGCAGGTAAAAGTAATACTAAAACTCCTAGAATAGGTGGTCCAAAAATGCATAGTTTCGGAGATATCGTCAATCATAATTAAATTATCAGTTGTTTAGTACCCGTAACACAAGCTCTGCTTAGCTTGGGACTAGATGGCGTTGTGTGAATAGTCGTGGAATAATATTATTATTAAGTAATATTATTGTTATTACCTAATTAGTTCAAAAATTGTCACCAGTACGACGAATCTTCTTTCTAACGTCACTTTTCTGTCACGTAAGGGTGTTTTACATTAATCATCGTGACTTTATCGAATTATTTTGTATGATAGTAAAAAAAAAAAAAAACACGTTGTATATTTCTAAATACATACATAATATTATAGATAAATTACACCCAGACACAGAAAAAATTATCGTACACAACACACAAACGTTTGTCCTGACCTACGGCATAGCAGTCAGGGTCACTAACTACTAGACCAACAGGCCAGTCATGGAAGCAGATGGCAGTCTATAGTTTCTGCCTACCTCCATGGGAACAAGGCGTGAGTTTATATACTCGTATGTTTGTATCGCGGGCGCATAATAACAAAAGAGACACGTTATTTCGATACATATCATGTCTGCCACACTAAAGTGCTATTGCTTACAACACGTATAAAGAAAATAATGTACAGACGCCAGCACATCAAGTTACCCCAATATGTCAAATTTTCCCAATTGAATATAAACCTTATTCTGTTTGACATAAAGTTAAAAAACGATCAAAGAAATTTGACACATTGGGGTAACTTGATGTGCTGGCGTCTGTACATAAACAAAACTAGATATTACACGTGCAAACCGATACAAATGCTATCTCAAGATTGATCTGAACCACCGACTAGCCTCAAGAAAATTCCCTTTCGGATACATTTCTCACGTCTGAATGACGGATTATGATGTATGTATTAAATATTTTCTACGGATATTCGAATATTGTATCGATTTTGATTAAATTGGGGTACTTCACTTTAATATTGTAATCGAAGAAACAAAAGAATGACAACTGTCTTGATGTAGTTTTTAAATTTGACAGAAAAAATAGAAAAAAAGAAAGAAAGAAAGAAAAATATTTATTTGACATCAGTCATCAAAACACCCATACACACAATAATTTATAAAACAATAGAAAATATACAATAGTAGGTACACATCATGTGCTGTGTGCCTCACGGCTGCGCCAAAAAGGTCCATTTCAGCATTCATGCCAGACAGGTGATGCTGTCTGACGCTGGTCTTCCAATGAACCTTGAGGGGTACCCAGTGACGGAAAGAAATAAATAAATAGAAAACGAGTAAGTAAATCAGTTCAGTGTGTAATGAGAAGAGGTGGGTTATACATAAATGTAAAAAATAAATATATATTGTGTTAGAAAGTGACACTAGCAACGATAAATAAATACAGAGATAAAATAAGACAGCATAAATATTTTTAAAATAAACAAAGTTTTCTTTTAGAAACAAAGCACTTATAATGACATGGCGTGAAATAGTGTACGGTGTCCATTAAACATAATATCATCGCGCCTGTAATCCCCAAAGGATTAGGCACAGGTGTACCTGTATGTAGTACACCCACATTTTGCTAATTGTCTTTTAGTCCCATGTAACAGGACGCAATCGGCGTGTGTGTATGACGACATGTATGAATGTAAACGAAGCAAAAGAAGTATGTAAGAATCGTAGCATATGGCGCTCTGTAGTTTCTGCCTACCCCCATGGGCAAAAGGCGTGAGTTAATGTATGTATGTGTGTAATAGTTTACTCATCCGTCACATGTCCCAAAGGTTCATTTGAAAATCAACGTCAAGCAGAATCTCAGCATCTGTCTGGCATTACCGCTGAAATGAACCTTTTGGCGCAGCCGTGAGACATGCCATTTTTTGTCTCTTTTTTGTGTTATTGTGTTTTCACAGTGCGTGTATCCAGCTGTTGCCAATAAATGTATTTTCTTTCTTTCTTTCTTTCTTTCTTTCTTTCTTTCTTTCTTTCTTTCTTTCTTTCTTTCTTTCTTTCTTTTCTTTTTTTCTTTCTTTCTTTCTTTCTTTCTTTCTTTCTTTCTTTCTTAAAAGGACGCGATACTATTTGTCATCAATTGGGCAAAAATCCAGATTTCAGGCTGCTACTAAGAAATTACAGATTGTATCCATCTAAACAAAGATAATAAAATATATTTATGTTAATTTATGATCATGTGAATAACGTGTTATTTACTTACGGCCTGGTTGTCAATAGCAATGACAGCGTCATACCTATGTAAATCGAGTCATATCGGACGACCGGGGCTCAAACGGTTAGTGGACCACCGGTGTCGAGTTGTAGAGATAGAAAAGAGAACTGCTTTCTGAAAAATTAATTTGTTATTAGTCGTTATAATACAAAACCTAACGTCATGGTATTGTTTTTATTTGTTTGTACATGCGTCCTCTAGTTATAAATAAATCATATTTACTTACGTTCTTTCATAACTACGCAACAACCAAATATATAAAAATAAAACATATAAAATATTTATCTCATGTTTTATTTTCTTCAATCTGTAAAACACTGTAACCCATCCATTGTCCGATCTTAACCTGGAATCAGGCCGTTTAGTTCATCGTCAAGTCATATCATTCAATAAGCCCCCTGTTTTGTATAATGTTTATTATACTCAGGTTGAACACAAAAATGCTAGACGAGTAGGTTTAAGCTAAGAACTTTGTAAATAAAATTCATTTGCAAACGTCATTAAAACGATTACAGTCATAAAATTTAAATAAATTGCAAAACAAACCAATCAAACTGTTTCATTCGAATTTATGTGACTGGTAACACCAGTTTGTCAGTTTTAAATGTCAAATTAATCCGATTAATTTGTTCAACCGATAAAGTGGAGATTTGATTGTTTTCATTGTTTATTGGTGTGTCGGTGACAATTACTGTTACCGAATATTATTATTGAGGTAACTAGCTGACGATATTAAGTAGTTTATTTTATCTTCCAAAATAATAATCTTCGTGTTGTATTTATTCAATTGAAACTAAAGCGTGAATCTGTGCCTCTTTCCCATTCAAACCTACGGATCCCAGACTTGGTCTCTGACAAACAAGCAAAAGTCCCAACTCAGGGTTTGCCAACGTGCAATGGAGAGCAGTAATCTTGGCGTCATATTGACAGACCACATTCGCAACGCCGCACTGTGCTCCAAAACACTGATCACTGACGTTACTCGAAAATCCGCCAAACAAAAATAGCTGGGCTGGCCACGTCTATTATGTCGTATGTCGCCCAATTAACTGTGGGCGAAAATAACCACCACGTGGAACCCTGACACGGCTAGAAGGCGCCGCGACAGACCCCGAAGAACATAATAATAATAAATACTACTTTTTCACACAACGTCATTTAGTCCCAAGTTAAGCTTGAAAGCTTGTAATATGGGTAATTGAGTATTAGTACTCAATTATATGATATGATGTTTAGACATAATACAATAATATCATTAATTTCTCTCATAAAGGTACATTGTAACACTATGGTATGATTCTGCCTTAATCTAGAACCTTTGTGAGAGCTGGAGTCTGAACTAGGTTCGGGACCTGTATGACAGATCTCCAGGCTCACCCTATTAAACATTATCACATTTGCGGCATCTTTACATGAGTCAGCTGATAAAACAGCTGATAAACATACTTATGTATTACGAAATGCATACATATTATAGATAAATTTCACCCAGACACAGAACAAATGGTCGTGCTCATCACACAAACATTTGTCCTGGGTGAGAATCGCACCCACGATCTCAGGCATAGCAGTAAGGGTCACTAACTACTAGACCAACAGGCCAGTCAATAACGTAAGCCATACAAAATGAAAATAATAAAACTTGTTGTCTGCGTTTAGTTTTCACCTTAATAATTTAAAACAACAGACAGTTACAGTTATGTTTAACATGCTATTTGATAGTTAATAACACAATGACGGTATCAGGTCTCGAGGGATCAGTCGAACCTATTGACATTAAGTAATCGAACATGCTTCTAGAACGATAGGTAACTACTTATCTATAATTTTAGTAGCTTTTGATTGTGAGCGATTACCTACAAAATTTATTTTCAATATTAATGTAACAGAACTTTTGGGAGCTAAAATCAATTTGAATTTTCTTGTTTTAGCAACTATAATATTGTCAGCCTTGTCTGTGGTTTTCAATATAAGCAAGAACAGACGCCAGCACATCAAGTTACCCCAATGTGTCAAATTTCTTTGATCGTTTTTCAACTTTATGTCAAATAGCATAAGGTTCATGTTCAGTTGAGAAAATTTGACACTTTGCGCTTAATGTGCTGGCGTCTGTACTATGTGATTTCTTTACTCCATAATGTTATATTACTTACTGACATCAGTAATGGAAAGAAAATCGTAAGAAAAACTTGCGCCGTTAATAACCCAAAAATCATTAACCGACTTTGAGCAAAATTCAAGTCATTAACGAGTATTGCCATTGGACTATCAGAAGGTCAGTTTTGAGCCTACTATACTAGTAAAATTAAATACAAATGTGCTAGTTACTCCTTCCAAAAGATAGTTTCGTAAAGAGAAGATTGGGTAAAAAAACATGAATTTAGCAAATAGATTATTAATTGTGTCTTCTCCGTTTAAGCAGAGGCCTTGGGATTGCTGTGGTTCAGTAACCTTTACACCTTTACATTTCAAAAATACTTCTCTTTCTTTCCAAACAATCCATCCATTAAGTTTCCTTTCAACTTTATTTGGGGCTTTTTAATACTATCTACTCCGCTAAAAACGCGAGGTATAAAAATTTGTCGCAAGAATTTTCTACGTAGAGAACTGCATAATTATGCAATTTATAAAAATCGTTCCCCTTACACTTTGATCCTCCATTTTGATTAATGTTGGTGACTGTATAAAAGAATAGGGCAAGGCTGAACTGGCCTTTAGCTGGTCGTGCTTATGAAATATTAATGAGTAAAAACGATTTCATTTCGGAGCACGTTGGGAACGCGCTGAATTTTTGAGAGTTCAAAGTTTGAGGTTAGTATTTTGTGAGCAATGTGGAATTATTACACTGCTTTCTTAATAGCCCAAAAGGATGAAAACTTGTCTTGTTACTGGGATGTTGCGGTATAACTAGGAAGGCTAAATCCATAGCGTTCAAAATCTAGTGGCGATCGTATCTTAGCGATATTTTTTTAATAAGAAAAACTTGTCAAATATTCAAGTAAGGGAAACGTATAAATTATAAGATTGTGTTTTAGATACGCACGTTTTTTTTTTAAATATGGGATTTGATAGGCAGTTGTGTCATGTAAGATACTGTACTCCAAGTAAGAATTTCTTGCTGAAAGTTTTCGAACAGTACTCGGAAACCATTTGCATTTGATTATCAAATAGAGTCCTTATATGGAATGTAGTGGCGCTGTCAAAATCTGATTTCATTTGTGCTCGGGGTACTAGTATTCCACTGTGTTCTGCGTTACGTAGTTGGGAAAGCAATCGAGCAATCGATTGGATTCGTAAATATTCGGTTACTTCAAAGTCTTGGACTAGCAGTTGCTCAGTGGTTGACATTCGTTTTATCTTTTTGCATTCCTGCTTTGTATGACGTATAGAGGGGTAATATGAGGCAGACTTATTCTAGCTAAAGCCAAATATCGCACCTCTTTGTCGTGCGGTATATATACATACAAACATAACATACATTTTATTTTTCCCATGGAAGGCAGAAAGAGATGGCTAAGCAGAAGCTACAGAGCGCTTTCTGCTACGATTCTTATATATTTCTTTAGCTTTGTTTAAGGTTATACACGAAGTGATACACTCACGCCGGTTGCGAATATTGCGCACCTGACCTTAGTGAAGAACGTCACCAATAAGGTCTATACGTCTCTTCCCGTCGTTTCCACTTACATCTGCCTTTGTGTGCGGCAACTTTATTGTACTCTTATACTTCCTATTTTAATAGAACCCAAATTCTAACCTATAAATTCGAGTATGAGAGGCGAAGACTTATTCACTGGGCTATAAAAATCATACCAAAAGAAAATGTATACCTACCGACATGACATTTCTTACATCAAGTTCATTTTTATGTTTGTTCTGTCCACAGTTACGATGGCCGCATAAAAGGGCCGACGGCGCATTGGGCGGACGACATACTCGGCGGACGGGCGCGGTGGCACGCCGCTACGCCATCGTCCCTGAGGATACGTGACGTCATACCCACTGACCGCGCCATGTACCGCTGCAGGGTAGACTTCAAAATATCGCCCACGAGGAACCATAAGATCTTGCTGGAGGTTATTGGTGAGTACACAACAAAATATTAATGGAAAAAAAGTTAATAAGGTGAGGTTCACTCCGATTACGATACTATACATGGTATGCTCAAAAATAAATAAAATCAGATTAGGTAATGTTCACATTTTGTTAGTAACCATTTCTGCCGATTTCTATAATCGGCAGAAATGGTTACTAACAAAATGTGAAAAGAATTTTTTTTTATTATTATTACTGATAGGCACGCGTTTGACCACTATCTGACCTGATGGTAAGCGATGATGTGGTCGACGATGAAGCACGCTTGCCTAGAAGCAACCTGTTCACTCTTGACTTGAAGACCCCTAGGTTGTAGCTATCAGGAAACACCGACACCGGCAGGGAATTCCACTCTTTGGCTGTTCGCACAATGAATGTGTTTCCATAGCGTTAGTACGTATGGTTGATATTGTAGACTATTGTCGACTGAAGAATCCACACATTTCTTCATTTTCGATATTGTAATGATAATGTTTCTACAATCTTTTTCGATTCTTCCGAAGACATAATCCGTGTCTAAAGGGTAGTCAAACTACGCGAGCAGGTGATAGTCGAAAATTCAACCCTGTTGCGAAATGTATGCTACCAACCCTGTTTGTTAATACTGGCGTAATGTTATGTGACATCACAAAACCGTTTGTGACTGATCGTTTATACTTATACTACTATCAAACACTCTGATGTCAAATATACCCCCAATAGACTTTTGGGATGTACTCGCATAGCTAAACATTTGACGATCAACGTTCCGTAATCCTGTTTATTAGAATTGTGTTTGTATTTCCAACTAGTTTTCTATGTCTGTGATCATCATGTAGGCAAAATGATAAGTTTAGTAAGTATGTTCTGTTATCGTGTGAAGTGAACGGTCAACCCTTAGTATTAGTTTGGTATGACAACTCAATTTGCATTTATTTTACTAAAATTTTCACATGGGGAACTAGGCCAACAAGGCTTCTGAAGACATTTTTTACAAAATAAAAAACAACTGACTTATTAACAAATAACACTAGTTTTGGAAGTCTGTTGCTTCGGTGGTTTTCTTTCATTCATTATATGCCACTGACTTCTAAAACTAGAGTTATCTAACACCATTTAGTGTATTTTTATGAAGTCCGTTGTGTTTCAACCGACTGGCATAAAAGGAGAAGGTTCTCAATTTGGCTGTATGTTCGGGTTAAATCTCCGCGTCGGAGAAAAACGTCATTGTGTTTTTCCATGATCTGGAATTTCTCAGTAGCCTGTGGTCTGGATTTTTCCGATTTTTAGCAATAGGCTCGCCCCCTATTTCTTGAGACTTAGAGAAAGATAACAAACTACATGTTGGTCTTTCGCCTTTGCCAAACCCTTTGGAGATTATTGGCATGATGTTATGTTTCAATATTCGCCTAATTGGCTTAAATACCAAAGAGGTTTAGAGATTTTGTATATAGGCTACCTCAATCTTCTTTGTAAAGAAATCTTAAGGATGATCATACCTTGATTGCCTGGCCTGTTGGTCTAGTAGTTAGTGACCCTGACTGCAGTGCTATGCCAGAGGTTGTGGGTTCGATTCCCACCCAGGACAAATGTTTGTGTGTTGTGCACGATAATTTGTTCTGTGTCTCGGTGTAATTTATATCCTACTCATATTATAAACGCGAAAGTTTGTGCGGATATTTGTTACTCTTTCACATAAAAACTACTGAATGGATTTCAATAAAATTTGATATGGAGTTAGCCAAGACCCTGGATTAACACATAAGCTACTTTTTATCCCTGTATTCTTACGGGAACGGGACCTACGCGGGTGAAACCGCGGGACGTCTGCTATCTATAATATGTATGTATTTAGAAGCATATAAATATGTTTATCAGCTGTTTAGTACCCATAACACAAGCTCCCAAGCTTAGCTTGGGACTTAATGGCGTTGTGTGAAAAGTTGTGGAATGTATTTTTTTAATACCTTTCTTTTTATGTATTGCCAAAAAGTGTTAGAATTAGATATTTCATGTACCTTTATCCATCATAAATTAGGTAGAAATGTTAAAGAAAAGCTTCGGTCGTAGACTAAACTTGGCGGGTAATATTGCCGGACAAGACGCTTCTGCATACAAGTAAGAGGAGGCTATTTAAGTGCACCCCCGACAGATATAGACACTGACAAATGATTCGAAATAACAAAAGGCACATTCGCACACTCCACTGGATCTCACTAAAATTTAATAACACCGTTTCACACAACACAGCGTTACTAAGTGCTCCGTGACACTTTTAGGTAGACAGTTATTGTACAATATTCATAGTCCAACTAGCTATCACTGCGCTCCGGTACTGTCTAGGATCGTTCATTTAACATTTATAGTGACTATTTCAAATTCGCATTCAAATGCAAACTTCCACTGCGCTTGTCTGAACATGCCTTTAATATTCTACAGTCAATTTGTGATTATTGGAGTCGCGTTAAAGCTTTTACGTGTTATAAGTCATTACCGCATGTCGTCAACGATGACGGCAGACTTCGATTGTGCTGGCAATTAGTGAATAGGTGGCTATCATTTGACATTTGACTGCAACCTACAATCTGAATGAAATTGTATCTGGATCCTGTAGAAAATATTGAGACAAATGAGGGGTATTTTATTAATAAAAATAATAATAATAATAATATTCCACAACTTTTCACACAACGCCATTTAGTCCGAAGCTAAGCTTGAGAGCTTGTGTTATGGGTACTAAAAAGCTGATAAACATACTTATATATTTCTAAATACATACATACTATAGATAAATTATTACACCCAGACACAGAACAAATGATCGTGCTCATCACACAAACATTTGTCCTGGGTGGGAATCGAACCCACGACCTCCGGCATAGCAGTCAGGGTCACTAACTACTAGACCAACAGGCCAGTCAAATGATGTATTAACAATTGATGTTCATTTCCAAATCAATTATCTTCAAAATTTATCGCAAATTCTACTGTAACGTAATCCAGACATAAAAATATAAATAACGAGCACTTTGGTCGCGACTTTTTCCCTGTAAATTTCCTACTTTTCCCTATAAACTGGAATTAAAATTTTCAAAATTCAGGCAAGATCAAGATCAACGCAAACGACGTCGCTTGCGAAACTTAGTTTAACCTAAAAAATGTAATCAAAACAATTTTAGTAAAGAACTCGTATTGAAATGTAAAAATAGCACAAAGTAATCATGATGTTTCCCAACGCCAAATGAAGTCGAAGAAAAAGTTCAAACAACGAATTTTTTCAATCCGACCAGAGAGTGCAAATGTGAAGCCATTTTGCGAAACAAGTTTGTAACTTTTGAGAAGTTTTTTATTTTGCGGACTGTTCAGAAGGAACAAAAGGAAAGATAGGATTTCGGTGTATATAAGGAGTTACTGCCTTGTTGGTTTAATAGTCACAAGAGGTACTGCTGAGCATGAGGCCTGGGACAGATTCCCGGGTCGGGCATAATGTCATTAAGTTTTCTCCAATCTAGAAAATTCCATAAAGCAAAGGTTAAACCCAGGAACAATTGCTTTAAGTACTAATGTAGTGTATTTAGGTAAAATGGAATCTTTAAAAACAGATAGCAATGAGTCGCATATCCCAGCTTCCATATTCTAGCTTCTAAACCAAAAATTTCTTAGATATCAAACCCAGAACTCAACTCTACAGTCTCGCTTCCGACCCAGATGCCAACAAAACAAACGAACCTATATTTAATATTTAACTCAATCCAAATGGTGAAAACTGTTACCAAAATTATTATTCAACGTCCAGTTTCTATAATATTCAGTGTGCACGAACATTTGCCTATCAATAAGGCTTTATTTGCCGCAAAATGGTGGTGTATCAATATTTTATGACTGTTCAAGTCACCTGGTTCCCATGTCCGTTATAAATTTATGTGTGGTATCGGAACGCAGCCAAATAGTATCGGTTTATTGGCAGACATCTTGCCACCAATGATGAAGTTGCGTTTTAGGAGTTATGAAATATTAGTGGGATATTGTTGTCTAATAATATGCGGTGTTATTGCTTAAATTATACTAATAGAGTTGCACAAATTATACTTTATTGAAATCATTTTGCTTCTGTGTATTGCATCGCAATGAAGTCTAATAGTACATACTGGTTTATAAGCCGATATCTAGCCACCCAAGATTAAGTTGCGTTTTAGGAGTTATGAAATATTAGTGGATATTGTTGTCTAATAATATGCGATGTTATTGCTTAAGTTATACTAATGGGGTTGTATAAATTATACTTTTAGGAAATCTTTTTGCTTCTATGTATTGCATCGCAATGAAGTCTAAAAGTATTGGTTTATTACCAGATATCTTGCCACCCAAGATTAAGTTGCGTTTTAGGAGTTATGAAATATTGGTGAGATATTAGTTGACTCATATTATAATATGCGTTGTGATTGCTTAAGTGATACTAATGGGGTTGTACAAATTATACTTTTACGAAACATTTTTGCTTCTATGTGTCGCATCGCAACGTAGTCTAATAGTATTGGTTTATTAACAGATAACTTGCCACCCAAGATTAAGTTGCGTTTTAGGAGTTATGAAATATTGGTGAGATATAGTTGACTTATATTATAATATGCGGTGTTAAGTTATACTAACAGGGTTGTACGAATTATACTTTTAGGAAATCTTTTGCTTTTATGTGTCGCATCGCAACGTAGTTTAATAGTTTATTGACAGTTATCTTGCCACCAATGATTAAGTTGCGTTTTAGGAGTTATGAAATATTGATAGAATATAATTAGTAGGTGATGTCATTGTAGAAACTTTACAAATAGAGTTAATTATGTGATGTAGGTACTGTGATATAATAGTGGTGGGCAATATTATTCAAATTAAACTTTTTAGAAATCACTTCGCCTCATTGATCGCTACTGTTGAACATTTAGACCAATTTGACAACGATAATACTACTATATATAATTATATATTGATAATACTATTGAACATACTCACAAGTGACGAAGGGTGAGCTTTTTATGGGATTGACTTATATATTATTGACGTTGAAAAAGTACTGATCCGCAGCCTAATTTGTATTGAATAAATGATTTTTGAATAAAAATTTAAAACTCTACCATTTTGCAATGCTTTTTTTCCCTTTGAGTACACTACCAATAGACAACGACGCGGATGAGTTTTAATACCATCTTTTAGCTAAATTAATAAATTTTTAGTTTGATTACTTTTTTGAAATTCAAATTCTATACTGCCTTGTTGGTCTTGTAGTCGCAAGCGCTATTGCTGAATGAAGTCCCGGGTTTGATCCCCGGGTCGGGCAAAACTTTATTGAGATTTTCCATCTACACTTTTTTTAGTATCAGCCTGGAGTCTGATCTTGTGCCCGATTGATGGCAATAGGCTCGCCTCCTATTATACATATAGGACTTAAACATAACTGGCAAAATGTGGTTGTACTAGGTTTTGCGTCATGTTTTGTTATTCTACACTACTTATCCCTTCTTTAAATACAGTATGAAGACAAAGTATGATATCCAGTCGCAGCTAAAAAGTGTGGCTCAATAAAGTAGCCATTTTGCTGGGCCGTCTGTGGCTGCATATTGCATGCTGGCACTGGGCCAATCTCAGTTTTATTGGCTAATAATTCTTTTAGTTTTATTACTGTGACGAATTATGTAATCGCTAAATACGTTCGAATTAATGCGCTTTCAACATGACTCGATGAGACTTGCGACTGGTTAATCGAGTTCTGTCTTGTGATTGGTCCTTTGGTCCGCGTTGTCTTTTAACTAACCAACCGTAATTGGTTACAGAGTTTCATGAAGATAGAAGCCGCGAAATAACTTAACGATGCGGTTAGTACAGTGGCTGAGAGATAAGTTGCTTTGCAGCGTGTCATAGGTTTGCTTTCCGCACGGAGCAAATATTTGTATAGCGTCCAGCCTGCGTAGCATGAACACCGAAGAAACGGTCTTTGTCGTGTCTCGGAAGAAAATAAATTAAGTGTTCATGCTACGCAGGCAGGTGTATTGAAAGAAATTTGACAGATTGAGGTTCCTGTCTATATAATCTGTCACTTTGCCGATTCGTCTGTAGACAAAGGCCGTTCCTTCGGTGTTCAATGTGTTCATGCTACGCAGGCAGGTAGTAGTTATTCCGGGTATGCATCCGCAATACAGCAGAAAGGGAAATTCATATTCATAAATTTGCTGAAGAAAGTTTGGCCAAGTGATGCACATGGAAAAACAAATGACAAGCATTAGGATGAACATAAAATATAGAAAAAAAACGGCTAAACTCGGTGGGACTTTATTTATTAAGAACAAGCTGTACCCTGCCACGCTTTGCTGTAGCACATTGTGATAGAATGGTTAAAAAAAAGAAAAAAAATGCAGCGGATCATGCTAAAATTTCAGCTCGATAGTTGCAGAACTTTTTGAGTTTTTGAAGCGTACACAAACCAACATAACATTTTTATATATATAGATTGCAATTCTTTTTTTGATATTACTGATTACCAAACAGATAGTTTAGAATGCATTATACAATAAAAATATCGAGTGTCATAATACATCGGCTTTTGATACCTCTAAACTAATAAGAACTTAACAATTGCTATTACTAATTATTAGTGATATCAACAAAACAAACATAACATTACGCCTGTTATCCCCGAAGTGTTAGGCAGAGGTGTAAACTAGTACCCCCACTTTTTACCAGTTATGTTTATGTCTTTTTCTAATGTAGGATATAGCTTTCCTCATTAAAAAGAACTGGTTTGTATCAGTAATTTCAAGGTTTTTAACGACTTTGACTTGATTCCAACACAAAAATAAATCGACCTACTATGTAACCAGGGTTAAACCAACTGCAGTAAATGGCGAAAATACTTTTTCTTCTACTTTCAGTCTAACGTTTGAAACCTCACAAGCAATTTATTTCCACTACAAGCCAAACTATTCTTGAACTATGTGTTGATATAAAAGCGGCAAGGCAAACTGAAATATGGCTGCGGTTACGTTCACCGTCCACTGAAAAATATACTTTGTTACAATGCTTTAGGGTTTTTTTTTTTTGTAAATCATTATTGGGCTATTTGACAACATTTAATAGTTTTTAGTCCCTCATCTAGATTACAAGAAAATATTAGACACATATTTTTTTTTTTATGTAATCAAAAAATAACGGCGGTACATCGAGGCAAAATGTTGCATGACGTCACTAGCCACTTCAGTTACTAGACTAGCAGACGTCACTCGGGGATAGTGTAGCTTCACAACGGTGAAAGAATTTTTCAAATCGGTCCAGTAGTTTCGGAGCCTATTCAATGCAAACAAACAAACAACCAAACTTTTCCTCTTTATAATGTGTATGGATAATGACGTTACAAGCCTCAATTTTAATGCGCTTAATCTAAACAGTTTTCCATCAATATGAAAAAAGAAAAAAAAATGTGTCGAATATTTTCTTGTAATCTAGATGAGGGACTAAAAACTAAAATTTGGTCGAATAGCCCTTGTGTACATTCATCACAAGACAATATATAAAGTATAATTCATCACAAGACAATAATAAGACATTTAAAATAATGAGTAACATTAACGAGACATTTTAAACTTGTTTGTACTCTAGGCTAAACGCAATTTCAACTTGATTCAACCAAAGTAAAATAATATCTTGGCTGAACCCGTTACCAACGTTTTCTATCATCTTTTGTGTTGAATCATGCTAAGAACCCATATTTACAAAATCTTTATCTTTAAATTCTGTATTGAAATTAAGCCAACTACCGAATTGTTTCTTTAGATAATATTAATAGAAATAGGCAGGATTTCTATCACATAGAACTTTAACGTCACTGACGAAATCAGGTTATACCTCTGCTTCACCCTTCAGGAATTACTGGAGTGGACTTGTATAAATTTTAAACTGTGTCTGTTTTCTAAATATTTAAAAATATATACACTTTAACCATTATAATTGTGTACGCTAGTAGACCAAGCGCGTAATAATAAATTTATAATGAGTACACGATCTGCTACGGACTCGTAGCTGGCGTAGCCGACGGCTACGCCGTAGCCACTGCGTAGTATTTCTTCACAATTTCAAAAGCTATAATAATAGTGAAACATCCATTTCATACCAGCTTTTCAATTAAGTTTATGTTTCGTTCATTTTTAACGATACAAATAGAAATGTTCCTTATATATTATTTTAATATTTATGTTCAAATTTATGTTATTCAGAAATTCTCGGTAAGCCCAGCTCAATATTACGAAATTAACTTTTATACATCAAAACACGAATAAACAGTAAAACCTTGAACCTATTACGAGACCCTCATTCGCGTTCTATCGTATTGTTATTTGATTTCTTTTCTGTTTCACGATTATGATGTAAAAAATCATTCTATCCAAAAGAAAAATACACAAACGATGAAAAGATTGCTTTGGGCAAAAGTAATTTGCATCAACGATGTCTTCGGAGGCTTTTATTTTAGCAATATACGGTCCGAGGGTAAGTTTAATGTAGGGTAACTCAATTATAGGAGGTACTTGGGAGGAGTGCGTGTCTTTTTTCGTCACACGGCCCCATCTGCTCCTCCGATGTAACATTTTCAATCTGTAAACGTAAATGGGAATAAGGTCAGCTGGTAGTTTTCTCACGCGAAGACTTGGAATGAGGGTAGATGGTTATTATGGGTTAGGGCTCCACTGCTGTTTATTAACACGTTATTTTCGTGTGGTTTTCTTTCGGGGAATTGGTTACCGCACCGAGTCTCTCGATTCAAAACCTTTCAAAGTAAAACTCTAGTCATTTATTTCAATATCTAAAAAAGTGGAACGGACTTGTGTGAAGTACATTCAACACTATTCTAAGTTTAAAATAATGATCACGTATAATTTAAATTGGTTAGATTTTAATTGCGTCTTTTACTCTAGATTGCAATTTATTAAACTGGTTATTTTTAAGAAAGGATAAAAAAAACAAAATGACCATTAAATGGCAAATTAGACAGAAAACTTCAGTGTTAAATCAAAAACAAAACTCATGGAGAAGAATAAATAAGAAACTCAATACGTTTATATTAAAAGAAAAAGAAAGGAAGAAAGAAAGAAAAAATGAAGAAATAAAGAAAGAAAATGTAAAGAAATAAATAAAGAAAGAAAGAAAAAAATAAAGAAAGAAAGAAAGAAAGAAAGAAAGAAAGAAAGAAAGAAAGAAAGAAAGAAAGAAAGGAAGAAAGAAATTATATTTATACAATAATAAATATTTTATTTTTTGATTTGTGGACATTACGGGTAAAAAATTTGACAACCAGTTTAACCAAGGGGCATCATGTTATACCCAGTAACCGGGGTTGTGGAGGTCAGACAGATAGTCGCATCATGTAAAACACTGGTATTCAGCTTCATCCGGATAATCTGGAAGCCGACCCCAACATAGTTGGGAAAAGACTAATCAGATGATGATGATGATGAATTCAGATTACAACAAGATACATTTTTCAATCAGCATTGCCATACAACGTGACAATGCGGCCAGTCTTCTGGGCACTTTACCCGTTGACAGCAATGCTGATGAGTTTTTTGATGCCCTATAATAAAATTGTTTAACTGTGCTTTTGTTTGTTTATTTTTAAGTGTGTACATACTAATGATTATTTTTTTCCCAATTGAAAAAAAAAGGAAAAAAAACCATCAGTTAGTGAACTTAAAGTATGAGGCTGTAGATCGATATCGTTTTTACCTTGTAATGTTGGTATAGAATTACCTACTAATTTTGTCGGTAAACCTAAAATACAAGTAAACAACGTTCCAACTTCTCAGTAAACATAATATTGACGTACAAATAACGTGTAATACCATGTTACCTTGTACATTAATTACCTAATAAATGAGATGCAAATATTCATGGAACAAAGGAGTAGGTACAAATTAAATATTTAATATACAAGTTTCAGTTTAGTATTCTGAGCTTAGGAAGATTTTTAATATTATACAAGCTTGGCTTAAGCGCGTGTTTCTTTTATGTAAGCCAATATCCGTTTAAGGCCTACGATTGGGTGTAGGAAGCGTTAGCGTGGAACGTTTAGTGATTATTGAACAAATTATCAAATGGTGGCGACATTTTTTGATTGTAGAAAATGCCAACTTCAAACACATTAAACTGTTAGTATCACCGTCTTGATACAAATTAGATAACAATGATGATGTTTTTTATATCTGTCACTCGTCCGTACATGTTTGAATTAGACCAACCGCAGATAGGACAAACCGCGAATAGGATAAACCGCGAATAGGTGAAACCGTGAAATGCACCAGCCGTGAATTAGACCATCCGCAAATTGAACCAATCATTTGACAACCAAACAGTCATGCAGCACTATTGCTAATATTAACCTTTACGAAAACAAACTATTGTTAAAACTAATTTAAAAGAGTAAGTATTCTTGCCCAACCTTCTCTTTAGGAATCTACTTTTGGAAAGGGACAATATTATTCTTTTATTTTTAAATCTGACGTTCAAAAGTGTCTTTTTGGAATTTAAGATTTTGCTTTACCTCCGTTGTACACCATAAAAACTAACAATTAAACTTGACTCATAAGATCATTTGGATCTTTGTACAAGTAAACTTCAGGCAAGAGTTACGAATTTCCTAACTTGACATCTATCCGCGGGCTAAACCAAACCGCTTCTTCCTCATACACGGCTACTACCTATCGTAAAGTGGGGTAGTTACCACGCTATCAGAAGCCACGAAGAAAACTAGCTCTAACTAGAACTAGCAGTAGGTAACTATTATTTAAGTATCTGATAATCTTTCCATCTTAAAAATTTGTGAAACCTTAAATAATGCCTTAGAGTAGATTAATTTATTCATGGATAAAATAAAGTAGAGTAAAATGTTTTAATAAAACCCCTGATTTAGGCCTAGCGATAAGATTTAGAAGTCTTGATTTCGTCTAGATTTTAATAAGTAAGCAAAGTTTTAGATATATTATTATTTTTTTTATATTTAAATTAATACCTTAAAATCGATACAGATTTATATAATTAGATTTAACTTTAGCATCTTATTACAAATATATATTTTGTATCGTTTCATCCAGATAAATAGTAATATATCTTATTCTATTCTAATAGTGTTTCATTTCTTTGTGGCGCTTGTGGCTTGCCGAGGTCAGTCCGTGGATGGGTAACCATTCGTTATTTTGAAAGAACCCTCGGTACCTTGGGAGACACGTAAAGCTGTTGCTTTTTTTTGGAGATACGAATTGTCAGAACCTCGAATGTCTGACAAATACACAGTTTAACCACGAGAATCGGAAGCGTTGCGCATCATCGCGTCATTTATACCGCGTACATCGAAGGACTGGAACAACTTGCCTGCTGCGGTCTTCCCGTCCAATTATAATTAAGGTGTCTTCAAGGCAAGAGTGAATAGGCTCTTAATAAACTAGTGCGCTTCACCATCACTGATTGCATCACTGCTTACCATCAGGTGGGATTGCAGTCAAGCACTGGTTTATAATATAAAAAAAAGAATCGTTCCCTATAAGACTAGTTACTGGGTTGTTGAAGTCAGAAAAGCAGTCGCCCCATGTAAAACATTGAAACCGTTATTGCTGCTAGCCTGCATCATTCATGTATTTAATATTTTTAATTCACTGTTTACAACTAAAATCTAAAATACAATAAAACTAATTAAAATAAATTAAATATGTACACTTAAACTAACCACAAATTAAATAGTAAAGAAAAAAAAAATACAAATCCCCCCTTCTAGATAAAAAAAAAAACAAAATCGGAACTCAGGCGTCAAAGTACTCCTCCCCATCGCTGTCATCAGGAAACGTGCCCAGAATACTGGCAGCATTGCCACGTTGGATGGCAATGCTGTATTTAATTGTATTGTATTTTGTATATTGTATTGTTTTATATTGCAATGTATTTAATTAAATTAGATGCATCATTTCAACACATTGTACCTATGTAAAAAATAACAATGTACACTCTATATCTATAACTGTAATTTTATTAATATTGATATTTTTGTATGCTGTTTTTGACTGCCTCGTTGGTCTAGTGGTCGCAAGCGCTACTGCTGATCATGAGGTCCCGGGTTCTTTCCCCGGGTCGGGCAAAGTGTTATTGAGTTTTTCAATCTGGGATTTCTCAGTAGCAGCCCGGAGTCTGGATTTGTGCCCGATTGATGGCAATAGGCTTGCCCCCTATTACATGGGACTTAAACATAATGGCGAAATGTGGGTGTACTACCAGGTACACCTCTGCCTAGCCCTTCGGGTATTACAGGCTTGACGATATGTTTGTATGTGTGTTTGTATTTTTGTATGCTCAAAATCCAAATTTAAATCCAATGTCATGAAAATTATCATGAACCAATAATGTTATTAGGAATGTTTACTAATCAAAATTTTATTACTTATATCATTTATTTGTTTTTAATGTGTATTATCACTTTGTTGCCAATCTATTGAGTTCATTAATTAATTTGAACTTTTAATTTGTATGATGTGACTATTATTTTGTGTTTTTTTTTATTTTTTTAAGTCCTGTATTTTTTGGTATTATGAATGTAATGTAATTATTATTATTCTTGTTTTTTTATTTTTTTATCTAGTGGCACTCATTATCATAATCTTAACGATAATATGCGGATAATGTATAGTGGGCTGCAATATTGTTAATATTCTATTATCAGTACTCTATTTAAACACATGTTGTAGCTGTTTATTATCCCTGAATAAATAAAATAAAAATAAAATATCTAAACCAGTACAAAAGGGCATGTTAAAATTCATGTCTGATTCTGTCTGACAGACTCAAACATGGCTCTATTTAGACGGATTATTGGAATTATAAGTTGTTCGATTGCCGTCATCAAATTCGATGGTACTTAGCAAATTCTAAAGCTGGCTCGTCTCTTTTGTTGACTCTTTTTGCCTTTGTTAGCCTGAAGATTTTTGTTTCAGACACCAGATTAAGCTGATTATTGTTTGATGTCTAGATATAAAGGCAGATAGGTATTTGAAGTGCACTTTGGATTGTGCTTGAAAGAAGCAACCAGCCCTATGTGCCATTTTGTATTAAATAAAAGTACTTATTTAATACAAAATGGCACAAAGGGCCACTTGGGCAACAACTAAGGCAAACGGTGTCAACTTTTTTAAGCTACACCGTGACTAAATATACCTTCTTATTAACTTAAGGAGCTAGGCGAGAAAGAAAAAATAAAATAAAAAAATATTTGTTAGATATTATAGTAATATAATCTAGTGAAATGTAAGTTGAATTCGCGCATTAAGGTATAGACGCTAGCACATCAAGCTGCCTCAAACTGTCAGACTTCCCCAATTGAACATAAACCTTATTCTATTTGCAACGTTGAAAAATTAACAACGTCCCATTGATTTAAGTTGATGTACTGGCTTCTGTACCATCGAGCATAAAACAAAAAACCTTTTGCTTGCATGAAGACAATTTTTTTGTTGTTATTATGTTTTAGTAATTACAACTCACATACAAGGTTTAATGACTGTTGACTGGCCTGTTGGTCTAGTAGTTAGTGGCCCTGACTGCTATGCCCGAGGTCGTGGGTTCGATTCCCACCCAGGACAAATGTTTGTGTGATAAGCACGATCATTTGTTCTGTGTCTGGGTTTAATTTATCTATAATATGTATGTATTTAGAAATATACCCATAACACAAGCTCTGCTTAGCTTGGGACTAGGTGGCGTTGTGTGAAAGTTGTGAAATATTTATTATTTATTTATTATTATTAATGATAATAACAGGATTTTGCTGGCACCGTTTAGGTACCAAACGCTTAAAATACTTTAATAAATAAAGTGTTTGTAATGCTAATTTTCCTTGGTGTATTAAAGTATCTTGGGCACTAACACTTTTACTGTCCACAAAGTGGTCACAATAGTTAAACAATCAACATGAGTCATATATGAATCATGGGACAGGGAAGTAAGTATTTAAGGTATTTAAGATATTCAATAACCCGAATAAATGTATATATATAATAAATGTTATGTTTGTTTGTGTACGCTTCAAATACTCAAAAACTTCTGCACCGATCGAGCTGAAATTTTAGCATGATATAGGTATAATATAATGCGCATCAAATATTGTTTATATCTATTTTTTTTAACCATTCAATCACAATGTGCCACAGCGAAGCGTGGCAGGGTACAGCTAGTTATTAATAAATTCAGTAACCTGATAAGTAAAGTTTATAAGAAATTTCTCGATATTATACAGTGTGAACAAAACCTTTAATTTAGAGAAATGCGCATTAAAATTCGTTAGTTTATAATATTTTCGTATCGTGTCAAGAATATAGACATACGAGTAGATCCTATTACTACACATTCTTAAGTCAATCTCATGTGCGCTCCAACAATGTTAAATTCATGTTATGTGTTGCAAACTTTGTTTCGACGCTTGAAACTTCTGTTGATAATACTTGGCAAGGTTCATTATATAATTATATTAATTTTCGTTTTGCCTTAAGCGACTTGATTATACGGAAAATTAATTTGCAAATCATGTGAAATTTCATCACAGTGCTTCTTTTTACAGACATTGTTATTCAGATATCTGAATATATGAACGGAAAATTAAAAGACCTTATTGAAAATATATTTTATTCATATATTTTGTGTATGGTTATAATATATTACTACAAGCCACCTTTCAACTAGAGGGCAAAAGCCTGCTCAGAAAAAAATAGTAGTTAGAATAGGAATAGGACACTATTACTAGTCATACGTCTAGATTTTCTCACGTGATTTTCTTTCATAGATGTCAGTGATATCTAGAATAAAACTGAGAAGTAAAATATAGTGTAAAAGTGAGTTAAAATTTTATCAAATAGCAAATTGAACAATTCCCACATAAATCTGAAAAGTCAAAAGTGCCTGCGTGGTTTGAATTCGAAATAAATGACTTGGTAGGCAGGCGGTTATGTCACTAAGCTATCGATATTTGTACTGAATTTATTATGTGCCCTAAGTTTTTTTCAAACTTTCAAATGATGTTTTTGTTGTTACAGAACTACCAGAGAAGCCGAAGATTTTCGATGAGTTCGACAAAGAAGTGGTCGGTGTAGCCGGCCCTTACATAGAAGACACAAGTTTAAAGCTTACCTGCGTTGTAAGTGGAGGTAAATTTTGAAAAATCATTTTATTTTTTACCCACTTTCAAAAATTCGCATTTGCTTTTTTATGTTTAATTGTTACCCGATAATTCCGCAAACAATGGACAGTAACATAAATATTTCATCAAAATCGGTTAGAAAGATTGTTTTTTTAACTTTTTCTACCTTAGTGGTGAATTTAGTGCACAAATGCCCGTGGTGCCGTCTGTCAGACGCTGATATTGGAAGGGTAGTTTCTAAAAAAGTACCTTGTCCTTGCTATTTCCTTATTATCACAGCTATTTGGAATTAAGTTTGTTAATAAAACAATTGAATCAATTGAACATAACTTTGATTTAATTGTTTTACTAACAAGCTGTAGAAAGATCAAAATGTCATGTTCACTGGAAAAAAATGTCACGTAAATGAAATTGCGTAGGTTTCCTTTAAACATAATACTGTTGGTAGCTAAAGATAGACCCTTTTAAGACTTTTTGATTCTCTTAAGGGCTACGATAATAATTTATATTAGATTTATAATTTATTGTGTGTTAATTTAATATCAATTTCCGAAGCATAAGTCTCTTGCGGCTGATAGAATTTGAATGGATATTATTATAAAACGTCAATGACTTAAAAAAAGTGAGGATGGTAATAATAACTTATTATTTCAAACCAGACTCATATTAGGATTAGTAACACAATTTAATTAAAATGCCGAAAAATACTCAGGGGTAATGGTCTCAAGGTCAGATACAGGATTATATTTATACATTATGCGAGTTTAATGATGCTGGGCAGTCCGAATCCCAACAGACGGTATGCATGCATCAGTCATCGGGTAGCGAGCTCACTGATGATGACATTCGGTATAGTAATGTCTAATTAGCCTAACGGGTTCAAGATAATCGTAGATCTATTGCCAGGGCAGCTAGTATTAATATAAACTAGTATTATCAAGAGTGACAATAGGATTGCAGTAAGCTAAAACCAACGCTAAATTCGCTGCATAGCTTTGTTTCCAATGTCCCCTGCGTTTACGTTCATTCGACCCGGTGCCTACACTCCAGACATTTTACGCCGTATCAGCAAGATCGAGTGTCTAAACCCGTTAACTTTCTACAAACACAATAAAGCAAAAAGTTAAACATTGACATTTTCAAGGGAAAAGTGACGCTACCCAGTCGAAGTTCAAATTAAACTAGTTACCTTTGTACCGTCGCAACAGAAAGTTTGCAGTCGACGGTGGAAGGCTAACTCGATGAAATAGGGTACACTGGAGAAAGAATAAAATGCTTGAACCTTTGAGCTACGGAACCCGAGTCCGTGTACCATGAACGTAGAAGCACGGGCTATAATTTGGCGGACGGCAGGTTTCAACTGTACGGAAAAATGAACAGGCTTTGTTGTTCTTTTAGTAGTTATTGGTTTTTTATTTGTTGTACTTTAATCAGAACAGTTGAAAGAAAGTTAGAAGAATTATATAGATACACAGGCACAACAGAATAACTATAAAATAGAATTGAGCTTGAAAACATAAATCATAGCCTCACAGCACTTTTTTATCATGCCAATAAAATATGTCCAGTTATCGACAAACCGAAGCCCTATTCCCATATTTATAAAATGTCACAATCTAGTCACAATCTAATCTGATCGACAAAAATAATTTTAAAAATATACCTAAATTACACATGCTCTGATAAAATTAAGATTGGAATCAAAATGCGACTTCTGTTAAAAATAATGAGGTTTCAAAAAATAATAAAGTGCGCAAAAGTCTGGACAACTACCTGATTCCGTGATTTCTTTAGTTTTAGAAAAGCAACTTGAAGTCTAGTGTTGTGCCTATTCGGTTGAAAGGCTCGTGGGTGAATCTACATGACACTTAAACGTAAGCGTTTAGAAGAATTGAGTCGAGTCGAGTACCTA
The DNA here is from genome assembly GCA_921972225.1 of Euplexia lucipara. Classification (NCBI taxonomy): domain Eukaryota; kingdom Metazoa; phylum Arthropoda; class Insecta; order Lepidoptera; family Noctuidae; genus Euplexia; species Euplexia lucipara. The sequence continues at coordinate 2,104,916 of OV179147.1, read as the reverse complement.
TACTATAACTGACAAATGCTTGCACTGACTGATCTGGTCGCTTAATACCTGTGTAGTTCTTTCTAAAGACCATTTCAGACACTAACCTGCAAGGTTCTTACATGATGTGACCAAGATAGTGTCTGGACTTAAAAAAAAACTGTGACCACTGAGTTTTTTCGGTGTTTCTTCACTGACTTGCCCGATAGTGTAACACCGACCTCACCTTTGAGTTAAAAAACGACGAAATAAATACCATTTTAAGTACACTACACTGCCTCACCCCTTGAAAAAGACAGGCTTGAAGTTATGTTAATTACCTCAGTATTAAATTCCTCCACCCTGAGTCTAATAAATTATTTAACTGGAAGATCTGCCTCATTTTATAATTGAAACAAATTCGATTATAAATTACTAAAGGGAGTTCAAATAACCTTAAGATTTGCTAATCAGCAATTTCTCCAATTTGCCTTTATTAATATTTGATTTGGTAATAGGTACTTGGATTTTAGAGCTGAAAAGGGAAAAAGTGTGATACTTTTCTTCTGATTTTTAGGAATAGATAAATAAAGTAAAGGAGTAGAAGCTTGTGGTTAATTCATTAAACCTCAAGAGGACACCGGGTGTCCGTGCTGATACTTTTCACTAGATTTTTTTAAATCTTTTTTTTATTTTTTATTTTTTGGAATAAATAAATAAAGTGAAGGAGTAGAAGCTTGTGGTTAATTCATTAAACCTCAAGAGGACACCGGTATCCGCGCTGTCATTGTCTTTCTATTGTGTCTCTAATTTACACGATTAAAAGGTTAAATAAGATCGTCCACATGGGTTAACAATAGGTTAAGCTATTGTGGTCGAGTTTGTTTCGTAGAAGGGTGACCAGTTTTTACAAATCAAAGCCCACAGATGTCGGAAAATACTTAAACCCGTTGGTCTTGGGGCTGTCTTTTGCGACTACCTACTTAAATACTTTAATATAGTTAAACTATGTCCTATGCAATACCAACAGTTATTAGTTTTCTCGTCTCTTCGTGTGATTAGTGATAACCTGACGACAGAGTTTATCTATGCTGCCCATGGGTCTCATAGTACCGAAACAGACAAATAGAAATTCAAGGGTGAATAGAAACAAAACTTTGGGGAAGATTTTCATGCTAGTTTAATATTATTTTATACTAACTATTTAAAGGGTGTCAAAACTATGTATCTCAATGCTAAAGAGCATAATATACTACCACAGTAAACGCAAAAGCGTTATCCCAAGGAAAGCTAGTTTCTAGAAAATTTAAGTTTTGTAAACTAACCTAGTTTTCGTTAGCCTTTATATATAGATTGTTTTTTTTTTAGGTTTTTCAATATGTTAAGATTACGCTAATTGGCTTAGTTTAATGGATTTGTCTTGTTTTGAGCTATCTGTTACCATATAAAACGACTTTACGTTTTTTGAGATACCGCTTTTGAGCATAGTAGAGCAGTATAGTCCTCGTAAGCATCAAAGTTTTGATTTAATTCACCTTTGAGTTACCCGGTAGTTATATTTTTACGACGCCCTCCGGCTAGGTGAAATGACGACCTGTGGAAGACTGCTGGTAGATGCTGGATGTAGCAAGCTGAACACAGAGTGCTGTGGCGCTCGTAAGGAGAGGTCTATGCCCAGCAATGGACTACTGTAGGCCAATGATGATATTATGATATTTTTAATAACAATTACAACTCTTTTCAGGTAAACCAATGCCTCGTATACGCTGGTGGCGTGACGACAAGGTGATAGCAACTCTTGCTCCAGTAGACGACGAGTCCCGGCTCAGCCTCCTGGAGTTAAGGATACCCAAACTGTCCAGAGACTTCTTCGAAGCCGTTTATACTTGCACCGCTGATAACACCGTGCTGGTCCCGCCTTTAAGAGTCAACGTGCAGATACAGATTTACTGTAAGTACCTACTGATGATTCATGTTATTCTGGTTGATTGATGATACCAACAAAGTGCTTAACAATTCTAATTACCTTTAAATACTACAAATCTAATTACTACATATATACATACATAAACTCACGCCTTTTTCCCATGGGGGTAGGCAGAAACTACAGAGCGCCATATGCTACGATTCTTACATACTTCTTTTGCTTCGTTTACATTCATACATGTTGTCACACACGCCGTTTCTAATCTAATTACTATGTATACTTAAACTAACAACAACAAAAAAGAACAAATGGGGACCCATACACAATATAAACAAGAACACTTAGGTAGGCGTTACATTATCCCCATTGCTGTCTTCTGGAAATATGCCCAGACAACATTGCCACGTTGGATGTCAATGCTTAGTCTTTGACCAAAGAAATAAGCCTGGTCTGGTCGACCGATCGCCGAGAAATCTCCTACAGAAATATGTGTGGTGTATAAATTGAGAAATGATGTGACTACTCGTACCAGGGTTTGGCTTACCATTAGTTTAAAAGAATATGCATAGAATGATGGTGTGGTGTGCTAAGAAGATAAATGAAAGGCGAAACAAAAGAAAGATGTGCCTGGAAATGGAGGGAGGACGTCAAAAAAAGAAAAGAAGTTTAAGAGTCGTATCAGGTAACGTTCTGTAGTTTTTGCCTACCTTTATGGGATAAAGGCGTAATTTTATGTTCATTTTGTTGCAGTTTTTGCCCACCTTTAAAGGTGGTTAATTTTATGTTTATTTTGTTTGTGTCACATACATTCCTAGTAAAATAAACTGAGCAACTAAGAAAAGTCATTGGTCTGTCGTAATTACTGTTTTTTATAGGTAATTCTAATGGACACCATTTTTAATTTGAAGAATATTTATACCACATCAAAGGTCAAAGGACTTCTTAAGGCGACACTTATTTTAGTGTTCGGGTTATTTTGATCAGTTACTATTAGACTGGCTAAATATGGGTGTACTAAAGGTTTAATGATACTTAACACATTACATATTTTAATAACACTGTTTTTATTTAAAGGATTGGGTTTATTAACTGTACATGTTTTGTTTTCTGTTGATTTGTTGATTGATTGAAGAATAACATCATCTGCCTAGCCCTTTCCCAAATATGTTAGGGTCGTTGCTAATCTAACCGTATTCAGCTGAAAAGTAGTTGATTTAACACGTAGTTCTACCTGTAGTATCTACCTGGACTAGGTTAGTTGCCTAGGCTAGTTGCCTAGGCTAGTTGACAAGGCTAATTGACTAGATTGGTTGTAATTTTTTCTATACAACCAATAGGATAGGTTTTGACCACTTGTAACGACTTTCAAAAATCTACAAATGTCAACCGGATAGTAATTGGTTGAAAAATGACATTACATAATTGTTCGAAAGCTACTTAACGTAGTAGTTAGTGACCCTGGCTACTATTCCGGAGGTCGTGGGTTCGATTACCACCCCGGACAAATGTTTGTGCGATGAGCACGATCATTTGTTCTGTGTCTGTGTGTAATAATATATCTTTATGTCGTAGAAAGCGATATTCTTGAATAATAAGTTGTGAAGTTGATTAACTTAGTACGGAGTCTATGGTGACCAGCGTGACGTTACTTGTCATTTGAAAAGGCGCGAATGTGTTTTCGGTAATGTCACGTGGACAGAGTCATGCTTTTGTGTGGGAGCTGGGCAGAGCTCAGATTGATTTGAGGCACCAACGAAGACACACATCCAGTACGAAACTGTCAGTTACCTATGTGAGTTATGTTCTGTGATTACGATTGTTAAGTGAGGTTATTACTGCAATGGAGATTGTTATTCTTCGTTATGAACTCGGTACCACGAAACCCCCATCGGTGTCAGCTCATCGCTCAGCCATCGCTGACGACGACATATACAACGTGTTTTTTTTTTATATCCCATAACTCTAGGGTATGATTGAGATCATATCAAAGAATCAACTGGCATATGAATTATGTTTCAATCATCGTTTGTTTTTTTTTTACTATCATTCAAAATAATTCGACAAAGTCACGATGATTAATGTAAAACACCCTTACGTGATAGAAAAGTGACGTTAGAAAGAAGATTCGTCGTACTGGTGACAATTTTTGAACTAATTAGGTAATAAAAATAATATTTGCGCTACTGCTGAGCATGAGGTCCCGGGTTCGATCCCCGGGTCGGGCAAAGTGTTATTGAGTTTTTCCATAGCAGCCCGGAGTCTGGATTTGTGCCCGATTGATGGCAATAGGCTCGCCCCCTATTACATGGGACTTAAACATAACTGGCGAAATGTGGGTGTACTACCAGGTACACCTCTGCCTAGCCCTTCGGGGATTACAGGCGTGACGTTATGTTGTTATGTTATGTTAAAAATAATATTTATAATACTTAATAATAATATTCCACGACTATTCACACAACGCCATCTAGTCCCAAGCTAAGCAGAGCTTGTGTTACGGGTACTAAACAACTGATAATTTAATTATGATTGATGATATCTCCGAAACTACTTATACATTTTTGGACTATCTATTCTAGGAGTTTTAGTATATTTTTACCTACAGAATATAACCCTAGAGTTATGGGATATCAAAAAAAAAACACCTTGTATAATAATATATATGTATTTAAAAATATATAAGTATGTTTATCAGCTGTTTAGTACCCATAACAAAAGCTCTCAAGCTTAACTTGGGACTAATTGGTGTTGTGCAAAAAAGTTGTGGAATATTTATTTAACCTTAACTTACGACATAATTCTTATTCCTACGTTACATACATAATAAGTAGATTTCGAGAAAAATCACTGCGGCAGACGGACATGAAGCAATCTTAAAAAGTTTCCTTTTAAGATTTTGGTTGGAACCATCAAGAACGACACAGCAACAGAAACACCGCCCTGTCTACTAAGTTTGTAGATCTTAATAAAACAATTATGCTAATGCGTAAGTTTTACCGAGGCATCCACAATTCCGCAGCCTACCTTACTGAATTTATATAACAAAACTAAGCACACAAAAACATAACTTGGAAAGGTCATGCAAAGTTAAAGTCGTAACTTCGCTTTCAGTACAATACTAGTTGTAGGCCGTGGTTTCACTCGCATCTCAATTGAAATTCCAGCTTGTTACATATTTATTAAAATACATACTGATATTATAAATGAGAAACTAACTCTGTTTGTTTATTTATTATTTTGTTAGTTTTAATGTCGGCCGGCCATTCACGACTGAAGAAATTGTAATGAAATTTGGCAAGAAGTTAGATTATATCCTGGAATAGGACATCGTTTTTTTTGTCCAATGAAAACAATGGAAAATTCACTATAATATAAATAAATCAAATTTGTTTTCTTATACGTTTTTTTTTCAAGTGTAGTGACTCGAATGATATGAATCTAAGAATGGGGTACAAGACAAGCTATTTGCCAAAATTTTAATTTTTAGTCCCTCATTTATATTACAAAAAAGTATTCGACACATATTTTTTTCTTTTTCATATTGATGGAAAACTGCTTAGATTAAGCGGGTTCAAGTCGAGGAGAGGGGGTTTGTAACGTCATTATCTAATATAAACTGTACTGGCTAGTGACGTCATACGACATTTTGAATCGTTGGATCTCCGTTATTTTTTGATTACGTGAAAAAAGAAAAAATATGACATACACAAACTCACGCCTTTTCCCATGGGGGTAGGCAGAAACTACAGAGCGCCATACGCTACGAGTCTTACATACTTCTTTTGCTTCGTTTACATTCATACATGTTGTCATACACACACGCCGGTTGCGAGTACTACGCACCTGACCTTTCTGAAGAACCTGACCATTAAGGTCTATGTATGTCCTTCTAGGGCGTCCCCTCCCGGCGTTCCCACTTACATCTGCCTTGTAAATATCTTTCGTTAGTCGCCTTTCATCAATCCTTTCAACGTGACCAAACCATCTAAGCATACTCTTTTCAATTTTTGTTACTACATCTTATATTTTCTTGTTATCTAGATGAGGGACTCAAAACTAAAATTTTGTCAAACGGCCCCTTGGCACGTCACAAGCTTAACCTTAAAAGGTAACACAAGATAAATTGATTCTAAGGCGGAACAAAGTTTGCTCCTAATGTATAGGTTGGTAGGTACCACATGTCCTACGAAATTTATCTAGATATTCTTACTACGACGCGTCTCCAGCCTAATATTCAGTCATTTGTCTGACTAAACGCGTCGGGACATTATGAACGTTGACAGGGCAGTACGTCATCGTACGTGATAGTAATATATGAGGATAAACACATAAACATGGCGGATTCATACGGAAAAATAAGACAGACATGACTTGAGATTTACAAAAGCCGCGAGCTTCTTTTGTTTTGGGTGAAGCATAAAGCAGCGGGTGAAATTATGTGCGTAGAGAAGGTGGAATTATTTGTTCTTGTTGATTTAATTTTGAAATCGTTTTTTATATAAATAATAATAATAATACCAGCCTGTTACTGTCCCACTGCAGGGCAAAGGCCTCTTCTCATACAGAGAAGGTTCAAGCATTGATCACCACGCTTGCTTAAGGCGGATTGGCAATTTCAAACTTATATTAACTATAAGTCCAGATTTCCTCTCGATCTTTTTCTTCGCCGATGTCAATAATGTCTAACATAAACTTAGAAAGTACATAAGAATTGAAAAAGTCACATTGGTACTTGCCCACAACCTCGTGCATGAGAGGTAGGCGCCTTAACCAATGGGCCATCACGACATTTCGACATTTTATACTAATGCTGGGCATTGACAATGCAATTTACCCTAGTTTTAAACTTTTTTTGAATCGATCGGCTGATATTAAACTGTATCTATATCACTGTATCACTAGGAAGTGGCGAAGGGTGGGCCGTTTTTGGGGGACTGTCTTTATGTATTTTTTTGACGTTCAAAAAGTGCTGATTCTCAGCCTAGTTTGAATAAAGACTTTTGATTTTGATTTTGATTAAGTATCCAGTTGAGCTTCCAAGCTGACCCTAACACAGTTTGGAAAAGGCCTAGCTAAATAAGGTTTTAGTGCTACAAATGAGGACTTGGATACTTAGTGTTGTGAAGATTTTGCCAATAGTAGCCCGCAGTCTGGAATTGAAGAAGAGACTCGTCTTAAATTACATGGGACTTAAACGTAACTGATTACCATCAGGTGGGATTGCAGTCAAGCACCAAAAAACAATGCCTTGTCCACGTTTTTATTAATTAAATTATTGTTTACGATTATATGACACATATTATTAAGTTTTCGAAAATTGATTACTTACAATAATCTGACCGCAGTTGGGCAAGCAACATTTTAGGAAATATGAAATTACGCTTTTTTGTCGTTCCTAACAAAACAATACTGCCGTGTTTCACCAGAAGCTTCACATTTAACCGCAAACATGTTTTACTTTATCTCAAAGAAAAATAAACGCCACTATAAAAAGATATAAGGACACTTTATTTAATCAAATCTAGTGCTGTACCCTTTTCCCAGTTGTTACCCAATCTGCCTCGAGCAACAGTTACAAGGAAAAATAACATTGGCTGCCGCAAAATAGTTTGAAAGTTTCATAACATCCGCATTACGCGAGGACAAACGTTCATTTTCTGTTATTGCAAGACTGAATCCACGTAAATCCGTGCGATTAACCTATATCAACCGCGGTAGTCTCCCGGATTATCTCGGAATATGACGGTTCGTCGCCGACAGAATTCTTTTGTCAACGTTCACCCCTAAGGGGCCATTAGTTTTTATTTGTGTAGCATTGTCCTGTCGTGACACCATTGCCACGTCGGCGAGCAGGAAATTATTCTCCATTATAATAACCCATGATGTCAGTCGTTCAGTAATGCACGTTAAGCTCACCTTTTTCCAACAAAGCTTTTAGTGGTCTATCTTATTTTTGTTTTTAACACTTTTTCAACTACCTATCCGTTAATGGCGTCCATTAGCGTTTTAGTTCCCTATTGTTCGAACTGCTTCGCTGTAATTCTTGCGCTGGGTGTACGTACGTATTTCTGGTATCGACAAAAGGTTTATAATTTAATCATGTTTGGTTGTTTTTAACTCGTTACGTAAAAAGTGGCGAGTCATGAGTTTGACGTGTGTATCGTGAGTACCTTTGCGCTATAATTTGCAAGTTTTAACTCAGACCCTGCGGTAGTTAAATAAAACCCCTCCACCAGTTTATTTAGTACTCTTAACAAAACCTCTGCTTAGTTTGGGAGTAGATGGCGTTATGGAAAACTTGTAGAATATAAGGTTATTTATGACTAGCTGCCTCGGCAAACTGCATTCCATCTTTTTTTCATTTTAATAGTTTGCGACCTAATTTCAAACCTACTAAAGCCACTCTCAAAATTTTATAAGAATCGGTCAAGCTGTTACAGAGGAGTTTAAAACAAACACAAGACACACACACACAAGACACACACACACATAAGACTTTTATTGATTATTTAAATATTCCAAAATAACTTTTAGCTCTGGAACAAAAACTTACAATACGCACTGTATTTTAAGCTTTTGTTGTCAGAGGCCTTCGCAATATGTTAAAATAACTAGCGTAATTAACACACTGCAGCATTGTAGGCTCTCTAAATAGACTTCCATTTTGTGAACGGAACTAAAATAATAGCAATTGTCAGGAACTGGTTAGCCAGACTGTCATATAACACAATTTGGTTGCCCTAATAGCACCCTAATGTTGATAAGGGTACTGCGTGTGTCATTTTCTGTGAATAACGCAAGTATTTTTAACGCCATTTTGATTTTGTGTAATCATATCATTTTCTCATTTGACTGCCTCGTTGGTCGCAAGAAGTCGCTTGCGCTACTTTTGAGCATGAGGCCCCGGGTTTGATCCCCGGGTCGGGCAAAGTGTTTTTGAGTTTTTCCATGAGATTTCTCAGTAGCAGCCCGAAGCCTGGATCTGTGTCCGTGTTGAGAAGTGAGAACCACCAATAAAAGGCTCATGTACAGCTCGAAGGGTTTATTGTTAGTACAATTATAATTATAACTTCAACTAAAATGGCAGACTAGCGCGCGTACAATAAAAAGTTGCGCGCGGTCCCGGTGCTATGATGGCTCTGGCGTGGCGACGCGGTCGGCGGGGCGCGCGAGTGGCACCGCGCGTTGTTCACAGCGTTCCGCAAGGTGGCGCTAGCGCGCGGGGTTCACATAGCGTGAACAGTCCGATTGATGGCAATAGGTTTGCCCCTTATAACATGGGAGTTTAACATAATTACCGAAATGTGGCTGTACTACAGGTACACCTCTGCTCAACCCTTTGGAGATTACAGGCGTGATGTTATTGAATGTTATCTCATTTCATTTTACGCATTATATCCAACATAATTAGGGCGAATCAAGGAAAAAAGAAACAAAATTAAATTAACTAGAGTCTCTAACATTATGTAGTTTGCAAGGTTAGCAAGCTGAAGTGGCGATGAGCTGCATGGGGTACATATAAGATTTTTTTTTCATTTAGAAGGTGTAAAATATGCAATAGAACGGTGAAGGATGTCAGATGGGTTAGTCTAACGAATTCGGTATCTTTACGGGTCTTTTCAGTCTTTACACAATAATGGAATGTCACAATCATGTGTAACTAAAACACGACATACATAAGCACAAGCTAACCTAACCCTTCTTCTACAGTGAAACCACTATTCGTGGAGATTTTAGCCAGGGAGCAGCCACTATCTGTGGGTCAGGCAGCAGAGTTGGCGTGCAAGGCAGTAGGAGCCAGGCCACCAGCCGTCATCACTTGGTGGATGGATGACCGACAGATGTCTGTAGCGGCTGTACAGAAGGTAACAATATTAAAAAAACATCAAAAGATAGGGTAATAATAATAATAAATTTTATTGCAGGCGACGCAGGCCCAGAGATAAATACCTAAACCTAAAATACATATATTTACACATTATTACTTAGAAACTAACACTTCACTAACACGCAATAGCGCTGCTCTGTGGAACTGGTCCGCGGAAGCGACAATAGAAAAAGAAGTTAGAATAGAATGAGAATGTGGGCACCTCTATTTTCCGTTTGTTTCCAACGAGTCACACTGTAACCTGTGACTCGTTGGGATTTTTTTTCCCAACCAGTCACACTGTTACTCGTTGCGAGAACAATTTAAAAAAAAACTCCCAACCAGTCACACTGTAACACGTTACGGTGTGACTCGTTGGGAACGAACTTTAAAAAGTTTTCCCAACGAGTAACAGTGTGACTGGTTGGGAAAAAAAATCCCAACGAGTCACAGGTTACGGTGTGACTCGTTGGGAACAATCGCTATTTTCAGTTTAAAAAATTCTTAGTACCAAATAGGTACAGCTAATTTTACAGTATGTTCTGTGCATACCATCACGGCTACTGCCCGTATCTCCGTTGACAGTTCATAGTAATGATCATTGGTAAAAGTTTCCAAAACAATTTAATGCAAACAGTTACTTTTGTATTGCCTATCATCGGTGTGTATCTAGTATGACGTCATGCGCACTCACAGAGATGTGACGAAGCGCAAAGTACCCGGTCTGATAGTCACCGTAACTTGAAGTCCACTTAAAGTGACGTGAAGAGCTCCTCAAGTTACGAGTTGAGCTCACGATTACTGACAAATGCTCTCACTGACTGATCTGGTCCCCTCATTCTGTGTAGTTCTTTCCTCAAAAGACCATCTCAGACACTAATCTGCATGGATCTCACATGATTTGACCAAGATAATGTCTGGACTTTAAAAGAGACTATGACCTCTGAGTTCCTTTCGGTGTTTCTTCTCAGAGTAGTCTGGTAGTGAAACTCCGATCTTATCTACTAGTTAAAAAAAAGACGTGTAAAAGTGTTTGTGAAAACTTATTTACAGAAATAAATATCATTTATCAGTGCAATACCATTTTTTTGTAAATTCTCCGCCAGTTCGTCACTGGCAATGATAAGATGGGCAAAAGTCCTGCTGGGCATCCCAGAAAGTTTAAATTAATAAGATGTATATATAAGACTTATTCAGTGTGCTTCAGAGGATCCGTTATTGGAAATGGCGAAAAGGTTTTACCTGCAACTACACAGCCTCCACACCGACTCGCTCCGTAGCCAGTAAAGTAGCTTATTAGGTTATTAATAAGTAAAAGATGTAGATTTTATTGTTGATTGTTGCATTGGTATAATGGGTTTGATATATCCAGCAAGGAACAATAAAACCCTAAATAAAAATACTTTAAAAAAAAAGTATATTTTAAGAATTGTTTCCTTTCTGAACTTAAACAAATTATTGTTAACCTCAATAAGTGAATTATTGTTAATTCCGATAAGAAATTAAGTTGTTAAACCATGAAGTTAAACCTATAGGTATCTTATGAAGTATGTTATAAAGAATTTAATCTCTCCATACAGAATTCCGACGACAAAAACGAGACAGTATCCTTTCTTCGTTGGACACCGCGCATGGATCAAGATGGCCGCACTCTCACATGCCGGGCGTCCCACGTCAAACTTGAACACACCACAATAGAAACTAGTGTCACGCTCAATTTGCACTGTAAGTCCCTTTTCTTTCTCTTTTGAATGGGTGAAAGGCAATATTTTTTGGGGATTTATTGCCGGTAAAGGTCTGACAAGGTTTTTGTGTATATTTCTTAACATTTAGAACAGCATTTATTTTTGTCATAGTTATGTCTAGTTAGCAATACTGCCTACGTCATTACTGCGTTGATGTACCTACTAGTTATAAGTGCTACTGCCAAGTATGAGGTCTCACGTTTGATCCCGGAGTTGGGCAAAGCGTTACCAATTTATTCCAAACGAAATTTCTGAGTAATAGCTCAGAGTCTGTGTTTGTGTGATACGTTTCTAAATTACTGAACCAATATTGATGACGTAAATGTAAGCCTGAATCATCCAAAGGTCTTTTTCTATATCTCCCAGTTCTTTCGATCCAGGAATAAACTGGACCATTCGACGTTTGTTTTGTCCAGCTTATCCCACTAAAAAAAAAATGGCTTATTAAAAATGGTGGCATAAGCAGATGATGTCAATTCCTAGAAAAATATTTTTGTACTTACTGAAAAATAGAACAAGGCATATTTTATTTCAAATTAATAATAAGCGCCAACTGTGTTTGTATTCTTAAAACAAATAACTTCAACAGTAATTGGGTCACACAAAAAACATCCAATTATCCAAAGAATCAAACTTGATATCACTTGGGCACATTTTAATTCTATTTTCAGTGAGTTGTTTATTTTGGTTTAAATTGGTATACGGTAACCAATTTGCAGCCGAAACTCGCTAACAGGATTGCCTGTCAAAAACTAATAAACTATACGCCGCTGACATTTTTAACTGCAAGTGTGAAAAATAGTGGTCGTTTTAAACTTACTTGCAATGCAATGTGCAAATAGCAATGTGGGTGGTACATAAGCAACCAACTAGGAGTCTTGTTACCCCTCCAACTAAGGTAAAACTACTTATTTCTGGAGTAGGTTCAAGTCGATAATGCAACGGGTGGGGATCGAACTCATGACCTCTCGATCGCCTTAGTCATTGTGCCCGTTTGCGAATTAATTACATATATATTTTTCTTCACAGATGTTCCAATAGTGACCCTACAGCTTGGCTCTAAGATGAATCCCAACGATATTGAAGAAGGTGATGACGTATACTTCGAATGTATGGTGCGGTCGAACCCTCCAGCTTATAAAGTTGTATGGGAACATAACGTGAGTATCTATCTCAAATAATCAAAACACATCATCAATTGCACCATGAACTATGTCTTAGTCGCCTTCCAGTTTAGTATTGAAAAGCTTGTGGCCATACAGGGTTATTTGTAAAACACCAACAACCTCGCAGGAGTAGATTACTAACATCATAAACAACAACAAATTGTTCTAAGACTTTTTCGAAAACAGACAAAAAAAAATCAACTCTCCATACATTATATCCAAACAGTTGATCGAGTTTGAGTCAGTAGCCAAAAGTCTTGACAGCCAGTTTATTCAAGGGCATTGTAAGAATAATAGTTTTATCATGATGTTTTTTCAAGTGCCACACTTACTTATTTGAGAGTTAGTTAGTCTCAAAATACTCGTAGCTTAATTCTCCTCTTGCCTTCCAAAACAAACTTAAACTACGTCACATCGTTGTCTCATTAAAAAGTTTACAATTACAATGTCGTGTAGCTGAAAGTTTTATTTGTCCTACAATCTTTAATGACTGTTTTACGAATCTACATGACCGTGCATGTATTAACAATAACATGTCTAAATACAAATCTAATGTTAGTTTACCAGTTTGTCTGTTCTAATGAACACATCAAACAGCAAATTTATAGCGAATTAAGTGACTGTTATGCAATCAAGTGATATTATGTTGTATAACTATATCATCATCTATCTTTTCTCAACTACTTTGAAGTTTGCTTCCAGTCTTCGTGCAGCTAAATACTAGTGTTTTACACTTCAGTATCATGACACCACTTGGTTAAACTGTCTTGGTGAAAGTTATTTGGTTTGATGCTAATCTACTTTTAATATCTTACCATATAGAGCGTTCTACCAATATTATGAACAACTTTAACTATAAGACCAACTCAAAAATCGTGAAAAAAAAGCAGCTGCTGCATATAAAAATTTCATGAATAACTCTACTACCAAAATGTATAGAACAGCAGATTTACTTGTTTTGTACCTCTGTACATCTCCCTTTTCTCCTTACACCGTTCGCAAAAGATTTTTTAATACTCCATATTAACCAGCTACATTATTTCAGGGTCAAATCATGACACACAACCAACGGGCTGGAGTCATAGCTGGTTCAGCAAATCTAGCATTACAAGTTGTAAATAGAAATCAAGCGGGGAAGTATGCCTGTACAGCATCCAATGTGGAAGGTGATGGGAAGTCCCTTCCAGTCAACCTACAAGTTATTTGTAAGTACCTTAGTATAGAAATTTAATTAAGATGCCTACTATGTTGGACTGTTTCGTTGGTCGCAAGTCCCACTGCTGATCATGAGGATCCTGCAACGTGCTATTGAATTTTTTAATCTGGAATTTCCTAGTAGCAGCCTGAAGTCTGGATGATGCCCGATTGACGACAATAAGCTCGCTCTCATGGACTCTAACACAGCTGGTGGAATTAAGGTGTATTATAAGTACGCCTCTGCATAACCCTTTAAGTTTAAGATTACAAGTGTGATGTTAATGTTACTATGTAAAAATATTTTTTGGTATCAACGGGCCTAGTACAGTTCCTTGCGAATACCTCCAATGTTTTGTTAATGAATTTATTGCGTGTATGTAATACTTGTCTTTAATTTTATTTATCCATAATATGTGTGTATTTAGTAATATAAGTATGTTTATCAGCTGTTTAGTACCCATAACACAAGGTCTGCTTAGTTTGGGGCTAAATTGCGTTGTGAAAAAATATTTAGTCATTTTTATTAAAATATAGCTTAGTATTTTTCAACTTCCCTATTAAGTGAATTATTGGAATCCTGATACCTCACCACAGATACATCATCGGCCAAGCCACTTGTTAGTAAATAGTTTAAATCACATACGGGTTAAAACCACAAGCCACAGTTACTTGACCGACTCACACCCATTGATTAAAATTTTTCAAATTGTACTGTTGCAGTGAGGACAGCGGTGGTCACGTTTTGTTGTAAAACATTCAGCCAAGTCATTTTAAGTTTTGTTGCCATTGACATACGGATCAGTTTCAAAACCAACATCGATTTACCCTCTGTATTTAATTTGGGTATTGATTTTTTTGTTCAGATTAACAGTACATTTGTTGTCTCTTTAAATTTTGCTGGAAGCCATCCGTGACTTTGCCTGATATATTAAGCCTGTTATAGATTTAAAAAATTAAAGTTTTTGTTTAAAAGAGAAGCAAACATAGAAACATACGACCGTTCTATTTTGTACTTATTAATCTTCTTCTTCTTTTTAGTTTTAATTTGTAATTATTTAATTTTAACTTGTCTTTTCTTTAGTATTCACGACATCTTACACGGGCTATGAAACTTGCTTGCTAATATACTACCTCCTAACATACAGGTTTTTGCCTAGTTTGGGAGACAGCAGGCCATGCACTTTTGTTAAGCAAACTGTCATTGTACTAGTCCTAAGGTTGTAATTTGTTTTGAAGCTAAATAAAAATTATTATTATTAATAAGATAGGATAACAATTTTCGGCTTAGAATTTTAAAATAAGTATGTTAAATATTTATTTATTTAAATATATACGAAACAGCTATTTTAATGTTACTTTTTTGTTCTAAATCCCCATAATGTAGGAGTTTTACTTTCTATAATCGACAACACATGCATGAGTTTTACCCTTCGCTGCCCCGAAATTTCGCAAGTCATTGCTCGCTAAAAAGGGTGAGCCCAAAAAATGGCTCCCACTATTTAAAACCACCTGTGGCGGTGTTTAGCCATCACCATTGCCACAAGTGTCAATAGGAAGACCCTTAATGTCAATGGGCCTTTCCAAGCCTTAAGAAATGCCTACCTGTAGATGTGACAACGAATCGACAGCCTATGAAAAATATGACCCTCTTAAAACTAGATTGAGCGTAAATATTGAAATATCGTGTGAAATAATATATTGAAATATAACATTCGGTAATAGAAGCTTGGGGGCCGGGAAAAATATGCCATTTACTAGGCAAGTAAGAAGTTGTTGACGTGGGTGTATTTAGACCTATTACGTAGAAATATTGCTAAGATTCAAGTTACTTTAATAAAAAACGTTGCCCCACACCAGGAATTTCGCTGTGTCGTGGATGAATAAGTCAAATGTCTAATAAACTAAAACCTAACTTTTACTGTCCCACTGCTGGGAAAATGCCTCTTCCTAAACAAAGAAGGCAAGAGTAATGACCAGCACACTTTCTCAAAGCGGATTAGCGATTTAGAACTTACGAATACATTAAAGTCCAGGGTTTCCTACGACGTTTTCTGTGAATGATTTCTAAGGTACAGACGCCAGCACATCAAGTTACTCCAATGTGTCAAATTTCTTTGATCGTTTTTCAACTTTATGTCAAAGTGAATAAGGTTCATATTCAATTGGGAAAATTTGACACATTGGGGTAACTTGATGTGCTGGCGTCTGTACACTTAGAAAGTACAGATAAATTAAAAAGTCACCTTAGTACTTGCTCTAATTTGAACCATATCCTCGTGTACGAGAGGTGTTTTCTCAGCCCCATCAAAAACTAAAATAAAATAGGCGCTTAAAAGTGTAAAAGTTTTGGCTTTGTTCTTCATTTTGTGTCCTGATTTCCACTTCAATATCTTTTTTTAACACATTGTAAGTACAACTTCATCTTGATTTATTTGTCTTATAAAACCTTCTGAGCAACTAGACCGTATCTGCCACAATATCAGTTATTAAATTATACATACGTTAACGCTATGAATGTAACCATGTCCAAGCTCTGACGTTAAAGTTTGAGTGTTGATTCAATCGCTGCCCGAGCGCTCTTCATTTGCTATGTTAGCTTAGAGTTTAGTCTCCTCTGAATAGCTATTATGGGTGCTTTACATAGGTTGATTTTTGCCTTCGGGCTAGTTGCCTTTAGAATTGTTTCAAGCTTCAAACCAGAGCAATCCTCATCATCACTATACTTTAAGCCGTAGCTGTCCTCTGTTAGGTATAGTCTTGAGCGTCATCACAACGACGGTCCAACGCTACTTCTTTCAATGAGAACCCAATGACTGCTTAGTCACCGGTCCACCTGGTGAAAGACAATTCCATATTACGGTTTCTGGTATGCAATATTCACGTTAGAACCCGTCGGTCCCTTCGATCGAAGCTATGCTGCAGTGTGCAGGACATGCTACCATTCGTACCGTCAGCGTGTCCTGCACACTACTGAATAACTTCAAGAATGATTTTAGCTACATCGGTTACTTTGGTTCTCTTTTCTGGTTCAATCACGCAGATACTCAAAGCTGTCCATTTTGTGACTTTAAAACTTTTTGAGTATCCTACTTCGAGCGTCTAAAACACTTGTCATCGGTTTTTTGTTCAAAAGCTATTCCAAAGTTCAGACTTCGTCATACGGCGAACAATTGTTTCCGACTGACCATTTACCAATTTACACAGTCGCTTTGAGTCACCCAACGCTCTAGCTTCGATTCCAACATTTTAAGTCACCTGCGGCTTAGACAATTTTTGTTTTTCGTCGTCGAACAAGTCGACTAGAAAATGGACTCGTGGAAAGCCTCAATGCTTCGAGGCTTTTCTTGTTTCACCAACATTAAATTAATGTTATTACAATATCTTATTATAATAATATGAACATGAATAGGCATGTTTATGCTATACCCGAAGGCTTCCTTTTCAATCGAATTGGGTTCACAACGCGCCTTGTACTCAGTTATATGGAAGTACGATAAACGGTCGGATCTCCGCACTCCGGTACTCGTAATCACATTATATGCCTGTACTTATTAAGTTATGTACCTACCTACCACCGTACAATTGAGTATTCGTGGCTCATAATGTTTTGTCGAGGACAAAATATTAATATATTTTTCTACTTATCGCGGAAAATTCCACCCTTATAACGTTATAATAAAAATCTTAACATTACACGGCACATTATTAGATGAATACTTGGTTCGTTTTTTTAAGAAAAGTAAATTTAGTAGGTTGTTTTTTAACGGCCAAATGTACATATTTAAGTGGTAGAATTCTAACCTTGATTCTAAATAAATGCTAAAAATGTTATTTCTTAACACTGTTTCTTTTTACTTCCAATTGTTATTATTTCATTATTACTTTTAAAACACAATAACTACCAAATCTCAAAACGTTTTTTCCTATACACACACACTCGCGTTATCGATTATATTTATGCTTTTTTTTTTAATTCGACAACAATAAATTATATGTGTATAAAACATTCTGGCATTCATTGATACGCAGTTTATTGGCAACACTGGGCAATATATCACGGGAAGACCCATTCCATTTGTGTTTCAGATATTGACAGTCATGAATTAAGCGTTGATTTTTATTCGGGTGTTTAAAAACAATTTTACAACATTTTTGAAGTGTAAAACGTTTTAATGTAATTTTGTCGCTACCTACGTGAAATGTATTTCACGTGAAGTAGAGGCACGTAGCTAAGTAAAAAGAAGCAATATGTCATTGCTCCCGGCAGTCATTTGTAGATTTTAGATAGTCGTTAGTGAGAAGCATGACAATCTGGCAACCAGTCTTGCCCTGACAACAGACCTTGTGAGTAGGCAACCCGATATCCTAAGGGTTATCAGAGGGCTTAGGGAAGTCAGGAAAATAGGTAATCCATTGTTATGGGCAGTAAGTTGTGTCTGGTTAGACTGGAAGTCAACTTCCACATAGTAGGGTTGCAACAAAGTTGTGACGTTAAATACTAATAATAGTTCTTTTTTAATTACTACTAGGATATCGATGGATTGAAAATGTAACAGATAATATGGCTGAGAAGAATTGAAATGTCGGACAAATGGAAGAATACACGTTGCATGCATGCTTTGACGTAATTCTATGACCCTTATGAGCGATTAAATTCACATGATATAGCTTGTTTATATTTAGTATATCACACCCAAACCAACACTTTTTTTCCCATTGGGGAAAGCAGAAACTACAGAGCGCCATTTGCTACAATTCTTATATACTTCTTTTGCACTGATTACGTTCATTCATTCCAAAAAGTTTTCAATTGAATTGAAAACTTTTTAGGCGGTTGGGCATTTTTGAGATGGGAAAAAAACATTGAACTTGCGATACTGTTAGATACCGACACCTCAGTACAATCCTGACGAATAGTTTTCATTTCTGTCGAGAACACACACAATAATTGCACATAAAACAGTGGCGTGCCCGGAACGCCACTGTTTTATGTGCAATTATTGTGTGTGTTCTCGAATGTATTTTTTTTTATTTTTTGCAACTAATGTCATGTGTTAATACGACTTTCTAAAAAGATTTCTATATCATCTTACCTTCAGATTAACAAACTTAACTTCCCTTCATTTGCATCCGAATGTGTCATATATCAATTCAACCATGTCGCACACGCCATAGGCATCGCAAATTGAATTTGAACCTAGCGTGTAACGCATAACTTGCAAATTCATTGAATAACACGAGTTTGATTTGATTTTATATGCAAAGCTAGGCCAGTGTTTATGATTCAAAGCTGGACTACTAAATGGTGTATGAATTGAGTGAATAATAAAAATGTTTCATTGCACCTGTTATGCAGCCATGCATAAATAGGCTGTGGTTTCTGTGTTTCCTTTAATTCTGTTTAATCTTTCAACTGAGGTAATTAGAGACACAATAGAAAGACAATGACAGGCGGACACCGGTGTCCTCTCGGGGTTTAATGAATTAACAAAAGACCGGTACTTGTTATTTTAGGCTTGGCACCCACTGTCTGCGTGGCATGGTCAAGGGATTTATGTGATACAGATAGTTAAGAATCTTTTCATTGATACGCCACAGCCTGCTTCAGCATCCTGCAGCACGGGGTGAGGCATGCCGTGGCATCTCGAAATGTAGACGCTTAGCTTGACAAAATAAGATCTTAAATCATTTGCACGTACAAAAATCCCTTGACATGCCGTGGCAACGGTGCCTTAAAAGTTATAAATTTAGTAGCAATTCCATCCCAGTGCCAATTATCTGTGTGACAAAAAATTGAGATTAGAGAATGAATGTTTTTTAAAAAATATGATGGTAAAAATCTACACATGGCGGCCAGGACCAACGACGTCACGTGATTTCCGAGATACAAATGGATCTTGGTATTAAATAGATGGACATCACCAAGTTACATCCACGACCCGACATCAGCAAGCGGTACTTATTAGTAGCTGTTTTTAAAACCAGCAGGCCTAGCCATATTGTAAATTCTATTTCTATTCTATTTCTTTTAGAGAAAGAAAATGGCGTATAAGGCTATGGCTATAATGGCTATGGCTATGGCTATAATGTTTGGCTATTCAAGGCCTACTGCCAAACATTTTACACCAGCAGCCTTTGGGCTACTTATACCCAAAAAGAAAACAATGCCCTGCGTATACAATATAATAATACCTTTAGGGTGCTGTTGAGGCTTCCACCCTATTGCAGTGCGTCTGGTATGTTTGCCAACGCGCATACTGACGACTTTTTTGCTATAATGCGTAAGAAGGTGGCGTCGTTGACACGCAGAGTGGGAGGAAGCACCAACAGTATCTTGAGGGTGTTTGCTGAAAGGCTGGATGGGCCTTCCATGGGTAGGTTTATCAAGCTTCATGTATTACATGGGGCTTGATGAATCTAACTGTGTTCGATTTATTATCACCTTGTTTTTTGTGTATTTTACTAACATAGTTTATAAGATAATTTAGACACTAACACAATGTGGGCCTATGTAGTCTGTAAATAAAGGATTTATTATTATTATTATTATAAGGAATCAGCAGATTGATAACTGTCAAGTGTATTTCATTTTTAAATTCTACTCGTTAACACTTGACAGTTGACAAACAGCTGATTCCATATTACGCCATTTTCTTTCTAACCCTAATGTCGCCTTATCGATTACGATAATAGAAATAGACATTGTCATATGGCTAGGCCTGCAGGAGTCTTCTCACGGTTTCATTATTAATAACTAAAACAAGGAAATTCAAGAAAAAGGCTGATGTTGTCCTATGCAAGCAACGCAATGCTGGGCGGTTTAGGAAGAGTTCAATGAATGGCACACGTACAAAAAATAATATGAGTTAACCTAAGTAAACCCGGCGAGATGGGCAGACGACATTGCTGCCATTGCGGGAATATTCTAGATGATTCTGGCACAAGATCGTAGAGCTTGGCACCAGCGAAAAGAGGTCTATACCCAGCAGTAGGTAGTAGGCAGTCAGTTCGTGGATGATTATAACTTTTATCTGAGAAAGCAATATTTTTTTAAAAATAAAAACAGACTTATACACAAAAGCTGGTTCCAATTGTGAATCATCGTCTAGAGACACAATGAAACACACACAAAATCATTTTATCATTGATTTGTTTTTTTTTTTTCAAATATTGTATTGTGTGTTGGTCTTTGTTTTTTGTGTGCACTGAATTAATTTTTTATCTTACTTTCTATCTATTTTATACAGAAAAAATATATTTTGTAGGTATATCTTATCTAAGTTAGCAGACTATTGAAATCAAAACAGAGTAATACAAAACAAAAACTACGCGCGCTGTCAAAAAGCAAATTGAAAACTTTGTACTCAAAACAAAATAACGCTTTATTTAAAACAAAAATAAAAACGAAACCAGCTTTGGTTTGTAGTTTGGAACTCAAACTCGGACGAAACCATTTCTGCTTGAAAATAAACACGAAACATCTTTTTTGTTTGTTTTTGCGAAACTAACCGGATAAAACCGGTTAGGTTAGCTTAATTTAGAAAATATTATAAACTTCGATACTGTAAACCCGTATTACAGAGGCTAACCCAAGACTCAAGTGTTACTTAAAACTTGGTTAGAGCCATTTCATTGGTTGAAACTACTTTTAATAAGTCTTTAACTGGTAAGCTTCTGAAGTATGGGTCAGAGTTTACTTTCAGTGAAGTTTTCTAAAGCTAGCAGATGGTATTGATATATAAATATCATCATTATTAGTGTAACCACAAGTTTTGGTGCAAATTAAAACTCACACACACACGGAACACGGTAGTGGAACACGGTAGTGGAACACGGTAGTGGAACACGGTAGTGGAACACGGTAGTGGAACACGGTAGTGGAACACGGTAGTGGAACACGGTAGTGGAACACGGTAGTGGAACACGGTAGTGGAACACGGTAGTGGAAGGTACCTTCCACTAGTATCTAAAACCGATGTTTTTTTAAATGGTTAGCTTGTACTTTGCACTTAATAAAAATCGAAATCAAAGAATGAGTAAGGGCATCATCTGTCTAGCTTTTTCTCAGTTATAATAGCTTATTGTCCAACTGGACGCAGCTGAACAAATAATTTCCATAATCCAGGAATTGGACAGCACGATTTTTCTTGCTGAAACAGATTGTCAGACGTTCGGACTATTTCCGACGGATATTAGAGATCAGTATGTGGCAGTTGAGGAGCTTGTGGCTATGTTGTATGTGTTGCTGGGGAGTTAGTTCCGCCACTTTTTCTTCCCAGCAAAAACACTAGAAGCGGCGAAGGGTGGGCCGTTTTTGGGGGACTGTTTTTATGTATTTTTTTGACGTTCAAAAAGTGCTGATTCTCAGCCTAGTTTGAATAAAGACTTTTGATTTTGATTTTGATTGATTTTGATAACACCCACGATCAATGCAAGGTTAAAATACGCTTACGGAGGTCGGTCTGTGGATAGATTACACATCAAGAATCCTCCGTGCCTCGGAAAGCTCGTTATGCCGTTGATCCGGCTGTCATTTCTAGATCTATGACAGCCGTAAGTCACGGGTAGTCAGAAGCCCGAAAGTCTGACAACCAGTTTAAGCGAGAAGTATCGTGTTACCCAGTTACTGGGTTGTGGAGGTCGAACAGGCAGTCACTCCATGTGAAACACTGGTATTCAGCTGCATCCGTTTAAAATGAGAATGGTTGTTAGCAGAGTGGACTGCCCCATCCAAAGGCACTGGGTAGAATTAGGTATTATTTATTTATTTATTTTAGTCTAGCCAGGTACACCACTGCCTAGCCCTGCGGGGATTACAGGCGTGTCGATATGTATGTATGTTATTTTAACCTTTATTTGCCTTAACATTTCATGCCTTAAAATACACACATCAAAAGTGTCTAGGGATCAACATATATTTTTGCAATAACTTTTCTCCTGATTGATATTAATTAAAATTTTCATCAAATAAAGTGTTTTCGTTTGTCACAGTAACGATAAACCAAGTCACCTTTGCATTAATAAAGAAATTTGCCATTTTCCTAATAAAGGGATTTTTGACATTTGAACCACTAACATTAAAGTTCGAAAAAAAGACTGAAATAACAGTTTTCTTTAAAATTTTATTGGGTAACTTAAACAATTAATAATCCGTGTTTCTACCGCGACACTAACAACACAAGAACATTGGTTTGGCATACTCAAAATGAGTTCATCCAAATCACGCTGTGGAATAGCCGCCCATGTTCGTTGCAACAACAAAAAAAGGTCTTCTTGCGACTGGATACCCTCCATATTCGGCAGAGCTCTTCTCTGTAGCATATCCCATGCATGCTCAATCGGGTACAAGTCTGGCGACTGAGCAGGCTAGGGCAGGACATTGATGTTAGCTGCGGCGAGAGTCTGTCTTACAACTCTTGCGGTGTGCGGTCGTGCATTATCATGCATTAACTGAAATAAGGAACCGATTTGCACTTGTAGAGGAACGATGACGTCTGATACAATCGTCTCAGCATAAATTTGAGCGTTGAGGTTGCCTCTGATCCAAATCAACTCAGTTCTTCCGCCGATCCAAATACCCGCCCATACCATGATGGTTCCACCACTATAAGGATGGACTTCCTGGCAGGATTTTAATCGCTGTTGGCGTCCAGGGGTTCTCCAGTGTCGTATACGTCTTGTATCCGGTCTCATACCAAAACGAGACTCATCAGAAAAGCACACGAAACGCCATTGTTCTTCTGCCCAATTTCTGTGTTCAAGAGCCCATTGATATCGAATCCTACGATTGTGCATTGCTATAGGTGGTACCCGTAGCGGTCCTCGGGAATGAAGGTTCACTTCATGCAAGCGGTTTCTGACTGTTTGGTCGCTAATTAAGTTCCCTGAAGAGTGATGAAGCCTCACGGCTAACATCATGGCGGTTATTGTTGGAGCTCTTCGGAGTTAAGATTTGAATGTATCGGTCTTGTCTCCGTGTGGTGCAGCGATACCGTCCTCCATGGCGCTCAGCCACAGTACCAGTGCTTCGGTAACGTGTCCAAAGTCGACTGATAACACTCTGACTTGTATTCAGAGCTAAAGCCACAGTTCGTTGCCGGGAACCAGCTTCTATCATTCCCACGGCTCTGAGCATTTCTTCCCTGCTTAAATGACGTCGCCGCTCCATAATAACGTTGGTTTTAATCGTAGTAGGGAAACAGTAGCACTAATAATGTCTTCAATGCGTTGTATGTTTTTATAGGGAAAATATTGACAGCTGATTTTCATCTTTTACTCGAATTTGATTCACAGTTCCTGATTCAAATTATGAAATGCACCAAAAAGGATCCATATAAATTTATAAAATCATAAATTTATTACAAAGCCCCATCTCAATCTCAAGAAATCCGCATAAAAATGCTTGATCCCTAGACACTTTTGATGTGTGTACATTTCATTTAAATATCATGCCTCAAAAATACATTTCATGTAACATTTCATACCATACTTTTCATTAAAAACAATAGATTTTTATTTAATAATAAGTATGTGTATACCTACATTCAATGACACATTAAATATTAAATTCATTCAACAACATTTTTAACATCTATAAAACATTTATACATTGTAAATGTAGAAATAGGTATAGGTTTATGTTAAACACA
This sequence comes from Euplexia lucipara, assembly GCA_921972225.1. Classification (NCBI taxonomy): domain Eukaryota; kingdom Metazoa; phylum Arthropoda; class Insecta; order Lepidoptera; family Noctuidae; genus Euplexia; species Euplexia lucipara. The sequence continues at coordinate 2,080,407 of OV179147.1, read as the reverse complement.
ATTAAGTACTAACAACAATAACATAGCGTGTAAGCACAGTTTGTTACTAACCACTAACTACGTATGGACTGCTTAGGTCTGAAATAAAGATATTTTATTTTATTTATTTTTTATTTTTATAAAATGGAAGTCGACCCTAACATAGTTGGGAAAAGGCTAGGCAGATGATGATAATAATATATTTATTTATTTATAAAGAAAGCTTACAGACTAATAACAATATAAATAATTTTAAGGTAGGTGACACTTTTGCTAATTACAAGCTTCCACATATAGGTAACAATGTATATACACATAATACACGCTAATCACAAATAAGAAAAATTAATCAACATCGAAAAAGTCGTTACTTATCTTGACTCATATGATGATGCTATAGAGACCAACGGTTAACATTATTTTCGAGGTACGAAAGAGTCTCGTTTGTGTAATAGATAGAATCTAGTCGTAGAATCAACCTTGGCAAGCAGAACTAAGTAACTTTTTTAAATATAATTTGTAATATATCAAACCCACCAGCGTTAAACATATTCTTGTATCGCACATTATAATGAAATTTACATGAGTACCCACGAGAAATTTGTACATGATGGATAAGTTATCAAAAACAGATTTCTGTGTAGTGAGTGTTGGGCTTTTATAGTGTTTATTTTTCAAAAGTAATCTATCACAAAAATAACTGTATTAAAATCACTAGCGATGTTGAAATAGTAGATAGTGTGCCAAGAGAATTAGGCATTGTTTTATGTTACGGACACTAATAAATGCTTTAATTTTTTTCTTTCTTTTCTTATAAACTCAATTCCAGGATTTTTGAGTTAATTCACAAGCGATCGGGCCGTACTCGTGAGTGTTTGACAACATGTATAAGCGTTACAAATTATGCAAAAGAAGTATATTATTGCACTCGTAGTGGATGTAGTTCTGCCATTCTCGATGGGAAAGGGGCTATGTAAGTACGTATGTATTTTCATTTTTGTGTCCACAAGCGATGCAAGAGAGTTAAGATTAGGATCCCTAATGCAGCTTACCCAAGACAAAGATACCTTCCAAAAGTAACTACATACATGCTCTACTCCTCACCATAATTTATGTGATAAAAAAAGTTGTGATTCGATTTTTCAATGAGTTTTATTCAGACTAACTACAAACTTAGATGAGAACTATGATTTCAAATACATTAACAACCAGCGCATTTAAATATTAAATTATAACCTGACTAGCCCATACGGCTGTAATGACTTAACTTGGGTAAGTATCACATAATATAATAATAATTTGATGCTATCGGTGGTCTAAAAAGCACATTGTCGTCCATTCTGTATTAAACTTTCCAAAAACATTTTTTTTTCTACGCTATGCTAGACGGACGCCAACGCGAATTTTAAACTAATCACCCGATCGAAAAAATTTGCACTCTATCACAAACTCAATTAAACTTTTCACATTTTAGGCCATCAATCAAACCGGTGTTAGTTGACCAAAAATCAACCGAGAGCTCTAACCGTGAATAATGACTGCCGATTAATGATATGCATGCGACGATAGGCCGTGATCGTGTAGATTACTCCGACTCCTAAATGTGATGATGGAGTGCATATATTAGTCACCTATGCAACTGGTATCCAAATCGAATGATTGAGCATCTATTGTGAACATAATATTGATAGATTGTGGTCGGCAGTTCATTTAACTTTGCCATTGGTAATGGCGAGTTAGATTTGTGTATTAAAAACATATTCTGTTTATTGTTGGAAATGTTCCTACAAATCACTTGTTAACATAAAAGTGAATGCAAGCGTCACTGTTACTATTAGTCTGTATTACCCCACAGCTGGGCAAAGGCGGAAGACCTTTGACTTCCAGTTTTTTTCGATTCAGGCCTAAAGAGGACCACTGTTTGTTTATTTTATCAACGTCGTCCCGCCATTTTCTTCGGGGTCTGCCGAGACGCCTTTTAGCTGTGTCTGTGTCTTTTTGGACCAAAGCTCATCATCATTTTATTGACCGTTTTCCAACTTTATAACAAACGTCATAACGTTCATGTTCAATTGAGAAAAAATACAGATGTGCTTGCGTGTGTACATTGAAAATCCTGAGCTTGTACTTCGTCAAAAAAATGCAAAAGAGTAATAGAATAGAGTTAAATAGTTTTTACGGACAAGTAAATAGTTCATAGAAATCAGACAAAATTCTTATAGTAAGTAAAGATTAGCCGTGTCCGGATAAACTTTCGTGAATTTTATCTAGGTTGCCTGATTAGTTCCGACCAAAGTGGTTAGTTCAACCCACAACTTAGCCGCGCCGGGACCAACTCGTGATTATGGGCTACGATTGAGTAAAAATCTAGTTAAGGGACCCCGATAAATCCTCATGAGTAAAGCTGTCTATAGTTTTAAATTAAATGTCACTCACGAAGGCAGATTTATTGTGTGTAAGAAAGGTCGTAGGACACTCAGATTTAGAATGAATTTTATCTTCCTTTTTAAGCAAATTAATTCAACATATATTATACGTTAAATTGTTGGCTGATAATGTAATAACCATAATGCCTGTATTATGTATTAACTATCGATCTTTAAATAACGGTCCGGCTCGTAAGTCTGGGTTCGACTTCCAGGTTGGACATGTTGTTATAGGGTTTTTACTTATGGAATTTCTCTGAATTTGTGTCCAAAGCCACTATCAACCGGGAATCTAAAACATAACTGGAAAAAGTGGGGGTGTGTTATTGTTTTGTCTAACCCTTCAAAGAATACTGACGTCAATGTTTTCTTTAATAAGATAGATAGATTACAATATCAGAATATAATGCTCTTTCAGTACACCATAAAAACTTACAAATAATACCTATAAAATAATAAATAAATAAATAATATCAGTCTGTTGCTGTCCCACTGCAGGGCAAAGGCCTTTTCTCATACAGAGAAAGCTCAAGCATTAATCACCACGCTTGCTCAAGGCGGATTGGCGATTTCAAACTTATATTAACTATACGTCCAGGTTTCCTCACGATGTTTTACTTCACCGATGTCAATTATGTCTAAGATAAACTTAGAAAGTACTTATGAATTGAAAAAGTCACTTTGGTACTTACCCGGATTTGAACCACAGCCTTGTGTATGAGAGGTAGGCGTCTTAACCTCTGGGCCATCACGTTCCGTACAAATAATAACTTTTTAAGAATAAATTATATAGGCGGTAATTGGCTGCCTTAACCAAATAAAACTTTTACAAAGTTACATCATCTAAATGAGTTTTTTCTTTACAGATAAGCCAGTATGTCTGGCTAATGCAGTAGCAATCGTAGGTGCAGCAATCAATGAACCAACCAAAGTAACATGTGAAGTGGACGCCTTCCCTCCACCCAAGAATTTTCAATGGACACTCAATAATTCCATGGGAACTTCGGAAATTGAACCAGTAAGTACAACAACTTGTAATATAGACGCAAATGTGCATGGTACGCCAAACAGAATAATTAATTGATGATCCAGTACCTACTCGAATTTGTGTTAACGTTTTATAGTTTGAGAAGTTTTCATCTCAAACGGAATAGTAATGCGAGAGTGAACTCATTTGTGCGGGGAAGTATTACCGGTTATTCATTTAATAATTTATTCTGTAGGAGAACTTAATGCAACGTCTTTCGATTTGACTGGCCTGTTAGTCTAGTAGTTTGTGACCCTGACTGCTATGCCGGAGGTCGTGGGTTCGATTTCCACCCTGGAAAAATGTTTATGTGATGAGCATGATCATTTGTTCTGTGTCTGGGTGTAATTTATCTATAATATGTATGTATTTAGAAATATATAAGTATGTTTATCAGCTGTTTAGTACCCATAACACAAGCTCTCAGGCTTAACTTGGGACTAAATGGTGTTGTGTGAAAAGTTGTGGAATATTTATTTATTTTATTTTAATTCATCTTTTTGGAGTAATTTTATAAGAAAACATAGAAAACTATTGTCATCAAAGTCATCTTTTGATCTTTGACAGATTTTTGTTTTCCAGCACCCCGACAGTGTGAGTATATTGTGTTACAATAGTTACAGTTTACCCAGGATGAACACGATTCCATTTTGTCCCCCCCGTTGTTCTGTCGTTACAAACATCCCTTTTATAAATACACGTACGGTCCTTGTCATTCCCTTTTATGGACACGCGAACAGCGCTCGTCATGAATAATCCTTTGTTTTATGAATATATATTTTTTCAAACATTTTCCACGAGTTTCGCCTTTTTTTGCGGGATTACGGAACGGGCCATAAGTGTTCCTATGGGAGTTTAACAAATTCATGTGTTGGCAACTTATAATTTCGATTTGAATGGCAGTTTTATTACATTAGCATTTTTATTTATAAGAGTATTACTTTTTGGGAATTATTGGTACGTTTTTGTCTAACAGGAGAAATTTATTTTGAATGGAGTCGGGAGATCGGTGTTGTTCTACACTCCTGCGTCAGAAAAAGACTATGGGTCTTTGGCTTGCAGAGCTACAAATCTAGCTGGGCAGCAGGTGGAACCTTGCCGGTACTCCTTGCTACCAGCTGTCAGACCAGATCCACTGGCCAACTGCTCAGCTGTCAATCTTACTGATGATTCAGCAGAAATAAGATGTATTTCTGGTAAGTTATTTAATACTTTACAGATTGCTCAACAAGCCTACATAAATACTTTTTTCCGATTGGTGTTAACGAAGATGCAGAAAAATCAACTTCGATGAAAAGTAAACAACAATCATTTATTGAAATCCGAATCAACACTTTATGCACGTCAAAAATTAAATAAAACAGTCCTTAAAAACTCCTTTTTCACAACTTTATTATTTTACTGGAAATATTAACTGGCGTAGCAAGCTCTTGAGCAACACATTACACACTACACACAACTACAACTTACTATTGTAACGAAATGATTTAACGTAAATAACTTAGTACATACATAATAAATCAAATGTAATCTTTGGGGAAGGTTCATATCTGACGGAACATGCGCCGAGCGTTTGCGACAATGTACGCTCGACGCACTAACGTATCATCGGTTGAGTGTGAACGGTCAAGTGTTTTTCTATACATTTGTCTGTTCTGGCGTTACGCGACCGATAATACGCGACGCATGTTCCATCAGATATGAACCTTCCCTTAGGCCAAATTATTTGACGCGCGTTTGGTATAGGTTAGGAATAGGTACACAACTTTTTTCATTTTTATTCGTTATGGAAAATCCTCATTGATTTAACAGAGACCCTGAAGAAGAAGAAGTTGAACAGAGACCCTGGTCTCTGTTCAACTTCTACTGACTTAAAACCATCCTGATGTTCCACCATACACCTGCGCCGGGATTCGCGGGAACGGACAATTCTTCCGCAACCTTCACTCCAACAACATCAAGATATATTAAGAATCCATACCTGTTTTGTTTGAATCTTCAAATTACGTAACTTAGTTCCGTTACGTTTTTTATGAAGTGCCGTAAGATAGAATGGTAGAGGAAATCAAGTTATCCGAATCACTCGAGCTTCAGATTGCCAAGAAAATGAAATGCCTGCTTCTTTTTCACTTTTATTGTAAGTTCGTTACCATTAACTAACAGTATAAATTAACCATCATCTTGTTTTTTGTTCTTGACTTATACGTTTTTATAAATAAACAAAGAGAAATCAATAGAGCTTCCATGTAACTAGAGAGATGACATCTAATGGCAAGTCTGTAAGTTAAGAAGGTTATCAAAAATCCGATTCTTAAAAGCTAGCCCTGTTTTTGAAATATTTGGGCTTTCGACTGGCAGATATTGCTCATAAGTGTGCGCATACATCGCCATGCGTCCGTTCTCTATTTAAAATATCCCTGAGTACATGTTACGTTATGATAATGGATTCTATTTTCCAAAATCTGTTTTTTTTCCAAACTTTTACTATTTGAAAAGATGAACTCAGAGGAAGTTTTTAGAGTATAGGAATCCTTATTATAATTTTGGGGTGGAAAATCATTACGAATGTCCTCTGTCCCTTCTTTTCCCGTAATTCCCTTCCTACACAAAAGCTGGGGATCATAGAAACTTTTGCGCCTTTAATGGATCACCTAAGGCCGTCAATAACCAGCATAGTTTCAAGTCGTAAAAAGAAGAAGTGAGGTGTTTGTTCTGTACAATATCTCTCCCGCACTGAACCAATTTAATTAATAGATTTCATTTCTTCTATAGGTTACGACGGTGGTCTTCAAACATCATACTTCGTAGAAGTGTGGGAATCAAAGAATTTAATAGCAAACGTGTCAACTGCGCTACCTGCGTGGATATTACGAGGTCTTGGCTCTGGGAAGAGTTTGAAACTGGTCTTCTACGCGGCTAATGCTAGAGGAAGATCGGAGACTGTTGTCATGAGGATCAACACCTTGACAAGGCTTGCTTTACATACAGGTACTTGTGATTTAAGTCATGTACGTAGTTTGTATTCGTTTAATAAAATATTTTTAGATAGGTACAGTTTATCAATCAGAAGTAATCTCCGAAAATGCTCAACCGATTTGAAAAATTGTTTCATTAATGTTTTTAGTTTTACTGCTATTATCTGCATTATTATCCTCTTTTATTAAAATGAAAACTTCATTGGGCGCTTTCGGCACCTTTTAAGATGGGAAAAATCATTGAACTCGCAACTCTGTTACCATTACCGTAACCAACACTGCTACGTATGTAATTTTATGTTTTAACTAAAAGAGTGATTTTTTTTATTTCTAGAAGATATTCTAGAAATAAAATCTCTAGTTTTCACTTCTGCCGGAACTCCCAGAGTGGCATTATTTTATATTATATCAGCAGTATAAAATAAACATTAAAGTGTTTTTTTTTTATTATAATATTAGGGTTCATCATTACACATTCGTTTATTATTTTACATTCTCTCGTGCTGCAATGTTTCGAACTTTCTAGAAACAAACGAAAAGCGTTAATTAAGTTGTTAGGAGATACATTCGAAATTATTCATTTCTGAATACAAAATATTGTTTCCGTTTTGTTTCCTTTTCACTTCAGAACTTAATTATTAACGAAACCGAATAATTAGAATTGTGAAAAGAATCGCGTAGTGTTCGTGTCGAATACTAAATTGGGTTACGACCTAGCTTCTAGCTTAATTCTATCTGCTGGTAAATTGGATTGACAACGCCCTGTTGTAATTGGTAGGCAGATGTAATTTTAAACTTTGATGTTTTGAAACTTGAACACAGTTGTCATGTTAATTGAATTTGTTAATCCCGTGATTAGGTTTGCTGGATTGACTAATTTCTTTGTTTTACAAAAAAAAAAAAAATCTGTTAGCTTTTTTTCAATTTAGAAAACTTCGTCAACTTTCACTTCCAACACACTTTTACAAGTAATTTTTTAACTAGAAGGTGAGGTCAGTGCTTCAATTTCTGACTACTTTGAGAAGAAACATCGAAAGAAACCCAGAGGTCTATTTTAAAGTCCAGAGACTATTTTGGTCAGATCATGTAAGAACCATGCAGTTCAGTTGCAGTCTGAAATGGCCTTTTGAGGACAGAACCACACAGGTATGAGGGGGCAGTTTGTAGGGTCGGTTCAAGGTTCTTGGGTTTCCCCTCAATGATTTATTTGTAGCAGCCCGCAGTGACACAGTACTTCTCTCCTTAAAGCTTCTGCGAATAAAGGTATATTTATGTTTTGTATCAACAAATATTATTTTATCAACAGAAGCAAAATCCGGTAAAGCAGTAGGCGTTGACACCAGTTGGGCGTTAGGCGTGATAGCTGGTATTGCTGGTACTCTGGTGGCAATAGTGATCATTGCTCTTCTGGCCAGGAGAAGACAGCATCCTCCTATGCAGTATGAAGGTAAAGTATAAGAAACAAAACACCGCCCCACATCACACACATCATGTACCTACGTCTTTTGTAGATTATGTGTAATTGTTACTTAAATTATTTACGTGTAAATTGCCAATCGTATGTGTACAAAGTAAAAGATTATGAAATTAGTAATTTAAAAATTATTTTTCTTTAAAATCATCTGACTTTTAAAAAATAATTCTGAGATGTGCAAAATGATTTTAATTTCGGGAAAGTTTTCGCTATTGACTTTGTTTGTTTACCACCCAATTGCGTTAAAATAATTGTTTAATTCAGCATTTATTGATGTTCGGAAATATTTTGAGGTAACATTTAATTATAGTATATAAAAACTTTTAAAAACTGTCGAATTGGATATTTTTTTTAAACTGAATATAGATAAAACAATATATACATACCAGTTGTATAACTACCAAGAAATAAAATATTTTCATAAGTCAAACAAATTTCAATTTAATCTAGTATATAATGTTAAATATTTTAATGGATTTGAGAAAGGACCCCAAAAAACGACAAGCTGCGATTTGTATAAAATTTATACAAACCACAGCATGTACAATATGGTCACGAGATAGATTAAACTTCACATAACACCACAACTAGTACGTATAAAGTTAAGAGTAATACAAAAATATTGTTCAAAACTTGCGCTCAGTGAACTTCCACGTAAAAAGAAAATCTCATTAATCCAGCATTTTTCTGTGAGAAGTAACCTACATTTTACCAGGTAGCAAAAAAAAAACGTAAATAACGAAATACTACGGAAAGATATGAGAAATAATATTATAAGCTTACGCGCCGAAACTCAAACAGTACAAATTGGAATACAGTGAAACATATAAATATTTCACGTAAAGTATGATTACTCAAATTGACAAAAGGTCGATGAATCATTTATGTGTACATGATCGTAGCGTGTCCAATTTTGATAGATGCTATGAATCTACCAAATAACAGTATTTAACCGGGCCATGGCGTGTGCAGCTCCTATAACTTTGAATATAAACGACACAAGTTTGAATTTTACGGTGAAATTGTCGCCAGATAGTGCCAAAGTAATTTTCTTTAGCCATTCTCACGTAATGTTACTATAATTTAATACGTAACACCTTTAAACTGTGAAACCTAATAATTAAAACTTGTCTAAATTTTTTTGAACTTGGCAATACTGGTTCATGTCATAGTGACGTGCCTAATGCCTTTTTATTATCGATGTCTCGGAAAGGTAATTATTTTGAGGGTAATATAAAAGCAATATAGAGGTTCGTACCTTCGACCACAAATAAATCGAAATTGCTTCGCTGGGCAGGTTTACTGGCGAATAGCGGTGGATTCTGTCGCGTGACTGGAATTTTTGAACGCCTCGGACGGCCCGGTTGTGGGCTTCACTGCATTTGAAATGTGATTTATGTCCTTTTGCATTTGGAATGAAATTGCAGATGTTCCGTCTGTCGATGGACGGCGACGACGACATCTTTATTAAGTTTCCATATTATTAAATAAATTGTGTTTTAGACGTTTGCCTGTTTGCGCCACGTAATGATACCTTTACATGATATTTGCAAAATGGCTGTTTTGTTGAGTTTAGAATGACAGTTATGACATTAGTGGGTTATGGTCGGTTAATGAATAAGATAAGTGTTGAGGCTAGCAACAAACTTATAACACGCCATGCCACGTGACGTCAATGTGGTGTTTTCATTGGTTACTTTAAGTAACGTTTTCAGATTTGACTAATAAAACGGCGTGGGATGGCGTCGGGTGTAACACACTTTGCTGCCTTAAAGCTTTTTTTTGGTAATCGAGTGATTGACATTGACATTGGCCACCTGCTATTAAATGTCGACTACACAGATATCGGTGACGTTTCTATGCCTAATGGAACCTTATAATTCTTTAGTTCTAGCTGAATTCGAACACTATTGATATTAAAAACTTTTTTGAAATATGGAACGTTCCATATTTTGTTTACAGCGTATTTCATTTCTTTTAGACTTGCTAATGTTAAGACGTACTAAAGTCAGTTAGGGAATAATAGTTCTAAGCTCACGAGCCGGGCCTGTAAGGTAATCCGACGAACTGAACTGTGTCACAGTACACAGAAACACACATGCCTTGGAGGACACATCAAACCACAGTGTAGATAGTAGACCAATAAACCGGAAATCGTTAGGCCAATAAGCCTTGCAACTATGACCAGCTCTAATTCAAAGAGATTTGTATTTCTGAATAAGTGCATTACGAACCAACGCAATGTAAATGAATACAAACTTTTTAAAATGAAATTATAATAACGTGAAGATAAAAATAACAATTTCATGTCATGCAGACAATAACCGGAGTGTTACCTTAAGTAATACAAAACACACTACCCAATACTTCAACGGAATATCCTATCATCCGAAAATTGAAACGCCGGCAACTACATCGGAGCATAAACTCGGCATATCCCCTTTACAAACACGCGTAGAATGGCAACCTTGACTAAGGAAACATCAGAGCGGCAGCGTGTTATGTGAACAAATATTCTAACCGCTCCGTCAACAGTAGAGCAGTGACAAACAGTGACGAACAGACTGCTCCGAGATGGTTAGAATGTCATGCAACCACTTCGTTCGTCCCGTTAGTAATATTATTAATGGAGAAGAGACAAACACGGGACAAGGAAGGTTTGACGGTAAATAACATTGACGTGACGCGTAATGTAATTTTCATAACGTGAATCTTGGTGACGTATTCGGTTTTTGAATGTTTATATTCAGAAAATAGGAGTGGCGTTGGAGTAGGGATTTGCTGTTATTATTTTGAAGCCAGTTTTCGTTTAATTCAATGGAGCTTTTGAGATAAATTTAGTTATTTATTTATTTATTTACCCTCGCATCAGAACGCCTTACAGCAATTACACTAATGGAGCAAAATGAATAAAAAAATAAAACAATATCAACAGCTTCTTTGCACCATTCTATCCTGGGTCAACGAACTGGTGGTGGCTGATGTAGATTACACATACATCGTGTCTGCATTATTTAAAGTAGTGAAATCATTAAATTTAATTCCAACTGACTAATTCAGCACAAAACAGTACAGGGATTTGTATTGATAGATAGAGATTGTTTAGATTTTTATGTTTGTCTTCCGTTTGCGATTTAGTTTCCAAAAATGTAAACTTATTTATGATTTCTTGAAAAAAAATAACTAGTGTAGCTTGCACAACAACTTTATAGATTTCCTATGCCTTTTTGTAACAGGTAGGATTAAAGTTTCCTTAACAAAAACATCAATTGGAAAGAAGAATTAAAATATGAATCAAATACGTTTGAGAATAAGTTTATTTAAAACAGAGACACAATTATTTAGCTACACAGGTTATCTATAGGTTTATTTGTAGGCTCTTACTTCATTATCATAATGGACTTCAGGAGGATAATAATAATATTATGTACCATTGTTCAATAATTGTCTGCAGTCATCTACAGAGAGATTTCTCAGAAAACTGTTCCACTTTTAGAAACAGCGTTCTCATAAATCAATACACACAGTATCGATAGAGGTACCCACTTATTAGCATTCAATTTCTGCAACCTACTTTTGCAATAATCAGAATGATTTATTTCTTTCTTTGCCTTTGGCCATTAAGATTTAGTACAAAAAGCTGCTATTGTTGGAATTCGCGAGCATGAAAAGTTATGTTCCAAAAACTTTGTAAGCAACAAACGTTTCTACAGAAATAATAGCCATTGAGAAATATGGTGCAATAAAAACATTTACCTATATCAAGAAAAACATTCGTTGTGCCAGCCCAGTGCCAGGCAAATTTAGGACCTGAGTTGAAAATGTCGTGCCAGACAATCGTATCGTTATATCGACACTGGAATCATCGATATCGATTTAACTTTTGTTATTCTCTACACTACATTAAAAATGAACGAAAATGAGCCCTGATTTAGGTAGAATACCTTCGTAAATCGGTAAACTACATCAAGGTCAAAACCAGTAAAATGTTTAACATAAAAGAATAAAACTTATACCACTGACTGTTCCAAGCAATATGCGGGGTAATTGCGTTACACATAAAATGTGACACTCAAACAGCATTCACTGCTGTGTTTACCATGTTAAAGAGAGGAATGTTTTAAACACGTGAAGCCACGGATTTGTAATATTCTTGACAATCTATAATCTTTTAATCTTCTTGTTATTGAAAGTGTGTTAAGCATTTATAATTTCTGGCTCCTGAAACACAGGTACTTTAACCTAGCTCTGGAGCCAGGGTCCCACATTTTTATGTAACTCGTTTTAATGGCAATAAAGAATTATTATTATTATTATATAAGGTATTATATAATTTATTAAAGTGACAAAGACTGATAATCCGTATCCATACTAATGAAGAAAGATACTCTGTTTGTCTATTTCTTTGGTTAGTGTGTTTGTTTGTCGGGTTTTTACGGTGAAAGTTTGGCATGGAGATATATCATATCCTGGAGACGCACATAAGCTATCTTTTGTATAAACCGTCGTTTTCTTTAAAATTTTACAAATCAGCGCCATATTTAATGACTTCACACGTCCATGTCTCCCCAGATCAATATCAGGTGACACTTTGATATTTGACAAGTCTTACCCATAGACATAGAGAATGGACAGAGTGTTCCTTATCAAGCTGTGACGAAGAGGTGAAACGAACATGAGGCCAATAGTTGTCTCTTTCTAGAATTCTGATTAAAAGACAGGTATTGGCCGCACAGTCACTCTGTCTTTTTCTAGGGATTGGTCAATTTTGTGCGGGTATTGCTTAGTCCATTCTCTATGTCTATGGTCTTACTTAAGCTAATACTAAAAAAAGGTAACAGGAACGAAGTTTTCCGGGGAAGCTAGTTCTAAATAAAACACTAAAAATACTTTGAAAACATGTAATACATTAAATATTCTAACACAACACAAAACAAACACAGTTTAATCGTATGCCGACGACTGTAGCTGATGCGCTAGGCACTGCAATGTCGTATGTATAGACAGTTGGCCCTGTCAGCGATCATCATTAGAACACTGTTGGGTTAAAATCCTGTCTCACTTTGCTCCTGGCTTCCTTGCGTCACAAAATTTAGCTCAGATTTCAGTTGATGGGTTTGTAATCTATCCCATGCACTCCAATTCGTACTACCCGTGCCACCTCACCATTGCGCTCAAAGTTGCACAAACGACGAAGCAAACTAAAATCTCTACAGTACAAAGTCTTCACATCATAAAGAATGATGGATGTAACGTCAGATTTAATATTTTTAAACCAATTTCGCGTTCATAGTTCACCTTTGGACGTGCGATGTATACTCTATAATTTATTTCACTTTATTTTTAGCTCCTATGCAGACGGTGAAGGCATACAAAGGCGCCATACAAAGTACCCACCATTCGCCGGTTCAGCCTGACGATAAAAATCCAGATGTAGTGCCTCTGGGTAAAGGTAATCTAGGTAGATCGATTTTTATTTATCACAAAACGTTTTGTTCGCTTTATTTGTTCGGTGAAGTCCTTGCTTTGTGCTTGCCATGTTACTGTGCAAATACAGTCACTGTATAAAATATTGTTAGTTAATATTTGATAGTATCATTTCATATAATGTTTGCTTTCAAGCTGAATAAACAAGTCCACGTCAAAAAGAAAAGTTTTAATGTAATTTTAAAGTTAAGATTGATCGCTGACCACTTTGACCAAAGTAATTATTTCTGTTCTTATTTTTTTTCTTGCGTTTTAAAAGTTTGGTCATTTTGATTGATCATTAATTTTGTTTTAGATTTTAACAGTGCAAGGGATTTGGAGCGACCTCCGGAGCCACCGCCTTACGGAGCAGTGATTTCTCCTCCTGTCGGGTCATCGAGGAGTTCTAACAGCCTCCATCATCACGACATGAGGCCTGTCACACCGCACACACCTATCACTCCTGCTTCTGATGCTCATGTAAGTAAATAAATTTTAATTATTTGTTTTTTTATAACTGACTGAAAGGTTAAAATAGATGGAAAGATTTTCAGAAATAGGACAACAGGTCGTTAAAACATGGACAGTGGAAATAACAAACAAAATGACAGATGATATTCCTGAAACAGATTTGAATTTAGTCGTATTGCAACGTGTATGTGATTAAACAAGCCAAATCGAATCACATACGCCCATGAATCTGTGTTCATTTGAGCATTAACGCTATTAAATGTTTAATTTAGAAAATGTTATATATATTAAAACGATGTAGAAATGCGTTCCTTGCGAAGTATATGTGGTGTAACAATAAATGACAGATTGAGAAATGATGTGATAAAGCAACGTTGTGGTTTTAAAAGAAGATGTAATAACAAAATTGCAAAGAGTATGCTTAGAGGGTTTGGTCACGTTGAAAGGATAAATGAAAGGCGACTAACGAAAGGCAGAAGTAAGTCGGAACGCCGGGAGGGGATGCCCTGGAAGGACGTACATAGAACTTATTGTTGGGGTTCTTCGGAAAGTTCAGGTGAAATAGTACTCCCAACCGGCGTGTGTGTACGACAACATGTATGAATGTAAACGAAGCAAAAAAAATATGTATGAATCGTTGCATATGGCGCTCTGTAGTTTCTGCCTACCCCGTGGGACAAAAGCGTGAGTTTATGTATGTATATGTGTTATATATAAACATATATCTTGTAAGCGAAGTACGTGTGAAATATCTATGGATGATGGAGGAATAATGTGTTAAAAAGAAGTTATAATGCGGATAAAATTAAAATTGTATTTTCCGATTGTTTAGGCACGTTGATAGGATAAATGAAAGGCAAGTAACAAAGCCATATAAAAGTCACGTATAAGTGTAAAAACACCAAGCAAAAATTTAAAAGTGGATGTTTAGGTGGCTAAGTCACGTTGAAAGGATGAATGAAAGGGGATTGACAATAGGATAAGGCTGATGTTAGTACAAGCGCCGGAACGAAGATTTGATGACATTGTTGGTGATGTAGATAACACAGGTGCATAATAATATTCGCAACCGGTGTGCTGTAAGATCTGATGTATGAACAAAACCGAAGTAAAATGAGTTGTTAAGATATTACCAAGTAAATTTTTTGTGTTCAGTGGCCTGACTTTTAGCAAATCGCGTGAGTTTTAGGTACATAATATTTTTATACCTATCTGCTCTTAAAATTGTGGACCTCCGCAGAAGGAAAATTATTTAATTTGAAATTAAGCGCACTTAGCTATTTTTGATCGTATAAAATACTTGGTAGTCTGGCTTTGGAAGTTCACGACCCTAATTAGTGTAAAGTTATTTTTAACAACGCCCGATTTGTTCAGAGCGTAAAATTTTCGTTGTTGATCCAGTTAAGTTGGTAGATTGTAAATATTGTTGTATCAGCGAATTCATATTGTAATTTGGACTTTCAAATGTATAGATCGTAGTTATAACAATTACTTTTCTTTGAATTTTTAGTAGGTTGGCTGTACTAAATAGTAATACTGATATTTTCTTAATTTTTTAGTCTCCGTCGTGACTTCCAGACGTCCTCTGACGTACTTATTTCTTAATTTGACTATTCGCGTATGAGATATTAATGTACATCTTCAATCATGGTGCTGCTAAGCCCATCGATTGGCGCTTTGAGGAAACTGGTTGCTATTTGTGAGTCCTATGCAGTGTCCCACGGGCTCAGGTACAATGGTAAAAAGAGCGAACTTATGATGTTTAAAGCAAGTGCCATAAACTACTCGGATGTTCCCGGTATCTCGCTCTGTGGCACTCCTTTAGCATGGGTGACTAAGTTTAAGTACTTGGGTCATTGGGTCACTGATGATCTAAGGGACAACATGGACATTGAGAGGGAGCGCAGGTCGTTGGCTGTTCGATGTAACATGCTGGTTCGAAGGTTTGCACGTTGTACAAATCAAGTAAAGGTGACTCTTTTCAAAGCTTTCTGCCAGTCATTCTACACGTGCAGCCTTTGGACCAGTTTTACGCAGAGGACATACAGCGACCTGCGTGTCCAATATAATAACGCGTTTAGAATACTGTTGGGGCTGTCGTGGCGTTGTAGTGCGTCCACTATGTTTGCGGAGGCGCACACAGACGATTTTTATGCGATAATAAGAACAAGGACCGCCTCCATGTTGGGTCGGCTACGCACCGCCACCAACGGTCTTCTGAGCGTGTTCTCAGATCGGTGGGACTCCCCTCTGCTGCGTCATTGGGTAAGGATCCATTCCATCTGACTTTTTTATGTGTTTTTCCTTTTGCCGTATTACTAACCCTAGCCATTAAGTTATTTTGTTACTAACACTATGGACACTTGTCTGAAATAAAGAGTTTTGAATTGAATTGAATTGAATATATTTTGAAGATGTCATTATGACCGAAATAATATAAGGTCTAACATAAAAACTCGGCTTACGTTAATTTCTTACCGTCTTCTTCTTATCGTGTGGCACTTACCATAATACTTAAGTATAAGATTAATGTACACAGACGTAAGATATTGGTGATGTTCTACAGAAAGGTCAGGTGTGTAGCAAGGGACGTGTGTTCGTGACGATATGTATGAACGTAAATGAAGCACGAGATGCATGTGCGAGGTGGCGTGCTGCGAAAAAAGGCATGAGATTATGTGTGTAAGTTTGTTGTCTGTAGTCTTGACTGCAACATTTAACGAAAATAAAGAAATTAAATGAAATGATGAAATGAAATAATATTCATTTCTGTAAGTAGATCTTCTCAGATACTTTTACGTGTCTTTTTTTTTAAACTAAACTAAATGGCATTTCCAAAGTGACTGATCCCAGAGAAGAAAAAAAAATTACACCTTAAAACTACAAAATACACAGAATACAAAGCCTTGTAACGTAGTGGGTAGGTAGTTGCAATTAAAAGAGGCTACGTTACAGCTGCTAACCCAGGATAGTGGCGTTTCTTTCCGCAAACTTTAACTTCTCGCGCGCTCGATATTTTTACTCACTCCCAGCTCAACCGAACTAAATGTTGTAACCCCAATATAATCTTTTTTATAACATAGCTTCTTTTAATTGCAACTACCAACTCACTACGTTATAGCCTGTAATACCAAAAGGGCCTCAACTCAGCACAAAGTCATATGAGAACACAGAGTGTATTTTCAGCTACAACAAGTGCCATACACAGGAATAACAAACACAATATAAAAAAACTAACTACCTCGTTGGTCTAGTGGTCGCAAGCGCTACTGCTGAGCATGAGATCCCGGGTTCGATCCCCGGGTCGGGCAAATTGTTATTGAGTTTTTCACTCCGGAATTTTTCCCTAACAGCCCGGAGTCTGAATTTGTGCCCGATTAATGGCAATAGGCTCGCCCTCTATTACATGGGATTCAACATAACTGGCGAAATGTGGGTGTACTATAACACCTCTGCTGTAATGTTATGTTAAAAGCTATGATAATATAATAATAATATTAAAATTTCATTTACTTATCAAACAACAAAGAAGTCCACTGTATTAGTAACAATATAACATAGCCTATGTACTAAATAGATCTGCATGGTTCATACTTAATCTGACCAAGATAATGTCTAGACTTTAAAAGAGACTGTCCTCAGAGTTTCTTTTGGTGTTTCTTCTCAGAGTAGTCAGATAGCGAAATACCGATCTCATCTTCTTATAAAAAAATTACATGTTATAGTGTTTGTTTAGACCCATTTACAGAAATAAATATAATTTCTTATTTAATAACTAAAACAGATCGGGTGCGTTTCGTTAGCCACACTAGCGGGCTATCTGCCCGAGCGGCTATCGATTGCGGGATAAGTACTGTTGGGACTGTGTTACCTGCGTTACCACTGCTTTTTTTTGCTATCGTTCTCATACTATCTAATATTTATTATCCTTTCAACCCAGAGCATCGGAACGTTGGCGGAGGACCGTCGAAGCGTGACCAGTGGTACTTTTTCTAGAAGGAGAGAAGTGGTCACGACTAGAACGCCATTGCTAGCAAATGCGAGAGAAAGTTGTGTCTAGTCTATAAATACTATTTTTAATAAGAATTTGAGCCAAAGGGATCATGTTGCAAGTTTATTTTCTAGAATATATTTTTACTATCTAGGAATAGTTCTTCGATACGGCTTAATGTGTGTTTCGGTAAAGTGGTGGTTTGTATATCTAATTTTGTAAATGATTTTACTGTGTTAACTTTCATGGTGGTTTCAAGGTTGTATTTAAATCTAAATATCAATAATTTTACGTTCAGTTCGTATGAGATTTTTATGGAAACTTTCTTGCAATTTTTTTGTTGTAAATTATTGTTCCAAGAATTTTTCAAAGATAAAACGATCGCTATTTTTGTATATATACATCGAAGTAAATTATGAAAGACTGTTAAAACATAATCCCTTTGACGCAAACGCTAATGTAAATTCGGTAAAATGTTTGTTTTGTAATAGTTAATATTCACTTTCAAAAAGAGATATGTCAATCTAAGTAAATATAAGTGTAATTAATGTTCTGGAAACTGGCACTATTCTGTAATAGACTATATTAAGGATAAATAATTATGTACCTAAATGAAATACTTAAACACGAGATGTGTAAATATATGTTTTATTCCTTCGTAATACTCGAACTACGTATTAGAATGGTTCAATTGAAGCCTATTGAATTTGGTAAATTGTCAAATGACCAAATGTCAAATGACATTAATTGATTTTTTTTATTTTGAATAACCTGACAGTCATCTAACTAAGCGGAGTGTGAAAAAATACATGGATGTGTGAGTTTAAGATACTATTATCTTAAACTTACACATCCATGTTTTTTTTTGTGGCTACTCAACATTCACTAATTTAATTTCTTACAACGAATAATTTTTGTAGGTATTTATTTTAATATCTTTCTTATTTTATTATTTTAAGGAAACATAACGAATGTAACAATTCTTTTGATGATGATTAGTAGTTTTCTGCGCCATCTAATATTCCTGCAACAATGTTGATTTTTTTCCATATAAGTAAAACATTATTGACATTTTCAACGACAATAAAACTGTAAAACATTGCATATTTACAACCAGTAACACAAAAGTACGTTGCCCAACTTCATTTCCCAATTATTGCGTCTTTAACAGTCAGCTAAATTTCCAAAGCTTGCAAACATAATGTATAAAACTGCCATGCCTATAATACCTAAAACGTTAGGCAGATGTGCCAACTATATTAGAGCCGAAGCTGCAAGCAAACCTATCGTCATTAGTTTACTGGGCACTGTTCCAATTTCCGCTGATAATTTTTCGTAGAGAAATCCGATCACAGTCTGCCATGTGCATCAAATTATCATACATTTTAGAATTTCGACACTGTTTTGTTGGCAAATCTCTTCAGCAAATGAGAACTGGGTGTCAATTGTTTACTGTCATTAGAAATATTATAAAGTTTGTGCATTTTTTAAAATATATAACCTGTGTTTTTATATTTCATAACTCTAGGGTATGAATGAAACCATATCAAAGAATCAACTGGCTTAAGAATTAGTTTTCATTTATATTTTTTTTTGTTTTCATTTTTCAAATTCAATTCAAATTACGATTAAATGAAAACGTAATCAACATAATTATTTTAAAATTTATTTTGTAACTTAACTATATTACAATGTTAGAACTATACCATCAAACTAATTAAAACAAATTATGCATATGATAACATAATTATGTACACCTAAAGTAAAGTAACAAATAAAATATTAACAAAAAAAAACCCCAAGAAAAAAGGATTAATTTATAAATGTAAAATACCCGTAAGTAAAATATGACAACGTCGCATTATTGAAGTTTATAACATGAATAAACGATTGAACGAAATGATTTGGTTAAAATGAAAATGAAGTAGTTGTATTTATCAATGAAACTTAGTTTGACCTAAATTAAAATTATGATTGATGATAACTTCGAAACTATGTATTTTTTAACCACATATTCGAAAACTTTTGTACTACTTTTATATATCGAATAAAAACCTCGAGTTATGGAATATGTAAAAAAAAACAGGATGTGTAAGTATTTAGAATGTACGTTGTGAATATTTTTAAATGAGTGACGCTGACGTAGACCTTCCTGATGAGTGTTGTGGATATTTTCAGTGAGTGTCGTGAACATATCTGGTGAGTGTCGCTGCAGCCTTTACACCAATAAATTGTTGGCTCATTCTCATTTTTTTTTACTTTATTACTAGAAAAGGAAAGAATTATTAATTTAGTTTAGAGTTTATAAGCAAGTATTTGTGTTAGCTAAAAGTGTACGGAATTAAAAGTGTTTATTATTTCATTAATTAGTAAATATTTACTAGTTACAAATATGGTTTGAAACGAATGAATAAATCATATCTCAGCCGACTAGTTAATTTAGTAAACGGAATAAATACTTAGTGTTATTTGTTAATTATTTTCCTTTTCCCTAAAACTAAGTGTCCTTCTTAAAAATATGAGTAGTTTCTATTTTATTTTATGGACATTCGCCGCAATGTTCCTTACATTGTTTTCCTAGACAAATATTAGAAAATATTTTTAATTAAAATAAGTATAAATATTAGATTTGTTTTTAGAAAATAATCGTTATTTTGTAAATTTAAAAAGAACTCTAACAAAATATTTACTTCTGTGATTTATGAATGACTGTTTACTTATTAATTTTGTTTTAAGTATATTGTTTTGTATTTTAATTGTACTATTTTATAAATCAAAGAATGTGTACTTGTAAATATTATTTATACGTTCTGAAACTGGCTCAATAATGTTATTAAATAAATATCATTATAAAGTTTAAAATGTTGGTAAAAAATTAATTGTTTACGATTATGAGGTTGGTATTTATTTGTATCGAATACCCCTGTTATTGGATTTAAAATAGTTTGAATGGAAGGTAGACAATAAAATTTAAAGTTCGTTAATGTTCAATTTTTTATTGGTTTTAAAAAGTGATCTGAGTTACTGTCGATAGATTTAGAGGAAATACACAAAAGCTATGTTATGTTTTATAATAAATCTAAAATTTAAATAATGACTATTTTGTTGAATTGGACGTTGATTTTTCAAAATGCATGTATTGTGGTTGCCGATAGAGGATTTCTTAAAAATACTATGAATTGGTCTACCAAGTATTTATCCGTTTGTAAGTATTTTGCCAAGACTGTCGCATCCAAATAAATATACACAACGAATGGGCTGTTTGACCTTTCTAAGGATCATAACCATATATTTTTTCGGAAGTTTTTCTACCTCTGTGAATGTCACCACCCACGATACAGAATGTAAATACTTTGAAAAAAGACACATAAAGAAATATTTCCTTCTACGTGACTACTTTTAGTTTACACTTCTGAGTTCATTTAACAATTTATTATTTTTATATTTATATCGTCCTTTTTAAACATAATTTTCATTTGGTTTAGTTATTTCTTTTCTTTATTCCTTAAATATGAAATCGCGACATGAAAGTAGCATATAAGTAAATAATGTTAATTGACTTTGAATTTCTATAAATATAATTAAATAAAAATGAATACACTGTGATGCTATAAAATTTATAACTCTCTAAATTATGAATTACATTCATAATGTTTATATAAATGTAAATAATAATTATAATATGAAGGTGTTGTCGGTTCTAGGGTATTTATCAAATTACCCTAGTAAAATACTTTAGAAATTTTGTGTATTGTAAATAGTAATAACTTATATGTGAAGGAATATTATAAATAAAAACAATTAAATGTTATTCAAATCTGCTAGTTTATTTGCAATATTACTCCTGTTTTTTAATTAAAAGATCGTTTCTACTCTTACATTTCTTTTGTATTTTTTAAAAATATTTATTAAATTTGTTCATAATAATATTTTATTGGAATATTATACAAAAATATAATTTGTATGTATGAAATAGATTAAATATTTTCCAGTGCAATCAGAGATATTTTGAAAGACTTTGAGACTTGTTAACGATCAGAATAAAAACAACAGTTTTCATATTTAAAACTGAAACGAATTATTAAGCTAGCTATGTCATTATAAAAAAATATTTTGTTTCTGATTGCACTAACAAAATTTATCACTAAGTAATTAGTTAACATATCAAAATGGTTTACAATTCTATAGTACTTTAAAATCCACAATATTTCGCAGTAATATTATTCAATGAAATAGATTTTTGAAAATAATGTTTTATTCAAAATCAAAATCAAAAGTCTTTATTCAAACTAGGCTGAGAATCAGCACTTTTTGAACGTCAAAAAAATACATAAAGACAGTCCCCCAAAAATGGCCCACCCTTCGCCACTTCCTAGTGTTTTTGCTGGGAAGAAGAATTGGCGGAACAAACTCCCCAGCAAATAGAAAATACTTTTTAAAACTTTAAGCTATGTTAGTATCGGGATCATTTACCTTACATTAAAGAATACACCATCCTCACTAAAACCTTTCTATGAAGGTGTTTAGAAAACCTCTCTTATGCACTAGTGCCCTGAAACAGTCGGCGTTGGCCTCTGCAAACATCCATGATGCACTACAGTATTGCGGTAGCACCATCAGATCCTAAGCATAAAACAATAATTGTCTTACTAAAATGATCAGCGGATACAAAATGATATAGATGTCCCTGCCACCTAGCTTACTCAGCCATCTAATTAACAGTCTAGCTTCTTTACTAAACAGCGCCGTTCAACTAGTGGCCTAAATGATGTTCAGCCATTTGATCAAACAAATGACTGCCGCATTGGTGCCGAGGCAGCGACCGCAGCCGGCGAGAGCATGTATAAATCGATTCCCAAAGTAAGTATCTGATTAAGTGCGTTTATTGTATTTTGCCCTGTCGACGAAGTGTCATGTCGGCTTAGAGTCCCGCTGAACAAAGTCTTACGTAACATTTAATAAACTGGCTGGCTAATGCTTAGGCCGAACGCTACGACTGAATATCATTTAGACTACTAGTTGAACGGCACTGTTTAGTTAAGAGGCTAGGCAGTTAATTGAATGGCTGATTAAGCTAGGTGGCGGCGACAAAGATGTTAGTATTAAAACCAGACAAAATATTTAATGACCATAAGCAGATACAAAAACATCGCTCGCAGATAAGAGAGAATTTTAAGTAATGCTAAAGTATTTTGTATAAACCTGAAAGTAAAATCTGTCCACATATCAAATAAAGGTTTCATATTAAAAATGTAATACCTGGCTTGTTCGTTTCCTGACAACATAATGCGGTTACGAGCGACATCACTTACAGGTCGACGATATAATAAAAATGCATTCCGCTCCCACATAGGTAGGTAAGAGTTTCGCATGAATACTTCCCTCGAAATTTTATTTGAGTAATAAAATTCACGGCTGCCACCCGACATTAAATTTAAACAAAGTATTGTGGACTTTTAAAAAGACATGTTGTTTTAATATAAATAATACTAAATAATGTGTTAGTAAATTTTATATTAAATTTGTTTTCGTTAATATTGTCTACAAAAATGTTGTGTAATAATGTGTATAATTTTGGTGATTTTTCAAAGACTTCTTGACATATCGTAACTATTAAGATATGTGTAATAACTTCTTGGAATAAATTTGCTTATCGGCAAATAATTTTGGTGTTTATATTTATTTTCCATTTTACCTTTTTCAGGAATATGGAGTTGGTAAGTTTAGTAACCAAGAAAAAGACTAGATAATTCTTTTATCACGATTAACCAGAAAGGCGATTCTAGTATTTATAAGACCGTTCAAATTCGAATCTTAAGACAAACTTAAGTTAACTTTGACCAGGGTTATTCATCAGAAATACATACATAGCACAGTTGCTCCATCCAATCCGGTCAACTACGGTCGTTTAGAGGAACGTTTGATTTGTTCGAAGCTGTCAAGTGCGGTTAGGAGGGACTGCAAGCCGGCTCTCCGGCACTCTGGCATTACGGCACCACGGCACTACGGCACTCTGGCAGTTATGCACTCGATGACATCGCTTGAAGCCGTCCTATTAATCTTGCTTTAAATGACTCATTGGCTACGAATGTACTGCTGTTTCAAGCTAAGTGCCAGTTGTGTACTAAGTAAGACGCGTTTGTGAACTTGTGTTCGATTGGTCAACCGTGTTTTAGAATTCAAGTTTAGGAAATCTGCCGAGCCCTAGTAGGGTAATAGGTTAATAGTACGTTTATAAACGTTAAGACATTGACGCACAACTAGTAAAATAAACTCGTGAAAATAAATAGAAAAAACCTGATGAAAAATTCAAACTTGGCTTGAGTACCTTTAGTCGTCGGAGTGCTCGTATCACCACGGGCGGCTGCGCGTCTTTTTCGCTTTTCTCAAGCGATATTATGTATTAAAGTAATGATGCAAAAGTTTAAAATTAGTCTAAGATTAACTTAAAAAGTTAAATTATTGAAATGGAAAAGACGCATTGATATTAATAGACGCCAGCACATCAAGATAAACCCAAATGTCCAATTTTCGCAATTGAACATGAACCTTATTTTGTTTGTGATAAAATTAAAAAACTATTAAAGGAAATTTGACACATTGAGGTAGCTTGATGTGCTGGTCCCTGTACTTGTTCCCTTTAAAACCCACAATCTCAAGTCAGAACAACGGCAAATGCTTCCATAAGCAGCTAGGCCGTAACCCAGTGGTTTATGGCCCAGTGGCTATCATGGCCAATTCAGACACAAAAAACAGAAACAATAATTCAAACCAATGTCTAAATACGGCACACACATAGGCAAAAGACGCGCCCCGAACACTCATAAACACGCAACACCATAGAAGTTCTTTGAGTGGTAATAAAATAAATTCTACTAAACAAGGTCATCGCTAAATGGCAGATACATTAGACGCATGGCGTAATTGTAGGCTATTCAGGAGCTCCACGAAAAGGTAAGAGGATAGTGAGAAAATTATGTGTTTCGTTACTCTCAGTGACATTTACTGGGAAATAGATCGACTTTCACAACATAAATACTAGACATAAAGATTTACTTATTGTACCCACGACCAGGCTCCAAAAAATGGGTAATTCATTTAAGTGCCAAAGTATACGTTTCTACAACAAACTCCCAAGCCATGTTAAAGAATTGAGCATTAATAAATTTCAGTCATTTATAAAGCAGAAACTCTGTCAAAAAGGTTTCTATACAGTTAAAGACTACTTCGACGACAAAAACCTTGGGACTAAGCTGCTCCAATGTAACCCCAAGCACCAAACTATTAGAATTGTAATAATTGATGTTGAACTAAATTGACATTAAGTTATGACATTATGTAATAACATTTAAAATAGTTTTTTTTTTTCCTGTGAATGTGAGTACCATGCAGGCTAGATAAAATACATGAGTCCGTAACTGTCTGGCGGTTTTGAGTACTTTTACGTGGCCTACGCAAATGACCGATATGAATGATAGCGTCGTGTGGTGGGTCGTCGAGCTCCCTGAAATAGGTTTGAGCTACACGATGTCTGAAGCATGGATGCCGTCTGTCGGGACAGGTCGGCTCAAAGCTAAATTGATTCTTTCTTCAATTGGCTATTCCAGACTTTGCCCTGCATCGTCAAACTCGCATAGTAAATGAATATGATTATGTCTGGACTTTAAAAGAGACCATGACCCCGGAGTTTCTTTCGGCATTTCTTCTCAGGGATCAGTCACTTTGGAAATGCCATTTAGTTTAGTTTAAAAAAAAAAAAAGACATGTAAAAGTATCTGAGAAGATCTACTTACGGAAATAAATATCATTTCATTTCATTTCATATCATTTCATTTCATTTCATTTCATTTCATTTCATTTCTGGAAATTGTTTTCATTTGTTCATAGACTTTGGCCTTGTTCAGATCAGTTACGTTTTTAACCTTTTCTCAACCATGTTACGCTGTATACGCTTTCTTAAAAGTATACTATGATTTTATAATGTTTTGAGTTTTATTTTGTTCTATTGTTATTTAATTTAATTTAATTTAATTTCAGCGGGAGTTATTAATTAAAATTTAATAATTAACTAATTTCATTTACAATTATTATTTTTCACTTTATTGATATTTATTTCTGTATGAGTCATTATTATGAATTGCTTCTATTTTTGCTTCTATTTTAATTAATATTATTCACTTGTTTGTTAAATTTGATTGATTATTCCTTAATTTATCTTTTTATTTCTGGATGATTAGAATCGCAACTACTATTACTTACTCTTGCTGAGCTGTGTCACACTTTTCTGTGGTCTACTCAATCTGTCTTTAATTCTATATTCTGGGTCACCAAGATACAGGCTGTGCCTAGTTTGGGGCCCACGGCTACTTCTACTATTCTGTTGTTCTATTAATGCTCTTTCTTAGTGTTTTCTTCTATGTATTTTCTCTAACTTGTGCGTGCCAATAAATTGATTTGATTTGATGTTGGCGTAAGCTTTTAGTTTAGCTAGATACAGTTACTTACCAGTATTCTACAAGGAGCGACTTCCTATTTGGTCGCCACAACCCGGTTACTCTCTAAAACAATACCCGTTTGTAAGACTTGTTAATCGGACAAAGTCAAAGTCTAAGTAATTTATTTGTTTAACATAGGTAAAAAGTATGTAACTTGGTGACAATATAAAATTCCATGTGCAACACTGTTTCACCGGGCAAGGTTATGTTTTTTTTTTGTATTGGGTAAGTATTTTAACACTAATTTACTGCACTAATAATGAGAAGAGTGGTGGTACACAACCGGTTGATTCAATAAAAGTTACATTGTGAAAAAATCTGTGAAGTGAACCGTCAATGCATAGCATTAGTATATGGAATGACAGGTCAATTTGCCTTCACTTCACCTATATTTCCAACGGGTGATGCATGACAAATAGTGTGACAAATTAGCGACTTGATGTGGCTGAAGCAGGTGCATGAACCTATAAATAAATTATTAGTACCTTATCATCTACCTTCTAATGTTGATAAATTACTGTCTTCAGTATAAGGAAAAATACCGAATAACATAATAAATAGAAAAATAAAATTTAATTCAAGTATCAAAGATTCATAGACATTTTAAAATGATACAGTCTATTGAGACTGACTGACTGTTAAAATGAAGTAAATATTATTGTAAGATACCTATATTTATTGAATGTAAATACAATAATATTTACTTAATCTAATACAATACTTCCATAACATTCATTCATATGAATGTTATAGAAGTATTGTATTAGATTAAGTAAACGACGACGTCAACGATGTCGATGTCCATGTCGACGTTACATCCAATCGATTACAAAGTAAACAAAAGTTTAGATTCGAATACGGCTGCGTAACAAAGCAAATCTAGTTTCAAATACACAGCTAAGTTTAAACAGACTTACTGAAACACCAATGAAAATACTCAATTACAACTCCACACAATTTTAAACATTCGAACACCGAAAACCTTACACATTTTGCTTGGTTCAATTTAAAATTTTTGATCGAACTTGAACTTCTTTCAAAATTCGGCTATTCGAAGAGATTGCCTACTCGACATGATCGTCTCGCTGTGATAAGAATTTTTATTTGAAGTTTGCTTTTGTTTGGTGAAGGTGGCGTGTTTAAATGCAGCTACTTCACATCACAATTTTGATGTTTATGTCTAGCAAGGGGGCGATCCCACTAAAGATTATGGCGTGTGGATCAGTTTTACTACTTTCGTTTTTATGGTGTGGAAAATATAGTGGATTCTCTATATTATGATATGTAAAGTCGCATGTGAAAGTGGAAAAACGTATGAGGATTGATATTTCAGTGTCTTTTACACGTGACTGACTATTTTCACTACCGATATAGGTACTGCCGTGCTAAGCTCAATAGCAGTATCTAAAAAAAAAGGGTAAGTTAATTTTTATGGCATCGGATAGCTTAAGGAAGGACACATCCAATAAACTAAGTCAATTAGCTGTAACTTCTCAACGGAAAATTTTCCAAGACAATTAATTTGAAAAAGCATTATATTATTTGCAAATCGTCAATTTTTTTTTTCAATTTTTTTTTCAATATATAGGAGAGAGCAACAGTAAGTCGTGGATTCGAACCCAGGCAGCCGCATTACTTTGTGTAATTTATTTCATCACCACTGCTCTCAAAAAACGGTGAAGGAAAACATCGTGAGGAAACCGGCATGTCCTAGAACCAAAAATTCGAAGCCATGTGATATCTACCAATTCGTACTAGGCCCGCGTGGTAGATTATAGCCCATACGCAAAATACGCGCTTTGACATGGAGTTGCGGATACCAGCCCGGTATCTTTAATCTTTTAACTTCAATTTTCAATTTTGTTGAAAACACTTTTCTTAAGATACCGTTTTTGCGTTGAACTCGATAGTACAGTAGGAGCTTAGAGGCGTTATAAAAAATACTAGTAGGTACCAACAAAAAGTAATTTAGTAAAGTTGGCAGTTCCTTTACAAAAAACCTTCCCCTAACAGAGGTGAGTGAAATGCGTAATCTTCGTAACAATGACTACAGCTTTAGCGGCAGGATCTTTTTGTTTTTATTTGTTTGTTAAAAACAATGGGAGGCCGTTAATAACGGTGTTTAGATATGATTACCGGCAGCTTTGTGTTTTTTACAAGAGCTTTAATTTCAGGACTTTGTTATCATGTGGTGGTGAATAAAGAGAATCGGAATAATATTTGGGTTGGTGTAAAAAGTTGGTCGCAATACTTTTTTAATGAAATGTCAACGTTTTTGTGTTAGACGCAAAGGGAAATGCCCTGTTCAGACCATATATTTGTTATAAATACTAAAAATATACCAATTTAGTCGCTTTTAAATACTATTGCTATTACCAATTTGTGATGAGTACAAATGTACCAAAATTATATGACACTTTTTTTTTACATTACCTGACTATTGATGTGTGTTGTTAGCCTTTTTAACCCCTCGAATTAAGCTTAATATGCTTGTGTCTAGAGTGGGTTCACGTCAATAGTATAATGGGTGGGGATTGAACCGCGAACTCTCGATGCAAATACAAGCATATTTAACTTAGTTGGAGGGATTAACAAAATTACAAGTAATGTTCAACCAACATTGCTTATAAGCTTTTTAAAGAAAAACAACCATTTAGAAGCCTCTATTTGGAAGCAGCTTAAGTAAAAATATCCATTTTAGTATTGGACATTACAATCTTCAGTCAGGCGGCACCGTACGCGCACGATATAGACATGCATCACCGTACTCTTCATACGGGCCGCATCGCACACTATAAGCGGGTCCCATCGTATGCTACAGGCAGGCCGCACTGCATGCTACAGACAGGCCGCACTGTACGCTACAAACAGGCCTCAAACTTTTTAGTACCAAGTTACGTTGCTTCCATTATCTTAACAACAAAAATAAAAAACTTTCACATCCGTCGCAGAGCTAAAACTACCCGTAATCGACTTCCGATCGCTCGCACGTAAGGTAAATGCACCCGTAACAGTCCATCGTTTAATCGACGGGGCGTATGTATCAATTACCTAAATGAATCTCACGAGTCCGCGGCGTGGGATCGAATAGTTGGAATCGAGATCGGTATTCGAGATGCAGCCAATTATACTTCTAAATGTGTTGTTGCTTTAACTTTGGCTATGTTTCTTTATATTGTACTGTAGCTTCTTCCCGCGGTTACAGCTTAGGTACTTTTCCAAGATTATCCCAAGGCAACACATTATCGTGATTAAAATGTATTATTGTGTAAATCCAGAAAATGTTTTAGCTATGTACCAATTTTCACTTAATTCAGTTTTTAAACGGTTTACGCGTGATTGAGACAAAACATCCAAACAAACGAACATCTTCACCGACTTTCATATTTATAATATTAAGTAAGTAGTAGGTTTTTTTGTGACCTAGGCGAAGCGAAGGGAGCACTGTACGAATAAATTTAACACAAACATTATTTGAGAGGTACAGACGCCAATACGTCAAGCTACCCCAATGGGTCAAATATATTTGATTAGTACTTATGAATTGTATTTTTTTTATTCTTCTTATTTATATTTATTTTATAATATGTCTGTTCAAATAGTCATGTATGGTATATATTTATGTAAATAGTACAGTAACACTACTGTACTATTTACGTAAATATATATGGATGGTAAAACAGAAGTGTGTATAGTACAAAGGATGGTCTTTGTACAGACGCCAGCACGTCAAGTTACCCCAATGTGTCAAATTTCTTTGATCGTTTTTCAACTTTATGTCAAACAGCATAAGGTTCATATTCAATTGGGAAAATTTGACACATTAGGGTAACTTGATGTGCTGGCGTTTGTACAGACGCCAGCACGTCAAGTTACCCCAATGTGTCAAATTTCTTTGATCGTTTTTCAACTTTATGTCAAACAGCATAAGGTTCGTATTCAATTGGGAAAATTTGACACATTGGGGTAACTTGATGTGCTGGCGTCTGTACAATACACACTTCTGTTTTACCATCCAGGGAGACAGGTGTGGTGATATTTTATAAATAACAAACAAATGAATACTGTAGTTGTGTAGTTCGCTTGACAGTGTCACTGTTAGCATCCGGTCTTGACTTATATCATCACCATTGATTGCCGTAAGTTCTTAAGGGATGTAAGCTACAACTCAAATGCGAGTCTGTTCATTCAATCTGTGGACTTAGTTCGATAATTAATAAACATGTCATATGCTCTTTTTTAATAGTATTGTAGTGTGCTCACGTCATATGCTCTGTGTAGTGTTTAATAGTATTGTTGTGTGTAGTGTCTTTTTTAATAGTAGAATGTGCACGGGAATTACATGACTTGATTCCGCCATCACCTTTCTACCATCGGACAACCCGGCGTACGGCGAGTGTCCACCCTTACATCGTTGGCACTCCCACGATTCGGACAAAGCGTTTCGCTTCGTCGTTTATACCGCGTTCATCGAAGGACTGGAACAACTTGCCTGATGCAGTCTTTCCGTCCGATTATAATTTAGGTGTCTTCAAGGCTAGAGTGAATAGGCCTCTTAATAAACTACCTAGTGCGCTTCACCATCACTGGTTGCATCACTGCTTACCATCAGGTGGGATTGCAGTCAAGCACTGGTTTATAAAATTTAAAAAAAAAACTTATCTTTTTTAACCCCCGACGCAAAAAGAGGGGTGTTATAAGTTTCACCGCTATGTGTGTGTGTCTGTCTGTCTGTCTGTCTGTCTGTCTGTCTGTCTGTCTGTCTGTCTGTCTGTCTGTCTGTCTGTCTGTGGCACCGTAGCGCCCAAACGGGTGAACCGATTTAGATGCGGTTTTTTTTATTTGAAAGCAGGGTTTCTTGCGATGGTTCTTAGACATAATTCATCAATATCGGTTCAGCCGTTTCAAGGTTATCAGCTCTTTTGTGTTAGCTACAGTTGCTATTTTAGACGTCTATGGGTATTAACTCTACTTACAAACATATGTGTGTCTTAAAATTTCAAACACCCATGTGTGTAATATTAATAAGTAACATTATGGTGTATTTGGTCTGATGCAGGCAGGATATCTAGCAGACTAATACACTCTTGGGAAAATAACAGCAGATATGTCGTGTTTGGATTCATTTTAACCAGCATTTGATTCTGCACACAATGCCTTGATGGCAACAGGATGAGCTGATGCTGCAGCCAGGCTATCCAGCACACCAGTAGGTAGACTCTTGACAAAATAATAGCAGATATGTCGTGTTTGGATTCATTTCAACCAGCATTTGATTCTAAACACAATGCACTGATGGCAACAGGATGAGCTGATGCTGCAGCCAGGCTATCCAGCACACCATTAGGTAGACTCTTGACAAAATAATAGCAGATATGTCGTGTTTGGATTCGTTTTAACCAGCATTTGACTCTACATACAATGCCCTGAAAAATTCTCATAACTGTAAACTCTATAAAAACTAAATTAATGCTTTTAAAAAATTTAAAATAAAAATTAAATTAAAAATTTAAAAAACCCCCACCGCAAAAAAGTAAAACGTTTAAAAAGTTAAAAATAACACTTTAGCCATGAAATTTTACGTAACGTCGGGGTACCGTTAAAATAAGTACCTACCTACATACCTACAAGTACTAAAAACATTCCTTACTAGGTACCCCGACGTGAAGTAAAATTTCATGGCTAAAGTGTTATTTTTAACTTTTTAAACGTTTTACTTTTTTGCGGTGGGGGTTTTTTAAATTTTTAATTTTTAATAGTAGAATGTGCACGGGAATTACATGACTTGATTCCGCCATCACCTTTCTACCATCGGACAACCCGGCGTACGGCGAGTGTCCACCCTTACATCGTTGGCACTCCCACGATTCGGACAAAGCGTTTCGCTTCGTCGTTTATACCGCGTACATCGAAGGACTGGAACAACTTGCCTGATGCAGTCTTTCCGTCCGATTATAATTTAGGTGTCTTCAAGGCTAGAGTGAATAGGCCTCTTAATAAACTACCTAGTGCGCTTCACCATCACTGGTTGCATCACTGCTTACCATCAGGTGGGATTGCAGTCAAGCACTGGTTTATAAAATTTAAAAAAAAAACTTATCTTTTTTAACCCCCGACGCAAAAAGAGGGGTGTTATAAGTTTCACCGCTATGTGTGTGTGTCTGTCTGTCTGTCTGTCTGTCTGTCTGTCTGTCTGTCTGTCTGTCTGTCTGTCTGTCTGTGGCACCGTAGCGCCCAAACGGGTGAACCGATTTAGATGCGGTTTTTTTATTTGAAAGCAGGGTTTCTTGCAATGGTTCTTAGACATATTTCATCAAAATCGGTTCAGCCGTTTCAAGATTATCAGCTCTTTTGTGTTAGCTTCCGTTGCTATTTTAGACGTCTATGGGTATTAACTTTACTTACAAACATATGTGTGTCTTAAAATTTCATACACCCATGTGTGTAATATTAATAAGCAACATTGTGGTGTATTTGGTCTGATGCAGCCAGGATATCTAGCAGACTAATACACTCTTGGGAAAATAACAGCAGATATGTCGTGTTTGGATTCATTTTAACCTGCATTTGATTCTGCACACAATGCACTGATGGCAACTGGATGAGCTGATGCTGCAGCCAGGCTATCCAGCACACCAGTAGGTAGACTCTTGACAAAATAATAGCAGATATGTCGTGTTTGGATTCATTTTAACCAGCATTTGATTCTGCACACAATGCCTTGATGGCAACAGCATGAGCTTATGCTGCAGCCAGACTATCCAACACACCAGTAGGTAGACTCTTGACAAAATAATAGCAGATATGTCGTGTTTGGATTCATTTCAACCAGCATTTGATTCTAAACACAATGCACTGATGGCAAAAGGATGAGCTGATGCTGCAGCCAGGCTATCCAGCACACCAGTAGGTAGACCCTTGACAAAATAATAGCAGATATGTCGTGTTTGGATTCGTTTTAACCAGCATTTGACTCTACATACAATGCACTGATGGCAAAAGGATGAGCTGATGCTGCAGCCAGGCTATCCAGCACACCAGTAGGTAGACCCTTGACAAAATAATAGCAGATATGTCGTGTTTGGATTCGTTTTAACCAGCATTTGACTCTACATACAATGCACTGATGGCAAAAGGATGAGCTGATGCTGCAGCCAGGCTATCCAGCACACCAGTAGGTAGACCCTTGACAAAATAATAGCAGATATGTCGTGTTTGGATTCGTTTTAACCAGCATTTGACTCTACATACAATACACTGAAAAATTCTCATAACTGTAAACTCTATAAAACAAAATTAATGCGTTTAAAAAATATAAAATAAAAATTAAATTAAAAATTTAAAAAAACCCCCATCGCAAAAAAGTAAAACATTTAAAAAGTTAAAAATAACACTTTAGCCATGAAATTTTACGTAACGTCGGGGTACCGTTAAAATAAGTACCTACATACCTATAAGTACTAGGAGCATTCCTTACTTAAGCGGTACCCCGACGTGAAGTAAAATTTCATGGCTAAAGTGTTATTTTTAACTTTTTAAATGTTTTACTTTTTTGCGATGGGGGTTTTTTTAAATTTTTAATTTAATTTTTAAAGAGAAGTTAACTGTCAAATTTGTGATTTATTCAAATTCAAATTCATTCATTAATTTTGTGAACATAGGGTGAAATGATCTTTTAAATATAATGTTTAGCCCATCTCACGTTCCGCCGAAAGGCATACAAAATAGTGGTGTGATGTGTGTGTGTGTGTGTTATTGAAATGGAATTACAGCTTACTAAGTTAGTAAGTTTGTGTGTACAACTTGGCAATACAGGGGTGATGTTACGTCTCTTTGTTGTATTAAAAAATAGAATACAACATAGTTAATGCAGCCATAAGAAAACTTTTAAATGACGACTGTAATTTTCAGCGACGCAACCGTTATCAGCGACGCAACCATTTTTAGCGACGCAACCGACTATTGTACCACACCCTATGCAGCACCATAGGGTGTGTTATAATAGGCGGTTGCGTCGCTGATAACGATCTCAGACAGACAATCTTTCGATGAATTTAATGAAAACGGACGAAAGATAATAATTATGTAGTAGGTCAGCAGTGTATTATTTACTTAAATACAGTAGTAAACCTGTAATGTATGTTTCTCATGATACTTTTTTGCCGTTGATACCCAGTAAGTTTTGTTTATTTTCGATCCAAAACTAAAATAAACAGTCTTGACCACAAACTGCTTGTGTATTTATAAAACATAATAATGTTTCCACAAAAATACATAATATGCGGCAAACACAATATGCAAATAATATCCATCAATGGTAATAAAATTTTCACGTTTATTTTTTTTCGCTTAAAAGAATGAAAGTACGCGCTAAACCGATGGTGAAATACGTTTAGTGCTACGCTTACGTGCGGCGTTAAATTGAAGGGAAAAGCACATCAATTACATATGCACACAGGCCCAGAGGTCGGGGCACGCAACGCTGCCACCCGGACCGTTCGCTAATTCGAGCAAAACTGGTTGAAGCGAGATATTACCGGTCGGAACCGGTTTGCGTCGGTTATTACAAGATCGCGCCGGACGGAGCGGAGACCCCGGGCGTTTTTGCGCTTGAACGAGTACCGTTTGAGGAGCGCGGCTGATTGCTTTCAAATTTTGAATTGGATCGTTTCAATCGCTTAGATAAAGAGGGAACAGCTGGTTTTCGTCTGTTGTTTTACATTTCTGTATAGTTTTATTGTGTTCAGTTGCATTTTGAACCTTATATCCTGGTTCAAAAACGGCAACGTTATTTTAATGATGAGCCACATGCACTGAATTCTCATTTAGCTAGTGAACTATCAATAAAACTTACTAAAACTGGGTCAGCTACAGACAAGACGGAGAGAATTACAGTTCCGTAGCATGTTTTAACGTAAAACTTAAATCACATTGACCTAATAAATAACTGTCTCATTATTTGATATACTGAGACGTAACTTAGATGACTGTTGAGAAAAAAAGTAAAAAAATAAGCTTATCTTTATCTTTACTGAGAATTTACTCGATACCCAGGATATCCAGACGATTACCTGGCCTTTACATGGTCCGCTGTGAAAGGAACAATATAGCGACCATCTAATAGTCTCTCTTATTCCCTGTATTGGACAGTAACGTTAGAATTTCAATTTTGACGTGAGAATGTATCCACATATTCAAATTTCATCGTAGTGTACGTCAACTGCTGGGTTCAATACGCGATCACAACCCGTGATCAGCTCTTGAAAATTTTTTCACCTACATACTTCGAATTAATTCAGAAAATTCCTCTTCGTGTCTACATGTAGGTACCAAGAGTGACTAAGAACGATTAAGTATACTGTAGATTTTAAGCCTCTATTTGTATCACATTAACATTATGGAATGCATTAAAACATTGAGCAGGAATTAACCCGTAGAAATCAGTAACAATATAATCCGCATCATCATCAACATCTCAGCCTAAAGACGCCTGCCCATCGCTGGAAAAAGATCTCCCCTGGTCATCGCTCCACCAAGTGGAAAACCTTTTCATGCTACGCCTGCCCTTACGCGGTTACTACTACGAAACTGTTTAACATCAGCATCCGTCCTGAGAACAATCCCCCAAGGAAATATACATCATCATTCTGCTGCACCATGTTTTCTTCTTCCTTACTCTATTCACGCCATTTTCTCTTAAGTCACCCCTCTTCTAAGCATTATATCACATTCACACAATTAATCTATGTATCGTTTACTTTTATTTTCACCTATTCTAGTAGTTTTCCAAATTTATACCCAAAACTTTCAACTCTTCCCTGTAAACCTGTCTACTAAAACTTCGAATAGACTTACAAAACTATCAGATGGTTTAAAACCTACATCTCTCTGAACAATTTCAACATTAAAATGATCAACTACACAATTCCATTGATCGTTTTCTATTACATGGACATCATGTTGTCCCATACAGTTCCAGTGAATTCTTCCTCCCTGTCAATTCAGGCTTTTTCACTTACCTTATTGTTAGCGGTGAACAATAGCTTTTGCTCCTCTCTTGTTTTTGTCTCCCAGTCTATTGTGACAGAACCTTATCGACGGCCTGTGTGAAAGACTTATTGTGGACCTTTTAATTATTATTTCGCAGGTAAATCATTATGTTTAGTTACAGCCTGGCTGTGACGGCACGATAGGTAATTAGTAGACCCAGCTGTAATTGTACAAATACTGTATAAGAAATACAATAGAAAATTGTTTCAAGTTCTGTGTTTTATTTATCACATAATAATTATAATGTCACAGTAAAAATAGGTTCTTTTATTTTTGTTTGTTACAATCATGATATATAATTAACGTTACTGCTTTCTGGACTCAATATTGTTATTACGTCAATGACACAGAATAACACTCAGTTTCTAATTAAAAATGGAGGGATTAGTTAAAAACGGAATGTTAAGAAACAGAAATATACTCCATTTAATGAATAGTTCATTTAGTTATTATTAGGTTTTAGTTAGATATCAACTTGACCTTGGTGATAGGTATATTCTTTGTTTTTGGCGTTTGATTTTGAAGGAATAGGTTAATCCATGATCATAGGCTGAACTTATAGTGTCCCTTGTAACCTGTATAGTTTCCTGAGCAGAAGTCGGTTCAGTGCCGTCACTGTTCATAATGTTTATATACAAAATTAAGGCACATTTTTTTACATGTGCCTTAATTTAGGTCACAAGACAAATATTATTTACAAAGGAAATAATTTAAATACTGAAATCCTTAACGAATCGTTAAGGTAACTAGACATTATTATGTCTAGGTGCCTTTTTCACTAGTAATGGGTATCGTTCTATTTCGACGACATTTTTTTTTCGGATTATGAATTACGAAGAAAAACTACGATAAAAAAGCCTACAATCCCCACCAACCATTCTTTTTAAGAAGTACCTAACTAATACGAATTAGTAATTTACAACAACTTTATTGCTATCTCTTGTCCTCGGCGTCCTTCGCAAATATATACCTTTAATGAACCATAACGTTTACAAAAAATCATGATATCCAGTATAGTAGTTCAGCTAAAAAGTGTAACAAACAAACTCATATGTTATTAATTATTATTATTGCAGTTTATTTTCCTGTTAAACTTTCATGCAATATAAATAAATAAGCACACAAATGCCAAAGACTTTGCATCAAGCAGCTAGTTTACCGATTTACGGTAAACTTATTACATGAGAACATCCAATTTCACACTAAATTAATTCGTGGTTACGTATCCTCCACATTTTTGTTATTTACAAGCACGGCGTCAGTTTGTTTTTCCTTATTTTTCTTCATGTTGGTAAGTATAAAAAAAGTCAAAACATGACATGTGGTTCGGAGATTCTTGTAAGTGTCTAGAATGTAGCTAGATGACGTTTTTCTTCGACATTTTTCCCATGTCCTCTCTTTAGTGTTAAATCCCTTTGTTTTGTTATTACTGCAGGAAAATAATGCCCAAAGACGTTCATCATTTCAGCCAAAAGACGTCCACGACTGGACATAGGCCTCCCCAAATGTCGCCACAACGACCGGTCCTGTGCGTCTCTCATCCATTGGATTCCCGTGACTCTCACCAAGTCGTCGGTCCACTTTGTGGGAGGCTTTCCAACGCTGCGCCTTTTGGTACGTGGTCGACACTCCAGAACTTTTCAGCCCCAACGAGCATCTATTCTTCGAGCGACGTGTCCTGTCCACTGCCACTTAAGTTTAGCAATTCTTCGGACTATGACGGTGACCTTGGTTCTCTTGCGGATATTATCATTTCTGATTCGATCTCGCCAGGTGATAGCCCTCTCCATTGCCCTTTGAGTAACTTAAAGCCTCCTGATGAGGCCTGTTGTAATCGACCGATTACAAGAGACGTTCATTGCTAGTCATTTAATAGGTCTTCCCCAAAGTTTTCGGCTTCCTGTGGTTTTGTGAGTTTGTAAATCCACATAGTAGGTGGCTTACCCACGCTGCCTCTTCCGAAACGCGAGCTCAGCACCTTTTTGCTCCAATGACCATTGTGCATCGGTTCTGCTAGCTAGGTGCCCCGCCTGGCAATTCTTGGGTTATGTAGGATACTTTGGTTTTCTTGAGTACGCCTTCATACCGAAATCAATACTTAAATCCAAGGACATTTAAGATACTAGAAAGATAACATGCAAAGTAATGCAATATTGGGGCGGTAGCTGAGCATACAAAACTAGACTCACCGGCTTGTGTCCAGTAGGACATAAGTTTTGGATGAAAATTTGGTTCATGATGTTCCGTGTATTTGTAGTAGGTATTAAATGTCTTTGTCTAAATCCCTCGTGACTAAGGCCTATGTTCAGGTATTTTATTACAATTAAAACGATCACAAACAACTAAGCTATGGGTACTGGATAGTGGTTCAAAAAGGCTGCTTGCAC
Organism: Euplexia lucipara; assembly: GCA_921972225.1. Taxonomy (NCBI): domain Eukaryota; kingdom Metazoa; phylum Arthropoda; class Insecta; order Lepidoptera; family Noctuidae; genus Euplexia; species Euplexia lucipara. Next base: position 2,041,666 of record OV179147.1, on the reverse strand, counting down.
TCGGCGCCGTGTAAAGTGTCCGATTGCGTCCAATCACTGGGACGCTCACCCTGATTGAAGCTTTTGCTACTGTATTTTGCTTGTTTTGTTTGACATTTATTTATGTTTCGCTAGGTTTTACCTGCGGTGTTGATACCGTAGAGATATCTTGAGTTAAGCAACTATTACTTTGCTACTACTAATGCGTAATTATGAAAGTACTAACAGACGTCTCGGGGTTTTACCTGCGTAGGTCCCGTTCCCGTAGGACTACAGGGATAAAAAGTAGCCTTTGTATTATTCCAAGGTGTCAGCTAACTGCATAACCAAATTTTATTAAAATCCAGTCAGTATTTTTTACATGAAAGAGTAACAAACATCCATCCATAATCACAAACTTACGCGTTTATAATACTAGCAGACGTCCCGCGGTTTCACCTGCGTAGGTCCTCTTCCCGTAGGAATACAGGGATAAAAAAAACATATGTTAATCCAGGGTGTCAGCTAACTTCAAACCAAATTTTATTAAAATCCATTCAGTAGTTTTTACCTGAAAGAGTAACATACATCCATTCATCCATCCATCCATCCATCCATCCATCTATACATACTCACAAACTTTCGAGTTTATAATATTTGTAAGATTAGGATATTTGCTAGGTATATCTCAACAAAATAAAAACAAAGTCGCAAATACCAGCTAGTACCAAATAGACATACTTGCATACCAACACCACAGTTTATGATATCTACAGGATTCTGAATGAATCAATTAGAAATCTACTCAAATAACATTCAGCAATTATCGCTAGCGGATCGCATCCTGCAAATATTTGGCGTTGCCGTATTAAACCCAGCTGCATCGTGCAGATGGTCAACATTCATTTGTCGGAATCATTCCACGGTAGAGTTAAGCCAGTGTAATGGCCGGTTCCCATAATCTGATTTGTTTGCAAAAGCGTTCTTATTAAACGGTCGATTATTGGTTTAAGCGCTGAGTTTAAAGGCTTGTTGGAACTGAAACTGGTGGGCCACTATCAAATAGAATCGTTATTTATTTGCACTGTAAAATAATAGCGCATAGGTACTAATAAAGTTATACTGTATTCAAGTTCTTCCAACATTACAGACAGACGTGTGGCTGGGGAGTTTGCTTCGTCTTTTGTTCTTCCTAATAAAACACTAGAAAGTAAATAAATAGTAAATTAATTTTCCACAACTTTTTACAAAACGCCATTTAGTCCCAAGTTAAGCTTGAGAGCTTGTGTTATGGGTACTAAACAGCTGATAAACATACTTATATATTTCTAAACACATACATATTATAGGTAAATTACTCCCAGACACAGAACAAATGATCGTGCTCATCACACAAACATTTGTCCTGGGTGGGAATCGAACCCACGACCTCCGGCATAGCAGTCAGGGTCACTAACTACTACACCAACAGGCTAGTCGAATGATGTATAGTGATGCCCAATTAGTCAACCAATCCCAACATTCCAGTTCAACCGGATGCAGCTCAATACCAGTGTGATACATGGAGCAACTGCCTGTGGAGGTCATCCACAACCTATTTACTGGGTAACACGATACCCCTGGTGGTCAGACTTTCGGGCTTCTAAGTACCCGTAACGACTGTCAAAGATCTACAAGTAAGGCCTTTTTTTTTTTGAGGGGTGGAAAATCCTCATGGATGGCCCCCGCCCGAGGCGGAGGGGTCTGTCAGACTCTTACGGATTAAAAACCACCCCGTGTTCCTTCTCACACCTGTGCCGGGGGTCACGGGAACGGAAGATACTTTCGCGACCCCCGACTGGTGCCGGCCCCGCGGGCCTCGCCAAGTCAGCGAGGGGAGTGAGGTGTTGGACTCCCCTCGCGACGCCTAAGAGCGGCGCGCGTGAACACGACGCGCCGCCACCTCGGGTCCATGTACGTGGGGGCGGCGGACATCCCCACGTCCGTCGGGCTGGAAGAGGGCGTTGTCCGCCCTCCGCTTGCGCCCGGTGCGTCTGCTGCGGGCCGGGTGAGTGGAAGTAATCTCCCTCTCCCTTTCCGCAGCCTCCTTCTGCGAGATGACTGTTTCGCATGCGGACACCACCGCGTCCCAGGACTCGACGCTGCCGACCATCCTCTCGACCACGGCCGGCAGCGACAAGTCACTGCCTACTCCAGAGACGAGGGCACGGCGCGGCTCCTCCCGCGCGGCACACTCTGCCAGCGTATGCCGCGCCGAGTCCTCCCGACAGTCAACGCAGTGGTGACACCGGGCGTCCGGCTCCCTAGGTTTATGCGATACAGGTACTTTCCGAAGCAACCGTGCCCGGAAAGTATCTGCGTCACCCGAAACGACAGGGAACGGCTCCCTGTCGTTTCGCCTCCTACAAGTGACAGCCTGGACCAACGATTTAACGTGCTTTTCGAGGTAAGGAGGAGACTTAGTATGTTTTGAATGGTCACCCATCCAGGGATTGTCAAAGTTAAAGTCAAATCGTTGATTTCAATTACACCCATAACAGGCACTTTTGAACGTTAACTTATAAATAAAATAAATTAAGAGAATGATTCTAGTTGCACATTCCAAATGGTAGTTTCGTATGGAGAAGAATGTGCAAGAAACTCAATGCTTACTCTTTTAAAATAGGTTTACAATAATACTTCGTATACAACAATCAGATTTTATGTGAGGACGATGTACCTAGAGTAATAGGAACGATACTGAAATAGGTTTATAAATAAGCAAAGGACTCGTTAAAAAAAATATTATGTTGTTTGATACATTGTACCTAGTCACATATTAACAAAAATACACAATACACTGTAGAATAATATTATAGGAGATACTTATTAAATAAACAAATGAATAACAAAAAATTAAGTAAGTACTTTAGCAGCCAATTTGATTTTGTCAAACCTCCTATGTCCTATGGAGCAGGACCAGCATGTTTCCAAGTATTTGTATCTTCAATATAATCCCCTAATTGACCTCGTCAATTGTAGTTTAACCTTCAATCAAACCTTGGGGCTGTTAATATAAAAAAAAAATTAGCCACAACCGCTTTCCAAAACTCCTTAGTAATAAATCTCTAGAAGAAACATGAGCAAACAAAGCCCTGCATATCCTGTCAAACTCACATCCCCAATCGCACAACATAATTGGCTAAAAATAAGTAGTATCACCTCTGATGTTGTACTCATGCAAAATTTCCGAACGGCATACAAATGAGGCGTTCAGACGATCACAGCATCCCGTCTAATCCAGCATCTTGAATATTCAAGTGGCAATTACGTTAATGGCAGATACCCAGGTCGGTTGCAGACGAGCGATAGTCGCTTGCTGATGTAATGTCGACAACTTACGCGACGAAATTCGGCAAAACCGTGTTTGTAAGGAGCTCCATTCCATTAACTGTAAAAAAAATTGGGGTAAAAATACAAACTTGAAATCATTATTTTACTATTATTTTTTAGTTCATGATTTTACTCACTCTAGATATCAATTTCAATTGCGCCATGGTCAATTTAATGTAAAGTCACATAGCCAGCAGACGAGTCGGATGCTTCCAACGATACTTCATTTGTCAAGTTTATGATAAACAGTTAAGAAGTTATGATGAGAGAACAGATGAACATACATACATCGCGGTTAAAATCATAACCCTTCTTTTTGCTTCGCCATAGTCGAGTTAAAAATTGTCTAAATTTTCAGAAACATGTAACTTGTCAGAATTGTCTTACTTATTCTAAATGTGTTCGTTGATTTGTTAGTTAGTCCTATATTGGTAACAGAATAACAGATTTTAATGGAAGGTTACCTAAACTCGAATATTCACATCATTAAGATCTGCTGCAGCAACCTGACGTTTTGCCACGTCAACATCATATACGCGGTATGTTACTCGTAAAATAACAGTAGGTAAGGCAAATCTAACAATTTTATTTATCCTATGAAAGTCCCTAAGACAGGTGAATCCCGAAAGCCAATCAATAGGACAATAAGCTAGTTGGCTAAATTTGAATGTTTAGTCTTTCATCTATACAAGAAAATATTAAACAAATATTTTTCCTTTCTTCACGTACCTAATCAAAAAATAACGGCGGCACATCGAGCCGAAATGTCACACGACGTCACGATTTCGTACAGTTTATACTAAGTTATGACGTCACAAGCTAGCTCTCCTTAATTTTAATGCACTTAATCTAATTAGTTTTCCGTCAATGTGAAAAGGCAAAAAAAACTTGTGTAGGTATATTTTTTTACGATCTAACTGACGGACTAATTACAATTTTGATATTTATATATCGTCAACATTCCAAATATGTCAGATACAGCGTCAGCTCAAAAAGTCTGTCGTCTACAACCATCTTAAGTAAAGCAACGGTGCATGTTATTTCATACAGAACACCTTTGGATAAGGATTAGTTAGTGAAACAACGGTTTCGTGTTGAAGCGAGAGCTTATTGTAATATGTTTTGCTTTTAATATTCAGAAGGATGGTAAGCGAAATGTGTTTGCAATGTGTGCGAATTTTAAATTTAAATGTTTTGGGGATCTGCTACTGAGGAGACATGGGATTGTTATGGTCTGTTATAATTCACTCGCTGCCCCGGTGAATTTTGTTCCGTCTTAAGGTCATGGCACATTATAACGGCACGGCAACTGCACAGCAGCCGCACGGCGTCGCCGCGAATTTAGGCTACGGCTAGCTGCCAGTGCGCTAACTACGCATCGTCAGTAAGGTGCCAGCTTCCAGTCCGCATGCCGCCCGCGAGGTGCAAGCTCGCCACCTGATTTGATGACTTGCACGTTTTCATAATGTCTCGGTTTACGACGGCGCAATGACGTTTTGCTGGCGGCTCGGAGTCGACGCGCTGAAAGCACATGTTCTGCTCGCTATAGGCACTCGGGCTGCGAGTCGAGTTGTATGGTAGTGGCAAGCGCGCTGACTGCTCGCCGTTGGCTTTTTTACTTTGACATTGTGAAATATTTTATACTACCCACGATTTAAGGCGCTAAATTGAATGACAAGTAAATTGCTGGTTTGGAGCGGTGCCGGTGCCGTGCCGGTATAATGTGCCATGACCTTTAGAATTAATTTATATTGTTACCTATGAGGGTAACAATATCAATGTTTAAGAGTAAGACTTGTCTAATGTCGAATTGTAACTGGGTCGTGGAAGACAGACAGGCAGTCAGCTCCATATAAAACACTGGTATTCAGCCTGCATCCATTTACCCCAGTCGACCCCAACACAGTTGGGAAAAGGCTAGACAGATGATGAAATACCGAATTGGCTAGTTTTTATTCCCTTATCTGGATAACAAGTCAAAGTAAAACCATTTATTTCAATAAGGCCCCTTTAAGGCACTTTTGAACGTCGAAAAAAATTAACTTTAATAAAAAATGATTCTAGTTGCCCCTTCCAAAAAGTAGATTTGTATGGAGAAGAATGGGAAAGTAACTTACTCTTTTAAAATAGATTTTACAAAATATTGTATACATTAATAAGATTACATATTATGTGAGGACGATGCACCTAGAAGAAAAAGTACTATAATAAGATAGGTTTAAGCAAAAAAAATAAAAAATAAGCAATAGAGTTGATAATTACATGATTAAGTTGGTACAGCTAGATACATTGTGCTCACATATTTACAAATGTAATAACATTAATTTAAAAAAAGTGAAATAATAAATCAATAAATAGAAAACAATACAAGAAAATATTCGTCACATATTTTTTTCTTTTTCAAATTGATGGAAAACAGCTAAGATTAAGCGCATTAAAGTTGAGGAGTGGGGGCTTGAAACGTCATTAGCTAGCATAAACTGTACTGGCTAGTGACGTCATGCGACATTTTAACTCGATGTATTGCCGTTATTTTTTTATTACGTAAAAAAAGAAAAAATATGTGTCGAATATTTTCATGTAATATAAGGAACTTTAAACTAAAATTTAGTCAAATAGCGCATTGTTACCTGATAATGAACTGGGAACACATTTATTATCTGTCCTCCAAGATGGCGTTGCATTTGTTAAATATTTTGTCTCAATTTTCGTGAATTATTCATTGTTTGTATATACATAACGTCACGCCTGTAATCCCCGAAGGGCTAGGCAGAGGTGTACCTGGTAGTACACCCACATTTCGCCAGTTATGATTAAGTCCCATGTAATAGGGGGCGAGCCTATTGCCATCAATCGGGCACAAATCCAGACTCCGGGCTGCTACTGAGAAATCCCAGATGGAAAAACTCAATAACACTTTGCCCGACCCGGGGATCGAACCCGGGACCTCATGCTCAGCAGTAGCGCTTGCGACCACTAGACCAACGAGGCAGTCGCGGGCGGGGGGTGTTTGTATATTATTAGACAAAAGATAGCCTATGTACAGACGCCAGCACATCAACCTACCCCAAACTGTCAAATTATTCCAATTGACTATGAACCTTATTCCCATTTGAAATTAAGTTGAAAAACTATCGACGAAATTTGACATTTTGGGGTAACTTGATGTGCAGTCTGCTGGCCTCTGTACGTTTCCAGGATATTAATAAAATCTATCTCCTTGCCAAATTTTATTACAATCAGTTCAGCAGTTAAGTCACGAAGAACTGACAAACAAAATAAATAAACAAACAAACCGAGTTACTGTCTCATTTTATAACATTAGTGTGGATTAACTTTGAAATGACTGTAAGATAAATATTATTTTATATTTATCAAACTGTTATAACTCAGCTTACGCAAAAAGCCTTAGAAACTAAAAGTATTTAAGAAACAAATTAGATTTCACTGAAATACCAGCTGGAATCCTGTGATTTGTTGTATAAAGTCTAACTTATATTGTTCATAATAAATATCACTAAAATTCAGACGAGAACTTTAACAACTATAAATGTAAGAGACACAATAATAATCTAAATAAATTTTAACGCGTCGAAATTTCAGTAGACAATATTTAATCCGAACACGACGACGATTAACGAAATCTTAGCAGGTAATATGCTTAGAAGAAGAATTAGCAAAACATCTAAATTCTCTTCGAACGGCAGCTAAATAAATAATTGTTGAGCGTCTGAAGAACTAAGATAACAAGTCTAACCGGGAAACTAAGTTAGGGACTTAATTGAAGCAACGCCTCCTTAACTTGGGAATATTAATATTTGTCAGGGATGAAGGCAGAACAAATACATTTTGCCTTAATAACCTTCCTTTCTACGCTCGACGTCCACGAAGAGAACTTAGTAAATTCGTTACGACTTCATTAGAACTCTATCAAAATTTAAATTATAGAAACACTCGACGTTTTATTGGCGTCGAAAGCAACCCAAATTGTTATTGCCTATTTTGCTTACTGCTTAGTTGGGGAGTGTCGGTTTAGAGACGATATCGACCTTGGTTGCTAGGAATTTGAACATGAGATAAGATTTTTTGGTGTAACCTTCATACAGGATGTTTTAATGTTTTACAAAATAAATTTATCTGGTTGGATATTTAAAATTATGGTTAAAAATAGATTGTGTGAATGAAGATTTGATTTCTTTCTAAGATATGGAAATAAAGGAGGCGACTAGTTTGAAGGAATTGACTGGACTGTTAGGAGTTTCTTAACAGAATTTGTAGACAACACAGTCGTCTGTTAAGGTAGGACTTAACTTGAAATATTGACCATCTGAAGACCATGCAAATCAGGGATTGTTTTGTAAGTTCTATTAACGAGGTAATCTCAAAAATACTTCCACTACTGAAAAGCTGCACTATGGACAGATGCCATAGGATAGTTTGTTTGATCTCCCATGCGGGATAAGTCGCAAGTAGAAGTTAATTTACTCTTTATTTATGAAGGTAATTAAAATACAATAAAACTAATTAAAATAAATTAAATATGTACACTTAAACTATCTAAAAAAAAATTGTAAAAATCGGAACACTCAGGCGTCAAAGTACTCCTCCCCATCGCTGTCATCTGGAAACGTGCCCAGAAGACAGGCAGCATTGCCACGTTGGATGGCAATGCTAATTCTTTGGCCAAAGGATAAGCCAGCTCTCTGGTCACGTAAAGTGTCGACCAGTCGACGAGAAATCTCCTGGAAAGGCTGCGTGCACTCGGACCCCATGACCCGAGCGTTTCGACCCCAAACGGCTCAAAACTGTAACTTCCAATGAGGTTACTTACAGAAGTTAATTAAACAAAAATACTATGGATTCTATTCCAAATGCACATAGTAGTGATTTTCATTTTTAAGGGTAAAACGGGGATAACCCGCAAATTAGTGCAATGGTTCTTTCAGGGTAAAGATAAAAGAAACATACAGATTTGAGTGGACTTCACATAGTCCACATACTAATCTCGTACACAGTTATGTTGTTTTGCTTTATTTCTCTCCATTTGGAGTTTAATGACTTTTTTCTGATTCTGTACAGTGCAGGCCAAAAACACAACTTATAATTGCGTCTCTATGGAATAAAGTTAGATTAGTCTATTTAATGAGTTGAGTTTTTTATTGCCAACCTACTTATTTTTTAATATATTTTACTTCTTCTTGTGATCTATTTGATAGAATTAATACATAGTTTCTGCAAACTAAGACATCCTATAGCAAACAGAAGTCATGTATATTTCAGTCAATGGAAAAACAAATCCTACATTTTAAATTGTAACTTAATATGTCGGATATATATTTGAAAGTTATGAGGTTATGGTGTTTGGTGTTTGGCTTTATTACAATACCAGCTGCGCCCCGCGGTTTCACTCGCAAAAGTCTTGATACCGTGGGAATTCCGGGTTAAAAAACCTACCCTATGTGTTAATATAGGTTACAAACTATCTGTGTGCCAAATTTCATAATTTCATACCAATCTCGTCAGCCGTTTATACGTGAAGAAGTAACAAACATACACACTCACGAACTTTCGCCTTTACCATATTAGTGTGATTAAAATAGATCATAATTGTAGATTAAACTGTTGCATATAAATCTTAGAGAAGAAAACTATTAATGTCGACTTACTCGCGCAAAAAGGATCGCTTAGTACCTATGGAGATACTAAATAAAATGCACGTACTGTATGTGTACGTAACTACTCGTCATAAACGGGAATATTATGTCTGCACCCCAACAAAACCCTCCATTTCCATCCTTATCTCTTATCCCCCTAAACACGCACACAATAAACTACTTCATTCAAAAAGTATAAAAGCAAGTATAAAAGCCCGGGTAACGATCGCATGGCAGACGTAATGTTTCATCGTAGTAACGTAACGGTAACAGTATGAATTTCTTTATATTCCCGAGTAATGCTATGTATGATCTGTCACCATCAGGGGAAATCCCGGCAACTTTACAAGAGAACACCCACCTTGTTGGTAACAAGGAAAAATGATGATATTCAGCGGAGCCGCTACGTAACACGAGCGCCTTTGAACCGCGCGAGTGAGCTGCGGGGCTGTTTATATCATACTGGATGAATTGAAAAGATAAATAAGAATTTCTGGTATATTACACAAATGTTAATTAAACTTAAGAATTTTGCGAGGTTGCTATTAATAAATGCATATAGCTGTTTGTGTCTGCGAGTTTAACCTTTCAATGGTGTCAATTAGACACACAATATAAAGACAATGACAGCGCGAACGTTGCGTTCGCTTGAGGTTTAATGAATTAAATGTCTGTTAGTAAACCTACCTTTGAGCACAATACAGGAGGAATCCTAGTGTGAAAGTAATAGTACGAGTCTGTACTCGTCGTAGTCGTATTATAGTGTAGTAGTGTTTTATAAATAATTTACGATGGAAAGTGTGTGAAAGAGAAGTGGGTGCTTCTATGGTCTTTGACTGTAAAACTAAAATGAAATAGGTGTGTACAGTTTAAATTTTTAAAACATAATTTTTATTACATCTAGAACCATCATAGAGAAATTTGAAAACACCAAGATAAAGATAAAGATATATTTATTTGTTTAAGTGTGAGTCGGGACATTTGAAATTTCTTAGTAGCAGCCTAAAATTAGGATCGGTGTCTGGTACAACATGGGTCTTAAAAAATATAGTTGTTGAACTGATGAAATTTGCACCACTGTGTAGACACTCGGGGAATGGAGTATTACAAAATCCATAGACAAACTACACCACGTGATGCTAAGACGGCAATTCCCGCAGCGTGATCGTATCGTGACATGTAAATATCTTAGTCTGTGGGAACAAATGGCCATGTCAACCGCAATGCGTGCCGCGTCACGGTCTTCAGTCCATCATGTTCACTACAGGTTTTGATTTTCCACTCGAATTGTTCCGTAATCGATTACCGTTGGAACTCGTAGCGATGCAGCTAGAGATGTGACTTTGATCAGTTGATTGTTATATTAAATAATTACAAGAACAGTTTTTATCTCTTTAAGAAACTTGTTAGTAAATTGGGTTTAACAATCCACTTTAAACTACACAATTTATATAGGTCTGAAGGATTTGAAACTCTTTTTGAAAATACTAGTTTAACTTTTTGATTCAATCTTGGGTCTAGACAATTTGAAATAACTTTTATTACAAGGTTATTCTACATTTGATCAGTCGGAGGTGAAAAAATATACTGTTAGGGTAACAATCAAAGCAATAACCCTTCCAGCACTCTCACATACCTACTAATATTACAATTGTGAAAAGTTTAGGAGGATTTTTGTAAATCTTTCATGAGCAAGCGTGGTGATTAATGCGTCCTTCTCTGTATGAGAAGAGGCCTTTACCCTGCAGTGGGACAGTAATAGGCTGTTATTATTATTATTGATAGTTAAAACGATAGCAAAAATCAAGGCCAGCAAGACAACCAGTTCTACTCCGCTAATCAACATTATAAAGCAAGGTGCCACAACATTAACCCGGTCATTTAATTATTATTTCGCAAGTTCCCGTTCCGGAGCAACAACAGGCGCCAAAAAAACGGTAGGATCCACTGAGATAATTGGGATGATATTTCAGCCTGATTAATTGCATTTATAAATCAGAGCGGAATCGGGGATTTTTATGTTAAAAAGGTGAAACAAAGGAGACGCGCTGTTTGCCCGATGTTGCGTAGTTCCAAATAATAATGGTATTTTTTAAATTAGGAATTTTTTTAATGATAGTTATGATGAGTTATTAGTAAGTAAGTAATATACATAACTTAATTTAATTAGTACAAATACATACAGAGCTTATTCTAGACGGTCATCTCATTATATTTGTTAAGTATCAATAAATAATATTCATAAACAGGAATATTTAAAGCGTTTGTTTATATCCCAAAAAGTCATCCAATTTCTGGAAATATTGTACAGGCTATTCATGAATAGTAGTATTCATTAATCGTCATCTCTCGCTCTCGTTTGCGTGATCTCGTTTATTTAAGTTTAACTAAATAGCATAATTAAAAAATTGATTTCCTTTTTTTACTTTTGATTGCGCAAATATGATCAGTAACAGGTACGGATACAGCCCATTTTATTTGTACTAAATAAAAAATAGTAGTGTATAGTTTATTTACAAAAAAAGCTTAGCCTAGGTTTTATTAGTGTAGTCTCTAATATTTAGTAGGCAATAATTATTAAGATCCCGTCCTTCAAACTTGGATAATCCGGTTTTTCGAAGAACTATGTTCTTTAGTTAGATTGACACATTTTACAAAATTAAATATTCATAACATATAATATATTTAAATAAATAAATAAATAACTAAGTCATATTATTCCGATGTTCACATGTTAAATGAGCGGGGCAGTAAATAAATTGTGAGAACAAAACGATTTTAAATGCAGTTCCGACAGGTGACAAAATGTCTTCCTAGTAGGTACATTATCAGGTGATTATTTGACAAAACTTATGTTAAACCTTGGCTCAGTGGGGACGAGTAGTGAACATTTTATCTATAATATGTATGTATTTAGAAATGTATAAGTATGTTTATCAGCTGTTTAGTACCCATAACACAAGCTCTTAGCTTAGCTTGAGACTAGATGGCGTTGTGTGAAAAAGTTGTGGAATATTTATTTATTTATTTCGGGTGTAAATTAAATGTTTACCATGACGATCCGAGAAATAGCAAAGTCACAAAAACGGTTGGACACTATGCCGAATGGATAGAACAATACTTGGTTGTGACATAAAGAAAAATTTACATGGTGAAACCATATTCGAGAACGTTGCGGTGCTTAAGAAATGATAACAGAACATAAACTGATTCTAAGTACGAAGTTTGCCGGGGAAGCTATCAAGAATAATACTGAAGTTACCAACCTGACTTTAGCGAACCTGATAATGAATGATCATACCTTCCCTGTAGAAGAAGAGTTTGCATTTCAATGAGACAATAATAGGCCGAATTTTGTTTGGAGTACTGGCCTCGTCCGTACAAAAAAAAGAAATAAAAATCCTTCATAACAAAACACTAACGTGATTATCGAATATTGAATCCACCATTTTCCGTCGAAAAAGTAAAATGAAACCGCGCGAATCGTTGGGTTCTGCTGCAACTTTTTTTTTCCACCAATAAGTTTAGTCCACACAACGTCAAAATATTAATGTAATTTTGTGTAAATTAAATTCGGATTCAGCGATGTTCAAGCGCAAGCGGAAATGTAAGTGAAACAATTCCAATTTGTCATGGTTCGATAGTGAATCAGCGGTGCGGGCCCCAATACGATGTGGAAATTAATTTAACATTCAAGTATCATAATTCAACATATTAAGCGCTAGATGTCGCAACCGTACGCGTAGAAACACGACGAGCTGTTGTCGTCAAGGCAAAAGGCGCTGCCATCGGTGGAGGTTTGGGGTACTAACGTCGGGCGTCGACCAATCAGGAGACGATATCATCACGCCACCACCGCGAACCAATCAGGATGGAGAATTGATTCTGAAGAAAGAATAACGAGGTATCGAGTTTTGCCGGGAGATTGGGTAGTCAGTTAATTTTGTAATCTCGCACAAGCAGTGTGTAAGCTACTGTTAGTTTAACCAGAAGATAAGTATTTCCCTTATTTGATCTTTATGTTCTCACTGTACTCATTTAAATGTAATATTCGCTATTATGGTCAATTTGTATTTTGTTTCTTGGGAATAGCTTTGGTGTAGCTTGGAGTTTTATTTAAATTGTATGTGATTAAAGCTAGCTAGCTAAATTATATTGTTTTATGAGGGTCTAATAACTTGTATCTTCTAACTGGAGTTGTATTTCAATAGTATATTGTGATTAACTGGTTAGATTCTATTATTTTATGAGGTTCCAATAAGTTTCTTAATCATACCTACCTATGTACATGCTAGAAGGACGTAATTAAATACACACTTTAAACTGTTATCGTTGTTTATTTGATATAAATGTTTTAATAGGTGTAACATTTTCAGAAGTGGGATCGTGATCTGGAGCAGTTCTCAGGCAAGGCATGAGTTCCGAGGGTCGCAGCCGGTCTCGCAGCCGGTCCCGCAGCCCTGTCAGACGGAGTCGCTGGAGGGTGGAACGACCGCAGCAGGAGCGACGCAGCTGCTCCCGCGACACCTGGCGACCGGGGCGTTCACCAGTTCGGGACCGTCGAGGCCGTTCTCCACATGGCTTTTCAAATGAACCCGGTAGGTCATTTCCATATTATTCGGGTGTGATGGTTAAGCCAGATATAATACCGGAATTTGATCCTGAAAAACCGGAGCTACCTGCATCTCAGTGGCTTAACAAAGTAGAGCAACTAGGTGCCATACATGGGTGGAACGACAACGTTAAAAGTTATTACATGCAGGCACGTCTTGTTGGGTTAGCGAAGTTGTGGCATGGTGCACTACGAAGCTATGAATTTACGTGGCCGGAATGGAAACAAAAAATTCTGGAAGCGTTCCCTCAAAGCATAGATTACGCAGACGCATTGAGGGAAATGTTGAATAGGAAAAAGTTGTTTAATGAAACAATGACTCATTATTTTTATTCGAAATGTACCATGCTAAATAAATGTGACATCATTGGAGAGAAAGCGGTGTCGTGTATTATAGAGGGACTGCCATTCCACATGAAGACTTCTGCAAGAGCTGGTAACTATAAAACCCCAGGCGAGCTTTATTCTCACTTTCTGTGCATGAACGACGACAAGAAAATTAATCAAAGTCAAAAAAACGTTCCTCGAGGTCGAGATTCCGCATCAGGGTCTTCAAAAGAAACAATCAGAGATCCAAAAGAACGCAAGTCGGGTGTAACTTGTTTTCTTTGTAACGAGACGGGGCATGTTGTCCGATCATGCCCTAACAATCCTAACGCTATAAAATGCGAAATCTGTGGGAAAACTAACCACAAAAAGGAGCAGTGTTATAAAAAAACAGTCAGCATTGTACAAATACAGGTAAATGAATGTTATTTTAAACATGTCTTGATTAATGGTTTAAAGTGTACCGCTTATTTAGACACGGGGGCTCAAGTCAACCTTATCACTCATGATTGTGTTCTAAAACTTGGTGTTGCTATGCAACCTTGTGTCGTTTTTGTCAACGGGTTTGGGGGACCACCAATTAAAGCTCACGGACAGGTATCATTAGAGTTCGTTATAGATGAAATTAGGGTTTGTTCTGACGCAGTTGTCGTCGACGCTGCCGTGAACCGCGCTGACGTTTTTATTGGACAGCCTATTTTGAACAATGAAAAATTCAAGCTTACAATTAGTGGTACTACCGTCTTGTTAGGATACGCATATAGAGATGAAAAGGAAATTGAATCGTTTGAAATAAATTCTTTGCAAGTAGGTACATGTGCAGATAAGGTTAACATTTTGTGCTCTGCAGAAACTGTCGTTCCAGCTTATTCATCCTTGTTTGTTGACACCCACAATAATGTTGAAATGGAGAAGTCAACTCTAGTGTTTGTTGATACTCGTACAATTGTTTATAATGGTTACAACTATAGCATTCCTGCTTCTATGCATTGTTTTCCGGTACAGGCCATTTTCATAGTTAATACAGGTAAAAAGCCGATTTGTTTCCAGAAAGACCAGGTTATAGCCCGTGGATTGGTTACTCGGGAAATGGATTGTTCCCCTGGTAAATGTACAGATAATCTTGTTTCGATCATGAGCATTGATACAACAAAAATCAAATGTGGATCCGGAGATCCACAGGTGGTGAAAGAGTTGATAGAGATTTTAAAGGAATATTCGGATTGTTTTTCGGTAGATACAGGAGAATTAGGCAGGACTGACAAAATAGAATTGAATATTGAACTTAACTCGGATAAGCCGGTTTGTTATCGTCCTTACAGGCTTTCTTTTTCAGAAAAGACAATAGTACGAGAAAAAATTGAAGATATGATATCCAACGGTATTATTAGGGAATCGTCGTCTAATTATGCCAGTCCGATAGTATTGGTTAGGAAAAAGAACGGAGATTATCGGTTTTGTGTGGATTTTAGAAAATTAAATAGTATCACAGTCAAAGATAAATACCCTTTGCCCATCATAGAAGAACAGATCGAGAAACTAGGTGGGAAGAAACTTTTTACGAGTCTTGATTTGTCGCAAAGTTTTTTTCAGATTCCTGTAGCGGAGACATCAATCCACCGAACTGGTTTTGTTACGCCTGAGGGCCATTATGAATTTTTGCGTATGCCGTTCGGTTTGGCCAATTCCCCAGCAATTTTCCAGCGACTTATGGACAAGATATTTTCTTCGTTACGTCATGATAAGGTGCTTCCTTTTATAGATGATCTATTGCTACCCACGAAAACAGAACAGGAGGGCCTCGATCTACTTCGGATAGTTTTGGAAATAATAAGGGACGCTAAATTGACGTTAAATCTTGATAAGTGTTTTTTCTTGCAGGACAAAATAGATTACCTCGGTTACGAGATCAGCGAAAAAGGTATCAGGCCTGGTAGTAAGAAAATTGATGCTGTAGCCAACTATATAGAACCTAAGAATGTACACGAGCTTAGGATGTTTCTAGGTTTGACTAGTTATTTCAGGAAATTTGTTAAAGACTATGCGTCTGTCACGTATGATCTGTACGGGTTGCTAAAAAAGAATGCAGCGTGGATTTGGGGTCCAGCACAGCAAAGGGCTTTTGATGAGCTAAAGAAGATTTTGACGACTCGACCAATTCTCTCATTATTTTGTAGGAAAGGTGACATAGAAGTTCACACTGACGCAAGCAGTAAAGGCGTAGCTGGAATCCTCTTTCAGGATCAGGATGGTGGTATGAAACCTATTGCATATTTCAGTCGAAAAACAAGCAAAGAAGAAGCTATGTATCATTCCTACGAGTTGGAAACATTGGCTGTAGTGGAATCGTTGAGGAGATTTAGAATTTATTTAGCAGGTAATCATTTTAAGGTGGTGACAGACTGTGCAGCCGTTCGAGACACTTTCTTGAAAAAGGATCTACTACCTCGAATAGCAAGATGGTGGTTATCCATCCAGGAGTACGACATGGAAGTCATTCATAGATCGGGTAAGTCTCATGGGCACGTTGATGCGCTGAGCCGATTTCCGGTAGACCCTCCCATAGTAGTAGACGTCAACGTGATTGATGTATTTGATTGGTTGGTATGTCTTCAAGATCAAGATGAGAAGATCCGCATCATTCGTACAAAATTAGAATCTGGGGATAACGATCCAGACATAAGGAGAAATTACAAGCTGAAAGATGGTCGAGTATACAAGATAGTTAAGGATGGAGAACAGAGGTTAGTAGTCCCTAAATATGGAAGGTGGAACGTCATGAGGAAGTATCACGATTGCATCGGACATCCAGGCCTGAAGCGTTGTGAGGAAATAATCAAAGGTAACTTCTGGTTTCCAGGAATGACACGTTTCATACGAAAATATGTCAACTCATGTTTAGACTGTCTTTACAAGAAGGGACAGTACGGAAGACCTGAAGGTGAGTTACATCCCATTGAAAAGGTTCCGGAGCCAATGCATACTCTGCACATTGACCATCTCGGTCCTTTTTGCAAAAGTCGAGCGTGTAACAGTTTTGTGCTGATGGTGGTCGATTCTTTCACGAAGTTCACATGGGCGGTACCAGTTAAAACTACAAAGACTCGAGAGGTAATAAAATCCTTAAATGATATTTTTTGTTTATTTGGTTATCCAAAAAGAATGATATCTGACAGCGGTACGAGTTTCAAAAGTAAAAATTTCAAACAGTTTTGTTTGGATAATCAAATAAAACACATAATCAATTCTGTAGCATGTCCACGCGCAAATGGACAAGTGGAGAGGTATAATCGTACATTACTAGATTCACTCAACACAAGCGTGGAAGATGAAAAGGATTGGGATACTCGGATCGCGAATATCACCTGGGGAATGAATAATTTACAAAATGGTTCGACTGGATTTACACCATATAGGCTCATGTTTTCCGCGACTCGAAGCAGGTATCAAGGTATGGGAGATAACATCGTGGATAATGAGGAGACAGCTGCACGAACTAGGTCCGCAGCTACAGCGAATCTTAACCGGACGGCGGAGAAAATGCGCAAATATTTTAATGCAAAGCGTAAACCTCCAACAAAATACAAGGTAAACGATTTAGTACTATGGAAAGGAGCTGCTGACCGAAATGTGAACGTTCGACGAAAACTAAAGGAAAAGTACAGTGGACCTTATAAGGTAACGAAGGTAGTAGGAAATGATAGGTACATGATTTCTTCGCTAAAAGGTGTGAAAGGGTATAAGCGATTTAGAGCTCTTGTGTCGTCGGACTCGTTAAAATCTTTTCAGGGAGAGGAGGACTCAGACGCTAGCTCAAATAATACAGAAGTGGACAGCACGGAGGAATTGATAGACTTGCTTGAAGGCTGAACTTTTTATTTGATGATTGAAATAATGTTTGAATAATGTTTGTTTGATTGATTTTGTTTGTGTTTGGGATTTCATAATTTTATATACAAATAATTTGGACTGTGATTGGAACTACTATGCATTCATTTTTGGAAACTTGTTTTAGGAAAACAAGTTATTATTTTGGAAACTTGTTTTGTTAACAAGTATTTATTTTTGGAAACTTGTTTTGGTAACAAGTATTTATTTTTGAAAACTTGCTTTGGTAACAAGTATTTATTTTTGGAAACTTGTTTTGGTAACAAGTATTTATTTTTGGAAACTTGTTTGGTAACAAGTTATTATTTTTGGAAACTTGTTTTGGTAACAAGTTATTATCTTTGGAAACTTGTTTTGGTAACAAGTTATTATCTTTGGAAACTTGTTTTGGTAACAAGTATTTATTTTTGGAAACGAGTATTTATTTTTGGAAACTTGTTTTGGAAACGAGTATTTATTTTTGACACTTGTTTTGGTATACAAGTATTTAGTTTTGTGAACATGTATTCTTTTGGAATGAATTTACTTGATGATTGATAATAATTTACATACTTATAGGAAATACGTGTACTTATGTTATTTTGTATTATTTATGGGCCAAATATTATTTTACAGTTCATAGAATTGAGAATTTTTTTTTCTTCTGTTTACATACAGTCTTTTGTTTCTTCCTTTGCAGAGTCGCAAAGGCGTCAGGATGGACGAGTATCATAATTCAACATATTAAGCGCTAGATGTCGCAACCGTACGCGTAGAAACACGACGAGCTGTTGTCGTCAAGGCAAAAGGCGCTGCCATCGGTGGAGGTTTGGGGTACTAACGTCGGGCGTCGACCAATCAGGAGACGATATCATCACGCCACCACCGCGAACCAATCAGGATGGAGAATTGATTCTGAAGAAAGAATAACGAGGTATCGAGTTTTGCCGGGAGATTGGGTAGTCAGTTAATTTTGTAATCTCGCACAAGCAGTGTGTAAGCTACTGTTAGTTTAACCAGAAGATAAGTATTTCCCTTATTTGATCTTTATGTTCTCACTGTACTCATTTAAATGTAATATTCGCTATTATGGTCAATTTGTATTTTGTTTCTTGGGAATAGCTTTGGTGTAGCTTGGAGTTTTATTTAAATTGTATGTGATTAAAGCTAGCTAGCTAAATTATATTGTTTTATGAGGGTCTAATAACTTGTATCTTCTAACTGGAGTTGTATTTCAATAGTATATTGTGATTAACTGGTTAGATTCTATTATTTTATGAGGTTCCAATAAGTTTCTTAATCATACCTACCTATGTACATGCTAGAAGGACGTAATTAAATACACACTTTAAACTGTTATCGTTGTTTATTTGATATAAATGTTTTAATAGGTGTAACACAAGTTTAATGTCTATAAATTACTATTTATTACACGTAATTTTATGCTGGTTTTGTGGGATTGCACTAATAAGGCACACGAGCGCGCTAATTATTTTGCTTTATTCCCTTGTTGAATCGTTCAGAGTCAATTATAGTCACCGCGTTGAGAACCGAGTCGTTGAGCTAAATTATAATTATTATTATATAATAAATCCATCTCCGTAACTCATCGCATATTAATTTTTTTTTTAATATAACTTAACATCATGCCTGTAATCTTAGAAGGGTTAAACAGAGGTGTACCTGTATAGTTTAAGTAATAGCAGACGTCACACAGTTTTACCCGCGTAGTTTCCGTTCCCGTGGGAATACGGGGATAAAAAGTAGCCTATGTCATCCGGGAATAGTGTAGCTTTCCACCAGTACAATAATTTTTAAAATTGGATCATTAGTTCCGAAGATTACCCCCTACATACAAACTTACAAAATTACAAATTTTACCTCTTTATAATATTAGTATAGATAATATATAATATAATATAATATAATATTATATATTATAATATATTATTATATATTATATATTAGTAAATTAGTATTAGTATATTAGTATTAGTATAGATAGTACACGCACCTTTAGCCATTTATGTTAAATTCCGCTGTAATAGGCAATTTGACAAAATTTTAGTTTTTAGTCCCTCATCTAGATTACAAGAAAATATTCGACACGTATTTTTTCTTTTTTCACGTACTTATTCAAAAAATAACGGCGATACATCGAGTTAAAATGTCACAAGATGTCACTAGCCAGTACAGTTTATGCTAACTAATGAGGTTACAAGCCCCCACTCCTCAACTTTAATGCGCTTAATCTAAGCAGTTTTCCATCGATTACAAAAAGAAAAAAATACGTATTTTCTTGTAATCTAGATGACGGACTAAAAACTAAAATTTTGTCTAATACCCCATTGGAGGCGAGCATATGAACTAGGAAAAATCCAGACATTGGATTGCTACGAAAAATTCCAGAGGAAAAAACTCTACACAACACAACAACACACTTACACAACACAACACTTAGCACTTACTTTAACACTTAGCTTGACCCTGGGACCGAACCCGGGACCTTATACTCAGCAGTTGCTTTTGCAATAACTAGACCAACGAGGCAAAAATATTGTATTCTATCGACTGATAAATAGAATAAAATGTATTAATTGTTTTACAAAAAAAAAAAACTGTACTACGTCATAAACCTCTTTTGCAAGAGCCAGTGCCCTCTCCCAGCGAGAAATATTAAATCTTATGCAATAAGATATTAAGACCGAAAGTTTGTTAACAATTATAGAAAAAGCTGCATCTAAGTATTTTGAGCTTGATTTGTAAGCCAACCCAACATAGTTGGAATATAGTTGGGTAAAGCCTAGGCTGATGAATGCATAGCATTCATAGACACAAAAGCGTACAAAATAAATACTTTATTCACTAGATGCTTTCATCAGTTTAAACCAAAAAAATAATAATAATAACTAGCGTAATAAATAAATATAACAATATATAAATATTCCACAACTTTTCACACAACGCCATGTAGTCCCAAGTTAAGCTTGAGAGCTTGTGTTATGGGTACTAAACAGCTGATAAACATACTTATATATTTCTAAATACATACAATATACATATTATAGATAAATTACACCCAGACACAGAACAAATGATCATGCTCATCACACAAACATTGGTCCTGGGTGGGAATCGAACCCACGACCTCCGGCATAGCAGTCAGGGTCACTAACTACTAGACTAACATGCCAGTAACTTGTAATAAATTACAAGTTGCTATGACTCTTTAGCGGACCTCCATATATTAGGTACGCTGCAGCCCATACATAAATGAAACAACGTTACCTATTTCTGTTTTCAAAGTATTTACATAAAATACGGATAGTCTAGTCTAACTCAGTAGTCGTATATTAAAACAAGTTAAAACATTTCACCACTAATTCTACTGTTGTTTTGACAAAGTACCTGTGTTACCTGAAATTTATGGCTTTTTTTATTCCATGTTTTGATGGGATTGAGTGGTGTGACCGGCGGATTGCCAAATCATAGTCTCGAGTTCGAACCCAAGGCCGCACCTCTGACTTTTTGGAGCTAAATATTAACAAGGTGTAATACTTCACTAAGAGAATATACTTCATTAAGGCCTATTCAGACCTAAGCGGTATTCGCTACCATCTGCGGCAGAGAAAACCCAGTGAGTATGCGGTAATATTACTGTTCACACCAAAACGGATTTCGCTATCCTTGTGGGTACAATAACGCGCGGTAGTCGAGTTTCGCTCAGAGAGGTAAGAAATTTCCGCCAGTTAGTCATTTCTGAGTCGCCAAAGAATATACACGTCAGTCACGTTGCACAGCGGCAGCGAATATCGCTCAGGTCGCTCTAGCCGCGGTGCTTGATACTAAATACCTGAGCGAAATCCGCGCGGTATGTATCTCTACCCACAGCGCCAGCGAATATCGCTCAAGTCGCTTTAGCCGCGGTATTTGATACTAAATACCTGAGCGAAACCCGCGCGGTATGTACCTCTACCCACAGCGGCAGCGATTATCGCTCAGGTTTGAGTAGGCCTTTAGAAGTGCACACCTTGTTAATGTTTAAGAGTAGGCATTTGCTTAAACTACGTATCTAATTATACGTATATTATGAATTCGTAAAGTGAAAACTTTGGATCTAACAGCAACAGTTTGCAACACTCCCAACGCCAAAAAGTAAAGTTTACATTTAAAAAGTTAAAAATAACACTTTCTTATCGTTGAGCCATGTAATTTTATGTCGCGTCGGGGGACCACTTAAGTAAGAAATCTTCCTAGTAGGTATGTAGGTACTCATGTTGGCGGTACCCTGACGTGACATAAAATTACATGGCTCAATGATAGGCAAGTGTTATTTTTAACTTTTTAAATATGAGCTTTACTTTTTGGCGTTGGGGTTTTTAATGTAGAATCAAATGCTGATCAAAACGAATCCAAACACGACATAATCTGCTATTATTTTAGTAACACAAAAATGCTGATAACATTAAAACAGCTAAAATGATTTAAAAAAATCATATAGGTACCTAAAACCCTGCTTTCTAATAAAAAAACAGCAGCTAAATCAGTTCACCCATTTAAGCATTACGGTGCCACAGACAGACAGACATATACACCCCTCATTAATTTGGGTCGGGGGTTAAGAAGTGCAGTTAAAATGATCGGATTTCGCTAATTGGCGACCACTAGTATTCATTAAATTTAATGGCTATAAACAGCAGTAAATTTAATCATATCCTCAATTCATCATTCGCTCATCATTTAAATATTCATAATGATGTAGATAGATTATAAAATTCAGCGCAACATATGATCACAGTATAAATATTAATACAGTAGGACGACGCCTTTGATCTCTGAAAAAATGCCAACAACTTCTACACGCGTTAGACTTGAATAATACCGACCGTACTACGAACATTGATTTGTTCGCAGTGCGGGAGCGGCTTTCCCGCCTCTCGTGTCTCGCCCCTCACACCCCGAACGATTTCCCTGTCTAGACGGCTTCGTCGGACGATTGTACCTATGTTTTTAGACTGTGATATTATCGTTATTGACTGACTGTGCTATTTTTAATTATCGATCATAGTTGCCGTTCCCGTGAGAATATAGGGATAAAAAGTAGCCTGGGGTTAGTGTTATGTAGCTTTCCAACAGTAAAAAAAATGACGTGACAACGTCTAATAAATCGATGAACGCCGGCTGCACGCACGAAAAAGAATGATTCATAAAGTAACGTTACGCTAATATTGTAACGTTACAATCGAATCGAGAGCAGAGACGTTGTCACGTTAAACTATCGTCCGTAAACCGACTTTAAAGACAAGCAAATTTTTCTTATATTATTTTTGGAATTTGATAAGGAGCTACAAGGCAATGAGTTTTTAAATAGGTCCAGTAGTTTTTAAGTTTATTCATTACATTAAAAAAAAATACTCAACTGTCCTCTTTATAAAATAAGTGTAGATTTTCACAATAAACAACGCAAAAACAACAACTCGCTTAGTAGTTACGCAACTTGAATAATATTTGTTGTTTCAAGTATCGAGCGCAACCTAGACCTGCGCTAAGTTAGGCAATTAAAATTAATCACCAAACGGGTCTATGTTTTTGCCTTTACACTGCAGTTTCGGGGTTTAGAAGTTGTTCAGGAACGCTGATTGCTATCTGACTACAGGTTACATACTGCAGGTTGTAGTTACAGGATGCTGTTCGTCCACGATAATTTGTTAAAAAATAGTTTTCCATCACAGAGTCCTGGAATTGTGCCCGGTTGACGGCAATGGGCTCACCCGCTATTAGATGAGACTTAAACAAAAACATAACTGACGTTCTAATGCTTAGTGGCGCCCACTGCCATGCCAGAGGTCGTTGGTTCGATTCCCTCGCAAGACTGTGCGTGTGTCTGTTTGAGTAATGTTTGCTATTATAATAATACCAGCCTGTTACTGTCCGACTGCAAGAAAAAAGCCTCTTCTCATACAGAGAAGGCACGAGCATTGATCACCACGCTTGCTCAAGGCGGATTGGCGATTTTGACTTATATTTTACTATAAATTTAGGTTTCCTCACGATGTTTTCCTTCACCGAAGTCAATAATGTCTAAGATTAACTTAGAAAGTACACAATATGAATTGAAAAAGTCACATTGGTACTTGCCCGGATTTGAAC
Source organism: Euplexia lucipara (assembly GCA_921972225.1). Lineage (NCBI taxonomy): Eukaryota > Metazoa > Arthropoda > Insecta > Lepidoptera > Noctuidae > Euplexia > Euplexia lucipara. The sequence continues at coordinate 2,017,726 of OV179147.1, read as the reverse complement.
CACAACCTCGTGCATGAGAGGCAGGCGCCTTAACCTCTATCATGACGGTTTACTATTCATTTATTGTATTTCGACGTCATAATACTTGTGTTTTGAAGACTAACCTTATTCTTTCTCAACTAATATTTATAAACAGGTAATACAAGATACAATATTTGCGAGTGCTTTATTTTATTTACTAACGAGGAGTATAAATGCACACCTTCGCGGACAAAGTCGAGAGCGACGTATTAGTTTTTAATAAAGTTGAAGAACTATTTTGATAAATAAATTAATAAAACAAACTGTGACGGACATGGTTGACAGGTGGAAAATGCCTAAGGCATTAAGTCTGCCTTTGTAGAGTTTTTTTTATACTAGTGCTTAATAATAATAATAAATAATAATACCAGCCTGTTACTGTCCCACTGCAGGGCAAAGGCCTCTTCTCATACAGAGAAGGCTCGAGCATTGATCATCACGCTTGCTCAAGGCGGATTGGCATTTTAAACTTATAAGTATTAACTACAAGTCCAGGTTTCCTCACGATGTTTTCCTTCACCGATGTCAATGATGTCTAAGATAAACTTAGAAAGTACATATGAATTGAAAAAGTCACATTGGTACTTGCCCGGATTTGAAACACAACCTCGTGCATGAGAGGCAGGCTACTTAACCTCTTGGCCATCACTACATACTAGTGCATAAAGTTGATGAATAGGTAAATACTCTGCCTGTGTAATTAACTAAGTTAAAATCCTCTCACCAAAAAAAAAGATATACCTTCTGAAAAATAGACCTACTTTCAGACCTAACCTATTAGCCATCAGTAAGTTATGTCCACATCCTTATCCTGGGTCCCTTGCGTGTGTCGTAACCCTTACATTAGAGCTAAAACTTATCTTTTTGCTGTGAGGTCGTGACGTCAATGTAATCGAAACGGGTACCGGGAGCAGCGAATGGCTGTCAGGGGACGCGGGCGAGGAGATAGAGAAACTAGATGGTGCTCATAAATAAGATACAAGATGTGCTAAGTAGGTATGTTATCTGCCGACAGCGGTGATAAATGGAGAAAGCAGATTTTAATGCGTTCCCGCACCCTAGCCATAAGTGACGAGGAGAAACACCGTGTGGAAAGTCAGTACGAGTCTGACAGACCCCTCCATATCCCCAAGGCAAGGGGCATCCATGAGGATTCCCATACGAAAAAAGGCATATTTATCCATGTATAGGTATCGTGCTTTTTATTATAATCTCAGTATTCAATGGTTAATTTGTACGCAAAATATAAAAATTGCCTAATAGTAAATGCCTATGGTATTAGGTCCACCTTTGCGTATTTTTTTCCTTAGTTTTCTAAACTAATATTATAAAGAGGAAAAGATTGTGTGTATATGTTTGTAAAGAGTAAACTCAATAACTTCTGAGCCGATTTCAAAAATTCTTTCACCACTGGAAAGCTACATTCACCCTGAGTAACAAAGGCTTTTTATCCCCGTATTCCCACGGTAACAGGAACTACGTTACGCAAGTGAAACCGCTTGACGTCTGCTTAGTACTATAAGTAAATTATTAATATTATTAAACATATGTTTAGCCGTGATTGTAGTACTAACCACGGCAGACCTTCCAGGTCTGTCAGACTGACAGACCTGGCACATTTACTGTTTTTAGACATTTACAGTCTTCAACAACCTTCGGCTGACTATTCTAGCAACTATACATCCCGAACCGAACAAGGATACAGAGAGGCACTGGGCTAAAGCAAATAAATTCAACAAATCCCGAGCACGGCCACCGTTGATCTACATCGGCGTAACTGCACCAATACGTTGCTGAGGCTTACTTGTCACTGTTATGGGCTTCAGGGCGATTAACGCAAACACAAACGTTCGCGTTAAGTTGCGTTATTTAGAGCCGGTAATTTTGGACCGGGCAGGACATTTGTTGAACATGGAATGGAAACTAAATGTGCAGCGTTTCTAATGGGATTTGGACTGTCATCAACTGTACGATCTCTCCTTTGCTGGGTTTGGGTGGGTTTCCTTAGTTGGTGTGGCGAAAAATTAAATCGGAAAGCACAACACATTTACGTTTCAAACAGTTTTTTTTTTGTATAATGGGTCTACTCTTGACCTCAATCTAGTCCTGCGGTCAGAAATGAGGTCGACGATGGAACGAGCTTACCCATAAGAAGCCTATTCACTCGCGACTTAAACAGATTGGGGTCACATGAACTCGGGAACACTGATGCAGGCAGGGAATTCCACTTCTTGGCTGTGCGCATAATGAAGGAACAGGCAAAGCGCTTCGTGCAAATGTGTGGAACATCTACAAGGAATGGGTGATAACCTGCAGTACGTCTGAATTCCCGATGGAAGAAAAGAGATGGTGGAATGAGCTCGTGGAGCTCTAGAGCACACTCACCGAAATACAGTCTGTAAAAGACCGACAGACATGCAACTTTGCGGCGATGGGCCAGGGTATGAAGCTTGGTACCCACCAGCTTTTCGTCACCAATGAGCCTCTTGGCTCTGCGCTCTACTGAGTCGAGTGTGGCTAGGTAGCTAGTTTCGTTTTTGATTTATTAAAAAATTATGTACTGAGGCTAACACATTTAACCTGAAACCGTCGTACTGTATTAAGCAACTCTTCTTTTACCAATGTCAATAATACATACATAAACTCACGCCCTTTTCTCATAGGGGTGACAGAAACACCATCAGCAGTGCGATTCTGGTCAAATCACCGCGTGAAAATGTAGGCGTAGTGAGGACGAATTGAGCTGTCATTCCATACTAATGCAAGTCATTGACAGTTCACTTCACCCAAGTTTTCACGGCGTGACTTTTACTGAATCGACCGGCAGTTACGATTCTTAAATACAACTTCTTTTACTTCGTTAACATTCATACATGTAACAGTTATACACACACTCCGCTTGCACTCGCACCCTACCTTTCTTAAGAACCTCACTGATAAGGTCTGTGAATGTCCTTCTAGGGCGTCCACTACCGGCGTTTCCACTTACATCTGAAACTTTCTTTAGTTGCCTTGAATCCACCACCTTCACCGTCAATGATGTCTAAGGTAAAATTTGAAAGTCTATAAATGAATTGAAAAAACTTTTTTACAAAAAAAAACAACCGACTTCTTAAAAACACTAACAGGTGAAAAATAACTCCAGTTTCGGAAGTCTGTGGCTTTGGTGGTTTTGTTTTGTTCATTATTGGCCACCGACTTCCGAAACTGGAGTTATTTTTCACCTGTTAGTGTTTTTTTAAGAAGTCGGTTGTTTTTTTTTTGTAAAAAAGTTTTTATTTTGCAATTTTTAGTTTCTTCGTATGGAAAGAAGGTCTTTTAAAACTTAAAAGAATCATTGAAATTGGTTAACAATTGCTAAAGAAGTTCTATCTCTAAACATTAATCTGTACATTTCTGCCGGCCCCTTTTAAAATAGAATGGCGCAATGTTATATTGTGGAAATACAAAAGCACAGCATAGACATCGGACTATAGCAATCGCGAATAATTTGCTGTTATGCGTTAAAGAGTTCTATTGCCTGTCTTCTTCATCAGTTTATCTTCACCAAATGATACTTTCTAAATAAAAATGCTTGATTTGTTACTAAAAATGTTGAAATCGGTGCATGTGTGCCTATATTTTTTGAGGAGTTCCCTCAATTCCTCGAAGATCCCTCATCAGGTATGAGTTTTGATACAAATGGGACCAATTTGTTAGTATACCCTATCAAACAAAAAAAGAATTTTGAAAATCGGTCCATAAATGACGGAGTACTGAGGTAACAAACCCTAAAAAAAAAAAAAAAATATACAACCGAATTGAGAACCTCCTCCTTTTTTTGAAGTCGGTTAAAAAGGCACTTTAGTACCTGCCTGGATTTTAACCACAACCTCGTCGATGAGAGATAGGCGCTTTAACCTCTTTTCCATCACTAACCTTAATACGTATCCGAAAATAAACAAGTAACTAAAGAAACAGAAACAAAAGGAAAAAGACGAACGTAGTGAAACACCAATTAAATGTTTTGTTGTAATAAAAAAACGACGTCTTTTGAATCAACTGTGTATTACTTCTAAGGCTTTTTGATCTTGCGCCGTCGAAAATTAATGAGAGCGACAAACTCTAATTATTTTTTAACGATAAATGTATTGCTTAGTTTCTTTTTACACTGTCAAACAGATCAAACAATGGCTGTTGTGTCTATCGTTGAATCGTTGTTTTATTAAATGACGTATCGTGTTTGAATTTAAAATGATGGAGTATTTCTAGGTCATTATCTTTTTTATAGTTGGTTTCTGTGTCAAATATATTTGTTTTGACGGGGTTTTGGTTAATCGTCGATAATAATAATAATAATAATTGTTTATTTTTATAAAAGACACATGTACAATCTATACCTTGATAATTAAAAATAGTGCACACTTGCAATTTCGCCTGAACTAGGTTAAACCTGTGCTTCAGGCTAATAAGTGCTTGAATACTTAATGTAACAAATTAACAATGACTACTTAAACGTAAAAAACTAGAATTAAAAACTTAGGTAAATAAAAAAAGATACATATTAAAGTGAAATATCATGAGAAATGTTAAGTTTGCTATTTGCAGACAACAAGCAGATCTTCTGTCTGTGCATAGTCTATGGTTAGTAAGTACTTTGAGTTCTAAATCATTACGCCTCTTGTTAGTGTTCTCGGCATTGTAAGCAAGCATGGTGTGTTGTTTTACATTTTATTATTTTGATCTACAAGGATAAACAATGCTAGATGTGTAATGCAAAGTTGGTCTATCAATGGGTAATCGTCAATAATAGGCTAGTTAACTTAATTTTAGTTTTTAGTTCCTCATCGAAAATATTGGCCACATTTTTTTCTTTTTTCACGTAATCAAAAAAAAAACGACATCGAGTCAAAATATCCCATAACTTCACTATTCTATACAGTTTATACTGAATAATGACGTTACAAGCTCGGGATCTCGTCAACTTTAATGCGCTTAATTTCTAAGTAGTTTTCCATCAATTTGAAAAAGATTTTTTTTCTATTATTTATTTATTTATTTATTAATACACACACAAGTTATCATTACATGTTATTTAGGACCCAATGCGATAACAAGGTATTATAAAATCTAACGACGCCATACACCATATTAAAGTCTATACCTTAATTCTAATAAACTAATCCAAACTATTACACAGATAACAAAAACAAACCTTATATTAAACTAAATAAAATAAAAACAAAAATAAATTATTATTATCTATCTATAACACAAATTACATAATAGACTTTTTGTGAATTCACTAACATCACAACTAACACACACGCACACACGTCCATTATAACTAATGAACTAATTTTATTTTGATATTCATATTAAAAATAATAATAACCTCGTGAAAGGCGAACAAAATAAGAAAATCAAGTATATTGACTTGGCTCGCGAGGTTGTCGACATGTGGGATGTGGACTCAGCAAACGTTGTGCCGATAGTCGTGTCTGCCAAGGGCTTAATAGCAAAGTGTCTCGACCAATACCTGAAGAGGCTCTCGTTGGGCAGCTGGATCAAGCGTTTGATTCAGAAAGCAGTGCTTCTGGACACGGCTCGCATTGTTAGGCGATTCCTCTCCCTGGAGCCCTGACCGCCAGTAGCTTGGACCCTGTTCCCAATACCGGTGGGCTACTATTTTTATATTTTAACTGTTTTTTTTTATGTTTAAATATTTAAAAATGTATTTAATAAGACATCAGAATGAATAAACGAAATAATAATAATAATAATCCACAACTTCTTCACACAACGCCATTTAGTTCCAAGTAAGCTTGAGAGCTTGCGTTATGGGTACTAAACAGCTGATAAACTTACTTATATATTTCTAAATACATACATATTATAGACTAGCTGTGCCCGCGACTTCGTCCACGTGGAATAGTGACTTTTCGGGCAGCATATTTTGAATAACATAGACCGTCGTTTGGGTAGCTAAAAATTTACTTTACAGTAATGCTTCTCTGTACATGATATTTGACGTATGGCCATCGGGGATGAAAGCATACATGCTCCTTGGATTGCTAACCCGTGACAGAGCCACGTACAACTGATCGTGCGAGAAACAGCTGATACTTAGATCTACACCCACAACTTTCAGCGTCTGACCTTAGGCTTTATTAATTGTTATCGCAAAACAAAGGCTGACTGGAAACTGGACTCGTTTAAAACTAAAAGGAAAATTGTTTGGAATGAGAGGAATCCGAGGAATGAAAACATTTTCACCTTTTCCCCACCCTGTTAAAATCTCTGCTTCTATCAGATTTCGTTGTAAATTGGTCACTTTTAACCTGGTGCCATTGCAAAGTTTTGGGGGACTTAAATTTCTAAGAAGCATTATGGGTACGCCTACTTTTAATTTTATTTTATTTGCTGGTAGTCCAGGAGCATTGAGGGATTCTAAAAATTCTACTGGGTAGCTTGTAGATTCTCCTTCTTCCATGACTCTGTTGGATGGAGATTTACTCAACATAATCCCCCGGAACATAGCTCAAAATTTCAGCGTTTATTGTTGCTGCTTGGACTTTCGCAAGTTGGTATTTGCGTTGCTTTTCCATACATAGATGATAATAGTCTCCAGGATACGTGCCTTCGCTACGAATAACTGAATCCTAATGGCAGCGGCGCGTATTTTTTTTTTATTTTTTTATTTGAGGGGCATCTCGCTGTCGAGTCGTAGAAGAGGACGTGTACAGCTTAACCAGGCATTCCTGTGGAGATGACTTAAAAAATTAAGACCTCCAGCCAATGGCAGCGGCGCGGCTCTCAGCGCGCTTTATATAGCCACGGACCCGCAGGCGCGAGGCGTTTACGTACTCTGATAGAATACCTTAACAAATGTTCGCCGTGATTCTTTAAATTGACATAACTTTTTTATTTATGAACCGATCAACATGAAATAAACACTAAATGTTAAGTGAAGCTTACAACAATATATTAGTGAAAACCGCATCTAAATCGAATGAGCCGTTTCTGATATTAGCGTGCACAAACATACCGACAAACAGACAAACAGACAAAAAAAATAATAATTACAATTTCGGGTTCGGCACCGATATAATAACAACCCCTGCTACTTTTTTTTTATATATTTCCATTGTACAGACACCACTTTTCTACAATTTTATTATATGTATAGATAAATTACACCCATTAGATTATTATTATATTATATTATATTCTGTCACCATGCCTATAGTATTGCACACCGGTACTCGGAGGGGTCTAAGTGTCCCGGCCGTAATTTCTAAATCTTTGACCATTGTTACGATTGGCAACTAGTATTGCCACGGAGAATATTCTCATTCAGTAACTGGGTTGTGGAGATTATTAAGTTAGTTGTTTGGTGTAAGATACCTAATTGGTGATTCAGGGTTATTCTTTATTATGGATTGCTTCATCTGCACCAATTTAATCTACGTTATTATTTTGTGTCATGTTGTGTGTAAAAATGCGAACGTTTTTATACACACAGTTTTATTTGCTTTTTAACCGACTTCAAAAAAGGAGGAGGTTCTATGTTCCTGTGTATCTATTTTTTTTAAGGTATGTTACCTGATTTCTCCCCCATTTGTAAACCGATTCTCAAAATTCTTTTTTTATTTAGAAGAGTATACTCCTGAGGTGGTTCCATTCTAATTTGGTGAAGATCTAGTGCTGATCTTCGGAGATATACAACGGAACTCTTCAAAAATAGGCGGCAAATCTGTCGTGATTGCTGGAATCGCTTGGATGTTTATTGTTTATACAACATCATGACGTATCATCACGCCTGTATGCTCTGAGGAGTACGCAGATGTGTAAAATACACCTAGATTTCGACAGTTAGGTATGTTAATTTTCATTTATTAGGGATAAGTGGATAACCCTATTATCATGACATGTTTTGTTAACAATTAACAATATAAAATAAATTCATGGCAAATATTTGTATGGAAAGAACTGAAAATGGAAAAATTAAAACTTTTTTGCAAAAAATAAACCGACTTCAAAAAAAACACTAAACGGTGTAAAATTACTCTAAATTCGGAAGTCGGTGGCCCATCATGAATAAAACAAAACCACCAAAGCCACAGACTTCCTAATTTAGAGTTATTTTACACCGTTTAGTGTTTTTTTTGAAGTCGGTTTATTTTTTGCAAAAAGGTTGTAGTTTGTAATAATAATAATGTTTTTTAGTTTTCTTCTTTTTCTAACTTTCTTTTTTCTAATTTCTTTCTATCACATTCCTTAGTTTTATATGGAAATGAACAGTACAAAGTCCTTATACATAATCAAAAGAAAAATCTACTAATTTTGTAATGCCTTATTATAGGTACCTATTAATTATATGAAGGCAAAGGTGATTTTCTTTAAATTAATTAACTACTCTATGTTAAAGTTCGTAAAACAAAATCGCGACAGAGGTATAAAAGGTATAAAAATAAAACCAATTAATTGAAGACGGTAATTAACATGTCTTCTCAAAGATACTATCAATAGATCATGCTAATATTTATTTTACAAAATGAAATAGTAATTCAGGTGTCTGGCATAGTGTCTGGCACTTTACTTACGCCCTAAAGAAGGGAGACGCGAGACGTGTAGTAGGTACAGTCACAAGCAATAATATGTATAAATTGTCACATTTTCTAAAATAATTTAGAAGAAAATATCATCGTCATATTCTCGTGACTGTACAACGTTTAAGTCGTTATTTTATATTTTAAAGTCTTATATTAATAAAAAAGAGAAATCTTAATTTATTCACTTTAATCAATTCTTATCGCTAGCTGTGTCACCCGCTATCAAAAATCTTTATCGAAAGTAGTAAAAAGTGGGCCTTCAAATGCTAATAGAATTTGCCAAATTTGACAAGTAGTTCGTGAGATAAGCGCGCACAAAGAAAACACCAACTAACTCTTTAAAACACCGTTGTGTATGACCTAAAATCAATATTTTTTAGATCTTAGGGTTTTCTGACAAAAAATTGTTTTGTTTGTCTGGCCGATACTGTCGCAAAAGTAAAAACTAAGTAATGGTCAGCCATTAGGGCTTCAAGGTTTGTTTAGATTTAAAACCTGCCATTGGCTAACCAGTGTCATTGACAGGGCTCATAGGATTAGCAATATGAAGTGGCAGTGGCAGCCATACTTCGCGACCACCGCTGGGGTAAACGTGTTCTTGAGTGAAGACTGCGACTTGACAAACGTAGCGTAGGACGTCCGCCGGCTAGGTGGAATGACGACCTGAAAGAGACCACTGGCAGATGCTGGATGCGGCAAGTTGAAGACAGGGCGCTTTGGCGCTTATTAGGGGAGGCCTGTGCCCAGCAGTGTTCTACTATGGGCTGATAAAGATGATGATGATGATGCGGGCTAAAAGACGATTATCAACATAACACAATATCACGCCTGTTATCCTCAAAGGGTAAGGCAGAGGAGTACCAGTAGTAGGCACACCTTCATTTCACCAGTTATTGTCTATTGCCACCAATCGGGCACAAATCATCGTATCAGCCTGGACTCTGGATTTGTGCCCGATTGATAGCAATAGGATCGCCCTCTTTTACGTGGGACTTTAACATAACTGGCGAAATGTGGGTGTACTACAAAAGTCAAAAAGTCAAAAGGCAAGGTAGGTGTACCTCTGCCTAACCCTTTCGGGATTACAGGCGTGATGTTGTGTGTATAAAAGTTATCTCAGCATTGAACAATTGGCCCTTAGATAGTTAAATGGGTAATGAAGACTACTGGACTGTTCAGTTGGTGTGATGAGTATTACAAGGCTCGGAATGCTGTTCCCGTGTTACATTTGAACAAAGTTTGGAGCAGCCATAAAGCATTAACTAATTTGTCAAAGTTCTCAGTGCCAGTGCCGAGAGCAGAGGATTATGTTGTGTTACGAACGGCGCATTTGATACTGTCTTGTCGATCAACAAAGTCAAAGATTCACGTCCAGGATTACTGCACTACTAAATTCACCGTCAGTCTCTGGAACACCCTGGAAAATCAGTGCCTTCCGTCGATGCCTGGTTTCCATTCCCATGTCTCCGAAGTAGGCAGAGCATGCTAAAAATTAGTTCCCTAAAGGTACGGAACTTTTCAACAACCCTTGCAACAGTATCCTTAGCTGGTGCTGCACACTGGATTTGTGCTTCCAATTCTCCCATCTTCCGAATAAACCTATCCTCCAAGCTTAGACATAGAACAAGAACTGGGACATAGTGAGTGATAGTGATCAGCAAGTAAAACAGTGAAAGTAAAAACAGTGAAGTGTAGATAATGAGCTGGCAGGTGTTGTAAAAATTGTTTCTTAGGTCATAAATGTGACACAAATGTAATTATTCAATTTACTAAGGCTGTACACTAAACTGATAATATACATAAAAAAAAACAAATTGTGCTTGATTCCCAAGTCAGACAAACTTGTTTTGCATTGAATTAATCAGTATTTAGTTTAAAAAAAAATACATGTAAAAGTACTGGGAAGACACCAGGGGGGAGGGGGTCTGAGTCTACTTACAGAAATAAATTATTTCATTTCACTTCATCATCATTTCTTTTCATCAGTCCGGTCATAGCCAGCATAAATTGTTGACCTATTACGCTTACCTTCTTGAAAATGCAGGTACAAAAACTTACAGTAAAGAATTTGGCGTTAAAAATCCGCCGTTTTGTTTTTTTATTTTGATATACCCAGTGTCACTCTCACAGTAAATACAAATCTAACGACACCTCTTATCTAAAATCCATCAATCCATCAGACTGCAGAGCGTGTCAAACAATCATACATACATACATACCTACTCTCTACAAAAACATAAAATCCGCCATTTTGTTCCGGCGGTCATCTTGGACCGCCTTTCATCAAACTTACTTACCTAACTTACCTAAGAACACTCCTCACTATTTTACCTTTCAAAGAAGTAAAGAATCAAAATCAAAATCGATTCATCCCTTCAGGAGCTACGATGTCACAGACAGATATACAGACACGTGAAACTTATAACACCCCATCGGTTTTGCTAGGACGGTTAATGAAACCAAAACAGTGTTAAATCCAGTATCATTACAGCGAGTCCCCCCTTACCCGCGTCCACGATAGTGCGAAGTAGCAAATAGCACAAACTTATGCAATTGGAACTCCAATATTATAATTTGGGTTGCAACAGTGTTGTTTTTGCCACAGAGGTCCATTAAACGGCTGTATCTCGGTCGAACACTCACAGAACTAGACGTTTATTAACGTCGGACTTGCTTTTGGCATTGATTAAGGGTGGGTTTGTAGGAGAACCAAAGTCACTAACATGGCTCACCGTAAACTTAAATGACTGTGGACGGGCTTAAAATTGTTATACCTGAGGGACAATTTCCGTATCTTTAATATCCTTTGCCACCTGTGTTAATATTTTTTTATTTATATTCGTAAATATTGTCTACAAGAAGTTTTGTAATAATATTCTAATTTGAGGCTTAAACATAACTGGCGAAACATGGGTGTAATACTAATAGGTACACCTCTACTTTACCGTTCGGTGATAACAGGTGTAATGTTATGTTTTTTTTATTGTCGTTAAGATGGAGATTTCGACTAGGCTTTGAACGTTTTTAATTACGGAAATTGGGCTTCTAGTTAGTCACTTGATCACACCTCTATGCAATTCTCAAGGAAAACATCCAGGTCATCTCATATTGGTGTCGTAGGGCACCTACTGTGGGTTTTTCTTGCCCACAATTTCGTTTGACATGCGGTAGATGTGTCCCACAAAATTGAAATGGGACTACCATTTATTTTTTTTTTATTTTAAGAAATATAATAACAAAATAATGACATTTCATCAGTTTTTACCTTTCGTTCACTAGAAGTCTTGTTAACCCCAATCACTACTATTTTCTACTTTTCCATGGATATCGTCATCTCTGTATATTGTATATTGTTGTATATTCTGTTTTATATTTTTTATCTACATTCTATCTACAAAATTGATCCTCAATTCGAATCGTTCAATAACAAAACTTACTATGAATACATACTGCTATAAATCTTATTCATAAACTACAACTCTTTGGTAAAATTGCAATTGTATAAAATGCAAAATTTTCTCATACAGACGTGCCACGGAATATCTTAGTCGGGTCGGTCACAGTTGAAATAAATTTCTGTTAAAATTGCCATTGAAAAACTATTGTACAGTAACCTATCGGTGTTGGAAACTGAATTGGACTTTCGACGAAACGTGCAACTTGCATGAGATGCTGAATTTGTTTTTTTATGTGAAGCAAAATCTTGGAGTCCCTTAGGCATCAATGAATTTGTTAAACCCCAAGAGGACACCGGTGACCGCGCTGCATTGTCTTTCTATTGTGTCTCTTATTGACACGATTGAAAGGTTAAACTACATTTATTTAATTAAAACTGAGAAAATCACGTTTTAAAGCTGAAAACATAAGAACTTAATGCAACTGCAATAAACAGCTTAAAGCACCGGTTTTCAGTTACTACGATTATAGGAAAACTATAAAAAAATCGATTACTTAAATTATAGGCTAAGATCACATGTATAAAGAATCCAGAAAGGTAAGATAATTTAAAATCTAATAATAATAAGACACTTATTTCAAACGTAGTCCATGCACTGTTAGAAACACAAAAATCCGTATTATGCTATTGTTAGTACAGACGCCAGTACATCAAGCTGCCCCAAAGTGCCAAATTTTCCAGATTATCATTAATATCATCCTTAGCCCGACATCACCAACTGCTGGGTATAGGCTTCTCTTTTTGGTACCAATTTTCACGTCCCTGAGCCAGCCTCATCCACGGTACTCCCGCAATGGCAACAATGTCGTCCCAATTATACATGAACCTGATTGTTTTTGTTATTCAGATGTACCCTATAAAAAAATACGCATTATACGTTAAACCCCGGAAGGACACCGGTGTCCGCCTGTCATTGTCTTTCTATTGTGTCTATAATTGATGCAATTGAAAGGTTGTGTTGGTTGCTTTAGTATTGTTGGCGACTGGCTGGAGCTTTGTTATAAACCTTTTTTAATTATTTGTTTTTTTATGGTTTGTTCTTTTATAATTTTAAAACTGTGACTTTTACTTTGTCTTGGTGTCTGTCAACGTACTAGATTTGGTTTGCATAGTTTTACTAAAATAATAAAGCTACTTAATAATCGCCATCGTTTCCTTATCGTCAGTCATACAGTCCACACGCTCACCAACAAGTATTATTTTGACAGACTATTTTGAGAATTATTCATACCCATAAAAACTTGGTTAAGTAAAAACAATGAACAGCTAGCAGGTAAAACATCTGCCAATTTTATAAGCTTTGTTAAGTAGGTACACTGTAAACGCATTGTTAACAAATAATTTATTCCTATTTTTACAAAATTGTAAAGAAGGGTTGAAATGACTTTTTTTTATTAATGTAAAAGGATATTTTTAGTAAAATAGGAACGTGATATAGTGGTTGCTTAGTAAACGACTCACCTTCAAATTACCTATTTCAATAACTTAAGAAATATTCATGGAGGTCGGTAAACTCAACAGTACCTCCATAGAAAATAAAGGTTTCGTCACAAGCCCTGCCAATAATATCAGGTATCCCACAATACCAAAGTTCGATCTTCAAGTATTACCAAAAACGGAGCCCCCATCTTACCATAAACACACAAATAGAAGCTGTAACGGGCTGCGAGTCAGATTTATATCGACGTTACATGGAGCCTTAAGGAAAATTGGCCAGAAAAAGGGTCGCGAGAAATATTTCAATATGCCATTCACATTTTTTACGATCGTCATGTGTGGCTCCTACGATTGTGCAGAACCGCAATATCGGCCTATACTTTCGTTTCTATTCCCTTTTTGTTAGTTTATGGAGCTTTTGAACTGTTAAACAAATTATGAGGGTTTTTGAGTTAGCGTTTTCGGCGATTAGGTGTGCCTGCGGATTTGTTAGTGTGGCGAATTTTTTATAACGGACACTGATTGAGAAAATGTATGTTTGTAAATAAGATATGTTTTGTGGAAGTGCTGGTCTGTAGAAAGAAGAATATTTCACTTACAATGGTTAACAAGGGTCGATTAAAGATTAAAGGTTTGACGAGGTTGTCGCGGAAGTATCTTCTGTTCTCGTTACCCCCGGCGCAGGTGTGAGAAGGAACACGGGGTGGTTCTTAGTCAGTAAGAGTCTGACAAACCCCTCCGCCTTCCCCATCCATGAGGATTTTCCACCCACAAAAAAAAAGATTTAACGAGGTTGGTAGGATGGGTGACCACTAATTATTTGTCTAAACCCCTCAGTGCTTGGTAAAGAACGTTAAGCCGTTGGTCTTAACTGTCATTTGTAGACCATTGACAGTTGTTACGGGTAAAATCAAATCAAATCAAATCGTTTATTGCTAAATCCATAAGGTAGTCTGAATTAATATTGTAAAACTGTATTGTTTATTATTGTTTCTTACCGAACTGATAGGTAATGTTGAACTAAGGGCTACTGAACTAGAACACTTATACGTAGGGTTGTAAATATATCGACTATTGTGTTTGAACTGAACTGGTTCTATTTGATCTCGTTTTGCTATCAAATCGTTGGCAATAAATACTTTCGCCGGTAACGTAACCATAGCGAGTTTTAAATTGACGGCAACACCATCTATCGAGTTCATCGGTACTAATGAAACAAAACTTAAATATTATGGTGTCGACGTCTTGAACAATTATGATGTACAAAAAGAGTAATATGTTCTATCACGTCAATATACTCGTCTAAGTTTGTGAATAATCGACGTGGGAACTGTGCGCGAGTAGTACCTGTGTTGACTTTGTTCAGTCTAAATTATTTATAAACTCGCACAATAGTTAGTGCCGTGTACTGATTCTTATAAAGTCTAATAGCATTAACGATAATACAAGTGATACGTTATATATTTCGTGATAAATACTACTAATAACTATGTAGTGACTACAAACAATCAAACAGTGATTTTATAGTACCGCCATTAATTTAAATAAACCGTGAGAACCAACTTACTGAGTGCTACGCGTAAGTGACACGATATTCACGGCGCTTACGACGTTCTTCTCGCCGCCTTACGCATCGAAAGGTCGTCGGCAGGCGAGGGCCTTTATTAACGTGCGTTTTATTAGAGTGCAGGGGATTTTTGTTAATTTTGTTACATCTTTGGTGAATCTAAAACAAAGTCGTGCATAATGATTTGTAACTGTTGCTCAGAGCTCATAGCTGAAGGAGGTGCGGTAGTAAAGTGCTCAACTTGCCCGAAATCCTACCACCGTTCCTGCCTCACCCAGCTAGGTTGTGACTTCCAACTAACTGAATTGCATAATTGGATATGTCCGTCCTGCAAGCCGAAGAACCAAAACGCAGATAACACCCCAGTGCGCAGCAGACAGGCAAGTGATCCTAATGTAACGCATAGGAAAAAAGAGTCTTCGGTAACTATCCTCAACGATGAAGCTCCTGTCACATCGAGTGAAGTTTCTCGTATTATGAAAAAACAGATTGATGAACTCATGCGACACCTCAACCAAACTTTGGCGAGCTATGTCAACACGCAAATGAAGGCGATTACGGATAGGTTAGAAGGGCTTAATACATCAATGGAATTTATGAATGTGAAGTTTGAAGAAATGAAGACTGAGTTTTCCGTAAACACCAAAGTCGTTATTGATCTTAAAAAGGAAAACGAGCACCTTAAAACTACTGTCAATGACCTAGGTGTAAGGCTATCTCAGATTGAACAACAAGCACGCTCTACGAATGTGGAAATTCAATGTCTGCCTGAACACAATAATGAAAATCTTGTATCAACAGTGTTGAATATTAGTAAGGTTATATCTAGCGACTTAACTGAGAATAACATACATCATGTTACAAGAATCGCAAAACAAACCCCTTCTAGCAACCGCCCGAAGTCTATCGTCGTTCAATTTAGTAGTCCACGGGTTCGCGACCACTTTTTGGCAGCTTCTATCAAATTTAATAAAAATAAAACTTCTGATGAGAAACTCAACACGGCTCTTCTTGGGATTGGCGGTAAAAAGGAAAATGTCTATATAGTAGAACACCTATCGCCAGTTAACAAGGCGCTGCACGCCGCGACCAGGATCAAAGCAAGGAGTCTGGGTTACAAGTATGTGTGGGTCCGTGGCGGCAAGATTTTTGTAAGAAAACATGATGGTGCAGACTATAAATATATCAGGGATACCGCTTCGCTGGATAAATTACAATAAGCAATAATAGTTAGTTATGTAGGTTAAAAATCAGGTATAAGATTGTCAGTAATTAAATTCGATCAGTTAAAAATTTATTATCAGAATGTAAGGGGAATTAGGACTAAGCTGAGTGACATTTACCAAAAAGTTGCTTGCTGTTCTTACGATATAATAATGTTTACTGAAACTTGGCTACTGGATGGTATATTTGACTCAGAGATCATGGATAGGCGTTATGCTATCTATAGGCGAGATAGATCAAAAAATATTTTAAACAATAAATCTGACGGTGGTGGAGTTCTCATCGCAGTATCTACAAAACTTGAATCACAGAGATTGTTTAAATTTGAAAGTTGTTGCGATGATCTCTGGGTTAAGTTGTCATTTGGAGTGGGTAAGAAGTCTAAAATAATCTATATTTGTACTGTGTATTTGCCGTCGCCGTTACAGCCAAGAGTTTTGGAACACTTTGTTGAAAACACCAACCATGTCTTGGAACATGCCGATGAATGCTTGATCGTTGGTGACTTTAATATGAAAACTATTAACTGGCTTGGGTCGCGTGGTGATGTCATAAGAGCTCCTCAAAATACCTGCACAGGCTTAGAACAGTCATTCTGGGATTTTGTCTTGCTCAACAACTTGAGACAATGTAACTTTTTATGCAATCAAAACAACAGAATTCTTGATTTAGTTCTAACCACCTTGGATCTGGTTATGATTAGTGCACCAGTTGATATACTTTCGAAAATAGATGTGCATCATCCACCTATACAATGTGAGATCTCTCTTACCCATTTTGATAAGCCACAAAATTGTAACAATAGAACTAAGTTAAACTATTTCAAGGCAGATTACGTGGCAATTAGTGCAGCACTGGAGCAGGTCAATTGGTCGTCAGAGCTTAATCCTTGCATGACTGTTGATGAGATGGTTAGCTTCTTTTATAACAAATTATACAAATTAATTGAGTACTACGTTCCGGAAGTACCAATAAAAGATACCAAATATCCGTACTGGTTCTCAAGACAGCTCATTAAAAGACTTAACGAAAAGAACCGTTTACGAGTCAGATTTAAAAAGTACAATAATCCTATGGATGGTATTGCATTGGATTTGCTTGGAAATAGATGTGACCGTATGGCTACGGCTTGCTATAATGCTTACATTGTCGACATAGAGGAAAAAATAACCTCAAACCCAAAATATTTTTGGAGTTATTTAAAAATAAAGAGAGGCGGTACTAGTAACTACCCCAGTTCCATGTCAGATGGTATAAATACCTCCAACAATCTTAATGTCATTTGTAACTATTTCGCATCCCACTTCTCTAAGGTGTATAGTAGTGATGTGAATAGTGTGTATGCAGGCATAGGTAACATGAATAGCTGCCTAAGCAATTGTATGTTGGGTCAAATAACTGTAACCCGGGATCAGATCCGTAAAAAATTAAATAAATTAGATGTCTACAAAGGAGCAGGCCCTGATGGCGTACCTGCTTTGTTTTTAAGTAAGCTGGCAGACGTACTATCACTGCCTTTAAGCATAATATTTAATCACTCTTTGCTTCGTGGTACTTTTCCGACCATCTGGAAAGAAACTAAAATTATGCCTATTTTCAAAAGCGGGGATCAGGCCGATGTCAGCAATTACAGGCCCATCGCTATTCTCTCTATACTCGCAAAGGTATTTGAAGCCCTCATATGCCCTGTGCTAGCCAGACATTTATCTCAGCTATTAGTTGATAGCCAGTATGGATTTGTGAAGGGGAAATCGACAGCTACCAATTTGGTGACCTATGTTGAAAGCATTGCTGAGGCGGTCGATTCGCGTGAGCAGGTTGATGCAGTTTACACTGACTTCAGCAAGGCTTTTGACACGGTAGACCATGCCCTACTTGTCAAGAAACTTGAAATGTATGGCATTTCAGACCCGCTCCTAAGTTGGTTCCAGTCATATTTGTCTGGACGGACGCTCAGGGTTGCAGTGAATGGCTGTTCTTCGGAGTCGTACATTGCAACGTCAGGTATACCTCAGGGATCTCATTTGGGTCCGCCAATGTTCACTCTTTTCATTAATGACATCTCCAAATGCTTCCAGAGCTCGGAAATATTCCTGTTCGCCGATGACCTAAAAGCTATAAAGTGCATTAGAAATCCTGCTGACTCAGTTCTGTTCCAAAGTGACTTGGACCGGCTGACGGAGTGGTGTGTCTACAACAAAATGTCCTTGAATGTGAAAAAATGCCACCATATCAAGTTTACAAGAAAAAAAAAAGTTGTGCAGTCAGCTTACAATTTGAATGGAGAACGGTTAGTGGAAGTCGAAACTATACGTGACCTAGGCGTTCAGCTCGATAAAAAGCTAAGTTTTATCGAACATATCGATAAAGTTACATTAAAAACATCGAAGATGCTTGGCTTTGTTATGAGGGAGTGTAAACATTTTAAAAAACCTAATATCAAGAAAACTATGTATAACTCGCTAGTTAGAAGCCATCTTGAGTATTGCAGCGTGGTCTGGTCACCCAAGTATAAGGTCCACATCAACCGCATTGAGCGGCTGCAAAAACGATTCTTGTGGCATCTTACCTATACCAAAAATATGGGTAATAAGCTCAAATCGTACCAGGAGAGGCTTAGGTATTTTAAAATGGATTCGCTGGAGAAACGCAGGAACATGCTGGATTTGGTCTTTCTTAAGAAGCTAGTAACCGGTTCTCTAAACTGTTCCGATTTGCTTAGTAGGGTGTTATTCCATGTGCCACGTAATCTGCCAAGAAGTTCTAATAGGCGACTCTTTTGTATCCCAAGCTGTAGTTCCAATTTGAGACAATACTGTCCACTCTCTAGAATGTGTGCTGCTTACAATGAGCTGGATGTTGACATTGACCTTTTTACTTCATCTGTTCCAGCTCTTAAAAAAGTCATGCTTGCTACTTATACTTAAGTCCATGTAATAATCGATTGTTTGCTAATTTTATATTTTAACATAGAGAAATCAAATTTAATTTATGAAATTGAAATTGGAATTGTAATTTGTAATCGATTTTAATATAAATTATTGTAATTGATTTTAATTTTATTCATTATTAACGAATTTGAATGTTCTATTAATCAAATTTTAATTTTTAATTGTAATTTTAATTTTAATTAATCATCAATCTTATTTTGAAATAATTTATTGTATTTTTAATTTAATTTCACCTACACTAATTTTAATAAGTATTGTTATATGTTAGGTATTATCTGCGCATAATGTAGTGCATGCTGTGCTTTTCTGTAAGTAATGAGGCGCTTAGACTTAATTTAGAAATGTACAGATTAAAATGAATTAGCGTACTTATTGTTGAAAAGCCGAATAATAAATAAATAAATAAATAAATAATATTAATATTTTTTGTTGCTGTAAGAGTATTTTTAAAAAGGTTTAACGCTATTCAAGCAACAGCGTCAAATAAAGAAATAAAATCAATCAAATCCAACCCCAGTTCCACTCTGTTAAAATCACATAAAAAATCCATCTTTGAAATTATCATCCATCATTCATAAGAGGTAAGCGTTAACGACGCCGCTCATTAATTTGAACAGCTTCGTTTTTTATTTGTGCACACTAAATATGGAAAAAAAAGTTATACGAAATATTAAAGAGCTTCAAAACTGTTATAGCTTCGATTCTTTACTTTATAGAGAAGCTCGTGGTTAGTAATTACGGCCAGACGGACTATTATAGAAAGAAAATGGAGTATATGGAACCAGCCTTTGGTCAACTGTCAAGTGTATTTCATTTTCAGCCATATTACAAATTCTACTCGTTAACACTTGACAGTTGACAAACAGCTGATTCCATATACAAGGTGTCTCATTCAAATCGGTCAGTATGGGAAAGTCTGAAACTATAAGACATACGAAGATCTGTTCTGAGGAACCATGTCATAGATTTTATGGTGGTCACTTCGAGCACCTACTAAAATAAATTAAAGTATGTGGAAACAATGCATTGTATTCATTTTAGACATCATGTTTCATACAGACATTTTCTGCTGAAAATGTATGAATGCAGTTTTGCTTGTTATTAAAATCAATGACATGGTTCCTCAGAACAGATCTTCGTATGTCTAATAGTTTCAGACTTTCCCATACTGACCGATTTGAATGAGACACCCTGTATACGCCATTTTCTTTCTATTGTCGCCGTAACACTGCTACTGTGGGTCTTGGATATTTCCTAACGAATAATCATACAGATTACTAGTTCCATTGAACGCAGATATCTCTAGATAAACAATCCTCCTAGACACTTTGCATTTAAACAAAATCTCGTGCGAAAGTAAAACTCAAAATGAGATTGTTTAAAAAAGTTAATGGGGTAATTTCGGCAACGCAATCTCATAAAATTATTTAAACGTTCCGTAATAAAAAAGGCCATACGACTGCCTATAAAAGCCTCTTAATTGCGTATAGAAGTGCTGTGTACCAGATTTCTTTTGGCACGATACGGTTTAGCTAAAATATATCTAAATCTCTGCGAAGGTCACGCGTTTATCCACAAAATGCTTAATTTACAAAAAAAGGTAAAACGTGCAATACTATGAAACGTCTAGACACAGGACTATTTTAAACAGACGCGAGTTAAAAACTTAATCCCAGTCTTTCCATTGTCTATAATATTTATATCGTAGGTCTTCAATTATAACTCTGTTTTTCTTTGCCTAATATTTAAAAATATATTCCTAGTCTCTTGCTGTTAGTAGTTAACTGCAACGTTGATCTAGTGGTCATCAGACAAGTGCTATCGCCAAGCATGAAGTCCTGGGTTCAATTATTGGGTCGGGTAAAGTATGATTAGGTTTTCATTCCGGAATTTCTCGATTACTGCCCAGAGTCTAGATTTGTGTCTGTGTGTGAATTCTAATAACGAGGCTTCCCTCTGTCCTATGGACCTTTCACATAACTGACAAAATGTGGATCCTCTGCTTATCTCTTCAGAGAATACGGTCGTGATATTATGCTGTCTTTAGTAAATAATTTGAATACTGAATTGTGGAGGTCAGAGAGGCAGTCACTATACTAGAGCTAGACTAGAAGCCGACCCCAACATAGTTGGGAAAAGGCTAGACCGATGATGTTGAGTAAATTATTGAAAGTCAATTGGTGTACAGTCATTTTTTTCTAAACTAGACAAAGGTATATTAAATGACTAGCAGACGTCACGTGGTTTCACGCGCGTAGTTCCCGTTCCCGTGAGAATACAGGGATAAAAAGTAGCCTATGTCACTCGGGGACATTGTAGCTTTCCAACGGTGAAAGAATTTTTCGAATCGGTCCAGTAAGTTCGGAGCCTATTCGATGCAAACAAACAAACAATCAAACTTTTCCTCTATATAATATTAGTATAGATAAATGATATTTCTTTCTGTAAATGGGTTCATACAAACACTTTTACACGTAATTTTTTTGAATAAGAAGATGAGATCGGTATTTCGCTATCTGACTACTCAGAGAAGAAACGCCGAAAGAAACTCAGAGTTCGCAGTCTCTTTTAAAGTCCAGACATTATCTTGGTCAGATTATGTAAGAACCATTCAGATTTGTATCTGCTAATGGTCTTTTGAGGAAAGAACCACACAGAATGAGTGGACCAGATCAGTCAGTGCAAGCATTTGTCAGTTATCGTGAGCTCAAACCGGAACTTGAGGAGCTCTACGTCCTGACGAACAATACCAAAGAAAGAACATTTGGGTTGGTCGCATAAAATACTCTCTATTTAATACATCTCTGGCTTTTTGAATTTATGTGCGTAATGTGTTAAAATTATCACTTGCTTTAAAAACGGTGCAAGAAAACATAGGAAGGAGGAAACAGGCATACCTGAGAGAAGAGAACGGCATGTGAAGCCGAATCAAAGAACCATGGGTGGCATAAATAAGTTCTTATTGTTAATAGTTGTTCATTTGACATTAAAGATTTTATTTTCTCTGTATCATCCTAAGGTAGGCTGGTAGAAAATGCCTATGACAATAAGTTCACCTTTGCCAAAGACATTCAATACCTATAGACCGGACATCACGAACAAAATTTTCGTCCGAAAAAGTGTGTCCTGCCGGACACAAGTCTATGAGTTTTTTGTAGTAGGCGCTCCGCTGCCGCTCCAATATTCATATATTATTCTAGATGCCGTTACTGAGACATGGGATCAAAGTTTCAAATTCAAATATATTTATTTGTGACACATAGGTATAATGTATACAATGTACATGGTGTTAAATATTTGGAGTATCGCTATGCGCTGCCTTGCAAGGCGTACAAAATATTTCCTTTACAGGTGAAAAAAACTTAATTCTACGTACTTAAATGTCTAAGCAAAGTTTAAAAATACAAAATAAAACATATATCAAATAATGATAGTTATAAAACATAAAACAATAACAATGAAATGTAAAATAATCGATACTATAGGAAAATGGGGTATTTGTTGGGGTCTTATTTATCTTCTAGGTAATCATTTACACAGTAATATGCTTTCTGTATAAGGTAATTATGAAGTAGTTTTTTTAAAAATATAAAGGTTTTTTGAGGATGTTTTCTATGACATTTCCTTGACATGCCCGCTCTATAGTATTTTAAATCTCTTTGACTTTTGCACAGTTTGCTTTAAGTTTTAATACACATATAAACAATAAACTCAGTCCTAGCTAGTCATTAACCACTCAAAGAGAAGACGCCCTGAAAATCATAGACCTAACTATTACAACACAACAAAATTTGGTCATCGACCTCTTGAAACAAACAACTACATTTATCAACTAGCTCAACAAGTATAGTACCATAACTTTACAGTATTTTGGTGTGTTATTTCCCTCTGCGGGCTCTTTTAATTACTGTCGGCCCCTACATGTATCATAAATTCTAATGGAGTTCAGACCTCACCTACTCTGCCCTCTGCCGGCACAAATTGCATTTTAGAATTTAAACGCACGACCTACATTATACTCGTGATCGAAAATTTAAATTTTGATAAACGTATGTACTTCAATATTTTCATTTTGAGAATGACAAAGGTGTGGGGGCGAGTGTTAAATTGTGGCTTCACAAATGTTTTCGCAACGCAGCACTCCGATCCAAATGTTGTTAACTATGTTATTTTTATGTAGCCTTTGTTTTTTCGTCCGGTTTATCGTCCGACTACTCTGTTGTGTGGCAGCAGTTTGGTTTATATAACACCACGCATTCGTTCCCAGAAAGGTAACGCAGAGGTATACAAGTGTTCCGCTTCTTCGTTTGGAAAAAAGCTAGACAGCGCGACATGAATAAAGAATTCGCTTCGAACACCAATTCCTATGTTATAAGGGAGAATCTATTCCCAACAAGACCATCCAAAATACTCTCTCTGTTTGGAATTACGTGGGTTGTTTGTAAAACATATTGACAAAGCAAAATGAATAATATGTATTAATAGTATCAAAATACCCAAATGCAAAAAACCCAAAAAAAAAACAAAATAATTTTACAGATTCTAATCAAATCTAAAATGTGATAAGCCTACTTGACTTAACTCTACAGTCTAACCATTGCAACGGTTTAGTGGGGTTTAGTTCATAAGTTACTTACCTTTTTAGATTAAAGATAAATAAATAAATAATAAATGATTACTGGTCATAAACGCGTCGGTTGCGAGTGCACGACGCACGCACTTGACGTATTCGAAGACCATCTCCATTTACTACGAGTTTGTTACTTTGTAGGGGGTAATCTTTAAATCTCCTAAACAAATTTTGTAAATTCTTTTACTAATAGTAAGCCACATTATTTGTGAGTGTCATATGCTATATTTTATTTTTAAAACTCTTAGTTTTGGGGATGGAGGGGCGGTAAAGTACGACATGCACGCGGATGAAGTAGCAAGCGAAGGGCTGGTTTTCAATATTTTTGAAACGTCTGGAAATGGATTCGGTATACAATTAACAAAATTGTTAGAGTATTACTAACACTATGTGTAATGAGCTATATATAATTGTAACGTCATTATCTAGTATAAACTGTACTGGCTAGTGACATCATGCGACATTTTGACTCGATGCATCGCCGTTATTTTTAGATTACGTGAAAAAAAAAAATATATGTGTCGAAATTTTTTTTTCGTGTAGCTGCTACTTTGATTGTTTTTGTTTTTATTTATAAAGGTAATTTCTTTAAAAAAATCGAATTTAAGTAATGAATAAGATTTTTTTGTATTGTGCTCACACCATTTAAACATTTAAATTATCACTAGTACGTGAGGACTTGTAATTGGCTTTCTGGTGACTATGGTTTCTTTTTTTTTTGTTTTTATTAGCTGTAAGTCCTCCATGTACTAAATAAATAAATATTTTCTTGTCATCTAGATGAAGGACTAAAAACTAAAATATTGTCAAATGTCCCATTTTTCAATAGCACTAACGAGAAAATCATGTCGAAGTCTGTAGGTACACAATTAAAATTATTAACAAATAAATGAGTTTAATTTCTACGTCACGCCTATAATGCAATGCTTACATGGTCGCTAATGGATTACTGGAATGCAATGGTACGTTACGAAGCATTTGTAGCACGATATCACCAGGGGAATTGATGTGGCAAGGAAACATGGCTTTAGTGCTGCTTGTTGT
The DNA here is from genome assembly GCA_921972225.1 of Euplexia lucipara. Classification (NCBI taxonomy): domain Eukaryota; kingdom Metazoa; phylum Arthropoda; class Insecta; order Lepidoptera; family Noctuidae; genus Euplexia; species Euplexia lucipara. Next base: position 1,992,801 of record OV179147.1, on the reverse strand, counting down.
TGGTTTTTAAAAGAGTTTTTTTTTCTGTAAGAAAACAGCATATCGTGGCGTCGTGCTGAGATAGGGGCCTTTTTGGCCTCACACAGGTCTTTTTGAAGTTAATTTAATATGTTTAATTTAGTTTTATATTTTTATACTGTTAAATTCCTGTGCGTGTCCCAAATAAACATATTTTCTTTCATTCTTTCTTTCTAAAAAATTGAATATGTAATATGTTTTTGTTGAATGGAAATAGTATAAGAACTTGCACAGCCTGTTTTCCTGACGGGTTCAGCAGGGGAGAACCAATAGCACATTTACGTTTTGCCAATCTAATGTTCAAGTTCCACGTGATACAGGTGTCCATATTGCCGAACCCAAATCCAGGCTGCTATTAAATTTCACATGAAAAAATCCAATGACAATGTAATGTGGCTGATATTATTCAAACCCTAAACTAGTGGCTGAATAGTAACAGCCGCAAACGTCCATATACAAGGTGAAGCAACATTTGCCGAAGGCGGTCAGTGGATGGATGCCCATCCAATGGATATGAAAACTTTTTCGTGCCTCGGAAGGCATTTTCCAAATACCAACTAGCCACACTCGACTCAGTAGAGCGCAGAGCCAAGAGGCTCATTGGTGACGAAAAGCTGGTGGGTACCAAGCTTCATACCACCCACCGGCGCAAAGTTGCATGTCTGTCGGTTTTTACAGACTGTATTTCGGTGAGTGTGCTCTAGAGCTCCACGAGCTCATTCCACCATCTCCTTTCTTCCATCGGGAACCCAGACGTACTGCAGGTTATCACCCATTCCTTGTAGATGTTCCACACATTCGCACGAAGCGCTTTGCCTGTTCCTTCATTAAGCGCACAGCCAAGGAGTGGAATTCCCTGCCTGCATCAGTGTTCCCGAGTTCATATGACCCCAATCTGTTTAAGTCGCGAGTTAATAGGCTTCTTATGGGTAAGTTCGTTCCATCGTCGACCTCATCTCTGACCTCAGGACAAGATTGAGGTCAAGAGTAGACCCATTATATATATATATAAAAAAAAAAAATATGCCGTTTGGTCTAAGCTGCTATTTGGAGGTCTTCTAAAGTTTACGGGTTATGGAGTGGAGCAACTACCTATTGGTATTCAGCTGCATCTAGTTAATTTAGAAGCCAACCTCAATATAGTTGTGAAAATGTATATATTTATAAGGCAGACGTAAACAAAATAGTCACTTCGAAACAGCAACTTTTTTTAAACTATACATTCAACAAACACCCTTGTCACTACATAATTGTTTAGTGGCAATATGTACACATATCTCTTTAAAATTTGATTGATAGGGTACCATAAGTCAACAAATAAATAATTTGAGTTTCATAATATATTTATTTATTTATTAAAATTTTATGCACAAGTAAAAAAAACTGTACTAGGGCGGACTTACTGCCTTAGGCATTTTCTACCAGTCTACCTTAAGGTGGTGCAGAAATGGAACAAGGTAGGTGTAACTGGGCAAAAATAAAGGACAAGGTGACACTAAAAAAAAAGAAATAAAAAATACACAGATACATACATACTGAAACAAAATAAATACACAGATACATACATACTTAATCAAGATCAAGATACACATACCAAAAAATATAAGGTTTCCATTTTTAGTCCATGAGTTACGTAACCCCAAAAAGAGTTTATCCTATACCTAAAGTTGTTTTTACGCGACGTTTTTACTACAAGCGTGAGACTAATAAAGGGGGAGTCGTTACATTCCCGCCAAAGTTGTACAGGAATAATTCAATGGATTTTGATAAAGTCGTAAACGCAACGTGTGACGGTGTCATCAACCTCACGCTGGACTCAGAGAGCATCAACCATGAATGTTTCCTTACTTTATTAGTTCATGACAGGTCAACCTAGGAGGTGGTCAGCTTTGAGGGTTCCAGAAGAATCGTTTGTTTGCATAGGTGAGAGACGAAATACCAGGATGGTTATTAGTCAGTAAAATCCTGGCAGACCCGCTGGTCGAAGAGTTAAGGATATCCATAGGGAAGAAGTCCGCAGCTTAACCGGGATTCATTGTGGTACTAAACAATTTTATTTTAATGATTTTACTTTACACTTGTCCGGCGTAATTAATATGTATGTACAGCCGTATCAAATTATAGTCTTTTAGTACTAACCGTCTCTGAGCTAAGTTGCGGACAAGGGACTATAAGAAGCCTTGTTGATTACGAAAGCCTGCAAACATGATCTTAGTTGTACCTTTCAAAAGGTTATTTTGTATTGAGAAGAATGGGCTAGAACAATACATTTGTGTTTCTTTGAGCGACATAGGTACTATGACGCTGAGATAAAAATAATTATAAAACTAGGCTGTTACTGTTCCACTGCCAGGCAAAGGCCACTTCTCACACAGAGAAGGCACGAGTATTCATCACTACGGTTGCCATAGGTGGATTAGCGATTTCCGCCTTATAATAATAAATAAGCCCAGATTTCCTCACGATGTTTTCCTTCCTTCACTGATATCAATGACGTTTAAGATAAACTTAACTATAAACTTAAAAAAAACATATTAATTGAAAAGTCACATTGGTACGCACGGCTACACATCAAGCTGTACATTCTAGTACAAGCTTATCCGATATTGTGTTGGATTTCCGTACAAATTGCGAGGTCAGCGTAAACTGGAAATGTTTAGCTTGCTGTGTAGCCGTGTGTACTTGCCCTAATTTGGACCACAACGTCGTGCATTAGAAGCAGGCGACTAAATAATACATTAAATACTTTATTAAGCAGTCCTTTACGATACGTAGCTAACAGCTTAGAGACCTATAGAAATCCTCAAAGATATGTATGTGTTTGACAAAATTAAGACATAGTTATACTGTTACAAGTTTCCCAGAGATTCTTGCCTAAATATTGACAGCAAGGAAGCTCTATGTCGCATAAATTAAGCTGTGAGCTCACGAAATAGCAAGAAATAGCTTGTCGCTAGAATGAGATAAGTAGTTTCGCAGGAATGTAGCGTTTACAGTTCCTGGAGGTATTAGGGGTTAGGATTTAGCTGTAATATAATGCTAAGCTATGCAAGTTTAGAGCTGACATAACTGTGGAAGTCTACACTTTGTATAGTAATAATAAAAACTATAGCGCCAAATAGACTAGGGGTAAGATTGTTAGAAAGAAACGTCTTTAAAAAACATTAACATCACTCTTATAGCTCTTCGCGCGCGAGAATTTCAAACAGCGTTTTTGTTATTTTATTGTGTTTTATGTTATTGTGTATATAAAAAAAAGTTTCTTTGGGAACACAATAACTTAGAACACAATAAAATGACAAAAACGCTGTTTGAAATTCCCGCGCGCGCGCCTGTGTTCGATCATAGTAGGCACGAATCGGCACGATCTATCAGCTGATAGTCTGACCTCGGGAAGGGCAAAATCTAATAGTAGACGCGTTACACGCTCCCCCGCCACCCCCAGCGCTCCCTTTGTGCAATACTGACGTAATTAAATTAATTGTAAGTCAATGAGTATAAAAGAAGTATCTTTGGAAAGGTTATTCGTAGTCACGTGTTTAAGTATCGGTCACTAATTACCAGTCACTCAATATAAGAGCAAATAAATGATTTCTTTCTTTCTATAAGTATAGCCGTATAAGCAGATAAATAAATCCTTTGGCTTTGCCGTTGTCGGTGAAAATATAATTGTGACACGTAAATAAAGTATGAAAACGGTGATAGATTTACAACACGACGCGACGTCGACGGGTCCAGACTGCCAGTCAATGCTAATTACTTCTGAAATGTATTTCTAACGGACGAAACGTTTCGAAGGGAATCAAAGCATTGTTTGTATTTATTTTCGTTGTTACTGTTTGTTATTTCCGATTGTATTTTCGTTGGTACGTTAGTTCATTTTCCATTATAGTTCTTGTATTTCGATTTCTCGAACTGCCAATCTTGTTGGTATGTTCCTTTATTGGAATCAAGTTGCATAGAAAAATATGGATAAAGAAAAAAAATATTGTCTACGTTAGTTTGCTGAAAAAAGCTACAGTGGATAGCCTAATGGGGTAACCGGTGGATTGCCAGATTCAGTCTCGAGTCCGAACCCAAGGGACGCACCTCTTAGTTTTCTGATTCAGTGGTGAATTGTATTTTGGAGGTATGAGGAACAAGCCAGGTATAAAGTTCCTCATCCACCAATGAAAAGGGAGCATCCTCCAACCAGACGGATGTTGTGTCTGGTGGGCTAACTACGGCCCGACGGTTGTTGTCCGGAACTTGTATACGTTCAAACTCCGCGGATCACTTTAATACCGCGATGTAGGATGTCAATCGTTAGTTTGTATGTGGCGAGATAGATGTCGCTACGGTATAATTATCAATTGCTTCAAAACCGGTGTTGGAAAACCTTGGTCATGGGTTTCCCTCTTGGGACTAAACCTCTTGGGTACGAAAAGGCTCTGCCGGATTCCCAGTCCCCGCCATTCAAGACGAAGCGGGAACAACGCTGGTGGTTTTTAGTGGGTATACCGGGTCAAACCGGGGAGTCCCACATACCCCCCCCATACCCCGATGGGAGGGTATGCGTAATGCATTTTCCCCAGCGTCAAAAAAAAAAATCTCTTCCGTATTGACCCCGCTGTTACTTTTAGATACTCTTCCCACCTTCGTATCGGGCTTCCTCTCTTCCTTTTCATTTTTCTTGGGTATACCATTTTGCTACTGATTTTAATAACAACAACATATTATACAACAGCAGCTCATGCTTGAGATAGGGACTTTTTGGTCTCGCACAGGTCTTTTTAATTATTTCTTGTTTATTTTATCTATATTGTTGGTTCTTTTGTTTTATGTCATGTGCGTCCAAATAAAAGGTTTTCTTTCTTTCTTTCTTTTCTTTAAACACTTATTCTGTTAGAGTCTTGTACTATCACATGTTCAACCATAATTTAGGTTTCCAGTAGATAGGTTCTTGAGCATAACTAGCTGTTCTCAAGTCGGACGTTGTCCGACGACGTCCGGCGTTGTCCGGCAGTGTCCGGCTGAGTCCGGTGGCCGCAAACCGAACTAATTCAACTTGCTCTGTATTATGCGTTGGTCCGAGGTTTGCTAGCTTGGTTGATCAAGTTTCCGCGTAGTTCGCGATTCTAAGTCAATTAATAAACTATGGTGATATTATTTTGATATATTCTAGTTGGAATTTCGGTTCGGAGTTTCTGTTTTGTGAGGGGAAATGCGAGCTTAAGAGTGTTCTAAACCAGGCACCCTTTTATATCACACAGAACAAAACATGGCGCCCGTTATCCCCGAAGGGTTGGCAGAGGTATACTAGTAGTATGCCTACATTTTGTCAGTTATGGTGAAGTAACATGAGAGGCGAGCCTATTACTATCAATTAGGCATAAATCCAGTCTCCGGGGTCTTGAGAAATTCCAGATGGAAAAACTCAATAATGCTCGTCCGACCCTGGAATCTAACCTGAGACCTTGTGCTCATCAGTAGCGCTTGCGACCACTAGACTTACGAGGCAGTCACGAGGCCTTATACATTTTTTTTTTAATTTCCTAGTGCTTTACTGCAATCCCACCTGATGGTAAGCAGTGATGCAATCAATGATGGTAAAGCGCACTAGTTTATTAAGAGCCTATACACTCTAGCATTGAAGACACCTAAATTATAATCGGACGGGAAGACCGCAGCAGGCAAGTTGCTCTAGTCCTTCGATGTACCTACGCGGTATAAACGACGAGGCGAAACGCTTTGTCCGAATCTTTGGGTTGCCAACGATGTAAGGGTGGACACTCGCCGGTTGCCCGATGGAAGAAGGGTGATGGCGGAATCAATTCATGTAATTTCCGTGCACACTCTCCAAAATGTATCCTATCATCATTTTCAATTCTTAATACCAGATTATTTAAAAGTAAATTGTATTGTATTGTATTGTATATTGTGTCTTCGTTAATGCATGACATTATAAAGAGGTGTACTCTCAGACTTGTAGTAAAATAATAATATTAACCTTTCAATCGTGTCAATTTGAGACACAATAGAAAGACAATGATTTGATTGGCCTGTTGGTCTATTGGTTAGTGACCCTGACTGCTATGCCGGAGGTCGTGGGTTCGATTCCCACCCAGGACAAATGTTTGCGTAATGAGCACCATCATTTGTTCTGCGTCTGGGTGTAATTTATCAATAATATGTAGGTATTAATATGTATTATTATTTTTTATGTATTATGAAATATTTAAGTATGTTTATCAGCTGTTTAGTACCCATAACACTGCTCTTAGCTTAGCTCTTAGCTTAGCTTAGGACTAAATGGCGTTGTGTGAAAAGTTGTGGAATATTTATGTTATTATTATTGTAGAATTTACAAAATTTCTTGGTCACGTATTTTTTTTCTAACTATTTTGGGGTCAACTTGTTCAAATCATCAACCGTAGTACTAGTATAGTACTTATAGTGCGGTCGCTTAAAAAAAACCATCAAGGTATCTTTCTAAAAGTTTATGATAAAAAGAGTCAGAAAAAGATCTAGGTACTCACAGAAATAAATACCATTTTCTTTCATTTAATTTTGGCAGAAAATAACTACAAGATCAAACCACCCTGACTGTGGAGCTATTAACTCCTAAGCAAAGGTACCAACTGCTCCACTGTTGATCTTTGAATTCCGTTGAGTGGCCATAAGCGTGTTTTGTTCGACCGTTACTGGGAATTAAACGGGCTTAGGAAGGTCGCGAATCTGAGAATTAAACGGGCTTAGGAAGGTCGCGAATCTGAGAATTAAACGGGCTTAGGAAGGTCGCGAATCTGAGAATTAAACGGGCTTAGGAAGGTCGCGAATCTGAGAATTAAACGGGCTTAGGAAGGTCGCGAATCTGAGAATTAAACGGGCTTAGGAAGGTCGCGAATCTGAGAATTAAACGGGCTTAGGAAGGTCGCGAATCTGAGAATTAAACGGGCTTAGGAAGGTCGCGAATCTGAGAATTTCCTCCCTCTGTAAGACTATTTTGTATATCGGATGATTGTTTTCCAGGAACAGTTCAAGGATCGAATATAATTTCTGGAACGTTTAATTTTCACGGATTTTCATTAATATTTTGATTTTGAACTGAAATTCCTGGAAAGAGTTCGGCAATTTCTGACATTATACGTTTATCTTACTAACTCAAAAGCGTTTCTGTTCAGCATGAGGTACTGGGTACAATCCGGGCAGCCCAATAAATTGTTGCAAAATACTCCATTTAGATTTTTTCAGTAGCAGTCTGGAGTCTGAATTAATGCCTGGTTTGTTTTGAGAAAGGGGCTTTTTAAGGGCTTTAGAAGGTAGGTTTTTAAGGACTTGAAAACCTACCTAATTAGTAAAACCAATACTTTACTGTATACACCACACCACCGGGTACTTAAAACGTGTTGTTATATATTATTAAGATGTTTTATTGTAACCTTGTGATTATTTTTATTGATATAATCTCCTACACGTGTTTGATATAAACGTGTCTTCTCTTTCTACTTTTATTGTTGTTCTTTTCTTGTAATGGGACAATAGATCCATTCCATCTTTGAAATCTAATGGAAAAATTGGTTGATCGATTAAATTGATTTGTTGTTTTTTTTTCGCTAATCAAATTTCTTTATAATTTATTTTTTTGTTTTTACTTTGAATCTTTTTCTGTTTTTCTTGCATGCACTACACATGTTTAAGCAAATAAAGAATCTTGTCTTATCTTACCGGTATGACGGCCGGGGCTCAAACAGTTAAGCTTAGTTGATTTGTTTCAAAAATATATGTTTTGTTAGCTGTCTGAAATAAGGAACGAGAGACTGCGCCAAAGGTGACCTAGTAAGTAAAATTAGACGCAGTTGAGTTGGGATCAAAGGCAGGCGGCCGGAGGCGGCGCAGCGCCCGCATCTCAACAGAGGCCCATAATCAAAGAATAACAGGTCAAAACCTCTATGCAAGTCCGCAGCAGAAAACATTAAAAGATCTGTGGGATTACAAATCAAATAAAAAAAAAATATTTTTTTTTCAAATTCTTAGTCGTCGTGGTGACCCAGAATCTAAGGCGCGTACCTTTAATAAGTCGAGTTCAAGAGTTAAGAACTTCTGTACGCACTATAAAAGTTCTTGAACAAACTATCATATTTCGGAGGGAGTTGTAACTATGGTTTGAAATAAAACCCCGTGAGACACCTTAGCGTATTTTCAACCCCTGATGGTATGTCAAAGTAAGTCAAATCATTATTTTATTACTATTCGACCATTACGAGGCACTTTTAAACGTCAAAAAAATGAAAGTGATTCTAGTGTAGCCCCTTCCATTTCTTTCCCACTCATCACAGAAGGCAAAGAGCAATCAAAGTGATCCCTTCAATGGTTATTGGCCTACGGACAGGGGACTTAGGGCTGCCCACCGCTCCATCGAACACCAAACGTACATGGGGTGACGTGGACCGCCTGCATAAGTAGCGGGTCAAGATTTTATTAAATTAGGGAATGCGGTGGACACATGAGCGAATCCAGCGTCGATTACGTTAGGAATTGGATGGAATGCTGTGTGGTTTATTATTATTATTATTATTTAATTACAACGTTACAGTCTTATAACATAACATAGCATCTGCCAAACTGCAATGCAATTTGTCGGCAGTTAGTTATCGTGGAAATAGCACGAAATCATTTTTTTACTTAATTTAAACTAAACTATACTTAATAATTATATTATACTATACATATCTAGTAAGTAGGTCTTTTTTCAACAATCTTAGAGATTACCTAAATACCATTTTAACTATGTCTTGGCCCCCTCGGCGGCACCAGTTGACAAATGCCGTGAGACTACATCTCACTCATCTCAAGATATTTCCTGAACTGTAAGGTAAGGAAACCGTCCCTCAACATAGAATAGAATAGAATAGAATACTCTTTATTGTACACCATAAAAACTTACAAATAATAACTTTAAGGGGTACATAAAGTGTTACAATGGGCGGCCTTATCGCTAAAAGCGATCTCTTACAGACAACCTTTGGATGGACTTGATGGAGGAGGAGAAAAGATGAGTAGGCAGTTTGTGGTGTACTATTTACATAGATAATTAGCATACAAATATAAAATAAGTAGGTATAAATAAGAAAACAAAAAAAATAAAATAAATAAATACAATACATAAATACTAATAATTTACAGAGTAACAGACTGTTATGACGTGTTAGGAGAAAGGTAATAATTTTTAAGCATTCCTTTAAATGATGGTAATGTTTGAGCTTGTCTCACTGACACAGGCAAAGCATTCCATAGCCGAAGTAGGTATAAATTGGGGGTTCTGGATCACTTGCTCTCGCTTCGCTCGAGCGCGTGATCCAGAACTCCCCAATTTATACCTACTATCATTGACTTATCGATGTCTTTTTATCCACTACGGTTTTTTAAACTGATGAGCGAATGTTGCTACCGGTTCGTTGTAATTGTCTCCAGTTCACGACAGTTCGCTCGAACGGGTGATACAGAACTCTTCAATTTATACCGCCGTGTACTATCGTGACCTGCGATTCGGTCCACAATACAGCTGGTACTAAGGACGAATAATCATGACGTCATATTGACGACTGTGGTCATTGTTTTAGAGAAACATCGTTGAGACTCGTTAGCTCAGTTTGGTAAGAGCGTCGCCGATTACGGTCGGAGAAACGGAGGTCGGAGGTTCAAATCCTTCACGAGTCTCTTTTGTTCTTTTTCCTTTTTATTGTTTTTTTTTTGTAGATGTATATTTTTACGAATTGTTTTATATTTTAGTTTCTTTTATAAATAGACATCTTGATTTGTCGACATAATATTTTCCTTTCACAGCATTTAAATAAAAGCAATCAGGAAAGTTTTGAACATGCTGCAACCAAGGATCATCGTAAATCTCCCAATCTTCTATAACACCTCCACATGAGAAACAAGCTGCTTTATCATTTACACTATTTCCACAATAAAAAAATCCAGCATCAGCCATTTCCATCACTAATCTTCTCCTCGAATCAGCCGTTGCCCAATAATTATTAAATGAAAATTCACGCATTTTATGCGTGTTATACATGTCATAGCGTGGATTGTATTTATTTTGAGACATGTTCTGTTTAGTCACTCTGTACTTGTTGCTGCAGATAATTATAAAAGCACAATGAGGCTGTATAGTTATTGCTTGCAACTTATAAAGATTAACATTTAGGGGTTTGGGAGGGATGGAAAACTGCGTCTGTTATGAGGTAATAAAATTCAAGTGCATTCGCATGGCTAAATCCTCGGTGAGTATACACTACAAAAAGTACTACAGCACCATCTATGACACATCGGATGAACTAAAAACCACAAATCCTACATCGCGCAAGCAAAGTTTTCCGCGTCTTAAGACTATGAAACAACCGTCTGGTCGTCTCTAAAAAATGTGTTAGCGAGAGCAAGTGAGATCGCGACACATACGTGATCATTAGATCATGAAGGCTAGGTAGATGGTTATGTGCTTACGATTTATGATTACCGATAAGATTTCAATATGTAATTTTTTTTTCCCCACTGCTGGCACAAAGGTCTACTTCCTCAGAGAACAGTGGTGATGAAATAATTTACACAAATTAATACGCTAGCTTAGGTTCGAACCCGCGCCCTGCAACTTGTAAGTCGCAACTATTAGCACTGAGCCACCACTGCTCTCCTCTCTTACACTAAAATATGGGTTTGGGAGGGATAGGATACTGTAATCGTAAAAAATAAACAAGAAAATATTTATATCAAAATTTTATTATCTATACACCATCTTTTTAAACATAAAACATTTTTTAAAGCACATATTGAATTATGATAAATACAACTATACATATCATGACAATCTTTATATTTTTTGTACAAGCTTAACAAACTAGGACAATCTTTATCTTCTAAATTATTTACATTATTATTATTTGAAATATATTTTAACCATAATACTTTTTCTATACCTTTGGTGTAAACACATTTATCTTTTAAAATATTTTCAATCAAATTCTGATAATTTACGTAAGACACAAATCCTTCACCCCAGTATATCTTCCTATTACGTTCAATCCAAGTAACTTGCCGTTTTTCTGGCTCCGTCAAACCGCGAAATGGAAATGGCGGCTTAATTAAAAACACCTGAATTTTATTATTACATAATATAGCAATTTCTTTAATGATAAATAAATTTGATTCTGTTTTGAAACCTTGAACATCTACAATGGCAGTCATGATAACCTGCGCACTATGTTACTCAAAGGTTTGTATTCCACAAGACGATCGTTAATAATTAAACAATATCCAGCTGTGTTATCTGGTATTGGTGCTGAACATTCAATCTCCAAACGCACATCTACAGGACCTGTTTTCAAACTATCGTTTTGCCTTGAACAGTCTATGATAAAGAGAGGGGCCTTCTCTTTGAAACCGATTAAGTCAAGTAAGGGGTCTGCAGGACAGTTGTAATACGACTGACGAAATTTCACATACATTTCATATAATATACTGTATTTGTTCTCGGAAAAATTTAAGCATAGAGGCTCGTAAGGATAATATTGTGAATTCAAAAACAAAGTTACGTTAGTAACCCCACAGTGATCGAAAAGAGAACTGTCTTTGGTTTTACTATTTTTTCTACTGGTTTGTAAGCAAAAAATTACATACCGAGGTTTCTCTAATTGCGAGGCAGTCTTAACAGACCAGCAATGTTTTGTAGTTTTAGGGAGCAAAGGATACTCGTATAAATCCCAATTTCTAAAGGCTATCTGAATAGGTTTGTCTCTTTCTAAATGTTTAAGAAGCGTCAGTCGTTCCCGATCTGATACTTTTATATGTGGCACCCGCCATTGCACTTTTTGAATATCTATTTGAAAATGTGCAACATCGTCAGTTACTATAAAAGAGTTTAAGTTAGAGTTACTTCTATTCAGAATAAGTTCATGTTTACAATTTATTACAATTTTATTGTAATCCTCAGCAAATCCTAATATCTTATTAAGAGGAACAATAGCACTAAAATAACCATCGCTTTTAAATCCATCCATGTTCCAACCCCACAAGGCGGCGACTTTATTTTCTCCATCATTCATTGAAACGTATGACTTTATTGTTGATGTTATTCCAGAATTTTTAATACGATCTATTTCTATACCATTTATTTCGTATCTGATATCTTGAAACAAAAACATAACAGGGTTGTTACTGAACGTAATAGTTTTCTTAATAGGATTTCCATCTTTACCGAAGAACTTTGCTCGCCCTTCGACGTAAATTGAGCTGGCTGATGGCAGCACATATACGTCTTGCTGGTGTATGGGAATTCTGATTTCATCGTTTTCTCTAAAGCTGTTGTTGTAGGGATTGTACGAATGGACTTCATAACTTTCAATCGAAGTATCGAAGTGTGGTAATTCAGTAATCTGTAGCATATTCATACTTTTAAACCTAGGGCTTTAAGAAAATCTTTATTTGCTTTAGTTAATTTTATAACTTTTTTCTTACGTCTTTGCTCCTTAGTGGTTGTACGAGAAATAGGACGCTTTTTGTTAACTACAGGGTTTTTATAATATAATATCATTTTATTTTTCTTATATGAAGGCGTACTTCAATATTTTTATGTTCTTCTATAAAGTTAATACAGAACCCAAATTGATCAACTATCTTAATAGATATCGATGTAATAGTATTTTTGTTCACTGGAAAGTAAATGAGGTTTCGCGGTATTTCTATAATTCGTTGACCTGTAGCAGTATTAGATACAAATTCATGAATTATATGAGTTGGTAACCCGTTAGAGTATGAGCCGTGTACAAGATCACATTCGATTCTGATCACCGGAATAATGTTGTTATTAATACGTACATTTGGTATTGAATTTAATACTGAAAAGTATAACAAACCGCACTCATATTGACCAGATAAATACAGAGGCGGTTGAAAGAATGTATCCAATTCAGATTTATTTCCAGAGATGGTTACCGTTATAGACATGCTAGTAGACTGAACACTTTTAGGAGATCCTGTTCATTTTATTCCTTGACTACACCAAAAATTATTTAAAAAATGTAAACATAGGTGTCCGCAATTGTAAGGGTGGTCGCGCTGTATATTATCATAATTATAGTGTACTTTAGCTCCTAAGTATTTTATAAACTCCTTTGGTGGTTTAAGATTTCCATAACTATCAAAATATTCAATATAATCATTGTTTTTTGCATAGGCTACCCAATGAGAACCTGGATTTTTAGAACTATCTAAATTAAAAACTCCACACTCTTTTTTAAAAGGTTGTTTAGGGAACTCATCTCTCATAAATACACCTCGAAAATAAGGAATATTATTTCCATACTTCAAAATATCAAAGTTAGTTAAGGCTCGTTTGGGTAGCCGATATCTTAGTTTTTTTCTTTTGATATAAAAATTCCAAGCCCATGTTTATGCGGTTTAAGGTGTAAACCTTTTCCAATGCAAAGAGCTTCCATTTTTTCATTGTGTCTCTTCGATTCAGTCAATTGCTTTTTAGCTATCTTGAATTCATTTATAGTTTTGGCAATACCAGCTGCACCGCCTGCTAACGCTCCCACCGCCGATAATCCAGCAAAAATAGGAATCAAAGGTAATACACCACCACTTTTTGGTATAGGAATAACCCGAGGAAGTTTAATGGATGAATCGTCAGCTAATTCTCTGGCAGCCGCCATAGCTAATTTTATCGCCACTTTTTTGCACTTTGGCTTTAATTTTTTAAAGCGTCTTTTCGTTTTACTAATAACATTTTTAAATTTATTTTTTAACCCTTTTACCGATGTAATTTTCTGAGAGCGCTTTTTGCTGCATTTTTTTAGGCCAGAGCCGGTTTTAATTTTTGCAGACATTACCTTGCTTACTAAACGTGCCATAATTTTTTCGCATACACTCGCATCCAAGGCAACTGCTCGCACTTTTGCCCTTTTTAACAAAATTAAATCAGCTTTGTGACGATCCTTTAAGTTTGATGATTTGTGATAGGCAATATCGTGTTCTTTGCAATATTCGTCTAATTTATTAATACCTTTATCTCTATTTGCAAGCCTTTTAATTAATTTTGTGCCAGGGCCGCAATAATTGTATCCGGGTAAGTGCAACTCAAATGGTAAATTATTTATAAGCCAATTGAGAAGACTACTCTCTCCAATACACATCATAAGACTAATGAATCTGAATCAAGCACTATAATAAATACTTACACGCTTCATCAATGACTAACTATTGAGTAGATTTTATTATTATTTATAATATTATATTCGATTTATCAATCCAACTGTTTTCAGTAGAAGACAAACCTAGCCATTTTACTAAAACCCTGTTTCCTTTTCTTCTGAGAACTTTCTCGACTAGATACACATTATGATGTTTTGTCTTTTGAAGCTCTTGCACATAAAATGCTCCTAAAATAGGCTGGCCTCTGATGGTATCTTCAATTAAGTAGGTGATAGGAGTTGTATTTTGTATTTTTCGAATTTTAAATATTTCCGCTGACCAGTTAGGGGTATATCCTTTTTCAAATGTTCCTTTGTACTTACTGATACGTACATAATCACCTACTTTAAACTTGCTTCTTATACTATCATTTTTTACCAACCTTAAATATCTTTCTAATATTCGCTGTTTATTACTGTTATCCACGTTAGCGGGGATTTCATCAATTGTCCGATGGTAAGTGTGATTGTATTTGTAAATAATGTCATTAAGGGTATTATCTACCCAATTATAGTTGCCTTTAAAACTAAATTCCTTATAAAGTTTAGATTTCAATGTTCTGATAAATCGTTCAACTATCGAAGCCTTTTTTGTTGAGAAGGTTGAATAGTGATTAATTTCATTAGACTTCATAAGCTTTTTGAATTTATTATTATAAAATTCTGTTCCATTATCTGTTTGCAGATTTTTAGGAACACGTCCAATAGCTAGGAAAATTTTAAAACAGTTACACACATCATCTTTGGTTTTAGTTTTCAGAGGAAAAGCCCAAGCGTACTTTGAAAATGTATCAATAACAGCAAGAATAAATCTACAACTTTTATTTTCCTTCGAAATTGATTGCATATCAATTAAATCTGCTTGCCACAGGTCATCTATATCTTTCATAATAACATGTCTTCGAGGAAAGTTTACCCTTGCATTTTTATGAATTTCGTTTACCACATCAGCTTTGCTCATGTTCAAAATTCAGTACATTTGTCTTGAATTCATGTATAATACTGAATGTAAAGCATATTATTACGACTATTTATTCTTTAATCATGCCGGCTTCTTTTAATTCTTCAATTATCGATAAAATTTCATTATCATGGTTCGTATTACCAGCATCTCTTGAAGCTACTAATAGTTTCAATCTCTCGACTAATTCGTTAGGATCATCCCAATATACCAAGTCGATGTTGTTTTTGTATTTTTTTAGCGTTGGCAAGTTTCCACCAAGTTTAGTTTGAGAAAGTTTATCATCGATTGACGATTCAGAAAATAGGGGTTTGATTATTTTACAATATTTTATACCTTTGTCACCTTTTATTTGACCTTTACGATTAAAATCTCTTTTGTGTGCATTTGTATATTGTAACATATCCTTATATACAAGTTTATCTTCGCTTGATATTAACTTTAAATCAGGTTTTCTCCGAAGTAAAAGTTCTTTTAGACCAGCCGTTAAATTGTAAGCTTTGTTGCCGATTTTAATCAAAATGATATTATCGTTATTCATACTATCAATTTTAGAAAATGATACCGCCAAATTACCCATCATTAAAGTTTTGTTTTCACTTCTAATTCCAAATGGTATGCTAACACCATCATAAATATCAAAGATATCATCACCCTCTAACGACATTTCTAAATTATCTATAGATTCTTTTTTTGCATTTTCTTCAACGAATTGGGCAGAATTTAAATTTGCATCGTAATAATCATCGATTTTTGTAGATGAACTACTATTATCTTCATCGGATTCGATTTCTTCAGAGTAATTTAGAGTTGTATTTCCAATTTGTTTCATTTTTTCTTCAGATCTATTAGAATCAACTAGAGTTTTTAGAGGATCTGTGACAGGTTTTAGCATTTTATCAAGTGACAAGGTCATTGTATGTTCCTGATTTTTCATTTGTTTTATTTTTTTCTTTATGGAGTCGACAGACTTCACTAATTCCATTTTAATGTTTGCCTCCATCTTTCAATAAAAAAAAGCAACTGTATTCAGCTAAGAAAATAATAATACTAACGGCATTTATGTGTGTAATTCATATTTAAGTAACAACCTTCATTCAAAGTTTAAAAAAAATATCAAAATTTTGTCTATACCTTCCATTCTTTAATGGTGACTCTTTGCTAATAAGTAGAAAATTATAAGGGTTACTCCAAACAGTTTTACAAATGTCTTTAAACTGATTCCACAGTAGATCAGAATTTACATGTTCTTCATAGATATGCTTTAAGTTTACATCATCTTGTTTAAATATTATAAGAAAGTTAGCATTATCGCGTAACAACTGTTTCGGAATTTTCGAGTAGGTTTGCGATAGGTAAAAGCAGTCAATTTGCTTATGTCTACCCATGCAGAAATAATTCCGGATGTTTATTTGATTTTCACACACGACATCGTCAAATATAAATACAGAATTTGGTAAAGCCTTACTCGGAGATATGACATCTTTATCGTCATTGAACTCATTGAATTTTATCTGAGGCACTCTTCTTAATACTTCTCGTAAAAAACAATATTTTGGCTGGAAATTAGTCTTCGAGTAAAGGTAAAGGTTTTGAAATTTGAGCCCATTTTCATGCAATAACAAACTGATCACAACGTTTGTTTTACCACAATTAGAAGGACCGCAAATTATACAACGAATCGTATTTGGCAACAAAGCGCTATGTCTAATCTCTTGAGGAGACTCGCCAAGATTTATATTTTTAACGTTTAGCGATATGGGTTGTTTGATCAACTTCATCTTGTCAATTAATTTAATTAATACCTAACATAGACATATATACTTTATTTTGCACTATCTTTAAACTTGTCACTACAGGAACAGTTATATTCTCATCTTACAAGATAGGTACGTACAAATTGTGCTCATGTTACACATTAGCTCCAAATAACTTTTGTATGTATCTTCGATCAATAATTATTGATCGAAGGTATGTATCATAAAATAAGCGATCACTTCGCAGGTGTTCTTTGCCTAAAGCAGGTCATTTTGTTTATTATTTTATATTTTCAAGGTATGTTTTTTTTTTTTTTTTTTTTTTTTTTTAATTTGTTAACATAATTATTTAAACTAATAGTAATAATTAATTACATGTTTTTTTTTTTATACAGAAACATGTCACACTCGCCATCCTACAGCCCCGTCGACCCACAACATTTAAGGGTATGTAATTTTTAGGATTATCTTAAATTAAACATTAAAATCCATAGATAATGCTGTTTAGTTATAATATTCTTGGTATTCTTTCAGAATGTGATGGAAGACTCAGGCCCAGTTACCAATCCTTTTTATTATTATCAAGATAGCGAGAGCTGGTTTGCTGAAGTACCACCAAAAGTCTGTGAGAGTCAGATAAATAAACAAAAACAAAAGGAACAAACTTTAAAGAAAAAAAACAAGTCGAAGTCTCTGGAAAATACATCTTATATTATAAAGAGAGATACAGGACGCGTTCGTCACAAAGTAAAAATTATAATACATGACTTGGATGATAACAGTGAAATAAACTGCAGTGATCCCGATAGTGCAAGTGTAAATGTGCAATATTTAGTAAGAAGTGACTATGATGATATCATGCAAGAGACTGAACATTTAGTTGGGAAGATAGTTAAAAAATTAAGTGTTCCTAATTCTTTGTAAGCCTTGGCAAATGAGAAACTCCTATCAGTCTAATTATTGAAAGAGTATTATAATATAACTATTATTAATAAATACTTATAAAGAAATATTTGTAGTTTGATTTCTAATCCCAGTTTATATAAAATAAATCAGAAAATTTAAGACCTAATAAATCAGATATTGTGATTTGTGGATGATGTTATTAAGTCAATCTATTTTACTAAAGAATTAGCTGAATAGTTAAAAAATTAAGTTCGCTTACATGCAGACCTTAAATGCAATTTAGAAGTTATTCTTTAATTAAATGTAAAACAATTAAATTAAAATTGATTCTCTATACTGGGTTTTTAATCACACTAAGTTTGTATAGGTGATACCTCTTATGAATAAACACTGCATATAGTTATGACAAGCTTAGTCTTAGATATAAAAGTATCGATAGACTAACGTTATTCGTAACATCATTTTATACACAGTGTTTTTAAGAGACAAAATCTTTCGGAAAGGAAGAAAATAAAACAAATAAATATAGATTATATATTTATTAATTATAAGTAGTTACATTCATTTATTACATTATTGTATTCGATTATACACTTATTACACATTTAATTAAATTTGAATTAAATTTTATATCTTACAACATAGTTTAAACTCAGTAGAACAAATAGAATAATCTTACAAGTACTAAAGTATTGAACTATAATGTCCCCAAGGTAAAGTGTTGAAATTACCTTCAATTCTCTGCCTTTTATCGTCATCACTATTAAGTACCAGCTTATTTATTTTTTGTGTAAATACTTGATGATTTTTAGATCTTATAACATACATATCACCTCGAAGGTTATCATTAAACATTAATGCCCTTTTATATTTTTCAATATCCAATTTTTTCGTTATCGGCTTTGTTACTCCCTTTGCTTTCTTTATAGTTTTATTTTCAGTGCGTACACAATACAACTTAGCTCGTAAACCTACAAATTCTGAAATAATCTCTCCACTCAATTCGTCTTTGAAATAGCCTGGCGTTTTCATGTTGGCTTTAGGTAGCCCATATATATTGTTATCCTCAAAATTGCTTGTGTCAAAATAACGAATATTGTTTTTCATATCCTCATAAAAATCGTCAGTTTTTACAAAATAAAGTAAACTGTCAGTATCAGTATAGCATAAAATTACATTGTTTCCATACATTTTTTTAATTACAGAATAATGAAAATGATATAAGTGTGTTTTAGAAATTTCAAGAATAGAAAATCCGATATATATAGGCCGATCTAATACAACTTTTGTCTTATTTAATTGAATAGCTACTAAATTTTCGGATATAATTGACAAGTCTTTAAAATGCGGTGCACTAATATACCTTTCAGCGCCATACAATTTGTTGGTTGTATTTAACTTATCTTTCCATAATTTTACGAGCCTCACATCAACTTGTTTCCGCTTGTTTTCAATTGTTTTTCCAAAAATAGAATTGTTTTGTTTCTTAAAAAAATCGCTTTCAAAATCCGATTTAGCTTTTTGCCTAAGAGAAGTATTTAATAAAATGTATGGTTTTAAAAAGCTATCTTGATAGAATGATAATATTCTATATATTTTTAACAATATTAAACCATTTTTTAAGCACTCTTGTAAATGTATATAATGGATAACAAAACGATGTTTGCTGTGTAAATTTGCAATTAATTTTTTACATTTGCTTTGCATAGGAGAATATTTTTCGGCAGCAAATGGCAGATCCGAATGAGCATTATGAATGTTAGGCGGGTAATATAAATCTACCTCTAAAATGTATCCTTTATCTCCGTTTTTGTCAACATCATTTATATTGAAGTTATTTAATTCATTATCATTAAGAAATCGGAAGTTACGCATTGGAAGTTTCTGCATCATTGCAAAGCCGTATAAATTTACACAGTCCAGATAAATAAGGTATGTGCTTGCCTTGTCCTTATTATACGATGGTTGATATTTGTTATTAGCTTTGGCATATCTTAATGAGCATTGGGCAAGACCTCCTCGAATTCCATTTTCTAACATTTGGTACATTTCTACATCCGATATTAAATCAAGCTCTACTTTAGTATACATTAGCATAGCATCCCAGCTTAACGATGGTGATGAAACATAATAGCATGGGTCTAAATTATAATAAAGTAAACTCATTTCTCGAAACTTTTCGAAAATATCGCATAATAACAGCACATCACATTTTAAATAAAGGTCTGTATACTCTCCTAAATTTTTTATTTTAAAAGTTTGCCATACGTTTAAAGCATGCTGATAATTTTCAGCTGAAATATTTTCTCCCGTTAGTTGATTGAAAAATTTTGACTGTTCTGGCAGTTGGGTTTCATCATATTTTTCCCATTTGTCTACATAATCATAACAATATACACCTTTTCTACACGCTAAATTAAATAAACAATCCTGATTAAAAAACAAGCGCAGGTGTTGAAAATCATCCGAGTGTAACATTTTTACCAATTTATCTAAACTAGTACTTAAAAAGTTAAACGAATCAATAAATTTCAACTGAACTATATTTTTATCGGCAAGAGGTATGATTTTTGTGAACGATATGTACTTTTCTTTCGATTTAGGAATTAAAGTTATTCTGCCAATTACATCCGACAGCTCTTTTATAAATAAATGTGAATCATATCCAGATAGATTGTGAAAAATTATAGGTATGAACTGGCATTGTTTCAAATTTAAATTACAAGCATTGTGTGCAGGACCTCTATATTTACCTGTGAAATGATCATGATCTTTAACTTTTTTATCATTTTGTGCAAACTTAGTTTTACATATGTGGCATAATTGAACTGTTTTGAATGAGTTTAACTCGTCAGACGTAAGAGGTAACATTGGCTGTTTATTTTGTAATATTTTATACAGCCTTTTTAGGTCATTTGTAATGGTTTCAACAAATTTTTGCGCACAGTTTGGCCCTCTATAACTAACGAAATCATTTAATTCAGGTTTAGATTTGCAACAAATATAATAAGCATACGATGATGCTTCATGGGCCTGTACAGATTCAGTAAAAAGCGATTTATTTTTGTCCGAGTAATTGCAAAGCAAACTTTCAAAATCTCCATATATTACAATTGGAATTCTTTGGGTTTTTTCAAAGTTTGAAAATTTTAATTTGCTATTTTCACCAGGCAAAACTGTTTTTATTCTACTACAATCGTGATTTAATAATTTGTCTTCATTGTCATAATACAAAAAACACTCATCACACAAAAATACTTTAGATTTATGTTTGGTTAATTGTCTGTGCACAAGGCGACTAAAGTTTTTTATTAAACAAAAATGGGCTTTATCGTCTTTCGTTATATACAACAAATTGACGTGTGTAAGCTTTCGTTCGTATGTCAAATATAGAGGACCCGTTACATGATTATTAGCTTCAAGACCATAAACATTCACACTTATAGAAGGATTATTTTTCTCAAAGATTTTAATATCATCGAAACTTGGTGGAAAAGACATATCATTTATTTTTAAAAGCAGCGTATAGTGTGGGTACGATTGCATTCTATTAGCATTTAGTCTCTTTGGGAACATGTGGGCAATAATACACCACAAAAAACAATGATTGTCATTGTTGCGTATATTCAAACACGACTTTGTGTTTTTTATAACCTTAGGCAATTCTAAATATGTTCCAGCTCTTAAAGGATTGTACTTGTTTATGTTTATTTCCAAATGGTTTATACAATCAATAGTCCAACCAGATTCGGCAAGTTCAAACTCTAAACATTTAGATATTAATTTCTCAGAGCATTTAAAATACATACTATAAATATTTGTATTCGGAACTGCTATCATATATTTGGTATTGAAAGATTTCATAGAGCTTTCATTATTTTTTGGCAAAATATATGACACAAATAATTCAAAATTGACTTTAATTGCTTTATGTTTTTGAATCATAAGATTGATAATATCACATACGGATTTTGAAATTTGATTTAAAAACGTTTCTGGAGTTATTGTTACTTCATTAGATTTAAGTGGATTCACTTTGTAACTTATGATTCTATTTTTAAACGCTGTAGCAATAATTTGAATATTTTCGAATTCGGAGCAGAGCAATCGATTAGATTTATGAATATTTGTTCTACTGTGTGCTGATAATTTTGAAACATAAATATTACAGTCTTTACAAAAAAACATGTTTATTAAACTTATCTTATAAAAAAAAATTTTTTTCAATTTCAGAATTTCTTATTTCGGGTTTTTTTTTTTTAAATAATCAAGTTTCAATTTCGAAATTTCTTTGTTCAGGTTTTTTTTTAAACTTCTCAGTTTTCAATTTCAGAATTTATTATTTCGAGTTTTCAAATTTCGGAGTTATTCATTTCTTAGTTCGAAACTCTGCAAAAGTACATGTAAAATAATTATTTTAAATAAAAAAAAAATATTCTCACATTTCTTTATAAAGACTGTATCTAAAATATTTCAATTTCGAAATTTCTATTTCAGGTCTTAAACTTCTCAGTTTTCAATTTCAGAATTTCGTATTTCGAGTTTTCAAATTTAGGAGTTATTCATTTCTTAGTTCGAAACTCTGAAAAAGTACATGTAAAATAATCATTTCAAATCAATAAAATATTCTCACATTTCTTAATAAAGACTGTATCTAATATATTTCAATTTCTAAATTTCTATTTCAGGTTTAAACTTCTCAGTTTTCAATTTCAGAATTTCGTATTTTGAGTATTCAAATTTCGGAGTTATTCATTTCTTGGTTCGAAACTGAAAAAGTACATGTAAAATAATCATTTTAAATCAATAAAATATTCTCACATTTCTTTATAAAGACTGTATCTAATATATTTCAATTTCTAAATTTCTATTTCAGGTTTAAACTTCTCAGTTTTCAATTTCAGAATTTCGTATTTCGAGTTTTCAAATTTCGGAGTTATTCATTTCTTAGTTCGAAAACTGAAAAAGTACATGTAAAATAATCATTTTAAATCAATAAAATATTCTCACATTTCTTAATAAAGACTATATCTAATATATTTCAATTTCTAAATTTCTATTTCAGGTTTTTAAACTTCTCAGTTTCAATTTCAGAATTTCTTATTTCGAGTTTTCAAATTTCGGAGTTTTTAATTTCTTAGTTAGAAACTCTGAAAAAGTACATGTAAAATAATTATTTTAAATCAAGAAAATATTCTCATATTTCTTAATAAAGACTGTATCTAAAATATTTCAATTTCGAAATTTCTATTTCAGGTCTTAAACTTCTCAGTTTTCAATTTCAGAATTTCGTATTTCGAGTTTTCAAATTTCGGAGTTATTCATTTCTTAGTTCGAAACTCTGAAAAAGTACATGTAAAATAATCATTTCAAATCAATAAAATATTCTAATATAATTATTATCTAATATAATTTATGTCATGTTTATATGTCTATATTTCAGTTTGTTTATATAATTAAAATAGATTTAAACTTAGGAAAAAAAAAGATTAAACAGATTTATATTAAAGTTATTAGCAAATTACAAAAAACTCGCGTAAAAGAGCGTGGTTAAAATATAGGAAATTGAATAACATTAAATTTCATTTATTTCTATATAGAATAGGCCGAATATCTTTAAATTCAGCCTTTCCAGTATTCACAAGGCGTGTTAAAGCTTTCCACACAACATTATCTATATCAGTTGATAATTTTAACGTGGCAATAGATTGTTTCCAACGCTCGTTTGGGGCAAGCTTTTCCACTTCGTTCGTATTATAAACTTTTAATTCGAAATAATACTTTCCAACCCTGCCCGGGTCTGATTGGAAGGTATAACCATCAGCGACTCGTTGAGTGAAGCAGCTCTTCAGATTGGCAGCACGGATCAGCGGTCGAGACGATTCATCCTGAAATACATAAGATATCTAGTTTTAATTTATTAAAAATAATAAATCGCGAGCGCAAGTACCTAATTAAAAATAACATACCTATATAAAAAAATAAAAATAGGTAAATTTCGAGACTTCCACATTGTTTAATCTACCGTTACCATAATTATAGATATAATCTATTAGAAAAGTCTATTTCAACTCTCATATCTGCAAAATGAGTAACATTTTTGATGGAGAAAATCATACACTGTGAAACACTGATAGTTTATGAATGTTTATTATGAAATGAAAATTTAACATGTTAAATAACACAAAAAAAAAACTTACCTCAGAATCTGAAACGATGGTATTATTCCGTTTTCTTTTTGGAACTGGTGTTGTTACAACTGGTGATCCGTCGCTATCTGATGATTCTGAAGCGAAAGGGTTTTTGGAAAGCACCGCCTTCTTCTTCTGAGTCACTTTTGCAACTCTCTTCACAGGTTTTTTTTTTGAGCCGCCGCTGGCTTCTCTTTTGTTACTCGAGACACTGAAGGCTCGGAGTCCTCTTCTTCAACCCAAAAAGGATTAATCATCGACTGAGCCCTGAAAACATGATTACAATGTAATAAATATTTTGTTACCAACGTTCGTAACAACATGAACATGAAATGAATGTAATGAATACTTTAGATGACTTAGGAATTGAACCCAGGTCTTATGTTTATTGCATGACATAGCAACGAAGCAAGAATTATTAAACGTTTCTAAAAATATTAACATTAAACTACAAATACACATACAGTACAAGTACGTAGCAACCTACAATAGTTTTTGAAATATTAAACAAATATACATATTATCTAAACTTAATTCATTCATTTCAGTCGTAAAACAATTAACTATTACAGTCGTGCATATTGACGAAAAAAAAAATGATAAAGTAAAATTTATAATACTCACATACTTAAACTTTGTTTCAACTGCAACACTTATGAACAACCACAAACAAATTTAAACTCACTGTTCAGTGAAATGCACTTCAGCACAACAATGACAAGATGTAAGAAATGATAATTATCTCAGATGCTTATTTTATAGACCTAAATCCTAAAGCCTTAGTCATAATTGAGTTCCCAAAAAATAATGACTTCAAAATTTTATTTAAAAAAAAATTGTTATTAGAATTTCATCTCTAACACCTGAGCACTTAAAGTAGATTTTATTTTATTAATTTCTCGTACTGAAATCGCAATGTGAATGCTTCCGAATACTCTAGTTATGGAAAGTGTTTTCACAGCACTTTATCCTTATTAGTGTTTTTGGAGGCGACTTGAGACGAACATTGTAAAAGGAATGAGGTGTCCATTAACTCTGTCGGAATACATACAAACATATGAGAAACCAATAAAATGAGGTCTCTGGTAGTTATTTGTCATGTATACAGAAATGTTGCCTTATTCTTGACGACTCGAATGGTGCAGCGGTAGTGAGGCTGCCCTACGGTCTTAGGGTCCCGGGTTCGAATCTCGGTACAAAAAGTATCTATGTAGTATATCAACTATCTGGTGTCCACGACACAAACCTCGTTGCTTCACTAGATGGCAGTGTGTGTAATGTCCAGCGATAATTATTTATTTTATTTTTTCTTAAAACTCTCAAGTCGTAAAGGCTGTGTTAGATATAGCTATCCTGCTCATTTTAATATTAATGGAAAGGGATGGCAATAGATTTCTAAGTGATTTTTGTTATAGAACTCTTAATAAGATATTACAGAAATAGGCTAAGGAATATTGAGCGTTGGGGAAATCAAACACTCAGAACTTTAAGTAGGTAATAATAATACATATATTTATTAAAAGAGTAATTAATCTTCTAAGAAATAACAGATTCCTTACCTAATCTGACATCAATGCATATATTAGTAGAAGCGATTTTTATTACACTACATAAAAAAAAACAACCGTTCATACTTATTGGAATTATCTTAATTACTTACACATAACACACAACTTACATATAAAAATAAACATAAAATCATTAATTATAAATTCTCGCGAATTTTACTTATAAGGTTTTCTAAATCTAAGTATATATCACTAGTGACCGCATTTTCAGTTATAAATTGCACACACTTATTTGCACTGCACTCGCAAGATTTCTCTGGTAAATTATCACTTTCGTATATCTCAATTTTGATTGCGCATGTCCTTGAAGATGTATTTGGCGCCCTGGTTTTGATATATGAGTAGTTTTGCTGTCTTTCGCGTTTCTGTGGAGGGCCTGTCGCATCATTTTTTCTCTTCAAATTGAGTCGTGATGAAACCGATTCCTTCAGTTGCTTGTTGGGGATAAAATTAAAAAGATCCTCGCCGTCCTGAAAACAGAAATAAATAGTGTTATAAATATAGATACATACAATGCCTACATTATAATTATTAAAAATATTAAAATCAATAATAATAACTATTACTTACCGACATTGTGCTTGAATCAAACAAAATAAATGTGTTTACTGTGTTACAGTCAAAAGCTTTCTTCTACAATCTGTACAAAACAGATTCTTTTATGGCGTATAAATGCATGTCTTGTAATTCACGTCTTTACGGTTTAAATTTCTTCATAACAATGCCTATTTTATCTAAACATCATGCTTGGTAGTAGAATCAAGTCGAAACATGTCGATATCAACAATGTGCCTGTGTACT
The DNA here is from genome assembly GCA_921972225.1 of Euplexia lucipara. Classification (NCBI taxonomy): domain Eukaryota; kingdom Metazoa; phylum Arthropoda; class Insecta; order Lepidoptera; family Noctuidae; genus Euplexia; species Euplexia lucipara. The sequence continues at coordinate 1,966,368 of OV179147.1, read as the reverse complement.
ATACGGAATGCCTTTGCATTAAATTGGCAAATCGCGTTATTTCTACTGATAGCAATATGAACTTAAATTGTATAAAAATAAGATCTAATTTAGAACAACTGAAACTATTGAAGTGCAAAGAAAAAGGTCTTAACTATCATTTTTGGTTGCACTGGAATTAGAAAACTGCTGGGTTACATTATGTTTGTAGTTCCAAAAATTTAATAAATTAATTATTAGGACAAAGTGGTCCAATATTTTGTCACATCTCTAAAGACACATTTGGCGCATTGGTTAAGAGTGCGACATCACAATGTAAATAGTAGGTTTAATAGATGCCTTAACAAATGCGTCAAAAGTGTTTTGCTGGTTCGATTCCCGCACAGAACAAATGAATATTTGTTCCAGTTCCAGCTTGGTTTTTATGATTTTTTACATTATTTTATATTATAATCAATTACTCTATCTCCATAATACAGTTAAGTAAAAAAAAAAAAAACAATCCTCAATTCTTTTTCTGGATTTCTATCCGTATCCAAGGCACCGATGACATTAACTTGCACGGTTGCTAATATATTGAACGCTGTAGCGCTCAATACATTTCGGTTTAACGCGGTGCAGCTATCGAACATGATATTGTTGTAATGTACGCTCGATAGTTTTGCTCCACTGTAGTTCGACGCCACGCCAACGATCGCGATAATGTGCGACGGTATAAATTGAGGAGTTCTGAATCTGATCAACCGTTCGAGTGAACTGCTGTGAACTGGAGGCAATCACAAAGAAACGGTAGCAACAATTCGCTCATCAGTTTAAAAACCGTAGTGGATAAAAATACATCGACAAGTCAATGATAGGTATAAATTGGGGAGTTCTGGATCACGCGCTCGAGCAAAGCGAGAGACAATTACAACGAACCGGTAGCAACATTCGCTCATCAGTTTAAAAACCGTAGTGGATAAAAAGACATCGATAAGTCAATGATAGTAGGTATAAATTGGGGAGTTCTGGATCACGCGCTCGAGCGAGAGCGAGTGATCCAGAACCCCCAATTATAACCTACTAGCCGAACAGCTTCCACTGTGAACGATTTTCCGTAGAAATTAGTGGTATGCATGGGCATATCTTGACTCAAGTTTTCTGATGACCTTAGATATCTATTATAGCAACTGAGGCCTCCGATTGGCCGTCACAGCTATGGACACATTGACATGTAGTGTTTTCTTAGGACACAGGACACTTATAAGGTGGTTTTTGCGTTTAATGCGATCGATTACACCTTCCGGTACCTAGCTCATTAATTAATGTAGGTGTTATCCATCGTCTCGTGCGCTTACTATAATAATTGTTTACTTTTGGGACCTGTAGCTTGCAAGTTACTACTTAAAAAGGCAATGTTCATGGTGAATTATTTACCTGATAGACCCAGCGTGAAATTTATAATTCCTGTTTGTGTGTGTTGAGCAAAATATTTACTTAAGATCGATGTTAGTTTTTTTTTGCATTTATTTATATTATTTCACATACAAATAAACGAAGAAATACAAACACAAAAGTACTCTAACATTTTACCTTTATTTCACCACATGAACATTTAATGTTTCTTTTAATTTTAACCCCTCTTTTGACGCAGTTGGGTACAAAAAATACATTCCTCGCGATGCAGGTGCCAACTTTACTGACAATATTGTATCTAGGTACATCCATTTTCGAAGCTAATTTAATTTGCACTTCAAAGTGCCCGACATCTAACATGATGGCAGAAGCGGCTGCACGTTATTGCTGAACGCTCTTAAACGAACAAGATATAACAAAACGTACCTATTCCTGGAGCAGTCGTTTTAAATGCATGGTTGCTATTTCAGAACACACGAGTCTTCCTAAATGTGTTACTGTCAATGAAACTTTTTCGTGTAGGCGATACTCGTATTGTAGGATTATTTTGTGTGTTCTTTTGGAGATAGAAAGAAAGACAGCAATAATTTAGCTCAAAGGCACACATTATTAATAATTTGGAGGTATGAGAAACTGGGTGTACAGTTCCTTATCCACCATTGAAAAGGGAGGATCCTCCGACCAGACGGGTGTTGTGTCTGGTGGGCTAACTACTGCCCGACGGTTGTAGTCGGGAACTTGTATACGTTCAAATTGCGCGGATAACTCTGATACCGCGATGTAGGATATCGGTCATTAGTTCGTATGTGGCGAGATAGGTGTCGCTACAATAGAAACATTAATAACAGTCGACAGAAAACCACATCAAAATCGGTCCATACGTTTGGGAGTTACGATGCCACTGACACATAATAGATTAACACGTCAAACTTTTAAAACCTCTCTTTTTGCGTCGGGGGTTAAAAAATAATTTAATTTTACTACAAACATTTTATAACATTAACATTATTTGCTTTGCATCTATGCCAAATTAATGCAGTGTTATTCTGTCAAAATTTTGGGTAAAAAAAGGAACTGTTAATTCCTAGCCTGACTTATAAGGTTCAGATATTTTGGATACGGAACCATACATTTTCTTAAAAATATTTTATATTAAAGTAGGTGTAAAGTGTCTCATGGCTGCCCGAAGAAGATCCATTTTAGCGGCAATACCTGAATGAATTATGAATAATTATGTGTTAACCTAGAGACAAAAGGTTTAGAGTATGAAAAGTTTAGGCAGTCCTTTAAACAGCTGGATGTTTGCAAAACCATTTTTTTTGGTTACTGGTCGTATTTCGCCATAATACTACCGAATTTTTACTCTCCCCACAAACGTCGTAAATCACGCGAGCGAAACCGCAGGAAGAGCCAGTTATATCCATAACGAAAAACACAATACTGGAGCGTTTCACGGTTTTATAGTTGAGATTTTTCTTTCATTAGCAAATGCCGCTCAAGTGGTTTTTTGTAGTAAAGTGGGCCATAACAATGAATCCACCTTACTGTTGAACCGAGTGGAACGGTGAGTGGGCTAAAATCGAAAATAAAGCTTCGCGAACGTGTTTTCTAATGACTTTTCTTGAGATCTTGTTAAGGATTTGAAATGTACAAAGGGCAGGCAGACAATTAATGTTGAGAGGACATTTTCAGGTGATTTTCTACGAATTAAAACGACCTTTGTTTATCCTTGATGCTTTAATTGCTTGAGATTTATTTATAATTCTATTAATGAATACAAACTCTTATCAAAAGGGGATTGTCTCGACCCGACAACCCAAAACAGATTGTCTTGGCTCTTTTTATGTACAGATGCCAGCACATCAAACTACCTCAAACTGTAAATTTTTCCTATTATTGAACATGAACCTTATTCTGTTTGTAATAAAGTTAAAAACTGCCAAAGAAATCGGGATAGATTGATATGCTGGCCCTTAAGAAATAATAAGAATAGGACATAAGAAAGAACAATTTAAACCTAATATTAACTCAGACTTATTTTTGACAACAGACATAATTATGAAACCAAATCTCACAGGCCTATAAGGCAGGATAAACACCCTGGCATTTAAGGGTCTAGACAAAGTTACATTATTATTACCCAAACCTGAAATATATGGAATAGACATCAGCTTCCAAAATTCTGAATTCCATGCATTTCGGACTTACCGAACTTCACTGAAGAAAAACAAGAAGAAAGTTTCGAGTCAGAATGTAGACGGATGATTAGAGCAATAAAAGAACGATGGAATGTGTTAAAAAATAAAAATAAAATATGAAGAATACTTTTTATTCTACACCATAAAAACTCACAAATAATAACTTTAAGCTAATACAACTTTACTCAGGTTGTTTGACTTTGCACTCACTACGACTTAAATGACACATTGATTTTCATTTTGAATTTCCTTTGAGAACATAACCTGTGTTTCCAAAGGGGTAAGGTAGAAGTGTGACTATATAGTACTTCCAATTCTGGCTGTTATGTTTAATCACATGACATGTAATAGGGAACAAGCTTGTTGCCTCAGTTCAGCTACAAATTTAAATTACGGGCTGCTACTGAGAAATGCTTGATGGAAATACCCAACAATACTTTTCCCAACCCAGGAATCAAGTATACAACTTTAAGCTTACGACCAACGTAGTAAAACATTTTACTTTAATATTGAATACGACGAACACAAAAAAGTAATGTTGGCCTTGTTCTTTTAGAGGTATAAGAGTGTAAAGTACCCCAACCTCCATAGAAAAGGGAGGATCCTTCGACCAGAAGAATGTTGTGTCTGGTGGGCTAATACTGCCCGACGGTTGTTGTAGGGATTTTGTTTACATTCGATCGCGCGGGTGACTTTAACATCGCGATGTAGGATATCAGTCTTTAGTTTTTATGAGGCGAGATAGATGTCGCTACATACTTTCACCTTATAACTTTATACATGCTGGCCTGTGCCGCGGCAGCCGAGCGCCGCGGCCGCCGAGCGTCAGATCTCTTTCTATTGTTGGTGAATCATTTGGGTTAGATGAGGTTATAACAGTATGATGTTTTCTGATATTTACTTAACCACTACAGAATTTGGGCAGAAAATCAGTAAATATGAAAATTAGGTCAACTGAACGTTATTTAAAAAAATTCTCATAACTGTAAACTCTATAAAACAAAATTAATGCGTTTAAAAATTTTAAAATAAAAAAACTTTTTTGCAAAAAATAAAACCGACTTCAAAAAAAACACTAAACGGTGTAAAATAACTCTAAATTCGGAAGTCTGTGGCTTTGGTGGGTTTGTCTTACTCATGATGGGCCACCGACTTCCGAATTTAGAGTTATTTTACACCGTTTAGTGTTTTTTTTGAAGTCGGTTTTATTTTTTGCAAAAAAGTTTTTATTTTTCCATTTTTAGTTGTTACCATAAAAATACTTGCCATGAATTTATTAATATAAAATAAATTCATGGCAAGTATTTTTATGGTAACAACGTACGTACCCCGACGTTACGTAAAATTTCATGGCTTAAGTGTTATTTTTAACTTTTTAAATGTTTTACTTTTTTGCGGTGGGGGTTTTTAAATTTTTAATTTAATTTTTATTTTTAAATTTTTAAACGAATTAATTTTGTTTTATAGAGTTTACATTTATGAAAATTTTTCAGTGCATTGTTTGTAGAGTCAAATGCTGGTTAAAACGAATCCAAATACGACATATCTGTTATTATTTTGTCAAGAGTCTACCTACTGGTGTGCTGGATAGCCTGGCTGCAGCATCAGCTCATCCTGTTGCCATCAGTGCATTGTGGTTAGAATCAAATGCTGGTTGAAATGAATCCAAACACGACATATCTGCTATTATTTTGTCAAGAGTCTACCTACTGGTGTGCTGGATAGCCTGGCTGCAGCATCAGCTCATCCAATTGCCGTCAGTGCATTGTGTACAGAATCAAATGCAGGTTAAAATGAATCCAAACACGACATATCTGCTGTTATTTTCCCAAGAGTGTATTAGTCTGCTAGATATCCTGGCTGCATCAGACCAAATACACCATAATGTTGCTTGTTAATATTACACACATGGGTGTTTGAAATTTTAAGACACACATATGTTTGTAAGTAAAGTTAATACCCATAGACGTCTAAAATAGCAACGGAAGCTAACACAAAAGAGCTGATAGCCTTGAAACGGCTGAACCGATTTTGATGAATTATATCTAAGAACCATTGCAAGAAACCCTGCTTTCAAATAAAAAAAACCGCATCTAAATCGGTTCACCCGTTTGGGCGCTACGGTGCCACAGACAGACAGACAGACAGACACACACACATAGCGGTGAAACTTATAACACCCCTCTTTTTGCGTCGGGGGTTAAAAAGAGCAATATACGAATAAAAATTTTATGAGATGAACGTTATACTAAATGTTATTAGAGTAAAAGAAGTTTATATGAAATGTAATATTATAACACATGAAATTAGGTTTCTTGTTTTTATAGCATATGAAAATTATATCATGTGAACATAATGTTCACATGATATAATTTTCAAGTGATAATATATTTTCTGTTATTATTACACACCCCATGTGATTCCAAGTCTTATGAGTCCCTGACTTAGCATCTCATACCTTTTAGAAAAATCTGTCAGGCATGCCATTCCTCGCGATGTTTTCCTTCACCGTTTTTGAAGCAAATTACACAATACACATATGAATTCCGAAAGTCAGAGGTGTGTGCTTTGGGTTCGAACTTAAGACCTATGATTTAGCAATCCGCTGGTCACGTCACTAGACTATAATACTTATGAATTAATTTAAAAAAAGACACATTGGTTCTTGTCTGGATTGGAACTGTAACTTTTAGTACCCATAGGATATTCCTCTGGACTATCCCGACATTCACGACCTAACAAAATAACACAATAAAACTTTCCTACGCAGTAATAAAATTCTCAAAGAAAATATTTACGCGAGAGTTAATCATTTCAACGTCCACTCCTCTCCAACGAGGAAACTTGTCGGTACATTTACATACTTAATCAAGTTTCAAATGAAACTCTGAACTTTTTGCTGGCGACCCTTCGTTGCGAACTGTTACGACTGACTTCGTGCTTAGAAGTAAACAACTCATTTCTGAATCAAAGATCTTGACGTGAAACGACTTTATGTAGCTTTTTGTAAGTCTGTAAGTGAGTTCACAAAAACCATGATGAATATAGTATGTTATAATTATAAAATTGTAATTACGGCCACGCTATCGAATAAAATTAGGAAATGTAACATTTAAAAACACACACACATACATGTTACATACATACGTTGTTGTATACATGTTTCTTAAAATCTTCGAAAAATTTGTTAAATTATTATTGGTTAAACTTACATAATATGATTTTAATAATTATAATCTTAATCCAGACTTTAACCTTTCAATCGTGTCAATTAGAGACACAATAAAAAAAAACATGAAATGAAAAAGTTTTTATTTGTAACTTAAGGCAAATACATTAGTAAAATGTAATCTATTCTGCCAAACTACAGAGCAGTTTGTTGGCAGACGTAGCTCCCACGATACACTCAATATTAACGTATGTACGTTCACTTTTCCATTTACATAATAAAATTACAAAAATAATCTGATCACAACCAAATTTCTGCAGAATACTATAAACATGTTAAACTACTAGATTTAAATTTTAAACTGCAGATTTGAGAAATTGCTGAGGTTTTCACTAAAGTTAGACAAAAGATAAGATTCAACTTTGTTTTTAAATGTTCTTTTTGTTACATAAGATAATGACAGCGTGCACACCGGTGTCCTCTTGGGGTTTAATCAATTAAAAGAGACCTCTGAGTTTTCTTCGGTATTTCTTCTCAGCAATTTCGTCAATTTATAGAATTATCAGAGATAGTATGAAATTCTAAGTTCGATTTTCGAGGTCAGGCAAATGTTACTGGGTTTTTCATCTGGAATTTCTTAGAAGTATTCCGGTGTCTGTGCCAGATTGATGATTAATTTCACCGCCTATAGTATATAGGACTAAAAAATTAACCAGTTATTTTTGGTCTGATCCTTTAGGAAATACAGGCGTAAAATCCATTATTATAAATTATTTTTTAGACCAAGTCTCTAGATGACTAGGATTTAATAAAAGCAAAATTGAATTGATGCAAATTAATATTCTGCACAATTTTAATTATAATACTGCTTTCCTTTGACAAAATCAAGTATTAAATAGGAACTTAATCACATCGAAAGTGAGCCTAAAACTCTTGAAACCATACCCAGCGAAGTTTCAAGATCAGTATAATTATTTTAATGACACAAAGTAAAACATTTGTTTGAAATACGACACTCGAGGAGTTTGAAGAAAGTGATAGTAGCTAATAATGTTTCTTTGACGGCACAAAATAATGATGACGATTTCTTTTTTGTCAAAGTAAACTTAATTTAAGGCATAAGTTCGAGATGGGCTGCAATTGCAGACTGGATAGGTTTCTGTGAATCTCTATGAAATTGAGGCCTGCAGCCGCTTTTGCCGCGCTCAGGGAGATTCATAGAAACCCATGCAGCCTGCAAGTAGCAAAAAATAATAAAAAGAAAAAGAAAGTAAATACATTTAATTTTATTTGGAACACGCATAGCAATCAACCAGCCAAAACGAAATGTAATATACTAAAAAACCAAAAGACCTGTACGAGGTCAATAAAGGCCCGGGCTAACTCATAACGATGCCACAATATTTAAAGACTTTGGAAATGCCATTTAGTTTAAAAAAAAAGACATTTAAAAGTATCTGAGAAGATCTACTTACAGAAATAAATATCATTTCATTTCATTTCAGACAAACAATAAATAGGTACCGTAGCGCCGTTGTCTGTGCTCTTGTACTGCATTTTTGTTATGCGGTCTGCAGCTCATCTTGGACTTGTACCTTCAGACTATATCTTTTCCCTGGTAAACAAACAATGAAAATAAAATTGACAAAATTATATAAGGCGGTCCCCCGAAGAAGCAAGACGAAGTGGCGGAATAAACTTCCCAACAGTCTGTCGTCAGCAAACGTCTATCTAAAAGTTAGAAAAAATTTACTAACAGACTCTGCCACATGTCTGCGAGTGTTCATGACGTCATCCTTGTTACACATTGGCGATAGCCTATACCAATCTAGCTGTTTGGCAAAAATAATCTTTGAACACTATACCAATTTATCATCACTATGAACTGTCAATGGAGAAACGCAATTACCCTGCAGGAATAGCTCCATATTGATTAATTATGAAGAGAAATAAGACGTACGTAAGGTGTGTCAAATTTTCCTAATTGAATATGAACCTTATTCTGTTTGTCATAAAGTTGAAAAACGATCAAAGAAATTTGACACTTGATGTACTGGCGTCTGTACTTTTGATAGATTGACAAGAGCCTGAGATCACAATGCGAATATTCTAAAAGACACAAGAGCTGCCGTCTAGTTGAAAATACAAGGGGCTATTTGATAAAACTTTAGTTTTTAGTCTCTTATCTAGATAACAAGAACATATTCGACACATATGTTTCTTTTTTCACGTACCTGATCCAAAAATAACGGCGATGCATCGAGTCAAAATGTTGCATGATATCACTAGCCAGTACTGCAGGCCTAGCCATATTACAAATTCTATTTCTATCGTAATCGACAACAGAAAGAAAATGGCGCATATGGAATCAGCTGTTTGTCAACTGTCAAGTGTATTTCATTTTCAGCAATATTACAAATTCTACTCGTTAACACTTGACAGTTGACAAACAGCTGTTTGCATATACGCCATTTTCAATCTATTGTCGCCTTAACGATTACGATAATAGAAGTAGAATTTGTAATATGGCAAGGCCTGCAGTTTATACTAGATAATGACGTTACAAGCCCCCTCTCCTCAACTTTAATGCGATTAATCTAAGCAGTTTTCCATCAATTTAAAAAAGCAAAAAATATGTGTCGAATATTTTCTTGTTATCTAGATTTTGTTAAATAGCCCATTGTATTACCAAAAACCTCTAGATTATTCAAGGAACTAACACGATCATCATCTTTGAATATGTTATTCATAAAAGTATTCTAAATCTGCGGGTAACGGAGCACGCGTGTGAGATACAAAATGATATCAAACCGTCTCCCACCGATCTGGTTCTTCGCAGTCCGATTCGTTCCCGAACAAATGTATTTCCAATTTTTTCGACGTACGGTGGGTTGTATTAGAGAGTATTTTGCGGGATTCTTTTCTTATTTTTTACGAGCAAATGCCGGTTGGTATTACACCGTCATGTGGCCAGGGTCTCGGTTATTATTTTAGGGGCTGGTTTTGCTACGGCCTGCTTTATTTGTCTTATCTCGGGTAAGAACGTGAGCGACTAGTTACAAGAATTAGTTTTTTTTTCTGTCGTCTAAGAGAATATTGCTAGGGTTTTCATAAGAACGTGCCGTGTGACGCCTGTTTGGGACCAAATCATACAGTTGTTTGCCTTGGGAAATTGTAGCTTCCTACGATGTTAATATTGAAATACATTGTCGGATACCTACTTGGAATAACACAATGATCTTCCTGTTGTTATCTCAATTTCACGCGGTTTTACCCAGCCCATGACTCCCGGGGATAGCGTAGCTTCCCAATGGTGAAAGTATTTTCGACGGGCCTGTTGGTCTAGTAGTTAGTGATCCTGACTGCTATGCCGGAGGTCGGGGTTTCGATTCCCACCCAGGACAAATGTTTGTGTGATGAGCACAATCATTTGTTCTGTGTCTGGGTGTAATTTATCTATAATATGTATGTATTTAGAAACATATAAGTATGTCTATCAGCTGTTTAGTACCCATAACACAAGCTCTCAAGCTTAGCTTGGGACTAAATGGCGTTGTGTGATAAGTTGTGGAATATTTATTTATTTATTTTATTTTTTAAATCAGTCTAGTAGTTTTTGGTTTATTCGTTAATCTTTCCTCCTTAAAATGTTATAAGTATAGAAGTATCGATAGTTAATAGATATATATCTTTCTTTTTGTTACTATAAAATCAAATAAAAACATTGTAAATTAATGATACCCCATAACTCAAATACATTGACTCTTTACGTAAGTATTAAATCCGCAGGATTATTAGAGAACATTAAGTTTTATTTTTGTTATCTATTAGATATAACACAAGCTCTGATTATTCTAGGACTGGAATCAGATGGGTTTGTGTGAAAATTGTAGAACATTTTCAGTCAAACAGCTGGTTTCGTATAAGCTATCATCAGTGTGTATCTAGGATGACGTCATGCGCACTCGCAGAGATGTTACGAAGCGCACAGCACCCTGTCTGATAGTCACCGTAACTTGAAATCCACTTAAATTGCAATATTTTTTTTTTATTTTTTTTTTTATTATTATTATTTATAATGGGTCTACTCTTGACCTCAATCTTGTCCAGTCTTGTCTTGTCTTGTCTTGTCAGAGATGAGGTCGACGATGGAACGAGCTTACCCATTAGAAGCCTATTAACTCGCGACTTAAACAGATTGGGGTCATATGAACTCGGGAACACTGATGCAGGCAGGGAATTCCACTCCTTGGCTGTGCGCATAATGAAGGAACAGGCAAAGCGCTTCGTGCGAATGTGTGGAACATCTACAAGGAATGGGTGATAACCTGCAGTACGTCTGGATTCCCGATGGAAGAAAGGAGATGGTGGAATGAGCTCGTGGAGCTCAAGAGCACACTCACCGAAATACAGTCTCAATTCTCAGTTGTTATCGAAGTTTGGTGTGCAATTGGAGGTCAGTTAGTCGATGGCAGTGAAAAAAATAGCCAATAAATAGAATAGAATAGAATACTCTGTATTGTTCACCATAAGGTGTTATAATGGGCGGCCTTATCGCTAAAAGCGATCTCTTACAGACAACGCCGAGTTGCTAGCCTGTCGGTTTTCTATCGGTTATATTTCGGAGAGTGTGCATCGGAATTGCACGATTTAATTCCACCAAGCCCTTTACATCATCGGACCACCAGACGTACAGCACTGCGCCACCGGTACATGGTAGATATCCCAACCATACGTGCTAAACGCTATGGAAATACATTCATTGTGCGAACAGCAGGGGGATGAGCTGCTTGCGTCCGTAGGAGTACTTGACTTTTGACCACCCTACACGTGTCCCCTGGGTAGTGCTAAACGAGCAGTAAATACGGTGGTAGGCCATAGCATTGGCTGCCGGCTTAAAGGTTACCACCCACCAGACAAAGTCATGCCGCCAAGCGATCCGTCGTGTTCCGGCATGTTGTCTGGTGAAGCCGTATGGTGGAGGATGGGTCTGAGCAGTTGTGTTGCGATGTGCGCCGGGTATGATGCACCAGTTGCTGTTGTGTCGGAGGTTTGATCGTGGAGGGTAGCGGGATCCGAAGCACGGTTCTCCGCTGGCCGACCGTAGATAGTTGGGGGCCCAAGTAGTGTGCCAGCCACACACGAAAGGCTGCCCCGCCATCTGCGAAAAATCCCAGGGTGGCTCCATCGTGCCGGTTGGCGACCGGGTGAGAGGACCCGATGGCGATCTCTGGGGGGGTTCGGGCGTCCCCGCAGTCTCCAGATCAACCCTTCATTGGCGCAGCAGCTCTGGTTGTGTTGTTGGGTTTAACATCGCATCACCTCGCTCCACTGCCATCTTCCACCAACCCTATTCACTCCAAATAATTTTATTTATGAAAGGTAAAAAGAAGAGTAAGTGTGTACAGCGGATGCACGTCCTCTCGTTTCATGTGCACCTCTCAAACATACGAGGACTGCACTCCAATCTCGATTCAGTCCACCACCACCTCGAGACTGACAAGCCACACCTACTTTTCTTGACGGAGACGCAGATCAGATGTCCGTCTGATGCGGCGTATCTCAACTACCCGGGATACTCATTGGAGCACCATTTCCTGCAGCGTGCCGGGGTCTGTGTATACGTCCGCAATGACATCTGCTGCCAGCGTCTCCGTCACCTTGAAGACCCCAGTTTCTCAACCTTATGGTTGCTGGTGGACACCGGTGTGGACAAAATTGTCTACACCTGTGTTTACCGGTCGCACAGCGGCGACCAGGAGACGTCTCGACTGTTTGGCCACCTCAGTGAGGCCGCCGATGAGGCTCTGCATCGGCACCCTGATGCGCAGTTTGTCGCTCTGGGGGATTTTAATGCCAGCCACCAAGACTGGCTTTTCCCATACCAGAGGACCGACCACGCTGGGAGAGAAGCGCGAAACTTTGCAGTTTCGATGGGCCTCTCTCAGATGGTAAAGCAAGCGACAAGGGTGCCTGATGTAGTTGGTCATACTGCCAATTGTCTGGACCTACTGTTGACCACCGATCCGGACAGATGTATCGTAACAGTTTCCTCACCACTTGGAACTTCAGATCACTGTCTGGTGAAGTCTGTATCGTCCTTCTCCCCACCTGACCACGACACACGTGGTGAACGGCGAATGTGGCGTTACAAGTCAGCAGATTGGGATGAGATGCGGCACTTCTTTGCGTCTTATCCTTGGCAGCAGGTCTGCTTCTCTTCTAAAAATCCGTCGAGCTGTGCGGATGCTGTAACCGATGTGATACGTCAAGCTATGGAGTATTTTATCCCTTATAGTGACGTACCCATCGGAAGCTCAGCTCACCCATGGTTCAATGCTGATTGCGCTCATGCTGAAGAGCGTAAGCATTCGGCGTTTCTAACCTGGGTTGACGCTCGTGACCGCAAATCTCCGGATCTGAGCTCAAAGAAGAGAGCCTTTAACCGTGCTGCCAAGTCCTGCAAAAAGGCACTAAAGAAGGCACGCTTCGACCGCATTACCCATATTGGCAAAAAGCTCTCTGCACAGCCGTCCGGTAGCAGAGCATTCTGGTCCCTTGCCAAGTCGGTCGAGGCGAACTTCTGTCGGCCCACATTGCCTCCGCTGGTAAAACCTGATGGAACACTAGCTCATACGGCAAGAGAGAAAGCAGGTCTCTTTGCATCTCTCTTCGCCCATAATTCTCGTCTGGACACTGGCAGTGCTACTCCACCGACTCTGCCTCATTGTGACTCGTCAATGCCCGAGGTTCACATAAGGAACAGAGAAGTTCTGAGAGAGCTGCGTCGTCTAGACGTGAATAAAGCTAGTGGACCAGATGGCATACCAGCGATTGTTCTCAAGGCTTGTGCGCCCGAGTTGTCTCCTGTACTGATGCGCTTGTATCGCCTCTCATTTAGGACTGGTATAGTGCCCAAGTCCTGGAAGCTTGCCAACGTGCAACCCGTGCCCAAAAAGGGCAGTCGTGCCGATCCTGCCAACTATCGGCCGATTTCAGTAACCTCCATACTCTGCAAGATTATGGAGCGTGTATTGAACTCGCGCCTCATGGCATACCTAGAAGGTAACGATCTCCTCAGTGACCGACAGTACGGATTTCGCCGCAATCGGTCTACAGGGGACCTACTAGTGTATGCCACCCACTTGTGGGGCGAGGCCCTCGAGAAGAATGGGGAAGCGATTGCTGTTTCCTTAGACGTCTCGAAGGCCTTCGACAGGGTATGGCACGCTAGCCTTTTGAGTAAGCTTCCAGCGTACGGCATTTCCCCTGGTCTGATTAACTGGGTAAAAGACTTCCTGAGTGAACGGTCTCTCCGAGTAGTTGTCGACGGGTGCTCATCAGAGCCCATGACGACTAATGCCGGAGTTCCTCAGGGGTCTGTTCTCTCTGCAACCCTATTCCTACTGCATATCAACGATCTGCTGGTGCCCGGTATCTATGGGTATGCAGATGATAGCACAGTTGTAGAGAGATACCTGCCCGGTGCTCGGGCTAGTAAGGAGCTAATCCGGTCCGAAAGAGAGGCTATGGTGGAGCGTACGAATAGCTCACTGCAGGCAGTCTCCAAGTGGGGTGAAGCCAATCTGGTGGGATTCAACGCCGCCAAAACACAAGCGTGTCTGTTCACCGCCAAAAGGAGCCCGTTTACCTTAGCTCCTGCTTTTCGTGATGTCTCCCTGGAATGCACCGATCGTCTTCAGCTTTTAGGAGTCGAAATCTCCTCAGACCTGAATTTTGGGCGGTTCATTGAGTCCAAAGCCAAGGTAGCAGCTAGAAAACTTGGCGTTCTTGCAAAGGTCCGGCGGTACTTCACACCGGGACAGCTTTTAATGCTATACAAAGCACAGGTCCGTTCGTGTGTGGAGTACTGCAGTCACATATGGGCCGGTGCTGCTAAATGCCACCTGGCAGCTTTGGACTCGGTGGAAAGGCGTGCGAAGAGACTAATTGGTGATCCAGATCTGGTTGAGTCCAATCTACAGAGTCTTGAGCACAGGCGAAGGATAGCCAGCCTTTCGGTGTTTTACAGGATGCATTTTGGAGAGTGTGCGCAGGAATTACATGATTCGATTCCACCATCTCACTTCTACCATCGGACAAGCCGACGTACGGCGAGTATCCACCCTTATGTTGTTGAAACCTCTACGACCCGGACCAAGCGGTTCGCCTCGTCGTTTATACCACGTACATCAAGGGACTGGAACAATTTGCCTGCTGCGGTCTTCCCGTCCGATTATAATTTGGGTGTCTTCAAGGCAAGAGTGAATAGGCTCCTAATAAACTAGTGCGCCTCACCATCAACGATTGCATCACTGCTTACCATCAGGTGGGATTGCAGTCAAGTACTAGTTTATAATATTTAAAAAAAAAAAAAAAAAAAAACAGCAAAAGAGTGAAATTCCCTGCCGGTGTCGGTGTTTCCTGATAGCTACAACCTAGGGGTCTTCAAGTCAAGAGTGAACAGGTTGCTTCTAGGCAAGCGTGCTTCATCGTCGACCATATATTATCATCGCTTACCATCAGGTGAGATAGTGGTCAAACGCGTGCCTATCAGTAATAAAAAGAAAATAATAAAAAAAAACCTTTGGATGGACTTGATAGGGGAGGAGAAAAGATGAGTAGGCAGTTTGTATATGTTGTTGTGCCTTTAGGATCTGTAGGCTAGTTTATTGAGGATGAAGAATTCCTTGGCTAAAAAACACTTCTTCATTGGACTTAATTCTTTTATTAAGTATTTAACAAGGTTTAAATTGCAAGTGTGGCTACTGACGCCACCGTAAGACAGACACCCTTGATCTTTTTGCCTAGAGCGTTGATAAAGTACTTAAATCTACATCTTGCTCGTTATGCACGAATTGATAAAACCTGGTGAGTAATGCTTTGGCATACCCTCGTGACGCCCTGAGTTGTTTTATCGTTTTGTCGTCTGACATTTTAAATCGCAACACTTATCGTCGCTTGGGCACTTTAGGTAGACAATTAATATCTAACACTTTTTAATACCTAAAGGAATTCACTTAGAACCCGTTATAACTAAGTATTATTTTGTATAATAACTATTGGAATTAAATTGATTGAACAACAAACTATTTACATAAATATTTAACATACATGACTATCTCAACAGATGTATAAACTAAGCATACTCGTAAATAAGAAAAAAAAGTGAAAAAACAATAAAATAAATACAATACATAAATACTTATCATTTAAATAGCCCTGCAGGACTGGAACCTAAACCAATAAGTGTTAAAATTTTCGTCGGCTGTTCCTATTTACTATGTTTTTTCCTGACTTTAGTTATATTTTGAACTTTATGTACTCATGATTTCTATCTAAGCCAGACAATTTTTAAATTATAAGTGATTTTTTTTACCTTTTGAAGAAAAATCTGATTTGGTTAAATGAAAATTAAAATTCCATCATATTGTGTGTATACTTACTTAAGTACACACGTTAGAAGTTATCCTTCTTTGGTGTAATAATAGAAAAAACTAAAATGATGATTGTAGCTAACTTCAGGGTGTCAGTTTTTTGTGACGGTGTTCGCGCGCATCGTAAAAATCTACTCTCACTATTTTTCCCTAACGCGCCTAACTTAAAAAGTTAAACAAATGATGTAAGTTGTGCTTGTGTGCTTTGCTTACGTTCATACATGGGTATAGGTACACACTTGCTGGTTACAAGTACTACGCACTTCACCTTTCTAAAAAAACATCCCCAATAAGGTCAGTGTGTGTCGTCCTTTTGCGTTCCCGCAAGGCGTTTCCAATTACAACTGGCATATTAATTTCTAATGTAGTAATATTATAATAGCCCCCGCGTTTATAATATAATTAATCGTATCCTTAATATTTACCCCATGCAAATGTACGAGTGTAAAAAAAACTGACTGAATGGCTCCTTACTCTTGATTACGAAAACGTAGAGGAAATCCTGCTTACATTGGCTTGAATTTGACATGAGCTTAATGCACTCACATAGACAATAAATACGCAACGGAGTTATAGGGTTACCCATTAAAAACAACCGCTTTGCTTTTCCAATTCGTATGTCACTTGCTTCAAAAACCATAGGAAGCCTGAGAGATGAAGCCATGTCAAAAACCCTTGGGCAGCATGAGAACTCTGATACTTACCACACGAAAATAATGAATAAAAATGATTATTTTGTAGAGTCGCACTCGGATGGTCGTCTTTTACCATATCATGCTAAAGACACCAAAATCATCACTGTTTTTTTTTCAAGGCCACCGTTAATTTATTTTTTTATTGTATGGCATTACAGTGTAGACATACATACTGCGAAGGTTTCAATTGTTTATTAATTATAGTTCACGAGATACAGCCCGCTGAAAGACATTTAGACGTACAGACAGATAGACAACGCGACTTAGCGACAGAGTTCCAGTGACTTCATTAGGTTAAGGAACCCTTGAAAAAAAAAACACTTTATGGTATTACGTTCTGTACCTTACACCCCGTATATCATGGAATAGTTCAGTACAAATTATTATGCATCTACACAGTAAATATGTACATCTGTCTGTTCACGATAATTATAGCGACGCGACGCGGCGAATTGGCGGCACGTGGAGGTTGCATTGAATCCGTGTGGTGCCGAGTGGTGATACTTCGTAGACGTTTAGAAAGAGAATTGTCAGCAACGCATCGTTTTGAATCCGGTTACATATGTATGGAGAAGATATTGAGAAAGTATTTGATTGTTTACAACAATTTAGTAAAGACAACTCGCATATTTATTTATTTATTCAAATATACATGTACAACATGACAGGTAAACTAACCTAAGTTGTTGTACATTTCAAAACAAAAACAAAAAACTAAAACTAAACACAAATCTAAAAAATATCAACAAAAAAAAACCTTTATGGTTGACAAACATACAAAATAACAAAAACATACTTATTAATAGTAATATACAGGTAAAAACAAAACTAAACACAACACAAAAAACTGAACACAAAAAAGAAAAGCAATATTACACAAAATAAAAGAAAAATACTCATCTTTCATTCATCATCTTACAAAATTTCAAACATTCACGACATAATTCTACCCATCTCGTAGCGAATATATAATATATGTGAAGTTCCAATGAAATTCACGGTAATCAAAGATTTTATTTCGAATTTATAATTTCTATACCTATAATTCGAGACGCTATGCTTGGTTTTGACTCAAAGTTTCAACATTTTTTTGATAACGTGAAAAAATTAAAAATACCTATGTGTCTAATATTTTAGGTTACCTTGCTTAAAATATAAAACAAATAAATAAAACATTTTATTTTAGTTTTAAGTCCCTCATCTAGACGACTAGATAGACGAAGGCCTAAAAACAAAGATTTAGAAGAAGATTTTTGTTTGTAGGCCCTCGTATAACTCGTCTCGTAGGGGTGGTCACGAGCAAGACGAGCGTACAGATGGACAACGGAGGCTTAATAATAGAATTCCGATGACATAATTTAGTCAAGGAACCGTAAAAACGTAAAAAATATACCAACACTAACGAAAAACTTCAACACTAAGATATCAAGTTATGCGCTTATGTCCACCTTCCACCCAGTTTATTATTAGAATGGTGCACTAAAAATTTAATAATTATGTATCGACACAGTAGTCCATATTGTCCATCTGTCTGTACACCATAATTATAGCGACGTGGCCGCACTGTGGCTAGCATTTTATAAAAACTAATTACATTTTTAAATTTAGATACTACACCGAACATTCCCGTCAGTACTTCTCTGCCTTCAAAAGCTAATTGACCCTTCTTCTGTTTTTATTTTTTAAATAAACCTTTACCCACTGTTGAAATTTCTTTTGTGACGTTGGTGCTTTAACAAACATTTCCATACACAAAACAAAATTACTACCTGTCATTGGACTGCTCATTCAATAATATTCATTTTGTTCCGTGCGGTAACCGAATCAGCCAGTCACTCGGCTACTAGATCTTGAAAATATCTTATAATGATTTCTCTGAGATCAGTTGTCTCTGCAAGAAATATTATGGTAATCCGACTTTTTGGTGGAATGTACTACGATGTCAGTACCAACCGACTGGTAACACTGGCAGTAAGACTTTACTGTGTCCTCCTATGCACCTCAGTAGTCTTTTTTTTTGGGAGAAATATTACAACATTCACCGGTGATGCTCTTTTATACCTATTGAGTGAACTAATAATGTATGTCACCACTTTCATAGTCGATTTCGTTTCGAATGGAGAATACATCTTCAATTATTTGACGGCCTTAGAAAATGTTGACTCAACATTAGGATCAAAACCTAAGTATGAAATTGGAATTTCATTTATTTTAACCTGTGGAATACTGATAAACAATTTATTTGGATTTGTTTTTTACTGTTTTTTGCGACCCATCGATTTTAATTGCGCAACACAACTTTCTGTGACCATCACTGGAGTTGTACTAAACTCAACCGTGCGTTTAGCACATTGTCCAAGGATTATGATGTTTGAATCCATGTGGCACCGAGTGGTGATACTTCGTAAACGTTTAGAAAAAGAATTGTCAGCTGGACGTAGATTTGAATCCGACGAAGTGTGTATAGAGAAGATATTGAGAAAGTATTTGATTGTTTACAAAAAAATTGTGAAGGCGACTCGTATATGTGACGTTCCAATGAAATCCATGGTAATCAAATGATTTTACTTCGTATCTGAAGTGCTTAGATTTTGTGTACTTTTATACATAAATACTCAGGTTAAAATGTTCTCTGTCCTGGGATACAGACTTCTTTTGTGTGAGAGAGAGCGCCGTTACCGTGCGGGCCCATTGCTGCTTGATAGATGCACACGTATCACCGAATTTTTGTTTCTCGTACAATTTTGGGTTTTTCATTAAAATAATATATTTTGAAAAAGTACTTAATAAAATATTGATATTGCAAAACATGTCAATTCGATTTTTAAAAATCATTAATGTGTTTAACCCTGTTTCAGACATTGTTTTCAGTAGTCATAATTATACCTAGAAATTTGATTTTGTTTTACAACGATTTTGCAAGAGATTATGACTCGGTAAGTTCTTTAAATTCAATATACTCAACCTTTTCTTAGATACTATAATAAATTACTGGTATTTTAAATAGTAAGTTCCAATAATGGAAACAATAGCATTGTTTGTAGAAGAGAGAAATAAAAAAGCAATTGAAAGTATAAATAATGATATTTTCGTAAAATTATATAGCATTTCCAGTTTTGTCCGTATTAAACAATACTTTCATGACTTGCTCACTACCATCATGTTGATTTTTACAGTTTGACATCGGAAGTGCTATTCAAAATATTATTGAATCCTTTTCTTCATTGATACCAGCTATTTTCGCTGAGATGGTGAACAATGAAACAGATAGAATCAAATTATGTATTCTCAAGCAGTTGCTTGTATGCAAAGGTAAGTATAAATAATTTGTTATTTTTACTAAAATAAAATTGTCAATTGTGATAGGCTAAAGCGCTAAACTAAACTAAACCTAAACCATTTCAGTTCTCATGAATGAGCTTGTAGGTGTAAATCCGGAAAAGTACCAATGTGACGTTTTTAATTCAAATGTAGGTACTTTCTAAAGTGATCTTAGAAAATATCGAGGTACTTTACAGTTACTGTAAATCTGAAATCCACCTTGAGCAAACAATCTGAAAATCAATGTTCGTGCCTTCACTTTCATACAAAAAGACTATGTTAAGCAGTCGACCAGTAACAGGCTAGTCCTATTATTTATAATAATCAGTACTATAAAATCATGCATATACCACACGACCTACTTGGCTTTAGCCACTAGGTGACGTACGTCGGGTATACCTGGCGTTAAATCCAATGTAAACAATTCTAGTCACTTAGTGATGCACTACGTGTATACCCGGCGCTAAATCGCGTAAACTCGACTTAATTTGCTCGGTGATGTCCTTCGGACATTGTATCACCGCTGCATCACGTACTAAAGACTCTAGTCGTTCAGTGACGCGCCACGCGTTTACCCGGTATTTAATTGCGTACGATCGACTCTAGTCGCTCGGTGACGCAGCTCCCGTATTACCTATACCCGGCGCTGAACTGCGTATAGGCGTTGGTAGTCGCGCACCCTACTAAGTCAGCGTATTGTTATGAGAAAAACGTTTATTAATTTTAATTTTGACAAAATAAATTGATTTTGTCACGTCTTCATTGCTGTTATCTGTTGTCGTCTATATCATATTTTTTCTTTATTTATCTTTCTTTGCAGATACAAAATCCCGCGACGCAATAGAAGACGCAGTGACGTATCTCGAACATTCTCGATTCAGATACACTATATGGCGCATGTTTACAGTTGACCTAAATTTGATACTCAATGTATTTGGAATGATCACGACATACACGGTTGCTATGATTCAATTCGCTCATTTCTATGATTAGTTAGATAAAATAGCGTTTGTTAGCCCGAAAGAGTAAGCTAGAGTTGTATCTGTAGTAAATGACGGGCCTGTTGGTCTAGTAGTCAGTGACCCTGACTGCTATGCCGGAGGTTGTCGGTTCGATTCCCACCCAGGACAAATGTTTGTGTGCATTTGTTCTGTGTCTGGGTGTAATTTATCTATAATAAGTATGTATTTAGAAATATATGAGTATGTTTATCAGCTATTTAGTACCCATAACACAAGCCCTCAAGCTTAGCTTGGGACTAAATGGCGTTGTGTGATAAGTTGTTAATTATTAGTTGTGGATTATTTATTTATTTTATTTAAATACACATGTTGCCAGTTATGTTTAAGTCTCATGTTATAGGAGGCAAGCCTTTTGTCATCGTTGGGGCGTGAATTTAGTCTCCAGGTTGATATTGAGAAATACCAGATAGAAAACCTCAATAACACTTAGCAACCTCAAGACCAACTGAGGCAGTTTAGTCAAATTCGTTTATTGTAAGGTATGATAAGATAAGATCATTTATTTGTTCAAAATATAAGTATACACACATGCCATGTAAGATGTTACATATAATAATAATTATACTTAGCACAGTTTTGCCATAACGGCGTACAAATATTTTTATTGAGAGTTTAATCCATTGTTCAATGTAATTAAACTGTCAAATTAAAATTAAATGAATCAAAATAAAAATAATAAAATTAAATGCTACAGAATAATGACAAAACCTCGTCATAGCAATCAGGAATAATTTAAAATCTACATAATGTCACATGACTCAGATTAATTCACTTAAAATATTATTATAATAAACATGGTATGAAATAAATATAATATGAAAATTGTAAAACAGAAATGTAAAATAAAAATAAAAATACAGTGTGTCAAAACTTGTCTTGTATCATCAATTTGACTACTTAGTTATTCACAACCGTAACCAAAACCTTTGTGTATAATTAAATTTACGTGTTCAAGTTATGACTTCTGTAGGCACTGTTTTTTACCACCTAGTTTGGCAGTGACTGTGTTTATGTTGCACTTTTCATTCTAACACCAGCTTTACACCTATTCCATTTAGAATGTGAGCATAGCTGTATTTGTTTTTGTCCGAATAAATTAATTAAATCCATACTCGCTTTCTTTATTTATTGTATGCCTACGTCTCTTCTCGTCTCGTCTACTCTCTCATATATAAAATTCTCGTGTCACAGTGTTGGTAACATAACTCCTCCACAACGGAGAACTTTTGGTAGTAATTGTACGTGGAGTACTTTTTTTCATAGGGGTAGCCAGAAACTACAGAACGCTATCTACACATACTTTTTTGGCTTCGTTTACATTCACACAAAGATATTTCATATTCATACACACGCAGGATACAAGTAAGTTGTTACTACGCACATGACCTTTCGATTAAGTAAGTGGATGTCCTTCTAGGGCATTCCCAATTGCAACTGCCATATTAATTGCCATATAAATGTAGTAATTATATAATACCTACTTAGCTTTGAAACACAAATATTGGAAACACACTGAAAACTCTTTGTATTGACAACGATCATAAAATTAAACTTTTCAATTTAATATTACTTAGTAATTTTTCAATTTAATATTACATAAGTCCACGGTTTTTTTAAGATTGTTATTACGGAAATATCTATCAAGAGACTAAAAAGTACGGAAAAACTCGAGAGATCTCACAGGACACCCGGATGGAACAAAGTTCCCTTCGATTGATTAGAGAAGGAATTGTAAAATTCCTTCAAGATAAATCGAAAGGAACCTCGGTCCATCCGGGCGTCTTCGTTACAACTTTTGGTCCCAATCTTCTCTCCCCCCCTCTCTCCCTCCCTCTCCTCCTCACCATCCCTCCCGTCCCCTTTCCCCTCTTCCTTATCTCCCTCCCACCCTCCCAAACTTCTCCTTCCCCTTCCCCTCTCCCCTTTCTCTCCCACCCCTCCCCTCCCTCCACTCCCCTCCCACCCCTCCTATCTCTCCCTCCCTTCCCCTCCCTCTCTCTCCCATTCCCTCCGTCACTCCCTTTTCCTCTCCCTTTCTCTCCCTCTCCCAACAACTGGAACACACACAACAAACACACACACACACAACAGAGAAACACGCGCACGCCGCACGGCCCACAACTATTAGCAAAAAGTGTCGTTACAACTTTTAGACTTCTTTTTTTCCGTCTAGCCCCCTTTTGCAACGCGCGATAAGGAACTTCATTCCACTAACATTGTAATGACATTTTGTTTACGAATTTTATAAATAGAAAAAACCTGCGAAGTCATATTTGATCTAGCACGTGAAGAATACGGTCCAATGTCAAGCTAAAAAACTCGAAAATGTCAAGATTCTAGTATGGGGCATCATGAGATGCATCCCGATGATAGAAAGGTGATTAACGGAGGCTTAGTATTAGAGTTCTGATGACATCATTTAGAAGTTAAAGAACTGTTACAATAAAAAATATCATCAGTTTATGGGTTTCTATCCCTTCCATCATATTGTGTATTATTAGAATAGTTCACTACAAATTATTATGTATCGACACATACCATAATTATAGCGACGTGGTGGAACTAGCGGCTGTATTTAATCAATAATAATGACTTTTTTAAATTAAGAAACTAATCCGAACATTCCCGTCAGTACTTTCCTGAATTCAAAAGCTAATTCACTCTTTTTGTTTTTTCCTTTTTAAAGAAAAGTAACACCACAAAGGTGAACATTTAATTTAATATTTAATGACTGTGGTTTTTAATAGTTTATACCTCAAAGAAATTAATTATAGTAATAAAGTTGCAGGAGAGTGTAAAAATAGTTTATATTTAGCATATCTACTAATGTTAGAAAACAACGAAAACAACCAAAATAAATCATAATTATACCTATTAAACTGATATTCTCTAACTTTTAATGCAGTAGTAACATATCCTGAGGTCATTTAAGTAAATGAAAAAGTAAAACTCATCAAACGAATCATAAAATAATAAAATGTTTTCTAAAAACTGGGCAGGCGGCATAATATTACTTTCGTGCCTTGCCCAGTTTACTATATTATGGTTATAACGTAAGCACAGAAACTCACCGTTCTTCGCCCTACAAGGCAATTGCCACAATATTGAGTAATTGCCTAGGTTGACATGCCAGTTCAACATTTATTTTAACAAAATAGCACCAGGATCATTGTTATGAGTAGATTCGGTGTCCATGGGTAAAGCCGGGTCTTCAATTAAAGCGGTATTGGAGTTCATCATAAAAAAAAAAACAAAAAACTTCGCGAAAGTAATCGAAACAACATTCACAATACACAGAGGCAAAACATTAGTTTCATAACATATTTTCATTAACTCTTTGATTTCATAGTATGCATTTGTCATTATTGACAGCTGGTGTTGTCAGAAAATTAAAAAAAATCGATTTAAAAATCGATTCGACAACAAACGAATCAATATTAAAATCGGATATAAAAATGATTTGAAGGCCAAAAACGATGAGTGTTTTGTTTGTTTTCAATATGATTATACGAAAATAAATATATCACCGTTTGAAAATCACTTGATTACTGATTTTCAAGAAAATGTAGTCATATTATTACTTATATTTTAGAAATCGATTATTATCTTTACCGTAAGAATAATCACAACTGTTATTAATGTGGCAACACAGAATCAGTTTCCAACTATAAAATGGCGACGATTTTGAAGTCAATCAGCTTCAATACTTATTAAACGAGATATTTTTACATTTACTTTCCGGCGACGACAACTAAAAAAATATTAATTTTAGATTTAATTATATTTTCTCATAAGAATACTTTTTACAGATCAGCTTGTCCACGTTTCAGCCAAGAATGAGCAATTCCCTTTCTCTTTTGACGTGGGTGCATTTACAAATATCTAGACTTACATATACAAACAGCCGGTCTCGAAACAACTACCTAATTTTAGATTGTTAATGAAATATTTGTTCCATGCGGGAACCGAATCAGCCAATAGCTCAGCTACTAGATCTTGGAAATAACTCATAATGATTTCTCTGAGATCACTCGTCTCTGCACAAACTATTATGGTGATCCGACTTTTTGGAGGAATGTACTACGATGTCAGTACGAACAGACTGGTAACACTGGCAGTAAGACTTTACTGCGTCATCGTAACCATCTCAGTCGTCTTTTTTTTTAGGAGATTAGTTACTACATTCACCGATGATGCTCTATTATATCTATTGAGTGAACTCATTCAGTATATCACCACTTTTATAGTTGATTTCCTAACAGATGGAGAATATTTCCTCAAATATTTGACCGCCTTGGAGAAAATATACTCGACATTGGGATCAAAACCTAAGTGTGAAATTGGAATTTCATTCATTTTAATCAGCGCAATACAGATAAACAATTTATTTGGATTAGTTTCTTTCTGTTTTTTGCAAGCCAGTGATTTTGGTTGTGCATCCCAACCTACTGTCACCATCTCAGGATATATATTAAACTCAACCGTGCGTTTAGCACATTTTCCAAGGATTATGATGTTTGAATCAATGTGGTATCGAGTGGTGATACTTCGTAAACGTTTAAAAAAAGAATTGTCAGCAGCGCATCGAATTGAATCCGGTGAAATACGTATGGGGAAGATATTGAGAAAGTATTTGATTATTTACAACAATTTAGTAAAGACAACTCGCATATGTGACGTTCCAATGAAATTTATGGTAATCAAATTATTTTACTTCGAATTCATAGTGCTCATATTTAATGCACCACGTTAATGCCTGTCAATGCGGTGAAGCAGTCGACTGCTTCGGACACCATGGCCTGTCTTGCAGTAGAAGCGCTGGTCGCATTTCACGTCACGCCAGCATAAATGACATCATCCGGCAGGGTGTCAGCTATTTTAGAACTCAACGGCTTACTACGCGGCGAAGAGACTAGGGGCTCAAGTATGCTATTGCAATCGTGTCTCAATCAAAGAGTTTTAAAATACTATAGAGCGGGCATGTCAAGGAAATGTCATAGAAAAACTTTGATCCCATGTCTCAGTAACGCCATCTAGAATAATATACGAATATTGAAACGGCAGCGGAGCGTACTACAAAAAACTCATAGACTTGTATCAAGCAGGACACACTTTTTCGGACGAAAATTTTGTTCGTGATGTCCGTTCTAGGTATTGAATGTCGTTGTTGGTCTCAATGAATATTTGACAACTTTGACAGTTTTTGTATGGGAAATTTGTCATAAGTTTGACGTTATACGTCAAAAAACGATCATTGGCCGGTCATTGAGACACGATTGCAATAGCAGACTCGACCCCCTGATGGTATAACCATAATGCCTTGGAAGTATGGTAGGCCTTTGTTGTGATGTATAACATGTGTCAATACCCTTGCGCCATACCATCTTCCTAGTACAGTTGGTTGTGCCGGTGCGACTGCCGCAAGTGCTATAAACCTTAAACGGCGAAAATATAACAACCTTATTGAAAGTTATATATTTAAACCGTGTGGGGTTGAAACACTCGGGCCATGGGAGTCCGAGTGCCCACCTAGTTTTACGGGATATAGCCAAGTGGCTGGTCGACTCTTCATGTGACTAGAAAGCTGGCCTTTATTTCAGTCAGAGAATCAGCATTGCCATACAACGTGGCAATGCGGCCAGTCTTCTAGGCACTTTTCCCTTTGACAGCGATGCAGAAATTTACCACGCGGGCCCAATGCGGGTTGGTAGATGTCACACGTCTTTAAATTTTTGATTTAGCTATATTTCTAAGTTTTCTTAGCAAGAGTGTTAAGTCATCACTATGGATTTGATTTTTTTATAAACACGTAATGACGTTTCTAACTTACCTCTCCAGCCGTGCAGACCGCACTCCTTTCAAATAATCCGTAGAACTATGCGACACCCCTAAACCCTGCTCCTCATCCAAATAACGATGCTCCTGGTAACTAAACTTCAACGCCAGCGTTTGATTTTGTGAGAATAAATAAATAATTGCATGAATGTGTGTAGGTCATTTCTAGAGTAGCTGACGTAGCAAGGAATATGTAATACTAGGGTTAATCATTAAACGTATAGAACATTTCCTGAATTAACACAACTCGTAGGATGTTTTTAATCTCGGTAATGTGTTCTCTAGGGATAATATTGGGAAAATA
Source organism: Euplexia lucipara (assembly GCA_921972225.1). NCBI lineage: Eukaryota > Metazoa > Arthropoda > Insecta > Lepidoptera > Noctuidae > Euplexia > Euplexia lucipara. The sequence continues at coordinate 1,939,013 of OV179147.1, read as the reverse complement.
CTTTTTTATAATATTACTAAGATTTTTATATTTACGACAAACGTTGGTGCTAGTCACACTGATTTTGGATGGGAGGACTATAATTGATGTGTAAAAAAAAAAATATACCCCAAACCTAAAACCACTTGCAATGCTGTCTTTAATAAACAGTACTTTCATGTCGTGATCACCTCCTCTATGTTGATTTTTTACAGCTTGACATCAAAAATGCAATTGAAAATATTATTGAATCCTTTTCTTCACTGATACCAGGTCTATTCACTGAGATGGTGAACAGTGAAACAGATAAAATTATGTATCATCAAGCAGTTGCTTGTATGTAAAGGTAAGTTTCTGTAATCAATAGAAATGAGAATTTTTAAGGCTGCCTCTTATGAAAGGGGAATTTGGGCAACTGCCTCTGTGGCTTTTTCAATAATTATGTTCTTTTTTTTCTATACTAATGTTCTAAACTAAGCTATAGACATCATCGGCTTCGGTAACAATTTGTAATTTTTAAAAATAAAACTTTCAATCGAATAGGCCAAGGCGCCTGCTCTCATGAATGAGCTTGTAGGTGTAAATCAATGTGATGTTTTCAATCAAATGTACTTTCTAAAGTGATCTTAGAAAATATCGAGGAAACCTAAACTTTGCAGTTACTGTAAATGTGAAATCGCCAATCCATCTTGACCAAATGATCTGGAAATCAATGCTCGTGCCTTCTCTTTCATAGATAAAATCTATGCTAAGCAGTGCAACAGTAATGAGCTGGTTTTATTATTTATAATAATCATCAGTTCATAATTATCACACTCACGCAAATACCACACGACCTATTCGGCTCTAGTCGCTCGGTGGCGCTAAATCCCGTATAAACCGCTCCAGTCACTCAGTGACGCACTACGCGTATACCTGGCGCTGAATGGCGTATAATCGACTTAAGTCGCTCGGAGATGCACTTATGATATTATACCCAGTGCTGCATTAGGGTCTAGTCGCTCAGTGACGCACTACGCGTACCTATACCCAGTATTTCATTGCGTACGGTCGACTCTAGTCGCTCAGTGACGCAGCTCCCGTATTATACCCGGCGTTGAAGTAGCAGTCAGCGTATATTTACAAGAAAAACGTTTATTATTTTGGATTAAGTAAAAAAACTTTTTTACAAAAAAAAACAACCAACTTCTCAAAAAAAACTAACAGGTGAAAAATAACTCCAGCTTCGGAAGTCTGTGGCTTTGGTGGTTTTGTTTTGTTCATTATTGGCCACTGACTTCCGAAACTGGAGTTATTTTTCACCTGTTAGTTTTTTTTAAGAAGTCGGTTGTTTTTTTTGTAAAAAAGTTTTTATTTTGTACTTTTTAGTTTCTTTGTATGCAAAAACAAAGTCTTTCAGAACCTGAAAGAATCATTGAAATTGCATAACAATTGCTAAAGAAGTTCTCTCTAAACATTAATCTATACATATCTGCCGAGCCCCTTTTAAATTAGAATGGCGTAATGTTATGTTGTGGAAATACAAAAACTCAGCATAGACATCTGACTATAACAATCACGAATAATTTGCTTCTATGCGTTAAAGAGTTCCGTTGCCTGTCTTCTTCATCAGTCTTTCTTCACCAAATGATACTTTCTAAATGAAAATGCTTGATTTGTTACTAAAAATGTTAAAATCGGTACGTGTGTGCCTATATTTTTTGAGGAGTTCCCTCAATTCCTCAAAGATCTCTTATCAGATATGAGTTTTGATACAAATGGAACCAATCTGTTAGTATACCCTATCAAATAAAAAAAGAATTTTGAAAATCGGTCTATAAATGGCGGAGTAATCGCGTAACAAACAAAAAACATACCGTTGAATTGAGAACCTCCTCCTTTTTTTGAAGTTAAATAAATTGATTTTGTCACTTCTTCATTGCTGTCGTCATAATCACACTTTCACTATATTTTATGTATCTCTCTTTGCAGATACAAAATCCCGCGACGCAATAGAAGACGCAGTGACATTATCTCGAACATTGTCGCTTCAGATACACAATATGGCGCATGTTTACAGTTGACGTAACTTTGATAATCAATGTACTTGGTATGATCACGACATTATACGGTTGCAATGATTCAATTTGCTCATTTCTTTGACTAGTCAGATAAAATCACGCATGTTAGCCCAAAAGAGTATCAGAGTTGTTTTTGTAGTACATCCCATTCACACAACTGCTTTAGGCGCGTTAGCCATTGAACTAGTTACACTGTTATCGTTACCGTAACCGACACCTCTGTGTTTAAGTCAATTTACGTTTTCAATATCGTGAACAGCAGTGCTATTTTGTAAATGATAAATCACTTCGAAAGTCATTTCGCAAATCATCTCGAAAGTTATACTTACTACGCTTCTCATGTAGCCTAACTAGTTTCGATATTCACAGATCAACGACAAAATACTCACCGGTTTAGTTCGTCTCACTTTGATCACCACTTGGTGGCGCCAGTGCGTGTCTAAATCACTCCATTTAAGAATTCGATTTTTTAATTTCACATGATTTCACTGCGGATTCAGAAGTGATTTCGCAAATAAACTTTTCAAAATAGCACTACTTGTACCTGCATTTTAATAAGTAGCATTTGTGTTGATTTTGTGAGAATAAATAAGTAATTTTATTAATAAATTGATTTTCTTTGTTATATTGTATACGTTATAAAAATTAAATAACGTTTGTAAGTCTCAATTAAACTCAAAAATGTCTGGAATGATTTAGCTAATTAAAGTCTTAAAATATTTGTGGTAGTCTCAGAAAGGTTCACACGTCAAAAAAAATAGAAAAATTGTGAAAAAAAGTTTTGCAATATGTTGTTATCTGTCAAGCATTTGATGTTCGTCTTGTCGCCGGTACGGTAAATTGTATGTCACTGATGCTATTTACAGTATTTCAGTTTAAAATGATGTATTTTGTTTTTTTTTTTTAAATCAATGCATTAAGCTAGTTAGGTTAGGTAGTTAGGTTAGCTATAGAATAGATATGGTAAGTTAGGTTAGGTTATATATATGGTGTCATTATAAATCTATTAGATAAATATAGAATCATAGGCACAGATTGTTTTTAAACTGAGTCAGTGTGTTGAAATTTGAACTTTAGAACATATAGTGAAACTGCCATCGTCTGTCTGTCTCTAAACTTCAGTGTTCCTCAGAGAAGGAAATTCTATACAATGCGAGATCAGTTTGTACTAGAAAAAAATACAACCGACTTCAAAAAACACTAACCGGTACAAAATAACTCTAAATTCGGAAGTCGGTGGCCAATCATGAATGAGACAAAACCACCAAAGCCACAGACTTCCTAATTTAAATCAAACTAAAAAAGAATCACGTAAATCGGTACATAAATCTCAGCGTAATCGGTGAACAAACACACAAAAAAGTGTTCAAAAACAAATTAAATTTTCTTAAAATTGTTTATAAAATGAAAACTACTGGGTCAAACTATGTTATATTTTTATGGGACCAAATGGCAGCTATTCCGCATCGAACTCAAAAAGAATCACGAAAATCGGATCATTAATCTCGGAGTAGGTAATCGGTGTACATACATAAGAAATAAAAAAAAAATACCGATCGAATTGAGAACCTCCTCCTGAAGTCGGTTAAAAATGAATAACGTGATGTGTAGCCGCATGTACCCAGTAATCACTGACCACACCAAGTTCAATTGTTTTGTTTTTCTTGCCTATAAGTGTTTTTCAAAACCAATTTACAGAAACAAATAATACAATCAATAATAGCCAATCACGGAACTCTAATCTCGTAATCAATGGATCGTGACTTCCATGAGTTTTCAATAAAAATTCAGCGTGGTACCCAGCGAGATGGATATACGGTTAACTGATAAATAACCCCCGCTCGGTCCCTTTCATTGGTAATTCAAACACGGGCGGTACTACGATTTATGTACAAATGCGTCCAGTCAAGTCGGCCATATTTATTTTCCCATGTCCTAATGCCACTCTTGAAATATTCATGCGTTGACCGCCCCATCTGTCTTGTTGATGTCTCTAACAATATTATTATAATGTTGCTTATTTTTGTCTTGGAATAATTCGATGCGGATGAAAGCTTGTCAACTTTCGTTGATCTTGTATGCGATTTATACAAAAATCGACTGAACATCGAGATGAAGCTGTTTTTTTTATGATTGATTTGCTCGCGTTTGACCACTATGTCAACTGATGGTAAGCGGTGATGTGGGCAAAGATGAAGCACGCTTGCATAGAAGTAATCTATGAACTCTTGAAGAGTCCTAGGTTGTAACTATCAGGAAATGTCGACTCTGGCAGAAAATTCCACTCCTTAGCTGTACCAGCTTGAAGTTTAACAAATTTTCGAGTTTGTAGACGAGACACGTTTTTAAGATGCATTCGAAAAGGAATAAACTATAAAGAATAACATTATTAAGTCCACTACCCTTGAAGCGATAGATAGAGCAGTATGTACCTATCTAATTAGTATAGCTACATTTTGCCAGATATATCCCATATAATAATAGGGGAACAGCCAATTTCCATCAACTCACAAAACCAAACTCCAATCTAAAACTGAAAATTTCTAATGGATAACCCCCATTATACTAGTAGTAGCAGTAGTCCATTGGGGTTATCCATAAGAACATTTTCAATCGAACCCAGGACTTTAAGTTCTGTGGCCATTGAGATAATAAAGGTAAACTGTACATTTTAAATAAAGTAACAGCATTGGGCATTACATAAATTTTAATAAAGACCATAGTGCCTGCTAATCCTGAAATAAAGCCATAGCCGCCTTTTGAAGTATGTTCCAATGAAAAGGTTTCCACGTTGCTTAAAGCATTATAAAGAAACGTATTCAAAGTTGAGAGCCCTAGCTTCATTAGTAAGCCACAGTGATGACTTGCGTATTGGTTGAAATTAGTTCACTGTTCTAACGTTAATGAGATGACGTCATTAAGGTAGTTAGAACAGTATTTATATTAACGAAACTTTTAATACAATAATATAGTGCTCATCTAAGGACTTTTCCTTACGAAGGAAAACATACGAGAATTAATCACTACGTTTACACAAAGCGGGCTTTGACGTTTAAGAATTTTAAGTTATTGGTTCTAGTTTCCTCACGAGGTTTATTAGTGCTTTCTTAGCTAAGCTTATGATTTGTTCAAATCACATTAGAACTGAACCACGGTTTTGAATCCTTATGAGAAGCAAGCCCATTACCACTGTGTTATCTCGTAAAAATATATTTATGTATTTTTATATTGTTGTGAGGTTGCTCTCGCCGATGCGGGAGGACTTTGGAGTTTTTTTTTAAACAAATAATTTTGTTCCTGAATATACTTGTCATCGTATTGTAAACTGGGTTAGCATTCAGCATCCGTGCGAAGCACAAATCGAATTAAAAATCAAGGGTCCGCAAAACTTACGGAGGAGCCCAATTCATTCCGAATACCAATTTCATTTCAACCACGGACCTCATTCCGCGAAATTTGGTTGCGAAACGACTGAGACAACAAAGAGAATTAGACCGCGAAGAAAAATAAATGCGGTGAAACAACAGAGCATACAAAATTAGAGAGCGGCGGAGGGAACGCGACGTGGTTCAGTGCGGTTGAAGTCAGGAGCGAATTGCGGGTGCTGGTAAAATGAACTCAAAGTCATTTTGAAGAAAACATAATTAAAATAATTTGACATAAATACTTGTAAATATTATCAACGAGACGAACTCAATAATACGAGTAGAGCTTTACTCGTAAACGCTTTACAATATTTCTCGAATCATCAATCTGGACCAAAAATATAACCTTGTAGGACACCAAAAGAGACGGCACACTCTAAGCAATTTTTGTTTTTTAAATCTTCATTCTTTCAAGCTTTTAACACTCATTTTTTACTGCACAGTGCACAGAGCAAAATAATGATATTAATAGTTATTAAAAAACAATTAGTTATAGTTTTTGTTTCATAAAACTGTCATGGTCAATTGAACTGTAAGCCTTTAGTAAATCAAATATACGAGTAGCACTATGAATGGTGATAGAGTATAATTTTCTTTGCAGAGTTTGTTGGTTTGAATGCGCATATTTGAGTATTTGAATGATTATTTTAGTTTCTGATAGGCTGATTCATAGTAAAGATGTCAAGGTATTAAAAACACGCTCTTCTACTAGTGGGTAAGATCACGGTACGTACACAGCTAAAATATAATTACAAATTGAATTTACAAAATATATACTCTCACTATTACACTAGACAACTTTTTCCTTATAAGTGTCGTATGTCTTACAATCGCTATTTATAAATTTCAATCGCTTCTCGTTTTTAAATTACGTTCCACAAGATTTGCTGTGTTGATGGAGCGATGTTTAGGTTACAGTAGTTATATCATTTATAACGCAGATTACCAGAATACGGAGGCAGCTGAACTCCGAGTAAATGTTCTTGAAGAAAATAATTATGAATTATGACAATGTGTTAACATGAAGGTAAGGTTTGAGGAAAATACATGTTGCTTGGCAATTTATTGATTTGTCATTAGACATTTTGTCACTTGAAAAATGTAGGCAATAACTTTACCTGAATATACGTCTAAATTATTTTAACACTTTACTTAAGCACTACGTCGGTGACAATGCGTTCGTGTACTACAACTTTTCTATCACCAAAGTCATTGATATCCAACATAAACTTAGTACAAATGTAGTAAGAATAGAAAGGTCACAATAGTAATAGTCCGAATTTGAACACACCACTTTGTGCATAACAGGTGAAGCCTTAGCCTTCTTTATATTGTCATATATCCATACATATACTTGTAAAAACTCACGCCATTGTCTCACACAGGAGATTCTTGCATACTTCTTTTGCTTATTATACGTTCGCGTACACTGATTGTGAGTACACACCAGTCAGTATCTCCTTTTAGGCGTTTCAGCGTTTTCGATTACCTTTTGATAGTCACCTCTCATTAAACCTCTCGACATGACCAAACCATCTAAGCATTCTCTTTTTTAATTTTTGTCACTACAAATCATCTTCAGATCATTACCTAATTTAATTTCGTCAAGAAATTAATATAATATTTTAAGCAAATCATTTATATTTAGACTCTTACTTATTACAAGGTTCAAATAATGGGGGAACACAGACCGGCAACATAAACGATAAATGATTGTATGTATCTCTTTTCCTTGTTTTTCTTAATGCGTTTTTTATGAAGGCCTAATGAAAAGGATCCCTTTTCAGAGGTCTAGTCGGTAATTCGATTCCGGTCTTAACGAATATATTATGCACATTAATTCGTAGCTACATTCAAATGAAGGAGAAAAAATGTCTGTGTTTTGTTTTTTCTTAATAATACTGTTAGTGCTGTAAGAGCAACGATAGCAAAAAGATCGATGCTTTCGAAATGTGGTGTTGGAGAAGGTTGCTCAGAATTCCATGGACAGCTATGAGAACCAACGAATCCATACTGCAGGAGCTTAACATCACGACGAGGCTCTCAGCAATCTGCCACCAAAAGGCCCTTCGCTTCTTCGGACATATCATGCGGTCTTCTGAGCATAGTCTGGAGAAGCGCATCATAGTGGGTCAGATGGAGGGAAGACGAGCCAGGGGCAGAGCACCCTCAAGATGGATGGATGCCATCAGGAAAACTGTGGGGTCGGACATCCAGACGGCAGTCCACAGCTGCAACAACCGCAGCGAATGGAGAGCTCGCTGTTGTGGTCGCGATCCTCAGCATTGAGGGACCGAGGAAGAAGAAGAATTATGTTATAAAGTAGTAAAGGTCTCATTTATATATTGTAGGAAAAGAACGGTGTTGATGGTAAACAATACTTGTGCTTTCTCTGAGAATTGGTGACCACGCATTTCATTTAAAAGCCCCTCCGTCCCTTAGGAAATACTATAACTATAACTATGGTCCTGACGGTCATTAGTTGATTTTAGTTGAGTTAGCCTGCTGGAAGGTCTGACAATCAGTCCAAGAGTCGAGTGTCGTGTTACTTTTTAACTGGGTTGTGAGGGTCAGATAAGCATTCGAAACTATGTTAACACTGTCACTGTCCACATAGTAGACACAACAGTTTAACAATCAACATGAGTCATTTATGTGAGTCATGGACCAGGGAAGTGGTTAAGCTGCAGTTGATTACACTGGAACCCGATCTGAATTTATTTGGAAGAGGCCAAGCAGCTGTTGTTACCTTTTAGAGCAGACGTAACTAGATTTTTCATATTTCAGGTCCGACAAAAAAAAAACAAGACACTATAAAAATGGCCCAACAATCCGCCTTTAATGTTTCGCAAACTATTCTTAGTGGACAGCTAAGGCTTTCACTTACCTGAGTTCGCAATGTACGGGCACTGCCCCAAGTTCGTCCACTGCGCAGAATATTCTCGAAGAATGTTTACGGCAAACAATCTAGACATTGTTGATTCCAGGGAACGGAAATATTATGAGAATATTTGAGACTAGCAAAATATAAATCTCGATTTAAAGCAAAGATGTTGTTGGCTGAAAAATTACGGAATGAAATATTAAATTCTCAAGGATTGTTGAATGATTTTTAAAACGTTTCAGCTGGCGTCTGTTGACCTATGAAGTCCGGACTGCATTTTTCGTGGTTCAGAATTAAATTGAAGAACTTAAAAGCAATTGTAATTTGTTTTTTTCTGCTAGGCAGTCATGTGGTTATTTAAAGAATTCGTGGTTATTTTGCAATCACTAGGTCTATTTAAAGCAAAACGCATGCCAATTTCTGAAAAATAGTAAAAACCGTCTAACAGGGATTCAAAAATGGCAAAACATGGTCATCATCATAGGTTGGACATGTAAAATTCCGATACATACGAGTAAAAAAATATCACAAAATTAAAATTAAAAATAACATCGTGCAAGTACATTAACCGGACTTATATCTTCTAAGCTCCAAGATACCGTAAACCAATAACAGAGTTCACTTCACATCATAAACATCGATATGATTCAAAAAGCCATTACGGAAACCAATACGCGAATACGGCTCCCACAAAAAGAAACATTAAAGGGCCAACTTTTTCCACTCGAAGCAAATTGATACAAATAACTTGTGAAATATTCTCGTCTGACAAAACGCTTGGACGTAAAAGAATACGGTTCGCAGTCCTCGATGATGGACGACAATAATACTCCGGAAACCTGTGCCCTCATTATTTATGTTCGCACTTCAACGCCCAGGGCAATGAGTATTTTTCATGCAAATATTAGACCGGGGCGTAATGCAGGCCATTGGCGAGCGATTGAGCGAACAATGGGATTATTAAAGTCATTCTTTTTTTCTATTTTGGAGAAGACGAAGGGGCGATTGGCACAATTGGGCTGATTGGGGTTGTCGATAAGTAAATTAAGAACAATTTTCAGATTGGTTATTTTGATAATAATATTAGCTTGTTACTGTCACACTGCAAGGCCAAGGCCTCTGACAATCATTTTGAAACGTAAAGATTTTACTGAGTTAGATAATTTGTAAAGATTCAAGTTCATTGTAACTTGCAAGAACACTAAGAAGTGGCGAAGGATGGCCTCTTGAAAGAATGTCTTGTGTAATTTTGACGTTAAATAAATGGTGATCCTAAGGCTGAATTGGAATAAATTACTTTTGAGATGATCTGGTTTTTTTATTATGATATTTATAATAACGCTTGTCATACTGCTAAAAAAATATTTCATAAATATAAAATTACGAATAAATAAAAGCAAATGCCAATAGTAACGTATTTGGTATTAAAACGTTGTTCCACCTAAATATCTCCGAACATAGCACACAAGCTGCGCACTAAAATGAAATTGATGAAAACGTCAACCATTATAATAGCTGCAAGTTTCCTATTAGCGTTTTATGGTGAGAAGCAAAATTAATGCCATGTGTGTACAGTCGGCCTTACTGGCGGTGAATCGGTTTGCTAAAAAATATTTTGAACTACGAAGCGTACGTATGAGCTGTCAAGCTCTGAGACGATTATAGCTTGAATGGCAACTCACCGGAATTGAAGCTCACTGTACACTCCTTATTGTTTAAACTTCAAAGTTAACTTCTAAAATATTAATAACACGCTTGGAGCGCTACTCACTATACAATTTCTCTATCTACATAATATGTATAGAACCAAAGTTGGTTTATCGTACACGTGTATCGATTAGCATTACTTGCAAGAACAACGCATTCAATGAATGTGTTTATTTAAATGTGGTGTTAAATTGTCTTAGAGAATTATGTAATTCCAAAGAAAATAATGATGTTTGGTTTATTGATTCGAATAAATATTTTGTGTCGTATGAGCCCTCATAGTTAAAGAGTGGAGCGATCGTTTTGGATAATTGGGATGTGTCCTAAACCACTTTGACGTACTGATTCGAAGCTTCATTTGTATGAATTAATTTTGATTTTGTTTTATGTGTCTAAGTACAGACATGGCTGCACGAAAACATTGGCAAAAAATCTATCTTATCGATATAAATAAAAAATTATCGCCGAAATGTACGCACATGACTTCTGAACGACTGCACCGAATTGGATAATTCTTTTTTGTTCTATTCGTGTTAAGCCCTGGACAATTCACAAAAGTTCACATTTGGACCCAGTAGGTGGCGTTGCGATCAGGTTTCAAACCAACTTTCTTGGAAAACAACGTGTGTCGGCTCCCGCTACAAATGAATAAATAATAGTGATACCAGCTTATATTACCTACTGTCCTACTGCAGAGCATAGGCATCTTCTCATACAGAGAAAGCACGAGCATTTATAACTACGCTTGTTCAAAGCATATTGGCAATTTTAAACTTATACTAACTATAAGCCCAAGTTTTCTCACTATGTTTCTTCAAGCATGTCAATCTATGCCAGTTGGTATTTTTTTATTTATTATTATTCATTGGTCAAGGTCACAGAAGCCTTTAATGGCTTTTATATAGCTTTTACATAGTTCGGAGTTTATTTAGTTTAAATAATTAGTACTTACATAAGTTTATAAAAGTTTTACAATAAAGATTAGATTGGATAAGTAAGTATAACAGACTAAACTAACCTACTGTGGTTTGCATAAAATGATTTTTTAATTTATTTTTTGATTTTTTAGGGTTGCAGAGGTACCTATTTTATATGTCCACAGGAAGTTCTGTTTAATATGATGTTTGGGCTTTAAAGTAGACCGGATTAACTAAGTAAATTGTATGTTACATAGAGACACCCAGCGCAGTAGTTCAGTTTAAAATTGTGTTTTGTATCTTTTAAAATCAATGCATTTCAGTAAGGTAGTTAGGTTAGGTAGTTAGGTTAGCTATAGGATAGGTGTGGTAAGTTAGGTTAGGTTATACATGTATATGTTGTCGTTGTAATTCTATCAAACATTTTTTCACACGCTAGATAAAAAGTAGTAGTAACTGTTATTGTTTGGATCTATTTTTAGTCATTTTATTAAAAGTATTAAGTAAGCATTGTATTTGTAATATTTAAAAACCTTGTGTCACAGTGTTTGTAACAAAACTCCTTCGAAACCGCTTGACCGATTCTTATTAAATTTTGTGGGCACACTCAATAGGTAAATAAAGGAAGGAGCTTGTGGCTAAATTAAAATAGCCGCACGGTCGATCGAAGGTTAAGCTACGCTTGACGAGGTCGGTTCGTGGATAGATGACCATTTGGTACACACCAAGACTCCTCCGTGCCTCGGAAAGCACCATAAGCCGTTGGTCCCGGCGGTCATTTGTAGATCTTTGACAGTCGTTACTTGTAGTTAGAAGCCCGAAAGTCTGACAACCAGTTTAACTAAGTAATATCGTTTTACCAAGTTATTGGGTTGTGGAGGTCTACCAGGCAGTTGCTCCATGTAAAACACTGGTATACAGTTGCATCTGGTTAAACTGGAAGCCGACCCCAAGAAAAGGCTAGGCAGATGATGACTCAGTACGTAAATAAAACTAATAAATTGATTCTAAGATGGAACCAAGTTTGCGGAGGCAGCTAATAATGAATACAAGATTACTGACAAATGCTTGCACTGACTGATCTGGTCCCCTCATTCTGTGTGGTTCTTTCCTCAAAAGACCATCTCAGACTCTAATCTGCATGGATCTTACATGATTTGACCAAGATAATGTCTGGACTTTAAAAGAGACTATGACCTCTGAGTTTCTTTCGGTGTTTCTTCTCAGACTAGTCAAATAGTGAAATACCGATCCCATTTACTAAAAAAGGCGACGTGTAAAAGTGTTTGTAAAAACCTATTTACAAAAATAAATATCATCATTTATCATTTATCATTTAACAAGTCTGAAATTACGATCCACGTTTGGCATGCGTGGTGGTTATTAAACTTACATTCATACAGCACATCGAGCCCCATCACTCCAAACTGCAAAATTTTCCCAATTTACCTTTCTCAATTGAATCGGCTCAAAGCTGAATTGATTCTTTCTTCATAAGGCTATTCCAGACTTTGCCCTGCATCGTGAGACTCGCATAATAAATCAATATAATCTTATGTCTGGACTTTAAAAGAGACCATGACCCCTGAGTTTCTTTTGGCATTTCTTCTCAGGGATCAGTCACTTTGGAAATGCCATTTAGTTTAAAAAAAATACATGTAAGAGTATCTGAGAAGATCTACTTACAGATATAAATATCATTTCATCATCATTTCATTTCATTTCATTTCATGAACATGAACCTTGTTCTTTAAGTAGTAAAGTTGAAAAGCTATAAATTTCACATCTGCTGTTGGTACAGTGAATGACTGGTATTATTGAAACTAGTGCACTTTGTTTTTAGTGAATTCCAAATGATTAATAGAACGTAGAACTGAGGAATAGTCTACAACTTAAATTTTTAACTCTCTCCGAATAAAAGGAAGCTGCTCCAACTAGGTCAGCGAAATCTAATAACATGTAACGCTGCTAAGTAGAGTTTCATAAATACTGTTTTACTGACAATTTTCAGTCGCTTGGGGCAATTATTTACTAAATATTTTACGATCTTATTAAGGTTATTCTGTCGTACCAGCACAATTTTATAAGTGCATCTATCTTTCTTATCTTTTTAAAAAAAACTTTGGACCACACTAGGAATACATAAACAAAGAAAATATGCAGCAATAGCTTTTGCCCGCGGCTTCGCCCGCGTGGATGTCGAACTTCTATCCCCTATTTTTTTTCGACACGTATTTTTTTTCCTTTTCAAATTGTGGGAAAACTGCTTAGATTAGGCGTATTAAAGTTGAGGAGAGGGGGCTTGTAACATCATTATCTAGTATAAGCTGTAGTGGCCAGTGACGACATGCGACATTTTAACTCGATGTATCGCCGTTATTTTTTGAATACGTGTCAAAAGAAAAAATATGTGTCGAATATTTTCTTGTAATCTAGATGAGGGACTAAAAACTAAAATTTTGTCTAAATTTTTGTGTATAACGAATAAACTTAAAAAATCCTAAACTGATTTGGAAAATGTTCGTTGTGAAGCTACACTATCCGCGGCTTAAATAAGCTACTTTTTATCCCTGTATTCCCACGGGAACGAGAATCATTAATAATAATAACACTTTACGGGAAAATAAACCTCTTACTGTTAAAAAGATGCCAATAACTACACCGAGACAATCAAGTCGAAGCTTTATTTCAACTCTAAAGATGTCTCGATCCTCTTCTTTGTTCTAAAAACCCTTCTTATGCGCCCCTATCACCGGCCACAGTGCTACATCTCCATTAAATACACTTACTGAACTCAATAAGGTACGTTACCAATAGCCGGCCATTTCTTTGCAAGTCGCGTATCCACTTAAGGTAAGCGGGCCAATAGTCAGCCGCTTCCATTATTTCCATTAGAAAAGGCCAACGTTGCCCGCGATTTGTTTCAGCTGTTGCACTCTCTTAGAAACGTTTTAAAGTACATTTCACTTTATTTCATAATTTTGAGTTATATCCGAGTTGAGTGCAATGCGAGGTGCAGAAATAGAACGTAAAAATGGTAAATGTAATTTTCGCTTCGGTTATAAAACTTTTAGACGCGCTGTTGGTATGGTTGAATGCCAGTTTTCTTTTCTCTGTGTAAAAGAGTGTTTTGTTTTGTGTTAAGTGTTTTTTTACAAGTTTGTTTTTTAATTAAACCTGCTATGTAAGTTTGTATATGCACAGCTCTGCCTGGACTGTAATGAGAAACCACGAACTAGGCGTTTCTTCTCAGAGATCAGTCAATTTAAAAAAAATCAGAACAGTTTTTAAAATATTGACGTATCTAGAAAATATTTATTTTCTTTTACTGCTACGATATACTCATTTGGTCTGACAATACATGTTATAACTTGTTTATCTTTTATTGCGTCCACACTGCTAATTTACTTGCCTAACAAATGTCATCAAATATTGCATCTAAATATTTAACGACAGTATGAAGTTATTCACACTGCAGGAACACCTGTGAATATTTATTTACATAGCGAGCACCACACTGATTTAAATTTAACCGTGTGTATTAGCTCAATATTAATTATGTGCGGGTTGTCACACACATATTACCCTAATATATAATTATATATTTAATGACATGAAAGCAGGTTACAGAACAATGTAAGGATATCTTCCTTGAGAATTGGAGAGAGGTGGCACAGAATCGCAACAGTTGGAAGGAATGGAGGGAGGCCTTTGCCCAGCAATTGATGATAAATAATTAAATAATTATTACATAAATAATTACAGCATGTACAAAATATGTCATCGCAATTTCTAAAGGCGAGTTGTTTAGATATATTTAATTTGGACATATTTATTGCAACAGTCCCGATTTCCTCATGATTGTTACTTGTACCGATGTCACCAATATCTTAAATAAATGAATTATTTAATAAACATATGAAAACCGATACAAACTCAACATAATCTATAAAAAAAATAATTACAAAGCGTCAAAAGTTCTTTCTCATAGCTGTCAGCTAGTACAGTGTCCATGAGACTGGCGGTATTTTAACGTTGAACGGCAATGCTAATCTCCTGGCAAAAGTAAATGCCAGCCTTTGGGTCATGGGAAGCGTCTACTAACTTAGACAAGTATCTTACTAACTTCCAATTGCCGGCCGAACCATAAAAATAATTGTTACTCACAATACATTTTCTCTGTCCTCTCAATATATTCCCAGCATAATAATGGCTGGTAATAGTTACCATCGCAGGAAACAAGTGACGACCCTTACCTAACAAGTAAATTATCCATGCCATGGTGTTTAGCAATCTATTCTATTATGGAGGCGTAAAAGCTGCCCCTGGGCTCGATTTGCATTATAAATTATTCGTATTGGGATAATGTAATCTACTCCTGTGAATTTGGATTAAAAAAATAATTATGTTGTGGGATTTTTGGATCATTGGCTCGGTGTAGTCAGACAATTGGTTAATAACTTTTGTGTAAAATGTTTGTCAGTATAATAGACTGAGTACTCTTTCACGTTCTATTTATAGTTGTGTAGTTTTATTTTTAACTCATAGGCTCATTTAATGTCGGGTGGAAGCGACATCGGAATAACATGATTTTGAGACCCTTGAACGTGCGAAAAAATCCATAGGTTTTGTCCCAACTTCCAAGTGTTTTTTTCTGAAGTTATTTTTTTTGTAAAAATTTAAAATAAATAACTTATCATTTCTATCTGATACTAAAAAAATGATGTTATTCTTTAAAAATTAAGTAAACCACTCAGGAAAATCTTGGAAATTACTAAAACAACGAGCGAAAAACGATTTTCACTCATTATGGTATCCGAATGTTTGATGATTTCACTTCCATTCTATTCATAAAGATACTTATGCCGACTGAGTCCCAAATTCTAGTTTCGTGTATATGGCTAGCCTTCAACATTTCGGTCGGCTTTCAGTTAAACCGAGTGCAGCTGAATACCAGTGTTTTACATGAAGCGACTGTCCATCTGTGCTTCATAACCTAGTTACTGACAAACGATACCTCTAAGTGGAACTGGTTATCTGACCGCCCGTAACGTCGCTCGAAGATTTACGAATGAAATAGGTGCCCTTTAGACTGTACTCCCTGAAGGTTTTGGCACAGGTATAAAGGTAGCTATAAGGGTCCTGTGAGAGACAGGAGAGGTAAGAAAAGTGGAAACGCTGGGTGGGGACGCACTAGAAAGGCATACACTGACCTTATTGGTGATATCCTTCTAAAAAAAAACACTTTAAAAGATCAGTTGCATTGGACTATCAACCGGTGTACAGTACGTGTAAGCAAATAAGAACGCAAAGCAAAAGAAGTGCGCAAAAATGGGCTATTTTACAAAATTTTAGTTTTTTTGTAATCTACTCGTAGATGAGGGCATCTAGATTACAAGAAAATATTCGACCCATATTTTTTTCTTTTCCAAATTGATTGAAAACTGCTTAGATTAAGCGCTTTGAAGTTAAGGAGAGGGGGCTTGTAACGTCATTATCTAGTATAAACTGTACTGGCTAGTGACGTCATGCTACATTTTGACTCGATGTATTGCAGTTATTTATTGATTACGTTAACAAAGAAAAAATCTGCGTCGAATATTTTCTTGTTATCTAGATGAGGGACTAAAAACTAAAATTTTTGTCAAATAGCCTATCGTAACAGGAAGCATTTTGTAATTTTTTACTACCCCTTGGGGAATAGGCGTGATTTTATGTATGTCAGTATATTATACCCACATTTGGCAAAGCATGTTAAAGTTCCATTTAGTAGGGGGTGAACCTGATGCCGCAAATCCCGATTCTGGGCTCTTCCCCTTCTTTTCGCATCGTTTTAGTGAATTCTCTGATGTCAGGGTTTATAAACTACCCATGGGTCATGGACGTGGCTTCACATGCCGCCTTGAAATATTACTCAGGCGTTTTTTCACGAAATTTTCCATCACCGTTTTTGCAGCGTTTTTGATTCTAGGCATCTACTGCACAGTTCCAGATGCACATTGCACAATCCGAGCATTGCTATATTCGACTCGAGATTACAATTCAGAAGCTCATGACGAGCAGTAGCTTTTGCGACAACTATACCAAAGCAGTGGGTTCCATTTATAGTAATGCTGTCTTCAAAAAAAGAAAAACTTCTTGTTAAGATGACGTCACTAAAAAGATAAAGAAATAACAATCTCTTTGTTTTTTGATAGTCTCATTTTATACGACATAAAACTGCACTTTGTTTTATGCAAGGTAAGCAAATAGGATAGAGCGCCTAGTGCCAACGGCGATGATCGTTGAGCAATTAAAGCAATAGTTTTATTTTTCTTTTTCTCTTCATGCCAAGCATTTCTTTTAGAATGGAGGGCTTTTAGAACAGATAGGTTAAAACTTCTGTTATAATTTTGTTGTATCAAGGAGCTTGTGGCTAATTAATAACAGCCTCAAGGGTCGATCTACGGTTAAGCTACGACTGACGAGGTTGGTCAGTGGACTGTAGACCATTTATCTAACTCTCTTTATCAAGACTCCACTGGGCCTCGGAAAGCTAGTTAAGCCGTTCGGTCGGGTTGTTATTGTAAATCATTGACGGTCGTTACGGATGGTCAGAAGCCAGAAAGTCTGACAACCAGTTTAACCA
The DNA here is from genome assembly GCA_921972225.1 of Euplexia lucipara. NCBI lineage: Eukaryota > Metazoa > Arthropoda > Insecta > Lepidoptera > Noctuidae > Euplexia > Euplexia lucipara. The sequence goes on along the minus strand of OV179147.1, from coordinate 1,921,413 downwards.
AGGGGTAGGTTTTGTGTTTCCCAGTTACTGTGTTGTGAGGGTCTGACAGACACTCGCTCCATGTAAAACAGCTGTATCCGATTAAACTGGAAGCCGACCCCAACATAGTTGGGAAAAGACTAGGCATGTGATGAGTCTTTGCAACACATAGAAACACAACTAACGCCACCTTATATGATCCTTTCATAACTATGCTTACCCAGGTCAGGCCAGGTCCCCTTGGCATTCCAGTCTGGGGTCGCGGAAGTATCTTCCGTTCCCGTGACCCCCGGCGCAGGTGTGAGAAGTAACACGGGTGGTTTGTAGACAGTAAGAGTCTGACAGACCCCTCCATTTCCCCGGGTGGGTGACATCCATGAGGACTTTCCACCCCTCAAAAAAAAAAAAAGGTCCCCTTGGCACGCATTTCCGTATGTTTAGTCTTTATAAAACAGAAAATAAACCGTTGTAGGTGAATCTACAACAGTAGTAAACGTGCCAAACTACTGTCTAGTCTCTTTGAACATTAATAAAGTCGGTTTGGTTCATTAGTGTAGTAAAAACAAATAAATAGATAACAATAACTGTAATGGTCTCATTAATAAATAATAAACTTTTCAAGAAGGTTTGAATACTCATAGTACAGACGCCCACACATCCGTGTGGGCGTCTGTACTATGAGCTACTCCAATTTGTCAAATTTTCCCAATTAAACATGAACCATAATTTTTAATGAAGTTGAAAAGCTATCAAAGAAATTTTGAAGACACATTGTGTTTACGTTGACCCCGCATTGTACGAAAATCCTATATAATGTGAGGTTAGCTTATACTAGAAATTTATAGTTTGATGGGTAGCCGTGTATACCTACGGCTATGCTTAACACTTCGGGCACAATAGGCATTATGTTATGGTTCTTAAAATAATTACGTTCAAAAAGTTAAATAATCCTATCGGATTACAAAGTATCCCTTACAAATAAATTTTCACAGCCCTTTGACACGAACAAAATTCCGTTTTTTTCATCATAATTCGGCCTCCTTGTAGTTGTAGACATCTGTAAAGAGATTTATTGCAAACGGTTTCAACGATAAGACACAAACAAAGCTCACGAAAATCGTTCAACGTCTTAAACAGCAGTACAAGAGGCTCTTTCAAATGGTAATTTGATTGTACCCAGTTTGCAGCTTCAAAAGAGTGAAATATTCTTTTCAGGGGTCCCGGATGCCGCGGGAGAATTATTAATGGCCAAAGAAACTTTCTCAAAGTTTACATCAGTGCGCAAGTCAGAAAAGATGGCGGTGGGCTCGTAATAAAAAATTAATTTTGCATTGCACTATAGGGAAATGCACCCGGCACAGATATGAATCTTTGCACATACCGTCTGAATACCAGAGAGATTTTTATCTAAATCTGTGATTCGGAACGGCCACTGCCGCTGAGCGGATTGTCGTTTTATAGTTTTTAAATAATTTTGGATCGTAATCTAGACTTATACAACATTGCTCGGTTCCCAGAAAATTTTGTTCCGACTTACTGAATGAAAACATAAAATTCCTTAATTCAAGCCGTTTCGTAAGAGTTTTGTTACAAACACTGTGACAAGAGTATTTTCTTTATAAGAAGATACTAATTGAATTATGCATTTAAAGAGGTTGTAAATGTTTTTGGAACGAAGTTTCTTATCGCGCGTTGCGAAAGGGAGCTGTATGGAAAAAATTAAGACCAAAAGTTGTAACGACACTTTTTGCTATAGTTGTAAGCCGTGCGGCGTGCGTGTTTCTCTGTCTATCTCTCTTTCTCTCTCTCTTTCATAGAAACCAAGCCAGTTATTTTCGTTCTGTCTTTCTATTTCGCATTGAACAGTGTGGTGTCGCGACGATTATTTTTATTGAGTGTATACAGGTTTTTTGTACATAATAAATAATAAAACTAACTATATAACTTCGTTCCATCCGGGTGTTTGTTTTAGATTGACACCGCTCATGTTTTTTTTTAAGTTTTAGTTCGCCAATATTTTTTCTTGTTCTCTATTTGGATAAAACAACGTAAACCTACATGCATTTTTTCTGTATCAGTAGTTCATTGAGCCAGACCTGGTCTATCATTTGTTTCGTACAAGAATCACACAGCAGCAATTGCCAATTGGTACTTTTTTATTTATAAAAACTTTTTTACAAAAAATACAACCGACTTCTTAAAAAAAAACTAACAGGTGAAAAATAACTCCAGTTTCGGAAGTCTGTGGCTTTGGTGGTTTTGTTTTGTTCATTATTGGCCACCGACTATATCAAATAAATAAAGAATTTTGAAAATCGGTCTATAAATGGCGGAGTAATTGCGTAACACACACACAAAAAAAAACGTACCGTCGAATTGAGAACCTCCGCCTTTTTTTGAAGTCGGTTAATAATGATCTGTACTTGGTCTCGGTGCTGCTGTGGAAAAATAACCTTCTCAAAATTCACGGTGTATATAATACAAAAAAGTTGAAGGTACCGCAAAGGTAAAAGCGTACTACTAATTAAGAGTTTTGAATTGTTGGCCCGAAAAAAAAACTTACAAGTAACTTTCATCAAAATATGATATTACTTCATCTACATTTCAAGTAAGTATCAAATACTTTGGTAACTAAAGGCGTGTAGTACCTACAAGCTTTCAAGACAGCCTGTTCTAAGAACGTGACAAGACTCGCAGAAGCGTACTCGCCATTCATACCACAAACTGTAGATACCTTAAACTATCACAATTCTACATACATGGTGCAGACGCCAGCACATCAAACTACTTAAACTGTAAAATTTCCCGAATGAGCCTGCACCTTATGCTACTTGTAATAAAGTTGAAAAACTATCAAATAAATTTGACACATTGGGGTCGATTGATGTGCCTTCTGTAGTTCTGTACGTAATGAAGTTCTAGGTGATCTTTAAGTATTATCACCATCTTCTTATTTTCATGTAAATAGTGACTTAGGTACCTAGTCTTAGGGCCGAGTCACACCGAAATGGCAGCGCAGCGACGAGCAGTTTCAGTGGCATATCATTTTAAACTTTATTTTAATTACTATAAAAAGTAGTATCGTTGAAGAAAATTGAAAAGGTAGCGCGGCCACCCGCGGCGCCGCGAGCACTTCAACGACCAAAAAAATCTCAAACGATAGTACGTTTAATAGCAATCAAGATAGAGTTTAAAACTATTTGACACTAGAACTGCTGGCCGTTTCACTGCCATTCCAGTGTGACTTTACTTGACTGACTTGGTTTTACACGCCATCAAAAAATATCTCTTAGGCGTGCTAGTTTCCTCACAGAATTTTACTTGACCGTTTTTGAAGCAAGTAACTAAAACAACACACATGAATCTGAAAAATAGACAGAGGTACGTTGCCTTGAATTCGAATTCGAGACCAATAACTTGAAAGTCCACCGCTCACATCACTAGGCTTCCACTGCTCATATTTACACCATCAACGAGGTCAAATAATATTTTGAAGAAGATAAGAAATAAGTGCAGAAGATCAATTACGTTCAAAAATAGTTGCACGCTTACTTACTTACAACGATCTAGGCCTATCTCGGCCAAATATCAGTGGCGAGAGCGAGCACGCGTCGCTGATCTTGTAAATTTTAAATTTGCGCTAAAAAACTTGATCTGGTCAAGCCCTTGCTGTCTTACTACCAGCGACGTCCTAAGTAAAGGTTCGTCCTACTGCAAGTGCCCTAAGGGCTTAGTCGCTGAGTTTAAAATGCCTGTACTTCGGCTACAGGCCTTTATTTATTAAGACCCTACAGAATAGTTCGGTGACGCAGCTGAGAAACTTCTGAGTTGACCTGCAAGATTTCACCACCCATTCCAAAAAAAACAATGTATTGCGTGTCTTTATGTGTGCGTGTGTTTTATCTTGTTAGATGCAGCCAAAGACATTCAATACTTATAGACCGGACATCACGAACAAAATTTTCGTCCGAAAAAGTGTGTCCTGCTGGATACAAGTCTATGAGTTTTTTGTAGTACGCTCCGCTGCCGCTCCAGTATTCATATATAATTCTAGATGGCGTTACTGAGACATGGGATCAAAGATTTTCTGTGACATTTCCTTGACATGCCCGCTCTATAGTATTTTAAATCTCTTTGGATGCAGCCAACCTTCTGTCTAATTATCTACTTTGTGTATAAAGTTCGTCACAAGACGAACTGACGACGTGAGAACGGCGACAGCGAGTTTCCGAAATTCCCGCGGTTGCTCGCGCAATGTACTTTTTACGACCAACAATAAATTTCTTCTCATCGACTAAAGGAAGGCATTACGCGGAACATTTTTATGAGAAAAATTTACTGAACGACACCTCGGTGTCTTGTATATAGATGTTATGTTGAAATTATGCTGTATCTGTGTGTTTTCATCGACTGGTTGAACGACATTGTTATGCATACGCGTGCTTGATGTAAAAGTTCGTTGTAGTTTGACTGAAACTTGTTGCTTGGATTTCTACATACATACATAAACTCACGCCTTTTTCCCATGGGGGTAGGCAGAAACTACAGAGCGCCATATGCTACGATTCTTACATACTTCTTTTGCTTCGTTTACGTTCATACATGTTGTCATACACACACGCCGGTTGCGAGTACTACGCACCTGACCTTTCTGAAGAACCTCACCATTATAGGTCTATGTATGTCCTTCTAGGGCGTCCCCTCCCGGCGTTCCCACTTACATCTGCCTTGTAAATACCTTTCTTTAGTCGCCTTTTATCCATCCTTTCAACGTGACCAAACCATCTACGCATTCTATTTTCTGTTTACACAAATTCTTTTCGTACTTTCAAACATGAAAGTCACTGCTTCTCCAATCTTATTCTTGTCGTGTGATCAATGACAGATTTTATGCCGCCAATATACCTTTGGCTTGCTTTTGGCATGCTTTTGGCTTCACATGTCGTCGAGAATATCTCTCAGGCGTTGCTTGACTGGCCTGTTGGTCTAGTAGTTAGTGACCCTGACTGCTATGCCGGAGGTCGTGGGTTCGATTCCCACCCAGGACATATGTTTGTGTGATGACTGATGAGCACGATCATTTGTTCTGTGTCTGGGTGTAATTTATCTACAATATGTATGTATTTAGAAATATATAAGTGTGTTTATCAGCTATTTAGTACCCATTACACAAGCTCTCAAGCTTAACTTGGGACTAAATGGCGTTGTGTGAATAAGTTGTGGAATATTTAATAATAACTTAACGCTGAGAAAGTGTTGACCCACCTGGCTTACCATTCACCTCAATAATTTTTCAATTCAATTTTTTTTGTTCTTTTTACATTTATAGCTTACTACGAATAGCTCATTTTACTTTACTGCCTTAATTTAATTAATAATTGTTTGTTTGGTATTTTTACGCAAGTTGTGGTCTCCTGTAATTGAAGATGCACAAGGAATTGTACCCATTTATACATTGTTTAATTTAGCGTGTAAGGCGTAATCTTTATTGGAGATCCAAATAAATACAAATACAAATGTTTTTAAACCTTTCTCTTCAAAAAATGTTTTAGTTCTTAATACTAGCTTAAAGTCTGCCTTACGATGTTTTCCCTTACCATTTTTTGACGTAGCCAATTCTTTTCACCTGATCATTATTGGGCTATAGTATTTCTGGCAGCGTTCGATAAGCTATCAGAATAACAGCTGCTGCTGCAGCATTCATTGTTTTTTTTAAATATCGTAACATCATGTTGAAATGGGCTTTATTTCACTTCGCAAAGATGGCTTTTAGGGTCCCGTACTCAAAGAGACTCTATTACTAAGACTCCATTTGCCGTCTATCTGTCTGGCTGTATCTCTTCAACTGTGATAGCTAGACAGCAGAAATTTCACAGATGATATTGAGTTTCTGTTGCCGCTATTACAACAAATAACATAACCAGAATATTCCAGTGAGGCTCCCATACAACAAACATGATGTTTTTGCCTACTTTTACTTAACTAAAAAAGGGTTAAAATCTAGTTATAGTAGTGTTTTATAAATAATTTATAATGGTACGAAACTACTACTTTAAAATAATATTATTATGTAAAATTTAGTTACTATTGTTAAAATTTCTGTGCGTGTTTTAATTTAATGTTTTTTATTTTCTTTTTGTATCATAACACTTCTCCAATACGTCATCAATCACATTATTTTTAATAAATAGAAGACAAAATGTACGTCGGAAATGATATTTTTATTTACTTTTCATCCGGAAAGGGAAACTCGACAGTCTCATCGCGTCCTTTCCTACATATAATTATAGCATGGATATATACCTGAACCTCTCACGAACACTGCCCGAAGCGGAGTCTACTTCCATAACAGGATAAAATAAGAATAATAAAAAAACAGTCGCTTTTTATGATATTTTAATGATAAATAACCTGCCTCATTCCTATTGGTACGTAGGTGCTGTTGCATGAAGTCCTGGGTCCAATCCCCGGGTAGGGCAAAGTGTGCTTCAGTTATACCGTTTGGGAATTTCTTAGTTAGCTCATAGTCCAGATCTGAGCCCAAAAGATGGCAATTGGCTCACACACACATAACTGGCACAGTCTGAGTTTACTTCAGGTACACCTCTGCGTAACCCTTCAAGGTTTCCAGGCGTAAAGTTATGTTTGTATTTATTCTGCTTAAGTATACAAAATTTTGGAAAATTTATTTTAAAAGAGTAAGTATGGAGTTTCTTGCACATTCTTCTCCACACAAAACAACCTTTTGGAATTTGCAACTAGAATCATTATCTTATTTTATTTTATTTGTAATTATAACGTTCGAAAGTGCCTGTTATCAGGTCTAATTGAAATAAATTATTTGACTTTGACTTTGTATGTTTGTAACTTTTTGGAACGAAGCTCGAAGCCTAAATAGTGATGAAGGCCAAAGGAGGCCTTATTCATTTTCTGATAAGGTATACTATCACAGATTTAAATAATTAAAACACTGTTTAGATGCCATTTTCAGAACTACATTTAGCGTAAATCATTTTCAATACATCGTGCAGCCTGTGTCAATGATTTTTTACTATCACAGAAACATGAAAATGCAACTATAATATCGTGTTTATGTGTCATTTAGTCTAAAAAAAATATAATGACAGAAATAAATTTAATTTAATTTCATTCGTTTCGTTTTGTATTTACATTAGGCATCCTCTATGCACAAACGAACAAAGTCTTCAAAATAAAATTAATACAGTTTATTTAACATGAATATTTACGATTTGGAAATTGTTTTTATCGAGGATGCGTTTTTCTTTGGAAATACATTAATTCATTAAACTCCAAGCGTCCGCGCTGTCATTGTATTTTTTTATTGTGTCTCTTTTATATTTATAATAAGCTGCCAAACTGCCTGAAGAGCCTTGGTTTCAACTAATTTAAAAGAAAAATGTTTGAATTGCTAATAACCAAATGTTATTATTCAACAAAAGAATTCCTAGATGACAGAAATATATAGAATAAAATAAAATGTAAAAAAAGGAATGTCTAAACATAATTAGTTACTTAAGAGTTTAGTTATTTAAGATTAAAAATTTGTACTCCAGAAATGGTAGAATATAAGAAACTTAATATAACGTTAACATCTATTATACTATATTCTGACAAATAAATCTTTCTTTCTTTCTTTCTTTCTTTCTCTAATTGACACGATTGAAAGGCTAAAAGACGTAATCTATGGTTTTGTGTTAAATTAAGTAGTGTACCTATAATTATGATACCGGCGAAACCCGATTTTAGGTTGAACTATACTTCATTTATAATAGAATTAGAGAAAAGATACTCGTAGAAGCAGGAATGCAAAACATTTCATATTAAAGATAATCATCTGCCTAGCCTTTTCCCAACTATGTTGGGGTCGGCTTCCAGTTTAACCGGACGCAGCTGAATACCAGTGTTTTACATGGAGCGACTGCCTGTCTGACCTCCACAACCCAGTAACTGGGCAACACGATACCCCTTGGTTAAACTGGTTGTCAGACTTTCGGGCTTCTGACTACAAGTAACGACTGTCAAAGATCTACAAATGACAGCCGGGACCAACGGCTTAACGTGCTTTCCGAGGCACGGAGGAGTCTTGGTATGTAATAAATGGTCACCCATCCACGGACCGACCTCGTCAAGCGTAGCTTAACCTTCGATCGACCCATGCGGCTGTTATAATTTAGCCACAAGCTCCTCAAGATATTAAAGATAAGTGAAAACAATTTTTACTCAAATGGTTTTACTTTAAATTTATACGCTGACAAAAGCATTAGACAGAAGTTAAAAAAAAATATATTTAAAACTCACTTTGTATCAAAAGTACAACAATTAAGCATGTTACAATTACAATTATAGACGCCAAATTTACATAATTACAAATAAAAAAATGAAATTAAAATTTTATTAAGTGGTCAATTGGTCAATATCAATATTATTAAAATGTATTTTATTGGGATGCTTCAGGCAATGTCAGGTAATGTCAATATTTGCAAAAAACTATAGAATTAGTATAAACTCAGTCTCAATCCACACCACCGTCTTCAACTTAGTGTTCTTAATTAAATATTTAACTCTGTTCTAAAATTAAGAGCGAGCGACTTATTCTGAAAAGCACTTGGAATCGTACGAAACGTTCGCTACGTTCGCTGACTTGTAATACTAAGGTACTTACAGATGGCTGTTGGTAACGTTGGATAGTCATTGGTAGTCTTTACGTTGCTCTGCTTATTGCAAAGACGAAGATATGAATTCACATGCACGTACAGGGGACGCTTTGACAACGTCGAGACTCTTTAGTTAAACAAATAAAATTGTACTTTAGTGTTTTTGTAGTTTGATCAACTTTAAACTTTGTTGGAAATATTGTCATCGTTCATTGTAACATCATTATGTAGCTGTTTGAGTTTAATAAATGTAAAGAGTATTCTAGACTATTTCGTTTATTTTTTTTTTTGTTGAAAGGCGAACTAAAAATCAAAAATGTTTTTTTTGTAGTGTAGGCCGGTTTTTAACGACTACCTAACGTGACCGTATGCGTCTGCGATGCAAGCCGGATGCTTACGGTCACGTTACGTATTCGTTTAAAGTTTAAACTTTAGGCCGTCCTACAATTGTTGTTTTCTCGCGGCAGCATGGAAGTACTAATCATTACAAACAAGTTTTACTAGAAAACTAACCCAGAAATGTCAAAAATAATATAACCACATTTCCATTTGGTAAATATTGAATTTTATACGAACCTTTTTTTGTTTTTACATTTCAGGATCAGTCTTCCGAGGGAACACAACCACTACAATTTAACGGTATTCATGTTTACTTGCAAAAAAATAATTGGTACCTGAAACGCAATTTATGTATAAATCATAAGAAAAGGATAACACCCAATAACGCACTGCAAAAATAAAATAATAATGTTGCGGTCAATTTCCCGTCAGCCTTTTCAATATTTTCCTTAAAACCAGTTTTCCAAGATGGCGGTTTCTGTGGGCAGTCTGCACTTGATATTTCAAAATTAAATGTCACAAGTCTACAACCCAGTCATTACCAAATCGATGTTTCTGGTTAGTTAGCTCCCTCGAAAATGTTTAATGGACTCGCTAAAGTATTTAAAGCAAGAATAATCATTTTAAAAACTTGTCAGGAACAGAACTTGAGTTTGTAAATTTTTTTGACAACCGAAAAACTTGAAATGTTTCGAATACAAGTCAAATTCAACTTGAAAACGACTTTTTTGGAGTCATCTGTATTATTTAAATTTTGCGGTTCAACTAGAGTAAGTGAGATTAAAAAAAAACACCGCCAATTCCGTTTGGCTGTTACGGCTATTTTTTCTTTTTCTTTCATATTAAAAGCCCCACTTTCAGGAACTAAAGATTTTATCCCTACTCTGTCTTTTTATATTTGAAGTGTGTAAGTTCGTTCGTAAGTACCCTGAATTCTTTACAGAAAAAGAAGATAAACAAACAAAATTTTTATTAAGACATAAAAACAGCCTAAACTCATCTACATCGCGACTAAAAATGCTCCAATACTGTACCTATGTCATGTCCATAAGAATCTACAATAAATTACCCGAAAAAATAAAAATAATAAATGAAAATAACATCATTATCAATAAATTGAAGCTTTTTCTAATTAACAAATGCTACTATAGTTTAAATGACGTTCTTTACTTTTCTTTACACATACAGTAAGAAATAAAAAATGAGTAATAATAATGATTGTAATAAATTGCCTACTGTATTAAAATTCTCAACCTCAAGCTTCAAAAGCCATATCTGGGCCGCCACAACATTTTAACATAAAATAAATACTTCGAAAATCCCAATTCCCGCTTAAAATAAATCTCTTTTTGTGTCACCACGTAAAAATTCGTTGAAGATTAAAGGGCAGAAAAATAAACAAGTACGATTCGCAGAATCTAAATTATTTGTACGTCGAAAAAATTGACGATGGTGTCGCAAAGAGATAACGGTGTTATTTAAGCCTATACCATAAAATGAGAATGATAAAAGACCCACTCTCCCCAAAACAGAAGAAGAACTCAATAAAAATAAATATTATGGGGAGGGGAGGGGAGGGGTGGGGAAGGTGGAGGGGAGGGGGAGGGGGAGGGGACGGGTAGAGGCAGGGGTCGGGAGGGGTTAGGGAGGGGAAACAGAGGGCGGGGTGAGGGAAGGAGAGGGAGGGGTGATGGGAGGGGCGTGGGAGGTGTGGGGAAATGGGAGGGAGAGGGAGAGGGGGAGGATAGGAATGGGGAAGGGGAGAGGGGGAGGAGAGGAATGGGGAGAGGAATGGGGAGGGGGAGAGGAGAGGAGTTGATAAAAAATGCTATGCAATAGCTTTACCGCGGCAGTCTCCGAGTGCCACACGTCATTTTTTTTTTTGATTTTAGATTTTTTGATTGCTCATAATCTATTCTTCATCATCATCTGCCTAGCGTTTTCCCAACTTTGTTAGGTTCGGCTGAATACTGTGTTTTACAGTGACTGCCTGTCGAACTTTTACAACCCAGTTACTGGGTAACATGATACATCTTGGTTGTCAGATTTTCGGGCTTCTGACTTGAGAATTCAACATTTTGGGAATTCAACATTTTGAGAATTCAACATTTTGGGAATCCAACATTTTTGGATTAACATTTCAACATTTTGCAAATTCAACATTTTGGAATTCAACATTTTGAGAATTCAACATTTTGGGAATTCAACATTTTGCAAATTCAACATTACGGGCCGGAAGGTCTGTAACGACTGTCATAGATTTACAAATGACAGCTGGGTTCAACGGCTTTAAGTGCTTTCCGAGGCACGGAAGAGTCCTGTTATAGGTACAGGGTGTCTCATTCAAATCGGTCAGTATGGGAAAGTCTGAAACTATAAGACATACGAAGATCTGTTCTGAGGAACCATGTCATCGATTTTAATAACTAGAAAAACTGCATTCATACATTTTAAAAAACATTTATACTATTTTAGTAATATTGTAATCGTGGTCACTTCGAGCACCTACTAAAATAAATAAAAGTGTATGTGGAAACAATGCATTTTATTCATTTTAGACATCATGTTTCATACAGACATTTACTTCTTAAGACCTACACAATCGATATCTAAATAGAAATAGTGTAGGTTTTTTTTTTCAAAATAACCGGGTTCGATTCCCGAACGGAGTACAGATGTTTTTTAAGATATATGAATGCAGTTTTTCTTATTATTAAAATCGATGACATGGTTCCTCAGAACAGATCTTCGTATGTCTTATAGTTTCAGACTTTCCCATACTGACCGATTTGAATGACACCCTGTATAATGAGTGGTCACAAATCCACGGACCAACCTAGTGAAGCGTTGGCTTAACCTTCAATTGACCCTTGAGGCTATTATTATTCAGCCACAAGCTACCAGTTTATTCTTACGCAGGTTTTTATCTATTCTTCAGTGTAAACGCTGGACCTTCTTTTCCTATCCTGTCGTTTTTATCGTAGGTATCGTTCATATCTGGTATAAACGACCCGTCAATGTAAGCAATTCGTTATTAGAATATATTATTGAATCGTGACGGGATCCAATTTGAATCCTGAATGATGGATACCTTGGAGAGTGTGCGTCAACTGGGAGTTTTTGGGAGTCGGTCTTTGGGACCCGTTTAATACCTTACTGAATTCTAACTAGGAAAGAAAGGGCTTGGCCAAAGAAGTAGAATGGTACTTAAGGAGCTAATCAAAATCAAAATCAAAAGTCTTTAGTTTAATTTGCCTGAGAATCATAACTTTTTGAACGTCAAAAAAAAATTATGACAGTCCCCTAACACGTTATTAACACAAAATAATGAACTAGTCAAGTATAACTTAACCTTCGACCGACTCTTGTGGCTATTATTTTTTAGCCACAAGCTCCTCCCATCTCCTACCCTAGATAATTATTACTTTATCGCCTAGTCTAGGCTGCCCTTGCACATAAATGTTCCACTTACGCCAAGAGACCTTTTAAAAGCGACCGCAAAACTAAGTTTCTCCATAAAGGGTTTCAGCTGATTAGCAAAAAGCTGCATGTAAGCAGATACTTCGTTTGCTTTCTCCTGCAAGATTTACGTAAACTGCAATCATCATAATTATTTTTCATTATTAGTAAAACTTCGCATGCAGACGCATTTTGTACTTGGATGTTACTCGCTCTTAGTTTGGAAAATAAAATATAGACTAGGACACTCGCTAAGTAACGTGGTTTTTGGTGAAATAATTTTCGAATTAGGTTCAGGAGATCCAGAGATTACCCCTTCAACGTTACAACTTTACATCTCTATAAAATAATAAACTAAAAACGTGCTATGGAACGCAGCATTCTTGGCGTCAAACTGACAGACAACATTCGCTACACACACCGCACTACGCTCAAAAACACAGATCACGGACGTTGCTCGAAAAGCCGCCAAACTAAAATGGGACTGGGCTGGCGACGTCTGTCGTATGCCCAATGAGCTGTGGGTCAAAATAACCACCACGTGGAGCCCTGACTCAGCTAGAAGGCGTCGCAGCAGACCCCGAAGAAGATGGCGGGACGGCTTGGACAAATTAAACGACCAGTGGTCCACTTTAACCCTGGATCGAAAAAACTGTAAGTCATGGAGAGAGGCCTTTGCCCAGCAGTGGGATGATGCAGGCTAGCAGTATCAGTATCATTAAAGATATAAAAAATACAGCCACTCCACACGAAATACATAGTGCACTTGAGTTTAAATCAATACATACATACATAAACTCACGTTTTTTTTTCCTATAGGGCTAGATAAAAACTACAAAGCGCCATCTGCGTATCTTACATACTTATTTTGCTTCGATTGCGAATACTACACACCTAACTTTTCCAAAGAACCTTACCAGTAAGGTCTGTGTATGTCCTTCTAAAGCGTCTCCTCCTGGCATTTCTTCTTACATCTGCCTTACCTTTAAATCAATCTTAATGAATAAAGGTCATAACAGTTGAGGCGTTTATAGCCAGCCATATTGTAGGAGGTCATCTTCGGATCTACCGGACTGATTTCGAAAATGCTTCTTCGAAAAGAAAGCCACATTATTTTTGAATGTCCGAAACTAAAATTTATTTTCAAAACTAAGAGAGGGGACAAGATTTTACAGTACCAAATCCACGCGTACGAAGCCGTGAAGTGCCAGTTGTTTAAAAAAATAAATCAACCCGAAAAAGAACACAGTTGTAAATTATTCAACCCCTAAAAACCGAATTATCTCGCTCGATTAGTCCAACGTTATCCACGGAATAGGTCTTTCAGACCGGCCGGCGAGTGTTTGCGAACTACGGAACTCGGCACTAATTTGTCAACCCTCATTACGTTATCTCACTCGCGTTTCGTGCGATTTTAGTTCCCATTGTCTCACTACGGCTGTTCCCCCCACATTTTAGTTCCAGAAAGGTTTTTCATGTTTCCCTGTTATGATATACTTTAGTTTATTTGCGTGACTGTAATGGAGCGTGTATGGGGGCGATATGTTGTGCAATTTAATGTCTGTATTGTTGTGTTTGGAACGAGCATGCATTATTTTATTCTGTTCTAATGATTTTTGTGATTTTGAACGATGTAAAATGTGTTAATTAGTTCAAGACTAACAAGTTACACAAACTGTACGAACAAAATAACAACTACTACAGCCAATTATTAGCCTGATACAAAAGGTATTTAAGTAAAACTTCCACTGTGGAGTCAGCTCGGAAAAAGCGAAAAAAAATACCAACTGTTGCATACAAATGTTTGATACTTACTCGGACCAAAATGTATGAAACTGCCTTTCTCATCAAAAATACAACCTGTAACACCCTATGCAGCTCTTTGAGTTATCATAAGATTTTTTACGGTGTAAGTACAGACGCCAGCACATCAACCTACCCAAGTGTGTCAAATTTATTAAATAGATTTTCAACTTTATTCTAAACACAATAAGGTTCATGTTCAATTGGAAAAAAAATACAGTATGGGATAGGTAGATGTGCTGGCGTCTGTACAATAAAAATGCTAGAGTGAATAGGCTCTTAATAAACTAGTGCGCTTCACTATCACTGATTACCATCAGGTGGGAGAAAAGTCAAGCACTGGTTCATAATATTTAAAAAAAAAGTTCTCGTTTCTATTCTGTGAGTCTGCCTTGAGCAAATGTGGTGATGGCACGAACACCGGCTCGTGCCTTCTCTGTATGAAGCTTTTCTCAAACAGAGAAGGTACGAGCATTGAGCGCCACGCTTGCTAAGTCCAAATGCTGAGCAAAGGCATTTGTTCAGCAGTGGGTTTTTTTTATATTTTAAACTGTCTCAGATTTGTTTATCTATGTTGTGCATTGAAAATTATGTTTGCATGTCTATCATGAAAGTTATTGCTTTCATTTGTTTTTGGTACGTGATACCTTAATTATAACAGCACACATGTCATTGTAATTGTCTACAATTGCTTAGTTGCTGTTTTGTTATCGGTTATATTCTAATTGTGTGGATATACAATTTCATAGCTAATTTGTGATTACGTCGACAAACTGTGGAACAAACATTGATTGTTGGTTGAAGCTAAATGATATTTATTTCTGTAAATTGGTTTCTACAAACACTTTTTACACGAAATACTTAAGTAAAATGTTTTGTTTAAACTAGTGAGGCCTGATTGTCATAATATTCTGGCTTCTCTGAAAAAAACTAAGTACTAAAAGAAACATAGAGGCCACAGGCCAACACATCAAGCTACACCAATGAGTCAAATTTATTTGATAGTTTTTCAACTTTATAACAAACTGGCAGACATCCCGCGGTTTCCCGTGGGAATACAGGGATAAAAAGTAGCCTATTTCAACCGGGAATAGTGTAGCTACCCAACAGTGAAAGAATTTTTCAAATCGGTCCAGTAGTTTCGGAGCCTATTCAATGCAAACAAACAATCAAACATTTCCTCTTTATAAAAAATAAATAATAGACCAACGGACGTCACGCGGTTTCTATTTATCCCTGTATTCTCAAAACTTACGTTACCCAGGAATAGTGTAGCTTCTCAACGGTGAAAGAATTTTTCAAATCGGTCCAGTAATTTTCAAATTCATTCGTTGCAAACTAAAATGCAACCGAATTCATAAAAAAAACACTAACAGGTGTAAATTAACTCTAGTTTTGGAGGTCTGTGGCTTTGGTGGTTTTCTTTCATTAATTATTTAATTGGCTACCGATTTCCGAAACAAGGATTATTTTACAACTGTTAGTGTTTTCTTGCGGAGATCGTAACATTTTTGTTTTTTGTAAAAAGTGATGATTTATCAATCTTTAGTTTCTTCTTATGTAGCCCTAAAGAATAGTCGTAAAGAAAAGTTAAAAGAATAATTGAAATTGATTAACAATTGCTAAAGATGTTCTTTCTTAACATGAATCTATACATCTCTGCCGGACCTCTTTTAAAATACAAATAATAAATAAACATACACCGTGCATAGAACATGTGACAGTAGCAATCGCGAGTAAGTTGCTGTTATTGTTTGAAGAGTTCCGTTGCCTGTCTCCGAAAATCTCATCAGATCAAAAACCACATAAGGAGCACATTTCGGTTTGGAAATCAGTTCATCAGTTCTTCATCTTCAAAAAAAGATCCTTTTTTAAATGAAAATTGAGCTCGTTTTGTTACTAAAAATTTTAAAGTCGGTACATGTGTAACTTAATCAGATCCGAGTTTTGATACATATGAGACCAATCTGCTAGTATACTCTATCAAATTCAAAATCAGTCCATAAATGACGGAGTAACGAGGTAACAAACCCTGAGAAAAAAATATACAACCGAATTGAAAACCTCTTCCGTTTAATTGAAGTCGGTTAAAAACATGAATCTCTCCTTTTTATCTATCTTTCTATATATTAATTATACAAAACAATTGCTGTTCGTAAGTTTCGCTTAAACTCAAGAACGGCTGGATCGATTTAGATGATTTTTGTTTTGAAATATATGTGGAAGTCCTGGAAAGGTATAGAAGGTAAGTAAATATGAAAAAAATGCTTGGAATGTAGTAAAACAACAATTTTGCTTTCCCTTAGAAACTGTTCCTACCTGACAAACACTTCATGTTTGTCCCTTCGTCGGTGCGATATACTTCTCTCAAATTAAATAACGTATTTAAATAAGAATTTAGAATCGACAACATAATTATGTTATGTAAAAATTGGGAATACTGCGTATTTATTTAGATTTGAAAATTACGAAAAGCTAAATTTTGTCACCATGACAACAGATCAACATAATCGTTTTTGGCTGTCAATTTATGAGAGAGAGAGAAATGTAGACGATGGCGTTATGTTTACTCTTTCACAGCTTAGAGAAACACGACAATCTTAGCTGAATGTTTATTTGAAAGCCTGTGGTATATTTCTATGCTATCCAAATAGGTTAAGGTTTAAAACTATAACAAACGATATAGTTTCCATTAAGAGCTTACGAGTTAGCCGTATGGCACCACTGTTAAGCTTTGTTGATTTAACCTTATTTTTCAGGGTTCAGTAGGTCTAACACGAATTCTTGAAAAGTGATAAGACGATTTAAAAATTAAAAAATGCGAGTACCCTGTGGTTTATGTTAATCAGACATAAACAAAGCCTTAAAACTAACTTATTCATTTAATCCATGTAAGTTTTTTTTTATTTTATAATCGTTTTAATTTTCCCAATTGAACATGAACCTTATTCTGCTTGTTTT
The DNA here is from genome assembly GCA_921972225.1 of Euplexia lucipara. NCBI lineage: Eukaryota > Metazoa > Arthropoda > Insecta > Lepidoptera > Noctuidae > Euplexia > Euplexia lucipara. Next base: position 1,904,197 of record OV179147.1, on the reverse strand, counting down.
GAGCAGAAAAACTATAATAGAAATTTGGCACATTGGGGTAAGTTGATGGCTGGCCTCTGTACATTTATGCAAATTTCTTGACTGAAACATCTTGTAACGTTCCGTTCCGTTGTCCTTCTGTTTGAAAGCAACCAACATATTAGTAGGAATTTTAAAGAACGTGTAACGATAAAGATAAAAGTGTGTTTATTAAAAAAAAGGGGGAGAAACCTTTACATACATACAAACATAAAGTCACGCCGTTCTCCCATTGGGGTGGGGAAAAACTACAGAACGTTTGTTGCCTCTTTAATTTTAAATTAAGTATACGAGAAACTGTACAGCAGGTCGATTCAATAAAAGTCACCCCGTAAAAACTTGAAAGAAGTGAAAGGAAATAAAATGATGAAACGAAATTAATTTTATTGATTTTTATTTCTGTAAGTAGATCTTCCCAGATAATTTAATATGACAAATATTTTAAAACTAAATGGCGTTGGAATTTCTAAAAAGACAGGTCCCAGAGAAAATATGCCGAAAGAAACTCAAAGGTCGTAGTCTCTACATAAGTCCAGACATAAGATGTATTAATGTAATATGCGAGTCTAACTATTCAGCGCAAAGAGTCGAAAAGTCTTCTGAAGACAGAATTGATTTTTGATTTTTTTTTGATTTTTAAAGGTCTTTATTAACAGCATAATACAAAATATAAACAATAAGATCTTATTCTAAATTGTGTATAACCATAAGGGTAACTGGTTCTTAGGTTAACTTACCTTTACGAACATTAAACACTGAGGTTACAATTTACTACGTTACAAAACTATATATGTTCATAAGAACAAAGAAACAATTAGGAGCACAAAAGTCTTAGCACTGACTGTGTTTTGCATACAACTATTGTTTACCTATTAAAGGTAATGAGCTTAACTATCTTAAAGCACAGTTTTAAATAAAATTGCATACATTAAAACATAACGTAATTATCTAAACAACTAATTTAGTGACAACAGTAAAATTAAAAAAACTATCAACTCAGTGGGTAGAAGGATATAAATCAAGATTTTTGCATTGAATAGATTCCTGTTATGGCCGAGTGAGGGCAGCACGGCCGGTCCGGTGGTGGGTAGCCATTGTTATTCATTCAAGAAATAGTGATGTGGTAAACGATATCGACTACGAGATGTTGAGAACATTAAGTTATTTGATCTGCTTATACCTATGGATGAGACTAACGGATTATGATGCTTAGGATTTTTAAATAAATAGAATTTACGTGCTGATTTTAAAATAAAATTTTTAATAAATGGGAATTTAATTTGATCATGTATTCGTTTTATGTTGGTTCGAAACGGAGTGTTAAATGCAATTTTGATTGCCTTATTTTGGACGACTTGTAACTTATTGTAGTTGCTATCAGTCACACTACTCCAGACTGGGGCGGCATATGTTAAACATGGTCGAATGAGGGTTGCATAGATGCGTAATTTAGTGACAGGACTTAATTTAGATTTTCCTTCAGACCCTTCACGCGTAGCACATCAGTGTTTTCATTCCAGTTGATTTTGCTATCTAACACAACTCCGAGATATTTCACCGAACGGCTCCAGGGTAAGGAATAGTTTTTAAATTTAATACGCCTGACAGGTAGCGACCTTTTACGTGTAAAAAGAATCACTTCTGTTTTATTGGAGTTTAACTTTACTTTCCATCTAGTGAAGAACATGTCCAGAAGACTTAGTGAAAGCTGTAGCCGCCCAATGATTAAGTCAATGTCCTCCGAAGATGTATATGAGGCAGTATCATCAGCATATATTGCAAGATGAGTTCTGGGTTGCTTAGGTATGTCGTTAAGATATAGGATGAAAAGAAAAGGTCCTAAATTTGAACCTTGAGGCACACCAGATACTACGGATTTTGCCATAGAACACTGTTTCCCTATAAATACTTTGAAATGTCGATCAGCCAGGTAATTTTCAACAATTTTCACAAGTGCTAGGGGTATGCCATTAGTGATAAGCTTATGTAGTAGTCCTTCATGCCATACAGTGTCGAAGGCTTTTTCAACATCTAGCATCACCATTCCTGTAGATTTTCCTTCAATCATATTTTGAGCGATGTGTTCTGATACCCTAGCCAACTGCTGAGTAGTGGAATGTGCCTTGCGAAAGCCAAATTGTTCCGGTAGCAAAAGATGTTCTGTGACTTTTAGCAGTCTGGAAAGAATGAGAGACTCAAATAACTTGCCCAGGCATGGGAGTAAGCTTATGGGACGATAATTTGTAGGGATGCTGCCATCCTTGCTAGGTTTTTTGAGTGCGATTATTTTGGCCGTTTTCCATGATGCTGGAAAGTAGCCTAGTCTCAGACATCCATTATATATTTTTGTGAGGTAAACCAAAGATTTCTGAGTTATGTTTTTAAGTAGCCGATTACTGAGGCCATCTAGTCCAGGGGCTTTGCGGGGTTTTAATTTATGTATGAGTTTTTGGACTTCCCTGGGTCGAATATGAAGAAGATGACAACTAGAAGTACTATTGGAATTTAAGGTCGCCATTGATTCTTTGACAGCAGCCTCAGTTTCACGATCACTGGACCATTGATAAGTGAGACTCATGTTACCAGCAAATGCATCAGCAAGAGCTTCGCACTGTTCTGCCACTGAGGATGTCATTTGATCACCTGCGATTTTTAAGGGAGGAACAGTACAAGGGTTATAGTTAATTGATCTGGCTAGACGCCACACATCATTACTAGGGTTATCGACTTTGGAGAGTTTGTCATTCCAGATACTGTCGTTTAAAATCTGAATACTGACTTTAATTGAACGCTGGAGCTTGTTAACCTGAGTGAACATTTCACGTCTGAGGCAAGAACAGTGCTCATTCAAAGCCTTTCTGCGTAAATAATTTTTGTACTTAATTTGGCTTTTGATTCGTCTAGGTAACTTTAATCGCCCCTTGTTTATCAAAACTTTAGGAATACTTGCATTGCTTGCAATTAACACACTGTCGGTGAAGTGATTTACAGCAGCATCAATTTTAGGTACAGAGTCAAAAGTCTCACTAGATAGTGTGATACTACTATCTAGATGGTACCTAAAGTGTTTCCAGTCAGCTCTGGCAAAGTTTAGTGTTGATTGGGACTTAGTGCTGTATTTTCCTCCTACGGTGAAGTGCACCGGCAGATGGTTAGACGACAGGCATGTGAGAACTTGGGGTTCGCTTACTTCGCGAGTATTATTAGCTATTACAACGTCGGGAGTAGAGGGTTCATGCGAACTTTGATAGTGAACTAAGGTGGGAGAAAAGGGTGCTAGTATTTCATAGTCGTTAGCTAACATGTGATCGAAGAGTATTTTGCCATGCGTGTTTGAGGAGTTGCAATTCCAGTAACTATGTTTAGCATTAAGGTCACCCATTATTAGGGACCTGTGGTTAGAACTCAGCAGAGAATCGAGATCCCTATCTAGCAGAGGGAGATTAGGTGACTGGTAAATCGAGTAGATAGCCAAATTTTTATCTGGTGTTGTTACTTGGATGCCTATGCATTCTAGATTGTAAGTGTTAACAGTGGGAAGAATGGTGTGTAAAATGTTGTTCCGAACCAGCAATGCTACACCCTGCCCGCGGCCATCAGCCTTTTTATCATGCCGATAACAATTATAGCCAGGAGTATCAAGCTTGAGGCGAGAAGAAATCCTAGTTTCGCATAGAGCTGCAATATCGATCGATAAATTACCCAGCAGATCCAACAATTCAGTAAGTTTAGTACGAATGCCGTCGGCATTCCAGTACAAGATACGCAAATTATTAAGATTAGACATACTGGCCAAGGTGAGTCAGGATTAATATTACCTTATCCATCATACTGTTGCAAGTTACAAATTGGCTTTTAATGGATTTGATGGTCATAAGTATCGCTAACATATCAGCTGTGTCTTGGTCGCCAGAACTATTTAGAGGCTTGAGTCCAGTGGCGCTTGATCCCATTGTGTTTGCAGCAACGGTATTCCAGCTTCGCCCGTCAACATAATTAGTTTTTGGTTTTAATTTAGCCTCTTGAGTAGCTTTAATGTGCTCTTGGCGATTCTGCACAAGTTTCAGATACTTTTGTCTCTCGATGCATTGTCGAAAATTGGCAGGGTGGTTACCTTTACAGTTGCAACACTGTGCAGGACTGGTCCTGTCTTTTTTGGGACAATCAGAAGTAGGGTGAGATTCTGTGCATTTCACACAACGCTGTGTTAAGTTGCAGTTCCTCGAAGAATGGCCGAATCCTTGGCATCTGTAACATTGTGTACCAAACTGGTTCCTTGCTTGATATTTGCGTATTTGCACGACACAGTTGCTTATGTATCTGATTTTCAAGAATTTTGTAAAATCACTACCAGCAGGAAGCTGTAACAAGAAAGGAGGGCATACTCCTTTATCTTTGTTGTTTTCGGGAAGTTTCATCTTACGAACAACCACATCCTTAAAACCCAGGGTCTCGAGTTCCTCTGTTAAGTAATCCTCAGCATATGCAGGTAGTCCAAAGACTACCGCTTTGTAACTTTTCTCGTCCTTCCGTGGAAATGTGTGGAACGCAAGATCAGCAGCTCTGAAACCATCTTTAACTGCCTGATGGGCTTCCGAACTGTAACAAGAAACTATAATTTTGTTGTTACCTCTATATTGTAGATCGAAGTTTTTGGCGTGCTTCAGAACGAGGTTTTTGATGTGATCATGAGTCCACTCAGAACTAATTTGCAGGATAATTGGTGGAATATGACCTGATTTCCTCCTCGGAGTACAGGCTTCTTTAAGACGGGCAGCGAAGATGTCCGTTTCCTGGGGTTGGTTGGTGTGGAGACCACTGAACCGGTTTGAGGTTTTGACGGGTTCGGGGTAATTCGGTTTTCCAGCGGGTGCACCATACTTAGGGATTTTCCAGTCACTGGTGTCAACAGGTCCTTCCAGTGGGCGTTTTCCCACTGAGTTGGAACGTGCTAAGAATCGCTCCATAGCAAGCGTAGTATATGTCGATATTAAGTAATGTCGATAAGTATAACTCCCATCACTAATGCTCACGGTAGCTCGGTGACGTAGTCAATCACACTATGATAATGTGCGACGACGATACTGCGAGACACTGCGCGCGTGCGCTCAAATCGCGCGCGAACGAACGAATGACGAAGACAGAATTAATTCGACGCTATCTGCGGGTCGAAATCAAAAATCAAAAGTCATTTATTCAAATTAGGCTGAGGATCAGCCCTTTTTGAACGTCAAAAATTACATAAGACAGTCCCCCAAAACGCCCGCCCTTCGCCACTTCCTAGTGTTTTGCTGGGAAGAAGAAGTTGCGGAACAAACTCACCAGCAACACGTCTGTCTGATATGTTAGAAGAACAGTGTAAACAGCATTGGTAATTAATAAATATAATCATTTAAATTAAATAATTAGCTACATGCTAGCTAGCGCACACCAATATACAAGACAGTAGTAATAAGAATAGTAAGTACCGACGTTGACAACTAAACTCATGCAAAAAAATTATAACTAACTGAATAAATATAAGCCTTCAAGTAAAAAGGGCGTGCCCGCTTACATGTACAAAACTGGAATACATGACTAATATACATGACGAATAAAAACGATACACTAAAAAAATACACTAGGACCATCGAAGCTAAATAAAAATCAGTTACTAGTTAAACAATTCATCAATATCAATCAGGTCATTTGCGTAGGCCACATAAAAGTACTCAAAGTGAACTGTTCTATCAATGTCGAGCATTAATATGGAATGGAAGTTCAGTACGATAGATGGCAGTGGTAATTTTTAAAGAATAATTCTGCTGAACCCTACGTGTGTGAGTATGAATCGCGCTTGGCCGGTTTTTATTCGTATGCTAGCCATATGCTACGTTTACACTGCTTATTTGCTCCCCGGATTCTTTAAAGAGGTTTTAAGACCGCTTGCCATATGATGACGGTTGTATGTTATGTTGTATTATTTATTAAATGTTTCTTAGTTTCCCAAGAGAATTCTTTTGGTATGCCTTTTGTTTTAGAATCAGCTTTGACTTTGACTTTAAATAAATGATTTTAGCCATTTGAAAAATGTACTATTTTTATATACACACACATACTTACATAACATCAAGCCTATAAACCCCAAAGGGTAAGGCAGAGGTATATTAAGTGTTACTACACTAAATATAACGACATATCTGACGAATTAATGTGGATTTAAAAGTACTCTTTTACACCCACATTAATTCGTCAGATATGTGTGAGTCTCATGTAATAGGGGGCGAACCTATTGCCACCAATCGGGCACAAATCCTCCGGGTAGCTACTACAAAATTTTAGATAGAAACACGCAATTAACGCTAACGCTGTTACTACTGATACTGATACAGCTAGCCTCTCCATGTCCATGCTCCATGCCTCTCCATGCTAACGCTGTTATTTTTCATATAATTTGCGAATCTGTAATTAAGTATTTGGTTGTCGTGTTACTACATTACAAACCAATATCAGCTCTTGTATGATCTTCAGCGGCATATTGGATACCTATCTCATAATACAAGAATTTTCAAATCTTATTTATTTTTCAATTTTGTCTAATATTTTTTCACAACAATAAATTTCTTCTGTGGCAGCGTAAACAAACATATAAAAACACATAAAAACAGCCAGACTAGGAAAGGTTACCTGTAGGTCATAGAAATATATTCTGTTGTGTGCGGTATATAATAATCGAACACACGACAAGCAGTGCTAATCACCAAGCCTCTGCGCCAGCCGTGCTGTGTTTGCGAGTCTTTTTATAGATCTTAATGAACATACTAACCCTAACCAGGGATCTGTTGAAGAAGGGGGACAGGTCTCATACAGAAAAGGTCATTGTCAATTAATAAATCCTTTTAGTGTTTTGAAGTATGTAAACTGTACAGTACTTGTAACAAAAGCGGTTTTCGCCCCCCAATTAAACCTAATTTTAATCTACTTATCTTATGATTAATCCGCAATTACTTAACATTACTCTGCCAACCTCGTATCTTAGAAGTTGAACCTAGAAATGTCTTTTCCGAGAAGTACTGCCGACATCAGCCGACACGTCTTAATGTCTGAAGCCAAGTGACACGAATGGAAGCCAAAAGGCTTACCGTGCTCTCGAGACCGAGATGAGGATTGCATGTAAGCCGACTACCTATCTTGGTAGCCGGTCGCCGCTGGCGTGTTGATTGAACGACTGACGGGAACGCTAGCGTTGTTGTAGTATGAAATGTGGATGTGTGGATCATCAGTTGATTAGGTTTTTCGGATGTGGTTAACTTGACCCGCTCTTGTCTATATCTATACTTCTATACTGATATATAAAGAGGAAATGTTTGATTGTTTGTTTGCATAGAATAGGCTCCGAAACTACTGGACTGATTTGAAAAATTCTTTCACCGTTATAAAGCTACACTATCCCCGGGTGACATAGGCTATTTTTTTTTTCCCCTGTATTCCCACGGGACCGGGAATTACGCGGTGAAACCGGGACGTCTGCTAGTATTTTATAAAGAGTTGGGCAGAGATGTATTTATGGTAACTATACACCTGCAGTTCATCGGTTATGTAGGTGGTGCCCGGGTTCAATTCCAGATTCTGGGCTGCTATTGAAAACAGCTCAGCGGTATAATAGGTATAGCCGCCAGCTAAATCTATTTCTTTTGTTTTAAAGAAGCTTTATGCCCTAGGTACTTAGAAAAGTATATTAGGTTTCTACCTGTGGTAATGAAAGCAGCGCATTTTGCGAGACCTTATTAATGATCTTTTCATTAATAATTAACATTCGCGTGCTGCTAATAATTACGTTTTAACGCGATGCATGCAAACGACCTCTCTAAAATGTTACCTATAAAAATACTAAGTTATACTTTATAATAGTGTTGGTTTCTCTTGTTTTATTTGTTGTTGTAATAAATAACTTTGTCGCTAGTAAAAACCCGCACTTGGCAAGCGTAAAAAATGCCTTTCATTGTTTGAAAAGGTCAAGTTAAGAGATGTTATCAATTATAATTAGTTACAAATTTAGTTAGTAAGACAACAAAGGAACTGGGAGTTAATCTCTTATGTATCTCTATGGACCTACCAGGAATGGTTCCATTATAATTATGATATTTAAAGCAATAAGAAAAACGATCAAACGAAATGAATTTAATTAATTTCTCATCACTTGGCGCTCATTAAATATATTCTCCATAACTTCAAACGGAAATTATTTTGAGCGACAGTGACCCAAATTTTGAAAGCCATCGATATTTATGTAAGTTGAGGGCGTTTAACTGAAAATTTCCATTATTTCAGCCAACATTTATCCGAGATAATTTATGTGTAGAGCACTTGCCGGTGTTGCAATCTACATATTTTCAACACGCGATGAGAGAGAGGTTTAAAGTTGAAAAACTGATGTAAGTATTCGTCTATGGTACTACGATACCATAGATAGACACGCATAGAGAAAGAGAGAGGAGAGAAAAAAACACAGAGAGAGAGAGAGAGCCGCAGTGGCCCAGGGGTGGCGGCTCCGACTTACGAACAGTAAGCCGTGGGTTCGAATCCAGGCAGGCGCATTACTTTGTGTAATTTCATCACCACTGCTCTCAAAAATTGGGAATCGAACCCACGACCTCCGGCATAGCAGTCAGAGTCACTAACTACTATACCAACTTAGTTATTTCAGGTTTACGTAATGGTGTGTGTATGACTTTAAACGAATAGAATAGAATATAGAATTGAATAAGATAGATCGTAGCAGATTCGGCACTCTGTAGTTACTGTTTAGCCATAAGGGGAAAAGTGCGAGTTAATTTAAGTATGTAGGTATGTATATAATATAGCTTTCAACTTACAAAAAGTATCCGACAAAATGAAGAAGAGCCAAATACCTACGACTCTTTTTAAATTATATTAGCAGCGCCCAATAGAAGTACCTACCTAATCTAAATTATGGATGAACTTATTTAAAATGATTGACGGCCAGTTATTTCCAGATGATTTTAGATTACCTGTGATATGGGTTCACAGTATCCCAGGTGTTAAATTAACAGATTACATTCAAAACACTACTGCGCTCCAAAATGCAAATTGTGTACGTTGCTCAAAAGCCTGCGTGATTTAAATAGAACTAGGTAGAACATGTCTGTTGCACGGGGAACGAGCTGTGGGCCCGTAAACCACAGGATTGGTGGCCTGGAACAGCGACACGGGGCCGGGGCAGACCACGAGGGTGATGGCGGGATGGCCTGGATATTTTCTTTAGAGTCCGTACACAGCCTTCATTTTGAGTGATTTAATAAATTGTGAGATAGTCGAAAATAACAGGATTTCAAAAGTCTGAGTGAATTTATAAGAAGTAGTTCAGAATCATGACCCAGTGAAAAAATGAGTTTATGTAGATTTTTATTTATTTACTGAATGTAGGCTTTTGTCTAGCAGAGGTTTCAATTTATAAAGTTTTCTAAACCTCCTTATATTTAATTAAGTTAAGCTTAAGAGATTGCTTGTTTATTTATTGTTTCAACGGAATTTAGGAAATTATTTATGCAATTTGGACCCCCCCCTGAGGTATCACTGTGAACTGACGTGTTTTCTGCTCTCGTAGTACTTAAATTGTAAATCGGTGGAGAAAGTGATTAATCTTACGAAAAAAATATACCATCATAAACCTACGTAAACAAGTGACAAACAGTGTAAAAATTATAGTGAAATAACAATTCCATCAATCCTAAACTACAGTAATAACTTTTAAACGGACACAAATACTACTAAATAGTGCTCATTTTGAACTTTGGACTCTTTTGAACACAAAGGATACGAGCAGCCGAGCACCGCCTACTAATGAATATACATCTATATGCTAACAACTGCGCTACGCTAGTGAGCGTCATTTTTGACTACCCACTTATAGTCGAGACGTAGCACTGCGGTGAACACCGTGCCTGCCGTGCGTGTTAATACGGGTTCAAATCCACGGGCCGTATATTTGTGGACTTATTGTTTATTTTGAATTTTAAGCTTTTCTGTATACTTGAATGATTATTTTTGAATACATGTAAATTTGATTTAAGATAGTCGATAATATTCAGTATACGTGGTCTTAACTTGCTGAAACAAGATCGTAGCACAGCTATTACCATACAATTATGCCACTAAAACGCACTCCACCAGTATCTCCGGTGGCAACAAATAAGCCGTCTTTTGTTTTACATCAATCTGAGCCGAACATTAGTGCACTTGCCGAATCAAATGAAGACAGCATGGATAAAAGTGTAACCTGGCGCAATAAAAGGAAGCGGGACGATCACGAATATGTTATCAATATGAACGAGTTTAAGGACGAAATAACAAACTTATTCAAAGACCTTAGAAAGGAACAAACATTGTTTCACTCTAACATTGCGTCATCGTTGCTGGAAATTAAGAACCAATGCAGCCAACTTCAGAACTATGTCGATTTTTCTGTCGCTAAATATGACGAGATGTTGAAAAGAATGCAGGAGAAGTTGAGAGAAAGCAAAATCGGGATTATATCTGCAGACTTGAAGAAAGAGTTGATCAGCTGGAAAAACACTCAAAAATAACCAGTCTTGAAATTAAAAATGTCCCAAAGACCGCTGATGAATCAAAACTTGTTCTGGCAGACACAGTGAGAAATATCGGTAATGTTCTTGATACCACCGTTGTTCAATCTGATATAAAGGATGTATATAGAATAAACTCCAAGAGCGCCACGAATAACACCATTGTAGTGGATTTTACTACTGTTATGCTCAAAACAAAATTACTTCAAGCGGTCAGGACCTTCAACAGAAACAACAATAACAACAAATTAAATACAACGCACCTACGAGTCGGCGGCCCTAAGGTACCTATTTATATAGTCGACAACTTACCTACTAAAACCAGAAAGATACACTTTCTGGCAAGAGATTTCGCCGCCCAGCATAACTATAAACACTGCTGGACGGCATACGGTAAAGTCTACCTGCGCAAAGAAGACGGAGCGCAACGGATCGTGATAAACTCTGAGGCGGACTTACCCAAAATAAATCTAAGTTGACTCTATGTCATAGTTACAAAACTTTGCATGTCCATTTTCATTTTCTTTAAATTTTATTATTGTTATTACCTACTTATACCTACAAAACTCGGCATCCCTAAATTTTTATGTTTCAATGATTTCTGTTTCTCAATGCTTAAAATGTTGGGTTTTTATAAAACACGTATTCCCATACAAACTTTTAAACAATCACACCCGCACAAAAACACACACCTTACACCGTACGTACACATTTTTTTTACAAAATTTACGCATTCACGATCAAGACTGTTACTGCTTACTAGCGGTGGTTCATACACTTCCTTTGAATGTTGGGGTAGCTTTTATGGTACTAAAAAAATATTAATTTTAAGAATTCTATACTTTGTCCCCTTACTATTAAACCGTACCATTCGATAATTCGAATGATATAAATGACATGATAGAAAATTTGGATAATATCACTTTTTCAAATGCGACAACATGCGCCCCCGAAGAGTGTGCCAAGCTGTTACCCACCAACACTAGTTTAACAATTTTATCCCAAAATTTTTAAATGCTAATTTCTCGGGGCTTCTAACTCTGTTAGAAAGAATTGTTGTTCCTAGTGATGTTATTGTACTATCGGAATGTTGGCTGTCGCGCAACCCCGTTATTCCAATTCTTGATGGATATACTTCCCATAAGTCTGCAATAACTTTTAACCAGAATGACGGAGTAATAGTGTATGTTAGTAATTTGTTATCTAACGTGAAAGTTAAGGAGCCCGTCGTGTCTGAGGCAAACTGTCTAACCATCACCATTGGATATGATATAGCCATTATTGCTGTGTACAGGCCGTATGCATTTAAAGATCTCTCTAAATTTATTCAATGTTTGGACAATGTACTATGTGAACTTAAACCATTTAGAAACATTATAATAATGGGAGATGTTAATATTAATATTATTCGTAATAATAAAGATCCATATTCACTGGACTACTTGGATTTACTATCCTACCACGGACTTTTTCCCGCACATGCGCTGCCAACTCACGGATCTACTTGTCTTGACCACGCCAATATAAAAACTACTTTTACTAGTACAGTCTTGGTGCTAGAATCTACTGTGACAGACCACTTTGCAGTCTTACTTTCCTTTTCTTGCACACACACAAAATATTTAAACTCACACAAAATCGTTAAAATAAATGAAGATGAGCTGGCTAACGATATTTGCGGCATGGGTTTTGATCCCGTGTATACAACAAAGGATCCTAATTTGGCTACCGAATTTTTGATCGAACCAATCCGCCTAGCCTTATATAAGAACACCAAATCTATCACAATCTCACGTAAACGCAGGCCGATTAAACCCTGGATCACTCAGGGATTAATTAAATGTTTGCGCCACAGAGACAATCTGTACAAGAAACTAAAGAAAGATCCAACAAATGAAGTTCTTGTGGTATCCTACAGAAGGTATCGCAATTTTTGTACAAATCTGCTCAGGAAAGCAAAAAGGGATTATGAGAGACTAGAATTTGCAAAAGCAGGTAAAAATTCTAAGCAGCTTTGGCGTATAATTAGGAATGTCACAGGCATAGGTCAACTAAAGTCTTCAGCCCATGATCTATTAGCGGATGATAACGATAAGCAAGGCACTTTAAATCAAATAAATTCCTATTTTGCAAATATAGGGAGACACCTAGCTGATAAAATTTATAGAGATCCACAGTCTTTCTCACTACCCATCCAGCAGAAGCAATCGTTCGTATTGCTTAAGACGAATGAGCTGGAAGTAGAAAGTTTATTAACTTCACTCAAGAACGAGTGCGCAGTCGGCTGGGATGGTATTTCTCCTAGTTTTTTGAAACGACACAAAAACGTTATTATACCTCCGCTGACATATATTTGTAACCTGTGCCTTGACACTGGTGTTTTCCCTGACTTGTTCAAAAAGGCACTCCTTCACCCTATTTATAAATCTGGAGATCGTGACCGTGTCGAAAATTATAGACCAATTTCGGTACTGCCTGCGATGTCCAAGATTCTTGAAAAAATAATAAACTCAAGGCTGGTTGCTTATTTAGAGGCACACAAACTATTATCGAATAACCAATTTGGGTTCCGAAAGAATCTGTCTACTGCCGACGCTGTTCATAAACTGATTAATAACATAGCTCAGAAACTTGACAGCGGTAAGAAATGTGTTGCGTTGTTCTTAGATCTCGCGAAGGCTTTCGACACGGTCTCGATTCCCATCCTAATATCTAAGCTCGAGTGTCTGGGTATACGAGGAACACAACTTAGCTTATTTCAGAGCTATCTCACTAATAGAACGCAGAGTGCCAAAATTGGAACCTACTCAAGTTCCGATTTAAATATAACTTTTGGTGTGCCCCAGGGCAGTATTCTTGGCCCTACTCTTTTTTTAATATACATGAATGACCTGTGTGATCTCAGCTTAGAGAGCGGTTCAATTTATTCTTATGCGGACGATACAGCGCTGGTATTTGCGTCGGACAACTGGGAAGACACTTATCGGCTTGCACAGAAGGGTTTTAACACTGTCACCAAATGGCTTCAAAACAACCTGCTGACTCTAAATATTGCGAAAACGAAAATGTTACATTTTTCTATTCGTAACACCAATATGTCATCAACAAGCTCACTGTGCATCGTCGCTCAGCTGACCCAGGCAAATGGTAGGAACGACGATAATAGCAACCATAACATTGAACGAGTGACATCGATTAAGTATCTTGGGATTGTGATTGACTGCAACCTTACTTTTAGAGATAACATAGCACACCTCTCAAATAGAGTGCGCAAACTAATATATATTTTTAAACAACTACGCCACTCAGCAGACGCTGCTGTAATGAAAATGGCTTATCAAGCACTGTGCCAATCCATCCTGGTTTATTGTATCTCTTCCTGGGGCGGTGCAGCGAAAAGTTACTGCATTCAAATTGAACGCGCCCAAAGAGCCTTGCTTAAGGTGTGCTGCTTCAAGCCGAGACTTTATCCCACCACTGAACTCTACGAATATTGTCAAGTTCTTACAGTTAGACAATTATACGTATTGGCCACTGCTATAAAACAACACACTATTACCAACTATGCTCAACAATCCACTCGGCGAAACCATTTAGTTGCTTCAGCCACTCATCTCAAAACTTCTTTTAGTCATAGATTTTTTATTTTTCTCGGACCTTATCTTTACAATAAACTGCACCGATTACTTTCCTTGTACTCGTTAAACAAATATAACTTTAAAATCGCTCTTCAAGCTTGGCTCCAAAAACAAACTTACACTGCCACAGAGGCCCTTTTTGAAGTATTACGCTAATCCCACCACCTCACACCCCACATTATCAAACACACACCCTCATGCACTCACGAACACACACACACACACACTCACACCCTCATACACACACGCGCGCACACTCGCACAACCACACACACCACTCTCACGCCTACATCCACTCACCTCAATATCCTAATACACCAACTTAAATTAATTATTTAAAAAAATGTCTCTATACTATATAAATATTGTGTAATTTGTTAACTACTTTAGGTTTATTTATCTCATTAATTTATATTTTAAGGAAATGTGTTATACTCTCTGTGTCCTAAATGAAAGCTATTAACTATGTAACTGGGATAAGGTGGGGACCTGGTGACCTGTATTACAGGTGTTTCTACCTACCACAGGCACCAGCGATCCACAACCAGAAATTGTTAGCTAACTTTTATTTTGTGAAATATTGTTTTGTATTTTTTGGCTTGTGGTGAGAAATAAACAACTTATTATTATTATATTATTATTAATTTACCTACTAGACTTCGCTCGTGTCTTCGTTTGCGAGAATTTTATACTTTTTCCTTTGCAAATAGCCTATGTTACTCGGTGATAGCTTTCTAATGGTGAAAGATTTTTTAAAATCTATTCTGCACTTTTCGAGTTAAATCCCTGTGAACAAACAAATCATTTCTCTTTTGAACATAAGGGTACATATAGATACCTATAGACAAAGAGGTATAGTTATGGGGTATACTCAGATACAATTTTCGCATCGAAACAAAAACGGGTGGTATAAACCCGGAACACAGCTACTTTAATAAAAAAATGCTAAATTTAACCGTGCAATAGACGCTGCAGTTCCGTTCTGTAGACGTCCATCAGTCTACACAGCGTATAATCTACATTAGTAACCGTCTTCTAATTGCATTCGCTTAAAACATCATAAACTAGACCGTCTCCGACGAAATACTCGCTTTAAACGTCTTATTTGAATTAAGTCTCCCAACTATTTATTTAGCGACGCATCCCTAGTTAGAAAACGTCTTAATGAGCTCCGGGTGAACTAGTGGGTCTTGGCAAACAACACCTTTGCCTTAATCTCTCACTTAATGCACTCGACTTTGTAAAAACTTGCCAAGTCTCACTCTAATTACGCCCTCATTTAATAATTATGAGTTAATTCGTCGGAAAAGCGTTTTGATGGTGCGTCAGGAGTTGTGAAAGGTAAACAAGACTAAATACTTTAAAGTGGGTAAAATGTCGAGCACTTCTGGAAGTTTTGAGGTGAGTGTATATTTTGTACGATTGTTTTAATATCTTGGTGAAGTAATAAAGAGTTTTGAGAGTTTAGAAGATTGAATGTTGTTCCCGGTTAGGTGTTTTATTTTGGCACGGACTGCTACCTGTATTACGGGTATATTATTTGCTGTGACAATAAAGCTACTATGATATAGCTAGTGACTGAAACCTGCATTCATAAACTCGTGTTTTTTTCCATGAATGTAGCCAGAAACTGCAGTACGCCATCTGGTAAGATTCTCATTTACTTATTTTACATTCGTACACTTCTTATCTCGGCAGGGTATGCCGAGATAAGTTAATGTAAAAGAAATAGTAAGAGAAGTGAAAGAAGCATGACATTTGCGAGTAGGTACTATACATCTGACCTATCTGACAAATGTCACCAATTAGGTCAGTGTATCTTTCTAGAGTCTTTCAACTTGCTTTTTCTCTTATATGGTTGCCTTTTGTAAATCGCCTTTTATTCATTCTTTCAACGACTAATCCATCTAGGTAAGCATACTCTTTTCATTGACTGGTGAATTTTCTTGGTCACAAATACGGTAAATTGGTATTTCCTCACGTAATATTTCCACAACTTCAAAACGAAGCACAACTACACTGTAACTGTGCATGAGGTCCAGGATTGATCCCAAGGCCAGGCAAAGCGTTATTGAATTTTCCATCTGGATTTTTTCAACATCAACGCGGTGCCTGGACTTGTTCCCGATTGATGACAATAGGCTCGCTCCCTATTATCATTAATCATACAAGGAACTATAATACAACTGTATGTGTAGTTCAGATACATCTCTGCCTACCCCTTAGTGGATAACAGGCGTAGACGTAATGTTAAGTTCAAAAGTTTCTTGCAACCAAAACTTTGCCATATTTAGAGCAAGTTGAACCTGACTTAATTTAAATCAACAGAACACATAAAGCGAAGGGTACGGAGAGATAGTTGTACCAAATATAGTAGGTACTGACTTTGTAGTCTTATCGACCCTAGCCGATGTCGGTTGTGTTTATGATAATTCCCCGCGAACAGTGCGAACTGTCGGTTGGAATTACCGCGGAGGCGTTTACGGGTTTATCCCGGTTCTAGAGCTACATTACGCGAAGTTGTCGGCGGTGTTACGATGTACATGAGTGGAGAAGTACCATCATGTGACTTATTTTGTTAAGGGGCCGTGCCTAAAATCGACTGATTTTGATCAACTGTAATCATTATTTGTGAGAAAGGTAAGAAGAATTTATACAATCCTATTTGTGATTTGAAAAGACGAGTTCCTTGCTTTGCATGTTGAGGAATGAAATTTTGGAAATAAATTACGTATTCATGGAAAATCACTAAAATTCACCCACATGTTTTCCAAAAAATGACGCGAGACTGACGTGATTGATCATTTAGTTACAAGAAACAGAAATAGATTTTGAAAATTAAAAAATCTTACCAATACCAGTATATAGTTTACTTGCATGCGAGGGAACCACTTTTTTAATTTTTACTACAACACACGGAAAAAAAAAATTCAATGTCATTACTTTCCGGAAATTTCAAGACTAATCAGTATTTTTTCTATTGTTGGAATCACTTTTAAGAAATTTTAAAAGTAACATATTAATCTTCAGTTTATTATATACTAGCTTCTGCCCACGACTTCGTACGCGGATCCTGTTGCATATGCCAGCGACGTGGCATATGCAACAGGATCCGCGTACGAAGTCAAAATCGAAGTAATGGGGTTGTCAAAATCGAAGATCTGAAACGTCAGATGTCGAATTCTAAAAGCCCGGTGACGGGAAAACAATGGGATGCGCGAGACGATTCAAGACGTTCCAGATTTTTTATTTTTGTTGGTCAACAGGAAATGCCATCAGACTTAAAACTTTTGCTAAGATGCCATTTCTATTATGTATGTTAATTTATACTATTCTTCTTTTTGTTTTAATTGGGTAAGTACCTACACAATAGTCTTATGTAGTTAATAATTAATTATTAAGTGTGTGTAAAATAAAAAAACACTTATAATAACTTTGTTTTCCAATTAAATCCAATAAATAATAATCATCGTAATAGCCAAATTTTTAACTAGTCAAGTCTACTTGTAATTTGAATACCTACATACTAGTTTGGACTTGTCTGAGTAGTTACTAAACACAGATTTTCCTAATGTGATAGGTTCAATGTTTGTGCTCAAGTAATTGCTAAAACGCCCTTTCTGCTTCTGACATACCTGAAATAGGTGAACCTTTTCAGTAACTATATTGGTCGCTGAAAGATTTATTTCAGACATATGTTACCATTTTAGTGTTTATTTGTGTATGAATACACGATGTTGTTTCTCACTCGTAGGTAGTTTTAAAAATAAAACCTCATTGACAAAAAAAATGGGAAAAACGCCCGAAAGAAACGGAAACGAAACGAAAACGTAACTAATCTAAGAGTGAGAGAGGAGGACCCTGCCTGCTGCTGCCGTATGCGTGAGAGAAAGAGAAGGCAGACAAACTGGCGCCGAAACGCGTTATGTAACGAAGCGGTTTACCCTCCCATAAGAAGTTATCACTTATAAAATACAACCGACTTAATAAAAAACTCTAAATTATGTAAAAAAACTAACAGAACTCAAGTGTCGAAAGCCTGTAGCTATAGTAGCTTTGTTTAATTCATTATTTTTGCCATCTAGTTTTTAGTTTTTTTGTTTATTCAGAAGATTAATTTTTGTCCAGTTATTAGCTAGTGCTTCCAATACAATGTTGTTTCGCTGCGGAAGACTGACCATTTAAATTTCAGAGTGGAGAGGTTATAATATTGGACGAAGATCCTTATCGCGAGTTGCAAAATGGGGCTAGACGGAAAAAAATAAGACCAAAAGTTGTAACGACACTTTTTGCTATAGTTGAGTTTTGTTTTGCTTTTTGTGTTGTGTTGTTGTTGTAGATCTTTGTTCCATCCGGGTGTCTGTTGACACCTCTCATTTTTTTTTGTTTTAAGAGATTATAGATCCATACTTTCAGTTAGTATGTTGTTATTAGTAAGAATGGTGCTTAAATATGTAAGTTAGTATTGTTAGTTTTGACAGATAATGTATATAAAGTTAATCTATGACGGTCTCCACCCAGTATTTCTGAAAGGGACAGTTCGGTCTGGCAGCTATCATTTTTATAATGCCATTGCCTCTACCATGCAAACGCTGTATTGAGGAGGCCACGTGCGTCTATGTGAGCCTCCGCGAACATTCCTGAAGCACTACAACGCCATAACAGCCCCAAAAGCATCCTAAAAGCATTATGAAGTTGTTCTACCACATACCTGCTGGTTACATTATTGTTAAACTTACTGGTTGTAACTTCCCCCGTGTTAGGGGGTAAGTATTTTATTCAAATTCATTGATTAACGTTTTAATAGAGTTATAACAATCGTTGGTTTCTCATGTTACATCACAAGGTCTTACACACTATTTAGCCCAATGATATTATAAGTAAAAAGGTGTAGATAGGTTACCTAAACAACATTCGATCTTCAAAAACGGCACACGAACGCACGCACGCGTCCGTTGACGGCGCGACGAGTTAACCAAATTTTAACGTGTCGCTTGCTGAGCGCTTATAACCTATCTGCACATTATAAGTATATAATATCATTGATATGCCTGTGCCTATGTGAAGTTAAAGACGTAAAAAGAATTTATTTAATAGTTCCGTAATTCGTCATGCCTAATTACACGATGTCAATTTTATGGTACCTGGTTGAACACAGTCCAAAGTCAAATTTTCTTTTTTAATAACAATAATAATCATTTATTTCAGGAAAATACCCATAAGAATAAAATTCGATTACAAATACAAATTACAAATTACACGAAAATAAATGAATAATTAAATAATAATTATATGATGATTATTTAATGATTAATAATTTAATGTGAGCCTTCTGAACTTTCCTTCGGTGCTACTATTGCAGTATACACAGAAGTAGGTATGGGCCGTGTAATTAATAGGTAGAGTTTGGCTGCGGTGAATGCTCGTTATTAATTTTGTGTAAGTTTTCAGTTACCGTCATTGGTGATTGATGTCGTATTGCTTATCACGTTGAGAATGTGTGACTTGGTGACGTAGTTTGTTGACGTATGTATATACGCCTTTATGATAGGCATAATATTAACTTAATCGCTTAGAACTAGGTATGTAATCTAAGGGTTACGTCCCTGGCCATGGTGACCTGCATGCGCTTCATGAGGGACACACAACGCTTCCGCGTAATGGCATGAAAACCATCCACATTTTTCACCGCGAATACAAATACGCAAATATAAGTCAATTTTGAAAGGTATACAAGAAGATATCCGCCTATGTTATTATAATGTAAGGTATTACTTATCTTAATGTTTGCAAAAAATAACAAACGCAGTACAGTTTTTTTTTTAAATCAAATCAAAATCAAAAGTCATCTAGGTATGCAAATTAGGCTGAGGATCAGCACTTTTCGAACGTCGAAATTACATAAGACAGTCCCCCAAAAAGCCCTCCCTTCACCACTTCCAAGTTTTTTTTTTAAGTACAAACTTTCGCATTTATATTATTAGTAATTAAACATGAGTAGTTTTTAGTATCGGCATAAGTAAGATATTTATCTTAGTAGCTTGTCAGCAAGCACTAACACACTCTCTAGACTTACCGGTTAGTGAAGTCGCATGAATATCTACTAAAATCGAGAGAGCGAGGCGTTCCCCCATACCGTAGGCAATTTATTGACTTGAAGAAACTCTGAGACTCTGAAGATTACGTGAGATTCCTACCTGTATATAAAGTAATTTAAATATTTTTTTATGTACGAAAGAAAGTTACTAAAACGAGGAGACTTACCTAGGTAGGATTATTGATTTATTTATTTAATACTCAAGCACACTAATGTACAGACGCCAGCACATTAAGTTAGCCCAATGTGTCAATTTTTCCCAACTGAATATGAACCTATATTATGTTTGAAATAAAGTTGAAAAACGAACAAAGAAATTTGACACATTGTGGTAACTTGATGTGCTGGCGTCTGTACCTACAGAGGCGGACTTAATACCATAAGCATTTTCTACCAGTCAACCTTTAGGTGGTGATGCAGAGAAAAGCAGTGGTAGGTGCAAATTCTAATGGAAATAAAATAAATATTAATACATAATTTGGGTAGAAATACATACACAGGGTTATTTGTAAAACACCAACAACCTCGCAGGAATAGATAGCTAACATCATAGCAAACTTTTCACACAACGCCATTTAGTACCAAGTTAAGCTTGAGAGCTTGTTTTGTGGGTACTAAACAGCTGATAAACATATTTATATACTTCTAAATACATAAACTAACTACTAAACCAACAGGCCAGTCAAGTTATTTTTTTATGATAATAAAATAAACCAAATTATTAAAAGTCGTTGACCAAAAGTTGTTGCTAACGATGTAAGCTATCCGGTCTTGTGAGATTGTTGGTGTTTTACAAATAACCCTGTATATTATATTTACACTATAAATATAAAACATACCAACGCACAAAGAGATAGAAAGATGAGAAAATATTTCCAAGTTCATGAGAAAACAGTTCCGAGTTGAGCTCACGATTACTGACAAATGCTTGCACTGACTGATCTGGTCCCCTCATTCTGTGTGGATCTTTCCTCAAAAGACCATCTCAGACACTAATCTGCATGGATCTTACATGATTTGACCAAGATAATGTCTGGACTTTAAAAGAGACTATGACCTCTGAGTTTCTTTCGGTGTTTCTTCTCAGAGTAGTCAAATAGTGAAACTCCAATCTCATTTACTTACCCACTCAAGCGTCCGAGATGCGCGGCGACACTCGCCCCACCTGTCCACGCATGAAATGTCACTTTCATTTTTACA
Organism: Euplexia lucipara; assembly: GCA_921972225.1. NCBI lineage: Eukaryota > Metazoa > Arthropoda > Insecta > Lepidoptera > Noctuidae > Euplexia > Euplexia lucipara. The sequence continues at coordinate 1,882,658 of OV179147.1, read as the reverse complement.
ACCGCGCGAGACCCTCTTACAAAAACTATTACTACTGAACAACTGCTATAGCTACATTCGAATAAAAAATACTCACGAAAAGCTCAAAGAGTGCAGAATTTAATTTAATTACAAGTAAATTACTTTATGTAATAATAAAGGATGAAAATATAGTTTAAAGTTGGGAAAAGCTAAAAAAAATATCGTATTTATATTTTTATTTCGAGTTTACAAGAAAAGTATAATAGTTACTATCAACAAATATTTTTTATTATAATAGTACACGATATACCCTTTAAAATGACACCAATATCTCAACATAAATATTTAGTTTTCTGTCATGAAAAAATTAACAAAGCCAAGTACTTCAGCCAAGTACTTGATTAACGTGTTACATTTTAATCATTTCTAGACCCCATCTCAACGTATTTTGTTTGTAAAAGGCTATTAACGTGCTATTAATGAATAATTACCTTATAATTAGCATTCATTTAACACAAACAACCAACTAGAATACATTTTCCAATAAGAATCATCAAACGATGATCGCGTAGTGATCATTTAACTTTTCCAGCTAAATTATTCTATGTAACCGTTTTGAAATTGTCGTAATAATGCATTTTTCGTAAAGAAAATATCTTCACGTTTAATTTGATGTACAATAACAATAGAAATAAGGTATAAAAACAGAAAACTTACCACATTTTGCTTGGAGCTCCACACACAATAACAGTTAGCACAACCAGAAAGACGAACTGTCACTTTCTTTTTTTTTTTCTAAATGTTGTGTTGCTATTGCACAGATTTAATTCACTCTCACGGACGACAAATTTAATAGAGCGCCATCTAGTTACGTTCGACTGTACGACTATCACCTGGCTTTAGCGCTGTACGCGTGTTACGTACTCTTTGGTTTTTTATACTTTTTCTTTATTATTTCAATTCAAAATTGTTTTTTATGTCTTTTTTGTCATTATTGTTTCGTTGCTTTTTCAGATGTATGTCAAAAGGTGTGATTTTCTCTAGATTCATTTAAATAATTAAATATATTCATTTACATAGTATTTCACTTTCGGATAACAGCCCACAACTCCCATCTATTTCATTGGTCCTTCGTTTAGTTTTCAGTGCCTATTTTTCATCACAACATAATCACCCACTTACATTCATTTCGTTCCATTAGCTTTCATCTACGTAGTTAGGTATGATCACCCGTTGCAAAAGCAAAATTATGTCGGCTGAGCCCGGCCCCGGCACAGTTATTCCTCAGCCTCATAGCTCCGGTTTGCCGACCAAAAGCGTACGCAGTGAACACACCGCGCAAAGCCGCTCATCACATTCGTCGGCAACTGTGAAAGCACAAAAAGCGGCGGCAGAAGCACTCGTCCTACGTCGCCGCCTGGAGCGCGAGCAGGAGCTCGCTGCCCATGAGCGCGACCGCGAGCAGGTACTCGCCGAACGTGAGCGCGAACGCGAGCAGGTTCTCGCCGAACGTGAGCGCGAACGCGAACGTGAACTCGCCGCGTTACAGCAACAGGTCGATCAGTGCGAGCTGCAAGCCGAGCTGGCGGCTATCGATGCCGATGCTACAAGCGTAGGAAGCCGCGCGAGCCATCAGAGCTCTACACGGGTGAGCGTAGATAGAACTAAAAAATGGATAGAAAATCACAATTCTGACAGCTATGTTGATAGAGACGTCACTGCAGTAGGATGTGACCAAGGTTCTCCTGGCACACCCCCCGGTCACTCGGTACACCAACCGATGACCACACGGACAACTGCACTCCCTATTAATCCTCTTATTAGACAAACGCAACTCTTACAGAATGTCACCAAAGCATCCGAGGCGGTTGGCTGTACGCCCCCGCTCTTTTCCACGGAGCTTGACCAATCTGCCACACTTTTACAAGCTGTAGCTGACACCGCGGCCGCCGCAAAGGCTCTCGCCTCTGCCTCAGGTGTAAAGAAACTGGAATTGCCTCAGTTCCACGGCAATACTTTGCATTGGCTACAGTTCAAACGTACCTACAATGTTACAAAAGCTAATTTTTCTCCGCTAGATAACATTAACCGACTTGACATTGCGCTGCGTGGGCCTGCGCGTGAGGCCGTGGCGGCGCTGTTGATGTCGACGACTGATCCGGAGGAAGTCATGCGCGCCCTCGAAGATAACTTCGCGCGCCCCGAGCTCATCGTTTACAGGGAGGTTAATTCGTTGAAAAACCTTCCACGCCTAGGTAACGATCTCAAAGAACTCGGAATTCTTTCTAATCGGGTACGTAATTCGATATCAACAATAAAGTTATTGAACCACTTAGAATATCTGAGTTCACCTGAGTTGTTCCACGCTGTTCTTGGGAAACTTAACTCTACTATGAAAATTCGGTGGACAGATTTTGCGTCACAGGACACTACAGGACGCCCGAAACTAGAAATTCTGTCCGACTTTTTAAAGCGAGAGTTAGATCAACACATTCGTTTTGGTATGTCACCCGAGTTTAGTGCGACACAACTGCAACTCAATATTTCTTTTGACAAACCAATAAAGCGTGAAAATGTTCACAATGCTGTTATAAAGTCAAAACATACTCCTAAAGCCGGGTCTACAATAAAACGAGTGTGTGTATTTTGCAAAAAAGATCATAACATAAAGGAGTGTACACATTTTAAATCTTTGTCTATCGACGATAGATGGCAGTGGTTGCGTGAAGCGAAGGTTTGCTATAGGTGCTTAAAGGCTAGTTCACACCTGTGGAAAACGTGCAAAGTGAATCCGTGTGGCGTTGATGGCTGCCCTTTCCGTCATAACGCGCTTCTTCACCGGCAGCCATCGCCGCCTCTCGTCAATACACTTAACGAGCAAGCCACAGATACTGTTACACACCCGATAACTGTTGAACATGATACACACCCTACGTCAAATGCTGCTGAAACGACCGGTGAAAACGTGATTGTGTCTACAACCTCGACAGGTGCACAAAAACCAAATACTAGTTTAGCTCTTCGCCCTCGTGCTTATTTAAAAATAATACCAATTACAGTCTCGGGCCCTGCTGGAACCTGCGACGTGTACGGGCTCCTTGACGACGGAAGCACTGCAACCATCATAGATTCCAGCATCGCCAAATTAATAGGAGCGACCGGGCCACAACAGATCATAACGGTAAATGGCATAGGTGGTCTCGAGCGAAATACTACAATATCATATGTAGACTTTTTCATTAAAGGTAGACACACACAAGAAACATTTTTAGTAAAAAATGCTCGGTCTATGGAGTCTTTGTGTTTGCGCCCGCAGTCTGTCAAACGAGAAACGATAGAGTCTTTTTCACATTTGTCCGATCTGGTTGACGTTCTGACATACGACGACGCAACTCCAACTATCCTCATTGGAGCTGAACATTGGCATTTGTCAATCAACCGCAAAGTTCGAGTTGGTAGAAGGAACGAACCCGTTGCCTGTTTGACAGCTTTAGGCTGGACTTTATACGGCGTTGCTTCTAGCAAAACGAAGTTGTTTGAGTTCGTTAACCATACGCACATGGATACAAACAATGATGACAATTTAGAATCATTGATAAAGGAACAGTATAAACTTGACTCTATAGGCATTACTAAAACGGAAACTCTGCATAGTAAACAAGACCAGCGCGCAGTCGACATTTTAGAAGCGACTTCGAAACGATTGCCTACTGGTCGGTTTGAAGTAGGCATGCCGTGGCGCGACGACATACAGCGTGTTCCAGATAGCTACCCACAGGCGTTAACACGTTTTTTAAGTTTAGAACGACGTATGGCTAAAGAGTCCGAGTTTGCTGAAGCGTACAATGCGTTCATAGACAACATGATCACGAAGGGTTATGCAGAGGAATGTGCTCTAGATACATACTACACACACTGTGGTAACAAACCTAACGGCTTACGTGACAGCAAATCTGGCGGCTTTCGTCTTTATCTACCACATTTTGGTGTGTACCACCCTCAAAAACGAAAAGTAAGGGCAGTTCATGATGCAGCAGCCAGGAATGAAGGTGTCAGCCTGAATTCTTTACTGCTCTCCGGTCCTGACCTACTCCAGCCGCTACTTAAGGTTCTATTTCGTTTCCGGGAGGGTCGCATCGGAATAACCGCGGATATAAAAGAGATGTTTCCTCAAATTCGGGTTAGAGAGCAGGACAGAGACGCTCTTCGGTATCTGTGGAGACCTGATAAATCACATGACATAAAGGAGTTTAGGATGACATCTGTCATTTTCGGTGCTTGTTGCAGCCCTTTTATAGCACAGTTTATAAAAAACAAAAATGCTCAAGTACACGTACATACACATCCAAGAGCCGTGGACGCTATTTTGTTCAGTCATTATATGGACGACTACATCGACTCACAAGATAGCGTTGACGAAGCAGCCCAGTTAGCGGCAGATATTGTGACCGTGCACAATGCAGCTTGCTTTGAGATGCGAGGATGGATTTCCAATGAGCCAGGGGCACTAAACCTTGTCGCTAAAGAGCTTAGGGCCGCTCAACCGTTGGAAATTGATCTTGGCGAATCTAACAACAATATCCGAGCCCTAGGTATAGCATGGAACCCTACCGCCGATGTTTTGGGTTTTCGAACAGGCTTAATTGAAACAGTCCCTAGTTCACTGACAAAACGCAAGGTGCTATCACACGTTATGCGCGTTTACGATCCTTTAGGTTTATTAGGTCCCATAGTCGTCAAAGGACGGATACTGTTTCAACAAACCTGGAGATCTAATATCGACTGGGACACGGAGCTCCCACAAACAGAAGCATCAAAGTGGTTTGAATGGTTTCAAGACCTGACAAAAGTCTCTTTGCTAAAGATTCCGCGTTGGTATGCAAATGCGAAAGGCTACGAGCCTTCCCACAGAGAACTTCACGTCTTCGCAGATGCAAGTGAGCTTGCTTACGCCTGCGTTGCCTATTGGCGTTTGATATACCCTGACGGCAGCATCAAGCTCACTATCATCGCAAGCAAAGCCAGAGTCTCTCCCTTAAAACCAACTTCGATCCCACGTTTGGAACTTCAAGCCGCTTTGATAGCTTCTCGATTAGCACTTGTCATTAAGGAGAGCCATCGAAAAAAGTCAGTGCGTACATTCTTCTGGACTGATTCGATGACTGTCCTCCAATGGTTACGCAGTGATGCGCGAGCGTTTAGACCTTTCGTTGCCCATCGGCTAGGTGAAATTTTAGAAAATTCTTCGGTCAATGACTGGCGATGGGTACCGACAGATCTGAATGTCGCTGATGATGCAACCAGATTGCGCCCAATTAATTTGGAACCTTCACATAGATGGTTTTGCGGCACATCATTTCTTTTAAAGTCCCCAGAGGACTGGCCCACGGAGCCACTTAGCGTCGCACCAGTTCGGGAAGAGCTTAAGTGTCAACGGAACGAGCTGGTGGGACTAACTTCACTAAACGAAGCTTTAGCTATTCCTGTCACGGCGCATTTAGCTCGCTTCAGTGACTGGCTACGATTGTTGCGTGCCACAGCCCGGGCACACCAAGCTGCGGCTGTTTTTGGAAATATTTTGGCAACCATTCGAAATTCTAAATCAAACAGTGGGATAGCTCACCCCCGCTCCCACTCTTCACCAACGTCGACCACTCTTTCACCCTTGAATGCCGACCTAATAAAAGCCGCTGAAAGGCACATATTGCAGCGGGTTCAACAAGATAGTTTTTTGCAAGAAATTCACTGCATTTTGAACAATAAACCAATTCCTCCAAGCAGCCGCCTCATCAAACTATCGCCCGCTCTGGGAGAAGATAAACTTTTGCGTTTGGCTGGAAGGATAAAGGCCGTAGAAGGCATCGATCCCGACTCCCGTTTCCCAATCCTACTTGACGGCCGCCACCCAGTCGCACGATTATTGGTAAAATATTACCATCACCTAGCAGGTCACGCAAATCATCAGTCCGTGATAAATTAGATTCGGCAAAGATTCTGGTTGTTGAGACTTCGCGACACGGTCAGAGCTGTAGCAAACCAATGCCTCTTCTGCAAAATTCGGAAATCACAGCCGCTAAATCCAACCACTGGCGATCTTCCACCACAAAGGCTAGCTCATCACCAGCGAGCGTTTACTTTCACTGGTATAGATTATTTTGGTCCTGTCAACATAACCGTTGGACGCCGCCATGAAAAGCGATATGTGGCCCTTTTTACGTGCCTCACGACCAGGGCCCTCCACTTAGAACTGGTACACAGCCTATCTGCAGACTCTGCAATTATGGGTCTCAGGCGTTTCTTTGCCAGACGCGGGATCCCGCAGACTATATATTCGGATAATGGAACCGCATTCGTTGGCGCAAACAGGATACTACGCGAATTTTATACAAATGACGTACAAGATTTTGCCGCCACAAAAGGCATTAAGTGGAGTTTCATCCCAGCTGCAGCGCCTACTTTTGGAGGATGCTGGGAACGCCTCGTCAGGACGGTGAAAGTAGCGCTGAATGCTACACTGAACGCAAGATTTCCAAAAGAAGAAACATTCTTGACGTTGTTAGCGGAAGCCGAGGCGATTGTGAATTCACGCCCACTCTCGCATGTGTCCACAGATCCCGATGACCCGACAACGTTGACACCGTTCCACTTTCTCATCGGGTCTTCATCGAATCAAACCCTACCAACGACATTGGAAGACCGTGACCTGATTGGACGCTCTGAATGGAAGAAAGCATTAAAGTTATCGGATCACTTTTGGAACCGCTGGGTGCGCGAAGTGCTGCCGACTATGCAAACACGAACCCAGGTTAAGGGAGATCGTGGTCAAGACCTTTTGATAGGAGACGTGGTTATTATCGTCGACGAATCGCTACCACGGGGGACATGGCCACGAGGCCGTATAGTGAAGGTTTTCCCTGGAAAAGACGGCGTTAATAGGGTGGTGGACGTTGCGACAGCCGGAGGTACGTTACGCCGGCCCCTCAAAAAACTTGTAAAGCTTGCCACATAAGGCTTCTTTTACCCAAGACTGTTGGTGCAGTGCTGCACGAGGGGCAGGATGTTACGTACTCTTTGGTTTTTTATACTTTTTCTTTATTATTTCAATTCAAAATTGTTTTTTATGTCTTTTTTGTCATTATTGTTTCGTTGCTTTTTCAGATGTATGTCAAAAGGTGTGATTTTCTCTAGATTCATTTAAATAATTAAATATATTCATTTACATAGTATTTCACTTTCGGATAACAGCCCACAACTCCCATCTATTTCAACGCGTTTAAACTGAACGATGTCGTTCGGTGATGGAAGTACCATGGACGGTTTAGGCAAGTGTTTTTTTGGGGATTGTAGTAAACGGGGACGCTTGAGTGGTTACTAAAAAAAAATGACGTGTAAAAGTGTTTGTGAAAACCTATTTACAAAAATAAATATCATTTATCATCAGCGCTGTGAAGATATCACTGCCAACTTCTTACGAATATGCTGGCAAACTAGAGGACCTTGTGGCTATATAGTAACTGCCTCACGGGTTGATCAAAGACTCGTCCCTGCCTCAGAAAACACCTAAAGCCGTTAGACCCAGCTGTCATTTGTAGATCTATGACAGCCGTTACAGATAGATAGACAGACAGAAGCCCAAAAGTCTGACAACTAGTTTAACCAACGGGTATCGTGTTACCCAGAAACTGGGTTGTGAAGGCTTGACAGACAGTTACTCCATGTAAAACTCATCAAATACAAGCCGCGTCTTTAAATTTGTCTGTTAAAATAATACATTTATTTCATTTCAGACAGTCCATACAATTGAAAAGTTAAAATTAAAGGCACATGCAATAGTAATATGTACATTACAAACAATTAATTAAGTTACCACAAACAAAAAACTACATATACATAACAATAATATCAAAATATGATATAAAAACAGACGAACTCTTCACTTTGGTTCAATAAATGTATAAATTTAATTTAACTTATTCATTTTAATAATCAGACAAATAAAAAATAAAATAAAACATCCATATTTATAAACTCCTTCGACGTTTTTTCTCTCAGATTAACGGTGCGTACCCACCTGCAGAGATATGCAACAAAGCTGAGCGGTGCAAGAAGGCGTAGCTGAGTTGTGAAACGGTACGACGTTTTCCACTAAAGTTGTACGAGGTAGGAGCTATTCGCAGATGCCTATAAAAGTCTACCGCTAGAGAATATTAAATATCAACTCGGGATATGGGGGACCCGGGATAAACACACCTCCTTCGAGTTAGTTGCTAAGCCCTTTTTCACCAAACCTGCGCTGAGCAAGGCGAGGAACACAAAGTAATAGGTACATAATTATTGATAAGTATTACACACAATACACATCCCTCACAGTGCATCCTAGCACATCGCTGGTAGAAATGCACCTTAAATGTTGTTAAACATACCCGGACACAATAGCGTTGTATCAACAAAAAAAATCACACATGGCTATACAACGCCTATAGAGCATTCGCCAAACCCATACACTTGGGGCCGAACCGAACGACCCAATCCTTTTTACGCTTTCAGATAATGTGATTAAAGTAAATCAAGCAATTTCAATAAGTGCCTTACTGTACTTTCTACTAAATCTACATATTTTATTCCTTTCCTTTTGAACAATAAATTCAGAGGACGGGCGAAGAAAGGCATATTATCGATGTAAATAACTGTATTGGAATCCTGTTCATGTTTTTGGTGTTTTATTGAGAATCGTAAATTTCGATCACTTAGAGAGAATGCAGCTTGCTCTGGCAGCGTAGTGCTTTCAAATGATATGCAGTGTAGTAAAGTCTCCTACAAAACTGTAGTTGTTTTTATTGAAAAAAGTAGCAAGATTTTAATTTTTACAAGCAAGCAAGACTTAATAATGTACAGAAAAGATTAGAGGCGATGTACAGACCAAATTATTACTACTTTATCTTCATTTTTAATAATAATCCACTCAGTATTTGTTCCTATTCACACCTGCGTTCCAATTCATACCGTTAAGCTGTAAGCCTTGTACCTTTGGAAGGTACCTAATAGGCAATTTTAAATCACGCTATGAACCTTAGAAATAGAAGAAACTGCCGAGCACTGCAAGGAATCAATAAAACAAAAAATATTCATTAAAAATCGGTTTTAAATCCAGGATTTAGACTATTTAAAGAATAAAATGTTAAGCACTATTGAAATTTGAGAATAGCTACTCCTATTTCCAGATAAGATAAAGCAATACCTACAATGTAATAAATAACCTGGCAGCAAAAAAACCGGGGGTTCTAAATAAGGTGCTTACTGCGAATTCTTTTGGAATTTCCGGAGCTTTCCAATTCGTTGTTTTAGAAGAATTTCTTGGCAATGTATCAGAAATTGTTGTCTCTCTATTGCTCATGTTTGAAAATGGAGATGCTAGCTTTTTAGCTTTGATGTTGCTGCGAGCACGTTTCCAGGAGAACCAAACTGCACAAACAGGGACAATGTGTGGGTAGTAGTTGGTGTTTACTGACAAAAATGCAACGGCCATTTTCTTTGTAGTGTAGTTTTCGCTCATTTAGGAACAATGTTAGTTGGCGCTTTCAGCTGATTATGTAACGAGACTCGTCATGTTAGGCACTCTTGTTCGCACTTTTGTCTTTGTGTTTATTTAAGGTCGTTGGCCTTGTAGTTGTTGTTGTCGCCAGTGCTGCGGAGCATGCTGTCCCGGGTTTGACCCCCCGCTCAAAAGATAGCTGATAGTATAAAACTGGACTATATTTTTTCTCGACACAGCATGGCATGGTTGGCGCGGTATCTGAGCGATTGGGTAGGTACTACGCTGCGTGTCGCGGGTAAGGGTCCCACACGGAACAAAAATAAATATTCCACAACTTTCACACAATAAATAAATTATGTCTAGTGAAAAATACAAAATACTTAATGAAAATAAAATGTCCGCATAAGTCTCACAAAATAAAAATTGTCAGCACTCACTTATTTAAAATTTTGAGTGAGTTTTGTTGTTGTATGTGACTCACGTTACATACAACTGAAATAATAATTGAACCTGTCCAAAAACAACATAAGTCTCACACCCCAAAAGCGAACATCACTACAAAAGCGCAGTTTTATTTGCCCTAGCAACACTGTAATTAGTGCCGTGGCTACATTGCTGCAATTTAAAGCCCGCTGATGAGTACTAGGTACTAAAAGTTCAGCAATGATTAATTAGCTCACATGGGATTAAGCGTGACTAATTATGTGCAGCGCCTTTAATTTACTTTTGTTTGTATTCAAAAAGTTTTTATGGCATGTTTGAAGTGTCGGTGTTTGTATAAATAATTGTTCTAATTCATACATACATACATAAACTCACGCCTTTTTCCCATGGGGGTAGGCAGAAACTACAGAGCGCCATATGCTACGATTCTTACATACTTCTTTTGCTTCTAATTCGTATTTGTTTTAAGTAACTGGTGAACAAGAAAGTGGATTTAGAGGATTTTTTTGAAGTGAATACTTTAGAAGCATTGGGCAATTTTTGAAGTAGGAAAAAAAACCGTTATTGTAACTGACACCACTGTATGTATATTGTTTATGTACGCACATAGATCATCACAGATATTAATTATTTTCACTTTTGTTGGCACTAAACAATATTTTGACTTTAACTTCTAAAAGACATTTCTAAATAATATAATTTTAATTTATGTCTTAATATATTTGTGTTTGTTTCACTCCATATATCTGCCGGCTGTTCAATAAGTATGATATTCTCATTGTACTTTAGTGAACATTCTTTATCAAGACCCCCGTGCCTTGTAAAGTATGCAAGCAAGCACAAATCTCTGACAGTTGATACGGGTAGTCAGAGCCACAAAAATCTGACTAAAAGTTTTACCAAGGGGATGGCGATACCCAGTCACTAGGTTGTAGAGGGCAAATAGGCAGTCGTTCCTTGTTAAACACTGGAACTCAGCTGCATCAGGTTAATTGAGAAAAGGCAGATGATGACATAGTAGAAGGTACTACTACTATATTCTAAACAAGCAGACGTCCCGCGGTTTCACTCGCGTAGGTCCCGTTCTCGTGGGAATACAGAGATAAAAAGTAGCCTATGTGTTAATTCAGGGTGTCAGCTAACTCCATACCAAATTTTATTAAAATCCATTCAGTAGTTTTTACGTGAAAGAGTGACGAACAACCATCCATCTACCCATGCTCACAAATTTTCGCGTTTATAATATAAGTAAAATAAATGGCCTAAATTAGAGAAAAATCTAAGGCAGATGTAGGTAAGTAGAAACGCCGGGAGAGCACGCCCTAGAATGGCATATATAGATCTTATTTATGATGTTCTTTACAAAGATCAGCAAGCCTAGTCATATTACAAATTCTATTTCTATTATCGTAATTGATAAGGCGACAATAGAAAGAAAATGGCGTATACGGAATCAGCTATTTATCAACTGTCAAGTGTTAACCAGTAGAGTTAGTAATATGGCTGAAAATGACAAACACTAGACAGCTGTTGACAAACAGCTGATTCCATATACGCCATTTTTTTCTGTAATAGAAATAGAATTTGTAAGGCCTGCAGGTGCGTATAGGACTCGCAACCAGCGTGTGTGTATGACAACATAATAAATGCTTACGAAGTCAAATAAGTATGTAAGAATCGTAGCTGAAGGCGCTCTGTGGTTTCTGCCTACACCCATGTGAAGGTGACGTGAGTTTTATGTATGTATTTCTAAATAGATAGTATATTTTTATGGTGCAAATTACACAACGCCTAACGACTACTTGATTTCAAAACGCGTATGTATTTCAGTAATTGAAACTTTTAATGAATCCTTGAACAGAGAGCCCTTTCTCGAAATTCGATATTTGTTTTGGCTCACCTTCAAACTTAAAGTGGATATACATATTATATGTTAGCACAGACATAAGTGTAGATGATTTTACATATGTACATACCAACATCCTTACTAATGTTTTAAATTATTGTTTGGTACTCTGTCACGCAAAAACTGCTGAATAGATTTTAATGAAACTTAACAATTTTATAGCGTCATAATAATAGATACAAGGTTATAATTTATAAAGATATAGTCCGATTTGCTACTGTGAACTTTCACATGAAAAAACCCTTTAGCACATGCCTGACCTAAGGCCTCATGATCAAGTATCATTTTTTTGTGGTCAGGCGTAGAGTTCTCTACTTGTTTTTTTTTTTCAGGGCAAAACTCAACTTCATAATGCTTTGCTCAATCTGAGAATCGAAAACTGATCTTCATTCGACTAGACCAACAGGGCGGTCCCACTAGACAAATGTAGGAGATTAAGGGGGCTTGTGGCTAAATAGCCGCATAGGTATTTTTAACTGTTCTATTTTCATTCTTTATTTTTCTTTATCTTGTTTGTTTGCATTAATGTTTTTGTTTTGTTTTAAATTATTAATTTCCTGTGCGTCCAAATAAAAGTATTTCTTTGTTTCTTTCAGGTCGATTGAAGTTGTCTGCTTAGGTTACTGAAAGGCAGGTGATGATATCTTGTAATAAAAAAAAAACATAATGCCAGCATGTTAATGTCAAACTACAGGGCAAACGCATCTCGCACTCTTCTCATACAGAGAGTAAGAAGACACGAGCATTGATCACCACGCCTGCTCAAGGTGGATTAGGACAGCTATCCTCACGACGTTATCTTTCCAATAAAAAAAAACACATTGGTACTTGCCCGGATTCAAACCACAATCCAGGGTGTGTTAATCCGGGGTGTCAGCTAACTCCATACCAAATTTTATTAAAATCCATTCAGTAGTTTTGACGTGAAAGAGTAACAAACATCCATCCATCCAACCATCCTCATTTTCGCGTTTATAATATTAGTAGGATATGGTATCCATAATTGATATAGAAAAGCGTGCATTTGTTCATTGTTTTGTATTGTATGAATGCAAAACAATGAACAAATGCACGTACTTCTTAGGCTGTCAACATTTAAAAGCTCAGTAAACATAAAATAATGCGCGTTTAATTAGAGGGGCTCTCAAGATAAAGCGATGCTCATGTCTTCATTATAACACCATGAAGGATTTGTATTCATCGTCAACTCTCACTTAATGAGCTTGCCTTCCATAAATTCAGCAAATCCCGCTGAATCCTACAAAGCGCTGCGAGAAAGCGCGTCCTCAGACGTTTCGTCACTCGACCGTGATTGTGACTACAATTTGATGAATTGCTTCACTTTTCACTCCTTTTCTTTGTATAAAATTAGCACAAACAAAAACCAACCCTGTTCGTCTACTTTCAAAGTTGACATTCAACTGTTTCGTTTCGTTCTTTAGGGTTGTCTGTGAGTGTCTCGAGACATTCCTATAACCCGGTGGTTTTGAGGACGACGCCTTTGCAACAGTGTCTACACTAATTAAATGTCGTACGAACCTTTACAAGATCATACGGCGGATTTCTTGGCGTACAAACGATTCGCGCAGAAGGAGTTGAGGGAAAGTTTTCAGATTTAATGTGACCTCACTTAGAGGGGCTACTTGGCTTGTTATAGTAGCTTCATTATGCCCTATTTTAAAGTTCTTATTTGTAAGTTTGTATGGTGTACAATAAAGAGTATTCTACTACATTTCACTAACAGTATATAACACCTAAATATTTTAAAAGTTTGCATTGTTGCACTATGCTAGATGCTGCGCTTCTTTATGTTTATAATTAAGCATTACCTACACTCAAAAAATCTTAATGCATGCCTATTTAATTGTCGACGTTGAAAATCAGCTTTTTTGTCTGAAAAGCCGACAGAAAAAACAATACTCTGGGATCCAGTATCATATTAAAAGGTACTATGGTCCGTTCCACCTTTTACAAGTTGTTGTGTTAACATTTAAAACGGAAATAAACCTACCTAGTTCCTAACACTTAGTAGAAACCACAATCATATTCTTGAAATTGCCTTGGCTTTGGAAATAAAACATATTCGAATGGAATTCTGGTGTGTTGGTTCTATGATCGAATGGATAGATAGACTATGATGGATAGGGCTCTATGATGGGAGGGAGAGGGAGAAGGAGAGAGGGAGGGAGGAGGAGGGGGCGAGAGGGAGGGAGGGAGAGAGGTAGGGAGGGGTTAGGGGAGGGGGAGGGGCAGAGTGGGAGGGAGGGGAATAGTGGGAGGGGGAGAGGGAAGGGGAGGGGTGGGAGAGAGGAAGAGTGAGTGGAAGGGAGGGAGAAAGGGAGAGAAAGTGGGAGGGAGGGGGAGGAGGGGTGGGGGAGAAGGGTAGAGGGAGATAAGATTGGGACCAAAAGTTGTTACGAAGACGCCCGGATGGAACGAGATTCCTTTTGATTTATCTTGAAGGAATTTTACAATTACTTTACTAATGAATCGAAGGGAACATCGGTTCATCCGGGTGTCCCTTGACACCTCTCAACTTTTTTTGTTCTGCGTCTGGGTTCAATTAATCCACAATATAATATGTATTTAGAAATATATACATAACACAAGCTTTGCTTAGCTTGGGACTAAATGGCGTCGTGTAAATTTGTAGAGTATTATTATTACTTAGGTATTTTATTCAAGAATACGAGTACTTATTCAAAACATTAAATTTCGACGACGACGATGGTCTCTCTAAGACTGGATATAATTATCTGATGAATGAAGTATGCCTACCCAAGTCTGAAATTATATTCAAAACTATTTATGTCTAAGCTGCTTAAGCATAAAGCCCTTAACATGAAACGAAGTTTAATAATACATCACGAGTTTGAACATTCTGAAACGATTTGATGAATATTTATAAAAGGTATTGATATTTATTTATTTATTGTTCTACGAGTACTAGCAGACGTCACGCGGTTTCACCTCCATAGGTCCCGTTCCCATGGGAATACAGGGATAAAAAGAAAACCATTGCAACACTTTATTTTGAGAAATGATGTAGATTTCATGTAGGGTGGTTCTACACGGTGCAAGTAGGTTACGCATTTTGAGACACTTGTGCAGGTTGTCTGCATCGTAAACTTTACCGTTTAAAAATATGTGCGGGTCTAGCGACTTGAGCAAGTACCAAAGCTAGTCTCCCGCGCAACTAATCTGCGTACTCTGTGGCGCTCGCGGGTCATTTGCGCATGTAGCTCTTGACCACGAGCAAATAACTTGTGTGTACTGCTTGCGCAAGTAGCCCATGTCTTGCTCTAGTTATTTGCATTATGTACTAGTACCAGCGAGTAACTTGCACAAGTAGCTTGCGCATATTACTCACGCGTTTAACTCACATCTTTACTTGCTCCAGCTACATGCTCCAGCTAGAAGCACCCTTAGTTATATTATTTCATTATAGTTGAAAATTGTAGTGCCAATTATAAAAACCTCCAAGAAGCAGGGACGAACAATACATGGACACGTTCTTCGTTTCACTTATAATCTTCTAAATTTAAAATCAAACAATTTGAAAAAAAAAATAGTTTTTTACTTATTTTTTAAATACTATTATGTTCTGCTTTCCTACTTTCCAGCCTCTTTATTCTAATGCAGTATACACTATTATTACAAAGAGAAATGATTTGATTTTTTGTTTGTTTTTATTAACAGGCTTTGAAACTACTGTACCGATTTGAAAAATTCATCCACCACTGGGGAGCTTCGCTCTCCCCGGGTGACATAGACGTTTTATCCCTGTATTCCCACGGGAAACGGCATGACGTCAGCTAGTGTTAAATTGTTTTTTTTGCGTGTAACTCACAATAATAATAGTATTCCACAACTTTTCACACAACGCCATTTAGTCCCAAGCTAAGCTTGAGAGCTTGTGTTATGGGTACTAAATAGCTGATAAACATACTTATATATTTCAAAATCCATACATATTAGGATAGATAAATTTCACCCAGACACAGAACAAATTATCGTGCACAACACACAAACATTTGTCCTGGGTGGAAATCGAACCCACGACCTCCGGCATAGCAGTCAGGGTCGTTAAGTACTAGACCAACAGGCCAGTCAAATAAAACTATACAAAAACTACTATCAATCATCTAACTCCACATTAATCAAGATATGCTCGAAACCTTTAAGTTTCAGAGAAAAAAAGAACGCTAGAACTACTAACTATCTTTCTATTCTACCCCTTGGGAATAAAGTCCAAAGTTGCTTAATTAGAACCTAGTTTCAGACCCCACATCAGCGGTACCTAAGTTTTGAAGCCCTATACTTGAGCAAACATGTGAAACTAAGATGAAACATTATTAGTTGGGGTGTAAGTTACAATATGATAATTAACATCATTTTAATGGTTATAAGCTTCATACATGAACTCACACCTTTTTGCCATAGGGGTAAGCAGAAACAACAGAACGTCACCTGCGACGATTCTTACATACTTCTACTTATTTTGCTTTGCTTACTTTTATCCATCTGGTCATACAAGCACGCTGGTTAACCTTTTTCACTAATGAGGTCTGTACCAAGCCGATGATGGTAGGTACATTGGAGGGCAAGCGCAGTTTCGATAGGTAGGTACGTATTTAGTTGAATAATATTTGATTAACTGTGCTTGCTCGCGGGGAGACGGTTAGACCTTCCAAGCATAAAGTGCGTCACTCACCTGCTAGCCTCCTGTGGCTCTTTGAGGGAATCTTGTCCTGATGCGACACGTGGCTGGCGTTGCCCCACGACCGGCCGGTCCGATCGTCCACTCACAAATTGGTGCACCAAAGTCTGTACTGCACTATATGAGCCTTCAGGAATCACGATCAGTCCAGATAGAAGCCGTTTAGCGACGATTAACCCTCAACCCAGGATTTTTACCGGGAGCGCGCACTTAGGCAACTTCAATAGTTGCCATCTTGGATTCAACTCCTTTCTCATTCGTTCGCAAGCGCAGTGCATAGATAAAAAATGTATGGTTACGGAACATTCCGCCCACCAAAATGCATAGTATTTTCACTACGTTGAAAGAGCGGAACTCGAGAACAACGGATATAAACGAATGAAGACCTGATGTGATCGATTGACATTAACACTAACTAAAGTTAACACTAACCTAACTAAACTAGACTCTAATGAATTGAAGTTACGGTAAATGGTTTGTCTAATCAGTCTGAGTTGGCAGAGGGCACAACTTTACAAGAGGTCTCGTAAGAAGTGATCCATTTGCCAAGCGCACGGTGGCTACACGTACCACGTCGTCAGGACCCGGATGTAATTTCGTGACCCTAGCAAGAGGCCAATGCAGCGGTATAGTGTTTTCGTTTTTGATGACCACGATTGAATCTACAGCTAACGGTTTACAATGCTTGGTCCACTTTGCTCGCTGAGTCAACGATTGCAGGTATTCGACCTTCCAGCGTTTCCAAAAGTCTTGTTGGAATCGCTGGATGAGTTGCCATCTTCCTAACCGAGTAAGATTTATGCCTGATAGGTCTTCATCAGGGACTGAAGTAAGCGGCTCTAAAGTGAGGAAATGACCCGGAGTCAATACGTTTAAGTCATTGGGATCTGAACTCAGCGAGTAAAGAGGGCGCGAGTTCAGCATAGATTCGATTTGTACAAACAAAGTTGTCATCTCTTCGAACGTTAATGTCTGATCACCGATAATACGATAAAGATGAGATTTAACTGCTTTAATTTGTATTTCCCATACACCGCCAAAATGACTACTAGCCGGAGCATTGAATTTAAATGTTATGTTTTCGGAATTAGATGCGTCCTTCATGTACTCATTTAGTTGGTTGCACGCGCCTACGAAGTTGGTTCCACAATCTGAATGAATAACGCGTACACGACCCCGCCTGCCAACAAACCGGCGAAGCGCTGCTATGAAAGCGTCCGAAGTCAAGTCCGAAGCGACTTCCAAATGGACTGCTTTCGTTGTAAAGCACACAAACAAGCAAAGGTAAGCTTTACTTATTTTAGCTCCTCGATGTCGTCCTAACTTAATGCGGAAAGGTCCACCATAGTCAACACCGACTATTGAAAATGGCTTGACTTGGTTGACGCGAGTCGCTGGTAGATCGCTCATAAAAGGTTCAAGCGGAGTAGGGCGCGTTCGGAAACATTGTAAGCACTTTGACAAACAATGACGGATTGCGCGTTTTGGTGAAAATATCCAAAATTGTTGTGTCAAAAGATACTGCATTGTATTAATACCGGCATGACAGTTCTCACGATGGAGTGCTTCGATGATCATGAACGTTAGTTTAGAATCCTTAGGTAGCAGCGCAGGATGTTTATGCTCATACTCGAGCCCAGAACGTGATAGGCGACCGCCCACCCTAAGAATTCCCGATTTATCTAGGAAAGGGCTAATTTTCTGCATGGGTTTTGAAAGAGGTTTTAAGTCTTTCAAACGAGTTATTTCCTCATCGAAGTGCAGTGATTGTACTCTGCGTACGAAAATCAATAAAGCGTTATGAAGCTCTGTTCGATTTAAATGATGGTCAGAACTTTGTGAAGATTTTTTGCGAGAGCATTCTACGAAACGAATGCAATACGCGAGTACTCGTTGTGCTTTACGGATTGATGAGAAACTTTCGAGTAAAGAATCAATGATGTTGGTATCGTGATGAACAAACAAAGAGACCACGCGCTCTTCAGACAATACATCAGCTTCGATTACATTGTCACTGTTGTTTGGCCAAGTGTGAGAAGGTTGAGCGAGCCAACAAGGCCCCGCCCACCATAACGAATTGTTGACCAACTCAGCAGGATAAAGACCTCGAGAGGCAATGTCAGCTGGATTATCTGAACTGGAGACATGGTTCCAGCGAGCTTCCGGAATAGTATCCTGGATATGACTCACTCGGTTGGCGACAAAAGTCTTCCAACGTGACGAGTAAGACCGAATCCACGATAATGCTACCATCGAATCTGACCACGCACAAGTGTCAGCTATGGGGAAAAATGATGAATAGGTCTCTCTGACGAACTTCAGAAGATCTGCCAGGAGGACCGCCGCGCACAATTCAAGACGAGGTAATGATATTCTTTTTACAGGTGCTACGCGAGATTTTGAGGACAGAAAGAAGACAGATACACCGCCATCGACGCAAGTGACACGTAAGTAGATTACAGCTCCATAACCTGACTCGGAACTATCAGCAAAGCCATGGAGTTCACACGATTTCATGTCTTTTACAGAAATGCATCGAGAGATCTCCAAGGACTCAATGACAGGTAACTGCTCAGTGTAACAACGCCATTGTTGAACGATTTCACACGGTGGAGAGTCATCCCAGTTAATACCTAACATCCACAATTTCTGAACTAAGCACTTAGCTAAGAAGGTTATAGGAGTTAGGAAACCCAAGGGGTCATAAATACGTGCGAGTTCACTTAGAATCACACGCTTTGTGCATTGGCGATCGATAGGTTTGACCTCGAACGAAAATATGTCTCTCCTGGGACACCACTTTAGGCCCAAGATCTTCAGGGTGCTCGACTTTTCAATATCCATAGACACAAAGTCAGTGAGACAGTGTTCTGGAGGTATGTCAGCAAGCACCTCTTGTTTATTGCTAGCCCACTTACGTAGCTCAAATTGACCTCTCTTTAAAAGCTGGATGACCTGAGTTTTGACTTGGATGGCTGTCTGGATATCAGAACTGCCACTCACAATATCGTCAACGAATGTATCAGAAGTCATCACTTCGCAAGCTAGAGGTAAGTCGGTTTCATCTTCTGCAAGTTGTTTGAGAGTGCGGCAAGCTAGAAAAGGAGACGATGATAATCCATAAGTTACAGTATTCAATCGATACTCTTGAATTGGGTCTGTTGATTTGAATCGCCAAAAAATTCTTTGGAAATCTCGGTCGTCGTTTGACATAGTAATATTTCTAAACATTTGACGAATATCGGCTGTAAATACGACAAAATGTGTTCGAAAACGAAGAAGGATCTCGGCAATGTTAGCCTGCAACTTAGGACCTACGAGTAATGCTTCATTCAACGACACACCACGAGCATCTTTCGCAGAAGCATCGAAGACCACTCTTAGTTTTGTTGTTGCGCTGTCAGGTCGCAAAACGCAGTGATGAGGTATGTAATAACAACCCTGGTTGATTTCTTTTGAAGGAACTAGACTCATATGACCACTTTGTAAATAGTCAGACATGAAGTCGCAGTATTGTTCGCATAAAGCCTCATTTACCGCTAATTTGCGTTCTAATGATTTGAAACGACGTAAAGCAGATTCTCGCGATCCAGGGAAAGTTAGATTCTTGTCTTTATCTTTGAACGGCAAGGTAACGGTATACCTCCCTGAAGCATCACGTGAATGTTCAGTAATAAATTTCTGTTCACAGAGTTGTTCATCTGGTGTTAACTTTGAAGACTGAGGAATGTTGTCCATTTCCCAGAACCTTTTAACCTGCTCATTGAGAAGATTATCGTTCGAAACGAAGAATGACTTTGGCAGTTCGTGATTATCACAGCAACTGACGTTTCCTAGTAGGATCCAGCCGAACACAGTGTTGATTGCAGATGGTCGGTGCAATCCTCCACTAACACTACCTGGTAACAGGAGTGAAGGGAAGACCTCAGCACCGAGAAGGACATCGATTTGACCAGGTAAGTGACAATCAGGATCCGCCAGGTTTAGATTGCGAATATGATGCCACGCAGATTTGTTCAGCTTAACGATTGGCATATTGCCGCAGATCTTAGGTAATGTTAACGCTTCAATACTAAACAAATCGTTGTCGTGGACACCTACGCTTAAGCAGGTTGTACCACTGGCGGATGTTGAAGCATGACCTAGGCCGTGAATCCTTCGCGTTGACTGCGTTCGTTGGAGACCTAAACGCTCAGCAGCACGTTCAGTTATGAAGTGGGCCTGACTTCCGGAATCAATCAGCGCACGAAAAGTCTGATAACGACCCGATGAATCACGAATTTCGATATTGGCTGTGGACAGCAGAACCATGGAACGATCACCGATGTTGGTAAGTACACTAACCTGAGGGGTAGTGGCCTTTTCGGTATTATCGGTTTTCGAAACCTCTAGATCTTGATGTAGCAAGGTGTGATGTCGTTGACGACACACTTGACACGTGAACATTGACTTACAGTTTTTTAGTTCATGTGATGGCTTCAAACAGTTGAAGCACCAATGTTTGGTTTTCACATGGTCAAGTCGTTCTTGAACAGATTTGTCGGTGAACGATTTGCACTGATTAATGGAATGTTCTTCTCCACAGAACGGACACTTGTACTTTCGAGTTTCAGTTGATGGCACAAGAGCAGTTCGTGGAGGACGCGACGATGTTGACGACGATGGTGCAGTTGCGTTCGATGTGGTTGAATTCGATGATGAGGGCGCAACTACTGGCGGTTTGTCAACTACTGTATTCGATAGAAATGTCGAAGTAGGTTTTTTACTTACGACCGCGGTGTTAGAATTCCGTAAACCACTCGGCTTTTGTGGTTTTTCGTTGGCACGGTTATCGCGACCACTTGCGGAGAAGTGTGTGTCGCGAACCAAAGCCTCGCATCTTGTGTACAGGAAATCGTTGAGATCTTTGTACTTTGGAAACTCATGAGAAGCAGTAACTCGTTCAAAAGCACAACGCATATTTGAATCCATTTTCGATAGTAAAAGGTAACAGATTACAAAATCCCACTGATCCGTCGGTAGCCCTTGCCGTTTGAGAATCGATAGATTTTCGTTGAAAGAATCAAGGACACGTCGTACATCAATGGGTGAGTTGGCTTTCAGGTTAACGTTCAAGATCTCCCTCCAGCAAGTGAAGGCAAGTTCCCGCTTGTCTTTATACCGCGCAACCAATGCAGAGTACGCTTCGTGGTAGTATAAGCCCGTCACGGGAAAGGTTCGTATAAGTGCTAACGCATCACCAGTTAGACTAGAGACGAGGTAGTGCATGCGCTCCGTATCCGAAAGTGAACCATTCTCGTGAATCAGCGAGTTAAAGATATCAAAGAATTCGGGCCACAACTTTATGTTACCACTGAATTGCGGTAAGTTAATTTTAGGTAATTTTACTTTGAGTACACTCGACGAATCATTATGAGACTTATTTGGATCATCGTTATATGCGTTAGGCTCATCGACCTTCGTTAAGCGTCGGTGTATCGCTAAAATCTCATAATATCGTTCGTCGAAGTCGGATCTGATACTATCTTGTTCTACTTGTTGTTCATCTGTAAGTTCGCATACGCTAAGTATGTCATCATGGGCTTCTTCAAAGTTATTTACTAATTTCGTTAAGTCTGAGCAATGTGCCAACAATTTACTTAAATCACATTCATTATTTTCCGCTAAACGAGCGACTTCAAGCGTCTTAGATAACCTATTGAACGCTAAAGTACGTTTTCTACGCAATACCGGTAAGTCGCGTTCAGTTGGGTATTCGACTTCAACCGATTTACTTTTACTCAATCTACGTAATGATTTTTTAGAATGACAAGGCATTTTGTTTATTCAGTTAGCCTTGTTAACGTTAAAATTATCTATTGTAATGAGATTCTCTAATGAACAAGACAGTAATGGCACCGTTAAGTTTAACTAATAACAATGAAAAAGGTAAACAAACCTTTTCAAACGGAATAGAACGAAATCCGACCACCGTACGTCAACTGCTCAATCGCAGTTCATTCATTCATTCACTACAACGCTAATCCAACAAATTGATATTGTCGTTGAATAGAAAGAAAAAATAAAACAAATTACATTTGTCTATGGTTCCATTCAATTTCAAATCGTAGAACAAAGAACTACTCGAACCAATATGGCGGCGATGAAAAATACAAAATAATCAGCTCAATGCTCATTCAAATGAAAGAAATGTTCTAAGTATGGTTAACTGTGGTTATTTACGTTTCGATTCGATGTTATATCGACTTGTATGATAATTTCGATGGAATATAACAACGAAATACGTGTAGCCACACGTTGTATAATAGCGAATGAACAAGAATGCATCGGACACACAAAGAATTTATCCAAGTTAACGTTCTGAAAAGATCGATGTACGTTTGAAAATTCACTTTTTTGTTTTTCAACGATTAACGAAATAAACTAGTGTAATGTATAGCAATCGACCTAAAACGAAAATGTATTGCCCAAAAGTGGGAAAAAGTTGGGAGTAAGTGGGAAAAAAAATGATTTTAATTTCTTTGTGTCGAATGTTGAAAATTACCTAAGATTTTACGAGAACTTTACTGTTAGCGGGTAAACGAATGAATTTATTATCGAATTATATCCGTAGTTCCCTGGTTTCGGCACCAAAAAATGTACCAAGCCGATGATGGTAGGTACATTGGAGGGCAAGCGCAGTTTCGATAGGTAGGTACGTATTTAGTTGAATAATATTTGATTAACTGTGCTTGCTCGCGGGGAGACGGTTAGACCTTCCAAGCATAAAGTGCGTCACTCACCTGCTAGCCTCCTGTGGCTCTTTGAGGGAATCTTGTCCTGATGCGACACGTGGCTGGCGTTGCCCCACGACCGGCCGGTCCGATCGTCCACTCACAAATTGGTGCACCAAAGTCTGTACTGCACTATATGAGCCTTCAGGAATCACGATCAGTCCAGATAGAAGCCGTTTAGCGACGATTAACCCTCAACCCAGGATTTTTACCGGGAGCGCGCACTTAGGCAACTTCAATAGTTGCCATCTTGGATTCAACTCCTTTCTCATTCGTTCGCAAGCGCAGTGCATAGATAAAAAATGTATGGTTACGGAACAAGGTCTGTTTAGTTAGTACCTTATAATAATTATAAATAATAAACATAATAACAATACCTAATTATTTGGCCCTCTTGTCGCTACGTCACTATGTGCTAGCGGCCGTTTCAGAGGGCCTATTACTGAGTGCGCAGGTCACCCCCTGCCATTTTATTCTTGTATTTATAAAGCATTGATGAGGCAGAGGCCATAGTTCTTCCATAGTACTAGGTAACCAGTTCAACTTACCCACCCCTAACACATAGCCCAATATAATTGTTGCTTTAGTCTGCAATAGTTCTGCACTAGTCGTAAGTTTTCCTTGGATGCATTTGCATAATGCATACAGGGAAAATCTGCGATTGGTGCCTCATTTCATTAAAGACGACAATAGGCCTCCGCGAGTTGGTTTAGGCCCCTCGTACGTTTTTCTTTATGACCGGAACCCAAGGGTTCCGAGAGTTTAAAGCTAATATGCATTTACATAATTTTCTCCCTTAAACATGTTACAATTATAGTCTGTCCAGTCCGGGTTTATTTCAACCCGTACGCAAAACGTGGAGTTTCAGACACCGGCCCCATAAATCTAACCTAGAGTTAGTACAAAAAATAGCAGAGAGACAAGAGCCCAAAATAAGCAAAGCTTGTGTCTTGGTTCTCCTGGCCCCAGCGTTGGCCCCAGCCGGAGATCTTAAAAGATACTTATTCAATGTGTGTGCATATTTGATAACATGTAGTGTTGATCCTAGATATCTCTGTGTCTGTTTAAGAGTGATACTGTTCCATGGTAGCCAAGCATAAGAAGCCATTGGATGTGAATCAAAAGTATTCTGTATATTAAGCGCTCCAAAACCTAGTTCTCGACGTCTTAATACATCTGGAAATCGTATTTCAAGTACGTCGCGACGTAACTCGAAATCCGAGAATGTAACAGACATCTGCATTCACAGTCACGACCACTGAACGTTTGAGATCCGTATTTGCATCCGCATTGAAGCTTGCGGATCTGAAACGGATGTTTTAAGTTTCAATTTGAATGATTATGTTCCTGTTAGTGCTTGTTAGGTGGTCACCAGGAGATTTTTGCTGGGTTCTAGGAATTATAATGTTACAACATTGGCAAGAGCAACTTATTTGATATTTTATCTTACAGAATACTACTACCTACCTACTAGTTTTCAAAATTACTCATCACGCAACACACAAGCTGTCACGACGTTCACTTCCAAAAAGGAGGAGGTTATATCTTATTAGACTGTGTTTGTTTTTTTTAGTGATTACTTATTCTTACTATTTTTTTATTACTGATAGGCACGCGTTTGACCACTATCTCACCTGATGGTAAGCGATGATGTGGTCGACGATGAAGCACGCTTGCCTAGAAGCAACCTGTTCACTCTTGACTTGAAGACCCCTAGGTTGTAGCTAGCAGGAAATACCGACACCGGCAGGGAATTCCACTCTTTAGCTGTTCGCACAATGAATGTGTTTCCATAGCGTTTAGTACGTATGGTTGGGATATCTACCATGTACCGATGGCGCAGTGCCGTACGTCTGGTGGTCCGATGATGAAAAGGGCTTGGTGGAATTAAAGCGTGCAATTCCGATGCACACTCTCCGAATTATAACCGATAGATAACCGACAGGCTAGCAACTCGGCGTCGATGCTCAAGACTTTGAAGACTTTGAATTATTGACTTACCTACTGAAATAAATTCGTGAAACTGATGCTCTTAGTTTAGCGTTCTTAGTAATCTCATTTCAGCAACAATTAGTGTGAAAAACTTGTCAAAAATATTGGGATTTTAGATGTATTTCGTACTCAAAGGATGGCAATAGGCTCGCCTTTAATTACATGAGACTCAAAACTGGATGGATACTATAGGTACACCCCTGCCTAACCCTTCGAAGATGGCAGGCGTGATGTTATATATTTCCTTTGCAAAAATTGACTACACATTTATGATGAGCTTTTATCTATGTTTCAAGGCCTCTCAATCAGGATCTCTTTCATGAGTTTGATCCATACATTTAACATAGATACAACTTACTTTCGCTTCAATATATGAACCTTGATTTAATCAGTTGGGTGCCGAACTGTATCTTGTAAAAGGGTTATCTGCTCGTAATACACAAAATCTCACCGAACCGACCGTTAAGGTACTCCTAAAGACTAGACCTCAGAGTCTCGGGGTACCTATTAACGTCTCGTTGAGTTACGAATATATTTATCTACTGTATTCAAGTAAAATCTTGAACATTAACGTAGTGAAAATATATAACAGCAATCTCTAGGTGATTCTAAATAAAATAGTTAGTGTTAACACTAAAAATGGCCTCTAAAATGTATATAAAATTCTCGTGTCACAGTCTTGGTCATCAGCTAAGTATATAAAATTCTCGAGTCACAGTGTTTGCAACAAATTTCCTTCAAAACGGCTCGACTGATTCTAATGTAATTTTGTGTGTATAATATGAAGTAGGTTCTTCCAATAGATACCAGTTGCGCAAAACCGGACTTTTTTGGAGATACTTCGGGGAGGTCTATGTCCAGTCGTGGAAGTCTTTCAGCTGAAATGATGATGATTCCGTTAGTCAGAGAATAGGACGTAAGCTATTTTGAATATCCCTAAATGATACTGGGGTGGTGGTAACCCATAAATTCTTTTAAAACGGAATTTAAATTGATTCTAACGCAAAACTGTCGTCGCAAAATTGTCACATCACAGTATTTGTAACTAAACTCCTCCGAAACGGCTACACTGATTCTTATAAAATTGGGTGTGTTTAATACCCCTAATAGCCCGTTCGAAACACTTCGTACGAAGTCCAGTATAAGCTGATCTCGCATTGTATAGGATTCCCGTACAATGTGAGTTTAGCGTAAAATGGAAATGTATAACTTGATGTGTAGCCGTGTGTACAAAGTACGCTACGAGTCGGTCGTGCGGGCGGCTCGTGGCGTTTTCATACTTCACGAACCTTACCGATCGCCGCCCCTCGCTTAGCCACCGCACACATCAGCAAGGCCGTGAACGGGCCGTAAGTGATAAGACTGGTGGTTATCACCCATCTAGCAATTTCGATGAATACACAATTTAAATAGATTCTAATACAAAATGAACTTTGCTGGGTAAGCTAGTAAAATGTATAAAAATCTTCAGCTATTGTCCGTGAAATGTCTACACGACCATGTTATTCTATCTAAGCGAAGTTTTAATGACCTCCCCTGGGTGGCATAGGGTTACCGCACGACGTGGTCACGAGACAAAACTCATTAATGTTCAACCCTTTTTTAAGGACACAAAGGATATTAATACATATTTGAGAAACAAGTATTATGTACAAAAGATTTTAACGGCAGCGGCGGTCGTGTCGCGAGGGAGTTGGACTTTCTTTTTATTTGTTTTTGTGGTAGTCTTGTGTAGGGTTTACACCTACAGTGCTATTCTGTAAAATGAGATGGGTGATTTTTACTAAATCAACAGGTGTGGTTGGGTGCGACAGAGCGCATTTAGTCTTAAATTCTAAAACCCGTTACAGTGATAAATTAGTGGTGTGATCGGCGGACTGCCAAAGTATTTGACAAAATTTTAGTTTTAGTCCCTCATCTACATTACAAGAAAATATTCGACACGTATTTTTTTTCTTTTTGTATTTGATAGAGAACTGCTTAGATTTACCGCACTTAAGTTGAGGAATGGAGGCTTGTAACATCATTATCTAGTATAAACTGTACTGGCAAGTCACGTCATGCGACATGTTGACTCAATGTATCGCCGTTATTTTTTGATTACGTGGATAAAGAAAAAAATATCTGTCGAATATTTTCTTGTAATCTAGATGAGGGACAAAAACCTAAAACTTTGTCAAATGGCCCATTAGATTTAAGCTCGAACCCAAGGTACAGACGCCAGCACATCTACCTACCCCAAACTGTCAAATTTTCCCAATTGAACATGAACCTTATTCTGTTTGATATAAAGTTGAAAAACTATCAAAGAAATTTGACACATTGGGGTAGATTGATGAGCTGGCTGATTTATCAGATTCATGTTCGTATCGTATAATTATCATTTATTTCAAAAACGGAGAAGAAAAACATCGTGAGGAAACCGGCATACCAGAGAGATATTTCTTAACGGCATGTAAAGCTAAGATAAAATCGCTGAGACCTGGTTAGTCACTTATTGCCACACAAAAAGAAGAAAACGAACCCATTATTTCTGTAATATATATACTTCTACTAGTCAAAGTCAAAGTCAAAGTCAAATCATTTATTTCAATTAGGCCTGAAAACAGGCACTTTTGAACGTTATACTTACAAATAAATTAAATTAATATGATTCTAGTTGCACATTCCAAAAGGTAGTTTTGTATGGAGAAGAATGTGCAAGAAACTCCATACTAGTACTTTTAGTATCATTACTTAACTTCACACTGAACCTAAATTTAAGAAGCTACTCAGTAAATAAAGTAACTTGGAGTCCAACACCAAACTTGCACAAGAGCGACTAATTACACTAAAACAATACACAATATACACGTAACTTGAATTTATTTACCAACGAGAACAATAAACAAAGATATTAAATTAAGCAGAAACATGGCTGCAAGTTCTACGTAAACTATACAAATGTACGCAATACATAATAACAGAGCGTACAAAAGACGAACGAAACAATAAGGAACTTGCCAAGAATTGCCTTCGAACCGTACGGTGAAATTTAAACCCAGAAATGGAATGCAAATATTGAAATCGCGAGCAATGCTGCAAAATGCTTTTTATGCAGTAGCACGCTTCAACTAAAATAGGTGCTTGTTTAAAACTGGAAGTGTAGCCTACTAAGTTCATTATTGTGAAGTATTTTCATTGGGGTTTTCGACTGTTATTAATATGTGTACTTAGTTACATCCCAATCCCCGAATTGGGGCAAAGCATTATTGAATTATTATATCTGGAATTTCTGAGTAGTGGTCCGGAGTCTGCATTTGTGACTGATTGATGGCAATAAATAAATAAATAAATATTCCACAACTTTTCACACAACGCCATTTAGTCCCAAGTTAAGCTTGAGAGCTTGTGTTATGGGTACTAAACTGCTATAAACATACTTTTATTTCTAAATACATACATAGTATAGATAAATTACACCCAGACACAGAACAAAATAAATATCGTGCTCATCACACAAACATTTGTCCTGGGTGGGAATCAAACCCACGACCTACGGCATAGCAGTCAGGGTCACTAACTACTAGACCAACAGGCCAGTCATATAATTAGGCTTGCCCCTTATTACATGGTACTTAAACATACCTAACTGGTGAAATGTGGGTGTGCTACAAGTACACCTCTGCACAACCCTTCCGGGATTACAGGTATGATGCTATGATGATGTTATGTTGTTAGTTGACACGCCTTGAGTTCGTAGAGGGTGGAGTCATTGCAGGCGTTCGAGACAATCTTCTTGACGAGATAGGTCCGCGGATTGGTCAACATCCTTTACCCACCGAGGCCCGTCCGTGTTTCGGAAAGCATGTGAAGGCTCCGGTGTCATTTGTTTTTATCAGTAGTCCGAAGCCAAAATGTCCGAAAACTAATCCTGCCCAAGGGGTATCTTGTTACTTAGTAACTGGGCTGTGGAAGTAGGAAACGCGGTCGCTAAATATACTAATGGTATTCAGCTGCATTTGATTACAGTAAAAGTCGACCTAAGGACAATAATATGTGAGTGAGCTTCATTTTTGGAATAGTCTCTCCAAGACTCGCGGAGAAGTTATGTACTTAAGTAAAAAAGTTGATTATTTCTAATTTGCACTATATCGCAATAAAATTTCCTTTTTAAACCCATTAATTTTATATCTCACTCAATAAGTTAAGTGACTCAAAATTCCACTGGTGGCGTTAAAAATCCTCCATTTGAACATAAATTATATACTCTTAGGCAATACCAAATTTACTTTACGTTATTTAATTTAAGTTATTAAGACCAAATTTTGCCAAATTTTGATCACGCGTTTCCTCTTTAAAAACATTATGTACATTACCCGCTATTACGTCAGGCATTCGGGTCCGTAAGTTACCTAGTTTAATTACAATTAATTAAAAAACTAAACATGTATATTTCAAACACAAACTCAAATAAGCTAGGAAATTAATGAATGCGCTCAAGCGAGCTGTGTTGGTATTTGCATTCAAACACAAAGACGTTACCAGTGGAAGTGGCAAAGTTGAAACGCAACATGTAAGTATGTTAGTATTTCCCGAGCTATACACCGTGATCACTGATTGGAAATATTAAAGTTACAAACAGACCTGTTTGAAGCACTTGGTTCAAAGCAAACGTCGAATAGTTTGTACACTCTGATCATTGAAACCAGTAGTGGTAATGTGACCAACGAATCCATACTGCAGGAGCTTAACATCACGACGAGGCTCTCAGCAATCTGCCACCAAAAGGCCCTTCGCTTCTTCGGACATATCATGCGGTCTTCGAAGCATAGTCTGGAGAAGCGCATCATAGTGGGTCAGATGGAGGGAAGACGAGCCAGGGGCAGAGCACCCTCAAAATGGATGGATGCCATCAGGAAAACTGTGGGGCTGGACATCCAGACGGCAGTCCACAGCTGCAACAACCGCAGCGAATGGAGAGCTCGCTGTTGTGGTCGCGATCCTCAGCATTGAGGGACCGAGGAAGAAGAAGAAGAAGTGGTAATGTGAACTATAATTGGACTCTAAACGTGTACTTCAAATGGTGAATCTGATTGATAGTACAAATGCCAGCGCATCAAGCTACCTCAAACTGTCAAATTTTCCCAATGAACAGGAACCATGAGAGCATTTTAGACACTAATCTGCATGGTACTTACATGACTTGACCAAGATAATGTCTGAACTCCAAGATAACCTCTGAGTTTCTTTCGGTAAATAAATAAATAAATAAATAAATATTCCACAACTTTTTTCACAGAACGCCATTTAGTCCCAAGTTAAGCTTGACAGCTTATGTTATGGGTACCAAACAACTGATAATATTATAGATAAATAACACCCAGACACAGAACAAATAATCGTGCTCATCACACAAACTTTTGTCCTGGGTGGGAATCGAACCCACGACCTCCGGCATAGCAGTCAGGGTCACTAACTACTAGACCAACAATCCAGTCAAAATGTTGTCGGTGTTTCTTCTCAGAGTAGTCAGATAGTGACACACTGTTAGCATAGCACATTGATGCTGTTTATGATTTGCTGGCTTCTGTACAACCCTTTTTAGTACCAAATTAGTCAAGTGGCAAGCCAGTAAGACTGGGCAAATATAATTAGCTAAAATGCTGAACAGCATGCGTCATCGCTTAAGAAAACATTTGGCATGATGTCACTAAACCAGGCTGCTGGCGTCACTGTCCATTAACAATGAGTGATGTGATTAACGTAACGATAATTTCTGTGCTCCCAGTACGCAGTTATTCCATTCTTGTTTAGACTCCTCGACGTGCTACAGCTTAATTACGAGCTGACTCATGAAAGCGTTTGAGAGGAAACTGATACTTGCTATGATTACTATTCCCGGCTCTAGCTATTTCTGCTCCATATTAGGCTTCGCAATCGATAGTGTAATGCCCGTTTTCACCCAATTAACGCTTTAATATGATTGCACTGTTGGATTTTCGACTTACCACAGTGAGCCGAGTGTTGAAAATCCAACAGGGTGCTTTTGTTTAGGTTTCCTACGTATGATGGGTATCGCTAATTTTAGTTTATTTACGATGGTCTGTATTTTTGTATGTTTTGTGAGTAATACAGATTATTGAAAAGATATAGTTGGTTTTTTTAACATGCAAAATAAACAACGCAAAATGTAATAAAACTAAACAAAATATTAAATTTAAGTCCCTATAGTATGTGATGGGGACACATCCAAGTTCTGGGCTGTTACTGAGAAAATCCAGATTGAAAATAACTATGACACTTTGCTCGACACGGGGATCGAACATGGGACCTCTTACACTGCTGTAGCGCTAGCTACTTCTAAACCAACGAGGCAATTTGAACTTGACATAACAGTCAACTTATATACTTAATAAATTATCATAGTACAGAATAGGTACGTTTGACAAACAAAAAAACTTTTTAACAAAGTGTTGCTCTTAGTGCTGTATTTCAATATTGCATAAGCAGGTCAGATGACAAATACGATACCTTCTCAGAAAGCCATTTCCTTAAATGACTGACGACTTGCGCTCGGAAATAAGTTATATTTTGCAGCACGTACAGTATCTTCTATTCCCGTGATCTTCGGTGCAGGTGTGAGAAAAAAACCGGGATAGTATTTAATCAGGAAGAGTATGACAGACCCCTTTATGATAGGAATTTTCCACGCCGAACCAAAAAAACAGGTTCTATTTACACCACTATTTTTTTATTAGTAGGTTGAAAATTGGGCTGTTACCCAAACTAATTAAAGCACATATTGATATTAGTTCCATTACGTGTGTTGGCGACAGATCTGGCAACCCTGTTGCTAGGGGCTAGTTGTTCTGTTGTTTGGCTAGCGACGGGGCGGCTTGCTTTTTCTATTCTAATTTTGTGATCGAATTATTATACCTAATTGCACCTTTAATTGATTTTGATTTAGTGTCTAATAACGTGCATACGATTTTCTCGTTAATTTAGGTCCTTTTTTTCTTATTCAGGTACTCAATCATGCCGAAAGGAATACTTCAAATATTTTCCTGTATAAAACTGCGAGAAAAAAACCTATTGGAACATTAATACTTATAAAGAATTTATATAAATATACAAAAATAAGTAACTTACGAAGGAATATAATGTAGAAAATGTAAAAAAAAGTGTCATCGTATTTTGTTTAATAATATTTTTTAACCGACTTCCAAAAAAGGAGGAGGTTCTCAATTCGACGGTATGTTTTTTTTTTGTTTTGTGTGTTTGTTAGGCGATTACTCTGCCATTTATGGTCCGATTTTCAAAATTATTTTTTTATTTGATAGGGTATACTACCATAATGGTCTACTTTGTATCAAACCTCAGATCTGATGATGGGATCCTTGAGGAATTGAGGGAACTCCTCAAATAATATAGGTACACATGTACCGATTTTTACATTTTTGGTAATAAATCAAGCATTTTCATTTAGTAAGTATCATTTGGTGAAGAAAAACTGATGAAGAAGACAGGCGACGGAACTCTTCAACGCATAACAGCAAATTACTCGCGATTGCTACAGTCACATGTCTGTGCATGGTTTATGTATTTCCATAACATAACATTACGCCTGTCTATTTTAAAAGCGGCCCGGCAGAGATGTACAGATTAATGTTTAAAAAGAACTTCTTTGGAATTGTTAACAGATTTCAATGATTCTTTCGAGTTTTGAAAGACTTTCTTTACATACGAAGAAACTAAAAATTGCAAAATAAAAACTTTATTTACAAAAAAAAAACAACCAACTTCTTAAAAAAATAGTAACAGGTGAAAAATAACTCCAGTTTCGGAAGTCGGTAGCTAATAATGAACGAAATAAAACCACCAAAGCCACAGACTTCCGAAACTGGAGTTATTTTTCACCTGTTAGTGTTTTTTTAAGAAGTCAGTTGTTTTTTTTTTAAGTTTTTACTATAAATAAATGAGTAGATAAAAGTTTAAAATAACATATTGAGGAGGTTTAGATAATATTTATATAGACTAGACTAGACTTATAGTTAATATAAGTTTTAAATTGCCAATCCGAAAGCGTGGTAATCAATGTTCCTGCATTTTTGTATGAGAAGAGGCCTTTGCTCTGCAGTAGGCCAGTAACTGTGGTTAAAATCTGGGCAAGTAGGTACTAATTTGACCTTTTTAATTTAAATGTACTTTCTAAGTTTATCTTAGACATTATTGACATCGGTGAAGGAAAACATCGTGAGGAAACCTGGACTTACAGTAAAATATAAGTCTGAAATCGCCAATCCGGTTTGAGCAAGTGTGGTGAACAATACCCGTGCCTTCTCTTTATGAGAAGAGGCTTTTGCCCTGCAGTGGGACAGTAATAGGCTGGTATACTTATTTTATTTTTATGATTATAAAAATATAGTTATGAATAACGCTAAATACATGGATAATCGTTCATTATAACAACACAAAATAATTGTTTACAATCAAACATACTAATCGTGCCATCAAAGATAATTAGATTAAAACTAGAAGTGTCTCCAATGCGGTACGAGCCTCGGGGGACGTATCGTAGTACGCGACACGCGATACGGAGCCTCCGGCAATAAACACTTTATTAACTACCCCTCTTTATGTTTCCTTGAGAACTTAACGCTGTTTACTTTTGAAAAGCTAATTTTAAGTTCAATTAAAACTTCTTTGGAGAAAGTATGAAGTTATGTATAGATGCGTACGTTGTCGTATTGTGAATTGAGTATCTTTGTAGTTTTCATAATGTTTTTTTTTTAAATTGTCGAACTAGCTTATCGCGAAGCCGCGTCGATTGTGATTTTTTCCATGCGATTTTAAAGTGTGCCCTATGAACATGGACATAGTTTTGAAATTAAATTAACTAACTAACTTTCTATACATGTAAGAATAAAAAAAACGGTTTAATAGTATTTAAAGCATCAGTCAAACCAAACATAAAATGGTTCCTTTTAATAATATGCATTATATTGAAATAAATATTTTTATGGAAAACTATTTATCCAAAATTCTGACTTTCCCGGAGGATTATCAAAATGCTTCCACATCAATGATAACTGGTCGAGACTTATTTAAGTAAACTAAGAAAATAAAAATAGTTTAGTATTACCTAGTACTCGTACGAAACGTTTCATTGTTATCAACTTTTTTATTCAATTAGTAAAACAAACTTCTATGAAAGCACCACACTACGTAACAATGTAGATATTTTGTTTCCAGTTTTGCATTCGAACTCAATCCGAATCTATAATTACGTAAATATACATCGAAATGTGTTTATACAATAACGCGGGGCGTGCGTGAACACAAAGAAAAAATGTACCCAATGCCAACATCAGCGAAAACATATTCCACCAATTAATTTCTCGGTCCATTTAAAATACGGTACCCCAAAACCGTGAAACGATATGAGCTACAAATTTAGACCCATGTCTGGAAAACCGGCACATGTCTGCTGGATTTATACATAGCGTCTAAAAGAAAATGTCTTTTGCGACGAACGCTTTTATTGAAATTGGCCGTATTACCATAATCATATTAGAGGGATTGGCAGCCATCGGCGAAGTGTAAAATCTCAGTATAGCGCCCAATGTTCTCGCATCCGAATACCGTAATCTACATATATTTCTTTACCCATGCCATTATGGGGATTCAATTACCCAGTCTTTTATTTTTCGAGCTTCTTTATTCTTATTGGGGTTACTACTGAATGGTAATGGATATCGTCAGCGTCTTCAGGGTTAAAACCCTCTCCCGGAATAGCATTAGGTCCATACTAAGATAAACTTTTTATTACACGTTTTTATTTAATTCGCTCTCTGTTTGTATTCGGCTCGAGTTCTAATCAATGTGTAGTGCGCATTATTGGAACAAGGAGGCCGGATTTTGGGCAATGTGTTCACAGTTCTTCTAGAATTTTTCCAATAACTATTTCAAATCATTTCTCTGACTTATTTTTTGGCAGCTATCTCTAAATTTGCCGAAGCCACGCTCTGATTTTTGGTGAAACGTTGCCAATTTTATATTTATTTAGAAGAAAAAAACTAAAAATAAACCTGTCCTTTTAGTGTTTAACATTGTAACAAGTGTCATGGAACGGTTGGAACAGAACGCAAAATCAACATGAAATATTTATTTTTATTCAAAATCTGTACACGGAAATAGAAATCCAGCATCTGATGCGAGGGCGTGAACATTTATTTGTCATATCCAAGCTTTCGCTGAATATGTTCGTTTAGAGAAATGTAAATAGAACTTCAGGGATTTTCCTAAAAATATACCTAATCTTAATATCTAATCCGGAGTACGAGCCGTGGCTTAGTCGGGATCGTAATACATAAAAAGCCCGAAGCATACAATATCATTATAATAGGTAAAAACAATGTTACAAAAGAATCAGTGCGGGCGAGGACTATTTTTATGAATGCCAAATCTTATGTGCTTATTTTAGAATGCATAATATGTTATATACACGCAATAAACTACAGAGCAACTCCACGTGTTCATTTTTATAACATATTTTTTGTAAGTGATACTCTTATAATACTATTATTCACAGACCACACAAAAGCAGAAAATAACACAATTAAGAGATCACATAATGTGTAATGGAACGTGCGTATCGTCCCCAAAGAGAAATCTCACAATAGAGTGCAACAATCCCTGTCGCATTGTAAGCGTATTTCACGTCAAGGGCCCGTTCACGTCACTCGCCCTCTAACCCTCCATTACTCATAACCAACCGAAAAGGATACGGAAGAGAAAAAGAATAAACACAACTTACAAGTGAACAAATGGTAACACTTTACGTGTCTCACAACTTAAACGTCCTCCGAGAAATGGTATACTGCGTAATGTTGCCATCTGTCTCTTGTTAATGCGATATTATATCTTCCCTTTCGGAAAAACTGAGACGAGCCGTACGTTACTTAGCTAACGGGGACGTGTGCGGAACGGTAAGATTAATGTCCGAAGCACGGACTGGCCCCTTTCTAGGATTTTCTAGCTCTCCAAGCCGCATTTATTTTAGGAATTTTTCAATTTGCCCCTTGAGAGAATACGAGCAACGAATGGGTTATTCGTTGTTGTTATATCAACTTTTATTTTTAACTAGTCAGTGTACGTATGTGGAATAGAACGACCTTATTTCCTTTTGAGATCTAGCTAGTCGGATGGTCAAAGCCAGAGTAGCTGGCTTTGATAAATTATTTTATTCAGTCAAAAGTCCGGATTCAGATTGAAAATTCGTATCAGCTTCGCTTTACCCCTGAGTGGAGTGGATATACGGGTTTATCTTTCAATTTTAAAATAAATAACAATTAAGCTTATTTAGCTTTGAACAAAATTCTTTGGAGCCAATTCTTCGTTTAAAAGTTTATTCCTTCTAAACTTTTTAAAAAACCTCTTCGGAAACTAGGTGGTTTTTTAATTATTTATAATAATAATAATAATTTATTTAAAACAAGTCACAAGACTCACAGTGTTGGTAACAAATTAACAATACACTTACAAACTTCTAAATATTTATACTTAAGCGTTTGCTGTGTGAACTTATTTCGATGAATAAAGGACGTTATCTAATGACCAGAACAAAATAGTAATACCCGAGTAATTTTCTTGCTAGCTTTTTGTGAAAACAAATACTACTTAGTTTATTATCGAAAAAAAACCTCGCATAATGTCAAATTAAAGTTGCATGTAACCCGCAGGGGGTGTACATTGTAGCTGCTAATATTATAACTGTGAAATTAAAAGCAGCCATCCAAAACTACTATATGGATCTATAAGTTGAATGTTACGGTATGTGTGATTAATTGAAAAAAATGAATAGGTAGATGCCTAATTATGAATAATTACCACATAATTAGGAGACATGAACGTAGAATAAATGCTGAAGAAATGCGTTGCTTGCAAAGTATGTGTGGTGTAACGATGAATGACAGATTGAGGAATGATGTGATAAAGCAACGTTGTGGTTTAAAAGAAGATGTAGTAACAAAAATTGAAAAGAGTATGCTTAGACGGTTTGGTCACGTTAAAAGGATGAATGAAAGGCGACTAACGAAAGGTATTTACAAGGCAGATGTAAGTGGGAACGCTGGGAGGGGACGCCCTAGAACGACATACATAGACCGAATTGGTGAGATTCTTCAGAAAGGACAGGTGCGTAGTACTCGCAACCGGCGAGTGTGTATGACAATATGTATGAATGTAAACGAAGCAAAAGAAGTATGTAAGAATCATAGCATATGGCGCTCTGTAGTTTCTGCCTACCCCCATGGGAAAAGGCGTGAGTTTATGTATGTATGTACCACATAATTTTGTCAATAAATGTGACAATAAAATTGTGTGAGTAAATCATAGTAGCGAAGTTCATTACCGTGACGAATGTAACTGCAACAGTTTACCACTGCGACGTACGTTGTCGTCGTGTGTGTGTTAATTTCATTCAACAGGCAACCTAAGTATACCTACCTATTATTTTTTTTATATATTTATTTTTGTGTATATTTTTTTTGCCTTACCAGTTTAAGAAGACGATGAGGCTCTGCAGTAGGACAGTAACAGGCTGGTACTATTATTATAATTGTGCTTTCGCACAAGAATTCCTTACACGGATTTGTTGAAGCATTATAGACTGTTGAGTTTGGAGTCCCGGCGGTCACTGATCATGGTTATGATGCTTTACGGTATTTGTAACAACAAGTTTAATTGTACAGAACTTTGTAATAATTTATGTTACGTTGTTCCCAGGACTGTTCATCGGCGGGAGGTGCGCGCACCCCAATTATTTTACACGAAGAGGTGTAGAACTAATGCTGGTGAGCGGGCGCCTCTCCGCCGATTATTAGAAACCTATAACTCGCATTTTATAGATTTAGATATTTTCGCGGCATCACAGACTAAGTTTAAGAAAATGGTTCTGGAATATCTTGCAAATGGTCCATGAGTTAAATCATTAGTTGCGCTGCGCTGGTGTTATTTATTGTTCTTTTTTTCATTTTTAATGATTTGTTAAAATTTCGCCCGTCATTTCCGTTATCTAGTAACTTCTAACTCCAATATTATTCCGTGGACAATAGTGTGGGTTATGCGTTTTTACTTTTATATACCACTATATTTTAAGAATGCTGTATCGTATAACTGTTTTTTGTCCCAAATAAATAAAATAAAATAAAAATAAGATACGCTACGCTAACTGCAAATACATTAATTGGCAATAAATTCAAATGAATAGAATGGTGATGATAAATTATAGTAAAATGTAAAATTTTATTTATTTTCATCGTAATAGAGTCTAGAGTCTTGGAGCAATTTAGGACAACGTCTAAAACAGGGTTTGGAGAAAATAGCTTTGAGTTGACATCTCTCGACAGGCGGCGAACGCCTGCATCAGTCATCTTGAAACCCTAGTTTGGTGAGCTTACAACCCGACACAAGACTGTGCCCGTATATCATGCAGCAAGTTGCTTTGTCTGTTGCCTTTTATCACACTTCCTCCTGTTTTAGATGTCATACATAATATGTATAAGTAGCACTTAATAGGGAAATAAAAAAAATTGAATATTCCGTGAATATTTTAAAATAAAATATTAAAACTTGGCTTATTTTATTTCTATTTTAGTATAGTTTTTTTCATATGCTATATGCTATTTGAAATAAGAACAAACGGCATTTGAACAAATCTTTTTACAGTCCATTCAACCGATTTTAATTTCTAAAATAAAAAAATTGTTTCACTTAAGCTTTGAATCTCTAAGGGTTTACAATGCTTACCGAGAACATTTCACGGTTTGGTGACCATCCATTATACAGGGTGTCTCATTCAAATCGGTATGGGAAAGTCTGAAACTATAAGACATGATGTCTAAAATGAATAAAATGCATTGTTTCCACATACTTTAATTTATGAATGCAGTTTTTCTTGTTATTAAAATCGATGACATGGTTCCTCAGAACAGATCTTCGTATGTCTTATAGTTTCAGACTTTCCCATACTGACCGATTTGAATGAGACACCCTGTATATTGAAATATCTTTTTGTCTCAAAAACACTAAGTCGTTGATCTCGGTTTTTATTTGTACTTCTATAAAAGCCGTTACAGGACTTGCAGGCAGTCAGAAGCCTAAAAGTTTTGAAACCAGATATACCAAAAATTATTGTATTGCCTCGTTGGTTTAGTGGTCGCATGCGCTACTGTTAAGCATGAGGTTCCGGGTTCGATCCCCGGGTCTGGCAAAGTGTTATTATGTTTTTTTATCTGTTTTTTTCAGTAGCAGCCCGGAGTTTGAATCTGTGCCAGTTTGGCGGCATAGGCTCGCCCCCTATTACATGGGACTACACGTATGGCGAAATGTGGGTGGTACTACTTACACCTCTGCCTAGCCCTTCGCGGGATGATGTTATGTAATTGCATTGCAAAGTAATTCAACTTTCACATGTGATCTATAAATAATCTAGTTTTCTATTATAGGTATTTGTCTAGCAGAAAAGTATAACCCATTCACTTAAAACTATTAATCAAGGTAAAAACCCGCCAGCTAAACAATTATTTAAAGCCACCGTTGCTCCTGCTTTTAATAAACACCAAGGCGCGAATCCATCAAGAAGATTACTCATTCCTGGTCAATACCTTACCAGGTCCAAGAGAGCAACAAACGAAAAAACAGGAGGGAATTCCACCGGAGCGAACGTCAGATATCTTTTGTGCTTCGTTGCAATTGTATCTTGCAGTTAGGAACAGTGAAGTTGGACTGTCTCCACAGTGCACTACGGTCTGCACTGAATGCAAAGTTAAGTTGGTCTGAAGATTGTCCGGCGCGGTGACAAAGGAACAATGGCTGACCCGGATATTTGGAGGAAAGAAGGGAACTTGAATTTTTTGGAAGGCTCACTTGTTTCGATTCTAGATCTCGTGTTTAGTAGGTTTTTGGGGCTTATTATAATTTAAACTTACAACATAATACATAGAGACAGGTATGGCCATTTATTTATTACCTTATACCGTTAAACGGGACAAAAATGACAAAAACATTTCACATCTTCTCCGGTTTGACAGCAGAAAAAATTGTACTTGTTTTAAACCTTATTGGACTTACAGAGAAGTCTAAGTTCCAGCGCAGTTAGAGTATATTATTAGGCAAGGTGTGGAGAAAGGTGAAACAGTTGAATTTTGACGACTTGGCGATTATTAGTCATTGTTAATGTAATGTGTGTTTTTCGAAAAATATTCTAAATAAAAACAAGGTATTACAGGAAAAATAAAAGGAAAGAAAAGAGCAAATCCTGACTGAAGCTATCTCTGAGCTACACGACACACCGATAAATAGTAAACACTAATAACGCTTACAGCACTAAAGTAAGATGTAACAATTCGCAGTAACGAGCTTGTCCCTAAAGAGCGTGACGTAATCGCCACACAATATACTATCGCGTCCCACCGTCCCCGACACTGTATTAGATGATTCTTTAGAAGAAGGGCGCAAGACATAGATAATAGCGATAAAATGTTCATAGAAAATGATAACTACGATATAGTAAGTAAAGATTTAGATGATGCGGCAGATGACATAGAAGATTCAGAAGGTAATTCAATTGGTTTTCGTGGTTCTTAAATTTGTTTCGATAATAATGATGCCAGAAAGCAAACTCGTGTTCGAATAGAAGAAACCGATTTCCAAGTAAGCCAGATTCGAGGATCGTCGTATATAGAAAACTTTTTGATTGGGGACTCACCTTTTAGCGTTAGTGCGACAAAATCTCCCGAGACCGGAACCCTTCGTGAGGAAAATAGCAAAGTTTTAAGACTTAAGAGTCGTTCCTGTCATCATTTCGGATTTTTGGATAGTTGGTACAAAAAGTGTGTAGGTAACGAACAAAATTTTGAGGTTATTTTGAAATATTTTATTACTAACAAAATTTTATCAAATATTAGGACGAAAAATTCCAAATTAGTGGAACCGCTCTCATTTAACGAAGTCATACAATACATGTGGGAACCGATTTTTAACCACTGTGCAAAAAGAGGTGTATTATTAGTTTAAATAAATAAATAAAAATTCCATAACTTTTCACACAACGCCATTTAGTCCCAAGTTAAGTTTGATAGCTTATGTTATGGGTACTAAACAGCTGATAAACATACTTATATATTTCTAAATATTTATTACTTATTATGTATGATATTAAGTATAGATAAATTACACCCAGACACAGGACAAATGATCGTGCTCACCACACAAACATTTGACCTGGGTGGGAATCGAACCCACGACCTCCGACATAGCAGTCAAGGTCACTAACTACTAGACCAACAGGCCAGTCAAAAGTTAACCACCTATTTGTGTGTAGCATCAACTCATAAACAGATGAACTGATTTGAATGTGGTTTTCTTATATAGATTGCGTCAAGTTTCAAGAAAGAACAAAACTAACAGGAGTACCTACAAACAGCACAATACACTGGCAGTCTAAACTGAGTTTGTGGACCATACACCTTACATATTCCACTAACGAAAACGCGAAATTTCATTATATCGCTTCGTCAGGCAAGTTTACGACAATTTAATTAGATGAATTAAATAACTCCCACAAAGTTACGACTGAGAAAATTGCTAGACCAGTTAGTGTTGCAGCTAAGAACAATAACACACAAAGCACTTCACTTGTTACAGGGAGATATAAACAATTCTTCAAAGATAAGTCGAAATGCAAAGTTTTTCCGTATTAATTCCCTGACGCCATTTAGTACTCAAGAATCTCCAAGGAAATTAACGATCAACGCTAAACTTGGCATATTTAAGGAGCCATCAGTGTTTCATTTACTTTCATATCCCTTGGGGGAGGCAGTTTGTTTTACAGACATTCAGAATATTAAAAGCTGAGCAGATGCTTGGGATCCGGCACCTAAATGACGGGGCACAGCGGAATGGGAACTACAAAGGACATTCTGCTAACATCTGAAATGTCTAAATTCCTTGTTAGCTCGTTGAATGGTGTTGAGAATGTTAAAAACTGGCTTGGAAACATTGAGTGCACAGTTTTAAAACCATTCTTTATGGTATGAATTTGGGTGTATCTGTATTGGATTTGGCGTTTCTAAGTTTTGCGTTTATTTTTACCCGACTACGGCGAAGCAAAAAGGAGATGATTATGACCGGGATGCATGTTTAAATATATGTATGGATGTTTGTATGTATGTTCCCTCATCTATACTAACATTATAAAGACGAAACGTTTGATTGTAAGTATGTTTGTTTGTTTGCATTAAAAAGGCTCATGAACTACTGCACCGATTTGAAAAATTCTTTCACTGATGGGAAGCTACACTTACGGCTTTATTAAAAATTATGTATTGTTTTGTAAGTTTGTCTGTGTTATTAATAAACGCCGAGCAAAGCAACTATTACTAGTATGATCTCTGGATTTACCATACATTTTTTAAGGATTAAGTTTGGAGTAACTTTAATCCGTGTTTATTAATAAAGGAGTAAGAGAATATTTTCTTGTTTCATTATTTTTAGAACAATATTTTTCAGTAGACTTTTTAGTAGTTTTTTTTCTGTTGAGCCTGTTATGAGCTACTTACACCAAAACATCATGCCTGTGTTCTCCGAAGGGTTATTCAAAATAGTACTTAAAGTACTCCTTCATTAAGCCCGTTATGCTTGAATTACCTGACACAAATTCCAAATCTTGGCTGCGACTGATAAGTTCCAGACGGGAAACACTAAAATAATGGTTGTCTGTAAAGTCGGTTTACAGATAATAATTTTACGTGATAACATCATACAATCGTGCGTCTCTATCGCTTGTTC
Organism: Euplexia lucipara; assembly: GCA_921972225.1. Taxonomy (NCBI): domain Eukaryota; kingdom Metazoa; phylum Arthropoda; class Insecta; order Lepidoptera; family Noctuidae; genus Euplexia; species Euplexia lucipara. The sequence continues at coordinate 1,839,495 of OV179147.1, read as the reverse complement.
CGCGCTCTTGCTTGTTCCGCGCCCTCGCTTGTTCCGCGCTCTTGCTTGTTTCGCGCCCTCGCTTGTTCCGCGCTCTTGCTTGCACATTTGGCTCAGGCAGAACGTGACAATGAGTCATGCTTTTTATGCGAGTAGCCGGCGTTTATCGATTTATTACACGTTATTGTGTCCAAAAAAATGTATTACCTAGTAATCTAACTCAGTGCCTTGAGCTCAGTGCTTGCGTCCACTGGCCCAACGAGGCAGTCATCGAATTGTTTTAAATTAATTTCAATAACCCAAATAATTAATAGAACAATAAAGTAATGTTTACTTCAATCACTAAGTGTAAACTTTCCTTTTCAAGTGTAGTCCCAAGTCCTACCTATTATATTATGTAGTGTCGTTAAAGTTAAGGGGTATTCAGTTATACAACATCCTTTCAAAAGGTCGGAATACTTGGATTTTGTTGATATTTACACATTTCGTTGGCGGTTCATTATTCCAGCAATTGGCAGCGGTATGTATATTATTTCAACGTATTATATTCAGTTATTGATTCTGTAAATCAAAAAGGCTTTAAATTGTGAGAATTAAATGCTGTATTTTGAAATGTTGGTGTATTAAAAGTAAAGACGAAAATAAACTGTGTATGTACAGACGCCAGCACATGAAGTTACCCCCAATGTGTCAAATTTTCCCAATTGCATAATGGACCTCATTCTGTTTGACATAAAGTTGAAAAACGATCAAAGAAATTTAACACATTGAAGTAACTTGATGTACTGGCTTCTGTACATACACAGTTTATTTTAATACCGGGATGTGTGTATGACAACATGTATTAATGTTAATGAAGCTAAAGAAATATGTAAGAATCGTAGCATATGGCGCTCTGTAGTTTCTGCCTAACACTATGGGAAAAAGACGTGAGTTTATGTATGTATGTATGTATTGATGTAATTATTACTAGTACATTAGTTTAGTTTTTGACCCTAAAAATGTAGTATTAACCTGATTTAAGTATAAGTACCTACAAAAATATAACAAACATATTTTTTTTTAATTAGACATTGCATTAATGAAATACTCGTAGGTATCTACGTACGAAAACTTAAAGCACAATTTAAATTTCAACGAAGTTTTTACTTATTTACTAATCTCAAACGTCGTTATTAAAAAATGCTGTCTATTTAGTTTTGTCTAAAGGCTTCTAAGAAATACTACTCGTAATTATTACTAGAAACTTTTGGTCAAAAATAAAATTTCTAGTTGTACCTACCTACATTTAATAGCAGTATCTTCTTAAGGTTTAAACAGTGTAGCTTCAAATCTTCAGTTACAACATACGAGTTTAAGCCTAACCAAAGCTTGGATCGATTCAGATTTTTAGCTTTTAATACGTGACTTACTTCAAACCATTCCGATTTATTTTCAAATCGTGACAACAAAATATAGCCTTTTACGGAGCACTTCTCACTGCAAAACTCTTTCGACATATAATAATTCCGTAGCTCAGTACGTACGGAGTGTAACTTAACTGTGTCGTTTAAGTAGAGTCAAATACTCGTCGTTAGTACGGGTTGAAACTAAAATGTCACGTCCCGAACATTTTAAGCTGTCGCCTTTCCCAAGTGTGCGCTGTAATTTCGTCATAATGTTTTAATACAAAATCCCTCTACGAGTTGCCAGTGTGTTAACATCTTTATAGGCTGGTACGCAGATTGTTCGGGCAATAACAGACTTTATGTGTATGTACATAGATTTGAATTAAATTAGTTGGGTGGTATGTGTCAATGCGGGAGTACCAATGTGGGGGTTTTAGACTATCGCAGTCATATTTGGTGTGACTGTTTAAATACATCTATTTGGATCCTTATTTATTAATTAAAACTTTATATATAATTAAAAAAACCTGTACACAGGCAGCCTTAATGCCTCAAGCATCTTCTACCTGTTGACCATAAGGTGGTGCAGAGATGGAACAAGGTAGGTGAAAAAGGGTAAAAATTATGAAAAGTAAGTAACATTTAAATTTTTATTTTTTTTCTTAATTTACACAGATACATACAGATTCGCATTTAAAACAAGATAAATACATAGTCAAGAGAGATAAAAATATGTTTATACCTAGAGGAAAAGTAATCTGAGTAATAATCAAACTTATTGGTTAATTATGAATGATGTTGTTTAGAAAGGTCTGGTGCGGATTGCGTGAACAACCGGCGTGCGTGTTTTATTAGATGTATGAACGTTAAAGAAGCAAAGAATCTGTTTGAATGTTAAAAAATACAAAAGTTAGTCCGCCAATACGTCCACCTTTCGTTAATACGTTAACATTATTGTTATCATACTTTTGTTTGATAAGCGTAAAATACATTTAAGAATCATAACCGGTTCTGAATTATCTGCCCTTCCCTTTGGGAAAAAAAATATCTGTATGTATATCAAATGTATCTATTTGAACTTTGCGTTCGAAATTGTCAACTGCAAACTAAATTTTGCTCACAGATATTTTCAGTAGTGTTTGTGTATGAAAAACTAATTAACAACCATACGTTTTGAGTAAACTATATTCAGGAACCTCATCTCAGCGCATATACAAAAAAGTTTGTCCAATATGGCCGCCGCGACTCGCGGAATGAATGCGTCTGACTCCGAACAAAAACGTAAACGGCGAACGGAACAAACGCTCATTATTGACAAACGTTTTTTTAAAGATAAAAGATGTCTCTAAATTAACCTCCGAGACGGAAAACTGGGTCGGGAGCCAAGCAATAGGATAAACGGGATTCGGCCCAAGGAACTGGATTACTAACAAAGTCTTGTTAATCCAATATTATTCACGGAGATTACAAAGAGATATCTCACTTTGATAGCGAAAAAGATTTTCAACAAAGATCTGTTTTATAGTATAAATGGGGTACGATGGCCCTAATAGGAAACATTTACTGAAATAATGAATTTTGTATAGTTTGTTCCTTCAACGGGTAAGCTATCTACACCTCCGCGTACCCTATTAGTTTTGCATGCATTGCATGTAGGCACGACAGGCCGCACGTCAGTGGTAACAAACTTCTAATTGTAAATTTTTATAGCTCTGCTCAGTATGGGACTAAATGGCGTTGTCCGAAAGTTGTACATATTATTATTGTATACTAGCGGTTGTCACGCGGTTTCTCCCGCGTAGGTCCCGTTCCCGTGGGAATACAGGGATAAGAGGTACCAAATATTTTCTTTTAATATTATTATATTAGAACTAGAAGACGTCCCGCGGTTTCACCCGCGTAGTTCCCGTTCCCGTGGGAATACGGGGATAAAAAGTAGCCTATGTCATCCGGGAATAGTTTAGCTTTCCACCAGTGCAATACTTTTTAAAATTGGATGATTAGTTCCGAAGATAACCCCCCACACACAAACTTACAAATTTTACCTCTTTATAATATTAGTATAGATAGAAGTATAGATTAGTGTGGATTAATACATGTATACTTGGCCTGCCCTACGAACTGAATCACAGTCCTGACGCTCAGCAGTACCGCAATCGGCCAAAACATTTATACAGGTATACCTTCGTTCGAAGTCAAACTCCTTGTAACCCAAACTTATGGCGGAGATACCGCAGACAAACGGAAAGTAAGATGTTAGACGCACAAAGTTCCAGAGTGTGTTTTTTAGATGTTATTTTACCGGTAAATGTTAACAAGGATCTACGAATATTGTTATGATGTAAAACAGTTTGGTTTCTTGGTGGAGGAAAGGCAGCTGTTTGTTCACTGCAGGATTTGATTAAACTAGGTATGTTTATTATATAGGTTTTATTAACACGTGAATCATGTGCCTTAGCCTTAATTTATAAGAAACTTGCTGGTCGCTACAGTTTATGTTGTGTTGTACAGCCTTTTCCTAAAATCTCATGTACCAATTTTGAAATGTATTAGTATTGTATATATACGAAGGTCTTTTATGTCAAAAAACTAAAAAAAAAAATATTTATTTGTTCATAGTTTTGTCTTAAGGCTTGTCAAATTGTCACCTGATATTTTTTCGTAAGATTCTTGTCATGTCATCAAAGATGGCGTTGTAAGAGCGTGTAGGCAAGTAAACCATTGGAATAAATTTCTATCTTGGATCATGTATATGCAAAAGCATACTGCTAGACTTTGTACACCTGCAGCCTGTGGGTTCGCTACACGCAAAAAGCTATCAATGCCCTACGGGTTCTCTACAATAATGGGTTTAGAATGCTGATGGGGTTGCCCCGATATTGTAGTGCATCAGGGACGTTTGCAGAGGCCAATACCGACTGTTTTGGGGCAATAGTGCGTAAGAGAGTGGCCTCCCTGATGTCTCGTGTGCGGGGCAGCTCCAGTGGCCTTCTAAACACCATTACAGAAAGGGTTGAGTGCCCTATTGTGAGGCACTGGAATAGGGTGCACTGCTCACATGGTGTCCTTTTTAATATAAGATAGTTGTTAGTTAGTTGTGTGTAAGGTACTAACATAGTTTTAAGTATTACTAACATTTTATATGGAATTATGTTCTGCAATAAATTATTATTATTACTATATATATCTTCCACTAAGCACCGACTAATATGTAGGCCGGCTACGTGTTAGATGAAGTATTTGCCCTGCAGAGTCATTCACTAAAAATCTGTTTGTATTAGTGTAGAAGATAGTCTCTCGTGTTACCACATAATATCTCACCTAATGGTAAGCCATTATGTGGTCACCAATGGTAAAAGCTTGTTGTAAACATAAGCATTATTTTATTACGCAATTAGGGTCCAGAGGTCATCAACTTGGGCCCTTATAACGACCACATTTATATAAAAAAATGTGACGACCGTTGTTTATGCGCAACAATTAAAATACAAAATTGTGTTTTAGGCGGATTGTTGAGCTGTTCTAAGACTGACGACATTTCTTAATCGTCGGGATTCATCTTTTGAAGAAATACTTGCTTGCGTTCCCATCGCGTCCTTTGATGCAACTGAGAAATCATCGTCTGGCACGACCACGCGTAGACGTACCTTTAAACTATTTAATATTACTGTGCTAAGATCTAATAAACCCCTAAATATACAGTCCACTTGTCTTTAATTTAATATCTGAGCCTGAACACCTATTATAGATAAATTACATCCAGACGCAGAACAAATGATCGTGCTCATCACATAAACATTTGTCCTGGGTGGGAATCGAAACCACGACCTCCGGCATAGCAGTCAGGGGCACTACTACTAGACCAATAGGCCAGTCAATTATAAAACTGATTTTGTTTGCTTGAACGCGCTAATCTCAGGAACTACTGGTCCAATTTGAATATCCTATATTATTACGCTAAGACTAATAGGAGCGGAGCACAAATGAAGAATGTTTCAAAATCGAGGTTTTTTGTTTCCTGGAACTATTCCACGCGGGCAAAATCGCGGTTAGAAGCTAGTATTAAATACAAGCGGACGTCACGCGGTTTCACCTGCGTAGAATCAGTTCTAGTGTGAAAAAACTGGGATAAAAAGAAGTCTTATGTCACCTGGGGATAATGTAGCTTGCCAACTCTGCCGTGGTATAACTATAATGCCGTTATCTGCTAAAGTCACTTTTTCGAATAATGCAAAAAAACCGCGGCAAATTTTTAAACTGATATAATTCTTCGATGACAACACCTATCTGAGATTTGAAAGTACTAAAACATAGTTGAAATCGCATACTTTCGAACTACTACCCTATCATGTCGTTAATATAATTTAATTTCATGAAAAAGCTTCTTTTGTGTTTTAGCTCATCAAAGATCTAACCGAAATCATAATGGATTATCGACAAAAACGCCGTTACGTATAGCGTAACGGCGTTTTAGTGTATCTATTTCATAGCAAATTATTATTTGTTAAAATGCAAAAAATTCATCACTTCAATGATTAACTAAAACGGCGTTATTGCACATAACGACAATTTAACTTACGATTATGTATTATAGAACTGATTCATGTTAAACTTTAGTGCGTTTAACGTTACTTTACTGCTTTTTAGTCTGGTAACCTTTAGATGCGTATTAATTAAAAGGATAAACTCGAATCATTGTTTAACTAAAACGTGGTTAAACTAAAAACCTTACAGTTTAACGACATTATAGCGTAATAATATAAAAAAAATATTTAACGATTTTCTTGCACAAAATGAATTGAATTGATTGAAATTAAAGATAATTTATAAATAAAAGTCATAGTTTTATCAATCAACTTGTCTTTATTGACAATATTTTCTAATGCTTTTCAAATAATATGTAATTATGCTTTAACTTATAACTTTCACAAAACTTTAAAACATAAAACTAGAGTTTTTAGGAACCTTCAGGTCTATAGAATAACACTAAAATCACATCAGTTATTTAGCACTAATATTTCTCAAAAGTTTATATTTCTAGTATCATTTAAAAAACAACCATCAACTGAAAAACAAAAAATATTTTTCCTTATATAAGTAGTTCTAACTTTTTACCTACATTTATTACAGCCTTCTTGGTAAAATTTATATTTTCTTAAAAACACAGTACCTATAATAATCAAAATCGTATCACAGTTACATTACAAAAATAAAAATTATTATTTGAAATTATTAATTAGTTAAAATCAACGAAGAGTTGTATATGATGCATAATCGAAATTATATACGTACGAAACATACCCAACTCAACTATACTTTTTAAATAAGCTCTTGGAAACATAGCGCGCTAAATCTCTAACTGTATTCACAACTTTAATGTATACCTATGTTTTACAATAAATAAATGAATTTGAATTTGAATTGGATGTTTGAATCCTTCTTTGGGACACGTAGTTAGACCGTATATTTAAAAAGTTTTCTGGCAACATAGACTGAACGATGACTTTTGATTTGTTTATGGACGATACACACTCTTCAAAATCTGTAAAATCATAAAGCCTACCCTTTTTCTTCATAGCCAACTCTGCCTGGTGATGCACTTGGTGAAAGTGGGGTGAAATTTCAAATTTGTTGAATAGAGGCTGTGTACTTAAACTCAAAAGATGATGTGAATTATACGTAACTTGCGTCTCGCAAAATGTATCAAAAACGCTACCGGTCTTAGAATAGGGATAAATGATAAATGATATTTATTTCTGTAAATAGATTTTCACAAACAATTTAACACGTCTTTTTTTTAACTAGTAGATAAGATCGGAGTTTCACTACCAGACTACTCTGAGAAGAAACACCGAAAGAAACTCAGAGGTGATAGTCTCTTCTAAAGTCCAGACATTATCTTGGTCAAATCATGTAAGATCCATGCAGATTAGTGTCAGAGATGGTCTTTTGAGGAAAGAACCACACAGAATGAGGGGACCAGATCAGTCAGTGCAAGCATTTGTCAGTAATCGTGAGCTCAACTCGGAACTTGAGGAGCTCCATGTTGCTCCATGCTGACGAACAATACCAAAGAAAGAACATTTGCGTTGGTCTCATAAAGTACTCAAACTGCCAGACAAAAAATGTAAAATAAATAAATAAAAGAACTTAAAAGATTTTGAAAAGAAAATTTAAAAAAGAATCCACATAGTCCTTACATAAACAATAAAAAAAAATACATAATATACTTTCAAAGTAAAAATACAGGGCTCCTCGTACCTATATTCTGTTAATAAACTCAGTCAGACCATAGGTCCAGGTGTTAGATTAGGTTAGGTTAGGTTCGGTTTAGTTTGCTGCCGGCCGTGGTCGAGAGGATGGTCGGCAGCGTCGAGTCCTGGGACGCGGTGGTGTCCTTCTGCGAAACGGTCATCTCGCAGAAGGAGGCTGCGGAAAGGGAGAGGGAGATCACCTCCACTCACCCTGCCCGCAGCAGACGCACCGGGCGCAGGCGGAGGGCGGACAACGCCCTCTTCCAGCCCCCCTGAATGGGTCCAGGGCGACGGACGCGGGGATGTCCGCCGCCCCCACGTACATGGACCCGAGGTGGCGGCGCGTCGTGTTCACGCGCGCCCCTCTTAGACGTCGCGAGGGGAGTCTAACACCTCACTCCCCTCGCAGACTTGGCGAAGCCCGCGGGGCCGACACCAGTCGGGGGTCGCGGAAGTATCTTCCGTTCCCGTGACCCCCGGCGCAGGTGTGAGAAGGAACACGGGGTGGTTTTTAGTCAGTAAGAGTCTGACAGACCCCTCCGCCTCCCCGGGCGGGGGACATCCATGAGGATTTTCCACCCCTAAAAAAAAAAAAAAAAAAAAAAAAGGTTCGGTTTAGTTTGGGGGGCCACCTCACAGTGCTTGCGTCCACGTCGCGCCCCCTGGAAACGATCCAGTACTGACCACCGTATTGCAGTGCCAGACTGGGTTGGCCAAAGTGCACTGTGGCGGCTGTGCCGCTAGACGTGGGTTCGATTCCCGCTTGGGATGGATGTTTGTGTGTGTTTGGATGTGTGTGATTGGGTTTGTTGGCTGTTTGGTGCCCATGGCACAGGAATAGTCACTCTCTGGACTCAGACGACTCACTGGTTGGTGCGTCGGACGTGGAAGTCCCTCGGTCGTGGTAACGAGTCCGCGGGGGCGGTTTTGTCCGAGGGGGTCTCGGCTTCAGGGTCGACGGGGTTGCCAAGGCTGGAGCGCCGACGGTGACCTCGGAGACCTCTGTCGTGGGGGGAGATGGCCCTGGAGGGGGCCAGTCTCTCCTCCGGGCCGCTCTCTGTCGGACTCTGACTTTGGGGCTGCTCATTTTTTATGGTGAGCGCGATCGTTGTGCTGTGTGTCTGGGTGTGACTTGCGAGTAAAGTGTGTATGTTCAGAGGTGTTTATTTATTATTTATTTATTTATTATTTATTTATTTATCACTGTCTGGCGGAAGCGGGTCTGAGGGGGTGGTTTGTCCGAGGGCGCCTTGGCTTCAGGGTCGACGGGGTTGCCAAGGCCGGAGGGCCGACGGTAGCCTTGGAGGCCCATGTCGTGGGGGGGGGATGGCCCTGGTGGGGGTCGATCTCTCCCCCGAACTGCTTTCTCGGACTCGGACTTTCAAGCGGTTCACGGTGGCGACGGGCGGGCGACGGTACGGGGGTGCCTTCGCCCGCATTGTACCCGTCACCACCTTTGTCGGTCCCCTAGGGGAAGCCATGCGGGGCAATCGTCGGCGGAGGACTGGACGTAAAGGCTGTGCCGGTTTCCCAGTCCCCTGCCACTTAGACGAAGCGGGAATAAAGCTGGGTTGTTTTAGTGGGTATACCGGGGAGTCCCACATAGCCTCCCATCCCCCGATGGGCGGGTATGCGTAATTGTCATTTTTTCCCAGCGCAAACAAAAAAAAAAAAAAAAAAAAAAAAAAAAAAAAAAAAAAAAAAAAAGGTTCGGTTTAGTTTGGGGTGCGTGCAGAAAACCTCCTCGTGTGCCTGATTGCTGCTGGTTCCTTACGTACGTTCGGGGGAAAGAGCAGTCGTCGGGCCGGTGCACCCTGGGCACAGGCAATAATCGAGAGATTGTTGTCTGTGGCGAACGAATTTCTGCGGCCACTCTCCACCTCTGCTTACAGAGGGTAGGAAGAGTGGACTCTAGAGGGGCCCTTTTCAGGGCCATCCGCGGAGGCGGGTCCGAGGGAGCGGTTTGTCCGAGTGCGTCTCGGCTTCAGGGTCGACGGGGTCGCGAAGGCAGTCGGCCGGAGGCAGCCCCGATGACCCTTGTCGTGGGGGGAGATGGCCCTAGGGGGGGTCGATTTCTCCCCCAAGCTGCTCGCTCGGACCCGGACTTTAGGCTTGACACGGAGGCGATGGGCGGCGTCAGGCGCGGGGGCGCCTGCGCTCGCATTGCACCCGTCGCCACCTTCGGGGAAGCCAAGCGGGGTAATCGTCGGCGGGGGACTGGACGTGACGGCTATGCTGGATTCCCAGTCCCCCGCCAATACGACGAAGCGGGAAAAACGCTGGGTTGTTTTAGTGGGTATACCGGTGCGGTAAACCGGGGAGTCCCACATACCCCCCCCATCCCCCGATGGGCGGGTATGCGTAATTTTTATTTTTTTCCAGCGCAAACAAAAAAATAAAAAAAAAAAGTTTCGGTTTAGTTTGGCTTTTTCTTTTCTTTTTTTTTTGAAAATAGTTTTGGCTCTGCTCACAGAGTTTCTGTAATAAGAAAATAAAATGCTGAGTGTGTGTATGTAAATGTTAAACCAACTATCTCTTAATTAAACGTGCCCGACAATTTGATCATCTGAACCTATATAATGCGATAAAAAATAATATTCAGTTAACTACATGCTAAGTTTCATCGCAATCGATTTATAAGCTATTACATACAACAAGCAAACTTGTATCATAAATTAATACTAGTAGAATTTACTAGCAAGCAACCTATTTTGAATGTTTATTTCAATAAAAGTGCAAATATTAAGTAGGTACCTATTCATAATAAACTCAACATTGTTCTGAACAGGAGTAAATAAAAACTAACTTACCTAAATTGATGGTTCGCCATATCGCGATCGTTGCACCCTTGATTTCGGTACAGGATCGTTACGTAGCCGGTGTGCCCCCGCCCCGCGCGAGATCAGTTAAAGGCTTTGTAGTGTATTAGTGTGGGATAACGTGGTTTTAGTCTAATAATGACGAACAATATATTTTTGTTTAGTTTTGAAAATGCCGCTACGGGCTTGTAACATACGTTAAGTCAAAATGTAAGTATCTCAAATATGAAGCAATAATGCCGTTAAACATCGTTAGTCAAGTTTAAGTCTAACATTTTCAATTAACGACGTTATAGTTTAAAAAAAGCGAACTCCTTTATTAATAAAAGAATACCTATAAAACAGTTACAGTACCTTAACCGCTTTGTAGTGTACAAAGTACTGCTAACGGCAATCTAGACAAGTAACCATATAGATTTTTTGTGATAAAAATATGAGTTAATGAACCTTAGCGACTTTATAGACTCACAAAGTTAATTAATGTTGTTTTTGCTTATTTCACACGTGAGAAATATGTACTTAACGGCATTTTTAAAATAATTATTTCCAAAACTATTCAAGATATTGAAAATTCGCAAACACAGATCGATAGATTTTTTTTTCTCATTAATGTAGCATCAAAAGTTGAAAATCGACCAGATGTTGGATAACGGCATTTTAGTTATACCACGGCAGAACTGTGAAAGATTTTTTCAAATCGGTTCAGTAGTTTTCAAGTTTATTCGTTACGTAGACAAAAAACAAATCTGCTCTTTTTTTAATATTGTTATACTTAGATAGAAATATAGATTTAACAGCTAATTGCGATGTAATAATACAAGCCATTTTTGCATTCTAAATGCATTTTTCTAAATTTACTCTTGAAAAACTCGCTCAGCAGCTACATGGTCCTGGCTTGTATTATATTATATTATTATAATACAAGCCAGGACCATGTAGCTGAGCAAGTTTTTCGAAGCATGGAGAGGATTACAACGTAATAAATAAATAAGTAATCGACCATCCACATACCAACCTCTACAAGTTCAGCTTAACCTTCGATCTACCTGTTATAAGGCTATTATTATTAAGTCACAAGTTCTTTGACGTTATTAACAGTATCTCAACGAAAAGGAAAACGTAAAATACTATTAGAATAATTATTTATGAAACCCCTCCGTGCCTTGTAAATCCCGTTAAGCCGCAAGTCCCGGCTGTCATTCTTAGATCTTTGATAGTTGTTACAAGTAGTCAGAAGCGTGGAAGTCTGACAACCACCTTAGAAGGGTATCTTAGTACCCTGTTACTGGGTTGTGGACGTCGTGTACACAATCGAACCGTGTTACTATTATGTTATCTAGTTAGACAAGAAGGTATAAAAGGGCTTAGCTAGTAAGTACTAGTTAATACCATAGTTGAAAAACCGAAAAGAAAATGGAAATTAAAATCTTATCCAATGTCATGTTACGAAAACCATCTGATATTTAGCTAAGGTATGTCTAATTTAATTCCTACAACATTAAATGTACCTTTATGAGCTGAAGGCTATGTTTGAAAATAGTCACATACTTTGTTTACCCTATACTTAAAAAAATCTTGTATCGTGGATGCGTATACAAAATATTTAAATAAATAAATATTTCATAACTTTTCATACAACGCCATTTAGTCCCAAGTTAAGCTTCAGAGCTTGTGTTATGGGTACTAAACAGTTGATAAACATACTTATATATTACTAAATACACACGTATTATAGATAAATTACACCCAGACACAGAACAAATGATCGTGCTCATCACACAAACATTTGTCCTGGGTGGGAATCGAACCCACGACTTCCGGCATAGCAGTCAGGGTCACAAACATTAAAACTCACACACATACAACATGTAAGTAGGTGCAAATATTTAATTTTGTTCCGTAGGGGAATCGTACCCGTTACATGCAGCACAAGTGATTGACGAGCCACTGCTTAAGCCGTGGCGTCAAAAACGACTAACAATTATGAAACACACATTTTATACAAATATTACAATAGGATACTTGTCTTAACATAAAGATAAAATATGAATAATTGAATATGAATAACTCTTAAAAACCATGACAAAATTTCTTGCAACACTTTCATGCATCTAACCGTACTTCTGACATGCCAATAGAATCTACGCGTCAGTTCATTGCGAAGCTAGCCTTACAACCAAAGACATTCAATACCTATAGACCGGACATCACAAATAAAACTTTCGTCCGAAAAAGTGTGTCCTGCCGGTCTATACACATTCAAGTCTATGAGTTTTTTTAGTACGCTCCGCTGCCGCTCCAATATTCATATATTATTCTAGATGGCGTTACTGAGACATGGGATCAAAGTTTTTCTATGACATTTCCTTGACATGCCCGCTCTATAGTCTTTTAAATCTCTTTGCTTACAACTATACAATTTCTCTTCAAGTTAACAAAACCCATTTACTGAAAGTCAGCTCCTAATACGTACACGCTAGCATTTAACCACTTAAATTATCTTACGGGAAGGTACCTGAAATAGCTTCGAAAATGTTCGGCAGCGTCACAATTGGGCTCTTAGTTTAAGCACCGCTATATATGCCGCTATATATTAACTGTAGTGGGTATCTTTTTGTCAGGCATCCACATTGTTTACAGTATAATGCAACATTTTGTGTGCCACTTTAAAGCTTCAAACATACACGCGAAACTTGTGAAACATGTGCCTTACATGTGGCAGGCACAAATTTTTAATAATAAATTACCTATATGTAAAGAAAGAAAGAGAAAAAGAAAGAAAGAAAGAAAGATTTTTTTTTTTTTGGGACTAGCTCAGGAATTTTACAGTTTAAAACTAAAACTAATTCTTACATATTAAGTAACAAAAAAATCTTTTTTACAAAAAATAAAACCGACTTCAAAAATAACACTAAACGGTGTAAAATAACTCTAAATCGGATTTTGAAGTCGGTTTTATTTTTTGTAAAAAAGTTTTTTATTTTTCCATTTTTAGTTGTTCCCATACAAACATTTGCCATGAATTCATTTTATATTGATAATTGTTAACAATACATGTCATTATAATAGGGTTATCCACCTAACCCTAATGAATGAAACTTAACATACCTAAGTGTCGAAATCTAGGTATATTGAACATATCTGCCTACCCCTCTGAGCATACAGGCTTGATGATACGTCATGATGTTATTTAAAAAATAAACATCCAAGCGATTCCAGCAATCACGATAGATTTGCCGTCTATTTTTGAAGAGTTCCGTTGTATATCTACGAAGATCAGCATCAGATCTTCACCAAATTAAAATGGGACCACCTCAGGAGTCTACTCTTTCAAACAAAAAAAGAATTTCGAGAATCGGTCCACAAATGGCGGAGAAATCAGGTAACATACATAAAAAAAAAAAAAAATACATACACACGAACATAGAACCTCCTCCTTTTTTTGAAGTCGGTTAAAAACACCTGTGCGAGGCCAAAAAGGCCATTTCCTTCTTTATCAAGTCCATCCAAAGGTTGTCTTTGAGAGATCCTTATCGCTTTTAGCAGTAAGATCGCCTAAATAGCTCTCAGAATTATTATTGGTTGGTTTTAATGGTGTGGAACAAAAAGTCATAATCATTCTACATACTTTTTTTAACCTAATATGCCAGGGTGTTGTCATCAAACTAGTTCTGAACATCTGCATGCATATTTTTTTAGAGTCTCCCTTCGAAGTCCTGTACCAATGTAAGAAGCTGAGGTTTACGAGGCCTTCGATATTTTCCTTAACCGATATCAATGTCTCTAAGATATTCATAGAAAGTTCTTGCACCATCTTATATTCCAAGTAGAGATCCGCCAACGCGACTAATATAGCTGTTGAGGCCTTCTCGTTACACAAATACTTCAACCTTATTGGTTACATACCTAATTTTGAATCGATTGGGGTTGAAACAATCGGTTCATGGGGCCCAAGTGCTCTTCAAAGAGAGCCAGCCAGTCATACCATGCATTCCTTCTTTGTTTTGTTCTAACATAGAAAGCGCACACAAGGGAAAAGTCAAATTGTTGCTTGTCTGGATTTTAATTCTAGCATCGTGTATGAACGGCAAGGTTTCAACCACTAAGTTATCAAGACATTTAATTATGTTGGCCGCATATGCACGTGGGGGACACAATTTGTGTTGTTAACATATGCCGCAACATACGACATAGTGTAGACGAAGCTTAAAGTGTAAATCGCGCGGTACATTTCAGTCGCCTGCTTACTGTGTCATCTGATACAATTGCCTCATATTATTCACGCTGTAAGATCACTACCACGATTACAGCATGGCTTATTGCGGGTCTAACTGTTTCTATTATTTAGGTTTAGTTCACGAGTAATGTTGTGTTGTTAGTCCTGATCGTCGGACGTAAATGAGTTGGAGGGGGACATTTTTTTGTTGGTTGGTAGAGAGAAAATCTGTGATATCATTATACATGTGGATGTTGTATACATACATACACCTCTACCTGATCCTTTAGGGATAACCAACGTGATGATCTGGTATTGTTTGAAAAGTAACGGTTTACAGATTCCAGCCTGTGGAAGTGGTGTGCGTATTTACCTTATACCCTTTAATTATCTTAATATTTTAACTTCTAAGAGGTGCTATTAATCTTCCCACAAACTTGAGAAAATTTCTTATAGTTTTTTTTGTTAATAGTACAAACATACTTATTTCAATACCCTTTTCCAAGTAGGTGTATTAAAAAACAACAGAAAGCCTCCTGCAATGATCTTAACGTAGTAACTCCTGCTTTGGTTATGTTCAAACATGCAAATCGGTTGCGAGCACTAGACCTTTCTCTTCTTTCATCCACTTGTTGTCCTTATTCCTAAATGCTAGTGGTTATAGCCTCGATTTTTATGTTTAGGTACATTAGGAATGTGTTCAAATACGGAACATAACACACGCTCAGAGTAGCCCAACGAGCTATGGAGAGGGCTATGCTCGGGGTTTCTCTGCGAGATCGAATCAGAAATGAGGAGATCCGTAGAAGATCCAAGGTTACCGACATAGCCCAGCGGATTAGCATGTTGAAGTGGCAATGGGCAGGGCACATAGCACTGAGGACTGTTGACCGATGGGGTCGAAAGGTTCTCGAGTGGAGGCCACGTATCGGCACGCGCAGCGTAGGACGTCCACCCACAAGGTGGACAGACGACCAACGGAACATAAGAAAATACCAATCAAATTGAGAACCTCCTCCTGAAGTCGGTTAAAAAAGGGCAAGTAGCAATGTGACTATTTGATTTGTATATATAATAGATCATTTCTAAGGACAACTTTAGGAAACCTAAACTTATAATCAATAAAAGTAGTGTAAAGTTGCTAACCCGCCATGAGCAAGTATAGTGATTAACGCTCGTACCTTTCCTGTATTATAAGCCTTTGCCCTACAGCGGTACAGTAACTGGCTGGTATTAAATAAATGAACGACAATATATCTATCTTAACCTACATAAAACCGTCGCACCCCTAAACTCCCAACTTTTGAACACATTTAACTGCGGACACACCTTAATTTATTTGTATTTACTCGAAGGTATTTCGGTGCAAAATAATGCAAAAGTTTAAAAAGAGGACAAATTTAATTGGGTGAGTTACAAATGAGTCGGGCCGTACGTGGAATCCACATCGCCGGCCATGCGGGCAGCTAGACCTCGCCGTTAATTACCACCGCGGTATAACAAAGGCCCCTGTGAACAACCCAGCGGCTTTTGTCGTCAGTTTTATCTTAATTGCTTCAAGAAACTCGATATCGTTTGGCGACAAGATGCTTTTTATTCCTTCACTCCGCTCCCCGACGGCAAACAATGACAGAACTTTGAATTAGTTTTCGGTTTGATAACGCCGCCAATGGCTTTTTTCTTTCTCTGTTTTAACGACAGTACTGTTATTACAACCGATATTTCGGCCCGATCGTTGGGATTTTACGGCTCTTTCGATTTATTTCTCACTGTCCGTTTACGTTCGCGGGATAAGGCAAAACTTTATGATATAACTATTGTGTAACTCTTTTTATCCTAAGATTGTAAGCCATCGCTCATCGTCGTAAAACTATGTGTTCACTTTCGGATTTTGCTCTGAATAAAATATACCTACGACAAGTGGGATGTTCTGAATTATGATTGGCTGTGTTTTATGAAGATTTTTCAAAATTGAATGGACTGAATAGCACAGATTCAAATGCCACTGTACGTTAGCAATTTATTGTGTTGTTGTGTGAGGTGTAATATCCTATGTGTGCGTCAAATAAATGGCTTGTCTACCTATCTATCTTAGCTAAAAT
The DNA here is from genome assembly GCA_921972225.1 of Euplexia lucipara. Taxonomy (NCBI): domain Eukaryota; kingdom Metazoa; phylum Arthropoda; class Insecta; order Lepidoptera; family Noctuidae; genus Euplexia; species Euplexia lucipara. The sequence continues at coordinate 1,822,737 of OV179147.1, read as the reverse complement.
TAATCCTAGCATTTCGTGTCTTTACCTGGGAAGTTAAGCTGAAGAATATAACACGCCCACATTTTTGCAGGTATATCTAATACGCATGTAAGTAATATAGCAGGTGGTCTTCAACTGAATATTGTATCAAGAACGAGAATATGTTCCCTATTATATTTTTAATTTCTTAGTGTTAGTCTTTATTACCCCTGTGACTTTGTTTATTTGGTCACACTTAAGTCATTTTTAATTTAACTATTTAAACTCAACTATGTCAACAGGAGTGGGACAGAACATAACAAAAATAATGACACAACCAGAGTAATTTTTTAGTTTATTAAATTGTTTGAATTTAGTTTTTTAATCTTGTGTAGCATGTTCTGTATCCATCTGCAGTCCACCTTACGTTTATGATAACTTCAAGTGCATAAAGTTTTGATGGACGAATAAAACCCCTGACACCAATCTCTAAGCTTATTCACGTGTTAAGATACAAATTCTGGGTTTAACCTTCGTTTGGCGTGTTAATTAATAACTTACCTCCGTCACGGGGGTGTAACAGGGTTCATAATTATTTTACTTTTTAACCCCCTCACCCCTAATGTTGAACTCTGGGAACAAAATTTACGTGGATTGCTCTGGCCAGGTTCCAAATCGCTAACGGAGGTCGTAGGTCACCTTACTTAATGTGCGGACAGACTTTTGGCACGATCCTAACACAGCGTCACATGCAAATTTTATTCAATATGAAACACTTCGCATACTGGATGAGTTTGTCCTGTCGACTATGCAAAAAAAATCGCGTATGGCACAGGGTTGTCGAATTATGCGCATATAGTTATTAAGTTGGTTCCTGCCGTAGTCTCTTTAACCTTTGGGAGCTGGTGCTGAGGAAGACTCGTGTTATTACCATGTTACTTAGATTTTAGAGTGTTGTAAATGGTTTGGTGATTTATTTAACTTGTAGGAGAGTTTGACGGTCAAGTTTATTTGAATCTCATAGCTTAGTAATTAAATAGCTTCACGGGTCGCTCTTAATCAAGGATTAACAACGTCTGTAGAGGTCATTACGTGGATGGGTAAAAAGTATAAATACAAAATTTATTAAGCTAATTTATTTTGACTGTCTCGTTGGTGTAGTGGACGCTAGTGCTACTGCTGAGCAGGAGGTCTCGGGTTTGATCCCCGGGTCGGGCAAAGTGTTATTGAGTTTTTCCATTTATAATTTCTCAGTAGCAGCCCGAGTCTTGATTTGTCCCCGATTAATGGCAGTAGGCTCGCCCCCTATTACATGGAACTTAAATATAACTGGCACAATGTGGGTGTACTACCAGGTACACCTCTGCCTTGCCCTTCGAGGATTACAGGCGTAATGTTATGTTATGATATTTATTTAACAAAGCAAGGAACTGCTTTCTTAAGACGAGTTAGGCGACGGCTGTTTTTTATATATTATTTATTTTATTTATAATACCAGCCTGTTACTTTCTCACTGCAGGGTAAATGCCTCTTCTCATACAGAGAAGGCTTGAGCATTGATCACCACGCTTGCTCAATGCGGATTGGCGATTTCAAACTTATATATTAACTATAAGTCCAGGTTTCCTCACGATGTTTTCCGTCACCGATGTCAATGATGTCTAAGATAAACTTAGAAAGTACATGTGAATTGAAAAAGTCACATTGGTACTTGCCCGGATTTGAACCACAACCTCATGCATGAGAGGTAGGCGCCTTAACCTATGGGCCATTATTTATTTATTAAAAACTAGTTCAATGTTCTTAAAATAAACAAGGCACACAATTTAGACCTCTGGGGTCTGTCTTAGCATGCCATGGCCTAGGATTTGATCAACGCGCTATTAACAGTTACATTAAAGTCGAGTTGATGTAGTGTTGTGTTGGAAGAGCTTGTGGCTAGACCATAAGCCGCAAGGGCCGAGTTCAAAGGTTAAGTTACGGTTGACGAGGTCGGCCCGTGGATGGGTGACCATTCAAAACATGCCAAGTTTCCTCCGTGACTCGCAAACCACGTTAAACCGTTGATTACCGGCTGTCACTTGTAGATCTTTTTCACAGTCGTTACTTGTAGTCAGAAGCTTGAAACTCTCACAACCGGTTTAACCAAGGGGTACCTATCATGTGTTTTTTTTTTGTTTCCTACCTTTCCACGCTAGGTGGAGCCTGCGAGCTGTTTTCCTCTGACGTGATCAGAGACCTTGTCGTGCGGAGTTTTTATTTATTTATTTAAAAATATATTGTAGTAATATAGTATTATTAACTCCTTGGTCAATATTGAACGCCCTATTCATAGAAGAAACAAGGTTGTCAGGATTGATTGCTCCCATATTATTATTATACTCTTTGATTGATTGTGTCATTGTATCATTATGATGAATTTTGTTATTTAAAAACAAAGAGATTTAAAATACTATAGAGCGGGCATGTCAAGGAAATGTCATAGAAAAACTTTGATCCCATGTCTCAGTAACGCCATCTAGAATAATATATGAATATTGGAGCGGCAGCGGAGCGTACTACAAAAAACTCTTAGACTTGTATCCAGCAGGACACACTTTTTCGGACGAAAATTTTCTTTCGGATGTCCGGTCTATAGGTATTGAATGTCTTTGATTAAAACCTATATTACGGGTATATTCTTTTACTACATATATTTAAAAAGAATTTACAGTAATATTGTAGACATGGTGTTTTTTGTTCTACCTAATTTTATTATTCTTCTTCTATTACATTTACTTTTCTAAACTTAGTTGTATCGGCTGGGTAGGGGTATCATGTTACCCAGTATCTGGGTTGTGGAGGTTAAATAGGCAGTCCCTCTATGTTAAACTCTGGTATTCAGCTGCATACGGCTCAACTGGAAACCGACCCCAAAATAGATTGGTAAAGGCTAGGCAGACGATGTGAAATCAACCAACTGTCCTTCAAACGCTTCTAAAGTAAACTTGATATGGATACACAATTACTAATCTGACCGAATCATGTCCTTGATTGAAACATTGTTTACCGAATACGAATCTCTTTGACTCTGAACATGGACTAATCACAAACGTTTACTGTATCAGTTGCGTTGCAAATTTGCTCTTTGAAGAAGCAACGTAATATTGTCAAATACATTTCATATTCAGGTGGTGTAATCACCAAATGATGATTGTGTTTTCAAACATTACGTCGCGTGGAAATTGTGATAGTTTTCAATGTGTTCTATTTGGCTTGGGGAGCTTGGGGAGCAAATAGCTTGTGAAGGTACTTGATTTTAGGAATGACAATATCTGTTGACTATAATAACTTCATAATAATAATAATACCAGCCCTTTACCGTCCCATTGCAGGGCAAAGGCCTCTTCTCATACAGAGAAGGCACGAGCATTGATCACCACGCTTGCTCAAGACGGATTGGCGATTTCAAACTTATATTAACTATAAGTCCAGGTTTCCTCACGATTTTTTTCCTTCACCGATGTCAATGATGTATAAGACAAACTTAGAAAGTACATGTGAATTAAAAAAGTCACATTGGTACTTGCCCGGATTTAAACCACAACCTAGTGCATGAGAGGTAGGTGCCTTAACCTCTGGGCCATCACGACATATAATTATGATGAACGAATAACTTCATGGAGGTATTTATTTAATTTCGCTTAGGTCACTTCTCAAAATTTTTTGATTGTCAAAAATTACATGAGACTGATCCGTTACCATTTCCAAGTACTTCCGCTAGTTGTTCTGCCGAATATCCATAGAGAAGCTGATAGGAATCGAGTTGTATAGTCACTTCGCCACTGATAATTCCATACTTTTTGTCACTAAAAGTTTTAATCGGCTCTAGGTTTTTTTCCGGTCAATTCCTTTGTCAACACGGAACTCCACACTCGTTAGTAACTGTTTGTCCTCTGAACCATAACTAAATAAAACTTGACACGGCGTCGACGATAAAAAAGCGGAAGCTTTTACAGCAGCCCTGAAATATGACGCAAATAAAATAAAAATATCTAAATATAATTGTAACAATACTCGTTTTACAGCTGTTGGTTGTAATGCGGATAAAAAAAGTATTATAGGTACAAGGAAAGACTGGCCTGTTGGTCTAGTAGTTATAGGGTTCGATTTCCACCCAATACATACGTATGTTTGTGTGATGAGCACGATCATTTCTTCTGTGTGTGGGTGTAATTTATCTATAAATATGTATGTATTATAAAACATAACTTTAAGTATGTTTATCAGTTATTTAGTATGTATTCTGCCTGCTTAGCTTTAGGCAAGATGGCGTTTTAGGCAAGATGGCGTTGTGTGAAATTTGAGGAGTATTATATATTATTTTATTAATTTAATAATAATAAAAAGACAACCACTACATCTAATTATTACGTTTCATATATTTTAGCTTAGGTAAATGGCGCAGCGTGTGCAGTTCTTCACATTAACACATCTAAAATAAATCTACTAAGCCCAAATGTATTGTATATTAAACGATATTGAAATAGTTAATATTCCTCAAGCCACAAATAAATCAAAAACATAACCAACGACATATAAAACACACCAAATGATTATCCAGAGTTCACAAAACATCACACAGTCTATTATTCTAAACAAACAAACTTACCTATTTGTGGTAATGGAGTGCTATGACCGAGCAAAAACCGTTCTCGCGCCCAAATTGCGGTACATAATACTTCATCAAAATTAAAGTTCATTCGTTCCGTTCATTCAATAGAGTTTGCAAAATGTTTTAAGGGTGTATATTCATTACAGTGGAGACGCTTGGGGAGGAAACTTTTGCGCCAGTTCACTTGTTCGCCGAATTATTCATGATCCCTCCAGAAATTTTCGATTGATTATACTGTTTAGAGCAAATTAACTTGACAATAAGATCGCGAAGTTTACAATTTAGGGACGCTATTATGTAAGTGGATTTGTGATGTTGATAATTTGTATTTAATTATAATGATAATTATAACATTATGTCTATTAATAAACTCACGCCTGTTCTCGTGGGGGAGACAGCCACCTGCTACGAATTTTACAAACTTCTTTGGCTTCGTTTAAGTTCATACATCTAGTCATACACGCACGCTGGTTGAGAGTACAACGCACCTGACCTTTAAGAAGGACTACACACAAAAAAAAGATATTTATTGAACTAAAGCCTAAAGAAACTAGGATTTACAAACGTAACCGTACATAGACAAGAGGCTTTAACTAGGGCACCACACAGTTACAAAACACTATTTATACATTACTACTTTACATCATACAATATTGTAATAAAAAAAATATAAATCAAATAAAATACAATTCTCGTTATTACTATTCTTGTTTAAGATATTAAAGGTGTATACGTGTGTGTGTGTGTGTGTGTGTGTGTGTGTGTGTGTGTGTGTGTGTGTGTGTGTGTGTGTGTGTGTGTGTGTGTGTGAAAGAGTGCCAAAGGTTTGTGTGTCCTTTTAGAGCATCCCCTCTCGACGTGTCTACTTACATCAACTGTTTAAATAGTTTTTGTGAGTAGCCTATTGGATGCATAGATAGCAGAAATTATGACATCCACACACATCGCCCGAAGAATCGCTAAACTTAAGTGGCAGTGGGGAGGGGAGAGACATTGCTTGCAGAACAAATGGTTGTTGGGGCCTCCAAGTTTTGAAGTCGCGACCAAGTACGGGAAGACGCTGCAATGTAGTACACACGCATTACACTATCTTAATCTTGCTCTCACACATACACACACACAACACCACACCACATACGACACCTTCCACTTCACACGCAAACACACACATGCATTTTTTTCTTTAATTTTTAATTTTTAATTTTATTTCATTACTTTTTTGTTTGTATTTCTTTTCCACAATAGTCCTATAATGACATGTCCTACGCTCTAAAATTTGTCATTATCTCAATTCTTGGCGTGGAGGGGCCAGGAGTTCATAGCACAGGGTATCCTAGTTCGAATTCCTGACTCCCACAAACCTCCAATATTTGTAACACCTCCATATTGTAACTGTACTTTGTGGGAGATAAATAAAAATATTATTAATATTATCTCGTATATGAACAGCTTGGGGAGCAAACAGATTGGGGTCATATGAACTCGGGAACAAGGCGCAAGGCTGCTAGGTGATGGCGGAATCAAGTCATTAAATCCCCGTTCACGCTCTCCAAAATTTATCCTATAAGACTAGGTACCCTACGCCTGTGCTCAAGGCGTTGCAGATTGGCTCTAATGATGATAAATGATGATAAATGATATTTATTTCTGTAAATAGGTTTTCACAAACACTTTTACACGTCTTTTTTTTTAACGAGTAGATAAGATCGGAGTTTCACTACCTGACTACTCTGAGAAGAAACACCGAAAGAAACTCAGAGGTCATAGTCTCTTTTAAAGTCCAGACATTATCTTGGTCAAATCATGTAAGATCCATGCCGGTTAGTGTCTGAAATGGTCTTTTGAGGAAAGAACCACACATAATGAGGGGACCAGATCAGTCAGTGGAAGCATTTGTCAGTAATCGTGAGCTCAACTTGGAACTTGAGGAGCTCCACGTGCTGACGAACAATACCAAAGAAAGAACATTTGGGTTGGTCTCAAATTTGGGTCACCAATAAGCCTCTTCGCACGCCTCTCAACTGAGTCCAAAGCTGCTAGATGGCATCTGGCAGCACCAGCCCATTTGTGGCTACAGTACTCCACACGCGAACCGACCTGTCGTGCTCGAAACAAAATAGATTAGAATTACAGATTCTTCTGTAGCCAAAATCCGTTTCTCCGGTGGTCATGCTACGCGAACTGGCAGCTGGTAGCAGTCAGGGCTACTAGACCAAGCCAGTCAACCACCATTAAACCAAGATCCAGTGTAAAACCGTTGTTACCCACTTGATGATTGATTTTATTTTCAATTCTCAAACAAATAATTACTTTCCATTCTATTTACATTGAACGTATACATCTGTATACGCGGTACGAATGAAGAATTAATTATGTTTGTTTGTTTGATTACCTTTACGATTTTGTTTTGATTCTCGAGTTATCCGATCCCTAATTTCCCGACTTCGGCGAAGCAAAAAGGCGGGTTATGTGTTTGACTGCGATGTATGTTTGCACTTCTGAACTGCTAATCATAATTTGACAAATAAGTATCGTTAGAAGCGTCTTGCTTGACCACTGGTAATAAGATGCCACATTAAATCTAATATGACGCCCTCTACCGGACATAAAGTAAATACCTAAAAATAATATTATATTATGACCTCAAATAAATAAAATAAACAATAAGTTCCAAAACTAAAACCCAGCCTACTAAAAAATTACGTTATAGTCGACGTTTACGTTCTGGCTTACTATGAAGTTAACAGTGATGTAGTGTCTAAAGTTACATTGTGTCTTGAAAAAGTAATAAGGTTCAATATAGCGTCATAGTCGTGTTAGCCTGGACTCCCCACAGCTGGGCAAAAGCCTCCCTCTATTCCTTCCATCTGTCGCGCCACCACCAATTCTCAAGAAGGCATCTATGTCGTCCTGTGGTGAACCGCCGCCGCCGCGGCCCCGTGAATAAATAATTAAAAAAAATTGCTGGGTGCGCGGCGTCCGAACTCAGAGCTTGACCACTCATACGCACTTTCCGTAGTTCAAAGTATTATTCTGTTAGCTTACTAATTTGCCAACTGTACTTACTTATATATTACTATTATCATTTTAAGCTATACTTATTATAAGTTACGGATAAACTCAAAAATACGCAACCTACCTTTATAAGTTATAATCATTAAATTTTTCATTCGAACAAACTTAGAAAATACTATTCAAGAAGTCAGTTATAACCAAGTTTTAAGTAAAACATGATATTTAGGTTGTTACAGTTTAATATTATATTAAAATGTATTCATAGTTTTGTTTTAAAATACTATGTGGGAGAATTTTATGCGTTTGATGAGAAACTGTAATATTCAAAGAGCGTGATTTAAATAGGGTTTTCACGCTCTGAAGAGTAATGTCGTAAGACGAAAGTTTTCGTGAAATGTCAATAGAGGTATTGATGGTAAAAATAAGACACGAACTAACACGAACTAGCAAGTTGTGGGCCAGTCGTAATCGCCGCGACCAGCGACTTATGAGTTTAGGTTTAGGTCTTAGGTGGACAGGCGTGACCGACACATTAACTCATTCTAATTTTATAACTGTTGATGTTATATGTAATTTCAAAAATTAATTTATTGTTGCACACCCTACATCATAATTATGTAGTAAAAATAATATCAACCTTTTACTGACCAGGCAAAGGCCCCTTTTCTTATAGAGAAGGCACTTGCTTTAATTACCACGGTTGCTCAAGATAGATTGGCAATTTCAAACTAATATATTTAATAATTCAAATATATTTTATAGGATGTTCTCCTTTTGCGATGTGAGTAAGGTCTAAGATACACTTAGAAACTTTTTTTTATACCACGTCGGTGGTAAACAAGCTTACGGCCCGTCTGATGTTAAGCGGTTACCGTAGCCTATGGACACTTGCAACACCAGGGGCGCCACACGCGCGTTGCCGACCCTTTAAAAACCTATTTACTCCCCTTTTGAAGAACTTCATACTGTAGCCCTCTGAGAAAACCTCGGCAGGGAGCTCATTCCACAATCCAAGTATACGCGGGAGGAAATTCCTCTGAAACCGCACCGTACGGGACCATTTTGGCTCCAGTGTGTGAGCATGAACTCCCTGTCGACGGCGAGCGGTGCGATGATAGAAAGTGGCCGTGGGTATCATATCAAACAATTCAATTGAAAAGGGCACATCGGTACTTGCCCGGATTTGAACCTCGTGCATATAGGTGGGTGCCGGAACCTCTGGGCAATCACGACAATATCCTACATAACAAATCCGCGTATTAGAAGCGTCAAAACTCGACACCCCTACACAAAAGGCAGTTAATTTAAACATTGGCTGTAGGAACCAGCTGTTCACCAATTAACGGGTCAACTCATTAAATTACTCCGCACCGGCTCTGCGTGCCTGGTACTTGCGTCGTAATGTTGCCATGTTGATTTTAAGTATTATAAACAGTACATATGAGTACCCAGTTTATTTGCCTACTGTTAAGGTGAATCCGCCAGTGTTGTCTGCGAGTTTCAAAATGGCGTACGTGTTTTGTTGTAAATTGTAGCGGTGTAATACCGTACGATAAAAATAAAATATCACGGAAATTATGATAATGTAAATAACTAATGTGATCATCCAGATGAGAAAATAAAATAAAAAGTAATGACTACCAACCTCTAGGACATGCTGGTTTCCTCACGATGTTTTCCTTCACCATTTTTGAGAGCAGTGGTGATTAAATAAATTACACAAAGGAATGCGCCTGCCTGGGTTCGAACTCACGACTTACTGTTCGTAAGTCGGAGCCGCCACCACTGGGCCACCGCTGCTCTAGAACCAAACATTCGAAGATATGTTACATAAACCAATTCGCACTGGGCCCGCGTGGCAGATTATGCCCCATACGCAAAATACGCGCATTGACGTGGTGTTGCTGTCGAGTTGTTATCCTTAACTTTATCTTTTTACCTACCTCAAAAATGTGGCGTCTAAAAATTCATCCGCATCGCTCTAAAAGGCTGGCGGCATTGCCACGTTGGGGAAGGCAGTGCTTATCCTTTGACTAAGGTAAAAGCCAGCTCTTGGATCACGCAAAGTGTCATCTAAGCGTCATGAGTCGTTTATACTAAATTGAATCCCACCAAAATATTTCATGTAAAATGTTGCCAAGACTAAGTACCACATAAGGTTTGCCTTGTGAAAAAGCTAACAGATCTCATGTAGAGCCAAGCTTCTGAATCTACACGGCCTAACCTACCGACCCTAACTTCACAAATTCGAAACGAAATCGGTGTATTTTAGATATCAATAAAATCTAAAGTATTAGAGCTATTCAATTGAGACTTTGTATGTTTAATAGTCTACTAATGGCCTCATATTCTGAGAATATGAACTCTCTGGTTCATCAGAAACCAACTCTATGAGGGCTCAAAAAAACGACGAAACACTTTGAGAAAAGGTAGGTGCTTGCGCTTCGCTTGGCTCGTCTTGGCGGGGCACTCCCGTGCCCCCTGATATGTTATTAGTTCTTTTAATAAATAAAGTTTTATTGTTTTCTTATGGCATTTTGGTAAGTAATATGCTTGCGATCACAGAAAATTTGAGTGGTATATAAAAAACCGGCCAACCCTAATTTGGTTTAAAGAATATCAATATCAAATGCTTTCTGGAAATCAAATTAAGCTACATCAACAGTTTTTTTTATTGACATTTTTGGCTAAATTATAGTTACATTACACCTACCATCGATATATCGATATCGAAGGAAACCGTGCTACTCCTCCGCGAACCATAGACAACCGTCACCAATACCAACCTATGAATCCGATGATGCCGTTAAAAGGCTTTATTTTAGTAATTTTTCATTTTTTTTTCTTTTATCTTTTTAGTGAGTTTGGCTCTCAAACATAATAAGTACTAATTAATTAAACAAAATGTTTAATTAATTAGTACTTATTATGTTTACAAAAGTTTCACATTAAAGATTAGATTAGATAAGTAAGTATAACAGACTAAACTAACTTTTGTAGTTTGCAGAAAATGCTTTTTTAATTTACTTTTTATTTTCTAGGGTTGCAGAGGTGCTTATTTTTTATGTCCACGCATTTGCGTGAAGGAATTTTGGTCTTGATCTATAATACTTCGAAAAACAACAATGCAATTTGCAAGAAAAACACATTTTTTTAATTTATTTATTTATTTATTTATTTAATACTTCAAGCACACTAATGTACAGAGGCGGACTTAATGCCATAGGCATTTTCTACCAGTCAACCTTAAACCTAAACCTACCTAACCTAAATTTCTCGAGCTACATTGAAGAAATCACCTTAACAGAAATCGGTGACCCTTATCTGTCGTAGGACTCAAAGGAGGTGACTCAGGGATACAGAAAAGAGGCTTTTAGTTAGTTAGATCCCTGCAGATAGAATATTTTCGCGCCCACATAGATCGAAATTCCAGTACCAAAAAAAAATACGAAACACTCCAATACACTCCAATTCTGTAACTCTGACAACTATGTAGCTATCAAAAAATGTCAGACAAACCGGAATTTTTCAAACTCGTGAAGCGTGAGTTCATTAAACTTTTTTTCCTCGACTCCCCAATTTACTTTCTATCGAATCCAATCTAAATTCGTTCAATTTTTTAACATAATCACCGATCGGATAACGCTGATATTCGCGAGACAAGAACGGTAGGGAGGGGAAAAACGGGAATTGTAATAAACGATTTATCGAAGAAATCAGAGGGAGTCCCGGGAGACACGGGAATTAAGAACTCCGCTAATGAGATGTTGATTGCATCCAGTCCCGTTTGTCGCCTGCCTGTTTTGCATTAAATCTCCTTTTTAGGGTTCTGCATATTAGGGGTCAAGACACATTGATCTACGGCGTTTCGTATTTTGCCGGTTGAAAAAGAGCACACAGCGTATTCTGCCAGTTAACCGCTTAGGTGTAGCGCAGACGTAACGACTATCCGTAACGCATTTTTTAGTCTATATTAGATCTAATTTAATATTTAGTTTAACTAAAGTCTGACGTTCCAAAAAAAAAAAAAAAAAATGATGCCCGTAGTATGCGTTACTGCTTATACTTATGAGAACAGACTAGTCCTGGACGACCGATCACGTTTTGTGTCAATCCGCCGTACTCGCCGCGTCGATGCGAAAGGAGCGTACGTCGTCTCAACTTTGCTTTCTTTTTGAGTAACCGTCGCATGCCGTCGTCATGCTTCGACCCTTTGAGTGTCAAACCCCAACCCAATAACTAAGTCTCCGCTGTTTGTTGCCCGTATATTTGTCAGAGAACTATATCTCATGAGCCGTCATTGGTAGACAGTTGAAAATTTTTACAGAGTGTGTACTCCGACTACCGCTATAACCACAAGTTAATAATATAATTTATTGCTGACTATAATAACGAATTTTCTAAAACTGCTGTATTGGCCTAAAACTAGACATGCCTGTATTTTGGTAACAACAACACAACTTAAAATTAAATTTAAATTGAAGGAGGCATATAAAACTTAATTTTTTTGACGTATTTTGCTCGATATTACCAATCGTGATATGCCTAATCTTATAAGTACGATACGGAACCCATCGTTTACTAGTCTGACTCGGACCTGTCCACTTTTTTAATATTATCTCTCGTCCGTTGAAATGCGGAATGCATCTTGTGATGTTTTGTTGCTTCGCTTTGCATTTCTTATACGTTTTTTGTGTTCTTTGATGGAGAAATTAAACAGAAATAAGTCTGTGCTCTAAATTCTTACGATATTTCATGCTGGTATGCACTCTAGAGAAATGTTCGGAGTAACTGATCCTGTTATGTGTGCTTTTCACTTAGGAACTGTGGTTGTTTTGTTTATTTAGCTGAGGACCGATTTTCCAATAGCTTTGACCTGTGGAATAAAAGTAGCGGTTTGTATTTAAAGTAGGGGGTTTTTTTTTTTTACTACTAATCTATTTGTAGTTAGTTTAAGTGCACATATTTAATTTTATTTCGATTAGTTTGATTGTATTATATTTATTTTATTGATACTTTGTATTACATTAATCTATGTTAAATTATTCAAAATGTAACAAAGCCATACCTACCTATACCCCTAGAAAAAAAAAAATATTAATTAAAATTATTGTTTCATATTTTTACTTCAAATAAAACTGTGTTTGTGACAAAAATTAAAATGAGTACATGCTTTAATGGTTTCGTCACGTCGAGTGAATAATATAAGGTATTTCTATGACATATTATGTGAGTGGAAACGCCTTGAAGAGATACATGACTAACATTATGGGTGTTATTCTCCACAAAGAGCAGATCTATGCGTAGTACTTGCAATTGGCGTGGGTTTGCCCATATAATACATCCAAAACACAAAACATCCTTTTACAGCAAAATTTTATATGTACAACGGACCGCTACTCTATAACAGACTAAATAAAAAAGGTAACATCTTCTCCTTAAATTATAGTGACTGTAAAAAAAATCTTATGGAAGCTCTCCAAGCTATGTCGTATGAAGATACAGAGAAGTCATTACTCGTTTTAAAATAATATTAGTGTTTTGTTAAATTAGTTAACTAAGTTAAGAGTAGTTTAACTTTAATTTTATACACTTGTTTGCATACCAAATTGTAAGTTTAATAGGTATATGATGTGATTATTTGTAAGATTAATGTTACCTACAATCGCCTGAAACACAGGATCACCTAGTTCAGGCACATATTCCGGGTGAACTTCATAATAATATAGATTTAAGGAAAATTGTATTTAACGTTTAACGTTATACCTTATAATTATGAATAAAAAATTATTATTATTATTATTATTATTAATGTTTTAACGTAAACTAAACAGAAAAATCATCAACGATCACAATAGGAGGCTTAAATCGAACCCACGACCTCCGGCATAGCAGTCAGGACCACTAACTACCTGACCAACAGGCCAGTCAATCAACACTAAAAGATAGATAGTAAAACATAATTATCTATCCTTACAACCGTCGACTTTAACTCCGAGCCAACATTTGTAAGAACAATTTCTCCTTTAACACTAACAAACGCCGTATCAAGATCGGTTTTATACACCACGACGATGCCTGTTTCCCCACCAGTTCCGTGTTTCGCATGACGAGCCGCGATAAACCCGGCAATGTACTTGAAAATGTTTCGATAATGTGAAAATTTGTAGTGTGACATTATTAGCATAATGTTGCAAGGTGAATTAATAGCCGACTGGCGGTTTTCGCACGAACTGAAGTTATTATTTGTTTGCATAAATGTAGTTGGCGATTCAATGTTGTTTATTTCTTTTAAGACGGCGCAAATAGCAATGGTACATGTTTTGAAACTGGCAACAGGCCAGTCGAAGGTATTTCTAACATTTTTACACCAAATATGTGTCATAAATAATTTTGTCCTTGTAACCTTAATACGTAAACTTAATGTCCGACCAACAGTCTAAAAAAGGTATCATGGTGATCTGATAAGCAGTAGCTCCATATAAAACATTGGAATTGCCTTCATATATGCCCAAATGAGAACGCTGCTGCCAAAATTTAAATTTAACAATAGAAATATCATCACGTCTTTATTCCCTGGATATCCTTCGTTACTTCCTTTGCTTGGTGTGCTATAATTACACAATTATGTATAAAGTAATAAATATTCCACAACTTTTCACACAACGCCATTTAGTCCCAAGCTAAGCTAAGAGCTTGTGTTATGGCTGATAAACATACTTATTTCTAAATACATACATATTATAATTAAATTACACCCATACACAGAACAAATGATCGTGCTCATCACACAAACATTTGTCCTGGGTGGGAATCGAACCCAAGAGCTCCGGCATAGCAGTCAGGGTCACTAACTACTAGACCAACAGGCCAGTCAAAGTATATCCAGGCAATGGTGTAATTACACCTACATTTCGTGACGTATATTAATTTAAGCCCCATGTAAAAGGAGCGAGCTTATTCCCATCGAAGAGGCATAAATTCAGACTCCTAGCTCCAAGACATTATTCAGAAAAAAAACTGGCACTGGTGGCACTCTGTGAGTACCGACAGGAGTGAAAACTCAGAAACGATATTTTGCTTAAAACTTACAAAGAGGTGTCGGTTAATGTGACGGTAGCAGTGTCGTAAGTTTAATGTTTTTTTTTTCCATCTCAAAAATGCCCAACACGTCTAAAAAATCTTCACTTCAAAAATGTAATCATTCAAAAATATCAAAAATATTTAACAGCCCTCACATAAAACATAAAAACGAAACAACCCAACCGTTAAATTGAATAAAAGAAAAATCGCTTGCGTCGAAATTCATAACACTCGTACACAGTTATGTTTCTCGTCACACTCCAAGAATACGGGCTAATCTAAAACCGTTAAGGGTTAAACCCGGACAGCCGGACAGAATGCCGGACACGTACGCCAACCATCTTCCTTGCGAAAACACGCTCGCCGGACGTTCGAAACGACCCTTTGAGCTAAGCAAACTGATGTTGTGTCTTCGGACGTGTGTTTTATGTGAGTTTTTATAGCCAACTCCAAATTATAGATGGTTGGTGGATAGTGAATTGAATTTGAAAATTTTCATCTAATAATAACATAAAAGAAAATAGTTTTATCGTCGCCAAGAAATTAGGCAAGGAGATCGATAAATAAATAAATAAATACATATTCCACAACTTTTCACACAACGCCATTTAGTCCCAAGTTAAGCTTGAGAGCTTGTGTTATGGGTACTAAATAGCTGATAAACATACTTATATATTTCTAAATACATACATATTATAGATAAATTACACTCAGACACAGAACAAATGATCGTGCTCATCACACAAACATTTGTCCTGGGTGCGAATCGAACCCACGAGCTCCGGTATAGCAGTCAGGGTCACTAACTACTAGACCAACAGGTCAGTCAAATCGATCATATCCTGGAGACGGACATATAGGCTATCTTTTGTCCATTAAAAACAATAGAAATTTCACGAACAAAAAATATGAAGAGGGTTCCGAAACGTGTTTCAAATGCGCCATCTTTTATGTCATGGCACAAGAATAGATTAGATTAGAATACTCTTTATTGTACAGACGCCAGCACATCAAGTTACCCCAATGTGTCAAATTTCTTTGATCGTTTTTCAACATTATGGCAAACAGAATAAGGTTCATATTCAATTGGGAAAATTTGACAAATTGGGGTAACTTGATGTGCTGGCATCTGTACATAAAAAAAAAACAAATTATAACTTTTAGGGCTACATAGGGTGTTACAATGGGCGGCCTTATACAGACTACCTTTGGATGGATTTGAAAGGGGAGGAAAAAAGATGAGTTGGCAGTAGAAGGTGACATATATCTTTCCCATAGATATACGCTCTTTCCAGTATTACTATTATCAACTATTGCCAAGAGGCATTTTGACATTTGACAAGTCAAGCTAAAACTAAGAAGGTAAATTAATTGAAAGGGCAGGTACAAAGTACTCTATGAACAAAAAAAAGTGCCATAAATCTAAAAAACGGTCCCAGGACGCCTTAGTGCGATAGGTACGCTGGTTGTAGGTATGCAAGTTTTTAAGTAATGTTTTTAATTAAAGATAAAGATTTAAAAGATTAAAGATACCGGGCTGGTATCCGCAACTCCACGTCAAAGCGCGTATTTTGCGTATGGGCTATAATCTACCACGCGGTCCTAGTGCGAATTGGTAGATGTAACATGTCTTCGAACTTTTTGGTTCTAGGACGTGCCGGTTTCCTCACGATGTTTTCACGTTTTTAATTATTAGTAAGACTTTTAATTTTAGCTATACTAAGGCAAGGTAATTCCATCTTGTAAACGAATTCGTTCAGAGAAAGGACCAAGTACCGCTACTTTTTCGATTAGAAGTAATTCAGTGCTCCGATTTTTCGGTGACATTTCAGACACGTGTTATAGTCGTGTCTGGTTTAGTTCATTGCCCTGTCTCTTCAGTTCTATTTCGTAGAAAAACCTCTGCAAGCAGCTCACATGAAGTGAGCGTCAAGTGAACCATCAGTTCCTGCTATAAGGAATGACCGCTAACTTCACTTACATCTTCACGTGAATATTGTAACAGAATAGTATAGTTATTATTTGAAACCAGGGAAGATGTGACGAATAACTAAGCTCGTGAACGAAAAACAGGCACTACAACATGTCCAAAGAAAATAATTGTACCTACTCATATTATAAATATGACAGTTTGCGATTGCTACTTAACGGATTTTAATGAGACTTTATTTACAGCGTGATAGCTTATACTTTAGAATAACACATAAGCTGTCATTTATGTAGATACATTCGCGGCGAAGTTGCTAGTTATGAAATAAAAGCCCATTAAGTGATTCTGGAGTTCTAAGAAAAATCAAAAACGGATACATAAAATACAGATATGATGACTTAGTAAAGTGCGCTAAGTTGACAACCTAAATACTAAGTCCACACAAAAGTAATATTCCTAAAACCCGCTCCACAAAATGAGCACTACTAAAAAGTAAGCCTACGACGCACACAAAATAAAATAAAATAAAAAAATACCAACGGAAAAATTCCTTAGTAAACTCCTTAACTTTCTCCGCCTATAATATCCCATTTCGTGAGTTTAATATTCAATAACCGCTTTTATACACAACTATTGGGGACGCGAATGTAAACGGTGTTCCCATTCCGATCACGTACGAGGCTGTCTTAACATCTGGATTGTTTTGTAACATGCTGTAGCGTCTTCAACTTAGTTTTTAAACTGACATCTGTCTAGTCGCTCTTTTTGAAACTTATTCGGTGGTATTTACGCGGCCAAGTCTTGGACAACTTTGAACTACGGGACTTTAAAATGTTGAAGCCGATGGCGGTGCATTTTAAGCTCCATTTGCGATGTTTTGAAGTTTTGTGTATGTTGTGGCAGGATATTACACATTGAAGGAAATTTAGCAGCAGTTTGATGAATGCAGGTAATGATTAATGAAGTGGCGATGAGTTGAAGACATATTTGATGATATCTTCCTCTTTTCCGTGTGATTAGTAACTAACTTAGTGTCAAGGTTTTATGCTCCCCATGGGCCTGTGACTTGCTTGTTCTTTCACGGTGTTTAGATTAAATTATGTACTTATTAAAGAATTTTATTAGAAAATATTGCTCTTTATTGTACACAATCATCTTTTCCTATTAGCAGTCAAGAGCTTGGCTATGTTAATTTTAGACTCAGTTAATGGAAATAGCCTCACTCCTTTTAACTTGTAAAATGGGCCGCACATGAAGATACTACAATTAGACATCTGCCTAACCCTTCAAGGATTACAGGCACGATGTTAAGATGTTAACCTGTCCATAAAATACCTTCAAGATGAGCTTCCTTCTTATCTACCAAGAGATGTTGCTCCATGCAGTTTATGACCTCAACACAAAGCGTTCTACCAACAAAGCTGATATTCCGAATACCGAAGACGAACATAAAATTGTAATATCGCGTTGCTCTTTTAGCCAATAGAAAGTTTCAGTAACCCCGCATCACATACGAGAACGAGGCAAAAAACTAGTTGCCACACTTTTTTTATCGTGATCTCTTGTTGAAAAGGCTGAAAAATGCCGTGAGGGAAGTACGTAACAAAGTGAGGATGAAAGTTAGGCCGGTTACAGGCCCCATCCAGTCACCGAAGCCATTCGAGCGTTGGCTCAGTAGAGTTTTTAATTTCGTTCCGGAGCCACTCGCGGGAAACCTCGTTACAAGTTTAAATTGGCATTTCTCGGAGTAATGGTTAGACGCCAGTGGATAACTTCTTCGCGGTGTCTCCCTCACTTGGCCGGGTAATTCTTATTTAAAATGTATGAAAGGTTTCTTACAAGGTATTTGTGAGTCAAGTGTTTAGCCCATGCTGATATTGTGTGCCGCTTGCAGCCGTGCGACGCGGGGTAAGCGTTTTGTAATTGAGTTTGCGTTTTGTGTTGGATACACAGTGCAACTACAAAAATATGACCAGTAGCAGCAGTTAGTAAAAGATATGAGTAGTAATAGTGCCTCGTTGGACTACTGGATGCAAGTGTTGCTTCTGAGAATGAAGTTTCAGGTTTGGGTAAAGAACATAATTGAGTTTTTCTTTATGGAACTTCTCAGTAGTAGCCTGGAGAATGGATATGTGCCCGACTGATGGCTATATAAGTAGGTAGACTCACCCCGGAATTAGGAACGTGAGGTTATATTCGCTAACTATTTTTTATTGTAGCTAGTTTAGTGTACATATTTAGTTTAATTTAGTTAGGTTTGTTGTTTAGTTATAATATTAACTCATGTTCAAATAAAGTAGTGCGTTTGTTATTTCTAGAATAGTAATAATATAACACCACACCTGGGGCTCAAGTCTGCTATTGCAATCGTGTCTCAATGACCGGTCATTGATGGAATATTTGACAACTTTGACAGTTTTTGTATGGAAAATGTGCGTATAACGTCAAACTTATTGTCATAAGTTTGACGTTATACGTCAAAAATCGATCATTGACCAGTCATTGAGACACGATTGCAATAGCAGACTCGACCCCCAGAAAAGGTGCCAACGGATTCCTATTGATAGCCTTCATTGTTCATCCATCTGTTTGTTAGCGGGCTATAACTCATGAATTATAATATTTAGACCTGAATGACACCAATTTTAATAAAAACATTTCTTTCAATCGATTTATTAGGTAGTACATTCCTATAATACTGGCTTGGAGATATAAAACGCCCCATGAGTCAAATAAAATGTATTATCATCATTTATTATTTATCGTACTTAGGTACCTCAGCGGTAAAAAACACGTGTTTACTCGACCGGGAAAATCCATTTGTAGAAAATTACTTTTACGTTAAAGCATATTATGGTACATAGATACGAGTAGGTATATCGAGACTTAATAAAAACAGTCTCATGGATAGATTGAAGGTTAAGCTAAACTTGCCCAGATTGACCTGTGGATGGGTCCATATTACATTCTAATAATATTGTAAATGAGAAAGTAGGTATGGATGTTTGTTACTTTTTCACTTAATAACTACTGAATGGATTTTAATGAAAATGTACAATAATATAGCTTATACATCAGAATAACACAAAGGCTATAATGTATAAAGATATTGAATTAATTGTCAAAAAATATAGCGATAAATGTAAAGTAAGTATCAATATATTCTTTCATCTGGGAGTTATTCTGGCGTGTTAATCATGCGCAGATAGTGATGGGCAAAGGATAAATACTCGAAGGATAAATACTCGAGTATTTATCCGAAGTGCATAAATACTCGTTTTTACTAATTTTTATCCGATATTTACCCAAAATGATGGATATTTATTATTTTGCATGTTTTTTTTATATTGATAGGCTAGTTTTACTATTAAGGCTTTCGAAAATACTTAATACATTATTACTTTTTCAAGTTCTGATTGTTAAGACGAAGCAACGTGTTTCTAACCGCATCGCACTATATCCCGGCCTCCTTTTATTCCATTCCTTTTGTTTTATTACCTTTCCCCTCACACCAGCGCGCCTGCGCTGTGCCCAGGTATATGTCTTAGAGAGCGCATGCGCGTGTGCGTTTCTAACAACAAAATAATTATTATGAGGTGATAGTGTTCTAGTTTTATGAGACATTTAAGTGATTTTGAAGTTGGATTATAGCGTCTCAAGGTATGTTTTAAAAGCTGAACCTTTCTTTGTTATAGGTTTAAACACTTAATAAAATCGGCGGATAAGTGAACTGCTAAAAAGAAATAGAAAAGTGTAGTTTTATTATTGTTGACAACGCTAGAAACCTACAAAAGACTGAAGAGTCCTTTGTTTTTAGTGTTTTGAAATCTCAGTGCGTCATGAGCCAGCAAATTAATAGTGTGCTGCGCAGTACTAAACTAACTCAGTAAAAAAAGTTTAACAACATGTTGTGCCCCTAAACTGCAAGGCACACTCTTGCTAGCTCATTACGCACTGAAATGTGAAGTTTTCACCAATTTTATTAAACACGTCATCATCTGCCTAGCCTTTTCCCAACTATGTTGGGGTCGGCTTCCAGTTTCACCGGATGCAGCTGAATACCAGTGTTTTACATGGAGCTGTCTGTCAGACCTAAACAACCCAGTGGCAAGGCAAGGTAGTGAACTGGGTAACATAATACCCTTTGGTTAAACTGGTTGTCAGACTTTGGACTTCTGACCACAATTAACGACTGTCAAAGATCTACAAATGACAGCTGGGACCAACGGCTTAACGTGCTTTCCGAGGCACGGAGGAGTCTTGGTATATAATAAATGGTCATCCATCCACGGACCGACCACGTCAAGCGTAGTTTAACCTTCGATCAACCCATGCGGCTGTTATAATTTAGCCACAAGTTCCTCCGACGACTCCTCTGCATAGACGTAATAAAATCTGTGCAAAATTACACGTGCTCGGGCTAAACTTTCTTTTATGGGCCATAGAGTTGGAAGTCCATTTTATTTTTGTAGATAGTACTCATAAGCAGAAGGTTTTTTACAAATTGTTAAGTTGCGGAGACTCCCAGTTATAATAAAATAATAAAGAGAGACATATTTTTTTAAAGTTTCCATATAAATTGAAAATAACACGCCCGGTATCACCACTTTGTCGACTGTCGGGAGGATACGGCGCGGCATACGCTGGCAGAGTGTGCCGCTTGAGAGGAGCCGTGCCGTGCCCTCGTCTCTGGAGTAGGCAGTGACTTGTCGCTGCCGGCCGTGGTCGAGAGGATGGCCGGCAGCGTCGAGTCCTGGGACGCGGTGGTGGCGAAACGGTCGTCTCGCAGAAGGAGGCTGCGGAAAGGGAAAGGGAGAGCAACTCCACTCATCCGGCCCGCAGCAGACGTACCGGGCGCAGGCGGAGGGCGGACAACGCCCTCTTCCAGCCCCCCTGAATGGGTTCAGGGGCGACGGACACGGGACGTCCGCCGTCCCCATGTACATGGACCCGAGGTGGTGACGCGCGCCCCTCTTAGACGTTGCGAGGGTTGTCTAACACCTCACTCCCCTCGCTGACTTGGCGAGGCCCTCGGGTCGCAGTCAGTCGGGAGTCGCAGAAGTATCTTCTGTTCCCGTGACCCCCGGCGCAGGTCTAAAAAAAAAATAAAAGTAGCGGGCTCGTAGTGAGTGAGCGAACACAGACCCCTCCACCTCCTTCGTGGTTATTTTTTTAAACCACCCAGAAGTAGGAGCCCCGCCAAGCGGCTCCGGTGACATCTTGGCAGGTGAGGGTATAAGAATAATAATATTCCTTGTGCTTTATTAAACTTATCCGAAAAATACCCGAAACTAACCTCAAAATGTTAACTTTTAAATTTTAAAATACGTATATCTCCGTAACCTTTAGGTTCCGCGGGTTGGAGATGGTACAGGAGGTAGGCCCCTGCTACCCTCGCCCTCCCCGCCCCATAAATATATGGAAATTAGAGTGAAAATAATGGAAATTAGTGTTTTAACCTAACCTCAAACTTTAACAATGAATATCTCCATAACCATGGGGCTCTGCGGTGTGGAAATCCGACAGGGGGGTAGCTCATCTCCCCTTCCCTCTCCCCAGCCCCTCTCCGATCCATAAATCGATGGCCCATAAAGGAAAGTATAACCCAATTTTTTTATTATTGTGTGTAATCATAGGTTAGACAGGCCTGTTTTTTTAAAACTTCTTAATAAGTTTTAGAATTTCACTTAATTTCATCCTTTTCTTCGTAGAAATATAAAATTTCCCTTACTAAAATCGTGTATAATATTTATCCGCCGTTTTGGATAAATACTCGAGTAAAAATGGATATTTATGAGTATTTATCCATTTTGAGTATTTATCCGGATAAAATCCCAACACTATGCGCAGACAAAGTCGCGGGCACCAGCTGGTAACTAATAATTATCAACTTCCCCCTGTACCTCGTTATTCGAAATAATGATTGACATGGTAATTGATTTTAGGCACAAATATTTGGATTGCCTTCAGGTAGTTGTTTTGGGTTTGGTTATTTGGTAGCCAAGTGTAAATAGATGTAAACGCACCCACGATACATAAGAATTTTTAAAAAACTTTCTTACCACAAAATCCCAACCAAACTCATAAAAAAATACTCTAGCTTTGAAAGTCAGTAGTTTTGTTTATTATTTGCCACCTACTTCCAAAATTAGAGTTAATTTAAGTCTTTGCGTGTTTCTTCAAAACGTACAGACGCCAGCACATCAAGTTACCCCAATGTGTCAAATTTTCCCAATTGAATATGAACCTTATTCTGTTTAACATAAAGTTGGAAAACGATTAAAGAAATATGACACATTGGGGTAACTTGATGTGCTGGCGTCTGTACAACCGTATTGAGAGCCTCCTCCTTTTTTGTAAGTCGGTTTAAAAGGGAAAAATCTTTTTTGCAAAAAATAAAACCGACTTAAAAAAAAACACCAACCGGTGTAAAATAACTCTAAATTAGGAAGTCTGTGGCTTTGGTGGTTTTGTCTTTTTCATGATGGGCCACCGACTTCCGAATTTAGAGTTATTTTACACCAGTTGGTGTTTTTTTTTAAGTCGGTTTTATTTTTTGCAAAAAAGATTTTTATTTTTCCATTTTTAGTTGTTCCCATACAAATATTTGCCATGAATTTATTTTTATATTGTTATTTGTTAACAATACATGTCATGGTAATAGGGTTATCCACTTATCCCTAATAAATGAAACTTAATATACCTAACTGTCGAAATCTAGGTATATTGTACACATCTGCGTACCCCTCAGAGCATACAGGCATGATGATACGTCATGATGTTGTATAAACAATAAATATCCAAGCGATTCCAGCAATCACGACAGATTTGCCGTCTATTTTTGAAGAGTTCCATTGTATATCTCCGAAGATCAGCACCAGATCTTAACCAAATTAAAATGGGACCACCTCGGGAGTATACTCTTTCACATAAAAAAAGAATTTTGAGAATCGGTCCACAAAAGGGGGAGAAATCGCGTAACAAACACACAAAAAAAAAAAAAAAAAAAAACATACCGTCGAATTGAGAACCTCCTCCTTTTTTTGAAGTCGGTTAAAAATAAGAACGATGGTAAGAGAAACGAGTAAAAACTACAGAATCAAGATTAGTTGGGGACTTCTCATTAGAACCCTATACGTCTATGTAAGTGCCACTCGCGGTTGTCAAATTGATGGGGTAATCTTGTAACTGGCACCACAGATCTCATGGCCATTTGTCCTCCTTTACAAGATTCTTCAAGAGACGGAGTTAGTTCCAATTCAGAGGTTGTATAGACTTTCAACACTAGGTTTTTTGACGCGATAATATACTTGTAATAAAATTATGGGACTCACGAACGAGAGTACAGAGGCACAGTCTAAAAACATACAGTCGTCCGACGAAGCTGTCTAGACAGGGCAATCGTGCGGGGTGTGAGGGGCGAGACGCGGGAAAGCCGCTCCCGCACTGCAAACAAAACGATGTTCGTAGTGCGGGAGGTATTTTTCAAGTCTAACGCGTGTAGAAGTTGTCGGCATTTTTCCAGAGATCAAAGGCGTCGTCCTACTGTATTAATATTTATACTGTGACAGAGGTGAATTCTTGCCTGAAGTAGATCTTTAAGTTAGTTATTATTTGATTTTTTTTTATGGTTTATAATACTAGAGAGTATTATAATATTATATTTTGAGTTTTCTAATCTTTGTTAAACATACTGCATCAGATTTATGGACGTATTTATTTGTTTCAGCCGTATTTTTGACATAATATTATTTATCATTTTAAGAATTAAATGGTGTGAGTATTTTCCGAAGAGAAGCTTGTATCTAATTGCATTGATTTCGAAATTGTTGTCCTTTGAGATAAAGGATTATCCTAGTTTGAAGGATAGGGGTCTTACTTATTTGTGATTCCCTTCTAAATATAAACTACTAATCACAACACTGATGTTAAAGAAAGAAAGAAAATATTTTATTTGGACGCACAGAACATAAAACAAAAGAAAAACAATACAGTTAATAAAAAAAAGAAAAGATTAAAAAAACTAAAGACAAAAATAAAAAAACAATAATAATAAAAAGACCTGTGCGAGACCAAAAAGGCGCTTATCTCAGCATTAGCTGCGACATTTAAAATAGGGCCCGTTGTGATGCCACAAAACACAAACACACACCCAAGAAAACAAAGTAATAAAAAAAAATAGATAAATAATAATGCAATAAATACAATAACATTAAAAAGAAGTAAAATGTCAAAAGAAAGAAAAAAAAACAAATAATAAAAAATTAACGCGTCGCTCGCTGCCGTCTAGGATGCGTCCGCGTTCCAGCTTCATTTGTCGACTATTTATAGTCTGTGGTGAATGGTATGTTACCTAGACAAGCTTATTTCGTTAATAAATGATTACTTAATTATATGATAACAGCCTCAAGGTTCGATCGAACTAACATCTATATCTATTCTATACTTATAATAAATCTGTAGAAGTAAAATTTCTGTACATTGAAAATATCAAAAAAATAAATAGCAGGGGGTGTTACTAGACCGACAGCGAACCCAAAAATATGATTAAAAAAATTTTTGTCTGTCTGTCTGTCTGTCTGTCTGTCTGTCTGTATGTTCAGGTATCACGCAAAAACTACCGGTTCGATTACGATGAAACTTGGTATACTTATTCTTTAATATCCTGGGCACAACACTGGGTACTTTTTATCCCGGAAAAGTATATACAATAAAAAACAAACTTAATTTTGCGGTTCGACCCCTAGACCCGACTACTGTACCAACCGCAAATAATAAGTTTGTCGTAGGTTACGTCACCCGCAGTGGAGTTCACCAAGGGAAGCTGCACACGGCTAAGATATTATAATATTTTATCTTAAGATACAATATCGCTCGCCATACAGTTCAATGGACTATCACACACTACGAAGATAATTATGTACATTGAATATATATTCAAAATTAATATTGGAGGATGATTGGTGATTGATACTGATGCCAAAAATGCAATCAGTAAATGTTTTGTCTGTCTGTCTGTATGTGCACGCATAGTTCAATAACTATTATAGGGATTGGGATTGACTTGGTACGGTTGTAATCAATACGCCTGGGTAGGTTGATCTTAGTCTCAGTTGTTTTACACATGGTCAGTTGTACGGCGCTCTTTCCCGGGTCAGTAGTTCCAGAAATCTTTATGCATACATATCGGAAGGATCAACTTTGAAAGTAGTCTATCCGGAAGTATTATGCTAAAATTATTACGTTTATATATCAACGCACAGCCCCTACCGCTGGTATTAGAGACATGAAACTTGAAGGGGTGTTCTTAGTGAAGAGTAAGTCTTCCATAGAAACGATTTTTGAAAATTCAACCCTTAAAGGGAAAACACAGGGGACGGAAGTTCGACATCCACGCGGGCGAAGCCGCGGGCAAAAGCTAGTAGATAATAAAAGGTTAGGCAAATGAGTGTTTATCTCCCCACATTAAAGAAAATCTCAACACTATTATCTGCCTCGCATTTTTCTTCCAGTCTAACCAGATGCAACCGAATAACAACAGTTAACACCCATCCTTGATTAGCGCTGCTTTACCTTAAAGATACTGCACTTGTGTGGATAATAATGTTTAGCCACGAGCTTTCTAGACATAATATTATGAATATTATTTAACAAAGCAGCAAGGAATTACTTGGGAATGACAACACGAAACGTTTGCTGAGAAAACATCTCCAGAATTTGGTTAATAACAGAGACCCATCTCACTGGCCCGAGTACGTGCGTTGTGTTCCTACAAACGTCTGAATACAAACAAACGGATGTTTAAGTATATTTTTTGTTTGCTCAGGTGCTGTAGGTAACATTACTTTTACTTTAAATTATTTAGGAAATCATGTTAGCATTTTTAATTATTTTTGAGCTTGTAGCTAAAAATAAAATAAATATTCCACAACTTTTCACACAACGCCATTTAGTTCCAAGTTAAGCTTGAGAGCTTGTGTTATGGGCACTAAATAGCTGATAAACATGCTTATATATTTCTAAATACATCTATACTTCTATACTAATATTATAAAGAGGTAAAATTTGTAAGTTTGTATGTTTGTAAGTTTGTATGTAGGGGGTAATCTTCGGAACTAATGATCCAATTTTAAAAATTATTGTACTGGTGGAAAGCTACACTATTCCCGGTGGACATAGGCTACTTTTTATCCCCGTATTCCCACGGGAACGGAAACTACGCGGGTGAAACTGCGTGACGTCTGCTAGTATAACATATTATAGATAAATACACCCAGATACAGAACAAATGATTGTGCTCATCACACAAACATTTGTCCTGGGTGGGAATCGAACCCACGACCTCCAGCATAGGAGTCAAGGTCACTTACTACTAGACCAACAGGCCAGTTAAAATAAAAAATACCTAATAACAAAATAAATACTCCTAATGACATCCTCAAGGCTAAACTAGGCTTGACGAGGTCCAGTCGGGGGTCGCGGTAGTATCTTCCGTTCCCATGACCCCCAGGGCAGGTGTGAGAAGGAACACGGGGTGGTTTTTAGTCAGTAAGAGACTGACAGACCCCTCCGCCCTCCCCGTGGTGGGGGACATCCATGAGGATTTTCCACCGAGATCAGTGAGGAAAGCAAGTTCAGCCGTTGGTCCCGGCTGTCATTTATACAAGGTGTTTTTTTTTATATCCCATAACTCTAGGGTTATATTCTGTAGGTAAAAATAATACTAAAACTCCTAGAATAGATGGTCCAAAAATGCATAGTTTCGGAGATATCATTAATCATAATTAAATTATCAGTTGTTTAGTACTCGTAACACAAGCTCTGCTTAGCTTGGGACTAGATGGCGTTGTGTGAATAGTCGTGGAATATTATTATTAAGTATTATTTTTATTACCTAATTAGTTCAAAAATTGTCACCAGCACGACGAATCTTCTTTCTAACGTCACTTTTCTTTCACGTAAGGGTGTTTTACATTAAGCATCGTGACTTTGTCGAATTATTTTGTATGATAGTAAAAAAAAAAAACTTTTTTACAAAAAAAACAACCGACTTCTTAAAAAAAAACTAACAGGTGAAAAATAACTCCAGTTTCGGAAGTCTGTGGCTTTAGTGGTTTAGTTTTGTTCATTATTGGCCACCGACTTCCGAAACTGGAGTTATTTTTCACCTGTTAGTTTGTCGGTTCGGTCGGTAAGAAGTCGGTTGTTTTTTTTGTAAAAAAGTTTTTATTTTGTAATTTTTAGTTTCTTTGTATGTAAAGAAAGTCTTTCAAAACTTGAAAGAATCATTGAAATTGGATAACAATTGCTAAAGAAGTTCTATCTCTAAACATTAATCTGTACATCTCTGGCGGCCCCTTTTAAAATAGAATGGCGTAATGTTATGTTGTGGAAATACAAAAGCTCAGCATAGACATCTGACTATAGCAATCGCGAATAATTTGCTGTTATGCGTTGAAGAGTTCCGTTGCCTGTGTTCTTCATCAGTTTTTCTTCACCAAATGTTACTTTCTAAATGAAAATGCTTGATTTGTGACTAAAAATGTTGAAATCGGTGCATGTGTGCCTATATTTTTTGAGGAGTTCCCTCAATTCCTCAAAGATCCCTCATCAGATATGAGTTTTGATACAAATGGGACCAATCTGTTAGTATACCCTATCAAATAAAAAAAGAATTTTGAAAATCGGTCCATAAATGACGGAGTACTGAGGTAACAAACCCTAAAAAAAAAAAAAAAAAAAAAAAAAAAAATATACAACCGAATTGAGAACCTCCTCCTTTTTTTGAAGTCGGTTAAAAAAAGATGATTGAAACATAATTCATATGCCAGTTGATTCTTTGATATGGTCTCAATCATACCCCTAGAGTTATGGGATATAAAAAAAACACGTTGTAGATCTTTGACAGTCATTACTTATTTATTTATTTATTACGGGTAGTCAGAAGCCCGAAAGTCTGATTATCAGCTTAACGTGTAACTTGGTTGTGGAGGTTACAAAGGCAGTTGCTCTATGTAAATCACTGTTATTCAGCTGCATTCTGTTTAACTAAAGGCTGACCCCAACATAGTAGGGAAGAGGCTAGGCAGATAATGGTTTGAATAAAAAAAAACGCTCATATTAAAGTGTAAATGCCCCCTATAAGCCTCTGACTCTGATTTTGTGGTTTCAGCCATAAATACTACAGGATAAGTATGAGAAAGTAGCAGACGTAGCCATACCAAATTTTATTAAAATCTTTTCAGTAGGTAGTTTAACTTTGATTTTAAAAGCAAAAGAATACTTTTTTTCAAACTACTTATTATGTAGTTTACTTTCACAATTTCAAATAACATAACGTCAAAGGGCTTTTTATAGTTTGGTGTAGTTGGAATTGGTTGACCCTACATGCACCCATATTTAGGGCATGGAGGAGATAATGTTCTTTTTTTTTTTGTTTTGTTTTGTGTTGTGTTGTACGTATTGTAATGTTTTCAGAATGTGTTTTATGTAATGTGTGCTATTATGTTTAATTTCTGTGTTTTAATTGTGAATTAATGAGTCCTTGTCGCTTGATAAATAAATAAAATAAATTATTATTATAGTCATGCATGTTTGGGGCCGAAGCATTTCGTGTCATACATGTGTTTATTTAATACTAGCAGACGTCCGCGGTTTCACCCGCGTAGGTTCCGTTCCCGTGGGAATACAGGGATAAAAATCTATGTGCTAATCCAGGGTCTCGGCTATTAAAATCCATTTAGTAGTTTTTACGTGAAAGAATAACAAACATCCTCACAAACTGTTGCGTTTATAATATTAGTAGGATAGGATTCTGCCCATCATCGACACCAACGCTAGTCATTCTCATAAAAGGTGTTGTCGAAAAGAAAGAACAATTTTCTAAAAATTCCGTTTAAATATCTGTCTCAGTAGAATCCAACAAAACCTCTAACACATTCGCCATACATAAGTAGAAATAAAACCTTGAAATAGAAATAATACCAACATCGATAGCTTGGCTCCCAATAATTCAATACTCTAAGACATTGAACACGAACAGTTTATGACGAAAAATAACTTTTACGAAGCAAATGTATTCCGTAGACGTCCGTACACTCGGCACACGGTATTAATGTTCAAGAGAGAGCTCTAAGAAACCACATAGTCTCGATATTGCCTTCACTTTGGTAATAAAACATATTCGAATGGAATTCTGGTGTGTTACCTCGCTAATGTTGGTTCTATGATCGGATGGATATACTTTGGCTGGCAATATTTTTGAGCTTTAACTGTTTGAATACGTTTACAATACTCGGTTCTTTAAAGACGATTTCTATACAGGGTGTTTGGCAGAACGTTGAACATACGGAAATGGAGGATAGGTGGGGTCACACTTCGGATGTTTTGCTAGAATTGGAACTCCTCAATCACTTTTTGTTTTTTTTTTTGTAAATGCTTTGTAAAAGTTGAAATTAATTATTATTAAGATTTTTTATTTAATTAGGATTTATTTTTTACATCTTTCTGTAAGTTTGAGGACTCATAACTTTTTTTCTTGCTAACATCTGAATAAAGCAATAATTTTATAAGAATCTGCTAACATTAAAGATTAAAAAAAAAAACAAAATATTGCCTGTTTTACTAATTTTTAGTAAAAATTACACTTTAAAGTTAAGAAAGTGGTGAAACTAGAAGAAAGCATTTTTTGTTTTTTAAATATCTAGGGCCAAATAAATTAGGGCTGAGTGAGTAGCAGATGACGTCACCTATCCACCATTTTCGTATGTTCAACGTTCTGCCACACACCCTGTATGATTCAATACGATTTGGACTGGCCTCTTGGTGTAGTACTTTGAAGTTTTTATCATTGACACAACAATTTTCAACTAAAATTAAATAATTTAACTAAATGAAATCCACATCATTTCTTTAAATAAGTTGTTGAAATGGTTATATTTAAATGTGACATCTGCAGTAAAAATAGATTATAATAAATAAATAAATAAATAAATAAATAAATTATAAAAAATTCGGCGTCTATCGTAATTCTAACATGCTTAATTGTACTTTCGTTACAAAGTGTGCATTAAAAATAACCTTTTTTAACTTTTGTCTAATGCTATAAATTAAATGGATAATTATGAGTATAAATTTTAAATAAGACAATTCGAATGAAATTTGTTTTCACTTATCTTTAAAATAAAATGTTCTGCATTCCTGCTTCTACAAGCTTCTTTTTCCTAAATTGCTGAACATGGCACATGAAACTCAAACGACATCGCCTCAGATTCTTTCCTATTAAACACAGCACCTCATTATACTCATAAATACTTGAGAACATACCTTAACTCCCAGTATTGTTGGTACACGCAGTGCCTGGTACATTTTTATAAAATGGGTCGCTCTGTGGTCGCAACGTGTGGCCCTAATGTGCCTCGTTTATTCTTATGACGCACCCCACTTACCCTCTTTATAAATAGTTACCTACATTATATTTATAGAACGTGCTGCATGTGATAGTGGGTTCGGGATATGGGTGGTATTTATAAAGGATTTGCCTATATTTTTAAAGTTATTTTAGGTGCACGCGTGGGTGTTTTTTTTTAATTTTAAAGGCTAACTGCTACGAATCCTACACACTTCTTTTGTTTCGTGCAGGTTCCACAACTGTCTCATATACTGACTGAAAACGGGGCCGTTAACTAGAATGTCATGTTTAAATGTTAAAATAAGCTTCAATCTCAATTGTATGTAAAAAAAATAATGAATTTTCATGCCGTAAGATAGAATGTAGCGAAAATTTACCACCACGTACCATCTTATACCTGTACCTACATTGTTCTCAATTAAATAAATTCATCTGAACCTGGAAGGAAAATCGTCGCACATAATAATACTATCATTCATTCACCATTCATAATTTTTTTTTTAATTTTAACGAGATTTTTGCTTAAAACTGTAAAGAACCACGAAAAAGCCATCATTCCTGTTTCACCCAAAGACATTTTTTCTATTATAAGTAAATTAGTCCCTTTTATTATTTAACATCTTAATGGATTGGACATAAATATCGATTTTATACAGTTATGTTACATACTAATATAATGTTTACCTATTTGTACTATCTTTTTAATCGACTTTTTTTTAAACTATATGTGGAGGCTTAATATTAGCCATTTTTTTAATTACTATATTCTTTATTCCACTGGTTTGTTTGTCTGTAAGCCTTCTTTAAATTATACGTATATCGTCCTAAAAAACGTAGGTACTCTTAAAGCTCATACTTCAAAATTCAATTACAATTTAATATTAAGCCGGCATCATTAAGTCCATAATACCAAAGTCCACAAGTTACTTCATCGTAAAACAAATTAATGCATTGACAAATTTCCTACTAAACTTTTGAAAGTTACAACCCCCGGCAGCTACAAATTGTTACTAATTTCTTTAAATGCAAACTCCGAATCAACTGGCCGATTTAACGAGGTCAATACTGTTAATGAAAATGGAAATAGCAATTTATTTTCAGCTACTCAAGTAGTTATTGCTCGAGGGCTCTTGGATAAGCGGCGGGGACCGAGTGTTGTGCGAGGTTAAGCTGTGAAGTGAGATGGTGATTGATTGATTGATTGGTGGGTGAGATATATTGCTTCGGACTATTGATATTTCCTCCCAGTCTAACTCTTTTCCAAATTGTGACTTTCGAAGTCATCTTCTAATATGTCAAACTCTCGTGTCACGTGTCTTTGTTACAAAACTCCTCTAAAACAGCTGAACCGATTCTTATAAAACTTTGTGGGTAGATTCTACTTAATGTAGGATACAATACTAATAGACTTAATAGTTGATCACTTATCAAGTGATCAACCATTAAGTCCTTGCATTCAGAATGAAATGACAGTTCAAATCGCCTTCTTTCAACGGAATGATACATAAAATAATGATACATAGAATAAATAATAGAAGAAATTGTAGACTTTTGTCGACTGAAGAATCTATACATTTCTTCTCTACATTCATGACATTGTCGTGCTCAAAACAAAAGAAATGTTTTAACTACCTGTCACTTTGTCCATTGTTCTGTTACTGTAGACAAAATTTCTACGGTGTTTATGTTCACGTGCTGCAGTAATGATAGTGAATACAAAACTTTCACGACGGAGAAATCACTTATCAAGTGATCAACTATTAAATGGAACACACCGTAGATACATAATTGGTTCAGGTGGTAACAACTCCGAAACGTACCACTAAAGCCGAGGGAATTTAATGCGCCATTATTTATGGTCTCCGACGCATTACGTTTACAATCGGGTGGTTTACGCCTATTAAATAAAAGTGGGCAAGTGCGAGCTACCCGATTTATGTCCAGTAGTACAAACAGAGGTAGACGCTCAAGATTTTTCTGCAAGCAGTTTTGTTTGAACTAGCTTTAGCTTTTTGGCACGTAAAGGGTGCTTCTACATGGTGCGTGAAGCGGGAGCAAGTAAAGATGCGGGTTACACGCGTGAGTAATATGCGCATGCTATTTGTTCAAGTTACTTGTACTTGACCTGGGCTACTTGCGCAAACAGTACGCACAAGTTATTAGCTCGTGGTCAAAAGCTACATGCGGAAGTGACTCGCGCGCCACTGAGTACACGGGTTAGTTGCGCGGGTGGCTCGCTTTGGTACATGCTTAAGTCACTAGACCCGCACATGTTATTAAACGGTAAAGTTTACGATGCATACAACCTGCGCAAGTGCCTCAATATGCGCAAGCTACTTGCACCTTATAAAAGTTTCCTTAGAGCCCTGTTCAAGGCATAAGAATAGTAGTCTTGTATGTTGTGTTCACTAGTGATCACTAGTTCGAGCTCCGGATGTATAGTTAAGCAACCAAATTATTAGTAAGCGCACTACGACTCAAAGAAAACGTCTAGTCGCCACCAGGGTTAGATTGGGACTTTCCTGCAGCGCTGCTGTTCATTCTTGTGATACATTTTTTAGTACACTAGCTGACCCGGCAGACTTCGTACTGCCTAATTAAATTGCAATAAATTCCTGTCAAAATGATTTGTAATGTGAATTTTTTTTGTTCCTACATATTATACAGGGTGTAACGGAAAGGGTATATACATACAAACAGGATGAATAGAGTATTTAATAACGAGTCTTTCCTCAAAATTTCAGCTCCCAACTAATAACTTTGAAACTTCAGGATATTATTTAATATCGACAGTTTATTAAATGCAAAATCATAACAAACGTGTCACCGCACTATGAGGGTCATAATCCTGTCCGGCAAGGTTCAAGTATATCTATCTCAGGTTCTGCGCGCCTAGTACAGACCTATCGGGCTCTGCCTAACCCACGAAGGCACGACGGCGCGGGCGGGCTCAACTTTACAATTATGTATGTATAATGTATATAAACGTTGCCATGTCGTTTCTTACCACCAAGAGAATCCGTGCCCTTCGTATATATATACCCTTTCCGTTACACCCTGTATAGTCGGGGCAAAAAAATCTCCTGAACAGAACCGTCACCCTGGTGATAGGGCGTTGTGAATAAGAAATATAATTAAATAAAACATATATAAGCATTTAAAAATAAGTAATCCCTTTATTGTTAATCATGTGAATCATAATTATTAACAAAAATCAGTTTTATTTTCATTGTAGTGCTTTGTGACATACGATGTTTTTTGTTTGATTATCTGGCGCATATAGACAAACTAATCTGATGGTTTTCCAACACGGGAACAGGCAACATACAATTGACCACGTGAGAAACATGGGTTTTCCTGATTAATACCACAAACACTTAATGATTGCCCCTGGGACTTGTTTATGGTCATAGCAAAAGCAAGCCGAACTGGAAACTGTAGTCGTTTAGAGTCAAACGGCACATCATTCGGAATAATTGAGATGTGCGGTATGAGAACGTCTTCTCCTTTATACTTTCCTTTCAGTATAGTTGCTTCTATCACGTTGTTTAGTATTTTTTTTATCGCTAACCGTGTGCCGTTGCAAAGACGCGGTTGGTTGATATTTCGCAACATTATAACTACCGATCCAACCTTTAATTGAAGATTGAGGTGGCAATCCTGGCAAATCCAGCGAGTTTAAAAATTCTGGTGGATAGTTCACTACATCATCTTGGTTAGTAGCCGAATCAACTGATTTATATATCCTCGATTCGCCTGTTTGTTCTTGCATTTTTAAATTTGATTCATTTACATCTATGTTTTTTGCAGCTAATATAGCTCGTTCGCTCAACCAATCATGGTTCCTGTAATTTTGAGAAACATCTGGAAACACCAGACATCTTTTTATTATTTTTTATTACCTTCTGGATAAGTTCATCTTTTGATCAAGTTAACTGACTAAAACTTTGAGAAATGTTAATGCAGCCAGTCAACATGTCTATTATATAGGAAATTTGCCACTACCAATGTCAATGAGTTGTTTAGAAAATATGTTTCCAGATTGGTTATTTTGCAATTTGACATGCATATTATTATTGCTTATTATTATTATTATATTCTTGCTAAAATAAAGTACTTTGACATGTTTCTACAATTGGAGGACTTTAGGCATGCATTGAGTTCATCAGCTGGCAATTTTTGACGAAAATCTCCTGCTAATAAAATCTTTGCACCACCAAATTGGTTGTGATTGCTCCGTATATCTTTTAATGTGCAAATTGACTCTTTGACGTTAGGAACATACCTACATTGTTTAAACAGTGAGTGCTTGTAATTCAATATAAACTTTATATAATAGCAATAAAGCTCATTTTAATTAGAAAACGTTTGTATGGGAAAAAGAAAAGGGCTGTTTTAGGGGTTTTCCGGCAACTATTCGAATTTTTCTCGCCGTAAAAACCATCTTTGAACTTCAACGAACAATAAAAAAAAGAATTGGCCAAATTTGTCCAGGCGTTGTTGAGTTATGCGCTTACCAACACATTTTGCGATTCATTTTTATATTATAGATTAATAAATAAATAATAAAGTTACTCGAGAATATATTTGATATGAGAGTTACACTGAGATAGTTAAAATGTTTAACTACTACGCTTGAAGCATAAACACTAATAATAGCCGAAAAAGAGGTAACATCCCTACTCCGTGCTGTTTACAGGGTGAGAAGTGACACCGGTAGACACATGGAGGGTAAGTGATTTGATTGATGTTATCGAGCGGGATAGAAAATGATAAAATTATGAAAATGACTATTAAAAAGCAAGGGTTGGTGATAAAAAAGTGCAAATTTAGAGTTGTAAGTATGTATTTTTTGATGCCACATAATAAAAAAATAAAAATATCAAAAAAATAAAAAATAAAAATTTGGGGTGAACACCCCTTATCACTTAGAGGTTAGAAAAATAGATAGTAGCCGATTCTCAGGCTTACTGAATATGCATAAAAAAATTCATGAGAATCGGTCAAGCCGTTTTGGAGGAGTATGGGAACGAACATTGTGACACGAAAATTTTATATATTAGATTAGATTAGAAAGAAGATTACTTATTAATATTATTTCTATTACCTAACTATGCACGATCCACATAATTTACACAGTTCAACTTACCACCTTAAAGACAAATGCCTGCTGTTGAAATTCAATAAAAATTTGCACAATACACGTGATTGATTTGATGGTTTCCAATTTAAATGTTAGGAAACGAATAATTTATTTTTTTTACTTTTTTTTCACAATTTCACAGTGAACACAATACTTTTCAATATTTACTTTTTGCCTGACATTATGTCAGTTGACAATCTGTCATTTACTTTTCTCTAATTTTGTGTCTTAGTTTTTCATAGTGACTATGAAGGTTGCATCTGATTTATGTAATTTAATTTATTTTTATTAGCTCTAATAATGTAATTTATTGTTATTTTTCCTGAATTTTCTTTGCTATAAACCTCACGGAGCCCGAGACCTTTCCAACGAATGCAAAACCGTGGAAATCGGTTCGTGCGTTCTGGAGTTATAGCGTCAGGAAGGAAAACCCGACTTTTTTTTATATAGTAGATCACATAATAAGGCGCTCTAGGGTTTCTATGAATAGTTTTGTTTTGACTGGCTTTTTTACTAGCTGTCTTTTTAACCCCTTCGTGGATGTTACGTCATTAATGCAATGGCTGGTGATACAACTCACGACTTCTCAACCGCCAAGCCGATACTTTAGCTATTACCGTTTCAGGTTCCTTCAGATGATCTGATTATTAAAATAAATTATTGGTCTCTTTGATCCCATTTACTCTCTTTGTGTATGAATTTTTTATTTCGTTATGTTTTCTTTTTAACTTTAATTTGATTATTTGTAATCTTAATATTAGTTAGTAAGCTCATAATAATTAAATATTTTGTCCCTCACTTGAATGTTGGTCGACCTATTATTGGCGACTGTATTATAAGTCTGATGCTTGTTACTAGATATTATTCTTATGTAATGCTATATTATATACAAAAGCTGTTGGTTTACCTTTAATAAATAAATAAATAGTACCGACGCCAACACATCAAGTTACCCCTATGTGTCAAATTTTCCCAATAGAATATGAACCTTATTCTGTTCGCCATAAAGTTGAAAAACGATCACAGAAATTTGACACTTTGGGGTTACTTCAGGTGCTGGCATCTGTACAATGTTTAGGGGTTAACTTCCAGTGCAGCTGAATACCAGTATTTAATTTGGAGCGACTGTCTATTTCACCAAAACTCAGTCATTGGGTAACACAGTACCCCATGGTTAGATTGGTCCGCAGACTTTCGGGCTTCTGACAAAGATAAAGAACTACAAATGTCAGCAGGGACCAACGGCTTAGAGTACTCTCCGATGCAAAATGAGTCTTGATATTACGTAATAAACGGTCGCCCATCCACGAACCAACCTCGTCAAGCGTAGCTTAACCTTCGATCGACCCGTGTCTATAATATTATTTAGCCACAAGCTCCACCCAACAACTTTACACCTTACTTACTTTTAGAGGAACATAAATGTGATGACAAGTTACGCTGATAAAAACTGAAGCTTAGACATTGCTTCTAATTATATTCAAATCCCCTTTATTTTTGTTCTCGAAAGATCTAAACAATACATAATCCAGATTTCAACATCCCTAGTGATGCAGATAACAACTAGAAAAAAGAACTTCAATATTCCGACGACAAGGTGGTAATCCGTAATGATCCGAGCTTGGATCCAATGCAAGGGAAATGAGATGATATTGTGTTCATTTATTTTAGATACAGTCTGGTGCAAAATAGAAGACGCCAGACCACGAAAGAACCGTTACAAACTATTGGTTGTTACTGTGGATGAGGTAGGAGCCAACCATGCAAGAAAATTATTAATAAAAAGATGTGTGTTGGAGGAGACAAAACAGTGTAATAAAGAAGAGAAAAATAGCTGACAGCTTTGTAAAAATATTTAAAACTAATAGAAATTACAAAACTGGCCAATACTTTGATTAGTACATGTCAAAGAGGTTTCAGACGATATGCAGAACACTATTATTATACAGTATTAACTTCTGCCCGCGACTAAGGTCATGGCACATTATAACGGCACCGCAACTGCACAGCTGCCGCACGGCGTCGCCTCGAATTTAGGCTACGGCTAGCTGCCAGTGCGCCAACTACGCATCGTCGGTAAGGTGCCAGCTTGCAATCCGCGCGCCGCCCGCGAGATGCAATTTTTTGGCAGTCAATTAATCGAAATTTACTTGATCAAACAAGACTGAGAATCAGCACTTTCTGAACTTCAAAAATTACATGAGACAGAAATCTGACCTTCACTACTTTCTTGAGTCACCAGTCTGATAAGTTGGAAGAACTGGAATCACCACGCTCGCCCGATTCCGGTAAGGATTTCTGGCTTATAAATCACCATTATCAATTTATTTCGGGTCAGCGCTGCAGTCATTTATTCTTCTTAGTTTCATACATCCCGTAAGGGCGGTAGTAAACTAAGTTGAACTCGATTATTCAATACAGATAATACATTTATATTTTATAAAAATTTAATATAAGATCCAGAGGTTAAGGCGCCTGCCTCTCATGCACGAGGTTGTGGTTGAAATCCGGGCAAGTACCAATGTGACTTTTTCAATTCATATACACTGTTTCTAAGTTTATCTTAGACTTCATTGACATCGGTGAAGAGAAACATCGTGAGGAAACCTGGAGTTAGAGTTAATATAAGTTTGAAATTGCCAATCCGCTTTAAGCAATCGTGGTGATCAATGCTCGAGCCTTTTCTGTGTGAGAAGAGGCCTTTGCCCTGCAGTGGGACAGTAACAGGCTAGTATTAAAACATAATACCACCTTTAACGATGTCAGTAATATACAAGATACCAAGTCTATCTGGCTTACAAAGTTGCTGGTCGATGGCCATCGAAAAGTCCATTCCACTATTTCGATATCAAATCATCCTATAAAATCCTTACTACTGAACAAAAGCACATTAACAACTAAATCATAAACCGTAAAAATACACCATAAACGAGATCCATAACACTTAAATTTAACCATGACTTAGTTGGTTCTGTAACAGCTGCGCTATCGAACATTTATAGTTCCAAACTAAGAATCGACTTTATGTGAACGTAATAAAGATACCAAGTAATGGTTCCTATTCACGTTACGACCGTCGCACGTCGTAAGATCTGTTGATGATTGCAGTGCACCTGCGATACGTCTGCGGTTGAATGGGCCGCCTTAGCAATGCATTCACCGTGTAATAACATCATCTGCAATAATATGTTGGTCTCACGTTAAATAAGTATTTGATTTTCACACAACGCCATTTAGTTCCAAACTGAGCAGAGCTTGTGCTATGAGTAGTATAATAAATAAATGATAAACATACTTATATATTTTAAATATTAGAGCCACATTACACTCATACACAAAAAATGATCGTGCTCATCACGCAAACATTTGTTGTGGGTGGGAATCGAATCCACGACCTCCGGCATAGCAGTCAGGGCCACTAACTGCTAGACCAACAGGTCAGTCATCTACTATTACTCATGAAATACCAAATTGCAAATTTCACGGTTTCGTCTGTTAAGATTATCTTAAAATTAATAAAAAAAAACATCAGGAACACATTTATTTGCCATTAAAGGAAAAAGAGGTAAATAAAGTCATTCTAATCATATCGCAAACAACCATTTTGTATCTATCAATAGAATAAGATTTTTTTATTACAAAAAGGTATGTGTATCTTTGTTGTACTGGGTGAAGCTTTGCAAGAACTACGCTAAGTAAACTCGTAGCAAAAGCGTAGCGGTTACGTAGCAGTTTCGTAGAAGTGGCGTAGCAAGTCTTTGGCGTAGGTCAATGACAGACTGAAGCTGATTGCTTCAGTAAATAAAGCTACAGAACATTTTCATTTTATCAAAGACTTTTATATTGAAACTTTGCTATGAAATAAAATAAAACTTCTCTTTGAACATACACTTCAGGTATTTGAATATTCATATTTATTTAATGAAACACTGTGAGGCACTGCTCTTCGCCCACAAAACCACAAATGTCAATTGACGATTTGTTGAAGTAAGATTAATATAGAATTTAAATTCTAGCGGTCTGTCAAAAGGTGGTATTTTATTAGCAATCAAAGACTGTTCATTAAATCAAAAGCAAAATCAAAAATCATTTATTCAAGTAAGGCTGAGGATCGACACTTTTTGAACGTCAAAATTTCATAAGATAGTCAAAAGTCAAAGTCAAAAGTCAAATCATTTATTTCAATTAGATCCATAACAGGCACTTTTGAACGTTATACTTACAAATTAAATAAATTAAGAAAATGATTCTAGTTGCACATTCCAATTGGTAGTTTTTTATGGAGAAGAATGTACAAAAAACTCTATACTTACTCTTTATAAAAGATTTTACAATATTTTGTACACATAATCAGATTATATTCAGTCCTCCAAAAAGCCCGCCCTTTGGCACTTCCTAGTGTTTTTGCTGGGAAGAAGAAGTGACGGAACATTAGAGTGCCTGAATATTACAATTACATACATAATATGTATTTTAATTATGACATTTAACCTAATTTTTATTTTTTATTTGCATTATTTTTAATTCCACGCCTGAGCCATGAGCCAAATACCCGCTTTTTCTTTCTTTCCTTCTTTAATTCTACGGTATTATAAAACTTTGCATAACAAAATAAAATGGACTTACGATGCGGGGAAAACAATAAGACCATCACTGTACATTTGGTCGGTGTTTCGCGAAAAATATTACATTATGTAGATGAAAAATGTATTAAGCACACGCCGCTTATACCTACGTGAATATTTAAAACTCTTACAAATTCTAGCGGACGAAGCACGCGCGAACGTCGAAATAAATTTTCCCAACACGTTGTATAATGAAAGATCATAATTTTTAAAGACTGTTTAGAGGGTGATTCTTATGGTTACAGATGAAAGCATCAAAAAAACCTTAACTTCAACCAGACATGAGTTTGCAAACAACCGGTCTATTTTACTATAAAAGTCGAGACTAATGGGTTTGGTTAAGTAGCGGCTAAGAAAGTCTATTGATGACTTTACCAGAGGAACTGCTAGCAAATTCGTCAAGATCCTTTCAAATTATGTCATTGCTAACTGTACCGTTGGGAGTCGAGATACCTTCTTCTCTCAAATAAAACGAGGTGGGTAATGGTTGATCTTTGCTTTATATTCGTGAACGGGTGTTGCTTGTGGCCTCTAGTGGAGTTACCCCTTCGTTAGACTGATTGCCAGACTTTCGGGCATCAAACTACCCGTAACGACTGTCAAAGATCTAATAAATGACAGCCAAGACTAACGGCTTAACGTGCTTCAAAAGCAACTTACAATAACATATAAGTAATAAAAATAGACAATTTATCTCTACATATGTTAAAAATACTTATTATAGAACTTTCAGTCTGAAGTGGCCAAAATGCACATAAAAATAGGCCTCCTACTGTCTGTGGGTTGGTATAGTTATTTTCGTAATATCAACATAATAAAATAATTTAATATCAGATGAAACAATAAAGATAAGCTGTTTGTCTCTCGAAGCTTTTATTTGGAACAGTCAATAATAACTCAAAGGATTTGTTTTCAATTTCCTAACAACACAAATCATACCAAAAATTTATTAGATGTTACGTTTAAAAATATGTTTGCTGCTGTATCACTTTGCTTCTTAAACGGTGATGGAAAACATCGTAGAAAACCGGCATGCCTAAGGGGTATTTACCGATGGCATGTGAAGCAAAGTCAGAGGCCGTGGACGACGACCGACCAGATTAGTCACTCACCACAAGATAAGAAAAAGAAGCCTTCAGGCCTATACTCTGCTGTTCTTGTTCTAAAAAATGTTCATGTTGTAAAAAAAAGACGTGTGACACTCGGAGACTGCCGCGGTAAAGCTATTGCATTGTATTTTTTATCAACTCTTCTCTTCCCCCCTCCCTCTCCCCCTGTAACACAAGTATTTTGTGGGTAGTTTCATATTGCTATGTCAGTCGCTCACACACACACGTAAACCGTTCGTGCACGAGTACTACGTCGACCGGCGTGAGCGCCCGCCTTTTTACTCGAACAATCAGTGCAGCTGGTACCATTTTGTGAACAACCACGTGTTAACATCGCTCATACCGTAAGTAGTGTAACTCGAGAAACGTTCACTTCACAAACTTTAAAATATGATGAAACGGAGTCACTTCTACAACGTGTAACTTAATTATAAAACGCAAAACCTTCTTCTCGCAAACACCATCACACACAACACACACACACACACGCACACCGTCACAACCAAATACACTCAGACACATAATATACAATAGATCCTTTATTATTATTTATTATTTTGTTACTGTTTGTTTTATTTATTTTTTATTTTCCTTTTGTCATTTGCCTAGTTACATATTTTTAATGTAAGGGAAGAGCGGAGCCTTCAACTACAGGCATTTCTATGCTTAAATAAAGACTCCCTGACATGTAATTTAAACCAGAATGATATGCAATAAAGTTATTTTATTTATTTTTTTATTTATCGACGTAGTATCGAATTTCGACAGGCAAACATATGGCCAACATGACACTACGTCGTGAAACGTTTGTCAATTAGTATGGAAAATTCTACTGTCGTAATTTGGTGTCAGGGTAAGTGCTCACTGTCAGCGAACGTGTTAAGCAGGATTCAATGAATACAGCGCGCCAAAAACCAAAAAAACCTATGGCTTAATAGTATGTTTTTAAAAATATTTCCTGTACGTAACCTAATCAAATAATTATAAAAACTTGTGTTAGTATATTTACGCTCATGACTTTATAATTTCGAAAGTTTAATCATAATTTTCAATTAAAATATCACTCATGCTATGTTAATAATTGTGCTTGGCCCACCACTTCGACATCGAAGCACTTGCCTGAGTCAATTACTCAACTATCCTTCAATAGTTTTTGTGTTGCTTTGCGAAAGTGGTTGTTACAAGAGTGCTTTTATTCGATAGATGAATTCTTTCAAAAGTGTCTCTGTAAATTTTATACTCTAAAGCCCAGACATATTTAAGCTATACAATTGTACCTAATTAATGTTTTAATAAATGTGTAAAAACTCGTACTATTGCATGCTATGGCCAAATGAGTGTTACTAAATATTATAATTATATGTACAACGTGTTTTTTTTATATCCCATAACTCTAGGGTATGATTGAGACCATATCAAAGAATCAACTGGCATATGAATCATGTTTCAATCATCCTTTTTTTTTTACTATCATACAAAATAGTTCGACAAAGTCACGATGATTAATGTAAAACACCCTTACGTGAAAGAAAAGTGACGTTAGAAAGAAGATTCGTCGTACTGGTGACAATTTTTGAACTAATTAGGTAATAAAAATAATATTAATAATGCTTAATAATAATATTCCACGACTATTCACACAACGCCATCTAGTCCCAAGCTAAGCAGAGCTTGTGTTACGGGTACTAAACAACTGATGATTTAATTATGATTGATGATATCTCCGAAACTATGCATTTTTGGACCATCTATTGTAGGAGTTTTAGTATTATTTTTACCTACAGAATATAACCCTAGAGTTATGGGATATCAAAAAAAATACCTTGTATAAAAACTTCATGTACCTACCATATTTGATGCAATGAATGAAATAAATAAATCGTTTGAGGTGTTAGTGACTTTCTTAATGAAAGCATAAAGAAAGTCACTAACACCTGAACGTGTTATTCTGTGAAAACTTCTTGACTTGGCTGCTCTTAGATTATATGATAAAAACTATAGTAATCCATTTATTTACCTGCGTCAAATTTCACGTGGGAGGGACAGATGTCATCTAACTATAAATTGTCTAACTTCACTGAGGTCTGTCTAGACTGTTATGCTTTTGTTTTGATGCAATTTTGTTTTTAGGTATGCAGAATGTTTTGACTTAATTTAAACTTAAAAACAAAGATAACGAGTCACCGCAACACAACCTATGTATTTGAAGAATTACCCTCATATAGTTATACGGTATGTTAACTCTAAATTTTAGTATTTACTTATGTAAAAGTGATTTGTAATATTTAGAAATAAATGAATTACCGTAATGTTTTGTTCAAATACTTTTTTATATAGACTTTTATCTCACGTTATGGTAAGCCATGGTGTGGTCGGCGATAGAGAACGCTGCACTATGTGTAATTATATTCAGTTACGACTTCAAAAACCATTTATTTATAAATCAATGAAAATTACTCCCTATTCTTTTAATGATAATGTTGTACCTGTC
Organism: Euplexia lucipara; assembly: GCA_921972225.1. Classification (NCBI taxonomy): domain Eukaryota; kingdom Metazoa; phylum Arthropoda; class Insecta; order Lepidoptera; family Noctuidae; genus Euplexia; species Euplexia lucipara. Next base: position 1,778,319 of record OV179147.1, on the reverse strand, counting down.
GATCTTAAGTTTTCTTGGTCTGCTATTATTATAGGAACCATAATAGACTTAATGTATAATAAGAGTACTGTAGGGTCAAAGGAACAAAGTCATTTTCTTGCTTTAGAATATAAGATTCTAAGTTAATAGCATAAAGTTTAGTTGAAATATTTCATGAAATTTTTGTTTAAGGTCTTTTTGTATCTATGTTTTGCTATTAATCAACATTTTTCATTCATGCACTTAAAGTTGATAATAATTATAGCAAAGCATACTTGAATAAAATTATATCGATTCCTTGGCCATTTTTTGGCTCAAGTTAGCGCTTACTGAAACCTAATTTCATCCAGGTACGCATGTATGTTTGGTTAAAGTTAAAAAAGACAGCAAAATTCAAAACCTGGTCCTTACTTGAAGCCTGAACCAGCTATTTGAGCTAGGTCTAGACTTTATAGAGGATAGCCGCCCGTATGCCCCTTTGCCATAAAGCTTATGATCGCTTATCAAACTGTAAAAATGCCTTGTTTTGTTCGATTTATTTTATTTGTCCTGAGTCTGGGTGTAATTTATCCATAATAATAGGTATGTATTTAGAATATAACAAATGACACTTTAATCTTTAATTATCCTGTATAATTGACATTATGTAGTATGTTTTATGAAGTTTCTGTTATTTGCTTTGGATTTGTATGAATAAAACTAATTAAATTTTATTATTAATGATGAAATTTTGCCAGAAAATGTTCTATTAAAGCTCTGTAATTTGCATGCCTCGAGATGTATTTTTTTTTATTATTACTGATAGGCACGCGTTTGACCACTATCTCACCTGATGGTAAGCGATGATGTGGTCGACGATGAAGCACGCTTGCCTAGAAGCAACCTGTTCACTCTTGACTTGAAGACCCCTAGGTTGTAGCTATCAGGAAACACCGACACCGGCAGGGAATTCCACTCTTTGGATATGGTTGGACTATGCAACATTTTTTCATCAACTTTATGTAATTACCCATATTAGCAAATAAATGACTATGATTATGATTAAATTATATAGTTCTATGTATATCAGTTGTCTAGTACTCATAGCACAAGCTCTGCTTAGTTTGAGACTTGATAGATTTGTATGAAAGGTGTGGAACAATTATTTATTTAGTTTATTTTTATTTATCTTCTACTCTTTTAATTAATCAGGCCTGGTATCTGGGATTCCGGTAGTGGACGAGTTAAGAGATCATATCTTAAAAAAAGATGAATATAAAAATACCGGGCTGGTATCCGCAACTCCACGTCAAAGCTCGTATTTTGCACGAGAAGCAGAAACAACAGAGCACCTAGACAGCATCTCAGCATCTGTCTGGCATTACTGCTGGCGCAGCCGTGAGACATGCCATTTGTGTGTCTCTTTTTTGTTATTATGATTTTTACTGTCAAAGTCAAAGTCAAATCGTTTATTTCAATTAGACTCATAACAGGCACTTTTGAACGTTAACTTACAAAATAAAATAAATTATGAGAATGATTCTAGTTGCACATTCCAAATGGTAGTTCCGTATGGAGAAGAATGTGCAAGAAACTCCATACTTACTCTTTTAAAATAGGATTAGGTACAATACTTCGTATACAACAATCAGATTTTATGTGAGGACGATGCACCTAGAGTAATAAGAGCTATACTGAGATAGGTATATAAAAAATAAGCAATGGACTCGATAAAAAGATATGTTGGTAGATACATTGTACTCACATATTAACAAAAATACACAATACACTGTAGAATGTTATTAAAGGAGATACTCATTAAATAAACAAATGAATAAAGTTAAAAACAAACAGCAGATCAGTGTGTGAGTTCAGAGAAAAAAGCAAACAAACAAAAATTTAAGTACTTTAGCAGCCAATTTGATTTTGTCACTGTGCGTATCCAGCTGATGCCAATAAATGTATTTTCTTTCTTTCTTTCTTCTTTATTTCACCTCATCTGCTACGATTCTTAGAAACTTATTTTGCTTCGTTTACGTTCATACCTATAGCCATACAAGCACGCCAGTTTCGGCTTTGTACTAGATTTCTATGAAGAACATTTATTTATTTATTATTTATTTATTTATAAAAACTCCCTTGCAACACTATCCTTACATGTTTTCCCAATGCGATAGTGCGGTCCTTAACAATCTACTTATAAGTACTACCTTATTACTAACATTGACAAAATAATTCAAACACATAAAAATAAATTTAAAAATAGTTTCTAAATTTAACAAACATTAAAAAATTAAAAAAAAAATGACGTGTGGCACTCGGAGACTGCCGCGGTAAAGCTATTGCATAGCATTTTTATCAACTCCTCTCCTCTCCCCCTCCTCATTCCTCCCCTCCCCCTCTCCCCTCCCTCCCTCTACTCCACACCTCCCCCGCCCCTCCTCTCACCTCTCCTCTCACCCCTCCCTCACTTTCCCCTCCCGTCCCCTGCCTCTTCCCTCCACCCCCCTCCACATCCCTCCCCTGCCCCTCCGTCCCCTCTCACAATACCCTCTTCCCTCTCTCACAATCTCCCCCAGGGGCAAACAAATCCTGGCTTTAGTAAAACAATCGCCTTGTACCAACAACCGCTTCAGCCTGCAACATCACCCTGTATCTCAAACAACGCGATCAATCAATATTTAGACACCTCATGAATAACACCTTTCGTCCGGAAAGTTTAACAAAAGATATATATTTTCTTCCACCAAGCCGGCCCATCGAGTATCTAGCAAAGATTGATTGATCTCAAATAAATATGAATAAACACAAAATATAATGGAGTGGACCGTCTTATTTAAATTTTGGAAATAATTTTTTGCTGTTTTTGGAAGAATAGAATTTATTTGGTGGAAAGTAGATCAGTCGATGAGATTGATCATCAATTCACTAAATTTTGCTAGTTATAAACATTACTTTGCTTAATAAAACATATCATCACGCCTGATTTCTTAAAAGGGTTAGACAGTGGTATACCTATTAGTGCATCCACGTTTGGCGCTAAGTAGGTATGTTTACGCTACTACTGTGCTTTTCACTGCGATCCTGGGTTCGATCCCCGAGTCGGGCAACGTGTTATTGAATTTTTCCATCTGGAATCTCAGTAGCAGCCCGGGGTCTGGATTTGTGCCCGATTGATGGCTATTGCCATCAATCGGGCACAAATGGCATTGTCATTGTCAATGCCATTTGTGTCATGGCATTGTCCCAGTCCCACGGGGGCTAGGCTATTGCCTGGCCCCCGTGGGACTTAAACATAACTGGCAAAATGTGGGTGAACTACCAGGTTATCCTCTGCCTAGCCCTTCGGGGATTACAGGCCTGACGTTATGTTTAAGTAAGATAATAGGCTGCTGTTGAGAAATTCCAGATGAAAAAACCAAACAAGAATAATTTAAAAAATCCAATAATTCTTAACCTAACCGGGAAACCAACCCCAGGACCTCGAAAAAATGGTAATGTTAATAAAGAAATAAAAAAGTAAAACGAAGTAAATACAAACCGCCTTTTTTCCATGGTCGTAAGCAGAAATTACAGAGCGCAGTTTGCTACGATTCTTCCAGACTTCTTTTGCTTCGTTTACATTCATACCTGTAGTGTAGGCACACGCTGGTTGCGAATACTACGCACCTGACCTTTCTGAAGGACATCATCAATAATCTTCCCTCCCAGCGTTCCGATTAGAAGAAAGATAAAAATGCTAATGTTAAAATTAATATTTTTTCTATTCTTAGCTGAGGTTATTAAGAAACATCAAAGTAGACAGTGCAATTTACATCGAAAGTGCAGAGCCAATGTTAAATTGTTGCTAGCCGCAGCTTCTAAAGAATATATCTCTCGCTGGTTCGTCAAAGCGTCGCAAAACCAATTTAAAGTTGTTGCTGTGTTTATTAAAACTCTTTTAGTGTTCCGCAGAGCACTTGATAGAAAAACGTGGTTGCTTTCTGTTTGTATGTCTATGTTTTACAATGCATTTTATGTTTCCTTAAAACATTGTTTTTAGATACCTAGGTACCATCGTGGGATCACTCTGTACCTATTTTAAAAATAAGTTGTCTATCTGGTTTTGGTGTTTATTTCGTCTCCAACTTTTGTAAAGTGGATTGTGATTTCGTGGATGTATTTTTATTTTATTTTTTATAATTTTAACTGTATGAATCTTTTAGTTATCTGAAATAAAGGAATTTTATTTATTTTAAGTTTATTGTTTTCTGTGCGTGTCCTAGATATTGGATTAAGAGCACGTGACGCCGCGACGATCATATTTTATAAAAGCTGAAAATTTATCTGCCTATGTCTCCAATTATGTAGACGTAAGAACGATCTCCGAATATTGAGTTTGAAGCATGATTGTTTTGGCAGAACAATATCAGGTAGCACAGGTGTTTGGCAATGACGTATGATAAAAAGGAGCGTTATGCAAGAACGTCACGGCACTCGAAAACAGTGAATAATCAGTGAAATATCGATAGCTAGATAGGTACTTAAACACAAGAAGAAAGGGAAAGAAATGTCATTAATGGAATTCCTGTTATTAGAAAGAGATAAAAGTATTATTTTGTTGCTTTATCATTTTAATGTCACGTCCTGCCAGTGGTTTGTACGCTACTAAGTCGTTGTACGGTAATTACCTTGCATTCATGTTGCCATTACAGAGCACGGCATGTATTCCCACAGGAACGGGATCAACGCAGGTGAAATCGTGTTATGTATATTATTTAGGGAAGTACCAAAAGATGTTTCTACAGTTGTCAGCAAGTTTCGATAATACTTACGGCTTGTCAGACATATTAAAGTCTGCAAACACTGCAAGTTCAGTTCACCGGTCATACCAATGGACTACCATCATCATCATGATCAGCCCACAGTAGTCCACATAGACTTCCCCTAATGCCTTGTCTTCAGCTTGCCGCGTCCAGCATCTGCCAGCAGTCTTTCGCAGCCATCATCCCACCTTTTTTTTTAGGGCTTGGACAATCCTCATAGATGTCCCCCACCCCGGGGAGGGTTGAGGGGTCTGTCAGACTCTTACTGAATAAAAACCACACCGTGTTCCTTCTCACACCTGCACCGGGAGTTACGGGAACAGAAGATACTTCCGCGATCCCGGGCCTCGCCAAGTAAGCGAGGGGATTGAGGTGTCAGACGCCCCTCGCGACGTCTAAGAGCACGACGAGCCGCCACCTTGGGTCCATGTACGTGGGGGGCGGCGGACGTCCCCGTGTCCGTCGCCCCTGGACCCATTCAGGGGCTGGAAGGGGGCGATGTCCAACCTCCGCCTGCGCCCGGTGCGTCTACTGCGGGCCGGGTGGTGTGGAGTTGAGCTCCCTCTCCCTTTCCGCAACCTCCTTCTGCGAGACGACAGGCCATCACCCTACCTAGCCGGAGGACCTCGTACACTATGTTTGCCAAGTCGCGGTCTCCACCCAAAAACACATATTACCCTGCAGTGGTCGGCTAGCCTATCACTAAGTACACTAAAAAACCCTACCTGCCCTACCTGACTGGACTTTAAAAGAGACCATGACCCCTGAGTTTCTTTCGGCATTCTTCTCAGGGATCAGTCACTTTGGAAATGCAAATTGCATTTAAGAAAAAATTACATGTAATAGTATCTGGGAAGATCTACTTAAAGAAGTAAATAAATATCATTTCATTTCATTTCATTTCCTGCCCTAAATCAAAATAATCGACCACTCTAGTCCGAATTCGATTAAACCTAACACGACGACAAAAATGAAGTTTAAGTATACGTCTAATTACCAAAGTTCCGAGCTAAACCATTATAAAGTATTGAAAAATGAGCGCTGATATTCGATCTTTGCTTAAGAACAAAGTCATTTTAACTCGGATAGCGTTTGCCCGGGGATTAAAAATAAAAGATGCGAGACTGGTTTTAAACTATAGTTAAGATAAGCTAAGTTTCTGTTGCGGCCACTAAGGCCAGTTTATAGAAAGTTCTATCAAGGTTTTTTTCCTTTGAAAATAAGTTTATGTACGAGCTATGAATGTGAAATAAGTAATAGTTTAAGTTGAAAGTAAAGTAGCTGCTTTGTGGTTTGCGTTCCGTTATTATAAGTTGATGGTTTTTTGTCCACTGGACTGTAAGACCTATTTTAAAGTTTCTTTTAAAAGACGCAAACAATATTGCATAATAATTAGTACCAGCCTGTTACTGCCCCAATTAAAGAAAGACTATTCTCGTAATGAGAAAGCAAGAACTCTAATCACGCACTTTATCAAGGAACAGACTTATACTACATCATTAAGACCAGTTTATGCAAAACGGTCTCAACACTCACAATGACAGTTTTGAGAAAAGCCGTTCTATGACAAAAATTGTGAATATTTTTAATAGAAACAAAATATAAACTCATTTCCTATAAGCAAAACTGAGGGGTTGGTCTCTAATTAATTTAAATAAATTAACAAGAAACCACCCACCATCCCACGATTTTCATCAATACCCATTATATAAATGAAAAAGAAATTAATCGGTACAAATTGTAAATAACAATTATCAAAAATGATTAAATATAAAGAAAAAAAAATGCTTTTTCTCAAAACAGTCATTAGCTGGGTTAATAAAGTTTTGCAAAAGTTAGTAAACCAGGATTCTTCACGTTATTATCTTTAGCAATGTCAATAATATCTAAGGTAAACTTAGAAAGTACATAATAATTGAAAAACTCGCATTGGTTGAACAATATTTGACTATTTGAGCAACTTAACATTCATAAACATTTTGAATCTCACTTACTATGTGTTTGCTCTCATAACAAACTGCATTTACGAACCAAATCGATCACCGTAAACGCAATAGACTCATAAAACCGATTCAAAGGCAACGTGATCGAAACGTAAACCATTACCTCCCAAATATGTACGTTACGTGTTCTTTCAATAACAAAACAAGCGTTGTAACACGTGATAAAGTCGTTTTCACGAAAACAGACAAAGGTGGAACGGCAGAAAAGAATCAAGTCACGAGACACGAATCGCAATCCGTGTTAAGTCTCCCTTTTGCGATTCGGGGTTGTTAGCGCGTAAAGCTGAGCTTAGACGAGCCATTTATTCAGCAATCATATTTGGCAACAGTTGCAAAAAGTAGTGGAGCATATTGTTGGAGCCTATCAAAGCGATTTAAAGTTTTTTTTAATATATACAACGACTGGCAATATATACAATAAAAAAGCGTTCAAATGAAAGTCGCCAAACAATAAACCTAATTTCCTATTACGACTGCTAAAATCACCAAACATTTGGGAATCCAGAGGACCCAACACAAGCACACGATGTAAACCACCTAACGTAGTTTTAACAATTAAATACTGTGTAACAGTTTACTTAATATGCTTCAAGCTAATAAAATTATTGGTGTCACTCCGTAATTATTTGTGGATTCAACTAAATACAGTAAAGCATGGCAATAAAGTAGAAAGTAAATATTGCAAGTGGATATTTCGCTACCCTGATGGTGGACATCTTATAGAATAGAATAGAAAAGAAACATATTTATTCAGCACAGACACAAGCGCACAGCAACAAAGAAAACAGAAGTAATAAATAGCAGGTACACAAATAGCGCTGAGCGTGCCCATGCCGAAAGGGTAACCATCTCAGCATTTGCTGGGCGTCAGACACCCAGCGCTGGTTTTCAGTTGGCACCCCGCAGTGACACACGGACGAAGGTAAATAAAATAAACATAATAAATATTTTTAAATAAAATAAATCGCAAATAAATACAGGCATACATACATTCGGTATCCATACGTACCTACGTTACTAAATGTTTTAGGAACAAATTCATTGTGCGTACAGCTAAGGAGTGGACGAATTCCCAGCCGGAGTCTGTGTTCTCTGATAGCTACGACCAAGGGGCCTTAAGTCAACAGTGAATAGGTTACTTCAAGACAAGCATGCTTCATCGTCGACCACATCATCGCTTACCATCAGGTGAGATAGTGGCTAAACGCAAGCCTGTCAATAATAAAAAACAAAATGTTTTTTTCATTTTTAAAGTATCCTGTCTGCGCAACCCTTAACAGTAGGGGAGGGAAACAAAGACACACACACGTTCAAAGGCGCGCGTGTTACAGACGCCATATTGACTAGTTTTAGTGCAAAGCTTGCGCTTAATTAAGACTTCTACGCTTGACACATTTACAAAATTAAGGTTTTGTTTTAAAGCAGACTTCACTTGGCGGTTGATTCTTTTATGTTAAAAAACATGAGGGCACATAATTAGTAAATAAACGGGTTTTATAATAATTTTGTAATTTTTTCAAAGCATGAGACAAAATCAAATAACAGTTAGTATTGTGATATCGCGGCGACTGCTAGTAATCAATACTGGCCTGTTGGTTTAGTAGTTAGTGACCCTGACTGCTATGCTGGAGGTCGTGGGTTCGATTCCCACCCAGGACAAATGTTTGTGTGATGAGCACAATCATTTGCTTTGTGTCTGGGTGTAATTTATCTATAATATGTATGTATTAAGAAATATATAAGTATGTTTATCAGCTGTTTAGCTTTAGTACCCATTAGACAAGCTCTCAAGCTTAACTTGGGACTAAATGGCGTTGTGTGAAAAGTTGTGGAATATTTATTATTTATTACATATTTTTTAACCGACATCAAAAAATGCGAAGATTCTCAATTTAAAACAAATTATAAACACACTAATTAAAAATTATATAAAACTTATACCAACAAAGTAAAAACAATAAGATTAAAATGGTAGTATTCAGGATGCCTAGCTTTTGCAGAAGCTTTACCATGCACACATAAAAATTTTAACCCTATCGGCAAATTTATCACAGTTTGGGTTGACGATATTTTAGTGAACATAAATTAATCTTAATGAGGATAAAGCCGGCTCGCGTTGCGAAGTGACAACGGGTACTAACAAGACAGGAGGCAGGACTACTGCGCTTGAAGTAACCTCTTGATTTCCTCCTTCTCCCAGCTTGGCAGGCGGCAGTAGGTACGAGTACTTACAAGTACTCCGCATGCAATTGTTATTCTTTGTTCCTGTTTTGAACATTTTGGGCCTGTTTTATTTTTTAAGACAACGCGATGTTGATTTGTTTTTAGTGGTTTGCGTCTCAAAGCTAAGGGACTTTTTCGAAGTATTTCCCTGTTCAGCAGCTGATTCTATGAAGTACTTAGTAATGAAATTAAATTGGAAAAATAAGTAAAATAACCAGCAAGAAATAATATTTTCACATCAATATATTTTTTATTTCAAAGTCAAAGGCAAAAGCGCAGTTTTCAACTATAAACTTAATGTTACTAACAAATAAATTAATTGAAATAATAATTATTTTAAAATATTACAGTGCACAATAGCAATAACTCTAAAGCTAAAGCTGTATAAATGATACCAGCCAAAAAAAAAAATACATTTTACTTCCATAGTCACTATATAAATACTAGTGTTTTAACAAATTCAATTTGCCATTTAATACTTGAAATTTTCTGGCTATCAAAATAAAAAAGGCATTAAATTATTAGCCCAAACGGAAAGTTTTACTTCGCTATCATAATTGCAGTTTCAAGTTGCTTCGCCTGATTTTCAGAAGGCTAAAATAGGCAATTAGTGACCGCGAGTATTTTTCAGATTAAGCTGAAGTGTTATTTCGCTGAAATGAAAATACGAATTAAAATTAAAAATAAAACACAAAAACGCATTGCTCAAAAGTTACAACTTTTGACCAATACTGTTTTTGTTTTATTTGGGTAGGTGTGTACGAATATAAAGTACCTATACAAGGTGGAAAAAAATATGGAGCCTAGGTAAACTACTTTAAATCCTCCTTCCAGGGACAATTGATTCATCCATTCTGTATAGCAAGACAAGATTATTGAGAAAATGTATTTCTGCCTCTTTTACTCTTGCTGCTGGATTTCATTATTGTGTTTTTGTCTCAATACTATTAAGTCTATTGCTTATGTCTAATTCAAATGGCGCAACTTTGGTCTAAACATCACTTTGTCACTTGGTCTTAGTTAAATTAACCAGTGATGAAGTTCAAAACTGCAATAAAATAAATTAAAAAGAAAGTCTCTAAAGGTCTTATTATTGGCATGCGTGTTTTTGCGCCACACGTTCACGTTTCAAAAATTCTGCTCTACGTGCGGCCCGCAGCACGCATGCGGGCCAGACTCGCATGCGGGCATACATACGTATGACAATACAAGACCTTAACTATCCGACTACAGGGCCAAGACCTCTTGCGCCAACCCACGTGCATTTGGCACGCACGATAAAAAAAAACGTGCAACTTTGATTTTAAAAGCAAAAGAAAACTTGTTTTCAAACTACATAATAGTTGTTTACTTTCACAACATAACGTAAAGGGGCTTTTTATAGTCATACATGTTAGGGGCCAAAACCTTTCGTGTCATACATGTGTTTACATAATACAAGCAGACGGTTTCAACCGCGTAGGTTCCGTTCCTGTGGGAATACAGGGATAAAAAGCCTATATGTTAATTCAGGGTGTCAGCTAACTCCATAACAAATTTTATTTAAATCCATTGAGTAGTATTTACGTGAAAGAGTAACAAATACCCTCTCAAACTTTCGCGTTTATAATATTAGTAGGATATGTGGATACTAAAATCAGATTCTTCAAATTGAACCTCACAGGGATAGCAGAATACCACTAGAAAATCGAAATCGATCACAATCTCTGTAATACGGCCAGAGTCCGGGGAATCATCAACATTTAATCCGTCCACATGCGTCTGGCGACTTAACCGATTCAATAGTCACTCAAGCATCGTTCGTCGGACGGACCGGTATGCAATTTCACACACCGATACTCACTGATATTGCTAACTGTACGTTCTTAGCAACACGTATGACAAAAATTTCTGGTAGACAGACAGGACGCCATGATTCCAATGCGTAGCAAATATCGCGCATCGGTGAGCATGACAGCGATGCTTTGTCTGTTTCGAAGGCTTTCATGTGAGATTTTGGTTGGGTTTAATTTTGTATTGATTATTACTAGAGCTGGAGCTCTTCTTTCAGTCGTAAGTTATTCCATCCAGAACAGAATAAGGACAATGGCAAGTTGTTACAAAGGGTTGCACTGCGTACACAAGAAGCGTTACGCGTGACCGTCAGGATGACTGGACCAAACTTGGTAATGTCCTTAATAACTATCTGCTACGATTGTGACGCTGGCAGAATAGTCGACATCGGCCCAGTTGCCATAAGGAAAATAAAACTACCTATTGTGAAATATTTGCTACCTCTGCATAAAGAAATATAGCAAAATAATAAAGTGGCCAGCCATTCTGACGCCAGGATGATAGGTAGTAAATATTAACATTAACAACGCGGTTAATTCAACTATAAAACTATGAGAACTTGGAAGTGGTCAGCCATCTCATCAATTCTCATCGTACCTGTCGTGTATCTCAATATACCAGGAAACTACCCAAAATACTCCAAAAACAAAATCAGTAATCTTTGTAATGAACACTGACGGACAAATATACGACAACTTCAAGAAGCACTAATCGAATTACGCGACAGAACTAAATCAAAATACAGTCGACGTCAGAATAATTCAATGCTTAACTCCGAATCTAGTGTAACGACGGTACCGTGAAAATACGGGCAGGTGCATCCACCAAATTACGTGGCTTAAGGGTGAGCTTCCCACAGAGATGTGCGAGGAAGCAAGGAATGTGTGCTGCATACATGTATCACAGGATTTTCCTAGCATGAGGGTCAATGATCAATATCAATTTAAAGCCACCTCTGCCGATTATTATTAAGTGCCAAATGTTGCTTACTTGTTCGATGCCTAATAAATTAATAAATTATTATTATTTTTATTACATACATACCCACATTAATTATTAGGTACTAACGCCACTTTCTCATAGATGACAATAAAAAACATACAGTCAATACGTTACTCCATAAAAATAGGTTACACTTACCAAGCTTTAAGGTAATAATGCAGTCAACGTGCCATGTCAATTAACACAATTGCCAAAAAAAAAAAAAAAAGCAATAAAAAATCATATTTGAACGATAAATTTTAAATTAGGTAACTGCATGTATTTAATATTTTTTTCAAAATTGTACAGTAAAATTACAATATATAATTTAATTAAAACAGTATACTCTTCTTCTATGCTTCTTTGATGTGACTGACGGGATACAAATTAACGGTGGACATTCTGCATCGCGATGTTAAAGTTATCCGCGCGATTGAACATATTATATACCTAAGACTCCGACAACAATCGTCGGGCAGTAGTAGCCCACTACATACAACGGCCGAATGATCAGAGTGTCCTATTGGGTAGTACAGGTAGACCTCTGCTGTTCCCTTCGGGGATTTATAGGCATAGTGTTATTTAATATTACAGCCGTTCACACCACGTACCTACATCTTCCTCCCTCTTACTCTCACAGCTTATTTTAAAAGAGCCACAGTTTCACAGCTCCACTACGCCACCTCGCACCGCTCAGTTCCCTCGCTCATCTCATCCGCAGACACAACCTTAAACTTAATAGCTGTACGTATATGTCACTTGACGTAAGACCTCAGTGCTATGTGTCGACGTTCGCACCAAGTGGAATTTGGAATTACACCGCAATGGGTTCGCCTTCGTTTTAATCTGGCTGTAGGTACAATCTCCTTGTTTACCAGGGCTCGGTACAATGGAACACGTAAAACCGTGTAATTAATCAACTATGTGAGCTGTCTCGACTGTTGTAGATTTAAGACATGTGTTGGTACATTACCATTATTATTATTAACAGGTACGTATGTCATCTACAAAGTCACGACTTTTTCCCATGAAATTACAAAGCGCCATCTGCTATGGTTCTAACATACTTCTCACTAACACTTCTTGGTAAAAGAAGCAAGAAGTGTTAGAGATTTCTGTAAACGTAAACGAAAGCAAAAGAAATGGGATGTAAATAATCTTTATCTTTATCTTTATCTAAAGTATCGTAGCATGTAGTGGTTTCTGTAGTTTCTGCCGACCCACACGGGAATAAGGCGTAAGTTTGTTCACAGGGTAGGTGGATGTGCTGGCCTCTAGCACATCCAGCTACCATGGTAAAATTTCTTAGATAGTTTTTCCACTTTAATACAAGTGAATAAGGTTTATGTTCATTTGGGAAAATTATGCGCTATGTTAGTTTATCTTGTAAGAGGATTTCATTGGTGTTGAAAGAATCATTATCAAAAATGAATGTGAAGACCTATCAATTTTACTTGGTAATACCTTTTTAACGCAATTCAATTTAAAATAAACGTTCGTAAAATATTCTGAACCGAAACACTTATTTATAGTAAAAGTATGTACACAACAGGTACAGTAAAAATAAGCAGACAATAATACAATAATTCAAAGTCAGTAGTATGTACTAACATTATAATTTTTATTCAATCTCATCAAGAACACATTATTCTAACTATTAATTTTGTTGTTATAACAAGATTCTAAACCCAAACACAAACATAATGCTTACCTTATAAATCCTTCATCAGAGCATCTCACTGACAGACAGAACATTCTCTAAAAAACAAAAACAAAATTGAATTTATACCCAGTCGCGTTTAAAGGCAAGTAATACATAGTACAGGGAGGGTTCGGCTTAAAGTCAAGGGATGGTGAATATTCCCAGCAAGTTTCGTATACTCGTCGACCTCTTGCGACATATTGATATTACCTCACCGCCGTCGGAATTCGCAATTGCACAAACGTGTAGCGGGACGAACCGTTGTACGCCAGAATGACAATTGTTCAAGACCGTCCGAAGCGACAGCTCAAACACAATAAAGTACGCGAAATTCACCTATTCGAGAAACTATTCAAATGTTTCTGCTCGTGACAAAATGTTGGGAACGCTACGCTTGGAATGTCTCGACTAATTGTTGCTGCAATGAGCGCCGCCGCTGTGTTGCAGTCTTCATAAAAGCTTACCTGTGTTTTTGGTTCGGCTATTTAACACGTTGGCTGCCATACGAGTATACTCGTAGTAACTTTTTTTTTATGCCCATTGCCACCATACAAAATGGTAGGTACGAGTATACTCGTAGTTGGCAATAGAACCTAGTTCAAACTACGAATTAACTCGTAGTATGGCAATGAGATAGGATTTTTAGTACCTTATTACCAACCAATTTTTTTTTTATTACCAAAAAGGGAATGTCCGGGATCAATCTTTCAGACCAAATGCTGTCATATTACTTCAGCTCTTAGAAAGACGTTGTTTTGGTACAAAAAACTAGCGATACACATTTTTGAAATCTACATTCACAACGCCTGCATGATCCACAATCAACAAACCGACCTTCCTCCGGAAAAGAAATTGGATGCCCTTTCGTTCAAAGATGAAGTCATACTCATAAAACATCTTTTAGGCGATATGTCAAGAGATAATTTTCTCTTTTAGGCGAAAAATTTGCAAAGTATAGTCATCACGAGCAGAAAAAACGAGAAGGATTACAAGTACTACATTGTTTAGAGCGTCTACCACCCACACAAAAAAAAACAAAAACTGACGAAACCGTGTCGTGCATGCAGAAAAGAAAAAAAAACGCAAATAAACAATTTATTATTTTTCGGGATGTACTGAAAAAACTGCCTTATACATAGAAAATTGTTTTAAAACATATCAATTCTTTTTGATTTCATAGTGATGTACCCAAAAAAAATTCTATTAAACTTTTTTTTCTGATTAAATAATGTTTTACTCCAAATGCCAAAAAATGTAACCCCGCCCTCCGTTCACTGCCACTTGTCTAGAATTCGTTAGAAATCGCATACAATCAACTACGAGAATACTCGTAGTTGGCAGTGGGGCCCAGATCTTGTACTACGAGTATACTCGTAGGTTGGCAGTCAACGTGTTAAAATAAACATTTTGATCTATATGTGGTCGTTTTTAGGTAAATTAAACTTTATTATTCATTTTCGTTTTTACTGTAAACTAGTGAAATTAGCAGACGTTGTCCTGCCCGAACTTTGCTTTCGTACCCGATCGAAATGCCACTACTAGGTTCAATTGTAAATCTAAACCATCTATATCTATATCTATTCTATATATCTATATCTATATCTATCTTCTATATATATATATATACTTATAATAAATCTGTAGAAGTAAAATTTCTGTACATTGAAAATATCAAAAAAATAAATAGCAGGGGGTGTTACTAGACCGACACCGAACCCGAAAATATGATTAAAAAAATTTTTGTCTGTCTGTCTGTCTGTCTGTCTGTCTGTCTGTCTGTCTGTATGTTCAGGTATCACGCAAAAACTACCGGTTCGATTACGATGAAACTTGGTATACTTATTCCTTAATATCCTGGGCACCACACTGGGTACTTTTTATCCCGGAAAAACAAACTTAATTTTGCGGTTCGATCCCTAGACCCGACTACTGTACCAACCGCAAATAATAAGTTTGTTGTAGGTTACGTCACCCGCAGTGGAGTTCACCAAGGGGCGCTGCACACGGCTAAGATATTATAATATTTTATCTTAAGATACAATATCGCTCGCTATACAATTCAATGGGCTATCACACACTACGAAGATAATTATGTACATTGAATATACATTCAAAATTAATATTGGAGGATGATTGGTGATCGATACTGATGCCAAAAATGCAATCAGTAAAAGTTTTGTCTGTCTGTCTGTATGTGCACGCATAGTTCAGAAACTATTCTAGGGATTTTAACCAAACTTGGTACGGTTGTAATCAATACGCCTGGGCAGGTTGATCTTAGTCTCAGTTGTTTTACACATGGTCATTTGTACGGCGCTCTTTCCCGGGTCAATGGTTCCAGAAATCTTTATGCATAGGTACATACCGGAAGGATCAACTTTGAAAGTAGTCTATCCGGAAGTATTATGCTAAAATTATTACGTTTATAGGTATATCAACGCACAGCCCAAACCGCTGGTATTAGAGACATGAAACTTGAAGGGGTGTTCTTAGTGAAGAGTAAGTATCCACTAAAAAACGATTTTTGGAAATTCAGCCCTTAAAGGAAAAACATAAGGGACGGAAGTTCGACATCCACGCGGGCGAAGCCGCGGGCAAAAGCTAGTACTTATAATAAATCTGTAGAAGTAAAATTTCTGTACATTGAAAATATAAAAAAAATAAATAGTAGGGGGTGTTACTAGACCGACACCAAACCCAAAAATATGATTAAAAAAATTTTTGTCTGTCTGTCTGTCTGTCTGTCTGTCTGTCTGTCTGTCTGTCTGTCTGTCTGTCTGTCTGTATGTTCAGGTATCACGCAAAAACTACCGGTTCGATTACGATGAAACTTGGTATACTTATTCTTTAGTTTCCTGGGCACCACACTGGGTACTTTTTATCCCGGAAAAGTATGTACAATAAAAAACAAACTTAATTTTGCGGTTCGATCCCTAGACCCGACTACTGTACCAACCGTAAATAATAAGTTTGTCGTAGGTTACGGTCGCTGGCTCGGGAGGAGGCACGGCTCCCTGTCGTTTCGGGTGACGCAGGTACTTTCCGGGCACGGTTGCTTCGGAAAGTACCTGTGTCGCATAAACAGGGAGCCGGACGCCCGGTGTCACCACTGCGTCGACTGTCGGGAGGACACGGCGCGGCATACGCTGGCAGAGTGTGCCGCTTGGGAGGAGCCGCGCCGTGCCCTCGTCTCTGGAGTAGGCAGTGACCTGTCGCTGCCGGCCGTGGTCGAGAGGATGGTCGGCAGCGTCGAGTCCTGGGACGCGGTGGTGTCCTTCTGCGAAACGGTCATCTCGCAGAAGGAGGCTGCGGAAAGGGAGAGGGAGATCACCTCCACTCACCCTGCCCGCAGCAGACGCACCGGGCGCAGGCGGAGGGCGGACAACGCCCTCTTCCAGCCCCCCTGAATGGGTCCAGGGCGACGGACGCGGGGATGTCCGCCGCCCCCACGTACATGGACCCGAGGTGGCGGCGCGTCGTGTTCACGCGCGCCCCTCTTAGACGTCGCGAGGGGAGTCTAACACCTCACTCCCCTCGCAGACTTGGCGAAGCCCGCGGGGCCGGCACCAGTCGGGGGTCGCGGAAGTATCTTCCGTTCCCGTGACCCCCGGCGCAGGTGTGAGAAGGAACACGGGGTGGTTTTTAGTCAGTAAGAGTCTGACAGACCCCTCCGCCTCCCCGGGCGGGGGACATCCATGAGGATTTTCCACCCCTAAAAAAAAAAAAAAAAAAAAAGGGGCGCTGCATACGGCTAAGATATTATTATATTTTATCTTAAGATACAATATCGCTCGCCATGCAATTCAATGGACTATCACACACTACGAAGATAATTATGTACAGACGAGCACGTCAAGTTACCCCAATGTGTCAAATTTCTTTGATCGTTTTTCAACTTTATGGTAAACAGAATAAGGTTCATATTCAATTGGGAAAAATTGACACATTGGGGTAACTTGATGTGCTGGCGTCTTACATTAAACATATATTCAAAATTAATATTGGAGGATGATTGGTGATCGATACTGATGCCAAAAATGCAATCAGTAAATGTTTTGTCTGTCTGTCTGTATGTGCACGCATAGTTCAAAAACTATTACAGGTATTTTAACCAAACTTGGTACGGTTGTAGGTAATCAATACGCCTGGGCAGGTTGATCTTAGTTTCAGTTGTACGGCGCTCTTTCCCGGGTCAGTAGTTCAAGAAATCTTTATGCATAGGTACATACCGGAAGGATCAACTTTGAAAGTATTCTATCCGGAAGTAATATGCTAAAATTATTACGTTCATAATATATCAACGCACAGCCCAAACCGCTGGTATTAGAGACATGAAACTTGAAGGAGTGTTCTTAGTGAAGAGTAAGTATCCACTAAAAAACGATTTTTGGAAATTCAACCCTTAAAGGGAAAACATAGGGGACGGAAGTTCGACATCCACGCGGGCGAAGCCGCGGGCAAAAGCTAGTTCTTAATAAAGTAACTCAAACGAGTTATGTAAAAATATAGTGTGTGTAATCATAAGTAAGTAGATAGTTTGAAGAAACTTGTAACTAATCGCGAACAATTAAGTACCTAAGTAAGATTAAGTTCCTAATACCATTAAATATTCAATTTCAAGCCTATTGAAGATGTACCAAGTGTTACATCCAAGCAGGAAAAATCACATAAAAATCGGTCCAGTCGTTTAGGAAGAGTTTAAGAGAGTTTAAGTGCAAACACACGCACGAAAGATTTATATACATACAAGAAGAATAAAAAAAAAGAATCACGTAAATCGGTTCGTAAGTCAGAGTAATCGGTGTACCTACATACATAAAAAAACCGATAGAATTGAGAACTTTCTCCTGAAATCGGTTAAAACTAAAACATCAAGCACATCATCTATTCTACGAAAACTTAGGTAGACGAGTTCTTAAAATACACCAACATTTTGCTAGCTATATTGCAATTCTTTAGTTATAGGAGCGAGACTTTTTACAATAACTGGGAACAAATTCAGACTACGGAGTTATGACCAGTAAATTCCAGATGGATAAAGACCAGTAAAACTCTGCCTGACCTGGGAATCAAAACCAGGACTTCATGAGCAGCATCTGCTCTGGTCCGCTCGATCAAATAGGTGGGTGTATGCTTATTCGTGCCAATGTATGTGTATCATGAAGTATGTATGTCACGGCGATACATCGAGTCTAAATGTCGCATGACGTCACTAGCCAGTGCAGTTCATACTAGATAATGACGTTACAAGCCCCCTCTCCTCAACTTTAGTGAGCTTAATCTAAGCAGTTTTCCATGAACTTGAAAAAGAAAAAAATACGTGTCAAATATTTTCTTGTAGATGACGGACTAAAGACAAATTTTGTCAAATACCTCAGTATATCCTTGCCACAAGACATAAAATAACAATCATTGGGTAGTAAGGCTTAAATTAAATTTGCGAATTATGGGTGTGGGCTACAGGTACACCTCTGGCTTACCCTTCGGAGATTATAGGCTGATGAGGAGTGATGTTAGGGTGGGTTGAAGGCGTGTAAAATTTGCTAAATTTCAAAAGTATGTACTCAACGACTATAATGTACAGACGCCAGCACATCAAGTTACCCCAACGTGCTTATTATTATTATTAAGTTTTACTTTTTTTACACTACTAATACCACGATAAACATCACAGTATTTCTTTAGTTTCTTCCTCCTAGTTATTATTTTTGTCTATTTCTAATAAAGAGAAAATATTTATATTTAATGTTTGTATTTAACTAAAAAAATCCTGAACTGATTTTGAAAATTCTTCCACCTTTAGAAAGCTACATAATTAGTACCGAGTAACATTGTCAATATCATCATCGTCATATTTTATATTCAAAACTATGACAGGGTTTAGAGAATTTTAAAGTTTAACTTTTAAAGTTTGTCGTCTATAATAGGTGTGGAGGCACTACTTACAGCCT
This sequence comes from Euplexia lucipara, assembly GCA_921972225.1. Taxonomy (NCBI): domain Eukaryota; kingdom Metazoa; phylum Arthropoda; class Insecta; order Lepidoptera; family Noctuidae; genus Euplexia; species Euplexia lucipara. The sequence continues at coordinate 1,758,863 of OV179147.1, read as the reverse complement.
ACTATGGGTTAACAGAATCACACTTGCGTTATGGTGTCATTTTTTGGGGCCTCTCAACAGAAAAAGATACGGTGTTCAAGGCACAAAAGAGATGCGTGCGCTCAATATTTAAAATTAAACCAACTGATAGTTGCGTGCCTTATTTTATAAAACATAAAATATTATCTTTGCCATGTATATATATTTTAAAGGTAGCTATATTTGTTAAAACAAATTCACATCGATTTAAACGATTGGACGAAGTACTCCCGCGTAATAGGCGCGACAACAGCAGGATATGCTCTCATACGGCAAGGACAGCCCTCATGCGCAAAAGCGTTTTCTGTATGGCTCCTATCATATTTAATAAACTGCTTAAAAGTCGGAGGGAACTGCCCTTATCACTTTTTAAGAATAAACTGAGAATGTTTTTAATTAGTAAAGTATATTACAATGTTTCAGATTTTTTGAATGAGAAGGACTTTTCCATCCCGACTTCTAATATAAGTAATAAATAAATAAATATTTGTATAATAATTCGATAAGATAAATAATTTGCTCACTTTAACATTACTATTCTGCATGACATTGATAATTAATAATTCGATTTTACTAATTACAGTTTTAATTAAGTGTAATTATTGACATTCTATACTTTGTGTCTTACTTGACATCTGAAGATAAATTATTGTGTTATGTTTGTTTATGAATATTTTTTCTAATGTTCCTAATCATATTTGCACACCTCATATGGTAATAATACAGTGTACTTTATGAACATTCTGTAACATCCTCTGAACCTGTGTTATGCAATAAATGATTTGATTTGATTTGATTTAGACTACCACGATAAAAAACGCAAAAAATGTCTTCGGCGCCCTAGCTACAAGTATTTTGTCATGTACTCGAGACGCGTGGCGTGCTGGCAAATTTATATTTGTCATTTATACATGACTTTGGCGGTCAAACGGTTAAAAGAAAAAAGTACGAAATTTACACGGACGAAGTTGCTAGCGAAGTGCTAGTGATTAATAAAACTGAAGCAAAACGTAATTATTTCGTGTATCTGACAATATTATTTTAAATTACAACAGAAAATTCTTCGAAAACGATCATAATATTTGAATTTCGCTGCCACATATCTGTAAATTGATACTTTACTAACAAAACAACTGTCAACGTTATTTTCCAGTATCCACAATTTTTAATGATCCATGAATTCTGAGGAAACTTGTCTGAAACGCGACGTGTCTATGAAAATTTACAAGAAATAATGGGTCTCACTTTTTTTAATGACTTAGTATCGATTCCATCTTCTTCGACATCAAAGACTAGAATTCTGTGCGCCATTTTTATTCACAGATTTCTAAGAACTTCAAGAATAACCGAGAGATGCCTATACAAAGAGAGATAAAATATTTATAGCCATTATTGCAAGAAAGTATCAATGCGATTTTTAATATTTTGAAAATCAATGTACTGACAAAGAATATTTAATTAATTACTATTATGTACACGCCTAAAAAATAAACAAACAAAAGAACAGTAAAACAATTATAGGACATCAAAAAACTCATTCGCATCGGTGTCAACGGGAAAAGTACCCAAAAGAATGGCCGCATTGCCACGTTGTATGGCAACTGTTGTTGTTGTTAATTGTTGGCGATTGTTGTTGATTGTTGTTGTTGTTGTTGTTGTTGTTGTTCTTTTTTACTGTACGTGTATACCAGCCATAGTGTGTGTCAGCTGTTGCCAGTAGATGTATTTTCTTTCTTTCTTTCTTTATGTGGTCGACATGTTATTTAAGGCGCGGGCCCACCGCGGCGCATGCTGTGCACGGGCTCGCGGCGCATTTTAGCTGCGTGTATTAATTTGTTTGACAACGTGGGTCTACGTTTCCACTGGAGTACACGAATATGACCCACGACTATGTATAGCGTGGCACGGCGCACGGAAAGGCTACGTACGTGCCACTGCAATCCACGGACACAGGCTTCGCTGGAGAGGTGGGATGGGCGGGCAACACTGCAAGCGAGCGACGCCTGCAGTGTTGCCAGAAGGTTACTTTTGTAACCTTTTAGGTGATTTTTGAACTGCATTGGTTACTTTTAGGTTGCTCTAATACAAAGGTTACTTTTAGGTGATTTTTTGGAATTTGTAGAATTAATTTTTAATTTCTTACATAAAGGCAACGTAAAACGAAACACTCTTTTAGAATTTTTTGTGTGCCCGTGTCTCCAGTGGAAACGTAGACCCACGTTGACAGCGTTGAGCTATATAACCGCCTATTCGAGCAAGTCACGCGTGTATCAATGACGTCAATTCATGCGTAGCATCTCCGTGGGTTGCAGTGGACACAACCACATACATTTTCTTACAAAGCGAAGCTTAATACACGCGCGCAGCCTCTCCGTGCACCGCGGTGGGCCCGCGCCTTTAGTGTTAGTGTCAATCTGTTTTTAGCTTAAAAAATAATGAACAGAACAAAGTAAAAAAAAATAAGACAAATAAGAACTAAACATGGTTTTTAAATACATAGATACAGTTTTCAGCAATAATACTAGACGTTACTTGACAATGACAGCTCAATTCACTTCATTTCAATTCATTTACATTTTTACGGGAAAGGTTTTAGAATAGCACTGCTGAAAGGCATCATATTATATCACTAAAGATTAATAAAAAAAAACTTTTAGAAATTTACTAATCATTATTTAAAAATAAATATAGTTTCATTTTATTCAATAGATGGATTATTGACGAAAACAGGTAGCACCTGCGTAAACAAACCTCTTAAAATTATGACTTTAGGCTAAAAAACCTGGATTTAAACATTCTTTATTAAGTATTAAGTAAACAAAGAGATACTCAAAATAATAACACCTAATCTCATATAAGTCATAAAGACCTTTATTACCACGCCTCAAAGAATGGGTAGAAGAAATCACAGATCAGCTCTGTAGGTTGACAAAGTTACTTTGTAAAGGACAAAATGAGTTCTTTGTGTACACAAAATAGCATGATTGCTATCAAACAACATCCTTGGTTCGTTTTTTGAGAGTTCACCAAGTGGAAACGTAACAGTAAATCAACAGCGGTGGGTAGATGGCTCATAGTATGAAATTTTCTTTATAAAAGATGTAAATAAAAATTAAATACAGTGTAATTTTCCATTCTTTGAGGCGCCCTTTTGCAGGGGAAAAATGAAACCACAATAATGGGGACTGACAATTTAGGGACTGACCGCGGTGGGATGGTCTCGTTTGTCTTATTTACCTTGATGAATTAAATGCGAATGTGAAACAAACATACTTGATAGCTGCCTTGTCTTGACTGGCCTGTTGGTCTAGTAGTTAGTGACTCTGACTGCTATGCCTTAGGTCGTGGTTTAGATTCCCACTCAGGACAAAATAAATGTTTGTGTGATGAGCATGATCATTTGTTCTGTGTCTGGGTGTAATTAAATCTATAACATGTAAGTATGTAGGTATTTAAAAATATAAAATATAAGGATGTTTAGCAGCTGTTTAGCAGGTACCTATAAAGCTTAACATTTTACAACTTTTCACACAACGCTATCTAGTCCCATAGATAGCGTGTGTGAAAAGTTGTGAAATGTTTATTTATTTTTTTATTATTGCGATGCGTTAAGATAGCCTTTTTGACATTTGGCTTTTTATGGTACTTTGATTTGCCTGGCCTTTTCTTAATTAAGTTGGATTCGGCTTCCATTATAATCAGATGCAAATAAATACCAGTGTTTTACAGTAAGCGACTGCCCGTCAGACCTCCACAACCCTGCCTGGGTAAGTAACACGATCATCATCGTCATCATCATCCACAGCCCGACACGCGACGTTACCCACTGCTAGGTAAAGGCCTCTCTTTTCTGGTGCCAAGCTCCATGTCCTTGTAGCCCTTGGTTAAACTGCTTGTCAAACTTTTGGGCTTCTGAGTCACTTCTGACTACCTGTAACGACTGTCAAAGTTCTACAAAATATGACAGCTGGGACCAATGGCTTTCCGAGGCACCAAGGAGTCTTAGTGTACACCACTATTTTTTAACTAGCTCAAATAAAAATTGGGCTGCTACTGATCATATTTACGTACTTAATCAAAAGTAAAAAAACGAAATTCAATTTTTAAATATACCACAATTTAGTTAAACTTAAATAACGAACACTGCTGTTGGAGGAGGCGGGGCATGCTTGAACAAGATCACGCGAACGTGAGCGAGAGATGACAATTAATGAATACTACTATGTTATGAATAGACTGTACAATATTTCCATAAATTGGGTGGCTTTTTAGGATATAAACAAACGCTAATAACTTTGCTGTTTATGAATATTATTAACTAGCAGACGTCTAGCGGTTTCACCCGCGTAGGTCCCGTCCCGTGGAAATACTGGCATAAAAAGTAGCCTATGTGTTAATCCAGGGCGTCAGCTAACTCCATACCAAATTTTATTAAAATCCATTAAGTAGTTTTTACGTGAAAAAGTAACAAACATCCATCCATCCATTCATCCTCACAAACTTTCGTGTTTATAATATTAGTAGGATTGATACTTTACAAATACACACATCAAAAGTGTCTAGGGATCAACATATATTTTTGCAATAACTTTTCTCCTGATTGATATTAATTAAAATTTTCTTTAAGGATTCATCAAATAAAGTGTTTTCGTTTGTCACAGTAACGATAAACCAAGTCACCTTTGCATTAATAAAGAAATTTGCCATTTTCCTAATAAAGGGATTTTTGACATTTGAACCACTAACATTAAAGTTCGAAAAAAAGACTGAAATAACAGTTTTCTTTGAAATTTTATTGGGTAACTTAAACAATTAATAATCCGTGTTTCTACCGCGAACACTAACAACACAAGAACATCGGTTTGGCATACTCAAAATGAGTTCATCCAAATCACGCTGTGGAATGGCCGCCCATGTTCGTTGCAACAACAAAAAAAGGTCTTCTTGCGACTGGATACCCTCCATATTCGGCAGAGCTCTTCTCTGTAGCATATCCCATGCATGCTCAATCGGGTTCAAGTCTGGCGACTGAGCAGGCCAGGGCAGGACATTGATGTTAGCTGCGGCGAGTCTGTCTTACAACTCTTGCGGTGTGCGGTCGTGCATTATCATGCATTAACTGAAATAAGGAACCGATTTGCACTTGTAGAGGAACGATGACGTCTGATACAATCGTCTCAGCATAAATTTGAGCGTTGAGGTTGCCTCTGATCCAAATCAACTCAGTTCTTCCGCCGATCCAAATACCCGCCCATACCATGATGGTTCCACCACTATAAGGATGGACTTCCTGGCATGATTTTAATCGCTGTTGGCGTCCAGGGGTTCTCCAGTGTCGTATACGTCTTGTATCCGGTCTCATACCAAAACGAGACTCATCAGAAAACCACACGAAACGCCATTGTTCTTCTGCCCAATTTCTGTGTTCAAGAGCCCATTGATATCGAATCCTACGATTGTGCATTGCTATAGGTGGTACCCGTAGCGGTCTTCGGGAATGAAGGTTCACTTCATGCAAGCGGTTTCTGACTGTTTGGTCGCTAATTAAGTTCCCTGAAGAGTGATGAAGCCTCACGGCTAACATCATGGCGGTTATTGTTGGAGCTCTTCGAGTTAAGATTTGAATGTATCGGTCTTGTCTCCGTGTGGTGCAGCGATACCGTCCTCCATGGCGCTCAGCCACGGTACCAGTGCTTCGGTAACGTGTCCAAAGTCGACTGATAACACTCTGACTTGTATTCAGAGCTAAAGCCACAGTACGTTGCCGGGAACCAGCTTCTATCATTCCCACGGCTCTGAGCATTTCTTCCCTGCTTAAATGACGTCGCCGCTCCATAATAACGTTGGTTTTAATCAGTAGTAGGGAAACAGTAGCACTAATAATGTCTTCAATGCGTTGTATGTTTTTATAGGGAAAATATTGACAGCTGATTTTCATCTTTTACTCGAATTTGATTCACAGTTCCTGATTCAAATTATGAAATGCACCAAAAAGGATCCATATAAATTTATAAAATCATAAATTTATTACAAAGCCACATCTCAATCTCAAGAAATCCGCATAAAAATGCTTGATCCCTAGACACTTTTGATGTGTGTATTATGAGAAGACCGTCTAGAATAAACCCTTTAAGTATTTGTACTAATTACAAATTAGTGGTGTATAATGAATGATTTTCCATCAATGGATCAACACTATCAGGCGTAGCTTAACCTTCGACCGAGCCGAGCCGGCTGTTATAATTTACCTACAAAATATATGGCATCTTATGGTTAAGAAGGCAAAAATGTAGTAGGTATTATACTATAAAATAGCGGATGTAACGCAGGGTTAAAAAGTAGCCTCTATCATCAGGGAATAGTATCCGGTCCAGTAGTTTCTCTTTATAATATAAATATAGAGGTTGTCAATAAAGTGTTGTACGCAGGTTTGTGACAGCTGCACAGGGCTATCAAAGATTAAGTTACATTCACCGAGGTTGTTCTGTGGGCTTATTCCCACTAGTTCGATTCATTAGTTCGATCGTCGAACTAGTGAGAATTTTTTTTCTCATCTGTTCGACCGTCGAACTAGTGAGAATTTTTTTTCTCATCTGTTCGACCGTCGAACTAGTGAGAATTTTTTTTCTCATCTGTTCGACCGTCGAACTAGTGAGAATTTTTTTTCTCATCTGTTCGACCGTCGAACTAGTGAGAATTTTTTTTCTCATCTGTTCGACCGTCGAACTAGTGAGAATTTTTTTTCTCATCTGTTCGACCGTCGAACTAGTGAGAATTTTTTTTCTCATCTGTTCGACCGTCGAACTAGTGAGATTTTTTTTTCTCATTTGTTCGACCGTCGAACTAGTGAGAACTTTAAATTGAATTTTAAATCAAAAAATGATGATGATAAAGTTTGTTTTTTTTTAAACAGTTACTCAAAATGGAAACGGCTTGGTTAGGTTAGGTTAAAACTGTGACCACGCAACGCCAGATTCCCCTCTTTTGCAATGCACGCATGCATGGTAGATTAGAACTTAAAGATATTTTATCTGGCGTTGCGTGGTCACAGTTCTAACCTAACCTAACCTAGCCGTTACCATTTTGAGTAACTGTTTAAAAAAAACAAACTTAATCATCATCATTTTTTGATTTAAAATTCAATTTAAAGTTCTCACTTGTTCGACGGTCGAAGAAATGAGAAAAAAAAATCTCACTAGTTCGACGGTCGAACAGTGATGAGAAAAAAATTCTCACTAGTTCGACGATCGAACTAATGAATCGAACTAATAATAATAATAATAATGGGATGTAGGGATAGGGATGTGGTCGCAGTAGACAAGGGCCTCACACCGCTCTCCTTAGCTAACGAGAACTGGCGCAAACCTCTAGTATTAGATACTTCTGACCGCATGGATGTATGGAAGAACAAAGAGCTTCATGGACGCTTTTATCGGGCCCTACATGGTCCTGATGTAGACATTTTAGCGTCCATATCCTGGTTGCGCTTCGGTGACCTCTTCGGAGAAACCGAAGGTTTTGTCTGTGCTATAATGGATGAAGTTATCATGACGAATAACTACCGGAAGTATATTGTGAAGGACGGTACGGTTGACATCTGTCGGGCATGCCACCGTCCCGGGGAATCAATCCGCCACATTATTTCTGGTTGTTCTCGTCTTGCTAACGGAGACTATCTGCACAGACACAACCTAGTAGCCAGGATTATCCACCAGCAACTTGCTCTTAAATACAGCCTTGTGGAATCGGAGGTACCGTACTATAGGTATGTGCCCGACCCAGTTCTCGAAAATGGCAATATCACGTTATACTGGGATCGATCTATCATCACTGACAGGACTATTATCGCGAATAAACCTGATATAGTGGTGATAGATCGATTGGAACGTCGCACGATGATTGTTGATATAACGGTCCCGCATGACGAGAACCTCGTGAAGGCAGAGAAAGATAAACAACTTAAGTATCTTGATCTGGCTCGCGAGGTTGTCGACATGTGGGATGTGGATACAGCAGTCATCGTGCCGATAGTCGTGACGGCCAATGGCATAATAGCCAAGAGCCTCGACCAACACCTTAAGAGGCTCTCGTTAGGCAGCTGGATCAAGGGCTTGATCCAGAAGGCAGTACTCCTGGACACGGCGCGCATTGTTAGGCGTTTCCTCTCTCAGGAGCCCTGACCACCGGTAACTTGGACCCTGTTCCCGATACCGGTGGGCTGCTATTTTTTATATTTTTAAATGTTTTTTTATTTTTGTATTTTAATATTTAAAAATGTAATTAATATGTATAAAATGAAAAATAAAGGAAATAATAATAATAAAAATAATCTTTAATTCAGGTTACAAAAACCCATAGCAAGCAACACAGTAATAATAAATAAAAATAATATTTAAACCACACTAATGGGAATGAACGGTTAGTGCCGTTAGTGTGCATGAGTCTATTGAGAAACGAGCCAAGAAGATCATCGGCAATGATGCACTCGTTGAGTCAAAACTTCAAAGTCTTGAGCATCGACGCCGAGTTGCTAGCCTGTCGGTTTTCTATCGGTTATATTTCGGAGAGTGTGCATTGAAATTGCACGATTTAATTCCACCAAGCCCTTTCCATCATCGGACCACCAGACGTACAGCACTGTGCCACCGGTACATGGTAGATATCCCAACCATACGTACTATTGTGCGAACAGCTAAAGAGTGGAATTCCCTGCCGGTGTCGATGTTTCCTGATAGCTACAACCTAGGGGTCTTCAAGTCAAGAGTGAACAGGCTGCTTCTAGGCAAGCGTGCTTCATCGTCGACCACATCATCGCTTACCATCAGGTGAGATAGTGGGCAAACGCATGCCTATCAGTAATAAAAAAAAACGTCGCCTCGAATATAGGAGCTAATCTCCGAAACTTGTTATCTGAATTCGAAAATTCTTTCTTTAATGGAAATCTAAGTGCCATAGTAGGTGTAATGTTTAATGATATATATACTAAAATATTAATTGAATGTAATTATCTACAATTACTGTTTTCTAAATAATTAGGTACTATACATTTATATTTTTAAACAATGACTCGCCCTGGCTTTGCACAAGCACAATGCTTTTATTTTTAAAATTCATGCAAAACAGCATGCATTAAAATTTGTTATATTAAATCTACTTGTACCTTTAAAAAGTCTTAAGTTCATATATTTTGAAAAGCCTCATGACGTGTACCGTGTCTTTTTAAAACATACGGACACATTTAAAAATCAACCAAATCGGTTGAGCCGTTGTAAAGTTGTTGTTATCAATACATGTAATTATTTTTAATTTAGACAGATAGATGACTGAATTATGTACATAAGCGCAATAAGACCAGTGTCAATTTGAAGTTGATTTTCTGTTTTTGTTTTGATATCTGCATCCGATCCGTATTGGGGAGTTGAACAATACCGCGACTTTTCGCGTAAATTTTACGAATATTGTTTCCTTTGTACATTGACAGAGTGAGACAGCGAAAAGGCAAATGATCCCGCCCACCCCATCTTTTTCGGTTTCGTAAACTTTTATATCTTATTCCGTTCCAACATCGCAAATAATTGTAATATTTACGTAAATCGTTTTCGCACAATAGACAACGTTACGAAGGCGCTATTTATTTAACCTTAGCTGAGAAAGTCAAACAAACGATATTCAAACACGCGAAACACAGGTATGAATAATTCCAAGTGTGTACCAGGGACACATAAATCTTTACAGATAGTAGCAGCCAATCTGATGAGTCGCGCGCCGCACCCCTGTCGGTCGACCGCACGGGTAATGAGCTTGTTTGTCTCAGTTAACGTTTCCTAGCACGTTCTGCGCTCCTGGTACAACGCTCTTTGTGTCACTAGCTTCCTGTCTCTTGTCTCCTTGCTCGGAATAAGGATAATATTGTTTTAGAATAATAACAAGAAGTTGTTGTTCTTATCTCGGCAGAATATGCAGCTCTAAATTAAATCCGATCGGACGTATTAAACATTTTCTATGAAGAAATAAATGAATGAGTTGGGTTTCCTCGCTCACAACGGAAAATAAATAGAGATTGGACCCAAGAATGAAAAGGAAGATTAGTCCCGTCCGCAGATTAGATGGTTGTGACTGACGAGTCTGAAGACACGTCAAAACAGCTTTGGTATACTACTTTTGTTAAGTGGCACTAAATATAAACATCCTAAGGCCGCTATAAAACTACACTCAACGCAGATAGGTGTTTAAGGATAACTTTGGGCAGTAAAAACGGTTTCCTTATTGTTACAGCCGTTTTGTCTACATAAATGAAAGTGGAGCAAGAAAAAATAACATTGACATGAAGACAATCTGTTTTTAGTAACAATTTTCTAAATAGGTATACGGACACACTAAATAACTAACGGTCTTTTTCAAAATTTACATACTTAATTCAGTATGTAAATTTTGAAAAAGACCGTTACTTATTTTTACTTCCTTTACTTGTCAGGTAAGAGAACAAATACTTATTAAGGTCTATTTCTAATAGTAGGTACCTGAATGACCGAGCTTTGCCGGTACTTGTTTTAACAAACCCCCCTGCATACTAAATTTTATAAAAATCGTTGGAGCCGTTTCCGAGATTCCGAAAGACAGAAAAATTAAAGTTATTATTAAATAAAGAGCTATGAAATCCAAAATAGTAAATAGCCACTGAAAGTCATAAAAACCTACCCACATGCAGTTCTACTTTCTACAAAATAATATTCTGATTAATCCCCGTTGGAAATGGAAAACGGATTACAGATTTTTGCGGGACGCCATTAAATCCTCTCTCACTTAACGCTTTTATCCTCATACATTCGCGTAGAAGTGCTAATGCAGTATTTTCATTTGACGTTCGGAATCTGTCGGGATCTTTCGGACATTCGGGAATTGGAGATAAACGTTAAACATCGGACGGTTGAAATGGCTTCGGTACTTAGTCCGTTGTATCCTAGATTCCCTGTCGATGCATTCGTTAGTAGAGATTAAAATTGGAATGTTTGTTTGCTAAAATGTTCTTTCTCGAAGCCGATCAATGGCAACCGTTTTTTTGCTGAAGTTACATATTTTCTGGAGGCTTAAGCTTAATGGTGTTGTGTTGCTGTGTGGCTGTTTGTATGTAAGTAGATTATGTTGTTCTTAATCTACTCAACCGGTCTTATATGCATGTTGTTAATATGAGACACGATCAATAAGACCATTGTTATAAATTTAAAGGTATTTTAAACGCCTGCTATCCCCGAAGCGCTAAGCAGATGTGTACCTGTACTACACCTAAATTTTGCCAGTTACATATATTTATGTTATATGTATTAAGAGGCGAGCCTATTGACATCGTTTGGGCACAACACAACACACAACACAACACAATTTGAAACACTCAAATTTAGTATTTGAGTGTTCCAACCATCTGTAATTTCTCAGTGCTTAAACTTAATTTGCTTTAAATATACTTACATACTGTTCAGTATATCCACAACAACACCAAGCGGCGCATAGCTGAAGCATTCTGCGCCGTGAACATCGTGATATTTATCTAGAACATTTTTGCATTTTTCCAAAAAACCGTTCTATTTTTATTTAATATACGTTTATGTTAAAATAAAGAAAAAAATCATTATTGAAGACATCCCTGCCCTCACCAAATAGGGACAAAGTGCCGTTCCAACACATACATCAGGTCAGGTTAGGTACGTAGTATCCGCAACCGGCGTGTGTGTATGACAACATGCATAAATTTCAACATAAGATTATATTCAAGATAATAATGCTTGGCAACATGCTGGTCCAGCTCCATAGGGCAATCAAGGAACTTGACAAAATCAAACTTGTTACATTTCTAATGATTTAATTTGCTTTATTTTGCTCTCAACACTCACGCTATTCTGCTGTGTATTTTTTTTATTATTATTTATTTAATATTTTCTTAATTTGTTAAATAATAATCCGTGATTTTAATATTTGTAAATGTGAGAGTACCATGTATCTATCCACATAAGTATGTACTTATCTACTAAAATGCTTAATCTATCTTAGCATAGTATGTTATTTTTTATTTATTTTTTTATTTTACTTTGTTTATTCTAGGTATATCGTATTCACATATAATGTATTTTTTATTGTATACAAATATTGTAAAAACTATTTTAAAAGAGTAAGTATGGAGTTTCTTGCCCATTCTTTTCCATACGAAACTACCTTTTGGAAGGGGCAACTAGAATCATTATATTTTATTTAACTTGTAAGTTTAACGTTCAAAAGTGCCTTTTAAATGGCCTAATTGAAATAAATGATTTGACTTTGACTTTGAATGTAAACGAAGCAAATGAAGTAAGTATGTAAGAATCTGTAGTTTTTGCCTACCCCCCTGGGAGAAAGGTGTGAGTTTATGTATGTGAAAATTATACCATGTGTAGTGTTGACTTCTGTTATTGAACGCGGTAAAGGTAAGTTTCCACGTGACACCGTGATAACTAACATTATAAAGTTTTTGTACACGGCTACACATCAAACTATACATTTCCAATTTACGCTGACCTCACATTGTACGGAAATCCTATACAATACGAGATTGGCTTATATTGAAAATGTGTAGCTTGCTGTGTAGCCGTTTGTACCAAAATTTTACCTTAATACCTCTCATATTACAAACCCATTAATAATGTCAGCATTATGCTAGTAATAACATCAAATAGATCGTTACCACCTCCATTGACAGCAATCATTGTATTGCTATGCAAATGCAATTGAATTAGTGCAGTGCCGCCGTCTGTGGACCAATCACAAATCAACAGACATTAAATTAATAATTGTAGATAGAGGAGTGTGTTTTGAAACATACACCCACATTTTCGAGTGGAAATTAACGAAGAATTATTATGAAAAATAGTCAAACCACTTGAGCTATGGTGCTTTATTTACTGTCTTCTTCCTCCCCGTGAAAATAGAGATGTATGATGTATGAAAATGAAGTGAGCTGTCTGATGACTCTTAATAAGTAAACTTTTCGTAAGAAAATTGTAGCAGAAAAGACCGTCTGCTATAATTAGTTAAATGAATCATCAACAGCAAATATGGTAAGTTACGACAGTCGGCACTATGATACCCGAGTCCACAACATTGAATAAAATGTCGAAAACCTCATGTAGTAATTCTAGTACTTACGTCTAAAATTGTTTCTCTTTCTCAACTTTCAAGAGATTCTCGTAATACGCGATGGATGATATAGGTGTTATCAATTACAATGATTATAAGTATAATAATTGCGCGGCGCTCTGAACAATCTACCACCACTATATCCGACCCATTGGTGACTTTAATCCTGCAGGAACGATGGACCAGTACAATGTGACGAGGTCATTTTCAGGAACCGGGTTGGACTCATACTTCTAACACAGTACTTCAGAATTTGCAATTTTGTATTATACAGCAAAGATAGGCAAATAAAATAAGTGTTTACAGCGAATTGAACACTGACTTATTATTAATATTATTAATTTATTATACTAGCAATTGAAGATTTTAACAAGAAGATATTTTAAATTGAGAAAGAATAACACAAGCTCCCAAGCTTAACTTGGGACTAAATGGCGTTGAGTGAAAAGTTGTGGAATATTTATATTTATTTAATAATGAAACGTCAGTAAGAATGACGAACAAGACTGCATTAAAAAATCTGTCAAAACCTTCGAGAAGATGTCATAGACAATAAGCAAGAGGCGATTACTTATAAGGCAAAGATTGCAAGAAAAATACATCGCATAGGTAGGTAGTTATCACGTTTAATTTAAACTACAAAAAGCCCAAAACCCTCTCCAAGCTAAGAATTATGGAAATTTCCTAAATTACAATATTCCGAAGAGAGAAAAAAACTTATTACATAAAACCGAAATTGTCTCTTTCGAAGTCACCTAAAGTTCTTTGTGAGGCATGACTCCGGTAATATTTTATACGATTCCAATTTTGTCAGCCCCCTGCCATATTGATTGTGAGGAGTTTGTAACTCGGATGGGAATTGCCCACGCATTTATATGTATGTTGCCAAAGATTCGCACATATTCTTCATAAATTAAACGATATTATATTTTCAGTTACTCGCTCTAAGAAGAGCAAAGTTTCTTCGTTATGCTCAAGGGCTTTTTACTTGGAGTTTGATTGTTGAAGAAAAAGATGATTGAGTGTTTCGCTTAAGGCAGCCAGTATTGTATGTCTGGATTTATAATCAGAACCGGACAATTGAGAGTTGAACTGCGTGGAGAGGGTTCGTACTAAAAATATGTTATGTAACTTGCCTTTTTTAATCTGCCACAAGTTTATTTGTTGTAATTTTTAAACTTTACATCGTACCTAGTTACAAAACATGTTTAAATTTTTACGCACATTTTTTAGAGATTTTGCATGTTATTTTAAGACTGTAGACTAGTTACAGGTTTAGGAAATATCTCTCAGGCATTCCGGTTTCCTCACAATATTTATTATCTTCACAGTTTTTGAAGCATGATAGTTATAGAATACGCAAATGAATCTGAAAAGAAGTGCATGCCTTCAGTTCGAACTCGAGAACTATGACTAAGTAGTCCACCGGTCACACCACTAGGCTATCACTGGTCTAAACACACAACACACAATCACACACATACACACACACACACACCCACACCCACACACACACACACACACACACACACACACACACACACACACACACATACACAGAACACAGAACACATTAATATTTTTTTACACTATTTAAATATCCTAAAAGATGCAAGAAGCGTTGCTGTATTTTATAACATCAACAGATTTTTACACGACATAAAACACAGACCCAACATTAATTCATTTTTAACCGACTTCAAAAAAAGGAGGAGGTTCTCAATTCGACGGTATGTTTTTTCTTTTTTTTTCTTTTTTTTGTGTGTTGGTTACGCGATTTCTCCCCCATTTGTGGACCGATTCTCAAAACTCTTTTTTTATGTGAAAGAGTATACTCCCGAGGTGGTCCCATTTTAATTTGGTTAAGATCTGGTGCTGATCTTCGGAGATATACAATGGAACTCTTCAAAAATAGACGGCAAATCTGTCGTGATTGCTGGAATCGCTTGGATATTTATTGTTTATACAACATCATGACGTATCATCACGCCTGTATGCTCTGAGGGGTACGCAGATGTGTACAATATACCTAGATTTCGACAGTTAGGTATAATAAGTTTCATTTATTAGGGATAAGTGGATAACCCTATTACCATGACATGTATTGTTAACAAATAACAATATAAAAATAAATTCATGGCAAATATTTGTATGGGAACAACTAAAAATGGAAAAATAAAAATCTTTTTTGCAAAAAATAAAACCGACTTAAAAAAAAACACCAACCGGTGTAAAATAACTCTAAATTCGGAAGTCGGTGGCCCATCATGAAAAAGACAAAACCG
This sequence comes from Euplexia lucipara, assembly GCA_921972225.1. Lineage (NCBI taxonomy): Eukaryota > Metazoa > Arthropoda > Insecta > Lepidoptera > Noctuidae > Euplexia > Euplexia lucipara. Next base: position 1,743,396 of record OV179147.1, on the reverse strand, counting down.
CCAAAGCCACAGACTTCCTAATTTAGAGTTATTTTACACCGGTTGGTGTTTTTTTTAAGTCGGTTTTATTTTTTGCAAAAAAGATTTTTATATATTAAATAGTAGGTACAATTCAGATAAATTTATTATGTTTGCTTTTCATACTATTTACACAAAACAGCAGTATTGTTATGGAAAGGCTTTCAGCGACTCTTCAGTTCTTTGAAGGTTATAATTAAATAAAATTCATTCTAATTATTGCTCACTCTTAGTTATTCAAAAGTACTTTTGCAAAGATTTTTCATAGGTATCTTTTTCTTTGTAATCATCATCTGCCGTATCAGTAATTATCTAGTGTTGTGACCGGCGGTTTGCCAAATCATAGGTCTCGAGTTCGAACCCAACCTCTGACTTTTCGGACTCATGTGTGTATTGTGTAATTATCGCATACAGATACATACATACATACATAAACTCACGCCCTTTTCCCATGGGGGTAAGCAGAAACTTCAGAGCGCCATATGCCACGATTCTTACATACGTCTTTTGCTTCGTTTACATTTATACATGTTGTCATACACACACGCCGGTTGCGAGTACTACGCACCTGACCTTTCTGAAGAACCTCACCAATAAGGTCTATGTATGTCCTACTAGGGCGTCCCCTCCCGGCGTTCCCACTTACATCTGCCTTGTAAATACCTTTCGTTAGTCGCCTTTCATCCATCCTTTCAACGTGACCAAACCATCGTGTGTAAAATATTATCACTTGTTTCAAAAACGATCAAGGAAAACAACGTAAGGAAACTGGCATGCCTAGGAGATTTTAAGATAAACTTTAAAAGTATATTAAATTTGAAAAGTAACATTAGTTCCTCTCCGGTTTTAGACTCAAATTTTTGCATGAAAGGGAATAAACGAAATTGTTCAAGAGTTCAAGAAAGATCAAATTTATTTTCTCCACCTAAAACTTCTACACACTTAATTCAGTGTTTGTGCAAGTGATTTACAATATTTTAGTGCACTGCAGAGTAATATGTTTTACTAAAATCTGAAAATATTAACACGTGGTTGTGATAGCTTAGTGGTGTGACCGGCGGACTGCCTACAGGTCTCGAGTTCGTTCCTAGGGCACTTGCCTTTGGTTTTTCGGATTCATGTGCGTATTAACGGTGAAGAAAAACATCGTGAGGAAACCGGCATACCTGAGAGGTATTTCTGGACACAATCAATTAACAATTGTATGTTAATATAAAAGTTAAAATTAAAGTCATTTATTTTTGAAAAAAATTACACATGACAGTCCTTCAAAACGCCCACCATTCACATCTTCTTAGTGTTTTTGCTGGGAAGAAGAAGTGGTGGAACAATCTCCCTAGCAATTAATTAAATTAAAAAACAGTAAAACATCATAAACGAACATCGTAAAAGAAGAGACAGCAAACGAACCACTCGAGCACTATGACAACAACTACAACATTAAATAAGAAATTCTCTCATCTCGCCTTCAAGAGACGAATTGAATAATAATTATAAATAATATTGAACAAAATAGTCCATTCACAATTTCAACTCATCACACACACTGCAACACACCCACCCACACCACACACTACTGCCATGCTTAGATGATGTCATGCTGTTTGTTTCTGATGCATTTATTATTGTCTGGTTACTAAATTGTAAAACCTTAATTGGCTGTAATATTAGTTTTGTTATCAAGTGAAATTTTGTTTAAAAAAGCTGTGGATTTAGTGAATAATTATATAAATAAATATCACTTCTACCGAAACCAAGAAAAAGACAACGTCCCGTTTAATGTGAACTCGCAAGTTGCGTTCAGGAACAACGCCACGAGAACTGGAGTCCCGCACTCCCGCTCAAGTTCCGCCAACAAATACCTACAGAAGTTAATCGGAGCAAGTTTGATGTGAAAACTATGTTAATCAGCCAACCAACTTTGATTGCTGACAGTACTGACAACTTCTGTCGTCGATATTCCGGGCGGATTGTTCATTTTCACAACCTTAGCATTTGATTAAAGCCCGCGAATTCCATATTGGTCGTTAGGTTATTGAATTTGTAAGTGTGTGCGTCGAGTCTCACACCCGTAGGGCTGACTCCAGGATTGAAGTTATTTTGATTAAGAATTTAATCTCTCTGTGACTTGTTTGATGAAGTAACGGGAAATGTGTTGCTTCAGAATGTGAGTTGGTAAATTTAATTCTGTTTTGAGTTTGATTGAATTCACTAGGTTACAAAATAGTAAAGCAATTCTTAGTAAAGAAACTATTATGCATGATATTCGCTTAACCTATGAAAATATGACTGGAACGAAAAAGTTATTCATTGAAACTTCATGCGTAAAATTACAAAAAAATGTTAAACATAAAAAAAAACAGACTTCAAAAAATTGTTAAATTTAAAGTTTCGGAAGTCTGTGTAGCTTTGGTTGTGTGAACTTGTGTGTGTTTTGGTTGGATTAATGTTTTGTCACCGATTGCCACACTTTTCTTCATTTATGAATGTGACAGCGATACCTACTTGAAATATATTTTAGCTTATTCTTATACGAGGCTTACTTTTGTATGGCTAATACATAGGTTTCCTTGTGTAACTAGAATTCTAGGTACGAACAGACTAAACTTAAAATTAAAATGACAATAGTGATATTACAAATATTATTATGTAGTTTTATGTTTTTAGTAAAATTTTGTAAAATTCATAGACATATAAACAAGAACGTATACGATTAGATACAAGAAAGCACACCTTAAACAAAACATATCAGTCTAACATATAACCTCCTCATTTTCAGAGGTCAGTTAAAAATGGATTTCTGGCCTTAAGCATTTTTTCATTTACATTAGTCATAGTCATAGCACTTTATTGATAAGGGATACTTAGAAGTCATATTTTACTAAAAAAGGTGACGTGTAAAAGTGTTTGTAAAAACCTATTTACAAAAATAAATATCATTTATCATCATCATTAACATCATTTATATACCTACAGATTAAATAATTATTAAAAAACACATTATTACATTTTTCTTTACGAGTGTGTACTTAAGTAATTTGTGGCAGAAAGCGACTTCAAAATAAGTTAAATACAAGAATAAAATAAGTAACAAAACACATTCGTGGCGAACAATTATTCTTACCTAACAACCCATAGATTAATCTGCTAATTAAACCATCCAGTCGAATATCATTTAGTCAAGTGGTGAAGGTTCATATTGTTTATTCATGTATACTGCAATGGGCTAGCTATGTTTCTCGAATGCATTTGGACAGGTGGGCAAAGCCTGTCACTCACTGAACGCCTGAGGGAAGACATCGCTGTCAGCTCGACCACGGCATAGATTGCGATACGATCTAGATGTGTTTGCAGGGCAGACATAGACGGAGTAAAGCTTAGTAGAGGTAAGTAGTACATATAAGATGTAATTTAGAACGAGCGCAACGCGCAGTTCTTAAGGTAATGAGCCACAAAAATTTTAGATACCCCACCTACTTGTTATACTCTGAGATAGCAGTACTTACAGTTAGGCAACTATTTGTCAGAGATATTATAATGTGCCAACATAAAAATATACCTGACTATACCAAAAAAAGAAGACAAGATATTGTTTATTCGGTGCCCTACTGTAAAACGGCTTTTGCGAAAAAATTCATACATTACCTAGGTCCATCCACGTACAATAAAATATCAAAACGAGTTCAAATTCGTCATCTTAATAATCACGCCTGTAAAACTGAAATATTCAACTTTCTTAACTCATTAAATTATGACGATACTGAAAAAATAATCAAAACCACTACCTAACTGAATCACCAAATATAAAATACCAACATGCTCACTACATCATTTCAACCCACTTAAAACCCTTTTACACACACACACACACAAACGCACACACACACACACACATACACGCACGCACGCACGCTCCTACATAAATACACATACACACTCAGTACACACACATACACACACACACACACACGCACACAAGGCTTCACTTTTCATTCATGTTTACTGATAAGCGGTATAATTGCGACCTACTATTACTTTATTAAGAACATTTATTTCACTCTTTGTTTATTGTATAACTTTCATTTTGAAAAATAATTAAATGTTACATTTACCATCACAGAAATGTTCAAAACATCACTTTTGTAAACAAACAAAGCATCTAAAAACTTTGCATATACTATGTCAACTTTAGGAACTACCTACAAACGTAGAAACAGAGAAGTTGAAAAAAATATTTTGTATACCCTACATATTTAACTTACTTTGTTATCTCATTAATTTAAATGATCCAAATGCCACAAGCTTAGCCACAAGACTACCTAATGTTGTAATCCATACGCGACCGAGGAAAACTGTTCCACCGTAATACAGTTTAAACTAGTACGGGGGGCAGAGTGAATCAGATACGTATAAACTAACAACCAATGTTACTTATCTAGAAGCGCATCGAATTGGACTTAGACTAAATTGCATTGTATAAGGCAAAGGTATTCTGAACAAGAATTGTGTTAGGTTGTTAAGTTAATTTTACAAATAAAGAAAGTTTTTTTTTTTTTTTTTTTTTTTTTTTTTTTTTTTTTTTTTTTTTTTTTTTTTTTTTTAATTTAGATAACTGAAAATCCATAAAACGGAGCGTTGAATTCATTATTTTGAACTCACGCCTTTTTCCCATGGGGATAGGCAGAAACTAAAGAGCGCCATATGCTACGATTCTTACAAACTTATTTTGCTTCGTTTACATTCGTACGTGTTGTCATACACAAATGTACATGTTAAATTTATTTTATTTTAAATCTAGTCGCAATTTCATCTTATTGACGATGAATATCAAACACTCAACAATGTAGGTAAATTAGGCGCAGGTAATTTTGACAGAATCAGACTGAGGTCAGAACGCAATTTTTTAAAAAACAATGGTAAGGTAATTCCCGCTCTAGGACTAGGCCCACAAAACACATAAATAGACAGGGTGTAAAAAGACCGATCACATAGCCGATAACTACACATTCTGTACATTCAATTAAGTAACTTTGACCAAAAAACATTGCTGGGATTAAACTTTATTTTCATGTTTGTTCGGAACAAAGTTTACTAATGATACTTGGAATACGATTTTGAAAAAAAGACGAAAAAAAAATGTTCATTTTGACCTTCAATATCTCCAGAACCAGTGAATTCCCAGGTATGTTCTAGTAGAAAAAAACTATTCCAATGATGGGTAGAATGTGTAGTCTTCGTTTACGTTAAGAGTCTTTCACACCCTGTTTAGTAATTCTCCCTCTAGAACCACGAGTAGGCCTACAAAACACTTAAAAGAATCTTTCGCAGTGTAGCACCTAGGTACCTACTTAAAAGTATTTTATAATCATGATTCATTGTTACGGGTAGTCGCAAGCCCAAAAGTACAACGACAACTGTTACCAAGATATATTATGGGTACGCAGAGTTATCCAGTAACTGGGTTGTAAATATTATAAGACAGTCATTCTACGTAAAATACCAGTAACTGAGTAACACTCTACTCCTTAGCTAGACTGGCTGTCAGGCTTTTAGGGTTCTGACTGCTCTTAACGACTGACTAAGATCTACAAATGACAGTTGGTACCAACGGTCCGTGCTTTCCGAGGCACGGAGGGGTCTTTATATATTAGGTGGGCACCTATCTATGGACCCACCTCGGCAAGCACTACTCGTAACGAATCAAAGATCTTCAAATGACATTTGGGACCAACGGCTTAACGTGCTTTCCGAGGCACGGAGGGGTCTTAATATGTATATTAAGTGGGCACCCAAACACGGACACACCATGGCAAGCGTACCTTCGACCCTGTGTGGCTTAGGCAATGTTAATGTACCTACTCCATGTTCTGACAACCGTTTCCTTATTTTATCGAAACTTAGTTCTTGAAACTGTCAGAAAATATGAAGTAAACGTCCGATGTTCCACGTATTGGCTTCACCTTAATACCTTCCTACATAGTGGTTGCGAGCACATGATAATATGACCTAAAATTGAATTTTCAGCTGGCACGTCGTTTTCACAGCACCCCTGTATAAACGTGGTATGTTCAAATAATTTGTAGTTAAGCTCTTGTTTGAAAATCAGTGTTAGATGTTGCTCGTTTGAATAAAGTAAGTCGGAAGTTTATACTGTTTTATGTTCGGGAAGCGAGTTGATAGAATAGAATAGAATAGAATACTCTTTATTGTACACCATTAATACTGTTATTGTTGATCTTGGTTCTGGCTAGATTTGATATGCAGACCAAAATCTCAGCCCATTTTTTTTTTTTTTTTTTTTTTTTTTTTATTCATTGTTCAAGATCGCTTATTCTACATTACATAACTTTAAATGCTAAGAGCCACAGAAGCCTTTAATGGCTTTTATGTGGCTAGTGAGTTCGGAATACATATAGTTTACATAATTAGTACTTATGTTTATAAAAGGTTTACATTACAGATTAGATTGGATAAGTAAGTTATACAGACTAAACTAACTTATTGTAGCTTGCAGAAAATGCTTTTTTAATTGACTTTTGGATTTTTTAGGGTTGCAGAGGTACTTATTTTGTATGTCCACAGGAAGTTCGTTTATTGTTTTAGGCAGAATGTAGGTGTATGTTCTCATACCATATGTATTGTTGCATCTAGGCAAGGTAAAGGTTTTCATGTTAACTAAGGTTCTAAGTTTGGGATGGCGTGTGTTCTTATTTAATTTATCTATATTGTTAAATTCGTCTTTTAGTATTGAAAGTTTGGCCATATTTTGAATTGGCAATATGTTGCAGTAATGAAACAGTTCAGAGTAATCATTTTCGTATTTTGTTTTAATTTTAAGTGGTACCATATTTTTGAGAATTCGTTCTTGTAGTTTGTAAATTTTATCTATATGTGTTTTATGAGTTCTCCCGTAGCTACTGAGTCCATAACTAATTATGGAGTCAGCTAGGGCTAGATAAAGTAGTCTTAAGGTTTTATATGGCATTTTATGTTTAAGAACAATTATACGACCTAGGATAGATCTTAGTCTATCACATAGGTAGTTAATGTGGGGGACCCAATTAAATTTGTAGTCAATTATAAGACCAATGTACTTGTGTTCCTCGACAAACTCTAGTGTATCACATTTACAACTAACGGTATAGGCTGCGTGTAGGCAGTCATGGTTGTGTGCCTTGATGGTCGGTGTGTATATGGCTTTAATATGTGAAGAATGTATGTGCATGGCTTTGGTTTTGTCAGCATTTATGACGAGACCAACGTCGTGGGACCACTTACATAATAAGTCAAAGTTCGTTTGAAGGAGACGCTCGGCCATTTTAGCATCTTTATCAGCCACCACTATGCAGGTATCATCGGCAAACTGGTACACAGAGCCTACCCCTATGGTATTGCACATATCGTTGACATAGAGTAGGTATTCAGTAGGTCCGATTATTGATCCCTGCGCTGTGCCTTTAGTTGTTAATTTCATGTCGCTATACGAGTTTCCTAGCTTGACGGTCGTATATCTGTTGCTATGGTAGCTCATAAACCACTGGAGAAGAGGACCTCTTATTCCGCTGCTTTCTAGTTTCTGTGAAAGTGTATTGTAGGAAAGTGTATCGAAAGCTTTGCTAAAGTCAATAAAAATTGTTAGTATATGTTTTTTATCATTAAGATATGAGTTAATTTCGTTGCTAAATTGACACAATAGTTGAGGGGCGCTTCGGTCTTGTTGAAATCCAAATTGTTTTTTGTTTATTATATTGTTCTTACATAAAAAGTGGTTTATTTTGACACCAATACAACGCTCAACTACTTTGTCAATGCTTGACAATATTGTAATAGGTCTATAATTATTGTAGTCTTTTAATGATCCTTTTTTGTGGATGGGGCGGATAGTACCTATTTTTAATTTATCAGGGTAAGTGCATGTTTTTATGCTAGTATTAATAAGATGTGTAATGACCGGACAAATTTGTCGTGATATACATTTCAAGTCGGAGACTCGTATCTCATCATATCCAGGACTTTTATTTATATTCAGATTGTTTATTATTTTATAAATGTTATTATTAGATATATTGCTAATTCGCAGAGACATGCCACAGTCAATAGAGTACGTCAGCGGGTCTAATATGGTGGTGTCGCAGGGCTTTGTGATACTGTCGACATTTCGTTGGAATTCATTTGCAAATGCATCGGCTAAGTCTTTTTCCTTACAATTAAATGCCTTGAAGACGACTTCCTCTATTGACTTTGTAATGTTCCCACATAATGAATTAATAATACTCCATATTTTTTTTGAATTCCGGAAGTTTTTACTAATTTCAGTCTTATAGTACTTATTTTTAACACAATTTATATATTTATTTGTTTTATTTCGATATTTATTGTATATTATTCTGTTCATTAGATTAGTAGGTTCATTTTTCCAGATTTTATAAAGTCTATTTCTTGTTTTGCACATAAATTTTACTTTATTGTTAAACCATTCACACTTTTTTAATTTATAAATATTTCTTTTCCTTATAGTTATTCTACATTCCTTATAAATCAATTTAAATTTATCTAAAATAAAATCTAGTATGTGTTCCGGGCATTGATAATTAAGTGCAGGTGACCAGTCGATGCTCATTAGCCTCTCACTCACACGTTTGTTATCTAAGCGAGTGATAGTACACGGTGCGACGGTTGGCGCATGATTCGGTATCACACATGCGCAGCCTATAATATAATGGTCAGCTGGCGCCGTGTTTATAACGGCTGTGTGTGCGTCGCTTCCGCACACTCGCCGCAAAAAAATGTGGTCTATGCACGATTGAGTAATGATCACTTGTTTACTTTTGTTTTTTGTTTTTTCAACCCTAGTAAATTGGTTAATCCCACAGTGTAATCCTAGTTCACTCATTTTATTTAAGTACTCAGAGCAGATGTTATTATTTTTTGTGCATAAGTTAATGTTTACATCACCTATCATTAGTAAATCAGAAGATAAATTACTTAAGTTTAACGAACGGTATAATTCATTGACAAATAGATGTTTGTTGGAGTCAGGTGGTCTGTAGACAGCACATATATCTATAGTATAGTGGTAGTCGGTTTTTAGTGTGCCCACAATTGATTCAAAAAAGTTATTATTTTGCACTTGTTTTTCAAAGTAATGGTTGTTGTGGACATACAAAACAATTCCCCCGCCCCTTTTGTTTGACCTTAGCGATGAATATATCGAATATTTTGGTATACAAAATAGATGTAAACAGTTGCTTTTAATATTGACTTCTGTTAATACAATTAAGTCGATTTGACGCTTACTACTACTAATAATAAGCTCTAATTGAGCAAAGTTTAACATTATAGAACGAATATTTACGTGTAACACAGTTAAATATAGTTGGTGTGGTGCAAGCGAGTCTATGTACTCATTCCAAGTCATAAAGTTACCCTCATCAATGAAATTATCATCCATAGAAATTATGAGAAGTAGTTTATAGCTTGATATTTAATATAGGAAAAGTAAAAAACCTGTATGTAACAATGTATAGGAATACCTGGTTCAGGTGTTAACCTGTTTCCATTTTTCGATGTCTTTCTCCGATCTGATTGATTGTATTTTAGAGGTTTCGTCTTTTCCTATGAGAACTGTGCCTCGCTTACACCACACGAATTTAAACAGATCATCATTTTTAAGTTCCTTTTTAGCCTTCCACAGTAAGAAGGCTGTTGCCGGAGTCAGAGCCTCGCGTATGTAGACCCTTCCACCGTCCTGCTTGCCCAGGTCTAGCGGCGTGATGGTGCCTGGTTTGGCGGCTTCCAGCCAGCTGTCCCGACGTCCCGCCCTCAGGGTCACCACGATGCTCGACGAGGTCCTCTGTTGCGCAGCAGGTGCTCGTCTTTCCTTGCGATATGCGTTCAGGATGTCATTCGGGTTCTGTTGGATTATAGTGGCTACTTTTTGCGTTATTTCTATGACGTTTTCTTCTTCTTCTTTGTTTATGCCACATATTTCTATCATGTCCGCCATTTTGTTCTGTTCGATAGAATTAATTTTCTGTTCGAGTGCTTCGTATCTCAATTGTAGGTTAGAGTATTTATTTTGGAGGTCCTTTTGTTGGTTTTCAATGCGTTTTATTTTGTCCTCATAGTTAGCGTAGCTTCTCAGTACATTATCGTATTGTTCAGAATAGAAGTTCATTGTTTGTTGGACTTCTTCTTTGATTGCTTGCCGGATGTCGTTACGCAAGTCTCGTAAGAATTCATCACTAAAGTTTTCCTTCATGATTATAACTTGTTCTGAATCGGTGTTATCGTCATCATCAACTTCTGGTAGGATTGCAGATAAGCGTTTTGACTTGTACTGGCTGGAGCAGGTCTTACATTTCCAATCGACAGCGTCAGTGGAGCAAAGAATACTTAGTTGTTCTTTTGATATTTGTACACAAGCCGCATGGTACCACTTAGAACACTTTCCGCATTGTATGCCGGGGTTTTTTTTCGATACAAGTTCGATACATTTAAAGTCTCACTCATATATTGTGGACCGTATGAGCATTGAGGTGTCAATCAATGTATACAAACAATATATTATATTAGGTTAGCTTTTCTGTACAATTAAATAAATCAATACTTCGCAATTTTTACGTCATTATTTTCTGATAGCTGTGAATATTTTTTTTGTTTTATTTTATTTTTAATTTTAATGTCATTTTGATCTCCCATTGTACCCAAATTTGTACCTCTACTAGTTTTTTTTTGTTACGGATATTTGTAATTTTTTTGTTATGTTTTCTTTTTAACTTTAATTTGATTATTTGTAATTTAATGTCGTAATTAAGTTTTTCTTCATCAATATTTAAATGGCTAATAATAATTAAGTGTTATTTCACTTACTTAGAATGTTGGTCACCCTATTTTTGGCGACTGTATAAGTCTGATGCTTTTGTTACTACCTATTATTCTTATGTAATGTTTTATACAGAAGCTGTTGGTTTCCATTTAATAAATAAATAAACTTTCACACAACGCTATCTAGTCCCATACTAAGCAGAACTTGTTGTAAATACCAGACAACTGATTAACATACTTATTTATTCCTAAATACATACATTATTTTCAATGATATTCTGGTAGAAAGATTATAAGCGCCCAGAAAGCGAGACGTTAAATGTGGCTAACTAGCCACACTTACCTCAGTGTCGCGTTGCGCCGTCAACGAACGCGTGCAAGCGTTAGTGTGCCGATTCTGAAAATCGAATGTTGTTTAGGGAACCTATCTACACCTTTTTACATATTTATTATCATTGCATATTATAAATAAATTGCACCCAGATACAGAACAAAAAATGACCTCCGATTTAGCGATCAAGACCACCAGTCACTAGACCAACATTGCTCTGCAATGTGACAGTAACAGGCTATAGTATTATGGTAGGTAACCACAGAGTCATCATAAACATTTCTCTTATGATGAGAAAAATAACAATCAAAATGACTTCAAAACAGAGGAAAATTTACAAAATATAAAAAGGCGAATATAATGTACAGTCGAACGCAAAGAAAAATGTAATTAATTTTCCATTTGTAAAGCTCTTACGATGTGCGAGTAATTATGCAGATGAGTTTACTGAACTCAAACTTTTACGAATATACATTCTACCTGCTACTCGAAACGTTTCATTAATTCAATTTAATTGATTCGTTCGTAAAGGCCTTGTAAAAAAAAGGTAATTTATGCCTATGATCCAGGGAGTGATGTGTATGATCGGTAGCCCGTTACGGTTCTTTGATGGTATCTATGTGTTTATATATATATACGTAACTATGTGTTTATTTCGATGGATATTCAAATACTGTGATAAAAATTAAAAAAAAAAGGTAAGGTAAAGGTAAAAGGTTGACTGGTAGAGAATGCCTATAAAATAAAATAAATAAAATCCATTTATTTCAGGTTCCCACATATTAAAATTACAATTCGCGAAACACAAAATTAAAAATAATAATAAAAATTAAATAATAATAAATACAATGTCAAAAAAAATTAGAAATAAGTACACTGTTAATGAAATCAAATCAAGTCACATAAAAAATAATCTGAAATTAAATTAATAAATAAAATCTAAATAAGAGTTTAATGCAAATTTTGGATAAGATTTATAATAACATAAATTAAAAATAAAATTAATAAAAAAACTCAGCCATAATGTCAAATCAGTCCTGCCCTGGCTATATGCCTACTGCAGCACTTCCTAATATAAGGGCAGTCCAAACGTCCAGCGATCATCGCCAGAACAGCATTGGTGCTGGCCCGCACCCTGCGCACCAAGGACGCGCACCGCTTGCGCGTGGTGGCGTGGAAACAGTCAGCGCGCGCTTCCGCAAACATGCCCGAGGCACTGCAGAAGTGGGCATTAAGTCCGCCTCTGTACATTACTGTGCTTGAAGTAATAAATAAATAAATAAATAAATACTCAAATAAATAAATATTCTACAACTTTTACACAACGCCTTCAAGTCCCAAACTAAGCAAAGCTTATGCTATGCTGAGTACTAGGTAACTGATAAACATACTAATATACTTATGGACGCATACAATTATTATAGATAAATTGCACCCAGACACAGATCAAACGATCGTACACATCACACAAACTTTTGTCTTGGGTGGGAATCGAACCTACGACCTCCAGCATAGCAGTCAGAGCCACTAACTACTAGACTTACAGGCCACTCAGACACGACCTTCTGTACCTACTTGTAACTTGTTTTTATTACTGTTATTTACCGTAACGAAACCGTAAAGAAAGAAAATAATTAACTTGAACACACAGGAAATAAAACATTAAACAAAATGTAAACAAGGAAAATATAAAATAAAAATCATAATTATTTATATTTTAATTTTTTATAAAAAATTGCTACCCCGGCGAACAATATGCCGCTTTAAAATTAATTGCCACTGTTGTTGGCAATTCTTAGGCCGTCTGAATATACACGAAATTCTTACATAATTAGGGCGAGCCGTATGTAGAGACGCCAGCACGTCAAGTTATCTCAATGTGTCAAATTCCTTTGATCGTTTTTCAGCTTTATGTCAAACAGAATAAGGTTCATATTTAATTGGGAAAATTTGACAAATTGGAGTAACTTGATGTGCTGGCGTCTGTACAATAAAGTTTGCCAGGAAGTTGATATAGATCTCTTTAATACAAGCGTTTCTAAATTTAAGAAGACTCTTTGCAACTACTTTTTAGATAGCGTAATATACATGACATAACCTTTGCTTTTTATAGTTATAGAAAATAAGATCTAACACTGTCTGCTACCGTTAGTGTTGATTTAATTAGTTCTGATTTGTCATATGTGTGAAAACTTGTAATTGGCCATCATAATGTTATCACTTTAAATGTTTTGTCTGCCTAGCTGTAAGTTTTCCAAAAAATCTATACTAATATTTTATAGAGGTAAAATTTGTTTGTTTGTAAGTTTGTATGTAGGGGGTAATCGTCGGAACGAATGATCCAATTTTAAAAATTATTGCACTGGTGGAAAGCTACAATATTCTCGGATGACATAGGCTACTACTTTTTATCCCTGTAATCCCACGGGAACAGGAACTACGCAGGTGAAACCGCGAGAAGTCTGTTAGTAAAAAATAAAATAAAATTACGTAAGCATCACTCAAGTCGTTTAAGAGGAGTTTGGTAACAATTACTGGGACACGAGAATGTTATTCAGCCACCAAAAAAAATGATCATGAATTATTGTTAGACTAACGCTATTTTAACTTAATTGATTCCTCCATTCAATTAATATGTAGATAGACGAAAAAAATCCAATCATCTTTGTCTTTAGCCTACATAGGTAAGCTCATGAATGGAGACTCTGATGAATATTAATGATGTAAAGTTATTAGCAACCTTATTAAGAGTTTAATACATTTTTGGGTTCCTTCCTCAACTCTGTAATTAATTAGGAAGATCTTTTATACTTTTTCAAAGAAAAAATAATTTGTTTTACTTTAACATTACAAAACAGCCGTCTATTCTGTAAAAAACCGACCGCGAAAAGTTAGGTTAAGTGAGCGTGAAGGTGGTTGTCAAACCCTAGCATTATTATGGGATGAGCCGAAGCCAGGTGGCTTCGGCTTTACTTCACCTATATTTTAATGGGGTGGTTAACACAGAATAGCACTGCAGGTAGTCTGACAACGGTTTTTCCCGGTAAAAATAGAATAAATAAATAAATATTCCACAACTTTTTACACAACGTCATTTAATCCCAAGTTGAGCTTGAGAGCTTGTGTTATGGGTACTAAACAGCCGATAATCATACTTCTATATTTCTAAATACATACATATTATAGATAAATTACACCCAGACACAGAACAAATGATCGTGCTCATCACACAAACATTTGTCCTGGGTGAGAATCGAATCCACGACCTCCGGCATAGCAGTCAGGGTCACTAACTACTAGACCAACAGTCAATATAAAAATAGGAAAAGCCCACCTAATACAGCAGGCTGCCCACTGGATTTTTTGGCTCAGCCGCAAAGCATGCTATTTTTATGTCTTGTTATTTTCGAGTATTTTATTATCTTGCCCTAGTTCATATAGGTAGATATATCTCAATAAATTACAGCCTTTGTATTATTCTGATGTATAAACTATGTTATTGTAAAGTTTCATTCAAATCTATTCAGTAGTTTTTCCTTGAAAGAGTGATGAATATCCTTACAAACTTTCGAATTTATAATACTAGTAGGATTTGCTTTCGTGTGCTTTTGTTGTGCCATAAAAATGCTTTTTCTAACTATTTATTTAAAACTGTCACATGATCCTAGACCTCTCAGGGGTCTCAGGGTCCAGAATGATGTCCTAAACTTATAGTGTCCAGATGTTAGTCGCCTTTCATTCATTTATATTAACGGAAATTTATCATTATTCTTCTCCATCTAATCCTTTGTCTGTCTTGTTGGTGTAGTGATCGCAGGCGCTGCTGGTGAATCTGAGGTCCTGGATTTAATTTCTACGTCGTTTCTACACTTTTGAGTTTTCCCATTTGAAAATTTTTAGTAGCGATATTTAGATTTACTCATATAGCATTAGATTGACCCCCTTACATGGCAGTGTAGGTAAACCCGAGGCCTTTACCTAACCGTTCAAGGCAATATGTTATGTACACTAATAATATTCTTCTTCACAGTCACATCATGTCTAAGAGATTAATTGTCAAGACAAATAGTCATAAAAAATAATATTCTTCTTCTAATATTATAAAGAGGAAAGGTTTCATTTTGGTTTGTTCGCATAGAATAGGCTCCAAAACTACTGGATCGATTTGAAAAATTCTTTCACCGTTGGGAAGCTACACTATCCCCGGGTGACATAGGCTACTTTTTATCCCTGAATTCCTTCGGTAACGGGAACTATGCGGATGAAACCACGTGACGTCTGCTAGTTTTATTATAAATAGGAAAAAAAAATTGTGTATGTTTGTAATGAATAAACTCAGAAACTACTGTGCTGATTTCAAAAATTCTTTTACCATTGGAAAGTTACGTTCACCCTGAGTAACATTGGCTACTTTTTGTCACCGTATTCAAACGGGAATGAGAACAACGCTGGTGAAGGCGTGACGTCTGCTGGACATGTTATAAAGAAATAATAATGTATGTATTACACACGGCTGATGTGAGAAATACCTGTTTACTAGGCGACAAGCCTTCACATTAGCTCACTTGATTGAGTCGCTTCCTAGCGTTGTCTTCACGTGTCAATGCTTCGATTAGATCAGCCTAATTTCTGGTTGGCTAGACAATTCCTTACTAATTGAATAATTAGCGCTTAATTACTTATGTCCAGGTTCCCTCACGATGTTTTCCTTCACCGATGTCAATGATGTCTAAGATAAACTTGGAAAGTACCTAGGTACATATGAATTAAAAAAGTCACATTGGTACTTTCCCCGATTTGAACCACAACCTCATGCATGAGAGGTAGGTGCCTTAACCTCTGGGCCATCACGACTTAGGTGTATAGTTAGTATTTTTTGTATTGTTCTGCTTATTCTAATTGTCAACCTTTCAATTGATAAGAATATTGTGCATGCCTATACTGATGTATTTACACAGCATAGAAAACTTGTGATTGCCGTCTGATGTTGTTATTGTGAAGATGTCGTTGCTGTGCCTAAGATTAAAAAGATTAAAGATACCGGGCTGGTATCCGCAACTCCACGTCAAAGCGCGTATTTTGCGTATGGGCTAAATCTACCACGCGGGCCCAGTGCGAATTGGTAGTTGTCACATTTCTTCGAATTTTTGGTTTTAGGACATGCCGTTTTCCTAACGATGTTTTCCTTCACCGTTTTTGAGAGCAGTGGTGATCGAATAAATTACACAAAGTAATGCGCCTGCCTGGGTTCGAACCCACGACTTACTGTTCGTAAGTCGGGGCCACCACCACTGGGCTACCGCTGCTCTGTTGCTCTGGACTCTAGACAAATAAATTAATCTGCAAAGATCTACTAACAGACATAAATAGCATCTCATAGCGAGCATTGCGACCAATGCTCCAGATACCGCCACCTAATTCCCCGAAACACTATTACATTATAACAACACGGGCGACCCAAAATTGGTTCGACAACATAAATGCACTGAAATGCCGGTGTAGATGCGCGTTATCAAAATTAATACGACAATGAAGGAAGAGGCTGCACCGAACCAGAGCATTATGACCACAAAACTAATCAAGGCAAGTAAATTGAATTTAATATTGCAAGCCGCCGTCGTCGTGTCGCCGCCGTCCCGCGCCCAGAGCTGCGACATAGCATAGATTATGATTTATAGCGCCGCTGAAATAATGATCGTGTTCGTAATTTCGTCCGTATTTGAATTGACTATACCTGCGGCTTTTTCCATTAAAATGTCTGCAGGGTGACGTGATTGAATTTTGTATTTAACTTTGTAAGGGTAGCCGTGATGGGCTTTGTTATTTATTGTTTCCGTTTGAAACGCGGCTTACTGTGTCGGAAGTCACGAACAAAACCATATCCCATCGTTTTGCAGCCAAAATTGCTTGACTAGATGAATCTGCACCGAAATCTGAAATATGTTATCGGTGTTTAAAATCTATCGTTCTACTAATTTGCTTAATATTTAAGACTGATTGCTATGAAGCCGTTCAGTTTTTTTTTCATATTTAATAATGCCCATGTACATTGTCCAGCTCAGTCGCGACGCGGAAAAGGCCAGTAATTTGTATTTTTAGAATCAGATCAGCTTAATCTATGGATTCTAAACAGATTTGTAAACCATGAGGCGAAAATTTGATTTTAAGTTATGATATCTCTTCCTATGAGCTTTAAGTGGTTTAAGTTATAAACTACCATGTTCCACGTAGACTTCTTATTCACAATAACATTTTGAATTATCTAGACGTTTCAATACCATTGCTTCAGTATTTCTATTCCCATTATCACACATATCTTCCTGTTATCGCCTTTCGATTAGAAGTCCGCTTGTCACACCACTTGTCTATCAATAAACTTATGGCTACCTCTCGAATGAATAAATCATTAAAAAAAGCCCACACCGCATCAAAATGCCATTTAATTTTAATCCACAAAACCATGTTGAAACTACAGGCATATTTTTGCGTGTGACCATGGCGGGATTGCCAGTCAAACTGGCACCTGAGCACTATCAGCTCACCTCGAGTTTCATCATGACACCAGTGACGTTGAAGTGACGGCGATCGTACACCGCAGTGGCATATTTCATCAACTTAGCTGTGAAATGAATTTACATTCACGGGGAATGTATGCGAAATAAAATTTTGTTTTTGAACAGTTAACGGCTAACAAGTGGTGTTGGTACAATTGTTTGATGATTCACACAAAACAGCTCTAATATATTCCCCTAAACTTTTGGCAGAAGAGTACTAGTTAAGTGTTGGTATTGTGTAGTATAACCATTTTTGACCAACGTTATTACATTGAAGTTGGTTCCATATACAAGGTGTTTTTTTTTGGTATCCCATAACTCTAGGGTTATATTCTGTAGGTAAAATAATACTAAAACTCCTAGAATAGATGGTCCAAAAATGCATAGTTTCGGAGATATCATCAATAATAATTAAATTATCAGTTGTTTAGTACCCGTAACACAAGCTGTGCTTAGCTTGGGACTAGATGGCGTTGTGTGAATAGTCGTGGAATATTACTATTAAGTATTACTAATATTATTTTTATTACCTAATTAGTTCAAAAAAAGTCACCAGTACGACGAATCTTCTTTCTAACGTCACTTTTCTTTCACTTATGGGTGTTTTACATTAATCATCGTGACTTTGTCGAATTATTTTGTATGATAGTAAAAAAAGGATGATTGAAACATAGGTAATTCATATGCCAGTTGATTCTTTGATATGGTTTCAATCATACCCTAGAGTTATGGGATATCAAAAAGGAGTATTCCCGTTTGAGCACCTATTTATTGAGCACCTTTGCATTAACCTATGGGAAATGGGAATACCTTTGGTGCTAAATGCAAAGATGCTCAAAAAATAGGTGCTCAGACGGGAATACTCCAAAAAAAACACGTTGTATAGGAGTAAGTCATCAACTAGGTACAGAATTACAAATCCATTCTGCAATATGGATAAACCCATTAACGTTTTTTCCGACTTGAAAATCGATCCTAGTACCTCATGTTTAGCAGTAGGGACATACACACAGGCTTTAATGGTGATGTTCTTCAGAAAGGTCATTTAACCGACGTGAGTGTATGATCAGATGTATGAACTCAAATGAAGCAAAAAAAGTGTGTAAGAATTCTAGCAGTTTTCTGTATTTTTCCAAGAAAAAAAGGCGTGAGTATTTGTATGTATTTTTAAACGAGTTTATCTTTTAACGATATCAGACGAAGACTACAACAATTCAACAGTTGACTTAAACAAGGAAGAATATAAACAGGAAAAGTCAACTGTATTTGCAAAGGTATATCCGTAGCCATGTCCTCAGATGAGTCTCATAACAGTATATGACTCACAATAAATCATGGGACCCCATATATGTCCATTACCGAGCCGGCGCGCGCAGCTCGATTATGTCTCACGTTTGGATATTTTTGGCTTAGAAATACAAGATAAAATATTCTTGTTCAAGCTAGTTACTAGAGCTTTAAAAGCCCTTACTAGAGCTGTAAAAACAATCAACAGTGTTGGGCAAAAGATCGATGTATTTAGTTGTTCATTGGCGGAATTCATGAAGGTTACTACTGACATAGTCGGTTCTAGCTGACTTGTATAACTATTATTTTAATTATTATAATGGATTTTAATTGTAGACTGCAATATTAAATTTTATTTTATGTATTATTTATAATGTTATTGAATTTCATTTACTGATTTTATTATGCATGTTAGTTAGTGTATGAATAGCAGAACTTTTTATTTTATTTTTGTTATTATTTGTATGTTGTAAAAAAGTCTTTTTAATTATTGTAATGTATTGAAAATGTAAATTGTATTATTGATTCTTATTTTATTTTTTGATCGTAATTTTATTTATGGACACATTGTAACGTAAGATTAATGTAAGTAGTTGTAGTAACATAGTATGAGGACATCATTGCATTGGGTGTGAACCTGTTGAGGCTGGTGTTTGACTTATTTAATAAATAAATAAATAAATAAATAGTTCAGTTTACAATAAGATATTTTTTCTATAATCTGCCACTTTGACAAAATACGTGGTACTAGGTACTAATACTTATATACCTACATAAGTGTTAAATTTAACGTTAGCAGTGTAGCAATTTTAATATCCCCGACACAAAACAGTTTAAAAATATTTTTTCACAAACTATAGTCGAGTACATGCAAAGCAGTAAACGCAGGCGTGGAACGCTCGCAATTATCTAGAACGACCCTGTACGTAAATACTACTAATTAATTTACATTTGTGTTGCCAACTAATTTAATTTTTTGCCCGACAAAATACATTTTTAGGTTTCGCTCGTCAAGAATTTTGGCAAAAACACGTTGTTTGGTTGGTTTTTTTAGGGTGGTTTGGTGTAAGTAGTTGCGGTGGGTAGAATGTCGTTTGGGTAATAAGTATTGAATTTGGTTTCTAATGAACTTTAAGTACTGAATACGATTGGATGTATGAGGAACAGGGTGTTAAGTTTCTCATCCACTTGAAAGTGGAGGATCCTTCGACCAGACGGGTGTTGCGTCTGGTGGGCTAACTACAACTGCCCGACGGTTGTAGTCGGGAACTTGTATACGTTCAAACTGCGCGGATTAATCTAATACCGCGATGTAGAATATCGGTCATTAGTTCGCATGTGGCGAGATAGATGTCGCTACACATAAACGTGCTTATTCATTAAAAAAAACCAGAAGAAAAAAATGAAACAAAGCATTTATATATGGGTTCTTTGGGCTAAGCCCTATTCATTTTGCTAGACCACGAAGTAATCTGTGTTAAGGGATCCACTCCCTAGTGAGGTAGCAATAGCACTGCATGTTTTTGTAGCCCAGAATATAAGCGTTTAGGCACTAACAAAACATGCTTGTATAAAACTCAATGCTTAAAACTTAATTACATACATAGTCACCATCAGCTAAGCCTTTTCCTAACTGTGTTCTGGTCTTTCAGTCTAACCAGACGCAGCTAAATACCTGTTTTCTGTGACTGCCCATTTGCCCTCCTGAATCCAATTACTGGGTAGCAGGATATCCCGAACCGGTTGTCAAACTATTGGCTTCTGATGAACTGTAACGGCAATCAAAGATCTACAAATAACAGCCGGGACCATAGGCTTAGCGTGTTTTCCGAGGCACGGTGAGGTCTTGATATACAAAAAATAGCCATTCATCCACAGACTGACATTCAATTGACCTGTGTTGCTGTTATTGCGTACATAGTGTGTATGTAGGAATCAATTATGGACCCTGTCGGGCACGGCATTGTTGGTTCATAAGAGAGAGGAGAAAGAGCACTTGTACCAGGGACGCGACTCAACACATTGTGGTACATTCACAGTCTACATTTATGAACAAACTAGCAGACGTCCCGTGGTTTCACCCGCATAGGTCCCGTTCCCGTGACAGGGATAAAAAGTAGCCTATGTGTTAATCCAGGGTGTCAGCTAACTCCATACCACATTTTATTAAAATCCATTCAGTAGTTTTTACGTGAATGAGTAACAAACATCCATCCGTCCATCCTCACAAACTTTAGCATTTATAATATTAGTAGGATCAAATTTATAAATAATAATATAATAAAAAGCTTCTTTATTCAATACAAAATATGTTGTGTACAGACGCCAGCACATCAAGTTACCCCAATATGTCAGATTTCTTTGATCGTTTTTCGACTTTATGTTAAACCGAATAAAGTTCATATTCAATTGGAAAAATTTCACACATTGGGGTAACTTGATGTGCTGGCGTCTGTACATAGTTATGTTATTCTAATATTTCTATGTTTTCTGCCCTTGTAATGGATCCCTTTTGGGTGAAAGCCTCCTCCATCCTCCAGTCCTCTCTTTCTGCACCTAGTTTCCAGCAATTACTGCCTGCAACTTCTATTATGTCGTCTGCCCACCGTTTCTTTGGTCTTCCAGATTTTCTTTTTCCCAGTGGGCCAGACCACTTTGTTGACTGTGAGGTCCATCTTTTGTCTGCGTATCTTGTTACGTGGTCCGCCCATTGCCACTTCAGCTGCAAGGCTTGTTTAAGGGCATCTGTCAGCTTTGTCTCCTTTCTTATCTCTTCACTTTTTACTTTCTCCACCCTCCACAAATCAATTTAATTGTTCATAAATGAAGACCGTGTCATTACAATAAGGTGTTATAAGATGGTCGGTTCACTGGATTTTATCCGAAAGCATAGAAATAATTATTAATGTTTTTCAAGCCTTCAGCATTTCAGTGTAAAAATAATTCCAAACATCATAGGTATTAGAGATATGAAATACGACAACGCCATGTTTGAAATAATGTGTAATCTAGAATGTAAGTCATTAAAATTAAAACTAAATATACACGGAGTTTTTTGCATATGGTGTTTACCTGTAATTGGTTGTGCAGCAAGATTTAAGTCACAATTACTTGCATGTACAGACTCTAGCACATCAAGTTACCTCAATGTGTCAAATTTCTTTGATCGTTTTTCAACTTTAACGCCAAACAGAATAAGGTTCATATTTAATTGGTAAAATTTTACACATTGGGGTAACTTGATGTGCTGGCGCCTGTACCTATGTAATGTATCTGTAACAGCTGTTGTTGTACCTTAAATAAATAAATGTACTGACTTCAAACTACCACAAACTGTTTTGTTTGTTATAAAGTTGAAAAGCTATCAAAGAAATTTGATATATTAAGGAAGCTTCATGTGCATGAATCGATAATAATATATTTAATCTTAATCCAAGCCATTTTTGAAGAGTTATATGTATAATCCAAAGCAGCTTGGTTTTATGTAAATTTAAAAAAATGTTTGACACTTTTGAAAGTAGTTAAGCTTTTAAATGTGCTTAACCGATTTTCATTCAAGGTTAAAGTTCGCGAGCATATTCGAAGTTGGCAATAGTATCTTCACAGCGCTAATGTTTTCACAACTCCTTGTGTATTATAAATTATATTATTATTACTATAGTGTACATATTTATGTATTTATACTGAACATATATTAGTATTGCTTGCTTTATTTTCTATTTTTTTCTTTGTATAATTGCACCTACCACTGCTTTTCTCTGCATCACCTGAAGGTTGATTGGTAGAAAATTCCTATTGCATTAAGTCCGCCGTTGTTCATTAGTGTGCTTGAAGTATTCAATAAATAAAGGCTTTTAATAGTCTTATGTATCCAAAGACAGTCATGCACTGCCGGTCCAAAACGCGCCGTGTATGTGGACGAACATCTCTCAGGTTCTATGAAGAAATTATTTTATTTGGCGCGAGAACACGCAAAGCAGCACGAATTTAAATTCTGCTGGACCAAAAATGGTAATATCTTTTTGCGCAAGCAACTTGGTCACCAACAAATACTCGTCAAGTCTGAAGCTACCCTTCAAGAGTTAAAAAAGAAGATATGACTACAAAAGTCAGCTACACTAGATGTTTCTTACTCCAGCATGTTATGTAACGTATTTCAAGTTATAAACTACCTAACCGCGGTTTTCTCAGGCGCTTATGTAAATCAAATTATTATCATGTTATTATTTTTAATTAATTCACCCAACTTACTCACCACAAAAAAACACGTACAATCATATCACCAAATAACACAAACATACACTCTTCCAAATCTATGTACTTACAATAATGATCTAACACTCACGCACCCTGTGCTTTCTCGAATTATCACATTCACTATTTTGTACTCTGTACACAATAACTTGTTTGTTGTCGAGCATCCATTTAACAATTCTTGTTGTTTCAAAATATCGTGCATGATTATAATTTTTTCCAAATGGCTAATCTAGTTGACAATATCTCGTCAGACCTGGACGATATTTCAGTTGCAAAAGCATATACTTGTTTTCCGCAAGATTGCATAAACTATTTGAAAACAGCAAACAATAATTCCACTACAATTTTGCACATAAACATACGCAGCATAAAAAAGAACTTTGACGAACTTTTAACACTATTATCCCTAATACAAGTTACTTGCGACTTTTTGATACTAACCGAATGTTGGCTAAGTAAAATCACAAATCTTCCGGTGCTGGATGGTTATAACACTCATTTCACTAAACAAATTAAAAACCAAAATGACGGGGTGGTTTTGTATGTAAAAAAAGACATTGAGTGCACCGTCCAAGAACCGGTTTTTACAAACGCCAACTGCCTTATTTGTCAAATAAATGACAAATTAGCAATTATCGCCCTATATCGTTCGCCGTCATACAATACAAAAGCTGAATTTGATTGTTTCCTAGGCAATTTAGACAGTGTGCTTTCCTCCCTAAATAAAATTAAAAATGTATATCTTATCGGTGACGCTAATATAGACATCAAACCGTCTAACACAGATGAGCGCTGTGTTAATTATCTAACCTTGAACGCCAGCCATGGTCTATTACCTGGACATTACTTTCCAACCAGAATACATAATTGTATTGACCACGTTATATTAAAATCTAATAAAATCACAAATATTATTGTCCTAGAATCGCA
The DNA here is from genome assembly GCA_921972225.1 of Euplexia lucipara. Classification (NCBI taxonomy): domain Eukaryota; kingdom Metazoa; phylum Arthropoda; class Insecta; order Lepidoptera; family Noctuidae; genus Euplexia; species Euplexia lucipara. The sequence goes on along the minus strand of OV179147.1, from coordinate 1,719,192 downwards.
CATCACCGATCACCTACCCCTCCTTGTAGAAATTAGTGTTCTAGGACCAGCTAAACATTCGGTACCTGCTTACAAAATCCCAAAAATTGATTACCCTAATGTCATAAAAGACATCGAACTTCAGGATTTTTCCCAGGTTATAAATACGGATGACCCTAACACAGCCGTCAGTAATCTAATTAATATTGTACAAATGTTAATAAAAAAACATACTAAAATAGTTAATGTTCCCAAACGAGAAAGAAACTTAAAGCCCTGGATTACCCCAGGGCTCTTACGTTGCATTCGACACCGCGATAAACTTCATAAAAAGGCTCGGAAGTTACCCTACAATGACATCTCACAAATCTCATATAGACGCTACCGGAATTTTTGTAATCGTCTTCTTAGAAAACTCAAAACAGCACATGAAAAATATGAATTGGAGAAAGCTAAACATAACCCTAAAACACTATGGAACAAAATAAAAGAGATTACAAACACTAAAAAAATATGTACACCTCCTCTAGAACTCTTAAAAACTCATCCTGATCCGATTACTGCGTGTAATCACGTATGCAAGTTTTTTGCCAATATAGGCAAAGACCTAGCCTCTAAAATAACACCCATCCCACAGCCACTTACTCCACCCAAAACGTCTCTTCCGAACTCTTTTGCCATTCTTGAAGTTGACAATGCTGAGGTGGAGTCCACCATTATGAACTTAAGACATGATAGTGCCACTGGATGGGACGGAATATCTTCTCTTCTTCTAAAATTAGCTAGGAAAACTCTTGTACCACTAATAACGCAAATTATAAATAAATCAATAGATAAAGGACTTTTCCCAGAACCCCTAAAAAAAGCTCTGGTCCACCCTATCCACAAGGGCGGGAACAGGGACTGTGTGAACAATTATAGACCGATCTCAGTTCTTCCTGCGATCTCTAAGGTTATGGAGAGGTTGATTAATGGTCGTCTACTAAATTATCTACATAAACACGACGTTATAGCGCGCAACCAGTACGGTTTCAAGAAAGGTATCTCAACTGAAGACGCAATCACCGACTTAACGGAATTTGTCGCAAGGAAGCTAGATGATCACAGAAAATGTCTTACTATATTCTTGGACTTAACAAAGGCCTTCGACACAGTCTCTGTTCCCACCCTCCTTTCAAAACTGGAGGACATAGGCATTCGCGGCAAGACACTCAGCCTCTTCAAAAGTTACCTGCAGGACAGGAAACTTAGTGTCAAGATTGATTCGTGCATCAGCAATGAAGAAATCACCTCATACGGAGTTCCACAGGGCAGTGTGGTTGGTCCTACATTGTTTCTAGTATATATAAATGACCTTTGCACACTGTCCCTCCCCAATTCTAAGATCTTCACATACGCTGACGATACAGCAATTGTTGTGTATGGAAATACGTGGACTGAGGTGAAACAACATGCGGAACAATCATTACAAACGGTTGCTAAGTGGCTGCAGAATAATCTGCTTACACTAAATTTGTCTAAAACTAATTACATTCCCTTCTCCATTAGTCCCAGGACCAAAGCCCCGTCGGAATAAATTCCGACGGGGCTTTGGTCCTGGTACATGTATGTGCAGTTATGGTAAACCATAACTGCACATACATGTACCAGCACTTCTACGTGCTCATGTACTGCGTTATCCCGTGTCACCCACACCAGATACCTGGGTGTAATAGTCGATGACGGTCTGAAGTGGTACACCCAAGTTGACAGTTTAATTTCAAAAGTCAGGAAATTAATTTACATTTTTAGGTCACTACGCCATTCCGCGGATCCAAAAACACTAAAAATGGTGTATATTGCACTTTGCGAGTCCGTGATCAGCTATTGCATCCCGGCCTGGGGTGGCACTTTTAAAACAAAGCTGCTTGGGCTGGAACGAGCACAGAGAGCTGTTCTTAAGGTGATGCTTGGGCGACCGTATAGGTTCCCCACTACCGAATTATACGCGGAATGTAAGGTGCTTACTGTGAGGCAGCTCTTTGTGCTCCAAGCCACCCTCCGGGCTCATCGGCAGTCCCCTTTACCAGACCCTACAAAACGTAAAGCCAAAACTACATACGCATCAGTAGCTCATAAAACATCCTTCGCTAGTCGCCAGCTTTACGTGTTGAGTTCACTTATTTATAGGAAAATCAGCAAACACATTCAACTCAATAAACTAAACCGACACGAAGTTAAAACTAAATTAAAACATTGGCTGAATGATCAGGATTATTCCTTTACAGAAGACTTAGTTTCTTTTCCACTATAATAACTCAGATAAACTTGCACAGTCACACAGTTATTTCACTCTAAACTTGCTCAAATACAAATTTCTTCTTCGCTTTATCAGTAAGTACATGCACGAACAAACAGACACCCTCACGCACACCCGCACATACACACACACACACACACACACACACACACACACCCTCACATTTACCCCATCTATCACTTTCACATCCACACATACACTCACACCCCACCCACACGCACACAACAAAAATAAAAACACATAATACTTACATTGAACTCAACTTACCTTACCACACATTAAAAGTCCATTGTTTATTGTTGTTACCCCATTTATGTAATTAGGTTCTTCAACATCAAACAACACACATAGAAAGGTTTATTGAAGCATTCGAAGTAACAGTAGAACACTGACTCCTAAGGCACAGGTTTCCCCTAGTTTAGGAGGCAGGGTTTCCATTATCTAAGCCACCTTTATGTATTTTAACTTGTAACCTACCTAATTGTTTAAGTTATTTTTGTAACAAAGGTTATCTGTACCAATAAAGTTATTATTATTATTATTATTATTACTACTTTCAATTCAAAACACTACAACCACGCTTCGCCATAACCACTCCAACAACTTCAATATTCACAAGACAATACGAAAACCCATAATTAGATTTCATAATTATTATCAACAAAAGTTTTTGAGCTTAATCAAGTCTACTCCATTCCGCCAATCGCGAACTCGCATTTTACCGAAGTGAGACGTTGCTTGCATTCTAAATGCAAGACAGGATCGCAATTAAACTATCTGAATACGGAATGAATGAGCTCGCGAACGGGACGGAGTACTTAGAGCGTATTGTTTTGACTACGCTGCTCTGGTTCGTGGCGTACTACGCGGCTACTCTTGAGAAATTGAGTTTTTCAGAACCGAGCTTGTCAGGGCTGGTTTTGTGTTTGGAAAACGAAACGGTTTTGTTAAGATAATTAAGAACTATAGAATGGAATACTATTTAGTGTACACCATATAAAAACGTACAAATAATAACTTGCGATGGTAGGATGTATTGGGGGAATGTCTTGTGTATTTTTGACGTTCAAAAAGTGCTGACTCACAGCCTTATTTAAATAGATGAGTTTTGATTCTGATTTTATACTTAAAGAGTTACATAAGGTGTTAACCTAATAATGTATTTAAATGTTTTAAACATTTTCTGATATTAATAATATCTATTATTATAATATCCAATTGTAATATTTGTAAATATGTTAGCACCATGTATCTATTAACATAAAAGATTACTTATCTGCTACATAGCTTATTTAGCATTGTACCTATCTTTGTAAATGTAATTGTTATTAGGCAAGGTACAGACTCCAGCACATTAACCTACCCCAAACTGTCAAATTTTCCCAATTGAACATGAACCTTAATGTGTTTAGAATAAAGTTGAAAACCTATCAAAGAAATTTGACACAATGGGGTAGGTTAATGTGCTGGTGTCTGCACATAGTCTTCACATGCAACATGTCTGATTGATGTTTATAAATATTGTTAAAATCGATATCTAGAAAAAAACAATTCTGAAGTTTCTTGCCCATTCTTCTTCATACGAAACTACTTTTTTGATTACAATAGGCTTGTCCCTATTACATGGGACTAATATAAATCTGGGGGTACCTACCTACCGTCTCAAGGTGCACTTCTTCCTAAACTTTTGGGCATAAAGTGTCGTGTTTCTTTTGGTAATTTCTGTAAACTTTTTACAGTGTTTAGCGTTTTGAGTAGTGTTTGAGGCTTAGGTAACTGATTTTAACCGACTTTAGAAGGAGGTTCACATTTCGATCGGTATTTTTTTTAAATATTAGACTACAATTTCATAACTGGTATCTGATTGATGTAACGTGCTCCGAATTTCGTACATTTTTCAGTCGCATGTCTTTATTGAAACGCGGCAATGAAATGAAAAATATCGAAATTATATCATTTCGGAATTTCGAATCGACATTGTTAGGCATTTCGACGGCCGTTTCGCATCAACATTCAAAACATGCACTTAATTAAAGAATTACTGGATGAACCATTTTAAAACACCGGAACGCATTTTCGATATCAATTTCGCCGGATGATAATTTAAACAGCGAATGTATAAATTCATTACATTGGCTTATTTCACAATTCCACATCATGTCATCTGGCGATTAAATTTAATAATCCTCTTAAAGTCCACACTACAATATTGATGTGACGGGAGTACGGGACACGATTCGATTTAATAAAGCAATGTAGTTCGTGTGTGAAATTTCTGATTGCTTATTATTTTAACTTCGTAGCAGGAGTGTAGGGAATCTATACATACAGACATCTATTCTATAAACTGTTCATATATATGTATTAACAGTCGAATCGTTGGATCGAACGTTGAGCTACGCTTGGCGAGGTCAGACCGTGGATTGGTGACCATTTAATACATAACAAGACTCCTAAATGTCTCTGAAAGTACGTTAAATGACATGCCATTTATTTTTTACTATTTTATTTTGTTACTTTCATATTTGAACAGTGTGTGCATGTTTTTACCTGTTGCCAATAAATATTCTTTCTTTCTTTCTTTCTTTCTTTCTTTCTTTCTTTCTTTCTTTCTTTCTTTCTTTCTTTCTTTCTTTCTTTCTTTCTTTCTTTCTTTCTTTCTTTCTTTCTTTCTTTCTTTCTTTCTTTCTTTTTTCTTTCTTTCTTTCTTTCTTTCTTTTTTTCTTTCTTTCTTTCTTTCTTTCTTTCTTTCTTTATTTTTTTCTTTGTTTCTTTCTTTTTTTTCTTCAAATTGTTGGTACCGGCTGTCATCTGTCACAGTCGCTACGGGTTATCTGAAGCCCGAAACTCTAACAATAAGTTTAACAAAGGGGTACCGTGCCAGCTAGTAAATATGTTGTGGAGGTCAGGAAGTCACTTCACGTAAAACACTGGTGTTGGCGACAGATATGGCAACCCCGTTGCTCGGGGCTTGTTCAGTTGCTTGGCTAGCGACGGGGCGGCTTGCGTGTTTTCTATTCTAATCATTCATTTTTCTTAATATTGTTTCCTACTTCTTTTGTGATCGAATTATTATACCCAATTACACCTTTAACTGCTTTTGATTTGATGTCTAATAACTGGTATACAGCTGGATCCAGTTAAACTGGAAGAAAACTCCAACATAGTTGAGAATATAAGCAATAATTGGGAAGGTAAGCAGATCACATAATCCATATTTCTATACCTATAAGTTTTTTTTTAACGTTTGACAAATCGGCAAACCATTGAATTTGTTTGTTCTAGCAACATAATATAATTGAATCAAGTGTGGACAACATTGAATGTATCTTTTTTATGTTTAACCTATTAAAATTGCTACGCCCTAGCAGGGTTAGGCAACTAGGTAATCAGACCTACCTATTGTTAACATCTATATTTTCCTGCACACCAAGGTCGCAATAAAGAATTTGTATTTGAATACATTATCATGATAAATGCCGTATCTCAAGGTGTTTCAATAAAGTGAACCACCCCGAAAGCAACCCATCCAGCAGTATTGATTAAAACAAAATTTTAATAGATTTTAATGCAGAATAAAGTATGCTGGGACAGTTAGTATTATTATAAACTCATATCCGGGTATAAGGAACAGGTTATAAAGTTTTTCATTCTCCGTTGCAAAGGAGTCGTGAGCTACTGCCCGACGGTTGATGTCGGGTTCTGTATTATAGGTAATATCGCGTAGAAATGCGTTTCTTACGAAGTATGTATAGAGTACTTTGAATGATAGAATGAGAAATGATGTAGGTATTAAAGCCACGTTGTAGATTAGGGACACAATTATGGACGGCGCTCGACGGATTTTCCATACAACAAGAGAGAAAAGTATAGAACGACGTACGCATCCTTTCACATCGACACACTCGCGACGCGGCAAACGCGCTCCGACGCGGCGACGGTGGACTGACACAAAACGCGATCGGTCGTCGACGGCCTCCGTAAGCGGTGTATCAGCATAATGCGTACAAGTGTGCTCCTTTTCAATCGGCAAAATACAAAAGCTCGTCGATCAATGTGTCTTGACGTTAAAAAATGATGTAGTGACAATAATCGAAAAGATTAGGTACATATTATTATGCTTAGATGGTTTGGTTATTTTGAGAAGATCAATAAAAGACGACTAACTAAAGGAATGTATACGACAAAAATGTGTATACGCAGAAAGGGGACGCCCTAGGGGGACATCCACACCTTATTGATACCTAATGTTCTTCAGAAAGGTCACGACCGTAGTACCTACAAGTAAACGGTGTGCCTGTATGACTGCCTACATGTAGGAACGTTAACGAAGCAAAAATGTATGGATGAATCGTACCAGTTTCTGCCTTTCCCCAATAGGAAAAATATAGATCTAGATCTGAGTATTGTCGAAATCTAAATAGGTAATTGTATTTGTTGTGCGTTAAAGCTAAATTATTGTATTTCCTTATCTTAGAAGCTTCAACTACTTATGGTAACCGCTCAATATCGAATATCAAAGTCTTGTTTACGTTCAGGGGTATCAAGAAAACTTTCTCAGTAGAAGTTATCTGAACTCAGTGGAACGTTGCAATATATCCGTGTTAATATTAACTTATAGGTTTAGTGAGGTGACATCCGCTGTCAGACGGCATTAGGGATGTGACGTTTATATCGATAATTAACTGGTGGTGGTGGTTCCCGTTTATTAAGGTCAGTGTAATTGAATGGCAGTGAAGGTTTGATCTCTAGTTAAATAATGATGTTGGCTTAACTAAGAGAGATTTAAGATGCAATAGAGAGGGCATGCAATGAAATGTCATAAAAAAAACTAGAGAGGTGTAAATGGACACCCGAATGGAACGAAATTATATAGTTAGTTTAATTATTAATTATGTACAAAAAACCTGTATACACTCAACAAAAATAATTGTCGCGACACCACACTGTTCAATGCGAAATAGAAAGACGAAACGAAACTGGCTTGCTTTCTATGAGAGAGAGAGAAAGAGACAGACAGAGAAACACGCGCACGCCGCACGGCTTGCAACCATAGCAAAAGTGTCGTTACAACTTTTGGTCTTAATTTTTTCCGGCTAGCCCCCTTTCGCAACGCGCGATGGGACACCTCTATGCTACCATGTTTCAGTAACACCATCTAGAATTATATTTATAGCAATATAACTCACACTTTTGTCTATAACTAGCACACAAATATCGGAGTAAGTATTGAATGTCTTTCGCTTAAACGCTATATAAACTATATACAATTTTCATAGTATAGGTACTAAGCGCAAATTTTGGTTAATCCAGCGACTTCAAAATGCATATGCGAGATTTTGTTTTAATGTCAACCTTCCAATCGTGTCAATTAGAGACACAATAGAAAAACAATGACGTCGCGGACAATGGTGCCCTGTTAGGGTTTAATGAATTAAGGCTGTGTTAATAACGGTAATTTCATGAGAATGTCCGATTGCAGAAAGCTACATCTATATATCTAATTTATTATTATTATAATTATCTGACTACCATACTCTTAGATATCACTGTCACTAAAAACCAGTAATATAAAATATTACATGGCATGAACAAAATTCAAACACGAGCTTCTGTCTACCTTCTATTGGCCTCGTTTCATAAAACTGTTGCATTCTGCGGTAGTTTCAAATTCGCTGCTTCCCGATGTTAGAACGACCTACTATCGCCTTTTGCTTATAGAATACTTGGTATTAATAGTATGAAATCTAAGCAACACCTTGCGTTATCAAAATAAAACAGGTCAGCAAACTTACCCAGGGTTTTCAACAGGGTCAGCAACACAACATCTTTTTTCCCTTTCTCAACCAAAACAATTAAACTACACTAACATACACTACACCGTCGTACACAAAATCGTAACAGTACACTTGCACTATTTCAATAGTCTCATTTGAGCACTCATTTCTTCAGTCATATTGTTGTATTTCTATAGTTCCGGACCGTGGTATTTTACCAATGTATAGTTATTTATATGACTGTAATTATATCTGTATCGTAGCTAAGCTATTAACCGTTTGACAACCGGTAAGCCGGGTCATCGGTTGCGCGCGCGTACCTTAATTCATCATAGACCACCAGAACAATAGATGGCGCTGCCATAACGAAGTGAACATCGTGTCTGTGTTGTTTACTTTATTTATTTTTGTCGTTTTGAATTAATCTAGTTTTGAAAAGTATTCATTATATTTGACGCAATTGTGTGCATAATATTTTGTTATGAATATAGATATTGCTGCTAGGAACTACGACCACAGACAAGCGACGAGGACGAATGACGCAGGACCATGGAAAGTGCATTGGTAAGTTGTTTTATTTTTATTTTATTAATGTTATTTATTTTCTTTCTGAGTTACTATTATTTTAATTTGTTTATTATTTGTTTCTTCATGCCTTCTAGAAGGTTATAGCATTGAAAGAGTGTTCATGGCATATCACAGGGCCCTATTAGAACAACCGCGCTATGGTAATTATTGTCGTTCTTTAAATATCGTGGCATCATGCTAAGATATAAGCGTTTTTGACATTACACAGGTTTTTTATTTATATTTATATTTATATATATATACTTTATTGTACACCACAAAAATACATAACAAAAGAAAACATATACACTACAAAACATACAATGGGCGGCCTTATCGCTTTCCGCGATCTCTTCCAGGCAACCTTAGGATGGACAGTGATTTATCACGATATAAAATGGGGCTGTTGTTGGTGCAAATAGTAAATACCAACCTATACAATATTAAACTAAAATACATACATACATATCCTAAATAATAGATACATAAATACATACATACTAAATATTTAAGCAACGAAAATTAATGAAGACTAAAGATGTTTAATTTAACAGTTATGAGAACAAGATCACAACGACAAGTAATGTTCCTTTACGAGCCTTTTAAACGTAGGTAACGATTGCGCGCGTTTAATTTGAACGGGCAATGCATTCCACAAACGAGCGGCCTGGACAGTAAAGGATTTGTCGAGGAAAGTTGTGGAAAGCATAGGCATTTTAAGCTTCAAGTTATCTGATGACCTTAAAAATTTCGCGTGGGAGTCGCAAAGAAACTGGAAACGTTACTGGAAACGTTTCTTGAGATAGAGAGGGGTGGAAGGAGAAAAGAGCACATTATACAAAAGGTCTTTAATTTGTTTTCTTTATATGTTAGACTAGCTCATGCTCGCGGCTTCGCCCGCATGTATGTCGGTTATCGCGCCCAGCTCGATGTCGGGCCTGCCAATGTATACAGAACTTGACAAATTATAAATACTAAAAGCTTCCTTAAGAACCACTCTATCCATTAGGGAAAACAGAATCAGCATAGTCATTTTTTAGTTTATCGCGAACGAACAGACAGACAGACTGACAGACGGCTGCAACGCAGACGCAAACGTGTCCACCGTAAGTGGGTACTAAGGGCATACCCTAATTGTGGTCAGACTGAACAAATGATCGTGCTCATCATCCGAACATTTCTCTTGAGTGGGAATCGAACCCTCGACTTCTGGCATAGCAGTCAGGGCCACTAATCACTCGATCAACAGGCGAGTCATGTAGTACTTTATGTATGGATAATATTATACCAATCGAGTCAAATTATTACCCCCTACTACTACTGCTTCAAATACTACTTACTACACACTAGAGTAGTCTAGTATTTTATGTAACATAGAGACACGCAGCGCAGTTAGTTCAGTTAAAAATTATGTATCTTTCGAAATCAATGCATTTCATTAAGGTAGTTAGGTTAGGTAGTTAGGTTCGCTATAGGATAGGTATGGTAAGTTAGGTTAGGTTATATGTATATACATATACTAAAGTTGTACCCCCTTAGGGATTGAATTCACAAAAACTTATTATCCAAATATTACGAGTACATTTTATCGAAATAACTTTGAAAATCAGGGAACTTTCACCCTAAATTCGCACCCCTATTACCCCTAGAAGGGATGATTTACGAAAAAACATTTTGAGGTACGGTTTCATGACTTTCAATGAAAAACCTTAATACTAGATTTTATTCAAATAACTACAAAAACAACAGTTTTATGCTAACTTTGCACTTCCGTTTAACCCCCGTGGGAGATGGATTTTCAAATTTAGGGTATGATTTACGAAAAAAATTTTTTTTACGTTTTACATGACTTTTTGTTATAAAACCTACATACTGAATTTCATTCGAATGACTTCAAAAACGGCAAAGTTTCACACTAACTTTGCACCCCCGTTTTACCCCCGTGGAAGATGAATTTTCAAAAATCCTTTCTTAGTGCTCCCCTACGTTTAAAAGGAACCCCTGCGCAAAATTTCAAGTTGCTAACCCGTATAGTTTAGGCCCTGCGTTGATATGTGCTTTTTTATACTGTTTAGTGTTTTGGTCTCCTCTTTCAACGGTTTCCCAAAGACAGTATTGTTTCATAGAGACTGTTCCCAGTTACACAATCAAAACATCGCTCTTGAACAATAAAATAGATAGTTCCAACACAACAACCCTGATCATACGAAAATGGCGAATAATTGAACGCTGTCAACGTCCCATTACCCAACAATTATATAAAACTCTCTCAAAATAAACGTTAAAGCGCGAATAAACAGAAAATAATGCTTTTAATTATCGAAGTCTCGCGTCAACAACACGTTCCTCGCTTCGTTTCTCACAAAGTCATTTATAAAAGACCAACACACAAGCGCTCCGATTACTCCAACAACAACGTCGAACTTCCTTAATTTGTACTCAAGTGTACTTATAATAAAGTCAAGTGTGAAAGTCGGAAAAAAATTTGATTCAAGACAAGCAATTATGAATCTTGTGCACTTGAGAATTTGGTCTGAAATACGTTTGGAATTGTTGTCGTAGGCCCGCGAGGTGGGCTCCATATTATGGATTTTTAAAGGAGGTCTTGATGCCGGTTAATTAGTACTACTCTGGAAGGCGCAAATGTTTGGTAGAAAAGCGTTCTCCACATTTTTGAGGAAAAAAAATCACATGGACGTTATTGGTAAACTTCTTCAGAAAGGTTAGGTGCGTAATACTCGCTTGAGGCATACGAGTACGTGTATTAAAATTATGAACGAAAACAATGGAGGTCTGTAGTTTCTGCGTGCCTCAAACAAACATGACTTTCAAAAGAAACTTAATATTCTATCAGTTCGGGGTTAAATAAATAATAACGGCCGCAGTGGTCAACCGAAGGTCCTATGTTTGCTGGGTTCTGTCCGTTGATGGTGAACCATTTAAGTCATTTCAACACTCCTCCGTGCCTTGGAAAATACGTAAGGCCATTTAGCCCTAGCTGTCACTTGTAGTGATCAGGGTACGGGTAGTCAGAAGCCGGATAATCTGAGAACTAGTTTTACCAATTGGTTTCATGTTACCCCATTACTAGGCAAGTAGAGGTCAGACGGCCGATTCAGTAAAAGTCACGCCGTGAAAACTAGAGTGAAGTGAACTGTCAATGCCTAGCATTAGTATGGAATGACAGCTCAATTCGCCCTCACTACGCCTACAACTTCACGCGGCGATTTGACCAGAATCGCACTGCAGATGGGCCGACGGCCAGGCCAGGCGGACCATTTGGCGCCATTTTTGTGATGTTTAATTTTCATTTGTAGATCACGTTTTACTGCGCTTGCTTGTTTGTTTTTCGTTCTTTTCTTTCTAAAGCAACTTGATATTCAGCTGGATCTAGTTAGACTGAAAGAGGACCTCAACATAGCAGCAGGATAGCATGTGATGATTGCATTGATGTAAAATATATTTTTGTTACCTTACTTTTAATTGGGATATTTTGAATGACAGCCCAGAGTCTAGATTTGAAGACAAAAGACTCACCCATTATCAAACAAACATAACTGCTTACCTCTTTGGGAAATACAGGCATGAAGTCATGTAATATTAGCTTAATTTGATATTACTCGTCTTTTCTTTAGGTAGATACCATTTTTTCCACGGGATTTCTTAACACCGTAACTGTCTTGATCCCCTCAATATGACGCTATCAGTATCCAGGTGAATACTCCCGTCAATGCACGTGATATATTGTGATCCCTTAATCTTCTCTCTTCTTATATACAGGTTCCTCATATTCTACATGAAATGGGACACGGTCTTACAGAGATGGTGCTAATATTTTGAAGGGGTTTCTACAAGTTCTACGAATAGTGTTGTGTTTTTAATTTCCTATTGAAGATTGTTTTGAAATCATTTGTGCCTATCTTGATTAAGTATTTCTAAATCTTCAATAGGATTATAATATCTAGTTTTAAATTTAGGTAGTACGGTCAGTGCTCTGCATTACCCGATCCATCTTAGAAAGACAAATAAGGGGAAGAAGGGTCAGGCCACGTAGCCCACTGACTGTGCAGACGCCAGCACTTCAAGCTACCCCAAAATGTCAAATTTTCCCAACTGAACATGAACCGTACTATTTGTAATGAAGTTGAAAAACCATAAAAGAAAGGAGACAGTTTTTTTTGTTTGGGGAAGAGGCCCACCACAAATTGTGGCGTTTAGCAATGAAATGTACGTAAGTTTATTCGTTATAATCTGTAGATTACAGTGGTAGTATTAGCAAAACTGTATGTAACCGGAATACTGTGAAATGCGATAGTCAAAACATGACTCTCATAATAACCTAAAATCTCAGAAGAGCGATTGTTGAATAAGTGGATAGGTCTCCTTGGTATTGTAAGTTAAAATAGTACACTGTTCAGTGTTCAATAATATAAAGTATAAAACAAAGACACGTCTGTACTGATTTTGATGTGATTTACACGATTTAATAGACAGATATATTCACGAAAATAGATTAGATGTATTCATTTCGAAACACACTTTTTCCGGCCATAGACTGTAGATAAAGCTATTCAATACCTAAAGTAGTATACCTTAGTAGTACCTTTAGTATTTTAAATCTCTTGGACTGGAGATCTTAAATAATAAGGTGATGTGTTGTAAGCTGGTTGTGTCAGGAGATTAAACAAACACATTATAGTATGTCACAAGAAGTATTTTTTACTGTTCGTCATAATTTTCAAAATCTTCTCTTAAAAGCAGTATTTCATCTAAAAAAGATGCAGGTGGCTCAACTTTAACTTGATGCCGCGCTCAAGACAAAAACCACACTATACACATCACATCACATGTGCACAGCAGCCAACAGTGCCTCTGCCCACTAAACAATTAGAACAGTATCCAGCAAGAGCAGCCCCAATTCCGTTGAAATGGTGCTGCACAATTGTTTGCTTGGCTTTTGTAGATTATGCACTGTATCTACAGATGCCATATTCATAAAATCTTTAGAATAAAAATACGAAAAGAACACGAGAAACATGCAAGTGTCTAGTAATCGGAAACAATAACGGAAATAATAATGTTGTTTGTCAGTGTCAAACTGATTGAAATTGGACCACAGAGCATCTGCAACGGGCTATTAATTACGTTTTGTTCCACTGTGTTTTTAAAGTACGTTACTTGATATTCCGCTAGTATAAGAATTAAAAACAAGTTCACTGTACCAATTAATAATTATCTCTTTAAACGCATAATTATAACGCCGATGTCATTACCGCTGCATTAAAATAATAGGTTTATTTTAATGTGAAAACAAATATGTAAACGCTCCTAAACAAGCATTTTTTGCCGTAACACGTTTTTACTATTATTTCAGTATTCCGGTTACATTTATGTATAATTTTTGGTCTGTTAATAGTAATAAGATGATCACTTTCTTCATGTGTAATATGATTAATAAACGTTACCGTTTAATAGTGGGCCCATAAAAAACTGTCTCCTTTGACACACTGGCGTCTTTACATTGTATTTACATTATAATGTAAAGAACTATAATAAAAGAAGTAAATATGGAGTTTTTTTGCCCATTATTCTCATTCTCCAAAAGGTAATATTCCCGTTCCAAAAGATAATCACTTTTATATTTAATTTTTGAACGTTCAAAAGTGCTTTAACTAATTGAAGTAAAGATTTGACTTAGACTTAGCGTAAGTATCGTCAAGTTTAGGCAGTTCAAATAATAAATAAATAATAAAATGTATTAATTCAGGCACCAAGTCCCAATCCTAATAAACTAAAACAACTAACACTAAAAGACAGACAAAAATAATCCGGTATTTTCATAGTATGCTAACTTCAGCAGGTAATGTTAAAGAAAAATATAGTACCTATCTAACCATGGGTGCGCGTGTTTCCTATATTAGTCATAGTAAATGTCCTATAATAAAGGTTGTCTATAATGAGGAGTATAATGAGACCTTAAAGAGGTGTTCACCATGGCTTTGCATGCATGAAGACATTTTTTGGGCTCCAATTTTATTTTGGGAGGCGTTTATTTTGTGCGCCATATAAAATTCTTGTGTAGATTTTACAGTAGGTATATTTTTTTTTACTTCAATTACACTAATGTTCAGAGTTGGATTTAATGTCATCTGCATTTCCTACCAGTCAAGCTTTTGGTGTTGCAGAGAAAAGCTGTGAAAGCTGCATTATGTTAATCTTTATTCAAAAACTAAACTGATAAAATACAGCCTAAAGTCTTAGACAATAGTTCTTACAAAGTAAGGTGCCTATACTTAGATATATCTGTATCGCAGTCGCCATGATGGCAAACGATTTTGTAAGTAGGTATAGATAATCCATTTCCGCCAAACAGTAGTGTATGGTTTGAAGGGTGTCGATGAAATTACAGACACGTGGCGTATCAACATT
Organism: Euplexia lucipara; assembly: GCA_921972225.1. Taxonomy (NCBI): domain Eukaryota; kingdom Metazoa; phylum Arthropoda; class Insecta; order Lepidoptera; family Noctuidae; genus Euplexia; species Euplexia lucipara. The sequence continues at coordinate 1,704,141 of OV179147.1, read as the reverse complement.
GTCTGTTAGGGTGGCAATACATCCAAAAACACCCTGGTATCCCAGATGTCAATATGTGGCGGTAACTCCTTCCCATCGGGTGTGCTGACAGCCCCCTTTGTCTAACTATAGGTAACAAGGAAAAGAAACTGTTTTATTCACATTTTTGTTTTATATTTGCCAATACATCTTACACCATTACTGAAATTAAATATACATGCGTGTGTATATTAGTGTTTTAATGTTTGTAATGTAAATAAAGATGAGCAACTTAATACTTACATGATATTGTATTATGCGAATAGAACCTGTGTATACTTTGCAGTTCAACTTGTTGTGCCGCAATTAGGGTACAATGAAAGTCGTTTCTCAGATACAACCTACCTGTACCTAAACCTATGCTACTAGGTAGGTAGGTACTTACATTCAATCCCCATCTGCCTACCTTCCTTATTTAAATTTGCCTTGTGTATATTGTGGTTGTAGGCTCTACTGTGGTGTTTGAGGTCCTGGGACCATGTCCAGTAACCCAAGGGAGGTACAGACTTTGTCCATCTAAGCTCATAATTTATTTATTTATTTATCTACGTCATCCATCAGGAAATACAGGCGTGATGTAACGATAGGTACTTATGATCGAATGTAACTGTGTTTGCACTACTTCGTTGATGCATCATGTCATTTCACATCTACATCCATCAATAAAAAGTACGACAAAGTTGTAAAATAAGCTCAAGATTTTCAACAAGAAAAGCTACATTTATAACAACAAAATCCTAAATATATTGTAAACAGAACAGCAACATTTCAAGAAGCCAATCATTAGAATTCCGCAGCAGCAAACGATAGCAATGCCGGCCGATATTAGCACCTACGTATAATACATTTAACCCTTTCGCAGCGGCGGCGGGGGTCGGGCGAGCCAAATTAGATTTAGTGAGTTATATACAACCTTATTGGCTCCGACTACCTTGGACCGGCTTGATTAATGCCTCTATAGTTCCGTTATATCGTTATCTCTTATAGATATGAGCACTATGATTATTTGAGCCCCACCGTGTTATTAATGTTGGATGGTTTGGGTTTGGTTTGGTTGTGGGTCGATTTTTGGTAGAATTTTCTTTTGTAATTCATGTTTTTGAAGGTCGACGCTATCGCAATATCTGAATTTTTGTTTAAGAATATTTGAAGAAACATCGTGAGAAAAGTCGCCGGTTGATTCAGTAAAAGTCACGCCGTGAAAGCTTGAGTGAAGTGAACTGTCAATACCTAGCGTTAGTATGGAATGACAGCTGAATAAATTCGCCTTTACTAGGTTTTTACTAGGTGTTTTTTTTTACGAAATAACACTACTGGACTTAAAATACTTGTCAGTACTCGACAAACTACCTTGAACAATTAAATTAAATCAAAATTCATTTATTTCGGTTAGTGTAGTGAACAACATGAATCAGACAGATGTGTTCTTGGGGGTTTTTTCCGCCATATCTTATTTCCAGCAGAAACAATAGGAAGTGGAAGGTTAGGGAACGGTTTTATGTATTTTTTGACGTTATATATGTGCTGCTTCTCAGCCTAATTTGAATAAAGTCTTTTGATTTTGTTTTGATTAATGTTTTGTTATACTATTATACTTATATTCTAGTGTTATTAATTATGTTATTTATAACAAATTGAATCAAAGCAACATTTGTTTTCTACCTAATTAACTTCCGCATTAAATGACAAATATTTGGACTATAGGAAAAAACAAGTCTTATTTGAGCTTGTGATAGTTTTGTAGCACCTAATGTAGGCTTTTGCCAAGAAACTAAACAAAATTGAAAGAAATGCCTTAACAACATACCACAGAGTTAGCTAGAAAAGAGTAAAACGAATGCTCACGTATCTTAAAATTCAGAAAACCAAGAACATTAAACGTTTTCTCAAAAGAGAACTAAAAAAGAATAAGGAATCTGGCATTCGGGTATAGTCGAGTCGTAAATGCGTACTAAAAATGCGGTAAAACATGCACTTTTCGGGTAGGTAGTAGGTATCTAGTTGGCTTGACTCCATTGACTACGCTGTTCGCATTATGCTCCGTTTAATTCACTTTTTCTTCTTTGGTTCTGTTAGTCTAGTGGTTAGTGGCACTGACTGCTATGCCGGAGACTAAGAGTTCAATTCCCACCCAACTACCATTTTTCTGTGTCTAGATGTAATTAATAAATAAATATTCCACAACTTTTCACACAACGCCATCTAGTCCCAAGCTAAGCTAAGAGCTTGTGTTATGGGTACTGAACAGCTGATAAACATACTTATATATTTCTAAATACATACATATTATTATTATAGATAATACATAATACATACATATTATTATTATAGATAAATTACACACAGACACAGAACAAAATATGATCGTGCTCATCACACAAACATTTGTTCTAGGTAGGAATCGAACCCACGACCTCCGGCATAGCAGTCAGGGCCACTAACTACTAGACCAAAAGGCCCGTCAATTAAGTGTCGTGTCTCGCGGTCACTGTTACGGTAACAAAGGAGCTTCAAATTGATCCTATCTCTGCAAAGCAGGATTAAATTTAAAATCGTTGAACAGCAAAGATCTTATAAGATAAATAGGTGCTATTAAAATATGTTTTATTTTTTTTTGTACATCTTACCAAATATTGAATCGTCATAACTCATGTATTCTAACATGCGCCCTTCCTCCTCTCTCCTAACAAACTATGCTGTGCCCGACAGGGTCCATAATTGATACTTATGTATATTGACTGGCCTGTTGGTCTAGTAGTTAGTGACCCTGACTGCTATGCTGGAGGTCGTGGGTTCGATTCCCACCCAGGACAAATGTTTGTGTGATAATTAGCATTATTGTATTATTAGTTTATATTTTATTTTTGTGTTCATGAAAGTATAATTATGTAGGTATGTAGTAAGTATGTATACGAAAGTTATTTTATATTTTTAAGTGTATAACTTTTATAGCTATTTATGAAATACATAAGTAAATTTAATTGCTTGTGATAGACAAAGGGAGCTACATCTGCCAAGAAACTGTTTTGCAGTTTCGCAGAGGTAATAATTATATTGTTGTCTGTGTTGCTGATGTGAATAAACTATTTTCAATTTTTTATTTTTTATTAGGTATACAATAGTTTTACAAGTTGAACATAATTTAAATGTATGAGAATGTCACTTAACACACCAGCAAATCATTCGGGAGTAAAAAGAAAAACAAAAGCCAATCAATAAGGAAAACCAATTTACAAGCGAAGCCTAAAAAACGGGTTCCCCCATACTTAACACTTACGTAAAGAGCCCACTTTTAAATTTCCCCATTTTCTGCGTTTAAAAACCTACTTTCGAGCCGTCAATTTATAACCCTCTCGATAAAGGCGCGATTCATTGCGGGCGCGGCAGCGGAAGCGTGCGAGGGTTACTTACTTTGTGCTGTTTTTTTTGTGTTCATAAACCCGGTATACAAATGTAGATACCAACATTGGGTATTTTATTTTTTGTGGAGTCTTTGAGTCTGACTGTGTTTTTTTTTGAGATATTTTCATTAATACTCATTGAACTCAATCTGGGAGTCTTTAAGTCAAGAGTGAATAGGGTACTTCTGGGCAAGCGTGCCTCATCGTCGACTAGGTATATCATCGCTTACCATCAAGTGTAGTAGGTAGTATTCAAACGCGAGCCCATCAATAATATCAAAAGAGACATTATTTTTTTATTTATTTTAAAAGGAACACCAACGACATATTTACATGATCTTATTATTAATTAACTTGGTCTTCTATTATATTTGGATTTTATTTGTGTAGGTCCGTACGGGTACAAGATTGTGATAAATGCAAAAATCACTCAGTTAGTCTTTCTTTTTTTACGCATTAAAGGCATTAAAGGCTGAGCGGATTTGGATACAATTTTGTAGAACCGTGACCTAGGTCAGCTCATAAAATTAAAAGATAAAGATACTGGGCTGGTATCCGCAACTCCACGTCAAAGCGCGTGTTTTGCGTATGGGCCATAATCTACCACGCGGGCCCAGTGCAAATTAGTAGATTTCACATGTCTTCGAATTTTTGGTTCTAGGATATGCCGGTTTCCTCACGATGTTTTCCTTCACCGTTTTTGAGAGCAGTGGTGATGATGAAATAAATTACACAAAATAATGCGCCTGCCTGAGTTCAAACCCACGACTTGCTGTTCGTAAGTCAGGGCCGCCACCACTGGACCACCGCTGCTCTCAACATAAAATTATTTTGTAGATTTACAGCCGAATACTGAAACGCTACTCAAATCTCCTACTCATCTAAAAGCTACTTAAATTTAAGCATCCCTCAAATTTAAATGGTATACACAAACACCACTCAAGCAATTCGAAACCATACTTAAATAAGCAGCCCTCAAAATTGTTTTCAGCACGTTCTCATTTACCAAATAATTTCGTTTACGTCTCGTAATCGTTTTACGCAATCTTCTTCGAACAAATAATGTTTTCTATAATTATTTGAGACATTATTATCAGTTGAAATATAACAGCGTAATGTAAGTTTGCTTTGAATTATGCATTTATTTACTTATAAATCAGATGAACATCAAAAGAAGATGACCAAAGATTTTTTTTTTTTTAGTTAATTGTCGTAGATTGGAACGTCACTCTTGACATTTTACGCGGAATTAGTTAACTCCATGTGTAGAAAGATATTATTATTTTTTAGTTTCTTTCTACAAATCAAAATACTATAGAAAATGGAAGAAAATAAAAAGAGACGTGGGTGTAATTACACAACTATTTCATTTTATTACTTTTAGGAAAACTTACAGCAAATACATTCAAATAAACAGCAGTAACATACAGAATAAGGCCAATTACAAGTTTTCACTTATATAAACATACATTTAAAATTGTCAAGACGGTATTAACAGCGTGAGAAATAAACATTACAACTGAAGAGATTAAATAAATATAAAATACATTTTGCAAAGTTATTACACCTCAAAGAAAAAGTTACTTAATTTTTTTTTTAGTTTTGTGACACTGCTCAACATCACGGCACACTTTATGGAACAAGAGATGTTGTTAGACCTGGTGAATAGCCCTGTTTCGTTTTGATAAGGGTTTGATGTTGCTTCCGAAGACTGAATCCAAATATAAAACTGTTTCTTTGCAAACGCGGAACCGTACACGAAATTCCTCGTCGGTATATTTTTCGAAAGCATTCAGCTTTTCAGCGTTCCTGCGGCTCGTGGTGGGTCTTTCATGATCAGAAAGGGAAGATAACGACAAAACAGACATTTTAACACCAAAAACTAATCTAATTTAAGATTTAAGAGAGCCCGAGACCACTCTCAAATATAACACCTACTTAACTCGATTTGACAGTTGATGTGTCAGTTAAAAAGCGCTAAGTGACGTTCCAGTATACGGATTTTGTACAGAGTTGAGTTTAAGTACAACTTAATTTGAGATCCTGTTAAATTTAATCAATGCTTTTAAATGACATATGAGAATATGAATTTCGACTATGAGAGCTTCTCAAACGTTTAAGTAGCCGTCAAATATTTGAGAGGCGTTTCAGTATTCGGGCGTTAGTGGCATAGCTATAACTGAACTAAACGCAATTAATACTTCAATTTCGTTCTGCTTTTATAACTCGGAAAGCATGTTATTTGATTGTTTCCAGCTGTCCATCGTAGTGACTGTCGTAACGGGTAGTCAAATCTGTTAGTCTATCGTGGAAATCGTGGAACCATAGGATATCGAGCCACCCAGTAACTTGTGAAGGTCAGATAGGTAGTTGCTCCATCTCCGCCGGGCAATCAACGACGGGGACTGGACGAAAGGGCTGTGCCGGTTTCCCAGTCCTCGCCATTCCGACGAAGCGGGACGCTGGGTTTTTAGTGGGTATACCGGGTCAAACCGGAGAGTCGCATATACCCCCCCCCCCCCATCCCCCGATGGGAAGGTATGCGTAATGTATTTTTCCCATCGTCAAAAAAAAAAAAGGTAGTTGCTCCATGTAAAATAGGTATTTAGCTACATCTGGTAAGACTAGAAGTCGCTCCTAACAAATGATGATCAAAAAGCATGGAATTCTAACATAACTTGTAAGTCCAGAGCCAAAAAAACCTACTTAAAATGCCAGTGTGAAGTAATCTTTTGTGTTAAAATCAACAAACACTAATTTATTTATTTAATTCCTGCTTCTAAAAGTGGAATACATAGCTTAAATGAAATGTTTAATTAAACCCAATAATTACCCTGAAAACGACTGAAGTATTCAGTTCGGAGATCGTTTTCTACAAACAAGATCTTGTCTGTAATCTGAAGATGATTAATTAAATTATTTCACGAGTTGAAATGAGTACCTTTAATGTTTACACAAAGAACGTGTTTCATGTCGTGTGACAGTCGATACGAGTGGGGAGTATCGAGTTGTCAGTTAATCGAATATCGCTTTCGGGGATCTGTAGGAAAATCGAATAAAGAAAACAGGAATGATTGTTATGTAAAATAAATATTCCACAACTTTCACAAAACGCCATTCAGTTCCAAACTGTGTTGAATATGTATATATCTTATAATAGATAAATTACACCAGAAAAAGAACAAATGATCGTGCTCGCATCGCAAAAACATGAAAATGCTTATTTCGCGAACTACATAATTTAATCATCAACAACCTAGCTTTTTCAGATCAGATCAGTCACAAACCAAGCTAAAATAAGAGATAAACATTACAAATAAGAATTTGCATGAACTTGAGAAAGCAATAACCAACGCAAAAGACAAGGGCGAAATTAATGAAACAAATAAATAAATGTGCCACATTTACCCTCTGAAACTTTAGTTTTTCTCACATAAATACATCACGGGTGTCGTAACTTACCCTGGTCACACCCTAAAGGATTCTATTGTCGTTATTAAATGGAACAAATCGAGGAAATACTTTGGTACTTTTTTTTTATATAGTTTCCATTATAAATTGTACCTTTTTACACTCAATTTATTTGTTTCAAAGACAGTTTATTTGTTAGTCTCCGAGTCGGAAAGCATTGTTGAGTTTTTCTATCTGAGATTTTTCAGTAGCAATCCGGAGACTGGATTTGTTCCTAATTGTTGGCAATAGGCTCGCCCCCTAATGACTTCAACATAACTGGCCAACTGGGTGGGTGTACTATTGGTACACCTCTGCCTAATCATTCAGTTATTACAGGCGTGATGTTATGTTTATCTGTTGAGAATTAAATACGTGTTCATTTTTCCTTAATAATTTTAACACGGGATTAATTGTTTAAGTCTACCCATCAAATAACTCGAATTTCCGTTAGCAAAGGAGATGTTTCTTTTTCGGCCACCAGATGTACGTATGTCGAAAAAAAGGAGAAAAAAAAGACAAATTGGGGAAAAATAGTATCTGGTGAATTTGAATCTGATTTGTTGTGTACAAAAAGTATTAATTTTTCAATTATTGCCATGTTTTATTCAACATGGCGTCTCGTTTGCTTGCATACTTTATTCGTTCTGAAATAATGTCTCATCCAATCAATGCAATATAGAAAAAAAATAAAAAAGTTGTGCATTCTTGTACGGTTAAAAATAAATTAATATTATCCTCTTGTACATATTTTTGGTAAATATAATTAAGTGTGATGATTTCATCGTTTCAAAAATCTTTAGTCTCCATTTTTGAACTGGGTTTCTGAACGAATTAAAAAAACAGCTTGACTTGAAACTCATTTAAGTCACTTGTCAAGTTGTCAGTGACAATTTCGTTCGACTCGATTTGATTTTGGCTTTCGTGGTTTTCAGTGTTATTTTGCATTTTCTCAATTTTATACTACTATAACTTCGGTTTTGTGATATCTGCTCATTCTTGCATTGACTTTGGCTTTGTTTAGCGGTACACGAACTCAGAAATCTGAGATTTGGATTCGTCTGCCCATTGGAAATCTTCTGTTTTAACTTACATTGAAGGTAAATTATTGAAAAATATTTGTAAATCAGTTGGATTAAGTTGGAAACACAAGGTTTACCTCATTGTTTTTTGCAGATCCTTTGGCTTGTTAGGAAATGGCTTGTGTGAAGTGCAATAAAGGGATACTCAGTGATGAAGTCATTATATTGCAGCAGATTTAGGTCCAGAGCTTTTGTTTAATTTTTTAACAAGACATGGCTCAAGAGGTAAGAATATAATTTTTAAACAAACAGTTTCAAACATGTGCGACTCAACATGTAATAGGTATCACTGGCTTTCATGTTGGAACTTATATTAAATGTAAAAACAAATGTTAAATACAAACACATGAATGCAATTAAGATTTTGAGTTTGAGTTTTATCCTTTCAACTGTCAAATGACTATAAACAGTTCTTAATATGTTAACTAGGTATTATGAACTTGTTTTCAGAGTATATATAAGTATGTTTTCAGATTGCTCCTGATGCTGCATTATGCAAGGCATGTTGTAACTCAATTAGTAATCTTCTTGAGAGTACTCATAGTACTAAAGTAACGCAGGGTAATGGAATAGGACCCATCAGTGAAACATATGAATCAAATGTACGTGTCTGTGTCATAATGTATGTGGTGCCTTTTATCTTTAATCTCAAGGTCGCATAATTTAACGAGTGGCCTCAGAGAGATGCAATATCTAATTTAATTGCCCCAAGACAGGTACCTATTATTTGCAAACAGTTCACTTTGCTTTTTTTGGCTTTTACAACAATTTATAGTATCACACAACAACATGATAATAATTTCAGATACCAGATGGTGCCATTGTTTGCCATTGATGTGAGGTGAGTGCCTGCAGGCTGGTAGATGTATTTACCAGATCTCTTTCTCTCTCAGAGAAGATCACACAGTATTCCACATGGTCCTGAGAGAGATGAAATCACAGCCCGGATAACTCCACAACAGGTCTGTTACCTACTGTAAATATGCGTTATGTATGATTTTTATATATGTTAAGATTACACTTACAATTCTCCTGCAATAGACTGATTCATGCGATAAGAAAGTAATGATTGTCAATTGTATGGGAAAAATACATAATAAAACTATGAAAATGTTTTATCAAGCTTGGTAAAAATCCTAACAAATGTATTATTTTTAGATACCCTCTGGAGGCAGAGTATGTTATTCATGCTGGGTATCTGCTAGAAGAAATGTACAGCGTGCAGCCAATCTTCACCTTAATAGTAGGAATGTTTGTGTTGTATGTTCAACATCAACATTGAGACGTCGCACACATTTGTTCCTGAATGCTCCAGAAAGAGATGTCATTTCTAGAAGAATATAACCTAGACAGTTGTGTAAAATAGTTAACTGTAAATCTATGTAGTATGTGGTTTTTATCTGTATATGACTTGTAAGAATCCCTTATCAATAAAATACTATGACTACTATGTATTGATCTGTGAATGTGTGAGTTTATTCTGTATTGTTTTTACAGGTCAGTTATCGTTCATTGGTGTGCAATGTTTGCTGGACTTGGGCTAGAAGTGCTGTTTGTTTAGAATATGAACCACCTATCGTTGAAGCTGACTCTAATCCAAACTAACCACCACAGGTTTTGCCCATTACATATAATTAAACTCGTACAAAAAAGTTGGTATATCTAGTTCGAGTTGTTTTGTACCAGGTTGTACAAACCTAGAACGACACATAGTGCCTGTGTACTTGATGATGTATCAGTAAGAGAAGAAGAATAAAGTTTTAAATCCTGATTTGTTCCTTTATTTCTTTTTTTGGAGAGTCCCTACACTCCTTCTGTAGTTCACCAAAGGTTTAACATCCCTCAGAAAGCATGTTAAGCCAAATGGCTTATTTATTGATCTCCATCGTCATTTGAAGATATTTGACAGTTGTTATGGATAGATAAAAGTCAGTAGGTAAATCTGATACCAATATTTACAAATGGTAGGTACCATTTTACCCAGTTACCGCGCTCTTTATATTCTGCGGCATCCAGCTTAACTGGAAGCCGACCCAAAAAGCAATGACCCTTTCTCCAATGGTTTTGGGGTCGGCAGGTACCTTGTTTTCCAATTATGTACCTACTTACATTTAGTAGGTACCATACCAATCTATTCAATAATTATAGCATCATTACAGCATATTCTGTATAACATTAGACAAATGAGACCGGTAACTTGAAGGCAAAGAGATTTAAAAACTAGCTGAAGGAAATGTATTGAAATAAACGCATCCAGCAGGGATTGAACACAGTAGGTTTTAACTTTTATATGATAAGCCAATACTCCCTAAAGAAATGATTCTTGATCTTGCTTTAGTGAACCACTTTTGTCTAATATTTTTTATGAAAGATCACAGTAATTATGATCTTAGACTATTAATGATTTATTTGTTCGATGAACAAAAACTAAACAATTATATTAAAGGTTAAGTAAACGTCATCTCTACAACCTGTCATGGATGGCTGTCAATAACCCTTAGGACAAACGTCAAACTTTTACAATTTTAATTTTGTACATAAAAACCATATGATATTATGTAAAAAAATTAACTTTATTCTATTCAGGGGTAAGTTTCGCAGCTTCGCTGATGGCGTACATGTTATGGCCGGAGGCCCATACAAAAATGAAACATGTCCTTTATTGTGATTCAATTATATAATACTAGCAGACGTCCCGCGGTTTCACCCGCGTAGGTCCCGTTCCCGTAATACAGGAATAATAAGTAGCCTATGTGTTAATTCAGGGTCTCGGCTAACTCCATACTATATTTTATTAAAATCCATTCAGTAGTTTTTACGTGAAAGAGTTACAAACATCCTCACAAACTTTCGCGTTTATAATATTAATATGGCAGTGTACAATTTCCTTAAAAAGATACACCATAACATGGACAATAGAAAGCCGGTTGTTGCAATGTATATGGACATGACGCGCGCTTTTGATTACGTTGACCATAATATACTTTAAAAAAAGCTCTATAGCTACGGTATTAGAGGTAATGTCCTTGGCCTCATAAAATCGTATCTGGAAGGTAGACAACAGCTCACTCAGATTAGCCAAGTCAACATTAAGACAAAAACTGAATCAATATACTCCTCAAGTACTAGAACAATTTCGTATGGTGTTCCACAGGGTTCTGTGTTAGGTCCATTACTTTTTATTTGCTATATAAACGACTTTCCTAATGTAACCAATCATCAGATGTGCTTATTTGCAGATGATAGCACTGTTGTTTTTGACAGGGGTGATTTTAAGGAAATTGAATTAGACATAAACACAAACCTGGTGTCTATCATAGAATGGTTGAATGCCAACAATCTAAAAATTAATTTAACTAAAACTAAAATAATGGATTTTAAACTTCGACAGAGAAAATCGACACAATACCAAATCAGGTACAAAGGAGACGCAGTCCTAGAATCGAACACTACAAAAATTTTAGGATTGCATATTGACAATGATATGACGTGGAAAACTCAAATTGACAGTGTTTGTATGAGACTTTACCGATTCTCTTATGCCCTTTATATGTTAGGTAAAATTGCAAATAAAACTGCCCTGCTAACGGCATACCACGGGTACGTAGCTTCCACTTTAAGATATGGACTCATATTTTGGGGTAATGCTTCAAATGTATCCTCCGTGCTTTTGGCACAAAAAAGATGCATCCGAGCCATCTGTAAGTTAAAAACAACAGATACGTGTAAGCCACACTTTAGGGATTTAAAGATTCTGACAGTACCGTCGCTGTATATTTATGAGGTTCTGATGTTTGTAAAAACGAATATACACTTGTTTAGTCATGTAGAAAGTCAACGTCGCTCAGATAAGTTAAAAACAATAGTCACCAAAACTGCTTTTGCTTATAAAAGTATTTATGCAATGGCACCTAAATTGTACAATAAATTCAATTCAATTCAATTCATTTATTCATTTTGTGAACACAGAGTATAATATTATGATGTTGTATAAAAAAAATTTTTTTGTTGGCCCATACAGTGTTCCACCGAACGGCATACAAAATAGTGTCGTGCATCTAATGTTATTATTAAGTAAGTGTTATTATTAATCATACCAAAAAAAAAAAAAAAAAAAATTAAAATAGAACAAGTTGTCATAATATTGCTAGGATAATACAATGTCAGCTAAATTAAAATTAATGTACAAGTGTCAATTAGGAATAATAATGTCAGAATATATTATTATAATACACAACAATATAAAAACAATCTACGAAACAATTACATTTCAATTATAATTTAAAATTTGTCATTAAGATATTCATCGACCGAATAATATACCTTGTCATTCAATAATTCAAAAAGCTGACGTTTAAAATGATTCAAATTATTTTTAGCGATATGTTCGGGTAATTTGTTATATAGCTTTGGAGCCATTGCATATATGCTTTTGTGTAGAAATTTGGTTCTTGTGTAGAGCAAGTGCAACTTATTCGAGCGTCGTTGACTTTCGACCGGTCTATAATGATGCATATTATTTTTTACAAAAATACAGGCTTCATAAATGTAAAGTGATGGCACAGTCAATATTCCTAAGCGTTTAAAATGAGATTTGCATGACACCATCCGATTAATTCTGCAAATAGCTCGAATGCATTTTTTCTGTGCTACGAGTACTTGATCAACCCTAGCAGCGTTGCCCCAAAATATCAGGCCATATCGTAAACTAGATGCTACATAACCATGATAAGCTGCTAGAAGTGCGGTTTTGTTTGCAATTTTGCTTAGCATGTAAAGGGCATAGGAAAACTTACTAAGTTTCCCACAAACATTGTCAATTTGCGTTCTCCAAGACATGTCGCTATCAATATATAGGCCAAGAAATTTTGTGACCTTAGATTCTAGTATTTCTTCTCCATTATAATTAATTTGAATCGGTGATTGTACTTTTTGTCTAATTTTAAAGTTCATAGTTAAAGTTTTTGAAAGATTTATTTTAAGGTTATTAGATTTTAGCCAATCAATAATGTTAAAAAGACTCTCTTTTATGTCATTTTCTATTTCTTGACTACTTCCACTATTATATATGACTGTGCTGTCATCGGCAAATAAGGACATTTGGTGTGTGATCACTTGAGGAAAGTCATTTATGTAGCAAATGAAAAGCAAAGGTCCCAATATGGAACCTTGTGGAACGCCGTACTGAAGTACTCTAGAATTAGATGAATATACTACTTCAGTTTTTGTCTTTATATTCACTTGGCTTATCTTGGTGATTTGTTTTCTACCCTCCAAGTAAGATTGTATGAGATTGAGTACGTTACCTCTGATGCCAAACCTATCGAGTTTAGCTAATAATACTTTATGGTTTACGTAGTCAAATGCCCTGGTCATATCCATGAACATTGCCACCACTGGTTTATTATTATCCATGTTGTAATGTATTTTTTCAAGGAAATTATACATAGCCATATTAATGCTTTTATTTTTTCTAAATCCCATCTGTTCCTTACAAAAAATATTATTTTGTTCGAGGTAATTATAGATACTGTTATAAATGACTTTCTCCACAATTTTAGAAAAAATAGGTATTAACGCAACCGGTCTGTAGTTACTAACATTCGTTTTATCTTCTTTTTTATGTAAGGGCTTGATAATTGATACCTTTAACACGTTAACTGTCCCCATACATATTTTTTGGATAACCCCAAATGTCCAAATCATTTTTTGTAATATTCTGTTGTTTGTGTCCTGTTGACAAGTCCTGATAAATAGAGCAACATAACACACAAGTCCATGAAGTTAGGGCGCATAGAAAGTTAAAGAGGCGAGTGTACCATCTACGGTACATGGACGTGGTGGACCCACGCGGCGTGTACTGTATTCGGTACATTGGACAGCTAACGTGTTAACTTTTGTGGAAAAACACCATCTTGGATAATTTTATTTATTATGTCGCATAATATAGGCGCTATAAGGGGCCCTATCGATTTAATTACTCTTGTATTAATATCGTCATAACCTGTGCTGTTGGTATTTTTAAGATTACTTATTATTGTAATGACATCTTTTGGTATAGTCGGTTGCATAAATATAGATTTAAATGATCCTAATGAAGTGTTTGTTTTATTATTATTAAGTGTTGACGTACTATTGGCATTTGATTGAACTGAGTCTATAAAATAATCATTAAAATGTCTTGCTATTATTGTAGGATTAGTTATACATTTGCCATTTATGTCGATTACATTTATACTTGCTTTTGGAATATTGGGTTTCATAGAGTTTATTACCTTCCAAGTTGCTTTTGACTTGTTGGTACTTGTTCCTATAAAATAGCTATTTCGAGCTTTTTGTGTCAATTTGATCACTTTTTGATATCTCGTTGAGAATGATTTAAAAGCCGCTTTTGTCTCGTTATTCCGGTTTATTCTGTATTGCCACAATAAAGCTCGTCTCTTTTTGCTACAGCGCTTAATATCCCGAGTGATCCATTTGGGTCTTATAACTGTAGAGAGTTTACGCTTGATAATAGGGAAGCAAAGATCATAAAACAGTTTAAATAGTTCAAAGAATGAATCAAAACTTTCATTTGCATTAACGGTTATGTATACCTCAGAAAAGCTAAGACTTGCAATACACCTCCTAAATAGACTAATGTTTTCTTTACTATAATCTCGTTTATTTACGTAATAGTATTTTAGGACACAAGTTCGTTGTACCGGAAATTTCATGATTTGCGCTGTGTGATCAGAGACACCCAACTCAAGCAATTCACTCTTGCAGCCACGTATATTGTGAAGAAAATTGTCTAAACACGTACCACTACTAGGACGCGTTGGTTGTTTTATCTCTATACTAAGATTAAACTCTTTTAGAATACGTTTGAATAAAGTAGAATTCTTATTTGTCTGAAGAATGTCAATATTAAAATCACCGCATATTATTATTCTTTGATTATTTTTATAACAAAATTGTTGCAATAGATATGTCAATTTATGAAAGAAAATGTTCATCTTAGAATTATGTGGAACTCGATAAATACATAGTACTATAATGTTATGGTCAGTTAATTCGATTGCGCAGCATTCAAACACGTTTGAAAGGTTTACACTTTTTACTAATTCAATTTCTGTGAACTGAATGGAGTTGTTTACTAGTACACAAGAACCACCATTTCGCTTTAGTCTAGTGAAGCATGTTGCCAAAGTATAGTTAGGAATGTTCAAGAAATCAACGTCACTCTGCTTCATATTGTGCTCTCAGTTCAGTTTGACTTCTATTGTGAACGGACGTACCGATCGCGCTTGTGCTCTAGTTAAGAGTATTTTGCAGACGCATCACATCACCGTCGTCGCGGTGTATGTACGTCGACCTATCGGGGCCTCCGCGATGACCCAGTTACAAGTGCGGAAATCATAATGAAGTGATTATTAAATTGTTTTAAGTGTCACTATTGCCTTAAAAGTAAATAATGGCTGCTAAACAGTCAATTAAAATTAAAACTGATCTGGAAAAGCAGTTGTACGACTGCTACATCCAGGAGAAAACCGACAGAGAAAATCTGCAACAAATGGTACGTCAACTAAACGGCCACATACAAACCTTGCAGGAACAGGTACAAGATCTCCAAGGTCAATTAAAAAGCCTAAAGGCACAAGAAAAATCAGAACCCAAAGAAAAACAGGTCAGTGAAACCATAACACCTGCTCAGCCTGCTAAAAGTGACGTCGAGTACTGCACGGATGAGGATGAGCTCGCCAAAGAAACTGGGTGGATTAGGGCCAAGAACAGGAAGAAAAGGAAGTTAAACACCTCACTTACTCCACCACCATTGCAACAGTCTAGAGATAGCGCTCAGCAGCAGCAACTCAACAACCAAGAAAAGCCAATCACAAAAAAAAAATTAGCACCGCCTCCAATCGTAGTGGACGGTGTTAAGAATTACCAAACATTCTACGACTTTTTAACCGAATCTCAGCCAGTCGAAACATTCACCGCCAAAATGTTAAGCGGTAATAGCGTGAAAATAAATGCCAAAACTGAAGATTCCTACAGAGTTATTGCACGACGCTTGACTGAAAATAACTGTTTATGGCACTCATACGAGGATAAACAGACTAGGCCAATAAGAGTAGTAGCGAAAAAATTACATTCTTCCTGTCTACCGGATCGGATTAAAGATGATTTAATGTCACAAGGATTCCATGTAGAAAACGTAATCAACAAGTTAAGCTGGAGAACAAAAGAACCACTTAACATGTTCATATTATCGTTTAAAAACAATGAAGATGTCAGTAAAATATACGGCATTAAACATATTTTAGGGTGTAAGGTTGAAATTAACCCGCTTAAAACGTCAAAAATAATACCGCAGTGTAAGAGATGCCAGGCTTACGGTCATACCCAAAAGTATTGCTCAAAAGAGCCAAGGTGTGTCAAATGTACGGGTAAACACCTCACAGCTGATTGCAACAAACCTGCTCAAGAAAAACCTAAGTGTGTCCACTGCGGCTTGCCTCACCCAGCCAACTACAGGGGGTGTTTAGTTGCTAAGGAGATGCAAATGTTAAAGAACAAGAACTCGAAAACGAACCCGCCTAGTAACCCTGCCGCTAAGCAAATTGTTACAAACAGCGGTAAGCTGACTACAAAACAAAATGCACATTTCGCACAGACAACCGCAATAACTGCAACTCCATCCAAAAGTGCATCTTACGCACAAGCCGTAAAACCAAGCACACAACCATCAAGTCTTGAGGACAAGCTCAACCAGATCCTGATGTGTATATCATCATTTGACAAGAGACTAGAAAAATTAGAGACAAGCAATATAAAAATCAATCATGAATAACAAACTTAAGATAATGGCATGGAACTGTAATGGACTGCTGAAACATCAACCTGAGTTACAAGTAGTCCTAGACACAGAAAATATTGATGTGTGTTTGATCTCTGAAACGCACTTCACTAGACAGTCTTTTGTAAAGTTTACGGGCTATAAGGTTTATCACTCGCTGCACCCTAACAACACGGCCCGAGGAGGTAGCGCTGTTATTATTCGAGAAAATATCTGTCATTACGAAAAATGTAAATACGAAGAGCCAGACACGCAAGCTGTAGCGATATCAATAAAAACAAATAAATTTGATGTTACAGTCGCGGCAGTATACTGTCCTCCAAAACACACCATAAACAAAGAGCAATATTTACACCTCTTCAGACTCCTTGGGCAGAGGTTTATATTAGGCGGTGACTTTAACGCCAAAAACATTAATTGGGGATCGAGACTAACTTCAACTAAGGGTAGACAACTACTAAGTGCAGTGAAAACTATGCAGTGTGAGGTTTTAAGTACTGGAAAACCTACGTACTGGCCAACTGACCCCCAGAAACTACCAGACCTTATCGACTTTTTCATTGTCAAAAAAATATCTACTAATTATCTGAGTGTGGCAGAAGGATACCACATGAATTCCGATCACTCTCCGATATTATTACAACTAAGTCATAAAATACTATTAAGAGAAAACCACTTAACGTTAGTAAATAAGTTTACAGACTGGAAAAGTTTTAGCTCAGATATGCAAAATATTATTGACCTAAAAACTTCAATAAAAAGCAAAGATCAGCTCGATTCTGAAGTAAACAAGTTTAATATCAATATTCAACAATGCGCATGGAATAACACACCTCAAATTATTAAAAAATATAAAGGAAATACATACCCGAAGGAAATATTAGACCTATTATATGAAAAAAGGACTCAAAGAAAAAGATGGCAACAAACAAGATTCCCGCGCGATAAAACTCTATTGAATAACCTAACTAAAAGACTGAAGAGAAAAATACAAACGTTTCAAGATGAGGCCCTCAATACTAACATACGCCAGTTAAGCAGCGACCACACAACGCAATACTCTCTTTGGAAAGCGACAAAGTCACTCAAAAGGCCAATCACTCCAATCCCTCCTATCAGAGACAGCACTGGAAAGTGGGCCATAACCAATAAGCAAAAAGCTCTCAGATTTGCGCAACACTTAGAAGAAACATTTCAACCAAATGACGGATCTGTAGACAACCTGCAGTTTGATAATATCCAACAAGATCAAAAAATTAAGCTTGTGACTCCGAAAGAAGTCGCGAAGGAAATACAAATGACTAGCCTTAAAAAATCCCCAGGATATGACCTTATTACGGGAGAAATCCTAAAACATCTCCCGCGTAAAGCCATTGTTATGCTTACTAGGCTCATCAACGCTGCATTCTTGTTAAAGCATGTACCTGAGCCATGGAAAGTTGCTGAAGTGATTATGATTGCAAAGCCCGGTAAACCACCCCATGAAGCATCATCTTATAGGCCCATTTCCCTATTGCCTATACTATCAAAGCTATTTGAAAAAATGATTTTAAAACGCTTGAAACCTATTATAGACGAGAGAAACTTGATCCCTGACCATCAGTTTGGTTTCAGAGAGCAACACTCAACAATAGACCAAGTACACAGAATTACCAACATCATCGAAAGAACGCTTGAAGACAAAAAAGTCTGCTCCACGGTATTTTTAGATGTGGCACAAGCTTTTGATAGAGTTTGGCATAAGGGTTTGATCTACAAGATGAATCTAATGCTACCCAAAGATTTTGCTGATTTACTGCAATCATACATTACGGATAGGATGTTTCGTGTAAGACACGAGGATGCTTTTTCTGAGTTAAAAATGATTAAAGCTGGCGTGCCTCAAGGCAGTGTGCTGGGCCCAATCCTCTACCTGCTGTACACGTGTGATATACCAGAGCTGGATAATAATACTATTGCGACCTTTGCGGACGATACTGCCATTATGGCTATAGGGTCATGCCATACAGAAGCAACAGAAAAGGTACAAACAGCTGTGAATAAAGTTCATGACTGGGCACTTAAATGGAGAATCAAATTAAATGAATCCAAGTCACTCCACATTGATTTCACCAACAAAAATTGTGATTACCATCCAATCTTCATAAATGGTCAACAAGTGCCATACGCAAATACAGCCAAATACCTTGGTATAACGCTCGACGCGAAACTACGCTGGAAAGCGCACGTCAAAAAGAAAAGACAGGAACTCGACATACGCTTTAAAAATATGTATTGGTTGATTGGACGGGATTCCTGTCTATCGATACCCAATAAGATTTTACTATATAAGCATATCCTAATGCCAATATGGACATACGGCATCCAACTGTGGGGCTGTACTAAGCCAACGAACATCAAAATTATTCAATCATTCCAGAATAAGGTACTTAGGAGTATTGTTAATGCGCCCTGGTATATAAGAAATGACGACCTTCATCGTGACCTCAAAATGGAACCCGTCGCCAACATGATCCAAAAATTTGCTGAAGCTCATGAACACCGACTCCACCGACACGTGAACATCGAAGCAATTCAGCTGTTAGACCAATCAAACATAGTGCGAAGGCTAAAACGGACAAAACCTTTCGAGTTAGTGTAGTGTAAAAAGTGTATAAACAAAAGTGACAATGACACACATACAACACATGATCAAAGTGCTTATATAATCATAATATCAGACTCTAAGAAAGTGAAACGGACTTGTGTAAAGTACAATTAACACTATTCTAAGTTTAAAATAATTATCACGTATAAAAATAGGTTAGATTTAAATTGCTCATTAGTCTTGTAGGCTAGATTGTAATGAATTATTAAGAACCTAGTTCTTTATAATAAAAGATAAAAAAAAAAAAAAAAAAAAAAAAAAATATTGTGCTCTGTAAAACAGAGAATATGCACTAACTGACCGGTGGTTGCAAGGGACTCTAAATGAACCGTTATTAGGTCACATTTGGCCAACAGTCCATTTATGTTCTGATGCAATATGCTTAAGCTATCATAGACGAAAAAACTGTTGATCGGGTACATCGGCATTGTGACATGAACAGAAAGAATTAGGAGTACCGCATAGCAGAGGGTCATGCGTTGATAAGGATTCGTACGTGTTCATATAAACGTAGCTTTTTAAATCACCGAAAATACATCTGATTCCGTAGTTATTAATGCGACCACCACGTTTTTCAAACACAAAGAACACCCGCTCCAGTTTGATGTCTCTAAGACCAGCGGAGGCATTGCAAAAAGAACATACTACGTTCATATCACCGATTTTCGAATATGATCTGTAATCAATAGTGACAGCGTAGGTAGGTGAGTTGTAGGTTCATCTAAATCCACTGCATGTGCATCTAAGTTATTAAAAATACGTATAAATCTATACGCGGAAAGCCTGGCTTCACGCTGCTCGTCCGTTTCCTGCGATCAAATATTATCAATTCCTCGTCTTTCATTTGACAAACTTAGGTGTATCCTTTCAACTGCCAGACGGTCGTGATATTGAGTATATGTTTCGGACTCTCAAGACATAACGTGCCTTTCACGGTCAGTTGTAAGTCTTAAGGGAAGGTTCATATCTGACGGAACATGCGTCGCGTATTATCGGTCGCGTAACGCCAGAACAGACAAATGTATAGAAAAAGACTTGACCGTTCACACTCAACCGATACGTTAGTGCGTCGAGCGTACATTGTCGCAAACGCTCGGCGCATGTTCCGTCAGATATGAACCTTCCCTAACTCACGCTCAGTATAATGTTTTGGACTCTCGAGACAAAACGTGCCTTTCGCGGTCAGCTGTAAGTCTTAACTCACGCTCAGTATAAGTTTCGGACTCTCGAGACAAAACGTGCCTTTTGCGGTCAGCTGTAAGTCTTAACT
Source organism: Euplexia lucipara (assembly GCA_921972225.1). Lineage (NCBI taxonomy): Eukaryota > Metazoa > Arthropoda > Insecta > Lepidoptera > Noctuidae > Euplexia > Euplexia lucipara. Next base: position 1,683,431 of record OV179147.1, on the reverse strand, counting down.
CACGCTCAGTATAATGTTTTGGACTCTTGAGACAAAACGTGCCTTTTGCGGTCAGCTGTAATTCTTAACTCACGCTCAGTATATGTTTCGGACTCTCGAGACAAAACGTGCCTTTTGCGGTCAGCTGTAAGTCTTAACTCACGCTCAGTATATGTTTCGGACTCTCGAGACAAAACGTGCCTTTCGCGGTCAGCTGTAAATCTTAACTCACGCTCTGAGTACGTTTTGGACTCTCGAGATAACACATGCCTTTCGCGGTGACATGTTAGTCGTAATTCTCATTAAGTACCTAGATCTTTCAGATTCTCGAGATAGAATTCGCGATCAGCTGTAAGCCTTAAATGTCGCTCGGTGAACGTTTCCGACTCTCGGGAAGTCGGGATAAAACATGAATTTTACGGTCAACTGTAAGAAAAACTCTTGTTGAGAAAAGGTTTCAGATGCTCGTGATGTAGCTCTTCTTTCCCTATCAGAAGTAAATCGCATCTCCCTCTCAGAACTTCAGAAGTGCTTTCATGTGCTCGTGCAGTTGCGTTATTCACTCTCATAGAGTTTAAAGTATGTGCTCTTTTCTTTGACGATTCCTGAGAACGCGCATCTCTCATTCTTTTGGCTTTATCGAATTTCGAAATAAAGAAGACCGTTTTCTAGGTGGCATCGTACCTACTTGAATTCAAATAAAAAAAACAGAAGCAACAGTTTATTTCCTAAGTCAAAAAGACGCTAATCGTCGAATAACTTACCATATAGGTACTTTTATCTTAAATATAAAAAAAAGAAAGTATGAATTACCTATGGAATAAAAAAAACAAACTAATTATATTAGGTAGCTATACCTATTTAAAACGATTATCTCAAAACTACGTACCTACTATATTTAAAATCTAAAAAAACATATAAGGAATAATGATCGTAATTAAGTACCTACGGAATAAAAAGAGTTAAACAAATAAAAATAATAATTATATTTAGGTACTAAAAACTACTTCAAAATAATATCTAAAAACTACTATAATTTAAATGTAATCTCATGAAAAGGACGAATAATAAATTAATAAAAGTCTTGCTTATTCAATAAGAACGAACAATGTTTGGCATGTCCCTTCGCATCCACAATGAAATAAGTGACGTTTTGGCGCGTGAACGCCCGCCAGGTGCCGCGGTGAGCCGCTTCGCGCGTTATACAAATATCAACCGTATAGCATACGTAGGCTACCATACTGGCGCGGCGAGATTTGGAAGTTTAAGGTTTAAGTTCATCTATATCTTGTGTGTTTATAAACCAATGTCTATATTTTTTATTTCATTAAATAGTATAAAAGTATACGTTATTATTAAATATAGGTACTTTGAAGAAATGCCTAACGATTAGGTAAACGTGTAATTGTGGATAATTTATAAGTTATAGATATATGGTACTGAGAACTTTTTTGTGGATATTTTGAAGATCAACATCTTTGTAATACATACTTTTTGTGTATGATCAACGTATGCGAGGATAGGAGCTCGAAAGCGCATATTTTCATCCGACTTGCTTCGAATTTATCGTCACTGCTCGGCTCCTATGTGTCTTAGTGTTATGTTATATAGCCTATAACCTGCCCAGAAGTATGGATTACAATCGTACCAAGTTTGGTTAAAATCCCTTTAGTAGTTTTTGACCCATGCGTGCACATACAGACAGACAGACAGACAGACAGACAGACAAAAAATTTACTGATTGCATTTTTGGCATCAGTATCGATTACCAATCATCCTCCAATATTAATTTTGAATATATTTTCAATGTACAGAATTGACTTCTCTACAGATTTATTATAAGTATAGATTAGGCAGAAGGTAGTGACATATTTTGTGAGAGGGAAAAGTGCTTTCTGCTATCGCTATTATTTTGTTATTTTGGTTACTACTTATCAAACATAGTTTGCTGCATCTTTCCTGAGTTGCATTCTTTTGGGGTTGCACCACTTTTTTTTGTGGGGTAACTTGCGTAGAGGTGAATACTTCTGGTGTCCCGAATTGTAATTGATCTTTACGTTGTTTCAGTAAATTTCCTCTAAGAGGTGTAGACAACGAGGATTTTTTGTTTGGGGTTCTTATCTCGCTCGTTAATCTTTTTGTTGCCTTTTCTATAATTTTATGTTTTGTGTTCATACTTTCTATTGTATTTTTGAGTTCTGTGTTTTCAATAGATAGATTATTTATTTCGTCATGCGCCGTCTGCAGTTGGGAATTTAAGTTGTTAATTTGACGTTTGAGGTCCTCTATTAGTTCATTCTCTTCATCAATCATATTGGGTACGCTGCTATTTGTGGCGCCCTCTATTGACGAATTATTAGAATTATCTTCGTCGAACGTTAATATTTCTGTGTCGGATCGTCTTCGCCGACCACGTAGTAGTGTGACGTTCTCGAAGAAATTCATTTTATTGAACTGGTTCTTATATTTATAAACAGTTAAAAAAAGTCGAGATTTTTGTGGGATTCGAACTCGGGACGTGTGGATCACCGCAACGTATGAATTTGCCTCGATTCTTAAGCCGCTACGCCAACTGAGTCTTACGTAGCTGTGTGAATTAGGCGACCAGTTGGTTCTTGATCTTTAAGTATTGATATCGTTGACCGTTTATTCAAGTGTCGAGCAAGTCCAAAGTTCAACTCTTTGTTAAAAGAACGTATGTCTCGACTGTTACGATTTGAATTGAAATTATTTGTTGTCTTGTTTTCACTTACTGTTTTCGATTAAGTTTGGTCAATAAACATGCACAATGTCACTATTAAACGTTTTATTCACTTAAATGCACATTTTAAGTCACAAAAAGGCTAATGTTTTTAGTAACTATTAGCTTTTAAACAGTTTTTTTATTGAGTGTGTCACTATATAAAGTACTATTATTTTGCCACAAAAAAGATTGTCACATTTGTATTGATGCGTCTTTTCACTGATACACTTAATTTTATCTCTTCAACACTGTGATATTAGGTAAAAAAGATTTTAAATTACAGAGCTGATGTTAGCGTGTTGACGTTGCGTTCCGTTCAATCCATCATTTCTTTGTCATATTAGAAATAGTAAGAATAATTATGAATTTAGAAGTGAGCTCTTTAAGCTACTAAATGTCAAGGTATATTATTCTGTGAAAGAGTATCTGGATGACAAATTTTAATGACAATTTTTACATTTTTTATTTTTATTCTTCTGACTTTATGTATTTTTTTGATTATTTTATTTTATTTTATTGAATCCTTATTTCACGACATTTAACATATTTTAATGAGACAACTTTATAATTTGACATGCATTATGTTACTTATCTTTGACATTGTTAGTTCTTTTACATACATGGATAAGTTCTACTGACACTAATTTTATAAGACCGATTTTGTATGCCTATCGGCGGGACATGGTTTGTACAATTAAAACTTAAAATATTGAAAAACACCTGTAATCACCTATGTTCACAAAATGAATAAATGAAATGAAATGAAATGAAAATATTAGTAGGATATTGCCGAATGTCAAAGAACATTAACATTACCATTTTCATGAAACTCGTACAAATTGAGTCTAGGGCATTGGTGGTACACGTTGAGTATATAGGGCAATGGTAATAATATACATGGCTAAATAAATTTCCAGTAAAAGCTGATCTCGCACTTAATAGAATTTTTCCTTTTTTTTCATTTTAGTGCAATGTCACAATAAAGTATTGTGTATTGAGTTTATAGTTATACTGGAAATGTATATTTTGATATGGAAGTAGTAAAGTAGTACAAATTTAGACTAGACAAATCAGGGATATAGGACACACAACCCAATCGGTTGCTTAACATGGCAAGCTTGACTCCTTCGAAGGCTATTCAAGACCAGCCTTCATCGAAGGAGTCAAGCTCAATCCGCCATTTCCGACCCAAAAAGCCGGATAGATATAGAGTGAGAACTGGAAATGAAATAAAAAAGATAAAATGATATTTATTTTTGTAAATAGATTCATACAAACACTTTTACATGTCATTGTTTAACTAGTAAAGTGAAGTACGTGTTTCACTTTCTGACTAATCTGAGAAGAAACTCTTTTTAACCGCCTTTCAAAAAAACAGGAGGTTCTCAATTCGGTTGACGTTCTCAATTCAGTTGTAAAATAAAAGCTTTTTTACAAAAAAAAAACAATAGACTTCTTAAAAAAACATCATCATCTGCCTAGCCTTTTCCCAACTATGTTGGGGTCGGCTTCCAGTTTAACCGGATGCAGCTGAATACCAGTGTTTTACATGGAGCGACTGCCTGTCTGACCTCCACAACCCAGTAACTGGGTAACATGATACCCCTTGGTTAAACTGGTTGTCAGACTTTCGGGCTTCTGACTTCAAGTAACGACTGTCAAAGATCTACAAATGACAGCCGGGACCAACGGCTTAACGTGCTTTCCGAGGCACGGAGGAGTCTTGGTATGTAATAAATGGTCACCCATCCACGGACCGACCTCGTCAAGCGTAGCTTAACCTTCGATCGACCCATGCGGCTGTTATAATTTAGCCACAAGCTCCTCACTTCTTATGATTTACATGATTGGACCAACGTAATGTCTGGACTTATTAAAACTTTTTGCAAAAAAAAAAACAACCGACTTCTTAAAAAAACACTCAGGTAAAAATTAACTCCAATTTCGGAAGTCGGTGGCCAATAATGAACAAAACAAAATCACCAAAGCCACAGACTTCCGAAACTGGAGTTATTTTTCACCTGTTAGTGTTTTTTTAAGAAGTCGGTTGTTTTTTTTTTGTAAAAAGTTTTAATAAGTCCAGACATTACGTTGGTCCAATCATGTAAGAACCATGCAGATTAGTGTCTGAAATGGTCTTTTGAGGAAATAACTACACAGTAGGGAGGCCTTTGTTCTACTATGGGAAGCTCCATGCTAGCAATTATTTTATTTACCATTCATATAAAAAAGCACCATGTTCTAATTAATTCAGTAATTACTAAGGCGTGGTCGACATGCCAGTCAAATGGCTTAAATTACCACGGGCCGAGGTACATGTACCTATGTCTGTGCATGGGATTCCCCAGAGTACTCAATCATCCAAGTATGGTATGTGTGTTTATGGCTATATCAGTAGATACAGTAAGCAGAGTTCCTAATCATTTCGGCGTTGGTGTCATTGCAGGCATGTCACTGTCGAATTTGCAAAAATATAAGAATATCACAGGTTCTTATGATCTACGGGTTTCACTGTATTCGCCATTTTGGCCGTACAAATATTCAAATCAAATCAAATCGTTTATTGCTAAATCCATAATGTACACAGGTGATAAATAAAAAAAAATAGAAACAGTTATGGACCCTGTCGGGCACAGCAAATGTTGTAAATATGTATAGAGGAAGAGCGCTTTATTAATTTTCAGTTTAAAATGTTTTGTATCCTATTAAGTATTTTATATTTCCATTTATTAACTTATTCTATTATTATCTATTATTATGAATACCTTTTATTATTATTATTATTATCTAATAAAATTATTAATATCTATTTTTATTTTATATATTAATATCAATTATTTTCTTATTTCATTTCTGCCATTGAATTGGAAAAGATAATTTCTGCATACTAATAATTCAAATTCTACATACTAATAACATGCAGCACACATTTAGTAATCATAGTTTTAAGAGTCATTTAAACTTATAACTGTTAGACAACATTGCTTTGGTAATATACTAAAACCTAGCCAAGGAAATTTTGTAATGACCTAGAAGTTAAGGCGCATACTTATTCATAATATATATTTTTTTAAATATTATAAACCAGTGCTTGACTGCAATCCCACCTGATTGTAATAAGCTGTGATGCAATCAATGATGGTGAAGCGCACTAGTTTGATAAGAGCCTATTCACTCTAGCCTTGAAGACACTTAAATTATAATCGGACGGGAAGACCGCAGCAGTCAGTTGTTCTAGTCCACAACTACAAACTACATGGTGTTTACTGTCATCATTGACGTGACATAATTGATATCGGTGAAGAAAACGAACATGAGGAAACCTAGACTTATAATACTAGCACCTTCCGAGTGCAATTCGGGTTTTAACATCCCCTGCCCCTCCCCTCTTATATAATAATACCAGCCTGTTGTCCCACTGCAGGGCTTAGGCCTCTTTTCATACAGAGAAGGCTTAACCGCAGCTTGTGGCGAGCTGTTGGGCAGAGTGACCCCACGGACCTGATCTCCCGGGAGATGTCTTGTTCCTCATCTCTGGCTTGCCTTGATTGTCCAGCCAGAGTGAACTCCGACGAGGAACTGAGCTCCTACCTCTTTCTTGACTTAGTTGGCCGGCTAGAGTGAAGATTCGCAAGAGCAAACGTGCTCGGAGGAAGGAAAATAAATAAAATAAAATTATAATTAAAATCATTCTATTGCTACAACTTCAAATACTACTGCCAACTCCAGTATTGTATGTAACGTAGAGACAAGCAGCGCAGTACTTTAGTTTATAATCATGTATTTTGTATCTTTTAAAATCTATGCATTTCAATAAGGTAGTTAGGTTAGGTAGTTAGGTTAGCTATATGATAGGTATGGTAAGTTAGGTTAGGTTATAAATATGTATATATTATTATGTTGTTATTTTAATATCTATCTCTTACAAAAGGTTTAAATAAGAGCTCATTAGTGATTTGCTCTATCAAAATAGTAGTAGTTATTATTGTTTTGGATCTCTTGTGTTTATAAGCTTTTGGATTACTTTGTTATAGTTTAAAGAATTTGTAAAAACTTAACACGTTCTTAATATCGAGTGACTGTAATTAATATTTTGTGGTACATAATGTTTTGTATACATAATGTTCGCAAAGCTTAAATAATTAACTAAGTGATCTACAGTACACACACAGGGCGTAACGTTTTAATTAAATCTTAGTGTTTGACAAGCCGTTGTTACAGTTACAATGTTGACATTGACACACATCACATGTGCAACCAGCAATGTATAGATACACAATAAATACGTTAAAATATTATAAATTGGTTGTACCAGTCAGAAAACTGTTCTGCTGCGGGGCCTCTTATCCATTCATCACGCTTGCTGAAGGCGGGTTTGTGATTTAGATTTCAATTTATTACAAGTCATTTTCTAGACATTTTTTACTTCACCTATGTCAGTGATGTCTAGTTGCCACTTTATAAAATAGTCACATTGTTACAGGTCTTGATTAGAAGCCACAACTTCGGTTCTGTAAGTGAACACGTACTAAGGTTAGATTAGTCCTAAACCTAGCCAGAAGACCATAATTATCATTAACATCATCCGTCTGGCCTTTTTCTTAACTATGTTGGGGTCAGCTTTCAATATAGACAAGAAAAACTAAATATAAGCATGAACCCATGCAGCTTATGCACTTCATGGCAAGCCCCTTCACATAGTATTCGTATTAGAAACAAAATTAATGTTATTTTTACAATTTACTCAAACGCGTTTTGTCAATATTCATTAAGTCCATTACGCAGATATAAAATTTGAACAAAAATTAAGAATAAAAATAGCAACACTGCAGCGAAAAATTTCGACAGACTATGTAAGTAACGCTGAAAAGAAATGTAACGTTGAACGTAGTTTTTTACCTTTTAAGTTAATGTACACAAGTTCTGCAGTCATTTTAAAGCAAAAAGCTCCAGTCTGTCTATTTTCGGCAATATGTTTTTTGTACTGTTTTTTGCAACATTTCTGACAGTGTGCCAGCCATTTCACTAGGAATTCCGTTAAGCCTTGTTTTTAGGTAAATGTAAACGGAGAAACAAAAGATTACGCTGGTTATTCGCGAAAGGGTAAGCGATGCACATCATTCCTCTACTACATACACGGGCGTACCCAGGGGGCAGGGGAGTAGCCGCTCCCCCCCAAAGGCGCATTTTTCCAATTACATCTGAGGTAGTGCTAAAAAATTTCTAGCTCACTTCGCTCGCTTAGATTCCTGTTACCATTACAATTTACGCCTTCAAAAGTATAGAATAACATTTTAAATATAATATGTGGAGTCAATTGCCGACCATTTTTTATTTACCAGTATTAAAAACTAGGTCTCTGTCCTGGTAGCTACGGTGAACCGGACTGTTTAGTACATAAGTAATTTAATGTAATAAATACCTACAGGGTGTAAAAAGACCCATAACGTAAACGAAAACTTCATATTTTACTCATCACTGGGATAGTTTTTTTCTGCTAGAACATACCTGGGAATAACTGGTTTTGGAGATGTTGAAGGTCAAAGTGCAATATTTTTTTTCGTTTTTTTTTTCAAAATTGTATTCCAAGTATCATTAGTAAACTTTCTTCCAAACAAACATTATCAAAATTATCGATTTTTCAAAACACATTACGCATTTGAAGTTACAAAAATGCAATGGATACTAAACAAGCGGGAGTGGCCATACGCTTAGCTGATCGATAGTTGCGTTGCGTTGTCGTGCTACGCAATGCGCGCAATAAAAAGCATCTCTTTTTTAAAGATGAAAAAAAATATTTTCCCAGCATTATTTTTTGGTTAAAGTTCCTTAATTATATGTACAGAATGTGTGGTTATCGGCTAAGTGATCGGTCTTTTTACATCCTGTATATTATAGAAGGTAGGTACCCACTACCTTCACATGGACTGTCCTACTACAGAGCAAATGTCTCTTCTTCTATAGAACAGTACACCAATAAGCCCGCTATTCGTCACTTCCGGGTCCACTTTTTGCCGGGAAATAAAATTGCGGAACATACACCCAACAACCTATATACCTAACCTATAATTTGCTAAATTTCACTCCAATCTGTAAACGATCCTTTAACAATGTAGAGAAACTTGCTTATTAAGAAACAATTTATATTAAATCTAACTGGAATTTAAGTTATTACCCCGTCCGCTAGTTTATAACTTACCCTTCTAAATATAAGTTAATATTAATTTCAGTAACTCAAGTTTACTGTTCTTGATGCGTTATTGAATCAACATAATAATTAATTTAATGAAAAGGTCTTATATGAACGGAAGCAGGTGGCATTTTATATATAGTTCATGCCTACCCTCTTTTAAGGAAAAAGGCTTAACATCCTACTTCCTACTAATATTATAAACGCGAAAGTTTGTCAGTATGGATGGATGGATGGATGGATGGATGGATGGATGGATGTTTGTTACTCTTTCACGTCAAAACTACTAAATGGATTTTAATAAAATTTGGTATGGAGTTAGCTGACACCCTGGATTACCACATAAGCTACTTTTTATCCCTGTATTCCCACAGGAATAGACCTACGCGGGTGAAACCGCGGGACGTCTGCTAGTAGCTACATATAATATTATCACGCCTCCTTTCCCAGAAGAGTAATGCAGATGTGTTACTCCCACATTTCATCAGTTATGTTTTGCTCCCTATGTAGCCAATACTCCCTATATTTTGAATTTAATTTTGAAATCTCCCTGGCCTGGGAATCGAACCAAGAACCTCTCGACGCTTGGAAATTGTTTTACAGTATTTTACATGGAACAACAGCTGTCATCTAACCTCCAGAACCTAGTTACTGCTCAACATTTATATCCATTAGTAAGACTTTCAAGTTTATATTCTGGATATTTATTTATTTATAACACGGAGGTTTGTAATAGATCATCTACGTACCAACCTCGGCAAGCATAGCTTAACCTTAGCTTGCAGCCGTGCGGCTGTTAATATTTAGCCACAAGAAAGAAAGAAAAGAAAGAAAATACATTTATTGGCAACAGCTGGATAAACGCACAGCAAAAACAGATTATTACAAAAAAAAAAGACTCAAAAATGGCATGTCTCACGGCTGCGCCAAAAGGTTCATTTCAGCGGTAATGCCAGACAGATGCTGAGATCCTGCCTGACGCTGATTTTCAAATGAACCTTTGGGACAAGTGACGGATGAGTAACAATCATCAATATACTTCATATTTATAAATAATATACAAGCCCAACGAAAGCATATTAGGTTTTTGGTTAGTTGTTGATTTACATACCTACTAAAACAGTAATGCGTCATGAATTGGAAAGTATAATAGAAATGACGAGATGTACATATGTATATGTCAAATAATAACTTACTGATACTATTTCATACTAACTAATGATCTTCTTTTGTTACTTGTGCACGGGAAATGTAGTAAGGGACGATTTAAATGTGTTTGGAGAGTCACAAAAGTAGATGAAGGTAACTAAAAATGGATTACGTGCACGATGTTGATTATTGAGATACCGGCAAAAAGAGACGTAATAAATAGGAAGATACTACCCCGGCAGAAGCATTTTTTTTTAATATTTAATGGGTCTACTCTTGCGTGCCTAGTTCAGGAGATCGGGAATTCGACAATGATTTTGACTAAACTGTACAATCTACTCATTCTCTATGCCATGTTATGTGTTTGCTTTTATGTACAGACGCCAGCACATCAAGCTTCCCCAAACTGTCAGATTTTCCCAGTTGAACTTGTTCCATATTTTGTTTATAATAAAGTTGGAAACCTGTCAAAGAAATTTGACACATTGGGTTATCTTGATGTGCTGTGTGATGTGTACAAATAAACTTTTTACTATTTTTGACGTTTTCATTTCTCGGAACAGTTGGGTTTCGGACCTTTGGAAGGCATACGAGGATCCGAAGCCAACTCGCAGAGGCCCATTGTCATCTTAATGAAGTGAGGCAACAATCGCAGATATTCCCTGTATGCACTACACAAGTGCACCCAAGGAAAACCTACGGCTGGTGTAAGACTATTGAAGACTATGGCAACAAAAGTTAAAGCAAGCCAGAGATGAGGAACAAGAATTCTCCCGGGAGATCAGCTTCGTGGAGTCGCTACTGCCCAACAGCTCGCCACAAGCTGCCCTGCGGGGTTATTATTATTATTATTACTTTAATCATGTTCTGAGGACATAAATAAGGTCCATTATAGACTGTACTTACCCAAAAGAAGCCTTCAAACTCGCGCTTAAAACATATTGGAATCATATGAATTCGCAGGCAGGAAATTCCACACCTTGTATATGCGCATGATGATTATAATGATAATGAACAACACAATAGTGTAAAACAATGTATCAACATCTACTGACCACCAGCACAATTATGCCAAAAAACAAACCAAACAAAGACCAGCGTCAGACAGCATCTGATCACCTGTCTGGCATGAATGATGAAATGGACCTTTTTGGCGCAGCCGTGAGGCACTCAGCACATAATGTGGACTTACTATTTTATAATATTTTCTATTGTTTCATAATTATTGTGTGTATGTGTTTTAATGTCTGATGTCAAATAAATATTTTTCTTTCTCTCTTTCTTTCTTTCCGAAAAACCAGACCAAACTCCACCAACTCACCTCCACGTTTTAATACGAAGAATGCTAGATAATGGCAGTATGAAAACAAAACCACGACAGTAGCCGAAGTGGCGCGCGCCCAACACAAAGTTTCCTTTGCAACAGTTCCGCGGACGCGTCTGAGCGGCTGTTTTGCAACGTTGCGTCATTTCAATGCTCCTTTTTCGGTCGTTTGTCTTCACGTTAAGCTCGCTTGCTCGTCCCCTTCTAAGCTCACACAGCTCAATTTAAAACCGTTCGTTGTAAAGCAATATTTAAAGTTGCTTTCATTTGTGTAACGCAAGTTTAAATGGTTGTACGAGGATTTTGTTGCGTGTTTTTTTCATTCTTTCGCCGCTGTCGAGAAATTAAATGTTTTGCTGCTAAATTGAACTGTGGAGGTTAATTTTTTAAGAGTTGTAATGGACTTTGATAAAATTGGTAATTATCGTCGTTTCGGATTTTTGTGCTTGTGGCTAGATAGTAACAGCCGCAAGGGTCCATCAAAGGTTAAGCTATGCTTGACGGGATGGGTCCACATCTTGACACGTTATTCATTTCACTATAGGTACATGCACAGCATTACAACGAAAATAACCTAAAACTTATGCATGGAAGACTCTTGATTTGTACAGACGCCAGCACGTCAAGTTACCCCAATGTGTCAAATTAATTTGATCGTTCTTCAACTTTATGTCAAACTTAATAAGGTTCATATTCAATTGGGAAAATTTGACACATTGGGGTAACTTGACGTGCTGGCGTCTGTACATCAGTAGGCTACCTCTTTGGTTCGCGGTTTGTGAAAACTGTTATTGGGTGTTTCCAATCAAAGGTTTTGCAGGAGCAGCCTGGAAAATGGATTAGCGGTCCCGGTTGTAGATAATAGACTCATTTTCTCTAACATAAAACTTAAACTTATCTGGCATAATGATGTGATGTGGCAGTAACGTAGCGACATCTATCTCGCCTCATAAGAACTACAAAAGTGACTTAACTAGTCAATTACCGCAATCCAGACACAATTAAATTACTATTGTTTGCGGACACCGGTGTCCACGCGGAGCCTAATGAGTCAAGTTCAAAATAATCAGCGTTATTTAACGTATACAAGATCCTAAAAACAACCGCCAGGCTGTAGTAGCACTTTTTCTATGGGGAATGAAACTTAACACCCTAGCTGCCGTGCCTCGTACCTCTAGAGTTATTTTAGTAACATTTTAGATTAGTTGCCGCCTACTGCCACAGACTGATTGAAAAGTCTGTGAACTTTTATTTAGATAACAACATGCCAATAACAAAGAAACATTATTAATAATGACCACAAAAATCATCCATTCTATTTTCTACAACATTTATATAGGTGTCCAGTGTGACTCACATAATTATGACGAATCTAACAATATCCCACAGAGTAGGTACCACGAAAAAATAAACACACAAACATACATACACTCAAAAAACATAACCCTCCTTCCAGCAGTCGAGTAAAAATTGCCTAATCATCTTCATAGGGCCTTTTAATAACTAGTAGCATCGTGGCCTTAAGACGGATTAAGAGATAATACCAGTGTGGTCACAAACGAGCATAAACTAACTAACGGCCATCAGCAATATTCCAGGATTACAACATGTTTGAACTAAATCTTTCTTTTATCCAAAACATAAGCTAAGCTCAGCTTATTGCCTGTTGTACACATCACGTTTTTCCGCCGTCATAATCCAAGGTACGTGGTACGTGGCAAGCTTCCATAGATATCCGATGACCATTTCAATACACGGCCAAGAAACTGTATTTTTTTACGGCAAAGAAATGTGTGTGAACAACAGACCTAAGGTTGATTTACGTAGTCATACTTATTAGTCAGTTGCGATTTAATACAGACATAAGTAGTAGCCAAAATCGTGTCCAGAACCGTTTAAACGAGGTTAAGCTATAGGTTTCTGGATTGAGCATTGTTTTCAAAACTACACGTTTTATAACGTAATGTTTAATAAAAAGTACCTACTCAATTAAGCCCATTTTCGTTTAACTTTAATAAAATACATTTACAAAATTAAATTAGGCATCGGGTTGTGTCTCTAACTCACAACGATTTTGCAATGAAAGAAAGCCCAGTTCCAGTTTAAGCGGATGCAGCTGAATGCCAGTGTTTTACATTTATCTGACCCTCACACTCAACTCACACACGACACGATGTACACTCACACTATTTTACACACTCACGCACACTCACACCACAACATGCACTTACAAACTCACATACACACACTCACACTTAAAAACCCGCTCACATAAATCACTCAAGCGCGTTCTTTTTCGCTTTTATTATTATTCTTTCCATTTTTATTTAGTTTGCAATTGCATACATTGTCTTATGTTAAGTGGAAGAGCGGAGTCACCTAACACAAGCATCTTCTTGCTTAAAAGGTGATCTCCAATTTATGTATTTAAACCTAAAGAAATTGCAATAAACATTTTTATTTTATTATTTTTTCATAACCCAGAAACTGGGTAACTCGATACCTCTTGGATAAACTGGTTGTCAGACTTTCGGGCTTCTGACTACCTGTAACGACTGTCAAAGATCTACAAACGACAGCCGGGACCAACGGCATGACGTGCTTTCCGAGGCACGGAGGAGTCTTGAAATGTAATTAAGGTCACACCGTCACACCCATCCCTCATCGAGCTCAAGCCACATAAAAGAGAAGTCTTAAAGAGTTATTCGTGCTTCGTAATCAAAATAAGAGTTAATCAAGAGTAATCAAGAATCAAGAAGAGTAATCAAGAGTTATTCCTGCTTCGTAATCTAGGAAGTGGCGAAGGGTGGGCCGTTTTTGGGGGACTGTCTTTATGTATTTTTTTTTTGACGTTCAGAAAGTGCTGATTCTCAGCCTAGTTTGAATAAAGACTTTTGATTTTGATTTTTTTAAGATTTTGAAAGTAAGAAAAGCCATTTATTTGTCACGACACAGGCACACGTTAATAAAAGAAATAGGTACAGGAAAAAGAATTAAACTAAAAAACAATAAAATAAACAAAATAAAGAATTATGTGCCTTGCGGCTGCGCCAGATAGGTCCTGTTCAGCAAAAATGCCAGACAACTAGTGCCTGACGCTGGTTTTCAACTGAATCTGAGGTTGTGAGGTCTCACCGACGTAAAAGCAGAGAGAAATGAATGTGTGTGAGTATCTGTGCGTGTGTTGTGTGTGTGAAATTAAATAAAAAATGTAGTAAAAACGAAAAAAAGAACTATATACTTAACTACATAAAGTACAGACGAATTTTATACCAAATAGGGGTTTGATAGATGTCTGACGATGACTGATGACGATGATGTTTTAATAGAAATACTCGTTACCCACTATTCAATACGCTGTAAGCAGCCGAGCGCGACGGACTATTTATGTGCACACGGCACTTCTAAAATCCAATGAGCTAATATTAAAAAATATACAAGGTCAAAAAATTGGATTTTAGAAGTGCTTTCTGGCAAATTCCTAACAAACTCAAAGAGACCACGTTGTGGGACAATAAATGCTGTTTTCTCACAACTTTCTCTATCAAGTCTTGTCCTTTAAAACAACGTCATAAGATTTACCCGAAATCATAGCAAAAAGTATAATTACTTAATATGTATTGTGATTTGTTTTGATTAAACTACTTCTAGGATTTGCGTTTCTCCGCATTCACATGATGTATAACACGCCTGACTCTTTAAACCACTATTTTATTTTATCGTTGGCACCACCTAAAACAGGGTCGCAATAAAATACTTGATGGCTGGTATTGCCGACCGTTCGTCTAACTATAACTCTACGAAAAGAAAGAAGGAAAGATAAAATATCCAATCTCAATAGGGTCATTCGTCTGGAACCTTCCTTGGATGCGTACGTATTTACGTAAGTACGTACAGTTTTCTGTTTCTGTGTTTTTTCAACGTTATTTTCAATGATAATGTTGTTACAGTATCTTTAAAAACCTCTATCTAGCTCATTATAAAACACCGTTGTGAAGTTTCACAGATGTATTTTATGATGAGCTAGTTAAATGTGTAGGTACTACATAAAGTAAAAAAATTAATTAAAAATTTAAAAAAACCCCCACCGCAAAGAAGTAAAACATTTAAAAAGTTAAGTTCCTTACTTAAGTAAGGAATGTTCTTAGTACTCGTAGGTATGTAAGTACTTATTTTAGCGGTACCCCGACGTTACGTAAAATTTCATGGCTCAACGAAAAATAAGTATAAATTCAGTTCGAGCTTCTAGTTGTTACCCAATTGGTAGTGAATTGTTACAAACAACCAAAAACAACGTTCAGAGATAAAAACAGAATTCTCCACGCGTTATAAAAAGTGCGGCCGTCAATTGGACCAGTTAAAACACTATCAAATACTTGACTGCGATGCAAAGAAAACTGAAGCAGAAGGTTAAGTCGTAAGCAGTTTAATGGTGAAATTACTGGATGAACGAAAAACTCTTAATTGTACGTTATTACTACGTCTTTTGATGGCAAGGTTATCCCAGTGGCTGAGCGATTGACTGCCGCGCTTCTTGTCGAAGGTTAGGTTCCAGCACAGAACAAAAATTTGTATAGCCTACAGGTTTCGATTCAGACTGTTGTTGTTTGTGAATTTAAATGTTTGTAGACGTACTCACGATATAACAGAAAATTTCTAGTGTGAGAAACCGTCTTTTTTGTCCTGCTGAGATATGTTTTGTATCGTTAGATTTTCTTCAAAAGCTAAGATTTTAGTAACAAATCATTTGAAAGAAAGAAAGAAAGAAAATACTTTATTCGGACGCACAGAACATAAAACAAAAGAACAACAATACAGAAAATAAAAAAAAAAACAAGAAAAGATTAAAAAACAAAGACAAAAAAAAGGCTTGTGCGAGACCAAAAAGGCGCCTATCTCAGCATTAGCTGGACATTTAAAAATATAAAAACAACTATTCTATACCAAGAATTCCTTCAATGATTCTGTAACATGCAAAATAAATAATTTTAATCCCGTTGATATTTCGTCAGCTTTTCCTTATTTCTTCGTTTAAAGCTGTTAACACAACTGGTCTAATGGTCGCAAGCAGTACTGTAGAGCATGAGGTCCCGTTTCAATTCCCGGGTAGGGCAAAACGTTATTCTAAGCGGATTTTCTTTTACAAATGACATGTGTGTGTATGTTAAGTTTAACTTCTGTGATTTATCTGTCCCATGCCTCTAGTTCAGTGTTGCAACTCGAATATTCCCACAATCTTTTCAAACGCAACGCACACAAAGAGTTTATTGCAATGCGGTTCTATGTTTGATCCGTTCACTATGCAAAGACAAATGCGGGTTATTGCAGCTATATTGCAACAACTGTACCTGTGTTCTACCGTATTTCAACAGGCATTCTCTTTACGTTAAGTCCAGGTAAAGAGCTTGACTCTATAATGTACCCGGGTTTTCTAGGGTTAATATTGGTGAGGTAAAGGTAGGTATGATGATCGTTTCTCTATAGTTACAATTCATACTCAATAAGGGCAAGTTAAACTAATGCTGGACTTATACATTCTGGATTCTCTGAAATTAAATAAAACGATGAAATGAGTGAAATTTTATGTGCCTATGGCATTAAGTCCGCCTCTGTACATTAGTGTGCTTGAAGTATTAAATAAGTAAATAAATAAATTTCAACAACTACAACAATTACAACAGTGCTCTCCTCCTAGGTAGGTATGTTCTATTACGTTACAGTTACACGTGATTGTAATCAAGATTTCAATAAACTTTCCCAAAGAAACTTTTTTTCATACACAATAAAATAACTAAAATCGTTGTTTGAAATTCCCGCGCGCCCCCTGTGTTCGATCAGCTGATAGTCTAACCTCGGGAAATGCAAAATCTACTAGTAGTAGCGTCACACGTCCCCCGCCACCCCCACCGCTACCGTTGTGCAGTACTGACGTAATTGAATTAATTGAAAGTTATTGAGTATAAAAAAAAGTTTCTTTGGGAAAGTTATTCGTATCCATGAGTACAATCACGAGTTTAAGTATCGGTCACTATAATAAATTACCAGTCACCCTATATACATAAAAAAGACTTCTCTCCGCTGGTCATACCATTAAAATCAAAAATCGAAATCAAAAGTCTTTACGAAAATTCAAACTAGGCTGACAATCAGCACTTTTAAAACGTCAAAAGAAATACATAAGATAGGGGTCATCTCCTCCTAGCTCTTCGGAAATTACTACAGTCACCTTATCGAGTTCTAACTTCTGGTAAAAGCAGACAAGCGTCACGTAATGCAGTTCTATTCCATGGCATAAGCAAACCGCTCCTTCTGAAACTTAGAGCCAAGATTTCCCAAGTTCTGACGTCCATACGGATCGGTTAACACAGACCATTAATAGACACGCAACATGGTTTCAGTAACTGAACACGAACCATCTTCAAACAATTAATCTGTTCGTTACAGCAGACTAATCCCAGAAACCACTGAACCTGTTATAATGAGTGGAATGTGCAAAATTGCACAGATAGGTACTCCGCCCGCGCCGCGCCGCGCCGTATTCATAGTAACGGAGTCTTGCACAAACACTCGACTCCGCTCGAAGTTGCGTAGTTTGAAATTACTACCTTCTTCGTGAGTTATCCTTGTAAGTACCTATAGCTTCGTAAATATATTATTACTTCTAGGTGGTTTAAACTTCACTGTTATTACTACTTATATCTGTACTATTGCTATGTTAGCAGTTTTGAAGAGTTCCGGGCATTGGAGAAGTGTAGATACTAGATGTGGCATACCACTTTATTGGAAATAATAAAAAGCCCAATTTCAAATGGTAATCTTGTATGAAATTGTAAATAAAAAAATGTTTAGGTACTCATCCGTACAAACCCGAAGCTACTCATAATAAAAAAGCTATTAATATTAACTTACATTAACAAATAACACCATACATACAAGTTATTGGTTGACATAAGAAATGTAAAATCAAAATAACAACGAAAATCTATATTAAAATTTATACAAATTAATTGCTGTTCGTTAGTCTCGCTAAAACTCAAGAACGGCTGAGCCGATTTAGCTGATTTTTGATTTGAAACGTTTGTGGAAGTTCTGGGAAGGTTTAAAAGGTACCTTAATATGAAAAAAGGCTTTGAATATAGTAAAAACAAGAATTTCCCTTTCCCTTAGAAAGTATTCCTACCTGTCAAACATTTGATGTTCGTCCCGTCGTCGTTGGTATGGTATACGCCACTCAAACTAAAGAACGTATTTCAATAAGGATTTTGAATCGACAACTTATGTATTATAATAATGTAAAATATTGGGGTTATTGCGTATGTAACTTAAAGAATAAGAAAAGTTAAATAGTGTCACCATGGCAACAGATCAACATAATTATTTTTAGTTGTTACGTACGTTCTGAAATTTATTTTGTCACTAAACTTATAAAGAGGTTTTATGTAGCATAAAAAAGTCTTATAAATCGACAGAGACGAAGTTCAATATTTTTTTGCAAAAAGACAATTATTATACTGTTTAGACTTTAAAGTAGACCGGGAAAAGTAAATAAATTATATGTAACATAGAGGCACGCATCACAGCACTTCAGTTTGAAATTTTGAATTATGATTTTTTTTTAATCAATTCATTTCAGTGAGGTAGTTAGGTTAGGTAGTTAGGTTAGCTATAGGATAGGTATGGTAAGTTAGGTTAGGTTATACATATACATGTTGTAATTTTAATTCTTTCGATCACAAAATGTTTAAATAAGATCACATTAGAGACTCGCTAAACAAAAAGCAGTAGTAGTTATTATTGGTTTGGATCTGTTTGTTGTCATCTTATTAAACGTATGTATATCTAATATATAAAATTGTGTGTATATTCAGTAGGTCTGAGAATAGGATGTAAACTATTATAAACTAAATAAGACTAATAAATTGATTCTAAGGCGAAACGAAGTTTGCCGGGGCAGCTACCAGGTAATAATAAAATTATGGTAATTGAAGTAAACAAACAAAAACAAAGATAAACTAAAATAATAATAATCAAAGTAAATAAACTCGGTGGTATTATATTATTAAACGATATAAATACGAAATACGAATAAAAACGATTTATTACGAAAGTAATAACGGACGACAAATAAAAATAAAATTGAGACATGAAGAAATTATTATTAATTATTATTGAATTGTCAGACGCAATCATTGGATATTATAACAAAATACATATATAAATAAATTAAACTATTGAATTACTTAGACCAATGTTGCACGGAAAAGCACGTTTTCTCAGAAAACAGGTAATAGTATTAGCAACATACTAAAACAAAAACTTGCTTTAAGCAAAACTTTAGTAACTATACTTTTTAAAAACTCCAACCAAAATTTGTATACGCAAAGTAGGCAGAATGGTTTCGAGATATTTGCCGGCTCGAATTTGAATATTGAAACGTCATTGGAGATGCTGGAAGGAAACACTTCTTGGCGGGAACGTGGCATGTATTTTCTTTTACTGTTTATGTATTATGAATGCAAAAGTTTGTTGGTCTGTGTGTGTTTACTCCACACACTGAAACGGCTGAAAGAAATGTCCTTGGAATGTTATATAATGCCCAAGTAATAGCAGGCTTAACCTATTGGCTTAGCAGATGATGGTTTAAAAAAATACTTTTACACTTTATTTTTTAACTAGTAGATGAGGCCGATTTAACTATCTGACTACTCTGAAAAGAAACACCAAAAGAAACTAGAGGTCGCTGTCTCTTTTAAAGTCCAGACATTAACTTGGTCAGACCTGTGTCTGAGATTGTCTTTTTAGGAAATATCTACACATATATTATGAGTAATCGTGAGTTCTTTACTGGGAAACACGTTTGTTAACTGGGGATCCCTCAATCCCAGTCCAGTTTTATTAGCTTTAAAAAACATCAGTTGCTCCGAGTTTCTCTTGCACCGACAAGCAAATTAAATACGACACAGTTTTAATTCGAAACTTTTAAATGAACAAACATTAAACACCGTGAGATAAGCATGACATAAAGATAGTTGTCACCATAAAGGACGATGTGTTACTCGGCACATAACACAATGAGGATTCCTTAAATGTAAAACGGTGGCACTCCGAGAGTCGTTGAAACCCCTATAAAAATGTTAGCCCGCCTTTCATTATATTCTGGTACGCGATTTTTTATCTGACACAACTGAAACTGTACTCTAAAATGTGTACTGTAGAGTTGATTTTCGGTTGGGGTGTGTGAAATTTATTTTCGCAAAACGTCCGATATATTCCTTGTGGATAACCCTCTCTCGGTATTTACTTTGTTTCTGTTAGGGCCGTGTTGCGATTTCAATAGTTTTAAGTCTTACATGACATGAGTAGAGGCTTTAAGCTGCCTTATACTAGTGACAACATGTAAGATTGATTACCACGGCCTGCTGAGTAGACAAGTTGTATATTTCGATTCGGATAACTCGGTAATGTCTCTATCTATACTCAACATTTTAAATGGAAAGATTTATATTTTTATTTGTAACGAATAAACTTAAAAACTACGAAGCCGATTTGTAAAATTCCTTCACCCTTGGAAAGCTACACTGTCCTTGGGTAAAAAAGGCTGCCTTTTATCTCTGTATTCCGACGGGAACGGGAACTACGCAGGTGAAAGCACGTGAAGGCTGCTAGTATATTATAAAGTGAAAAAAAAATGTTTGTTTGTAGGGATTTATCTCAAAACTAAAGAACTGATTTTAAAATTTCTTCCACCATTAGAAAGCTATATTATCACCTAGACTACATTTAAAGTTTTAAAACTTCGAGGGGGTCAAGGGAATGTTAAAGTTTAAAGGCCTTTACTCTGTAGTGGGACAATGACAAGAAACACCTTACCTTATTTTTAAAAATAGTGTTTGACATTAATTTGTATCTTTAATTAGATACGTGAAGACAATGTATGTACCATGAATTAAAACCACTATACTGAGGTGTTTTTAAATCTCAAGTTAAAGTGGCGAACCTATTTCAATTAAACAAGCAGGCAAGTTTTAGAACGTAAGTTATTAAGTTTGCTTCACTATTGCATTGGGTTCTACCTGTAATAATAGTTGTAAGTGGTTTATATAAATAAATAAAATAATAAATACAATAAATTCAGTCTCCGGGCTGCAACTAAGAAATTCCAGATGGCAAAACTCAATAACGCTTTGCCATACTCAGGAACTGAACCCAGGATCTCATGCTATTCTCATGTGGTAATGCTTACGAGCACTTGACAAATACAACAAATGAAACAATCAAACAGATAACTACATTCCCTACCAATCGTGATACTATCCTTCAATAGAAATAAACGAAGATAATCCAATTATGCATTCGATATTTTACATATCTACGTCGTATAATTTATAAAAGAAGGTTGTCTGTAGAGAGCTTTATGCAGGCAGGGCAGCGAGTAATTACTCGTGCTAACTTAATTATTAATGGACTATCGAACACTGGGTTTATAAAGCAAACTGAGTAATATAAGAATCGCAAATGTCCGGCAGATAGCGTCGTGTGGTGGGTCGTCGAGCTCCCTGAAATAGGTTTGAGCTACACGATGACTGAAGCATGCATGCCGTCTGTCGGTACAGGTCAACTCAAAGCTGAATTGATTCTTTTTTCGAAAGGCTTTTCCAGACTTTGCCCTGCATCGTGAGACTCGCATAATAAATTAATACAATCTTATGCCTGGACTTTAAAAGAGACCATGACCCCTGAGATCCTTCAGCATTTCTTCTCAGGGATCAGTCACTTTGGAAATGCCATTTAGTTTAAAAAAAAACTACATGTTAAAGTATCTGAGAAGATCTACTTACAGAAATAAATATAATTTCATTTCATTTCATCCAGTTAAATATGACATAGGAATGCTTTTGGTCGTTTATTGTAATAGTACTTAATCATTTACGCTATAATTTACCAGATAATATAGCAGTAAACAGCAGTAGTTCGATATTTTATGTTGACTCTACTGAGTGGACTGTGAGAGAGTTATAGCCTTGTGGTGTGGCCGGCCGATTGTCTAATCATAGGTATCAAGTTCGAACCCAAGGCCTCCTCCACCTTTGTCTATTCGAACGTATGCGCGTACTGTATGATTATCACTTGCTTTAGAAGCGGTAAAGAAGAACATCGTGAGGATACAGGAAACCCAAAGAGAGAAGCCAAGGTGGCATAAAAACTTTTACACCACGTTAGACACGAATTACCTACACAATAGGAAGAAAAGAGTCCCGCCTCTCTAAGTGTTGCTAAAAAAATATTAAATAATAATTTAAAAAAAAGACAACCGACTTCTTAAAAAACACTAAAAGGTGTTTCGGAAGTCTGTATTTGTTATTAAAAATGTAAAAAAATCGGTGCGTGTACCTATCTTTTTCGGGGAGTTCCCTCAATTCCTTGAGGATCCCTCATCAGATATAAGTTTTGATACATATGGGACCAATCTGTTACTATACCATATCAAATAAAAAAAGAATTTTGAAAATCGGTCAATAAATGACGGAGTAATGAGGTAACAAACACTAAAAAAAATACAACCGAATTGAGAACCTCCTCCTTTTTTTAAAGTCGGTTATAAAGAAAGATAACCAAAATGAGAGCTTCCTTCTTTCTTGTAAATTTGACAAAAATACAATGAGACGGTGTGTGAGTAGTCTGTAACAGTTTTTACACATAAAGCACCCCTAACCCTAATAAATTACACTAAAAACTGTAAACCAGCAACAAAATCAAAATTAATGTCAAAAGTAGCAGTTTGTATAGTTACGAACTATCTTACGTGGCGTATCCCTTCGCTCACAAGCTCCGGTTATTTCCCCTGACAGCCATATCACTGCAACTTACAACCAATATAAACTGACCTTCGGGAAACTTCAAAAATATACCTTTAGTTATACTGTAGGAAGATTTTGAGGGCTCATCTGTAATTGGGGCCATGATGGGAGGGTTCTGGTTCCCTTCGGGTTATAGTTTGCACCTGTAGCCACCGATATTATGTGAGAAAATTTGTGTTACTTGATAGTGGGCGTGATGTGAAAACTGAACTGTTTTGTGTATACATATATAGATACTATACGGTATGTTGATGTAAGGTTCCGATTTTAAGAAATGTAAAGATGTATCGAGGAAAAAAGGTATAATTTTTAATTTAACACTAGATTATATTTAAGGTGCTTGTGGCTAAATATTAATAGCCCTACCACGGGTCGATCAAAGGCTAAGCTACGCTTGAAGAAGTTGTTCCGTGGATGGGTAACTATTCATAGGATACATATCAAGATTCAATTCAAATTCAATTCAAAAACATTTTATTTCTCTTCACATTGGTTGCCTTAAGATTAATATCAATTAAGACAAAAGTATTATAATCCACCAATGTATGAGACTGGTGCCTGAAATAGGTTTTTGTAGAAAAACCTGTGGTACAGGTCACCAGGGCCTCCCCTTGGCAAAACAGGTAAAAACACTTAGTCTTGCATGAGGCAAGCAAGAACATGCAACGAGAACAGAAAATAAGCGAAAAAAAGATGAAAAAAAAAATATAAGGAATATAAAAACTATTATTCCTCCGTGTCTCGGTTAGCCTCGGCTGTCATTTGTCTATGAGAGTTGTTACAGATAGTCTGAAGTCCGATCATCTGACAACCAGTTTGCCCAAAGGGTATCGTGTGGCCCAGTTACTGGGTTTTGGAGGTCCGCATGGCAGTTGCTCCATGTAAAATACTGGTATTCAGCTCCATCCGGTTAAATTGGAAGCCGACAGATGATGACTTCATTAAATCTAATGTTTCAAAATTATCGGTTATTTAAAACAAATTACACATTTAAAGTTACAAAAATGCAATAGATACTAAACACAAGCGTGCAGTCGGTTCAACGACCAAGCGCGAGCAACCGCGGCTGGCCGTACGCTCAGCTGATCGAAAGTTGCGCTTTTCATTGCGCGCAATAAAAACATCGCTTGTTTAGGGATGGGAAAAAGAAGCTTTTTCCCGGCAATATTTTTTGGACAAAGTTACTTAATGATATGTACAGACCCTGTATTTAAGCTAACGAAAGATAATGATGACTAGGTTTACTTAGAGTTAACTTGCACTAGTTTGTAACTAAATACCTAGAAGGGAGGTAACGATAACTATAACCCAGATACAAGATGGTTGACCTTTGGCATATTTTTGGCTAGAATAAGACTTCATAAAAATTAAATTAAAAATTTAAAAAACCCCCACCGCAAAATAACAATTTAAAAAGTTAAAAATAACACTTTAGCCATGAAATTTTAAATCACGTCGGGGTACCTAGTAAGGAGTGTACTTGTAGGTATATAGGTACTTATTTTAACGGTACCCCGACGTTATGTAAAATTTCATGGCTAAAGTGTTATTTTTAACTTTTTAAATTGTTATTTTGCGGTGGGGGTTTTTTAAATTTTCAATTTAATTTTTATTTTTAAATTTTTAAACGCATTTATTTTGTTTTATAGAGTTTACAGTTATGAGATTTTTTCAGTGCATTGTATGTAGAGTCAAACGCTGGTTTAAACGAATCCAAACATGACATATCTGCTATTTTGTCAAGAGTCTACCTACTGGTGTGTTGGATAGCCTGGCTGCAGCATCAGCTCATCCTGTTGCCATCAGTGCATTGTGTTTAGAATCAAATGCTACTTGAAATGAATCCAAACACGACATGTCTGCTATTATTTTTTCAAGAGTCTACCTACTGGTATGCTGGATAGCCTGGCTGCAGCATCAGCTCATCCTGTTGCCATCAGGGCATTGTGTGCAGAATCAAATGCTCGTTAAAATGAATCTAAACATGACATATCTGCTATTATTTTATCACGAGTCTACCTACTGGTGTGCTGGATAGCCTGGCTGCAGCATCAGCTCATCCAGTTGCCATCAGTGCATTGTGTGCAGAATCAAATGCAGGTTAAAATGAATCCAAACACGACATATCTGCTGTTATTTTCCCAAGAGTGTATTAGTCTGCTAAATATCCTGGCTGCATCAGACCAAATACACCATAATATTGCTTATTAATATTACACACATGGGTGTTTGAAATTTTAAGACACACATATGTTTGAAAGTAAAGTTAATACCCATAGACGTCTAAAATAGCAACGGTAGCTAACACAAAAGAGCTGATAACCTTGAAACGGCTGAACCAATTTTGATGAATTATGTCTAAGAACCATCGCAAGAAACCCTGCTTTCAAATAAAAAAAACCGCATCTAAATCGGTTCATCCGTTTGGGCGCTACGGTGCCACAGACAGACAGACAGACAGACACACACACATAGCGGTGAAACTTATAACACCCCTCTTTTTGCGTCGGGGGTTAATAAAAAAAAATCATTATGAGCAAACCTGGAATTTCTGAAATCACTAACCCGATTTAGAAAACTTGGTGACATAATACTCGTATCTTTTCTGTATAAGAAGAGCCCTTTGGTCTGTATTGTACCAGAAATGGGCTGTCCACAAATAGGTGTCGTGTAGAATGAAAATATCCAAATATTGTTTTAGTAACGAGCAATCAAAATGATATTTAAATCAGTGTCAATACTTGTACAAACAAACATCACATATTATGGAAATTAGCCGCTTCTATGATTATTATGTTTGATAATACTCGTAGGCTGATAGTAATTTCAATATGATTATAATCATTTTCTATGATAGTTATGTAGTATTGAGCTACAAACAGAAATTCCTACATGATAGCTTGTGAAAAGAATGTTTGTTACGCTTTCACGTTAAAAAGCAATGATATTATAAGTAAAAATGTGTAGATAGGTTATAAGCGATCAGCAAGCGACACGTTAGAATGTGGCTAACCAGCCACACTTGACCTCAGTGTCGCGTCGCGCCGTCAATGGACGCGTGCGTGCGTTAGTGTGCCGTTTATGAAGATCGAATGTTGTTTAGGTAACCAATCTACACCTTTTTACTTATAATATCATTGTCAAAAAGTTTTTAGCGGGTTTTTGACGAAACTGTTTTATGGTACAGAAGACAGCACATCAACCTACAGCAAACTGTCAAATTTTCCCATTTGAACATGAATCTATTGTGTTTAGAATAAAGTCGAAAACCTATCAGAGACAGTTGACACATTGGGGTAGTTTGATGTGCTGGCGTCTGTACTAGCTGCCCAATCAATAATTTAGTTTCTATAAGGTTACGTCCTATTCACAGACCTACTGAATATACACACAAAAATAGATAAGAATCGGTGAAGCCGTTTTGAAGGAGTTTTGTTACAAACACCGTGTAACGAGAATTGTTTATAATATATTAAAAGATTTTGTTGATTTTGAATACGAAAAATTTAATTACAAGTAAATTTTTAACAAAGACAAACACAAAGACGCAAGAAGGTTCTGTGTAAGTAAGTTACATAGGCTTACTTACTTACATCGTTCATAGAGAAGGGACTCAATGTTAAAATTAAAATACAATTATTATTTGATTATTAAATTGTGGTCGTTATTGGTACAACACATGAAATAAATAACAATACAAAACATACATTTAATCAATACAATGTAAAATATCAAAAATTAAAACCAAGATCAAAATTAACTCTAAAATTAAAGCTCAAAAATAAAAACAGTATTGCGAAAGTCACAGGTGGCTATTTCTATAAGACAGAACAGCTACATTTATAATCTCTAATCACCCTTTGTAAATGTAAGTGAAGTGATCTGTGGCCAATGCCCTGTATGGACACTTCACTTAAAATTTCGTGGGGATATATTTAACAAAAAAACCAGCTCAGCACGCATACACAGAGTAAAATAGGTAAAAGTACAAGTTACCTTTTAAAAACATCGACAACTGATCAAATCTTAATAACAATTTCTACCACAAACTCCTAATCTTAAAACCCTAATTTAGATAAAAGATTTAAGGTCTTGTCCCGTCAGCGCCAAGTATCTTGTGGAACAGACAAGTCAAACAACCTTCTAATAAGGCTACTTGTCCATTTGTGTGGGTGGGGTAGAGATGGTAAAAGTTGGGAAAACATTCATCATTATTTTTTTAAAGCTTTGCAGCTATGTAGGTTGCATACTTTTGCATTACTAGTAGTCTTGTAACCTACCTAACTAACCCCCCTCCTCCTTGTGTCTATGAGCGGGTTCACGTCAATAGTGCAATAAGTGGGAATCGAACTCCCGACCTCTCCATCGCCAGGCCGATGCCTTAGCCATAGGGCTATTGTCGCTTTATTATGTCAGCCGTAGGATGTTCACTGCTGAACATAAGCCTCCCCTTTGGATTTGCAACAAGACTGGTTGGAAGCGGCTTGCATTCAGCGGAATCCCGAGGCCATCACCAAATCGTCTGTCCACGTTGCGGGTGGATGTCCTACGGCCGAGGACTTTACGGACCCATCGGCCATCAGTTCTGCTAATTGGAATCGCTGTGCTATTATATTCGTAGAGTCACGCCATCCTACTTACCATGAAAATAGGCAGAAACAACAGATCACCGCCTGGCCGTGACGTGAACAAAATACCAAATCAAAATCAATAAAATCAAATCATTTATTTGCTTGGAATGCAGGTAATTACAATAAAGTTGTTATAAAATAGTGGAGCCATATAACATTCTGCCTGAGTTTTGGCATGCAATACGTGGCCTCAAACTAGAAAATATAGATAAATAAATATTTATAAATGTACATATATATACATATACACAGATATTAGTACCACGCGGGAATCAGAAAAGTTTTTATACTGTCTAATAAGCTAAAACTAAACTTAACAATGTAGATGCCTGTATCTTAGACACCAGCAGCAAAATACAAAATACAAAATAAGCAATTATGAAATATCATTGATATTTTTTTACCGTCAACCACACGATTCCTCCACTCAGTCCGCTCAAATGGACAGGCAGCCTAAAACCAAACTATTCATTATTAAGTGGTCACCCGACGTGGTAACTCGTTGACATAGGTCATTTCCTAATTTGAAATTGAGCTAAACAAACTTCAAAGACAAAATTAGCCGATTAGACAGGCGGGACACTTGAATTCTAAATACGTACCAAGAGACTTAATTATACAATCCTAATTATACGTAATACTTATCTGTGATACAGTTCCAATTTTGAATTTCTCAAGCGATTTTGCGTTGGAGTTTGAACCTTAAACTAAGGAAGATAAGATTGAAATGGTGTTGTGTTGAGTCTTTAAGTCCAGTCCTCCTACCTGAGACCGTTGTAGAACGAAGCGAATTATGATAATTGGTAGATTTCTAAATTGGAACACTTGGGAGATGTTTTCATATGTTATGAAAAAGCCGACTTTTATCTTTGCGTAAGATCACAATCTTTATTGATACGAGCAATGATATTATAAGTAAAAAGTTCTCAGCAAGTGACACGTTAAAATGTGGCTAACTGGCCACACTTCACCTCTGTGTGGCGTCGCGCCCCAACGGACGCGTGCGTGCGTTATTGTACCGTTTTTATAGATCGAATGTTGTTTAGGTAACCTATCTACACCTTTTTACTTAGTATATTAAATCAAATTAGAAATGCGTTCCTTGCGAATTATGTGTGGTGTAACAATGAATGACAGATTGAGAAATGATGTGATAAAGCAACGTTGTGGTTTAAAAGTAGGTGTAGTTACAAAAATCAAAAAGAGTAAGCTCAGATCGTTTGATCACATTGAAAGAATGAATGAAAGGCGACTAACGAAAAGTGTAAGGCAGATGTAAGTGGCAATGCCGGAAAGGGACGCTCTAGAAAGACATACATAGACCTTATTGGTGAGCTCTTCAGAAAGGTCAGGTGCGTAGTACTCGCAACCGGCGTGTGTGTATGACAACATATATGAATGTAAACGAAGCAAAAGAAGTATGTAAGAATCGTAGCATATAGCGTTCTGTAGTTTCTGCCTACCCGCATGGGAAAAAGGCGTGAGTTTATGGAATGTATGTAAGTAAATCAAATTAACATTACGAATGAGCAAAAAATCTTAATTAATTGAAGCATAATACATAATACTCTTAATAGGCAAGATAACTAATTCCAGTCGTAATAATTGTCTAAATAATTATTGGAGCATTAATTTCGAATTATTTCTAGATGAATAACATTGAATAAAATGTCTGGGCCATTGTTTCTTCTTGAAGTCTGTGATAAACTAGAACACTAATAAGGTTCATAAATGCACACATATCAAATATTTAAAAGTCGCCCTCTAAAATATGTGAAAATCTTAATTAAATTTTAATGTCATTGGGTGGATGTTACATATTTCTAATTTCAAACTAATTTAATTTTATGAAAATAATGATTATGGGATTTTCCCTGTTTATATTATACTTTATTTTTTTTGTAAGTAGTACCTACTTAGGTGATTATTTTATACCTACTATTAAGCCATGATGGCGCACGCGCTTCTTGAGTGCACGGGTGTCGCCGAGATACGGAAGTGGACTCTTGGTTCACTAGAACTTCTCGTGGACGCACTGAGATGCCTGGGAGGCCTAATCTGCTTCTGGAAGGAGGTGGGCTGGTTAGAGTAACCCCCCAACAAACAAACCGGCCACCATGGCTCACGCACAATGGTCCAGACTTGGATTAAGTGCGGAAACCGAATCCTGATAGATAGATAGAAGCCATGATTAGCCGCACGGTTGAGCTACGCTGGTCGGGGCCAGCTCGTAGATGGGTAACCATTCATAATACAACAAACGATCTCTGTGCTTCAGAAAGCGCGTTAAGTTGCCATTTATATATCTTTGACAGTCGTAGGTAATCGTTAGTCAACACAAAGACATTTAATACTATCTATTGAGAACAAAATTTTAATCCGGTACCTGTGCTAACTAACATGTAGCAAATTATTTCATTTAAATGATTATGTTTATTAATAACCAATGCTGTCTAAACTGTTCTTCTAACATATCAGACAGACGTGTTGCTGGGGAGTTTGTTTCGCCGCTTCTTCTTTCCAGCAAAAACACTAGGAAGTGGCGAAAGGCGGGCGTTTTGGGGGACTGTCTTAAGTAATTTATGACGTTCTTAAAGTGTTGATCCTCAGCCTCATTTGAATAAATGACTTTTGATTTTGATTTGACTTTGATTTTGCACCAATATTGCTATATTATGCGAGATGTAGTCACTGAGAAATAGGATCACAACTTTTCAATGAAATTTTTTTTTTATACCACGACGGTGGCAAACGAGGTTACGGCCGGCTTGACGATAAGCGGTTACTGTAGCCTATGGACACTTGCGACACCAGGGGCGCCACACGCGCATAGCCGACCCTTTAAAAACATTTATTTATTTCTTTGCATATCCTCTATTAAAGTATTTTATCTCTTTAATCAGAAATCAGCTTTTTATTAAAAAAAAATCGCTCACTTGAATTTAGGAAATATTGGTTCCTAAATTCAAGTGAGCGATTTTTGAAGTTAGTACTTACACAGTAACTATAATAAATAATCACCTGACACAACGACATAACAGGCATTTTCTGTCACATAAGTATTCACTCAGACTAAGACACTTTTCCATAAGTTATAAAATGTATGTAGACAGTCTGCTTCTTGACATTTAATCCCTTGGGAAACTTGCTAGCTTTGCATTTTCCTACCCAATTACCAAGGTTATTTACTAAGCAAGATTATCATAGATTGGACTATCCTGCCTCCATTAAAGATGTTCCCTGGTGCTACGGTATATTAGTTACAAGTTACAGATAAAATTACAACAGTCCTGTTTTTTCAAAGGGTCCTCCGTGTCTCTATGTTCACAAGCAATACTTGGATCAAACGGGCATAGACTTTGACGGTACGGTTGGTGTGAATACTGAACAATTGGCTGCTACGCCTCGTGTTTCGAGTTCGATTACAGCGCGATTTTTAATATTTTTAAGGCCCACATGTAGTTTTTTCGAGTTTGGCTGTTTGTGTATGTGAATTTAAATATTTGTAACACATCCACTTTATGTATAATATAGAATATTTAGTCACGGTAGTCCCATGTAATAGGGGCCAGCCTAATTTTTTATTGGAAAAAGAAAGAAAGTAAAATGCGTTTATTGGCATTACAGAAAAATATTAATTAAGTACTATAAAATACACAAAAGAATGTACCTATACTGCCAAAAGAGCCTCAGGTAATAATGTCAGAATTATGCTCAGCAATGAAGGAAAACCCAATGATACTTTACCATCCGAGAATGGAATAAATAATAATAAACAAACAATATCAATAGGACTTGTTGTAATAATATAAATAGTGTTATTTCCATTATATAGCAACATTATTATGGCCATGACGTGTGAGCGGTTCTATAAGGAAATGTGTCTGGAACAACTTTGCATATAAAGGCGTAGTACCGTTTTTAGGTGCCTTTATCGCAAAAATAGCTGTTGTTTTGGTACTTCTAATTTATCTTTATGAAGGTAAGTTTACAATGAAGTTTTACCGACTGCCAAAACTTTTATTAGGCGCTGCAATAAGCACTCATTACCTACTTTTCTTTTACTGAAATATCTTAGCAGCATAAGGTTTTTTATCTGTGTGGTTCTTTCCTCAAAAGATCATTTTAGACACTAATCTGCATGGTTCTTACATGATCTGACCATGATACTGGACTTTAAAGGAGAATGTGACCTCTGAGTTTTTGTCGCAGTCACTATTGAAACACCGACCTCACCTTCTAGTTAAAAAATGTAAAAGTTTTTTTATGAACCCTATTTACAGAAATAAATATACTTTATCATTTACGTAATTCCCAATGGCTTTCGTTTGTTGAATTCAAATGTAGCTACATTAGATAAACTTAAAAATAAAATAAAACACCAGCGTTTTAATAAAACTTGCAGAAGTAATATGTTTTCGTTTGATCCCTGTAAACTTCTACAATTTCGACGACATTTTATAAACAAGATAAAGAAGTATCTTCCCTCGTATTTGCACGACGTAAAAGTATTACGGGCAGTCGTTTGAGTACTGTTGCATTTAATATTTTACTAGTTTTATAATATAATAACAATACCTATAATTTGAATTTCAAGAAATACGTCGAGAAAGTACCTAATTCTTGGTTTATAATCAAAGGGCAAACCTTTAATTATGAAACAAGAATTAATTTAATGTTTAATCTTCGATAAGTAATTGTTTGTTTGATTGAGCAAAAGAAATAAATAAATATGAAATATCTTTCCATAGTGTTCTTAAATATTGATAAAAAAATTACATTCATAACTTAATTAGGTAATGTATTACAAGCATTTGAAAAGTTTTCAAGTGGCTTTCAGAGATTTCAAATGATATTTAACGAAACATTGAGTGTTGGAATAATAATTATTATCTATTCAAAGAACTTTTCAAATCGGTCTAAATAACAAGTACGAGGTACAACACATAAAAGAATACGGCCGAATTGAGAACATCCTCCTTTTTTATATGTCGGTTTAAAACTACCTTTTCAACCTAAGGACACTGTAAGGACTTATTTCCATGATGATTCAAAATCAAAGCACCGCCTCATAGGAAGTTCTCGATCAAACGACACAGTGTAACACAGTCCTTAAGCAGCAATTAAAATCTGCCACACAGCGTTGAGAAGATGACACAGTGTCACTATATGGAAAGCAGGCTACGTCCGTGTCATCTTTCACGCCCCCACATTGAGTCATCGCACTTACGGTGAAGACAAACATGTGATCTCATCGAACTTTATATGGTAACTGGTCTTTATACGTTTTTGTATTAATCTTGGACTTAAAAAAAGGATAAGTAATTAATGTACATAAGTGTGTTTGTTTAAGCAAGGAATTGGTTTTTAATTTACATTGAGTGACAAAAATGGATTTTGACATTGAAGTTTATTAGAACCACTTCATTGTGGCTATTTTTTTTTATACTAAGCACTAAACATGTACTTTTACAAGAGGACTAGCAAACGTCACGCGGTTCCACCCACATAGTTCCTGTTCCCGTGCGTATACAGAGTTAAAAAGTAGCCTATGTCACCTGGGGATAGTGTAACTTCCCAACGTGAAGGAATTTTTCAAATCGGTCCAGTGGTTTTGGAGCCTATTAATTGTAAATAAACAAACAATCGAATCTTTCCTCTTTATAATATTACTAGCAGACGTCCCGCGGTTTCACCCGCATAGGTCCCGTTCCCGTGGGAATACAGGAATAATAAGTAGCCTATGTGTTAATCCAGGGTGTTAGCTGTCTCCATACCAAATTTTATTAAAATCCATTCAGTAATTTTTACGTGAAAGAGTAACAAACATTCATCCATCCATCCTCACAAACTTTCGCGTTTATAATATTAGTAGGATTATTAGTATTGGTATAGATATAGATTGTGATAAACAGAGTAATCTTTAGCTTGGCATTAATATTTAAGAGCCTTACACATCGCGCCTGCAGCCCTGAAAGGGTTAGGGAGAGTTGTACACCCTCATTGCTAGCTGTTTGCCATCAACTAGAAATTTCTAATGATACTTTTCCCGACCCTAGATTCAAACCCAAGACTTCGAGGTTCTTTGAGGCATACATATAACTTTGAATTTCGCAATAAACCGTAAGCATTTTGATCAAACTCCAAAATCAAACCCAATATTTATTTTTACTCTCATTTTCGTTAAGATTGTATCTCCTCATTATTCTTTACTGATGGAACATTTTTAAAACAACGCTGAGTTTATTAAAAAGCGAGCTTTTAGTAATAAGTACAACGAGGTACTTGTCCTTTGTAGACCGACCTTCGTAATAATCTAACAGAGCAATTTCCTTAGGCTGATGTCAGACGCTTCGCTTAAATGAATGTTCATTTTTTTATTCATTCCACATTCACACGATACTGACTGTCTAAAAGTACTACTGAAATATCTGTTTTTTAATGTAAATATTACATAATGCATTAATAAATGCTGCTTTCAATGACGCGATAGCCCAGAGTTAAGGCGTCTACCTCTCATGTACGAGGTTGTGGTTCGAATCCGGGCAAGTACCAATGTGACTTTTTCAATTCATATGTACTTTCTCAGTTTATGAAAGTGGTGAAGGAAAAACATCGTGAGGAAACCTGGACTTATAGATAATAAAAGTTTGACATCGCCAATCCGCCTTGAGCAAGCGTGGTGATCAATGCTCGAGCCTTCTCTGTATGAGAAGAGGCCTTTGCCCTGCAGTGGGACAGTAACAGGCTGGTATTATATTATTATTATTCTTAAAGGGTGAAGGAGTACGTTGTTAGGAAACCGGCTTACCTAAGAGATATTATTTTCGACGGCATGAAAAGCCAAGTCTGAAGAGCCAGGTTAGCTACTTACCACACAAAACGAAGATTTAATTTGATACCCAACAACACGACATCATAACATTAAATTTAGTTCATTACTTTATAATTTTATATCCTCTAGAGGGCGCCATATTCAATATGATAAAAAAAAATGCCATTATTCAGAAAAAGAGCCAAACGCTTCCAACAATACCTCTTTTGTCGAATAAAGCATTCAAATATAAGCAGTTAAAAGTTACGAAATAGATAAACATACATTCAGTATACATCTCCCTTTTAACTTTGCCGTAGTCGAGTATAACAATAATTAAACAACCTGTTTCTCGCGGGGGGGTAGGTAGAAACTACAGAACGCAGTCTGGTACGATTCTTACATACTTCTTTTGCTTCGTTAACATAAATACATGTTGTCATTCACAATTACACATACGCCATAATACTTTTGATCCCGGTAATAAAAATTGAATATCCCTTAGGAAAAATTATTTATAACGCGGGCGAAGTCGCGGGCAGCTAGGCTAGTAATATCATATTTTAAGAAATCAAAAATAAATTAATTCGGTGTTCAGTACACTACAGTTTAACTATGCGACGTTCATGAAACAGCAAAAGTAAAAATAAAATACCTACTAGAAAGTTCTAGAACGTGAACTCAATAATGCACCTTTCAGTTATTCCCGTACGGGATAAGAAAAGCTAGCTAGGAGTATTGATATTGGCACGAAGCGAAGGAGACACATCACATGTCTTACTCCCAGATGCCTGAGATCTAGCATCAAAGATAGGGTAACAGGTTTTATTGAGCACAATACATTACATACAAGGACAAAGTGTAATTTGAGAGAATGTAACATTCTCTCATACGGTAGTCGAAAACCCTGCCGCATATGGCGAAATAGAGTTTATAGTGATTCATCCCTTCCTAAGGCAAATGACTAATGTAACATATCTATAAAATATGATAGTTCTTTATCTGCACAGAAAGTACAGACGCCAGCACATCAAGTTACCCCAAAGTGTTAAATTTCTTTGATCGTTTTTCAACTTTATGCCAAACAGAATAAGGTTCATATTCAATTGGGAAAATTTAACTCATTGGGGTAACTTGATGTGCTGGCATCTGTGCTGGCATGCAGATAGGACTCATTTAAAAAAAACAATGGGTTCTGAAGAAAAATCACGTTTTATTAAGATACATTATTTTACATGACGAAAACATTACTTTATCTATTATATCAAAAATCAATTGCTGTTCGTTAGTCCGGCTAAAACTTAAGAACGGCTGGGTTGATTTAGCTGATTTTGGTTTCGAAATGTTTGTAAAAGTCCAGGGAAGGTTTAAAATGTAAGTAAATATTAATGAAATGCAAGAAATATAGTAAAAACAACAATTTCGCTTTCCCTTAGTAACTATTTCTGCCTGTTAAACATTTTTGATGTTCGTCCCGTCGTCGGTACGGTATACTCCTCTAAAATTAAAGAACGTATTTAAATGTATAATAAAAGTTAAATGACAAAGGATCAACATAACTGTTTTTGGTTGTCAATTTATGCGTACGTTCTGAAATTAATTTTGTTACTAAACTTAGAAAAAGGTTTTATGTAGAATACAAAAGTCTTATATTTCATAATTCAATTTACGTAGGTACTTAATTAATAATAGACGAAATTCAATCATTCTTTTCAAAAAGATAATTATTATACTTGTAACATAGAGCACGCAAGAATTCAGTTCAAAATTATGAATTTAGTATTTTTTAAATCAATGCATTTCAGTAAGGTAGTTAGGTTAGGTAGTTAGGTTAGCTATAGAATAGGTATGGTAAGTTAGGTTAGGTTATACGTATATACATGTTGTTATTTTAATTCTATCGAACACAATGTTTAAATTAGATCACATTAGAGACTCGCTAAATAAAAAGTAGTAGTAGATATTATTGGCTTGGATCTATACTCAATATCTTTATATTACTTTCCATAATTATTTATTTTTAGGTGGTAAGTATATCAGCGTTAGTGCGTGATAGTGAAGTGTTAGTTAGAAATAATGTATTAATATTTATGTATTTTAGGTTAAGGTCTATCTCTGGGCCTGCGTTGCCTGCAATAACAAATATTATTATTATTATAAATGAGATCATTATGGACCCTGAAGGGCACAGCAAAAATAAGAGGAGAGAAGCCTTGCTTAACGTGATCATTTCATTGTAATACAAACACTGTGTAGGTACATTTAGAAGAATAACTTTAATTCTAGACATTGAATAATCTATTTGTTGTCTTCTTAGTAAACGTATGTATATCTTATGTTTAAAATTGTCGCGTCACAGTATTCTATTCTATTAGGATTTGGTTTCCGCACTTAATCCTAGTTTGGATCATTGTGCGTGTGGTGTCACAGTGTTTGTAAAATTTGAAAATTGTAAAAATAAATTAAAATTTGAAAACTGTTAGTAGGTAGTTCAATTAGCAAAGTTTTATACAGTCTCTTGATTGATCAGTTTCCATTTTCGGACCCCTTATATTAAAAAAAAGCCTATTTTATTCTACTAGTTTTTATGGCTCATTGTCAATGTGGTGGTCACTAGCGGTACTGCTTAACATGAGAACACATCACAGAACACCGCTAGTTTTAGCAACAAAACAAGCAATTCAAATAGAGCAAGGACGTTTTCTTGAAGCTAAAGAGGTTTTTCGACTAGAACTACCTCTTACTTCTACGACGCAACTTGTTATTATCTAAGCTGGGTATTAAATAGTTTAATTAAATAAATTACCATTTAAACGTTTCCATTAAAGCTAATCTCCTAATTTATTTAATTCCTTGCTTACGAAAATATACTAATAATTTAGATATTGGACGGTCGTGACAGTCTTGAAACATTATTTGGTAACTCAGATTCAGGTATATGCACTATGCGATTATACTTACATACAAACAAAATGTATCTGAAGCACTGATCCGTTAGGTTCTTACATGATCTCACCAAGATACCGTCTGGACTTTAAGAGACTGTGACCTTTGAGTTTAGACCCATTGGTTCATTGTAAAACCAGTGATGGTAAGTACCTACAATATTATAAGTTCTTAAACGGTAATACATTGAGGGCGCTGTGTTTTGGGCTTACAAAAGTAGTAATAGGTACATATCATGTAATATAATTATAACAAGAAACTAATCTTAAGTACTTTTTCTTTCGTTATGCGATAGTTATCGCATTGAGGAGCTTGTGGCTAAATTATAACAGCTGCATGGGTCGATCGAAGGTTAAGCTACGCTTAACGAGTTCGGTCCGTGGATTGTGACCATTTATTACATATTAAAACTCCTCCGTGCCTCGGAAAGCACGTTAAGCCATTAGGCCCGGCTTTTATTTGTAGATCTTTGACAGTCATCACTTGTAGTCAGAAGCTCGAAAGTCTGGCAACCAGTTTAACCAAGGGGTATCATGTTACTCAGTTACTGGGTTGTGGAGGTCTGACAGGCAGTCGCTCCATGTAAACACTGGTATTCAGCTGCCTCCGGTTAAACTGGAACCCGACCCCATTATTGTTAGGAAAATGATGAATGTTTGTTTTTTTTAATCTTCTCGGAGTAGTCTGATAGGAAACAATGACGAATATCATAACATCACACCTGTAACCCCCGAAGGGCTAAGCATAGGTGTACCTGTTAGTACACCCACGTGTTGTCAGCTATATTTAAGTCCCATGTAATAGGGGGGAGCCTATTGCCCTCAATCCGGCACAAATCCAGACTCCGAGTTGCTACTGAGAAATTCCAGATGGAAAGTTGCATAAAAGTTGCAAAGTTGCATGTCTGTCGGTTTTTTACAGACTGTATTTCGGTGAGTGTGCTCTAGAGCTCCACGAGCTCATTCCACCATCTCCTTTCTTCCATCGGGAATCCAGACGTACTGCAGGTTATCACCCATTCCTTGTAGATGTTCCACACATTCGCACGAAGCGCTTTGCTTGTTCCTTCATTATGCGCACAGCCAAGGAGTGGAATTCCCTGCCTGCATCAGTGTTCCCGAGTTCATATGACCTCATCTCTGACCTCAGGACAAGATTGAGGTCAAGAGTAGACCCATTATATATATAAAAAAAAAAACTCAATTACGCTTTTGCCAGTATAAGTACTAACGAGGCAGTTTTAAATAATTACCATTCATCATCATTCCATACAAAGGACTATCACAACGGGACTTGCATCTCTAAGAATCGCCGCTAACAACGTCCTGTCCTACGCTATCTTCTACCAGCGTCATCATACAACCTTCACTGGGTCGTCCGTTCACCTTGTGAGGGTAAAACTACTGAATACCGCTGTTACCTTACCAGTATTAAAATAAGGTTCATTTTGGAACATCATCATCCTGATCTTGTACTACCTTACTCCTGTAGCGACATCTATCTCGCCACATACGTACTATCCTACATCGCGCTATTAAAGTTATCCGCGCAGTTTGAACGTATACAAGTTCCCGACAACAACCGTCGGGCAGTAGTTAGCCCACCAGACACAACACCCGTCTGGTCGGAGGATCCTCCCTTTTCAATGGTGGATGAGGACCTTTACACCCTGTTCCTCATACCTCCAAACTGGTGACCCCGAACATGAACGTCAGCGCAGCCTTCGTGCAGAGCTACATCAGCGTGACGTCATCATCACTTCCTCAAGCTTTCGAGCAGCGAGTCACCCAGCCAGCCAGCCAGCATCTACGGCTTCTATGGGTATCCTGACCACCAGTATGCAGCAGACGCGCATACCTGGTCATCACCCACAGCCACCTCAAGCAACCTTGGCACAGCACACTGCACTTCGGCCGGTCAGCAAGCAGAGACGCACTTCTCTCCTGGTCGACGCAGCAGCCAGGCACTGCACAACACTGCAGCACTCCGACTCACTGGAGCATATATGCAGCATCACCCCGACTCACTGGGGCATCAGCAGCAACACCCCGACTCACTGGGGCATTACCGCAGACAGTTCCGACTCACCGAGAACTATGCGGCATCGGGTTCCGACTCACTGGAACACCTCACTGGCCTGGCAAGCACTCCAAGACTCAATCTGCTATCGACCTCCGGTCTCGGAGGGGAGTGATGTAGCGACATCTATCTCGCCACATACGTACTATCCTACATCGCGCTATTAAAGTTATCCGCGCAGTTTGAACGTATACAAGTTCCCGACAACAACCGTCGGGCAGTAGTTAGCCCACCAGACACAACACCCGTCTGGTCGGAGGATCCTCCCTTTTCAATGGTGGATGAGGAACTTTACACCCTGTTCCTCATACCTCCAAACTCCCGATTTATTTGGGATCGGTGCAGCTTTTCTTCATACTTTGACGTCCTATAAATAGTCACCTCTAGCTAAATCATATTTCACACCAATCGTGTTGGTATTCCAGTAAAATCTAATAGAAAAGTCATTTATTTAAAATAGGTTGAAGATTAGCACATTTTGATACTCACAAATCCTCAATACGCACGACCTTCACAACTAAAAAAAAACAAATAAAGGTAAAAAAGGAAAAAAACAACATGAAACAAAAAGGTTGCTTTAGTTTTAAGATAGTTTGTAAGTTATGATTAATATCATCTTTATTGTTATCATCTTTAATTTTTTATTTTAATTCTTGACTGCCTCGTTGGTCTAGTGGTCGCAAGCGCTACTGCTGATCATGAGGTCCCGGGTTCGATCCCCGGGTCGGGCAAAGTGTTATTGAGTTTTTCAATCTGGGATTTCTCAGAGCAGCCCGGATTCTGGATTTGTGCCCGATGGATGGCAATAGGATCGCCCCCTATTACATGGGACTTAAACATAATGGCGAAATGTGGGTGTAGTACCAGGTACACCTCTGCCTAGCCCTTCGGGGATTACAGGCGTGACGATATGTATGTATGTATGTAATTTTAAATACTGTTAATAACTATTATTATCAACCCTAATGAGCTCCTGTCGCTTGTGATACTGGTTTATCTAACCTAGTACAGGCAGCTAACCTCTAAATCCCTTTCTTAATTATTTTTAAGACTTTTGTATTTTATTTTACCAATTTTACTTTTAAATAAATATTGTTATTATTATTAACTTCCTAATGATTTTGGTGGGAAAAGAAGGGGTGAAACAAACTCCTCAGCAATATCATTCATCATCAACATTCATTTCATTTAATATTAAGGCAGCTTGTCTTCTTCTTGCATACTTACATTTTTGTTTAACGATATATAAATTAATAAATATTCCACAACTTCCAC
This sequence comes from Euplexia lucipara, assembly GCA_921972225.1. Classification (NCBI taxonomy): domain Eukaryota; kingdom Metazoa; phylum Arthropoda; class Insecta; order Lepidoptera; family Noctuidae; genus Euplexia; species Euplexia lucipara. The sequence continues at coordinate 1,642,443 of OV179147.1, read as the reverse complement.
ACAACGCCAGATAGTCCCAAGCTAAGTAGAGCTTGTGTTATGGACAGCTATTATACATACTTATATAAATTATATCTAAATACATACATACTTTAGAAAATTACACCCAGATACAGAACAAATGATCTTGTTCATCACACAAACATTTGTCCTGGGTGGGAATCGAACCCACGACCTCCGGCATAGCAATCAGGGACACTAACTACTAGACCAATAGGCCAGTGAAATTGTTGGGCATCTTTTCTTTGGTAGGTACAGTCAGCCTCATAAGTTGATAAACATATCCATATTTCCTAAACTCATGAACACACAAATTGCTAAACAAGACTAGTGCCAGGATTTAATTAACGTCTTAAAGGTTCAAAATTCACTAGTCTTGTTTAGCTAAGGTGCTCATGAGTTTAGGAAATATGGATAATAATATGTTCATCGACTTATGAGGCTGGCTGTACATGATTCCTTTCATTCGTTTTAGTACCTACGCGTAACATTTTAAAGACAGCAGCCCGTACATATAAAATGCACCTCCAAACTCGAACATCCCGATTTTATTAAGCACATGTCTGACATTATTTACAGTGGAGTCGGTGATCCCGGCCAACGGTATACGCCCCCGACTCAAGAACGTATTTACCAAAAGCGTATTCATATTAGATTTCCGAGCTCCCAATGCCAGCCGGCCGTATCGAGAATGTCACCGATACATTCGATACTTTATTCGAGTGAGCTCGAGAACGCCCGCCGCTACACGGAAGAGTGTCAAATAAATACAGGTTGAAATATATCTCCTGTCGCGAACTGTGATCCTGGTATATACGTGCCATTTAAACGATGAATTTTTGTTTGGTTTTCGTGTTGTTCGGCTATTTTTTCACATGGAGTGCTGGTATGCTGTACCGACGGGACTCCGACAATGTTTTGAAACCTGGTGGGTATTTTTTTTAAATATTTTTTTACTCGCTTTCTAGTATTCAAAATTCCCGCCTTCCTCGATTGTTGTTATATTCTCTGCTCCCTGATCTTGGCCAATATTCATTATTATAACACTCAGCCACTTAAATAGTTTATTAAATAATCCTTTTTACAATTGTAATGGCGTTGTAGGTATTCTCTATACGCAATGTGAATTAATTTTGAATATTTATAAAATTGTCGTGTCACATTGTTTGTTACCAAACACCTCCGAAACGGCTCGACCGATTCTTTTGAATATTTTTTTTGTGATTTTAATTAAGAAACATGTGTTAAACATGTAACAGTGCATGATTCAGTTCGTTGCTTAATTTTTTGGAGCGTTTTATTTATTTATTTTAGCTAAGTGTCATATATTTCATTTCGTGCAGGTTTTAGGAGATATTATTGAAAAAAACCGCAGCAAAACTAACTTGTCCTTTTTATAGACTTGCAACAATTTAAAGAAAACATATTCGGTTCCACGTTGATAGTTATCAAAGCCGATTAATCCAGTTACAAAAAAAGTAAAACTCCAACTCGTAATTTCTTTAACGATATCATTTAAACCCTTTTATTCAGAACATAACCTTTGGCAATAATATCAAATTGTAGCACACAGGTGTGCAATGCTTTTTAACTCTATTTGGTACAGATTACGTCATCTAGTGTTGTTCACGATGCACTGCACACTTTTGCACGTCACTATTGCGCAGAGGCATCTTCCTAAAAGTAGGGCAACGAACGTACTACTAGATATAATTAAGCTTTTAAATAAAATAACTTTAATGCTTTAATAAATTTACAAATAACTATGACCTAGTACCTACTTATGACTATTGTACTACAACAAGAAAAAAATAGTAGGAAAAGTAAAAGAATTCAGAGCATCAAAAAAAATCATTTTGTGTCAATGGGAAAAGTGCCCAACAGACTGTTTGCATGCCACGTTGGATGGCAATGCTGATCAGCTTTCAAATTATTTTACATACTATTTGGATGTAAATCAATTATTAAAACTTTATACAATTATAATACAGCTGAAGAAACTATATTTTTGTCTGAACGCTAACATTTTGAACTGCCTAAGTATCACATTTGAAAACTCCCTAATACCTAATAGGTACTTGAGTAAGCTTATAGGGTATTTAATATAATAATAATAATTACATCACGGTACAACCCTTAGAAGCAGACAAAACTGCAAACATAGCTTGTTGCAGATAATATCACAGAACAAGATCGCCAATCCGGAAACAGTTACATGATCACATGCCACACTTGTTAAAAATAAAGCAGATTATCACAAATAGATAAGATCGGTTGTCTCCACCACCATGTGTCGTTTAGAGTAGGATAGAAAGAGACAGAAACAGAAGGTCACGACAAAAATATGTTAATGTTGATAGTGCGACGCAGGCGCAGGTTGCACTGCGTTACCTTGATCAGTTAACTGCGCACGATATGAGAATGGTGCACTTTCGAATGGTGTCGGACTGTGGTGCTGTCCCGCTTTGGGCATTGTCTATTTGGTTCTAGGAAGTATTATTATTTATTTTAATTAAAATACTATTAACGTCCAGTTACTGATTAGTGATTTCTTCCGCCTTCTTTCTTCCTTTCTTATCCCTTCCTTATTTGTTTCTTTTCTAAAAAAAAATGTTTAGAATACAAAATACGTTGCCTTATACTAGGTTATCTGTGTCGTTTATGCGTTAACGAACATTTAAAATCATATACATAAACAGCCAGACCCGGAACTGGACCTGTAGCTCATACAAATATTTGTTCCGTGCGGCGATCGAACCCATAACAAGCAGCGCACCAGCCAATCGCTTAGCCCCTGCATTTACCATGCCTTCAACTACCATGCATACGCCTATAAACATAAAACTTGATTGCACAGAATTACACTCGCAGGAGCTGTACACGTTTGTGTTTTACAAAATACCAGGGGTCAATGAAGTTAGTCTGATTTGGTAGCAAGCCTTGCTTAACACAAAGCTACTATGTTTGCAAGGCACTGGAGTGTTCGATAAAAGTACGCAACACTTGCTTAAAGGCGAGTATTCACAAGTTTTGTTCATCGTTACCTGCCTCTATTATAGCCTTTCCCAACTGTGTTGTGGTTGACTACCTAGTCTAAACAGATGCAGGTAAATGTGGATCTAATTTTCATTGAGTTAATTACTACCTTTCTGACTTCCACAATTCAAATAAATATTATTATTTTTCTTACCTCATGACTTCCACAATTGACAACATTTCAAAATTGACATGACCCTAAAACAAAAATACCGTTTCTTCATTTTTGTATGCTGAGTTCAAATATATATTTAAAAAAAAAATTATAGCTTAATTTCTGAGAAAAAAAATAAAAACCAAAAACCATGCGATGACGTCACTTATACGGTGGAATGAGGTGTTTACCTTTGCGAAAGCAAGCTAATTTTTAAGATGAAAATTATAATGTCAAACAAGACATTTCTGTCAAAAATTACGTATCTAATGTCAAAAAAGACATATCTAACGTCAAAAATGACATATCTAATGTCAAACAAGACATATCTAATGTCAATGTGTGACATTGACAACTGCTAAATGACAATGACATCTAAGAAACTGATTTTTTTTGACGAATCACAGTAAAGCAAAGGAATTATCGCCATTCCAACGTATGAATGACGTCATTTGGCGCTTACGTCTTTTTAGAATGCACCTAATTTCAAAGTTAAAATTATGAATGAAAAGTACATAATTTCGAAAAAGCAAAAAATATGGGTCCTCTAGTTTTGGATTTACTTTTAGATAACATAATAAAACATGGAGGTTAAAATTTTGAAATGTTGTCAATTCAATAGGTAAGAAAAATAATAATATTTATTTGCAAAACCTGGTACAAAAGTTGGTAAAATAAATAATAAGTATTCAAATACATGTTTAGCTATTTAGTCATAGCATGCAAATATTTGTTACATTGCAATATGTCTCGTCTATAAAAATAGACGAGATACATAGGTATACTGTACGAAAAATATAATAATTACTAACCACCTGTGTAGTTTATCTTTAAATAGTCTAAAATCTAAAACCTTAAAATCACTTGGAATGTTGTTGTCATTATTGTTGTTATTCGAACTCGAGGTTGGTAACACGATACTTCTTGGTATGACTGTATCTTTTACGCTTCTGACTACATCCGTTGCGACTATCCCACTTGGGGTCAAACATGGCACCTCACCCTCAGCAGTAGCACTTGCAACCACTGGACCACCTGCTGGCTATTTTTGCGTTTGTCTTACTTACTATGTTTCATTGCTCGAACACTAAAGAAACGATGGATGAATTGTGTAAAACACGAAATGGCTAGGATGTTTTTTTTAAGAAGACGGTTAATAGAGATGTTACAGGACATCAAAAAAAATAAATGTTTAAGTATTGGTAAAACAAGTTTGGGTTTTTTACCAAATTTATAGGATTGCCTTTAGAGCAGATCTATAGTGTCTGTGTTAGGACAGGTTTTTCGGATTAATCCAGTTTGGGCACCTATTTTTTTAGCACCTATGCATTTAGCACCAAAGGTATTCCCATTTCCCATAGGTTAATGCATAGGTGCTCAATAAATAGGTGCTCAGTCGGGAATACTCCGGTTTTTCATAGCAAGATGCTAAAACCACACATATTAATATTAGCTTAGCACTACCTTTTGAAATGTGCAACTAGAATAATTCTGTAAGTCTGACGTTCAAAAGTGCCTTTATGGGTCTAATTGAAATAAATTATTTGATTTTGACTTTGACTTAGAGCTTAAATTAAATGTAGTAAAAAAAACATGTTGCACCAACCTTAATAAATTGGCTTAAGAGGAGAAAGATGACGTTATATTCTTATATTGCATAAAAAGGTTAACAAATAAAAATTATAGAACATCCGTGTTAAGTTGTAAATATGGACGAAATGCATCTCTTACATAATCCAAATGTTTTTTTTTATTCCCAAATTTCACTGTTAGGTAAGCAAAGTATATAAAGTTGAAAGTCTCATCCGAACATAGAGGTAGATATTGGCAAGTTGGTTACTTAAGCACAATGCACACGTATTCTAGTAAGTCCATACATATAGCGGAGTAAGTGGTTGCGAAGTGAGCGGCCTTGTGCACGCGCCGCGCCGGGCCACGGTCAAGACTTTAACTTGTGAGATAACGCTATAGTTAACCTGCTAATAGTTTAAATAGTTTAATCTGAAAATCGTAATATCACACCTCTATTCTCCGAAGAGCTGACAGAGGTGTAGCATAGAAGTTCCTCGTAATAGGGGGCGACCTTATTGCCATCAACTGGGTACAAATCCAGACTCCGGGATGCTACTGAGAAACTCCAGTTGTAAAAACGCGATAACACTTTTCCCGACCCGTCAATCGAACCTAGGACCTTACACTTGGCAGTGGAGTTTCCTTGGCAGTGGAGTTTCCTTGGCAGTAGGTTAAGTACCCACTAGACCAGCCAAGTAGTTTAACTGTTTTATTTTATTTAACTTAAAGTTTTGTCATGTGTCTATGGCAGTAACGCCAAAGTGACAGATAGTAATTTTACTTTATGTTGACCCATCTGGTCTTAAAAACATTAAAACGTAATATAAACCAAAATAAAAACAAATAGTAATACTTTAATGTTGCTGCGGACACTTAATACGAAATATAAACCAGCCTTAATTGCAATTTAGACCCTCTTTATATATAAAATGTGTGAGGACCATGTAGAAAGGTAACGCGCTTTTATTTCTATGCTGAGATAACGAGCATCCTCCACGATTGGATAATGGCGATAAGACTTGAATTAGGACACACCCTTTGCTGAGAAAATTATCACCTCAGATATTTTTGTAAGCGGCAAAAGGATTTAGGGTATCCTTTGATAGGGTTCATACATATTGACTCGGCAGTCTAACTACTAACTACAAATTATGCTCTCAATTACTTATGTATTTATAATTATTATGTAATTAGCACTCTGCTCGCGATTTTGTCCCCGTGCATTTCCTACTTTGACATCCCTTCTGCCCCTCTTTGTTTTGAAAATAAAATAGAGCCAATAATACTTACAAATAATGTGGCTTCCTATTAGTAAAGGAATTTTCAAAATCAATTCAGTAGGTTCAGAGATTAGGTACCCAATACAACGTCACAAAGGTACTCACATAAAAAAATGTTCTTTTCCTAATTATTACTTATTTGTTATTACATAAAGTTGTTCAAAATAAAGCACAGTCCAATCATATTACAACTTCAGACAATTGTGATAACATCTTCAGTGCTCAAGTAATCTAAACCCAATTCTCAGTTACCTAGTAACCTTATTTACATCAAATCTTGTAATTGTTGTCGTTATATTTTTTTTGTTATAGAAAAATTCAGAATATGTATTAAAACTAACATTTGTGAAGAGCCTGTTGTATTAGTCACTGGACAATATTATGTACTGACGCCAGCACATCAAGTTACCCCAATGTGTCAAATTTCTTTGACCGTTTTTCAACTTTATGTCAAACAGAATAAGGTTCATGTTCAATTGGGAAAATTTGACACATTGGAGTAATTTGATGTGCTGCACACTGCTACTTAAATCAGCATTAAAGTATGGTATGGTCACCTGAACCAAAGCTTTAGTGGACCATACTTCGCGACTATTTGCGATGCGTTGCGAATTCGCAATTTTGTGTGGGAGCCCGAAGTCATTTGATAGGTGACTAATGTTGAAGTACTTATGGTGCTCTGTCAGTTCTAAGGTGTCTAATTCTTATGAGTTCATTAGTCACAGACTCACACTTCATTATTTTTTAATATTCTCTATGCCAAATTAGCCTATGTTTATTTGTCCACCTAGCATAGGTACCTTGAAATAGCTACAAACAATTTATTTATTATAAGACACCATTTCGGTCCACCCTATTAGTCAGTATTCACCTAATACCACATAATAATATGCTTTTTTTTTTTTTTTTTTTTAATATTACAAACTAGTGCTTGACTGCAATCCCACCTGATGGTAAGCAGTGATGCAATCAGTGATGGTGAAGCGCACTAGTTTGTTAAGAGCCTATTCACTCTAGCCTTGAAGACACCTAAATTATAATCGGACGGGAAGGCCGCAGCAGGCAAGTTGTTCCAGTCCTTCGATGTACGCGGTATAAACGACGAAGCGAAACGCTTTGTCCTAATCGTGGGATGCTAGTTCTAATATAAATCAAAACAACAATCCATACCATTTGGAAATAGCGGGCTCCATTCGGTATTAATATTATATTATGCGAGTCTAACGATGCAGGGCACAGTTTGACAAAGCGTGTCAGTTTGTCAACCTACGATATAGGAGAAATTTCTAGTGTGGGACAACGTTGTTTAAAAGAAAGTAGGGCTAGTTTTGTTTTACAATAATCAAAACTTACTAACATACAAGTACCTACACGTCTCACCAGTAGTTACGTTTATGTATGATTATCTCGAAAATTGCTAGCCCAACCCTATCGTCCGTACCAGCGCATTTCCGCGTGTGCCACGCATTCACGCAACAGCAGTGCTCCGCATATGTGAGCTATTTTCAGCTAAATTGCGACTGTTTCAAACGGTTACTACTATTTACCATTACAATTTGGTATATTTCGAGAATTGTGTTTTTGACTGCTGAAATTAAGAGCTTTTTGAGCTTAAAAAATGTACTCTCCATTCGTAGAGTCCAAAATTGCAAAATGTAGACAAAAACGCGTAAAAATATCTTTGAAAAAAGTTAGGTATATTTAATCGTAATTCATCGTAAGCTTTTAATTGCCATATTGATTTCACATTAAAGTAATTTGCGTAATGAAATTAGTAAGCGAAAATAAATTAGTAAACACGTGATTTGCACGTGACTTGAACAAAATATGTACTTAGGTTGAGGACTATAAATAGTAGGTACATAAAGTTGAATAGTAATGAGAAAATCTTTTCTACGTACGTACAGACGCCAACTTACACATAAAGTTACCCCATTGTTTCAAATTTTCCCAATTGAATATGAACCTTATTGTGTTTAACATAAAGTTGAAAAACGATCAAAGAAATTTGACACATTGGGGTAACTTGCTGTGCTAGCGTCTACTGTAGGTTTTTCTTTTGTAGCTCTAGTTGATTTTTGTAAGGATCGTAGTAGGTGGCACTTTGTAGTTTCTGTTACCCCCATAACAAAAAGGCGGGAGTTTATGAAAGTTTATCAAAAAAATAAATACCTTAATTGCCACCACGTGCTCAGAGTGTACTGACACTCTGATATCCAAAAAGAATCACAAGATAAATAAGTTTATAAAGGCCTTTGTAGATAGATTGACGACCCCCGCCCGTGGGCGACCACAGCCGAATTGTACAATGAAAAGAATAACAGGAAAACCGTTTTATGTTACAGATCTGTTGCCAGTGTCATCAACCGTGATGCCTCTGCCATACTACTCCGTCTACAGCTATGAAAAGAAATTACTTCGAGACAAACACAAGAAACGACCCGCAGGGAAAATCTCCTTAGTGACTAAACAGCCCAAATAAATACATGTAATATCAAAACATAATAAAGGGTGGAAGTGACATCCACGCATAACCTAATACCAAGAGTTCTGTATGTGAATAAAATTTATAATTCTAGATCCACCTGCGGCAAATTTTCTCGTCGGGACATATAAATATGTGATTCTAGACCCCCCAGATATTTTTCGTCGGCTTTTCTCAGTTTCTATCTGTTCTTCTGATGTTTTTTTAACGTTAATGCTAATGTAAATGATTATTTCTGTCTACCAATTAGATATTTAGAATTTGGTAATTTGCTAACTTCTTAATTTAATGTTTTATTAGTAAGATAGAAATAATGACCGACCTGTTGGTCTAGTAGTTATTGTCCCGACTGCTATGCCGGAGGTAGTCGGGTTCGATTCCCACCCAGGACAAATGTTTGTGTGTCAGGGAGTAATTTATCTAAAATATGTACGTATTTAGAAATATAAAAGAATGTTTATTTGCTGTTAAGTACCTATAACACTATCTCCGCTTACATTGGGACTAGATGGCGGTGTATAAAAGTTGCGGAATATTTATTTATATTTTATTTAATTATTTATTGATTTTCTAAGGTTTATTTACAGTACTAAAAGGCATCAGACAAAAATTAGGAAAAATTTACAAAAAAAATCCACGCCGAGGTGTCTAAAAACATAAATGTATTTGATTTGATTTCAAGGTAAGTTGTGCGTCGATGTCGCCTCCACCCCGTATATTTTTCCTTATCCTTTAGAGAGTAAGGATGGCTTTATTTGAGTCATTCCGTTTTTTATTAAGTTTATTAACAAATAAGAATTAGTTCGTATTGGTTGTAACGCACACGTAAGCACATCAAGCTGCCAATTTCCCATAAACATTAATATTCTGTAATAAAGTTGAGAAAATATCATAAAAAATTGACAGATTGGAGAAGCTTGATGTGCCGTGCTAGGCTAAAACTGGTGTATCCTGGAAATATTTCCTCGCAAAAATTAGGTGAATTGCACGACAAGTTAGGCATTATTAACGTGAGAAAGTAACTGGAAAAGATTTAATTACCTACGTTTTATCGTCATAATTTAGTTTCGTCATTAGTATGGAATTACTGTTCATGTCTCTACCACATTTTTACGGGGAGATTTTCCCAGGATGACACTGCTTCGCAATTACGGTAACACTGTGATCACAATCTGGCTTAGTGTAGTACGAATTATGAATATAATGCAAGGCCAATCTATGCTGGTTTTTTGATCACTGATTTGAGTTTTACTGTACTTGAGTTAGTTCCTATGTTAAACTGTTTGGTGTCGTTCAGTCTTTGAGCTAACGACGAGTGATTTACTATTTTCATGGCACTTGCTATGTTATATAAATTGACAGGAAGGCAGAAAAGGCAGTAATTGGCAGTATCACAGAAAATAAAGTTGAAAAATTTGTTTAAATTTAGGTACGCTTTCTTTGGCTGTAGAGTTGTCACTGATTGTAAGCTAGACGCTCAAACAATGAGAACTAAATCACTTTGAGTACAACTCGGTGTAAGTGAGTTTCTGAAGAATTATTATGTTATGTGAATTATTTGTTGTTGTTGTCCACCCACAAGGTGGACAGACGACCTCATTAAGGCCGCGGGAGCACGCTGGATGCGAGCCGCATCCAACAGGTCTTATTGGAGATATATTGGGGAGGCCTATGTCCAGCAGTGGACTTCCTATGGCTGAAATGATGATGATGATTATGTTAAGACAATATGAAAATGTTACCATTTACAATGCTTTATAAAAATTAGGATTAATGTAACTGCCTGTATAATTCAATTGTCAGGCAGAGATGTGTCTATGTAAACTCACATTTCACACGTTATGTCTTTGTCTCATGTAGTAAATGGTAGGCGTATCGTCATCAACCAGGTACAGATTAGGATTCCAAGCTACTACTGATAAATCCCAGAGGGAAAATCGAATGACACTTTCCCCAATGCGGGAATAAAACTCACAACCTCACGCTAAGCAGCAGCTCATGCGGCAACTCGACCATCGAGGCATTAAAATTGCTTTACAATAAGTACAAAAATGCTTTACAATAAGTACAAAATGCTTTACACTAAGTACAATATGCTTAAATGTTTAAAATGCGACTTAACTTGCAAATATTTAAGCTTTTATACACGAAACTTAAGTAAATTAACGAGTACCGATTATTTGTACAGCCTGTAGGTATACAAGAATGAAACAAAATAAATTGTTGAAAAAAAAAATGTATCATGAACAATTTGCGTACTGTATATTCCGCGAGTAATAAAATGGAATAAAAATACAAATGGGAGCTTGTGACAAGTGAAATAAAAACTCGTAATATAAATACACTGTCACAACATTTTACGAATAAAGTTTTAAAAGATGTTTTTTGTTTATTTGTTTTCCCCTCTTTGTGAGAAGTGAAAAGGACTCATTGAAATATTGGTGGGAATAGCAGAACTGATGGTCTTTGGGACGAAAGGGCTCCAGTGTGGCGACCACGTACCAGAAGACACATCGCGGAGAGGCCAAACCAAGGTAGAACGATGATATGCCGAAGATCTTAGGAAGCCGATTAGTAACAGCAGCGCAGGGAAATCCTAAAAAACCTAATATTATCCTTTTGAAATTGTTTGGGGAAGCCTATTTCCAGCAGTGGACGTATTTTTGGATGAAATGATGATAATGACGAAGTGTTTCGTGATTATTGAAGCTCTAAGCATCTTTCTGAACAGTTAACTAGCTAACTAACATGTACAGACGCCAGCACATCAAGTTACCCCAATGTTTCAAATTTTCGCAATCGAATATGAACCTTATTCAATTCGCCATAAAGTTGAAAGACAAATAAAAAAACATGACACATTGGAGTAACTTGAAGTGCTGGCGTCTGTACCTTGCAAATAATTTAATTTGATTCAATTATAATGAGAACTAATCGTACTGTATAAATTCAATTTATCAACAGAAAAGTAAAATAGTACGTAATTCATCAGCGAAAAAAGATTAATAACAATTGTAGCACCTCATCCCCTTGGGCATATAGGTATCTTGGTTTTACCCTACAGGACACTATAACACTGGAAAAAAACATTTTTCTCGCTAGAACCTTCCTAACAGTCGAGGTTTACAATGTATGTGGAATGAAGAGCTGCAATTTAATGACTGCCATCAGTCCCGCCGACGTAAACCCTTAGTCGTGTCTTATTACACCCCCGAGAAGTGAAGTGGTATTTTCTTAGCCACGAACATACCAAAACTCCACTGGAGTAATTAGAGTCTGTAAATTATAGGATTATTTAATTGACTTTAGCAATTCTTCAATCAATATACATATATGATATAGATGATGATTGACAATGATTCATTCAGCTTGCTGAATTTTCATTGTTTATTTATTAAAACTTTAAGCACACTAATGGCAAGCGACTTTAGGTCCTTTCTGCCTGTTGGTCTTTGGGTTATGCACAGACAAATCGTACATTGCATTTTCGAGTCAATCAACCTGGAAAGAGCCTTAGTCGCCGGGATACTGTTTTTAGGCCAACATAAGTAACAATCTTGTCATTAAAAAATAAAGAGATTGAAGATCAAAGAAAGATGAATGATAAAGTAATAAACTTGTATTTATCCAGAGACGTTATCGTAGTTTTCAAATGGTAAAGACAAAAGAAAGAAAATATAAAGGTACCTCGGTTATATAAGATCACTAACAAAAAATTAAAATACTTCAATATAGGAGTACTTACCGCATCCGCAACCAACAAGGTAGGATTACAATAACAATACCAAATATTTATTTCGGGAAACACGCATAGAAAACAAAATAACGCACCCAAATAATAACTAAATTATTGTGTAAAATAATAACCTCAGATAGAAGCCAGTCTCTCATAATCCGACAAACCTAACATTATAATCGGCTTGAACGCTAATAGGATCATGGAATACTGCCCACGGGCTAAGTTAGCATTGTCAATCAAACGAAACAATCATTATAGTGTACATAGCTGCTGTGTTGATTGCTGGACAATGGATCAAATCAGAGCATACTCCACTATTGTCATGTTACTAATTAATGCAGCAGACAACAAAGCTAATGTTAGTAGCAATTAAATCATGCATGATTTGGATTATGTATCCAAAACTGTGACAAATATCAGTCAGCGAACATTAGACAGTGGAATATCTCAAACAGTATGTAGGGCCTTTTTATTGTCATGCGTGTTCGACGCGCCCGCATGCGTGCCACCCGTAACCTATCGTATCATACATTTTTCTACCAACATGCGCACCTGACGCACGTGGGACGCCGCTGGGTTGCGCGAATGCGTGCAGCCCGCACGTGTTTAGCAAACTTCGACAGCGAGTGTTGTTTTTACTGTCAGGCGGGTCGCACGTCGCACGTCGTTCTTTACATTAATTTTGACACGAGTTCTCTTCCTGGCGACACGCACAATACTGGAGAGTAACGTAAAAGTTCTGCTTTGTGTGCGGCCTGTTGCACGCATGCGGATCTGACCACAAAGTAGATCAGTCTAGCCTGCACGCGGGAACAAACACGCATGGCAGTAAAAAGGCCCTTAATTTTTTGACGTTCAATAAGTCTGGTCCTAGTTTTAATGATTTTTTATTTAGCTTTTCTTCAATTATAATATTGTTAATAAGAAATCGAACTAGACTCAGGTTATTTATTTTTTGGGGTAATAGACAATTGCAAAATTTATTATGCTTAACACTAGTACAGAATAACTATTATATATTATTATGAAAACTTTTTCAATAACGCAGCCACCACTGTCATATCCACTGTTGTCATACGCTGTTTCCTTTCCTATACCTCTGGTTGTTTCATGTATTTTGTGCTTAATTGCTGTCAAATTATCGGTAATTACGAGGCGTAGAGTATCTATTTAGTGTACGTTAGTTTTACCCCAAACACCTGTGTTACCAGTCAGAATAAGAACTCTAGCAATCTAGCTAGAACATTTTATGTTATTTTTTTTGTTGTTGATATAATGTTCATGAAAATAAAAGTAGGAAATTTTAATGACTGAGGCCAAATGGTTTGGTCACGTGGGGAGAATGAATGAAAAGTGACTAGTAAAAGGAGATATGAGCGGACACATTATTGTGTAGTTGATATAACGGTAATTAGATTAAAAGTAGACATTTTATACACTAAGCCCTAATGGTTCGGTCACGTTGGGTCACGTGGAAAGAATTAATGAAAAGTGATAGTAAAAAGGAGATATAAACCCAAACGTTGGAAATGGATTAAATGGATAGGTACCCTAGAAAGATTACCCTATATTTATTATATTAACTTTATTTGTGATGTTATATGCAAAGATCAATTGCTTAGTTCTTGAGACCAGAATGTGCTGTGTGTATATGACCAGTTATTAGAAAGTATGTTTGTTTTGTAAGTGACGCCCTGTAGTTTCTACTTAGGCCTATCGCAAAGGCGTGAGTCTTATTATAAACAAAATCTGTATTTAGACAACAGTTGAAAAATCTATTTTTTTTTTCTAGTACCTATATCCGTTCGGTATTTTTACAGCAGCCATCAAAATCAATTTTGATTTTATAAGAAATGCTAATGCAGCTTTTACGATTAGACCATAAACACTTGAAAACGTAGTGTAACATAAACATAATATTATGTTATCGTTAGCGTAAACATTGGTTAATAGCCGTCGCGAGGGTTGGTATAAAAATAATGTATTAGTGGGATTTCGCTAAGCCGGGTATCGGAGCGAGGACGTGAGCAAGAGATGTGGTCGCCGGGATGTATTAAGAATATAAGAGTATTCGCCTTAAATGTAACATTTTTCTTTTCACTAACAACTTCATCCGCATGGACTTTGGAAAAACATCTGAAGATTTTCTTTATACAGTTTCTTACTTGATGTAAAGCTTAGATTTATTTAGTGCTAGTAGCACGCTCCAGCTTCACACGGGTATAAACATTTACGCCCAAAAATATCGAATAAATACCATCCAAAACATTGTTATATCGTACAAATCATGTTCAACAATTTCCACACAACAACCTTATTAAAACAGCCAAATTGGTCAAAGCATTCTCAAGTTATGATCAGTCATACATACATAAGGCAGAAAGAATACACATTTATTGGCAACAGGTAACATTATCAAAACAGCAAAATTGGTCAAAGAATTCTCAAGTTATGATCAGTCATACCTACATACATAAGACAGAAAGAAAACACATTTATTGGCAACAGGTAAAACATGCACGCACGGTTAAAACAATGTGGAAAAATGGCATGTCTCACGGTTGCGCCAAAAGGTTAGTTTCAGCGGTAATGCCAGACAGTTGAGACAGTTGCTGCAGTCGGACGCTGGTTCAAATGCACTTCTGGGGACTTGTGGCAGTTGATATAATATATTGGCTGCGTTAGGTGCTTATATAATTAGTACGTACCTACAGTAAATTAATAATTAAAACTAAATTAAGTATAATTCTGCGTAAAGTCTTCTTTCAGAACTGCGAACATTCCAACATCCCATACAGAGACATCCAATACAGAGTTAATTTCCACAAGCACTTTAAGTATCGTGAACATACGGTATATAGAGGAGTTGACTCACACTACAGTACCAAAAATATAAACATTAAAGTATTGGTACTTTCTAAAGCAATGCTATTATAATTAAATTATTAGGAACAAATAATTATTTGGTACAGCTTCGCGTATAAACACGACGCATGAGTTTTAAAAATTGAATATATGACATATAAATAATTTTCACAATATTTAATAAGCACGTGAACAATCTTTTGGACCTCTAAGGATAATATACTTATAGCAATAATGACGCGAATTGTATCTATATTTAAAGGTCCACATATTATATTACCATCGAACTTTTACACCCTGCTTACTTTCATCTCTACGGCTACAGATTAAAGCGGGTTCATGTCATCTGTCGGCACGGACAACATACGTTGAATGCCACCGATACCTTTCAGTAGAAAGCTTGTGATACTTGGATTTCGTACTTTTCAAAGTACTTTTTTCAAATACAATTTGAAGATATAGTCATTCAGGAATTGTATTTACTTTTCAAAAGGAATAATAACTTTATAACTTGTATTACAATCATCGATCACTAATAAAAAACGATCCATGATTACAACATTATAAAGTAACTTATCCTTGACACGCATAATAAGGTAAATTAAAAGAAATTAGTAAGTTGATACTTACAGCTACAGGGATCTATCGTTTAAAGAAAGTAGAAGATATAGATCTGGTTAGGTTACGTAAGTTCGGCTAATAAAACTAAAACCTTCGCCCGCTCAAGCAGCCTTGTAGGTCCATTAATCGAGAAAGCGGAGAAATTTTTAGAATCTCAACACAATAATTTCCTTGTTAATATATAAGTTCCCAGACGTTGAGTGAGCGAAGATCTTTTTTGCTCCAACCTAAAGATTCATCTCGTAAACTTTTCCTTCTCACGCCTCGCAATTTACTAAGAATTCTTAAAGTAACAACTTATTTTCATTTGAACTCTCTAACGTTCGAGTTTCTATTTCAACTTTATTATCTATCGGTGTATTTAAATCGACATTGAAGATATTTCAGTTTCTTTGTATTTGGGGTTCAAAAAGTATGAGCATGTGATGTGAAGGAATCGGGGCGCATTCATCGTGAGGCACGTACTGAGTCAGTACATAAATATTATTATGGACGGTTAAAAGAGTAGAGAAAATCTAAATAAACAATTTATTTATTTATTTACCCTCGCATCAGAACGCCGTACAGCAATTACACTAATGGAGCAAAATTAATAAAATATTATCAACAGCTTCTTTGCACCATTCTATCCTGGGTCAACGAACTGGTGGTGGCTGCTGTAGATTACACATACGTCGTGTCTGCATTATTTAAAATAGTGAAATCATAATATCAAACGTAAAAACTCGAGGTTCCAGCTGAAGTCGGATCCGCGATATAAGAACGGCCGCAGGATCTCCACGGTCAAGAGAAGGCAGGAGGCTGGGCGTTGATCTTCAATGAATCATTGTGTAATTTTTTTATTAATTATACCGAGGTAGGAGCTGAATTTAAGGATGACGAATAATGATGTACGGCAGAAGAACACATATGGCGTCGACCCTAAATAAGTTGGATTCATCATCTGCCTAAACTTTACCCAACTATGTTGAGATCAGTTTCCAGTTTAAAAGGATGCAGTTGAATACCTGTGCCTTAAATGGAGTGTCTGCCTTTCTGACCACAACCCAAAAACTGGGTAATACGATACCCCTTGGTTAAACTGGTTGTCAGACTTTCAGGCATAGGACTACCCGTAACGACTGTCAAATATCTACAAATGACCAGCCGAAGCCAATGACTTAACGTTGTTTCTGAGGCACAGAGGAGTCTTGGTATGTAATTATTGGTCACCCATCCAGGGACAAATCTAGTCAACCGTAGCTTAACCTTCGATCAACGGCTGTTATTATTTAGTGACAAGCTCCTCTAACCGTTAATAAGTTGGGATAAGGGCCAGAAAGTTAAGAAAATGTGTCCTAGACAAGCTCTTATAGTCTTATAAATAAATATTCCACAACTTTTTCACACAACACCATTTAGTCCCAAGGTAAGCTTGAGGGCTTGTGTTATGGGTACTAAACAGCTGATAAACATACTTATATATTTCTAAATACATACATATTATAGATAAATTACACCCAGACACAGAACAAATGATCGTGCTCATCACACAAACATTTGTCCTGGGTGGGAATCGAACCCACGACCTCCGGCATAGCAGTCAGGGTCACTAACTACTAGACCAACAGGCCAGTCATTAGTAGTAATCTTTTCAACTAAACGTAGAAAATAACATTGCTTGATGTGAATAAAAAACTTAGGAGTAAATTACAGTTGTGCAGACATTAATAAAAGGGATGATTTCTGATATAACGACTTGTAGAGTAGGTATACTCGTAATAGATGAACTTATGTTAAGCCGAGCTCAAACAAATTTGGGATACGGACAAAATAAAGATCATGATAATTATATTTGTAAGGAAACCAATTTATAACTGAAGACAAAAAATATTAAGCTGATGAACAAATAGGTACCTATTCCATTGACTCCGTCTTCATCATTTATTATTGACAGTTCCCTAATAGCCCTGAACATGAGAAACATTACAAAAAACATCAGGCTTATCAACAAATACATTAAGCCGTTATTGTATTACTTATGTATCAGACGTAATGGATTCCCGCCGAATTTTATGTGCCTTGCAATAATTCTCATCCGCTCCGAACGAAATTGAATAGAGTTTATGTTTTCTTGGTCTATAAAAAGAAGTGAAAAAAACAGCAGCATCACTTTGGTAAGTTTAAACAAGAACCTTTTTCGCCAAATGAAGTGGTCGGCAAGTTTATCGAAGGCCCGGGACTGCTTTAGACACGTTAATCAATCAAATATTCGGCTAAGTCATGAATAAATCTGCTGGGGAAACTTCCGTAGTGATTTCGCTGACACATACCGGGATCTTGATAGCTCGGCGCTTGTTGGTGACTTGATGGATCTATGTTGTAATGCCGCTATTGTTCTTGTTTGCTACAATTTTTGGTGTTTAATTAGCATTTCAATTCATAATGAGACGGTTGTTTATCAATGGAGATTTATTTAATTTATAACTTTTGAAACATTCTCATTCGCAATCTCATAACGCAAAACGTCTCGTCTAACATTTATGTTTAGTTTCTTAGATTGGCTATTAGGTATTAGCCAAAACTACGGTTTCCTAGAGAAGCAATGAGTCAATCAAAGATAATTTTTTTGCCCTTGTTGGTCCTTAGATGGGTTAACAATTTACCATACGTCACATATCGATCACTCGTCGCGTAAAAAGTACGGGAAGCAAGTTCCCGTTCTGTCGTTCGCATCTTTGACAATCGTTACGTGTTTTACTAAAGGCAATCGTGTAACCCAGTCTCTGAATAGTGTTGGCCAGATAGGCTCCGTGTAAAATTAGGCGGCAATAAGGCGTCAGCCTGGCGATCGAAGCGAGCTTGTGAGTTCGATCCCCACCAAGTGCACTATTGACGTGAACCCACTTCAGGCACAAGAACTACTAGTAGGTAATGTGCATCCCACATCACTAGCACCGTCTAAAAACATACAGTCGTCCGACGAAGCTGTCTAGACAGGGCAATCGTGCGGGGTGTGAGGGGCGAGACGCGGGAAAGCCGCTACCGCACTGCGAACAAAATGATTTTTGTAGTGCGGGAGCTATTATTCAAGTCTAACGCGTGTAGAAGTTGTCGGCATTTTTCCAGAGATCAAAGGCGCGGTCCTACTTAAACTTACTTAAAAAACTTACTTACTTACTTATTAATATTTATACTGTTAACACAGTATAAATATTAATACAGTAGGACGACGCCTAGTAAGTTTTTTAAATGTATAAAAATTGGAACCTGCATCACGTAACAATGAAAATTGACGTCAACAAAGTTAGGTACACGGCGGAAGATGACTTTTGAAGATATAATTATTCTTATCTTGCTCGAGAAAAGTCATTCAAATATTTGTTTGAATAAATACTACATGCAACTAATTTGGACCCCATTTCTGGCTTTTTGCGCGCACGGAGACGAGGCGTCTAAAATTCAACAAAGAAAACTAGAACAGTCGAGTGTCGACCACTGTTACCTGTCTATAAATCAATGTGGTTGAATATAAAAATAACAAAAAAAATACCTTGTCTACTTTAACTAAAACCGAAGTCGGAAAATACCAATTCATTTTCCTATCGCAAACAACGCAAAACATACAAACAAAAAACACATGATCCAATTAAAAGAAACGATAACAGGCAAACTCAATAGTGAACATAATAAATATAACAATAATCTCCGTTTTACCTTTCGGGAAAAGTCTAAAAAGTCGGAATGGGGAGCACTTTCCGCATCAGCGGATTGAGGTCACTTCCGCCAATACTATTACCTCCACCGTTGAAAATGAAACAACAAACACGATACTTTATGGGATATAATATATTATCCAGCCTCTTAATTTTTCTAGTGGCGGAATATTTTTTAAACCGTCAGTCAGGTCTTCTTCTTCTTATAACGTTGTAAGCAAAGACATTGAACACCTATAGACCGGACATCACGAACAAAATTTTCGTCCGAAACTTGTGTCCTGCTGGACACAAGTCTATGAGTTTCTTTTAGTACGCTCCGCTGCCGCTTCAATATTCATATATTATTCTAGATGGCGTTACTGAGACATGGGATCAAAGTTTTTCTATGACATTTCCTCGCATGTCCGCTCTACAACGTGTTTTTCTTGATATCCCATAACTATAGGGTGTGATTGAGACCATATCAAAGAATCAACTGGCATATGAATAATTCATATGCCAGTTGATTCTTTGATATTCAATCATCCTTTTTTTTGTTTTGTTTTTAAGATACAAAATAATTCGACAAAGTCACGATGATTAATGTAAAACACCCTTACGTGATAAAAGTGACGTTAGAAAGAAGATTCGTCGTACTGGTGACAATTTTTGAACTAATTATGTAATAAAAATAATATTAATAATACTTAATAATAATATTCTACGACTATTCACACAACACCATCTAGTCCCAACCTAATTAGCAGAGCTTGTGTTACGGGTACTAAACAACTGATAATTTAATTATGATTGATAGTAGGTATTTTAAATCTCTTTGGTTGTAATTGACTAACCTAGTATCAGAGTTTTTATGCCGCCCATCGGCCTCTGATTTGGCATCACATGTCCTCGAGAAATATCTCTCAGGCATGCCGGTTTCCTCACGATGTTTTCCTTCACCGTTTTTGAAGCAAGTGATAATTATACAATACGCACATGAATCCGAAAAGTCAGAGGTGCGTGCCTTGGGTTCGAACTCGAGACCTATGAATTGGCAATCTGCCGGTCACACCACTTGGCAGTCACTGAAAGTTAATCAGGTGTTGTTTATGTAAAACTTCGTTGCATCAAGCCTGCATTTCTCAAGGACTATGTACATGGATATCAGATATCTACTATCAAAACTACGAGGGATGGTAAAGTAAAAAATGAAGTGCTAGTGACCTACCAAAGTTACGACAAACATAGAAACTGATGTCAAACGCACACACAGCACACTTATTGTTTAAAACTAATTCAAAGCTGCGTGGATATTTATCTGTTTTGCTGGCTGTACGTGTATACATGTCGCTTCTCCATGTGGTTGGCAGCGAAGCTAATACGAGCGCAGAACAACACACCTTTTGTTGACTCGCCTTCAATCCCTGATTAGCTCCATGGGGGAAAACGTTAACTAAGCCTTATACAGCACGTCGCTTGTGGAACTACCACGCCAACAAATAAATTATATATACCTATATAGAATGTATTCAACAAAACAATCCAATGGCGCACAGTATTTATTTTCAATCAAGTTGAATTTCCGAGTGTAGACTGTATTATCTTAACTTTCTTTTAGAAATAAACTAATCTGTTATTCTCTGAAAGGTGCTGATAAAAGTTCCTAAAACATGACAATATCGAAGAGGAAAGATTTGATTGTTTGTATGTTTGCATTGAATATGCTCCGAAATTACTGGACCGATCGGAAAAATTCTTGCACCGTTGGGAAGCAACACTATCCCCGGTTTTTATCCCTATATTCTTACGGGAACGGGAATTAACTGGATGAACCGCGCGCCATCTGTTAGTATTTTATAATAAACTAGCTGTAGGTACCCTGCCACGCTTCGCTATGGCACATTGTGATTGAATGGTTAAAAAAAAAAGAAAAACAAAAAAAATGGATACTAAAATTTCAGCTCGATCAGTGCAGAACATTTTGAGTTTTTGAAGCATACACAAACCAACATAACATTTTTATATATATTTAGATATGTCACCTTTCTTTTACCCTAGGATTTGAGTTAAGAAGTCAACGCAAATCATAAGGGTGGTTCTTTATTTACTTGATATATGTGATCTTAGCCTGTAAGTAATGGTCGCACTAATTCATGAATATATTACACATTTGTAATCTATCAAATTATTTGGCATGGGAGTGAGCCCTTTTTGAAAGAGAAGGCCTGTGTCCCATGCAGTGACCAGAAGTATTTGTTGAGTTGATTATGTTTGATCTTAATTTAATAAACCCCAAGCGGACGCCGGCGTCCGCGCTGTTTTGCTATTGTGTCTCTAATTGACACGATTGAAAGGTTACTTTAAGGTTTGATTAATGATTCAGTAACCTTTCAATCGTAATACAATACTTCGTTCATCATTATGAACGAAGTATTGTATAACCTATTTTGAAAGGGTAAGTACGGATTTTTTGACCCATTCTTCTCCATTTAAAACTACCTGGTAAGTGATATTTATTTCTTTAAGTTGTTTTTTACAATCACTGTTATACGTCAATCGTGAAAAATATATTTTTTAAACTAGTAAGGTTCGACAACCTGACTGATGCTGCCAGTCATCGTCAGATTTAAGAATTCTTGGTCAAGAACAATACTTTAACAGCCTTAGTGTAATGTAAAACCTGCAGTCTCCTAGACTAGAAACCAACCCATAGTTGTTTCATGCAAACTACCACACAGCTTTTAAAAGCCAACTATGTTAAATAATATGAGGGTACTTTTAACTTATCCAACTTGAAACTACCCACATAACATTTGCACGAAACAAAAACAAACAGAGTGGAGCTCAAACTTGATATTGTTTACATTCCTCTTAGCTTCCTGAATATCTTAAGAAGCCTATAATGTTTGTTTTTACTCGAATAGTTTTTAAATTTTCTGCTCTGTATTTTCTTTTAAGAAACATTTTATTCGTGCACCTCTCATGTGTCGCTTCCAATTTGTTTGCTTGGCTTTTGCTTAGCATATCACGGAACAGCCGCATTCCAACTGCGCGAATAAATGTGAGCATCCGACCTTCTTATGACCTCATTCAAAACTCGACTTTGCTGCGACAAGTTCAAGGTAGAATTCTGTCTGTGCTGTTCTTCATTGTTGCGGCGTTTCGTTCTCGATAATGCGTCTCTTGCTCGCTTTACCTTCCGCTCATGTTTGCATTCCTGGTACTTGGCAAGCAAACGCTCTTACTTTGCGTTCCTCTACTTTGTGATACGTATTGTCTTTCACGCCTTTGAGAGAATTGTATGCATTTCCCAACTTTTTGTTGGAATAATGATGAAGTTCCTTTTGCTGACGGAGAACTACTGGTGGCAGTCTTCGGAACTTTCGTATTGAGATGATAATTATCACTGATGTAAGTGAGTGCGAGATGTGTGTTGCGTGATTACTTAGTGTTGGGAACGTTAGAACTTTTGCTCGTGATCTAAGTAGATGCTTATTAAATAAAGCTAGGTATTATATTACAAAACGTACCTAGTCCTGGTTTGACCAATGTGATTTTTCCAATTCATTTGTATTTTGTATTTCGTCTTAGAAACTACTATTTACATTGGTAAACGTAAACATCGGGTGGAAACCTACACTATTCAATTTAAGTGTGAAATTGACAGCCGTACCTTTTTTTAAGCTTCAGCAGTCATGGTGATCTAAGTTCATGCCTTCTCTATATGAGAAGAAGCCTTTGTCCTGTAAGAGGACCGTAAAAGGCTGGAATTATTCAATTTATGTTATAATTATAAGCGAATTCGTTTTTTTTTTGTAATACTTATTAATTACTAAATATTGCAGTTCAGTACTAAGCATAGTTTTCTCTTTGGAAAAGTTTAAAGCAAACTATATTTTTGAATATCTTGACAAATGTCCATCATTATAGAGTGAGTGGGTGGTTTTGAGCCCAGAAACTTAGTTAATTTATCATTTTGTTGCCAAGAATCTATCTTCGGATGGAATTTGTGGAGACAGTTAACTTTGATCAGATACGTTGACGTTCGCAATAATAAGTATTGCGAACGTCAACGTATCTGATCAAAGTTTACTTATCTAAGTTTAATAGGCTCGTTATGTTTTGTTAATAAGTGAGCTGTTTTTTTAAGTTTTACACATCTTCAGACTGACTGTGCTCTGTCTGGATAGTGTTCAAAACTTAATCATCACGCTCGTTTGGTGACGCGGAATCGGGTATATTTGGCCCCAGTCAGCCAGTGACGCTGAATTGGGCATAGGTACTCGGCTTCAGTCGGTCAGTGACGCTGAATCGGGTATACTTGGTCCCAGTCAGTCAGTGACACTGAATTGGGCATAGGTACTCGGCTTCAGTCGGTCAGTGACGCTGAATTGGGTATACTTGGTCCCAGTCAGTCAGTGACACTGAATGGGGCATAGGTACTCGGCTTCAGTCGGTCAGTGACGCTGAATTGGGTATACTTGGTCCCAGTCAGTCAGTGACACTGAATTGGGCATAGGTACTCGGCTTCAGTCGGTCAGTGACGCTGAATTGGGTATACTTGGTCCCAGTCAGTCAGTGACACTGAATTGGGCATAGGGTACTCGGCTTCAGTCGGTCAGTGACGCTGAATTGGGTATACTTGGTTCCAGTCAGTCAGTGACACTAAATTGGGCATAGGTACTCGG
Organism: Euplexia lucipara; assembly: GCA_921972225.1. Taxonomy (NCBI): domain Eukaryota; kingdom Metazoa; phylum Arthropoda; class Insecta; order Lepidoptera; family Noctuidae; genus Euplexia; species Euplexia lucipara. The sequence continues at coordinate 1,618,326 of OV179147.1, read as the reverse complement.
ATAGACGGTGACGCTGAATCGGTTAAACACAACTCTAGCCGTTATCTGTCAGCTGTCATCAGACACGTTTGCTGGGTAACAAAGAGAGCATCATTTCCTTATAATACCAATTGGTTAACTCGAATTTAAACTTATATTGTGTAGATTCAGGCTTATTTCAAAAACAAAATATTCGTAGGTCAATTCCATCAGTAGAACATAATATACAGGGTGTTAGTGACTAACACCCTGTATAGAGCTCAAATAAAATATGCTCACAAACAAAAACTATTTGATTTGATTTGAAATCTAATAACTTTTTACTTCTAAGCACACATCCTCTTTTCCTTACAGCGTAAATTATTTTCTCACGAGAAAGACAGATAATAAACGTAATATTGACTGTGTGTTGTGCCTAATGAACATTTTCTTACAGCTCACTTGACAGAAAATCCCTGTTGTGGAAACTTCACGATAAACAGGCTAATGAATGAAATAGTCCTACAACAAATTCTTATACAAAACCTATTCTTGACGCTAGATGTCATTTCCCGTTTGTGTATTGTACAAATAAATAAATAGCAAGAACTAATACAGTCTCACAGCAGGGCAAAAGCCTCTTCTCACACAGAGAAGGTCACCTTGATCTAGGTGATCTTCTCAAGTTAAGTAAGCGATTTCACACTAAAATTCATTACAAGCCAGGTTTTTCTTGTCGTCTTATTTCAAATAATAAAACGTCACGTGTCGGTATTTGTCCGGATATGAAACCACAACCTCGTACATAAAAGACAAGGTTTTAACCACTAGGTCATTCCAAGTCCATGCAGCAACTATATGTGAGCATATAAATAATATATAACTGACTTAAACGTTATGTCTTGAGATCGAATATACGACCATAATTATATTTACACAATTAACCATAGATTTAAATAAAAAAAATATGATTCACGAAACCAGTAGGCACGTAAATTTTAAAATGACATTTAAAATTGTTCGACTAGAACCTACGTTGAAGGTAATATTATTTGTTTTAGCCACACAGTTTACTAACAATAACACTAAAATGACGCATAAATTCACTTTACTGTATACCTTCAATAAAGTTCAAAACAGTAGCAAAATGCATTTCACGAAAACTCAACGGTGCAGTGAAACCCACTTAGTTAGAGCTCGCCGCCACACTTGCACCACACACTGTTACGAAAATGATGCGGACGGGAAATAAACAAATGAACGGTTTAGGCCGGTTCCAGACGCGTGTAATGTGATGTGCTCTGTATTGTAATTGTAACGCATTTACATGTAAGTTTCAAATTCAAATTCAAATTCAAATTCATTTATTGCAAATATGGGTAGTTATACAGGTGGTTATTTTTAAGAACAGGAAAGTTGTTAGTGTCACCATATTCTGCACTAGGCATGCAACATTTTAGTTCGGAACGTGGTTAGTCCCTAAATTAAAAAAAAAAAAAATTAATACATTAAAGTTTAAAATTACATGTCTATTAAAATGTCAGTCACAGAGTACATTATACTATAGATGTCAGTTAAAGTGAAAGTAGATAATGTCAATTTATCATTGTGAAATAATATAAGCAATTTATGTCAAACTTAAGTAATAAACATTATTTAGAGTTTGTCACACAAATATTAATTAACACTATACTTAATAAGATTTTACCAATAACATTTTTTTAACATTACTTTTAAATATGTCGATACTGTTTAAGTCTATAATACGTCTCGGTAAATGGTTATAAAGTCGAAGTGCCATCCAAAAAATACTATTGCTAAACAAAGTAGTTCTACTGTTTTCAGGGAAATATATTTTTTTATTGTTACGTTGACTTCTATAATTTTTGAAATAATGCAAGTTGCGTTTTACAAAGACTACGACTTCCAATATATATAAACATGGTAGTGTTATTATTTTTAAGCTTTGGAAAAAGGGCTTACAACTATCTGTTGGTTTCAAACTACATATTGCGCGGATACATCTCTTTTGCATTTTAAATACAGCTTCCTTTTCTGTAGAATAGCCCCAAAACATAATGCCATATCTCAATAAGGATCCTACGTAACCATGGTAAGACGCTAAGACCGCACTGGTACTGACCGTTTTTGCAAGCATATATAACGCATAGGACTGCTGACTTAATTTAAGACACAAGCTTTCCAAATGTGACTTCCAGTTTAGGTTATAGTCTATATGTAAGCCTAGGAATTTTGTTGTATTGATTTGCTCAATCTTCTGTCCTTGAACATAAACATCGACGTTTGTTTGTTTGCCATTTCTATTCTTAAAAAACATAGTTTTAGTTTTGGTTAAGTTTATTTTTAATTTATTTGATGTCAACCATTCTATAATAGTTAGTAATGTATTTTCTACTTCTTCTTTTAGTTTAGACAGTTCTTTACTGGAGAATACAACAGTGGCATCATCAGCAAACAAAACAGTCGGATGGTTCGTAATGCGCGGCAAGTCATTCACATAAATTATGAATAAAAGTGGGCCTAAAACACTGCCTTGCGGTACCCCAATTTTTACTTCGCTATATTTTGATGAGTAAATTTGTACAACCATCTATCGGCCAATCAATGTCGCGCTCCAACAGCCTTTGTCATTTTAGTTATTTTCGGGACCGATAGATGGCGCTGTTCATTTAAGACCAAAAATTAGATCGCGGTGTTAAGATTCTCCGCGAATACTATAAGACATCTGGGTTGAAAAACTGTAATTCGTGCATTTTTATAATGTTACCATACCATCATGGTAGATTAAACATTGGAGGTGATTGGTACCCTATGTTTTATTTTTCCACAACCTAGCGCCGTAGGGAACCATAGTCTCTTTGCGACCCTCACTAAGCCCGGGGGTTCGCATTGAGCTAGTTTCAGCAGTCTATCTACCGGCTCGCAACGTGAGCGAGCATCAACAGAACCCTCACGAAGCCCGAGGGTTCCGGGTTCAACATGGTCCTTCGAGCCGAACAGTGATGATCAGCTAGTGGAGCCTGTTCATTAAGAATCAGCTGATGCTAAGCCTACTGTGATTAAGGAAAGCATCAGCCCCGAACGTGCCTATTCAAGAGGAGTTGTTCCGGTGTCAGGGCAGTCGATCAACGACTGGACTCCGGAGTCAGCAGCAACAGCGGTACGTGCGGAGGGAGGAACAAAACAGCAGCAAGGTGGCGCTGCAAGCGACAACAGTCGCAAGGAAGGAAGTTAAGTGTAACAAGTGAAAACCGTGAGTACTTTTAAAAATCATTCCTGCCAAGCAAAAGTGATCCTAATTTCAAAGTGCTTATTAACTTTGTGTTTGTGCAACGCGATCGTAGACTTAGTTAGATTTAAGGCAAATTGTGTTCAGACGGGGAACCTATGCCCGATTTTTATTTGATATTGTAACGTCCAAACACTTAGAAAAATAATTGGTTTGTTTACATTGACTTAGAATATTTTCTGCAAAAATATTTTGGACTTGTAAAATTTTTAGAAAGGTTTTTTATCACTTAGAATAATTTGTTTGTTTACATCGACATAGAATATTTTCTTCAAAAATATTGTCACCTGTTTATTAATTAGATTTATATCTTAGTTTTACTTTGTAAAAATGTCTCAGTTAGAAACGTACGTAAAGGTACAAGATGATCTGTCTGCTCGATTGTCAAGAGCTAATAGTAATTTTAAGAAGTCACCCAAAGATAGGATTACCAAACAATATGTAGAAGCCAGGTTAGAAAATGTTGAAGAGCTGTGGACTCAATTTAGCTTAACACACACTCAAATAGTTAAAGATTGTGAAACTATTGAGTTAAAAAAGTCGCCTTATACTTTAAACGAAGTTTTTTTCAACACTGAGGAGTTATATCTAGATCTGAAATGTGAACTTAAAACTATTTTAAATAAATTCATGAGCAGTAGCGATGCTTCTCCAAGTACGGGGTCGTCATCAAATTCAGAAAGTAGAAGCAAGCCTATTAAATTGCCTAATATATCGATTCAAACGTTTTCAGGGAAATATACTGAATGGATCTCCTTCAGAGATTTATTTGTTTCCTTAATACATAAAAATGACAAGATAGATAAAGTGCAGAAACTTCATTATTTAAAAGGCTACCTTACAGGTGAGGCTGAACAACTTTTGCGACACATTCCGATATCTGATTTAAATTATGATAAGTGCTGGGCTCAATTAGAATCACGTTACAACAATAAAAAATATCTTTCACATTGTATTTTAAAACGTTTATTTAGTCAAAGAAACATAACCAATGAATCAGCTAGTGGTCTAAAAGATCTAATGGATACCACATCTGATTGCTTAAATGCGCTTATTAATTTAGAGTTAAATGACACAGCAATTAAAGACATCTTAATCATTCATATTCTCACACTAAAGTTAGATTCAGACAGCCGCAAAGAATGGGAGTTAAGGGTAAACTCAAACATTGATTCCGCTAAGTTACCAACGTTTGAACAATTTAAAGAATTTTTAACAAGTAGATACAGAGCATTTGAATTCTTAGAACCTAAGTGGACTACAAATCATAATGTAAATACAACTAAGGAAAGGGTATTCCACACAGTATCTTCGAGTTGTCTTGTATGCAATGATGATCACAAAATAGGGCATTGCAAACAGTTCATGGGTAAAGATGTAGACGCTCGGCGTAAGTTCATACAAGAAAACCATTTATGTTTTAACTGTCTGGGGGGTAACCATTCTGCCAGGTTTTGTAAGTGCACAGTCACTTGTCGAATCTGTCATCGTAAACATCACACTTTATTGCATTCTACAATTGAGCAGGAATCGTTAGGGAATAAGAGTACTTATAGGGTTGAAGATGAAAAGCAAGAGATAGTTGCTTGTTTTTCAGAAGATATGGCTAATAACCAAGTCCTATTAGCCACAGCATTAGTAAAAGCTGTATCAAAAAACGGGTATTTGATAACAGCTAGGGCTTTGTTAGATCAAGGCTCTCAAGCATCTTTTATTACGGAAAACATTGTACAAACTTTAGGATTAAAGAAAACACCAGCTAAGGGTTCAATAGTAGGTATAGATGTCAACCACAAGGTAGAGTTGAATTCAGTTGTTACAGTTAAAATACAGTCAAGGGTTGATCCATCTGTAGAATTGAAAGTAAACGCATACGTTTTAAAGTCATTTACATCTTTAATGCCTAGTAGGAAAACATCACATTTAGATTGGGTACAATTTCATGACATACAGTTGGCGGATCCAAAATATCATAAACCGGATAACATAGATTTATTATTAGGGGCAGAAATTTACAGCAAGGTTTTACAAAACGGGTTAAAAATAGCTTCAGATAGTAGCACGGTGGCGCAATGTACGTCTTTGGGGTGGATTCTGTCAGGAACAATAGCTTCTGCCGACCACAAATCTTCCGATTTCACCGTGATGCATGGCCGCGTAGTCGATGTTGAAATCCTGAAAAGAAACTGTAAATATAGAAAATTAAGGGAAGTAGCAACTAAGGGGTTTTATGATTTAGAAACTAAACCACACCGTAAAAAAGAACAAGGGGATAAATATACAGGGGTAATCAACGAGTATTTCGAATTGGGGAGAATGGGGCCGGTAAGCAAACCGGAGTATCAAACAAACAAAACTGTATATTTATCTTATCACGTAGCAGATCAAGCAGTAGGGATTAAGCTAGATGAAATAATAAAAACATTGGGACTTACCTGGAATAGAAATACTGGGACATTCCAATATTCAGTTCAGCTGCACTTCGTAGAAAAACCTGTAAATAAAAGAAAAAGATTAGTAAGATTATTCGACCCTAGTGGGTCAGGCATAGTAAAAGTAAAATGGCAAATACAAGCGTTAGACATGCGCATGAGGGTTAGCGTATCGGTAATCTCCAACCTGGAGAAAGGGGAAAATTACAAGAAGAAGGTTAAGTTTAAGTTATTTAATTCTTACCTGGATTTAAAACAGATCCTGAGGGTGGGCGGTAGAGTACACAACGTTCAGATTTTCATTGTTTAGGTACACATCACACATGACACAAGTATCACAAGGGTTTTTGGTTTAGACGCATAAAGGGTTTGTGGCTACTTGACAGGGTAATTGAGTAACATTTGGGTTTAAATAGCATAACGCGAGTAGTCGCACTGTGTAGCAACTGGTTCAGATTTAATCGACCAACTTCGAAACTGTGTGTGTAACCTATGCTTAATATGTTCAGTAGTGTAACTTAATATTAGTAATTCTTATGTGTAGTATTAATGTGAAATTTGTGTAAGGAGATAATAAGTTATTTTAAGAAATGGTTTTTTAACAAAGTGTGTAGTATCTTTTTAGTTGTTGAAATGTTTAGCGAGAATAACTTCTAGTAGGTATGTAATTTTTAAGTTTAATTGTTTGAAGGACATAATGTTCATAAAATGTCCTTGGTGGGCGGAATGTACAACCATCTATCGGCCAATCAATGTCGCGCTCCAACAGCCTTTGTCATTTTAGTTATTTTCGGGACCGATAGATGGCGCTGTTCATTTAAGACCAAAAATTAGATCGCGGTGTTAAGATTCTCCGCGAATACTATAAGACATCTGGGTTGAAAAACTGTAATTCGTGCATTTTTATAATGTTACCATACCATCATGGTAGATTAAACATTGGAGGTGATTGGTACCCTATGTTTTATTTTTCCACAACCTAGCGCCGTAGGGAACCATAGTCTCTTTGCGACCCTCACTAAGCCCGGGGGTTCGCATTGAGCTAGTTTCAGCAGTCTATCTACCGGCTCGCAACGTGAGCGAGCATCAACAGAACCCTCACGAAGCCCGAGGGTTCCGGGTTCAACAAAATTCTTTCTCTTTTAGTCTTAGTCCAAATCCTTGTGATCTGAGTCGATTGTCTCCTGTTACTTAAGTAGGACTTTATTAGATCATAAGCACTGCCTCTAACACCATAAGCAGACAATTTTGATAACAGTATATTATGGTCTACATTATCAAAAGCTCTGGTAAGGTCCATATATAATGCACAAGCATGATTCTTATTATTTAAATTACGCATTACCTTATCTAAAAAATTATAGACTGCCATATCAATCGATTTATTTTTTCTAAACCCTGATTGTTCATCTGCAAACAAGTTATTCTTATCAAAGTAATTGTAAATATTATTATGTATTGCTTTTTTAAATACTTTTGAAAACACTGGTATAAGTGGGTTTCGTGCTGGTGGTCCTGCTGGATCATCGGCTGTTGTTGCTTACGATGTTAGCTATCTGGTCCTGCGAGGCTGTTGGTGTTTTACAAATAACCTTGTATAGCGTATATAGGGTGACTGGTAATTAGTGACCGATACATAAACACGTGATTGTATTCATGATTATAATAAACTTTCCCAAATAAACTTTTTTTTATAACATAATAAAATAACAAAAACGCTATTTGAAATTCCCGCGTACGCGCCTGTGATCGATCACAGTAGGCACAAATCGGTTCGATCTATCAGCTGATAGTTAGACCAAGGGAAGAGCAAAATCTACAAGTAGTAGTAGCGTCACACGCTCCTCCACCACCCCTACCGCTCCTGTTGTGCAGTACAGACGTAATTAAACTAATTGAAAGTAATTGAGTACAAAAATAGTTTTTTTGGGAAAGTTATTTGTATTCATGAGTACAATCACGTGTTTAAGTATCGGTCACTAATTACCAGTCACCCTATACAGCGCAGACACAATAATCAAAACCAAAATCATGATTCGCTTATCCAAAGTAGGCTGAGGAAGAAGTAGCGGTACCAACTACCCAGTAACACGTCTCTCTGATAAGTTGGACAAACTTGAAAAGGCTCTCGCAGTGATCTTTCGTATTGAGTTTGTACGCTGTCCACATTATCCATTTTACATAACACTTTTCTGGACCCAGCTTTAAATTACATTACATAACGTCACATATGTGATCCCCGAAAATTAGGCAGAGGTGTCAATTTACAACCACAATTCGCCAATTACCTTTAAAAATAATCCCATGTAATAGGAGACGAGCCTATGCCATTAACCGGGCACGAATCAAGTCTCTGGTGAATACTGAGAAATTCCAGATGCAAAATCTCAATAACGTTTTGCCCGACTCGGGGATCTTACCCGGGCCCTTATTTTCAGTGGTAGCGCTTGCAACCACTAAACCCAAGAGGCTTTAAATTTTTCGCATAATAATAGTATTGTTCTCTCAAAATGAAACAACTTTGGGTAGCCTTCTTTAATTATTTTATAATATCCAAACGGTGAAGGAAAACATCGTGAGGAAGCCGGCATGTCCTAGAACTAAAAATTCGAAGACATTTGACATCTACCAATTCGCACTGTGCCCGTGTTGCAGATTATGACCCATACGCAAAATACGCGCTTTGACGTGGAGTTGCGGATACCAGCCCGGTATCTTTAATCTTATAATATCGAACTATGTTTATGTATACTCGTATAAATAGAAATATAAAGGGGTACAGTTTGTGAGTTTGTGACGTCGTTGTAGGGGGAAGTCTCTGGATCTACTGAAGCGATTTAGAAAATTCATTTACCTATAATAGGAAGTTTATTTAGAAATTATTTGCAAGTGTTATTATAGGCGATAATCCAAATCGAAAACTAAGAGGATACTAAGAGGTAGGGGATGTTAAAATCTGAAATAAATATAATACAAAATATAATAATATAATATAATATATTTATTCAAAACTAAAATAGGTACAAAAAATAATTATTATATAAATCTTATTGAGAATTACAGAGGTATTCGAATGTTAGATGCCTGTACTAGGTTAGATAAACCTGTACAGTGTCACAGGCGACAGGAGCTCATATTGGTTGGTAGTACAAAAAAAAGGTTATTAACAATATTTAACATTTTAAACGATAATGACATTTAAGATATTATTGTAGAGCTAAAAACTATTATCCTAAAAACTAAAACAGCTGTTTCATCCACGCAGACAAAGTCGCGAGCTAAGTGCTAGTATCCAATAAAGAGAACCAACATTTTTATGAACCATTTGGAGCTTCTGGAGGGTCGAACCTTTTCTAAATTCTTCAAGTTCGGCTTTAATCTTCCACCAAATATTTCAGCTGCGGTTAAGTTTTCTGAACCTTTGTTTTCGCCGAAAGATATTTATGACAGTTCCTTGAATCTGCTTCTATCGTGTCGATATAAGGTTATGGCAACATTCTTTTTAGTTTTATTGGTACTACCTGAATGGCGTACTGTGTTGCCAGACAATATTATAATTCTAAATAGTATAAAATATTGGTAAGTTATTTTTAAGAATTCTCTATTTCTAGCTATGAATGTCAAATGGCTTTTGACTTATGTGACATTGTGGTTCGGCTTAAACTATTTTTACAAGCTTTTATTTAGTTTCACCTGCCCTTTAAAGGCAGTGATGGGCTAGTGGTATGACCGGCGGATTGCCAAATCTTAGGTCTCGAGTTCGAACCCAAGGCACGCACCACTGACTTTTCGGATTCATGTCTGTATTATATAGTTATAATCACTTGCTTTCTAAAATGGTGAAGAGAAACATTGTGAGGAAACATGCATGTCTAAGAGATATTTCTCGAGGGCATATGATGCCAAGTTAAAGACCCACGGGCGGCATGTAAACTCCGACACCAGTTACTAACCACACGATATGAAGACCTGCCCTTTTTTCTAATATATTTGATCTCAATAAAATCTAGCTTAAGTAAAACTTTCTACGCTTTTTCTAAGTTTTTCTGAAGTAAAGTTTTTTATTTATTAGAAGTTTACACTGGTTAAATATGACAGCGTATCCACCCAAGATTACCTTTCATTGTGTGACCCAGTCCCTTTTGACAATAAGTTCAATACAAGAAACGAGTAGCGACATCTGTCGCGCCACATACGAACTAACAACAACATCCTAAATCGCGATGTTAAAGTTATCCGCGCGATTGAACGCCGACAGAAACCGTCGGGCAGTAGTAGCCCACCGAACACAGCACCCTTCTGGTCGGATTCTTCTTTTTCTATGGCGAATAAGGAACTTTACACCCGGTACCTCATACCCCTAAAAGTGCATATATACATTATTTAAAGATAACTCATTATTAAAAGTCTGTGTAAAAGCTCGTTGATCAACTTTCAAGTCGTAGCATGCTAAGACTGACCCCAAAGGATAAGACCTCATTGCTTTGTAAAGTTGAGTTTTTCTTCGTTGTCTTCTTTTATAACACATGGTTTCTAACTCTCTTGTTACTCTGTAAATGATTAGTATTAATGTATTGTATTTATCTTTTTTTTTCTTATTTTACTTATTTTGAACGTCTTTTGAGATCATGATGATATTGAGTCATGTATATATTTATGTAAATAGTACACCACAAACTGCCTACTCATCTTTTCTCCTCTACTATCAAGTCCATCCAAAGGTTGTCTGTAAGAGATCGCTTTTAGCGATAAGGCCGCCCATTGTATCGCCCTATGTAGCCTTAGCCTTAGCCTTATAATTATAATTTGTAAATTTTTATGGTGTACAATGAAGAGTACCTATTCTATTCTATTCTATTTTTTTGCACGATTGGCTTCAGGCGAAAGAAATCTTAAAGGAGTAGAAATCGTATGCGCATTTATTTTATTTATAATAAGCATACCACAGTCACTCAACAGCACAGTCACTAACAATATTCAAATAGAAATTACATCGAAAAACAGTTACTGTAAATAGTAACCATGCAAATAACAGGTATGCATAACATTGGCACAATGAAAAAGAATAGAAACGAAAAGAAAAATAAAAAGTAATGGTTTTCATGGGTTATTGCATTCGTCACAAAGTAAACTCGCCACGAAAAAAAAGTATGTGTAAACTCGCCACAACTCTACGTTTATGAAAACATATTCGCCATATTGTTTATAACCGTACAGACAGCAGAAAAATCAATCAATAAATAATAAAACGTTATTTCTTTATTTTTAAGTCACATAAAAATCACAGTTCTACTTACAGCTAAAATATACGCTAATATTGTTTGGTTATAAATTATACCTCATAAACCATAATCCCCCTAGTACCTAATGATATGTTAGATGATTTTATAACGCTGGAAAAGTACCTATTGGATGCCATTTTGAAAAATAAAACTGTAAAGACCAAAATAATAAACAAGCCAAGGCAAGACTGGATTAACAATCATCTTATAACATCCATAAATAAAAGAAATATTCTGTGGCATAAATTGAAACATTCGTCACCTGAAGACAAAGAAGTAGAAGATGAGTATATACAGCAGAAGAACAATGTATTTAAAGAAATTCAATCATCAAAGAATCAATATTATTACAAAGCCTTTAAAGATTGCGAAAAAAAATCCTCTTAAAATGTGGCAACTTATCAATAGTCTGGCTAGCAATAAAACAAAACATAACTCTGTGCTTGTAAAATTAGACACGCCGACGGGCCAAATTACTGACACAAAGGAAATCTGTGAGTGTTTTAACATATTTTTTTCAAACATAGGTGCAGAGCTTGCTAGTAAAATTCCAAAATCATTTCGTAATAATCAAGCTTTACAAATGCCCACTAGTGAAATACACAGCACGGCCATGTTAACTAAATTTGAACCTACTACTACTGCAGAGTTACTAAAAATAATTAAAAATTTAGATGCAAACACTAGCGCCGGCATTGATGGAATAAGTACGAAAATTATAAAATGTATTAAAGATCAAATAGTGGAAAACTTAACTGCTTGTATTAATAAGTGTCTTACAGAGGGAAAATTTCCAGAATCCTTAAAAGTTGCAAAAGTCAGCCCCATATATAAGTCGGGAAACAAATTAGATCCAGGTAATTACCGACCAATATCTGTACTACCAATATTATCAAAAGTGTTTGAAAAAATATTACACAATCAACTTAGTACATTTCTGGATTCAAAAAAGTTCTTATACGAAAAACAATATGGTTTTCGACCAAAGTCAAACACGGTGACAGCTGCAACAGACCTAGTTACAAAAATCAAAGCGAATATAGACAATAAGAAAATAACTTTAGGAGTGTTTGTAGATTTAAAAAAAGCCTTTGATACTGTTAGTCACGACATACTTTTGTTAAAACTACATCATCTAGGAGTCTCTGGATCCGCTTTTAAAATATTAAAATCATATCTCAGTGGCAGATATCAGATTGTGAAAATCGGTGAAGTCCAAAGTGGACCCCAACAAGTCACCTATGGGGTCCCGCAGGGATCAATTCTCGGGCCATTGTTATTCTTAATCTACATTAATAGCATCTATGAAATCGGTCTAAGGGGGGATATATCACTGTATGCTGACGATACAAGTTTATTTTACTCGGGTACTTCAGTATGCTCAATTATAGAACAAGCTCAACATGATTTAAACCTTTTACATACTTGGCTCAAATCAAACTTATTGACAATAAACATATCAAAAACTAATTATATAATATTTGCAGCAAAAATCAAAAAGATTGGTCAGCACAGAAACTTACATATTGATGGACAAATGCTAAAAAAAGTTCATCAAGAAAAATATCTTGGTCTTATACTTGATGATCAATTAACGTGGAAACCACATATAGAGAGTATCAAAAACAAGCTCACATCGCTAACAGGTGCGCTCCGTGCTATGGTGCGATGTCTTCCTAGACATGTGCGTTATACTATATATAACGCCATGGTTAAATCCCACTTGGACTATTTGATTGAGATCTGGGGAACAGCTGCCACATCAAACCTAAAAGTACTCCAAATTGCCCAGAATAGAATAATCAAAACACTATTCAGATATAATTATTTAACTCCTACTGAAAAAATTTACAGGGAAACACAACTTATGAATCTTCATCAAATATATAAATATAACACATGCATACTTGTAAGGGAAATTTTAACTAAAGAAATACATTCACAGATAATATTTACAAAAAGAGCAAACATTTATAAAAAAACAACACGACAAGCAAATGACATCTGCTTAACCCAGCCTAGGACTAAATATGGTAAAAAAAATATTATGTATGAAGGGGCCAACTTTTATAACAAACTACCTAAAGATATAAAAGAAATCAAATCGTCATATACTTACAAGAAAACTTTAAAAAAATATATACTAAACGATCTTTCCCAGCCTTTTTAAATAATATATGTATATATATGTATAGATATACATATAATATATTTATATAAACAATGATAGTTTACTCAATCAAAAACAAAGAAGAAACAACAAAATAATTAAAAAAAAAAAAAGGAACAAAACAAAAAAAAATGAAAATGTAAATGTATGTAGAAATACTAAATCCAAATCGCTAAATTTCTGCACTATGTAGTAGGCCTTAGTAAACACGCATCAACTATTAAATTGTACCCTACCCTCACTGCTCAAAAAGTTAAAACTGCGCGCTGTTTCCTTAGTGTGGAACTTACCTTTTTCTGATCTTGTTTGTTCTGTTATTAAATAGAAAGATGTAAAAACTATGTTAACTTATAAGTAGTGTCATTGTAATGTTTATTTTTTAAGAGACGTGTTTGTTTCTGTTTTGTTTTTAAATACGCTTGCTGGCATTGTTGTTATTACACTTATTTATGTTTTCTCTATAAGTGAATTTGTAATTCTTTTGAGAAATAAATATCTTTAACCGTATGTTTGACAATAGAACAATGATTTTCCGATTTAAGACTTAGTCTCTTTCAGTGTCGAGTCGTGCTTGTTAGCCGTCCCGTTGCCCGGTTACTCAGATTTCGAATTGTTATTTTACACGTAATTTTATGAAAATATCTCGTTCGTATACCGTGGTGCCCTAAAGAAAACGTGGGATCTCCGAGTTTATCAAGGCTTCGAGGTATTTTTCTTTATTAGCTGCGAGATTTCGTAATATTAAAAAAAACATTATTGGGGAACAAAATTCTCCATTACATAATTCTTGTCTGTACCTACTCAATTAGCGAGGTTATGATTATTATGACAAGCTTGTTAGGCTAAGAATATACTTTAAATACTAAGGCATAACAACAAATTTTGAAAGTAAAGGAATACCTACCAGCCTTTAACTGTCAGCCTGCAAGGCGAGGACCTCCCTCACAAAGAGTAGGTACACACAGGCATATAATCACTAGCCTTGCTTAAGATGGATGGTGTTTCTAGACTTCTACACTTCCATCCGACTGGATCTTTATCTACTGTTTGTTCCGTAGTTTCTGCTTACTTCCAAAGATAAGAGGCGTGAGTTTATTCATGTACCTGTACATAAATGAGTAAACAGAAATCGAGGCAATCAGGTACCTCTTACCAGTGTGATTTCTGAATCGGAGAATGAAAATATCTAGGCTTACTTGACGGCATGTGAATTCAGAGACATAAAACCTTTGCCAACAGGTTCGTATCTAAACAAACGAATAAAAAAAGCCACAGCAGATATTTTGGAAGGAGTGCAGGTAACACAGAATTTATTCCATCACCTGCAACAACCAAAACAATAGAACTACAGCTACGGTACTTACTTGCAATTTTGAAAGCCCTTAACTGCAACACATAATGACCCTTACTTAATAGTAAAAGCCGTAAAACACAATGTTGCATTAGCCACGTATGTCACTTCTGCATTTACGAATGTACACCGTTGCGCACTAAAAACACTATGACCGCAAAATGGCACCGGTTAGTAGGTACGAGCAATTTGGCTAGCCTTATTCACGTCACATTGTTTGAAATCTGACATGATTACTAGCTTAGTATGTGTAATGGGTGTGATTGGAAGTAGGTACTGTTGCTGCACGTTTTAGGGCGAAAAGAAAAGTGGCTATCCACAGTAAACACAATTCAATTTATTATACATTAACCTTTCAATCATGTAAATTAGAGACACAATAGAAAGACGCGCGTAAGCGTCCGTCTAATGATTTAATATACATTATTTATACATTATTATTGCCTGCCGTGATGGCCCAGAGGTTAAGGCGCCTACCTCTCATGCACGAGGTTGTGGTTCAAATCCGGGCAAGTACTAATGTGACTTTTTCAATTCATATGTACTTCCTAAGTTCATCTTAGACATCATTGACATCATGAGGAAACCTGGACTTATAGTTAATGTAAGTTTGAAATCGCCAATCCGCCTTGAGCAAGCGTGGTGATCATTACTCGACACTTCTCTGTATGCGACAGGCCTTTGCCCTGGCAAACAGGCTGGTATTATTATTATACGTTATTAACTTAACTATATCATATGAACTGTGGACCCGTAAACCTAGGTATGTGGACTGTGTACGAATATGAAAATAATATTTGGTCCAACAGTTAGATTATAAGCATTTTTTGCTTTTTTAAATTGATGAAAAACTACTTAGATTAAGCGCATTAAAATTAAGGAGAGGCGGCTTATGACGTCATAATTCAGAATAAACTGAATGGGATAGTGACGTCATGCGTGATTTTGACTCGATGTATCGCCGTTGTTTTTCGATTAATCAAAAGAAAATATATGTTTCGAATACTTTCTAGTAATGATGAGGTCAACTAGCTTATTGTCACACGAGACCGTGACAGACCATAGTGTAAATGCCGGGACAAGATCTTCTTTGATAATTTGCAAAAACTTAGCACAGAATCCCGACTGATGATCGCTTAATTTCGAGGACTTTCTCCGCCAGAAGACAGTCTGGGGCTTGTCATAAATCAACATTAACTTCGACAAAATCAATGTTATATCAACACACAAATGCCGAAGTAATAATCCAACACAAACACACACAGCAGATTTAATTAAATGCCCCACATTTTCTTAAAAGAGAATCTAATAACAGAAGTGGCGTAGTAACAAAAATAAAAATGAAAATACATTATTTCGTCGTAATATCATAATCTACCAACTTCCAATATCCTGTAATCCGATACAGTTATTATATTGAGTTAGTGTTATCCATTAATAATGAAGCAGTGGCCGCGGCCGGGGGGCGCTGGTGTCGCCATCTTACGGTAACTATGGGGGCTTTATCTTAATTGCCTATATCTTTGTACGAGGAAGATTTTTGGTCCAAAAAGGTCTATTTGCTGCGTAAGTAACGTTAACATGTTCTTCTAAAATAACATACTCACTTATATCAAAAACATTAAAAGCTTGTATCTTTATTGGTATTATTACCCCAGTGCTTCAGAAAGAGAGTAATGTGTTTCGAATGTAAACGACGTGATGGATTTTACCAATCCATTTTTGACTGGCCTGTTGGTCTAGTAGTTAGTGACCCTGACTGCTATGCCGGAGGTCTTGGGTTCGATTCCCACCCAGGACAAATGTTTGTGTGATGAGCACGATCATCAGATCAAAGGTTGTCTGTAAGAGATCGCTTTTAGCGATAAGGCCGCTCATTGTATCACCGCTTGTAGCTCTTAAAATTATGATTTGTAAGTATTAATGGTGTACAATAAAGAGTATTCTATTCTATTCTATTTGTTCTTTGTTTGGGATTATAGTATACAACTGTTCTGACAACTGTTCTATTCTAAAATAATACAAAAGTAGCGTCTGCATCGCGTTTGTACGTCCGTATTAAACTTACTAACTAATACAAATGTGTTTTGCTCAAATATCTGGAACGTAGGCCGCGCGACTTCGATACGAGAAAACAATGAAATATGACTACCGTTATTGTTTCAGCAAGTTTCACCCACTTCGAGTCTGTGTAGACGAGCCACTACCAGGACAAACCACACCACACGGCAGCAACAAAAATGTCGCCAGCATAGAAATCTAATATATCTATGGTCGCCAGGCATTGGCCAGTACGAAAACAATTATTATTACAGGTTGGATATAAACTTAGTGGCAGCCACAAAACCCGTGTATTTGCCACTATCTAGTTTTATTTTATTTTATTTTATTTATTAAGGGACAATAAACAGCTACAATATGTGTTTAAATAGAGTAATGATAAATAATACAGAATATTAACAATATTGAAGCCCACTACATTATCCGCATATTATCAGTTAAGTATATAATGAGTACCACTAGATAAAAAAAATAAACAAGAATAAAAATAATTACATCAATTATACAGGGTGGCAGGGACATCGACGCGCAAACGTCGTGAAAAGGTTGCACCTGATGCCATAAATGAAATTACGAAGGTCATTCATCTCGGAAATGGCTGGTTAAAAAAATATCGTACAGACTAGACCGCGCGCCGCCCGGTGCGGTGGCGTCCTTTGTGGCCGACAATAGAATGTTGGCATTAGGTAGAAAGCGAAAAGCGAAGGCACCTACTATGCTAGTGTTGACCTCGCATTTGAACTTTAGAAAAACAGCTGATCAGGTAGCCCTTTCCTGTTTTACTTTCATTGCTGGTTTAAGTGAAACAAGTGAATTTACAAAATCTCATTGGAATAGGTAAAAATAATGTTTATATACAGTTTACAGTAAAAAAAAATGCAAAAAAAAACGTAAAATTTAAGGAAAAGCCGACGAAAAATTTCAACGCAGGGGGGTCCAGAATCATGTACTGAATCCATGGTAAGCGGATGTGCGTCGATGTCCCTGCCACCCTGTATTTAGTTGCAGCAATAAGAGTTTCAAAACTTTTCTTCCTTTCTTCTAAATAGCTTTGCTTCTCTCCAAATGTTTTCCTTTACGTGGGTGCGAGTAAAACCAATTTAACTTGCATACACAAACAGCAAGACCCGCAGCAACTACTTGTAGGTCATAATAATATCCTGATGGAATTCTGTGGCTCAACTTTGCACTTGTACCATGACTATGATCATCGAATCTAAATATAGGTACTGTACGTTTGTGTTTTCTTAATTTTTTACCCGCCACATTTCTATCACACTGGTATGTGGCAGTACTGTAGCTCGTCTGTACAGGCCCTTAGTTCCCTGATATTGGATTCGTGCAATTGTTTTCGGCTGAAATACAAACTTAAGTTTTGTATTTAGAATTGCAGTTTGTGTAAATCAATTTGTTGATTGTTTGCGTTGATTGGGGAAATGAAACGGGCTTCGAGTTTTTGTTTATGGTTTGTTTATTGTTAATTTCATGTTGTTTTAGTTACCTTTTTTTAGCATCCCATGTAACAAAGTCTTTGCAGGAGAGTAAACACAGAAGTGTGCGGAATATTAACCTACTTACCTATAAAAAATATTCCACAACATTCACACAAAGCCGCAGTTCCGCAGATTTGCAGAGCTTATGTAATGGGTACTAAACAGCTGATAGACATACTCACCTATATATATTTCTAAATGCATACTATATTATAGATAAATTACACCCAAACACAGAACAAATGATCGTGCTCATCACACAAACATTTGACTTGGAGGGGAATCGAACACATGACCTCCGGCATAGCAGCCAGGGCCACCAACCACTAAACCAACAGGCCAGTCAGAAAAGCCTATGTGTTATTCATATTTTCATAAAGAAAAGCCCCATTAGACTTTTTAAAAGAAAGGTGAACTTTTTACGAAACGCACTTTAATTTTATTTACGTAACAGCAATAACCATCCGAAATCCATTACCTGGACGTGTAAAAGTCATCCCTGAACCCCGCTGAGAATGCAACGTATGCCAAACTCTGCCGACCTCCGATATTGGGGTCCTGCGGGACCCCGTCATATTCCCGATATTCAATAAGGCGAACTAACACGTTTTGCTGTCGGCCCGGACCTTTCAGAAATCCCTAGCGCATTACTATATAGCATCAATAGCTTCAGCCCATCCTGTCTCTAATATTACGAAGAATTCAAAAGGTCGCCATATTTGAATCAGAATACGTTTGCCAGTTCACCACGTACGTACTTTTGGGAAGCGGTTTACGTAATTTAGTTTTTTTTTTATTCGTTTCACGAAAGGACGGAGGCTTTTGAATTGTGTTGGTGATATCGAAGAATTTCATATTTTTTGTGAACGTTTACCACATACATACATACATACCTACGTTTGAAGTGTCGTGATGGGTTAGTGATAGTGATCTTGTCACTTATGCTCGCTATTGTGGATTCAAATCCAGGCGAGTAAGAATCAATGTGAGTTTTCGATTCACAATTACTTTTTGGATATCACTGACACATCGTTAAAGGAAAACATAATAGAAAGACCTTACTTAAGTCTGTGAAGTAGTGTTGAAACGCCTTCTCTATACGAGAAGAAACCTTTACCCAGAGGTGAGGCAATAATTGGCTAGTATGTAACAGCGAGTCTCGAAGGTTAATTTTTTCCCTAATCACTTTTCCGGGAAGGACTAAATGGACGTTAATGGCGTACCTACAATCTTCGCTAGAGTCAACACGTAATTTTCTCGACTTCTCTTCATCTTTATAATTTTCAGAAAGAAAAAACATTAATCTAAACAAAATTATCACATTCCGTTTTACGTTGGTATTTTAATAACTTGATGTCTACATTATTATGTTGCGAGCCGATGCCTTAATATTATTTTATGTTACACAAAATATGGTAAAAATAGGCTATCTCATGAAGAGTGAATTTGTGTCCAGCAGGAACTTTATAGAAAAGAATCTTTCTAAGAATGCGATACTAATCCAGGCAAGAGGCAAATACAGGCAAATCAGCATACATATCACATCTTCCATGCAGGTTTCTTTTAAAATTATACTTAAACTAGCTCTGTGCTTCGCGGTTCCACTTGCTCTTAAGAGTGGAATAGGTAGCTTTTAATTAACTTTTCTGAAACATTAGGCTATCAAATACAATAACACTATCACCAGTCCATCTTCCTAGTTCGGCGGGATGCGCTGATGCAGCTGCTGCAGGTACTGATAACTTCTAACTTCGAAAATTTAACTTCAATTTATCTTATTGGGAATTTAAATATTTTTGAGCCGTCTCCTAGGATTATTTTATATTTAGAATAGAATAGAATACTCTTTATTCTACACCATAAAAACTTACAAACGATGATTGAATGATGATGATGATTCAATGATGATTTTGATTATATTTAGTTACCTAAGTATATAATTTTAATATTATATATTAAGGGGAAAAGTGCCCAAAATATTGATCTTTTGTGCATTATCCTTCTTGATGAATTGATACCCCGATGATTTTTTTGTGGCTTTATAATTCTTTTAATTTACTGTTTGTTTTTTACTTGTACATAACAGACAAAAGAGTTTTTCATATTCGACTGGTAATTCCAGATATTAGCGAGACCAAACAAAAAACAAACTGAGTTTTATATACTTTCCATTTACTCACTTACTTTCCTTTTTTCTTTCTTCTTTACTTTTTTTTATTATTATTAGAATCAGAATCAGAATCATTTATTCGTAAACATAGGTGATAATTACAGACAAGATCTTAAAAATTAGGTAGTGCGCTATGTTTTGCCAATTGACATACAAATCATTTACAGAGAAAAAAAATATATATTAAATTAAAATATAAATTGGTCATAAAATCTTGCTAAACCTTCTTCTGCTATTCCACTAAAAAGTAAAACAACTAGAGTTATTGACTATGATAATATTGAAAAAATGCTTTCCCAAACAGATTTTCATCCCCTTCACAGTTCCCAAAACGTCAATGAAGCTACTAACTTCTTTATAAATACTCTTAATGTAATCATGCTACAAAACACGATCTTGAAAGTTGTGCCTTACCGCAAACGACTGCGAAAGCCTTGGATGACCCCGGGGCTATTAAGATGTCTCCGACACCGGGACAATCTGCACCTAAAATTGAAGAAAACTCCTGAAAATGAGGTTTTAATGGTGACATTTAAAAGGTATAGGAATTACTGCTCCATGCTGGTCAAAACTGCTAAATGTAGCTATGACAAAAAACTTATTAGTAACGCAGAAAACAATAATAAAAAGTTATGGGAAGCAATAAAATCGATCACAAGCACAACTAAACAAAAAACACATGCAGCAGATCTTTTATCTTCTTCTGACTGTAAACGCTCTGTGAATGAAGTCAATACCTATTTTGCGAGTATTGGACGCTGTCTTGCTGAAAATATAGCTGTGCCAACTACACCCTTACGACCTAAAAATTCCAATGACCACAATTCCTTTGTACTCCTCCACACTGATGATTCTGAGCTGGAAGTTTTAATAAACAAGCTTAGGACTGACTGTGCGGTGGGCTCTGATAGCGTGTCGGGTACGTTTCTCAAAAAATTTAAGCATATACTTATCCCACACCTGACGCTTCTATATAACCTGGCTTTCAGTACAGGAGTCTTTCCTGATGCTTTTAAGCTGGCTATCGTTCATCCGGTGCATAAAAGCGGCGACAGAGACAGACCTCATAATTACCGACCCATATCAATTCTTCCTACACTATCTAAGCTATTAGAGAGACTCATGAATAACAGGCTCGTTAAATATCTTGAACGTTATCATCTTTTGTCTCCTTGCCAATACGGTTTTCGTTCAGGAATTTCTACCAGTAATGCGGTACTTGATCTCACTAATGATATCGTTAGTCATTTGGATGACAAACAGTGTGTCTTGGGCGTCTTCTTAGACCTGGCGAAAGCCTTTGATACAATCTCAATTCCTGGACTCATTACTAAGCTTGAAAACATTGGCATCAGAGGCGATCAGCTCCTACTTTTTAAGAGCTATCTTACAGGAAGACGCCAATGTGTCAAAATTGGCGAATGGATGAGTGACGAACTCCCTATAACCTACGGTGTGCCACAGGGTAGTATCATTGGGCCGACCCTGTTTCTCATCTATATTGATGACCTCTGCCGTCAGGAGCTTTCAAATGGATCCATTTTTACTTACGCTGATGATACTGCCTTAATATTCTATGGGAACTCCTGGGAGTCGACTTTCCAACATGCACAACTAGGACTAGATACTGTAACTGACTGGTTAGCACGTAATCTACTTACCCTAAATGTAGACAAAACTAAATATCTTACCTTTTCCTTGTCTAAAGTTAGAAAACTTCCTGCATCCCGTTTTTCCGTGATTGCACATTCCTGTAATGCTGCACAATCTCCATGCAGGTGTGCTCGTTTAAGTCGCACAGATAATATTAAATATTTGGGTGTCCAGATAGATGACTCTTTATCGTTTTTTAACCATATAGATCTACTTACCTCCCGACTCCGTAAATTAATTTTTATTTTTAAGCAACTCCGCCATGTGGCTGATAAAGACGTGCTCAGACGAGTTTTTCTAGCCCTCTGCCAGTCAGTTGCCCAGTATTGTATAGTTGTTTGGGGTGGGTCAGCAAAAACGCATATGATAAAACTGGAACGTGCCCAAAGAGCGATCCTTAAAGTTGGCTGGTCCTTCCCTTATCAGTTTCCTACCACAGAACTATATAAATGCTGCAAGGTTCTTTCCATTCGAAAATTGTTTATTCTAAATTTAATCCTAACAGTCCACTCGCGCAGTACCTATAACCGTGAAAAGTTTAAATCACTGAGACGGAAGCATACAGTTTGTCAATCCGTCCCAACTCATTCGAGGTTAGCTCAAAGGTTCTTTAATTTCCTTGGTCCTTATGTTTACAACAGAGTGAATAAAACCCTACATATGTACGAAATGGCCAAATATAAATGTAAGAGTACAGTAACGAACTGGCTTCTTGATTTGGACTATGAAGATACAGAAAGTATTGTACAAATCATAAAATAAATTTAATTGCACACAAACACCCACACTGACGTGCACACGAACAAAAACACACAAACAAACACATTCATGCACAAACACACACATATACTTACACACTTACACGTTTACTTTACACTTCACATAAATATTTCCAAAATCTAACAAAATCATTAATACTACCTCTATTTCAAAAAAATATATATATATATTGTATTGTTACTAGTCTTTTAGATAATAGTGACTCATGTAAAGATGCCGCAAATGTGATAATGTTTAATAGGGTGAGCCTGGAGATCTGTCATACAGGTCCCGAACCTAGTTCAGACTCCAGCTCTCACAAAGGTTCTAGATTAAGGCAGAATTATACCATAGTGTTACAATGTACCTTTATGAGAGAAATAAACGATATTATTATTATTATTATTATTATTATTATAATATGAATATGCAAGTGAATAAAATTTCAATACTTAGTTATTTATAATCAATTTCATTTCATGTCGAGGTTTGTAGATTATGTGATTATTGTTTGTTTATTTATTATTGCTGATTGTTTAGACTTTATTAGTAATTATTATCAATATTCTCCAAATATGTGTGCCTACTAACATTAGTGCTTAAGTTGTGTACTCGTTACTAACAAATTGGATTGTATTATCTGTTTAATAAATATAATCATTATAATATAAGTATGGGGCACGTGCACGTATTATTTTATTTTAGTTTGTTCCAAATATTACATAGTAGTTAATACCGTCTCACTATAACATCTCCTCACAGACTATTTTCCGAGCCACTGATCGTGTTTATATACGAGACTATAACTCGTAATTATATGTTTTTGCTATAGAAGATGCTTGCCGAGATACCAAACACATTAAATGGACATCAAAGACCATACAAATAGATCAGAGGTTGCTATAAATCATTGCTTCCTTTGAACTGCGAGCTTCTTTGAATATAATGACTCGTAGTTATAAATCAATTACATAATTCGGTTCGTTAAAAAAGCAACCGACTTCAAAAAAAGGAGGAGGTTCTCAATTCGACGGTATGTTTTTTTTTTGTGTGTGTTTGTTACGCGATTACTCCGCCATTTATGGACCGATTTTGAAAATTCTTCTTTTATTTGATAGGGTATACTAACAGATTGGTCCCATTTGTATCAAAACTCATATCTGATGAGGGATCTTCGAGGAATTGAGGGAACTCCTAAAAAAATATAGGCACACACGCACCGATTTTAACATTTTTAGTAACAAATCAAGCATTTTCATTTAGGAAGTATCATTTGGTGAAGAAAGACTGACGAAGAAAACAGGCAACGGAACTCTTCAACGCATAACAGCAAATTATTCGCGATTGCTATAGTCAGATGTCTATGCTGAGCTTTTGTATTTCCACAACATAACATTACGCCATTCTAATTTAAAAGGGGCCCGGCAGAGATGTACAGATTAATGTTTAGATAGAACATCTTTAGCAATTGTTATCCTTCTTAAAAAAAACTAACTGGTGAAAAAGAACTCCAGTTTCGGAAGTTGGTGGCCAATAATGAACAAAACAAAACCACCAAAGCCACACCCCTACATACAAACTTACAAAACAAATGTTGCCTCTTTTTAATATTAGTAGGTATAGATGACACCATGCGCACTCGCAGAGATATGACGAAGCGTACAGCCTACCTATCTGATAGTCACCGTAACTTGAAGTCCACTCAAAGTGCAATATCAATTTGTTGTAAATTCTCAGTTGTCACTTGTCATCAAAGTTCGGTGTGCAACTAAGATAAGATAAGATAAGATATTTATTTGCTAAAACATGTGTTCACATACAAGAATAACAATAAACGTGCATGCAAGATAACAAAAAAAGAAAAGAGTCCAGACATGTTTGCCACATTTCATGGCGTGCAAATATTACAATTCTAATTTAAGTAACATGGAATTTATGATACGAATGTCTTATTAATGACAACTATAAAATAAAATAATTTGAATTTACATAAAACATTAGTCAAATAATATGATAATAATGATGTCAAAGTTACATCTATTTAAATAAAAGAAAGTCGTGTTAGTTACTTCGCTTATAACTCAAGAACGGCTGAACCGATTTAGCTGAAATTGGCAGGGAGGTAGTTTAGAGCCAGGAGAAGGACATAGGATACTTTTTATCCCGTTCGACATCATAAAAATAAATATCAAGAATATCGGTTGTCTCAAACATTTTTCAAACGCAGCGCCATCTTGGATGACATGACAGGAGTCAAACTTCCCAGTTCATTATCAGGTGACAATTTGAAATTGACAAGTCTTAAGCTAAACCCAAGAAGGTAAGGTTGTCAATTTATAATACGCACCTACGTTCTGAAATTTATTTTGTTACTAAACTTAGAGGTTTTATGTAGCATAAAAAAGTCTTATATTTCAGAAATCAATTTACGTAACTAGCAATAATGACAGAGACGAACTTTGATAATTCTTTGCAAATAGAACTTATTTTACTGTTAGGACTTTAATTAAAGTAGACCGGGAAAACTATAGGCATAAATTATTGTATGTAACATAGAGGCAATAGTTCAGATTAAAATTATGAATTTAGTATTTTTTAGTAAGGTAGTTAGGTTAGATAGTTGGGTTAGCTATAGGATAGGTATGCTCAGTTAGGTTAGGGTATATATACATGTTGTAATTTAAAAGTAGTAGTAGTTATTATTGGTTTGGATTTATTTGTTGTCGTCTTATTCAACGTATGTATGTCGGCGCAGGCAATCATTACAAAGTACACAAGCATCACACGTTTGAATATTGAACGTTAAACAACACCTGTGCATCGCGCCACCTGGTTTAATGCAAAACAACACGTGACTCATTCCCCTTCTTCTGAGACTGCACGTATAAAAGGCGTGTTCTCGAGTTCTCGAGCTCAGATGTGAGCGAGTCGCCGTACCAGACGGATCGCTCCTGCGTACCAACGCTCTGAGTTCATTTATTAATGATTTAAGTTTTGAGTTATTATTTTTTTATCTGAATTTAATTTTAATGAATTTAATTTATATTCTAAAAAAGTTCATATTTATTATTGGTTTAATTTAAATGGAATGAAGTTAATTGTTTACTTTTTATTGTAAATAATTTTAATGTGTTTTAATTTTAATTCATTTTAGAATATTAATAATTTAAAATTGTATTTATTAGAGAATATTGATTTTGCTCGCCGAATTATAATTAATTTATTTTTATTCACAAGTGTTTAAATCATGGTTCCTCCTCCAGTTTCTGAAATGGATCCAAGCGATCTAACATCAGAAGTCGGGACACCACGTGATGAACACCGCTCAGGTGACGTCATCCAGATTATGGCGAACACGTTTAAAACTACGATGAATGACATGTTGGCTCAATTGTCCTACGATCATCGAACTACGTTGGCGGAAATGATGAGTATTATGAAATCTAATGAAAACAAGCGGGTTCGTATTTCAGATGTTTACTTTCCAGAATTTGATCCTGATACTGGAACCGATGTCCGAGAATGGGTTGATCTAATTTCCCGAACACAAGCTGAATATGGGCTTCGGGATCATGAAGTACGCCTGAAAGCAGCTAGTGTGCTAAAAGGACGTGCTAAAACATGGTCTGATAGTAGTCTCCTCAGGACGACCACTTGGACAGAGATGCGTGACGATATGTTGCAGACCTTTGAGCCAGAATCAAGGTATTTTGCTGATGTATTACGTTACAGAAACTATACTCTTGACGATGCGGAAAATGTTCCAGATTTCATCTCAAATATTTGGAGAATGTTCAAAAGGATTATGAAACCCAATCCAACGGAACAAGATGCTGTTGAATTTGTGATTGGAAGTATTGGTGATGAGCGAATTCGCACGGAACTTCTAAACAGTAAGTCAAATTCTGTTCCAGAATTGATTGCTATAGCCAAGACCTTTCGTAAGCGAAAAAGTGCACCACCAAAAGAGAGTGAGAACCCCAAACGGGCACGTTTGGATTCAAGTCGAGAACGACCAAATGTTACATGTTACGTGTGTGGAAAAACCGGTCATTTTGCTCGAAATTGCTCAGTACGACGTTGGACGCCTTCTGCAACTGTTTCATCAGCGTCCTCTTCAGCAAAAGATGCTTCTACACAGCCTGTTAAAGAATGCTCTTATTGCAAAGGTACCCGGCACACTATCGAGACATGTTTTAAAAAGATTGCAGATGACCAACGTAGCAAGAAAATCAACCTTTGTCAGAGTAATGAAACTAAACCGTTCAACACTATGGTAATCCAAATTGGACAAAGCTCATTAGAGTGTATTTTTGATAGTGGAGCAGATTGTTCTTTGATTCGAGAATCTGTGGCATCATGCATACCAGGTCAGAGAAAGAACATGGCAAAATGTCTGAAAGGGATTGGTCCAGTTCCAATTTACTCTCATACTCAAATAAGAACTAATTGCAAAATTAATGAAATTTTAATCGAGATGGAGTTTAGTGTAGTCCTGGATCATCAGTTACCAGCTAAAGTTTTAATTGGTAAGGATCTTCTCATAATTCCAGGCATAACAGTAGAGCTGTCGATAAAAGGCACTATAGTTCGTCGCACGTCGGAAGAAGCTTGTATTCTTCAACATACAGAAGTAAGTTCAGTCGATATAGACACAGACCTTCATAGTGAAGACCACGAAGCCCTAATGAAAATTCTGAGCAAATATCAACATTCTTTTATTGAAGGTACTTGTTCAAACCGAGTTACTACCGGTGAACTTCACATCAGATTGAAGAACCCTAACAAAGTTGTGGAGCGGCGTCCTTATAGAATGGCCCCTGTTGAGAGGGAAAAGGTCAAGCAAATTACGCAAGATTTGTTGGATAACGGGATTATACGAGAAAGCAACTCTCCATTTGCAAGTCCAATAATACTAGTTAAAAAGAAAAACGGACAAGATCGCTTGTGCGTTGATTATCGTGAATTAAATGCTAATACAGTTCGTGATCACTACCCATTACCACTTATTTCAGATCAGCTAGACCAGCTTGCCGATGCAAAATATTTCTGTTGCCTTGACATGGCTGCTGGTTTCCATCAAATTCCTGTGGCCGAAGACTCTATTGAGAAAACTGCTTTTATTACTTCCGACGGGCAGTATGAATATTTAACGATGCCGTTTGGATTAACCAATGCTCCATCCGTATACCAAAGATGCATTAACAAGGCACTTGGCACATTAAGAGGAGAAGCAGCTCTTGTTTACATGGATGACGTTCTCGTGTCTGGAAAATCTGTTGCAGAAACTTTGGAGAGACTGGACTTGGTACTTCAGGCACTCAGCAATTCAGGATTTGCCATAAATCTGAAGAAATGCTCATTTATGAAGAGGAGCATACAATACTTGGGATACATCATATCAGATGGACAAGTAAGACCCGATCCGTGTAAGGTAGAAGCTTTAGCAAAGTCCCCTGTTCCAGAAAATGTCAAGCAAATTAGACAGTTTAACGGATTGGCCGGCTATTTTCGTCGTTTCGTACCTAATTTCTCCTCTGAGATGGCACCATTATACGAACTGACGAAAACTGAAACAAAATGGGAGTGGACTACAAGGCATGAAGCAGCAAGAATGAAAATAATTGACTATCTCACACGTGCGCCACTTCTCACCATCTTTCAAGAGGGTCTACCAATCGAACTTCACACAGACGCGAGTTCATTAGGATTTGGAGGAGTTTTAATACAAATTAAGGAAGAACGACCACATGTTATTGGATACTTCAGCCAAAGGACAACTAAAGCCGAATCCAATTATCATTCATATGAGTTGGAAACACTCGCTGTCGTAAGGTCAGTAAAACATTTTCGACACTTTTTATACGGCCGAAAATTTACAATTATTACAGACTGCAATGCTTTAAAAGCATCACGATACAAGCAGGAACTTCTACCACGTGTCCATCGCTGGTGGTCCTTTTTACAGAATTTCGACTTTGAGGTTGAATACCGTAAAGGAGAAAAACTGAAGCATGCAGACTTCTTTAGCAGAAACCCTGTAGTTCAGACCATCCTTAGTTTAACATCCGATAAAAATTGGTTAATAATGGAACAACACCGAGACCCCTATTTAAACCAAATATTAAAAAACATAAAGCAAGGCAACAACAAAGATACCAATTACCTAATCAAAGACGAAGTACTTTGCCAACGGATTAACCTAGATAGTGACAATACTAAAATTTTGAAGATAGTACCACAATCTTACCAATGGAGTATTATTAACCACTATCACGAAGCTCTCAAACATTTCGGATGGGAAAAAACGTTCCAAAAACTTAAAGAACATTTCTGGTTTGCGAAAATGAGTTCTAAAGTTCGCAGCTTCATAGACAACTGTGTAGTATGTAAAACTATGAAAGGATCCTCTGGTGCATCACAAATTGAACTGCATCCAATTAAAAAGGTAGCGGAACCATTTCATACTATTCACATAGACATTACGGGAAAACTAAGCGGACCATCGTCCGAAAAAGAATACGTTTTTGTAGCCGTTGATGCATTCTCCAAATTCGTGATTTTAAAGTATGCCACTAAAAAAAATCAAGACGCCGCCTTGCAGCATCTTAAAGAAGTAATATTTCTCTTTGGAGCACCAAAAAGGGTAATTGTTGATGGCGACGGTGCATTTGTATCTCAATATGAAAAATACTGCAAACAATTTGGGATTGAACTGCATCACACGGCTGCCTACACTAGCAGGGCTAACGGTCAAGCAGAAAGAGTAATGCGTGTCATCAAAGATGGCCTCACTATTATTAGTCATATTGAAAAAGAACACTGGGAATTTGCTCTTGGAGCCTTACAACTCGCTATTAACTGCACAATTTCAAAAGCAACTGGAAAGACACCAATTGAACTTCTAACAGGAAAAAATGGATGTGCCCCTCCTGAACTCATTTCAATTATTGACGAAGAAAATGAAAGAATTGAGCCAGAATCGTTAAGAAAAATTGTCTATGCAAGGTTGACCGAGCAGTCAAATAAATCTAAAGAAAGATTTGACAGCACTAAAGCAAAAGTAAAGAAGTTTGAAAAGGGACAATTTGTTTTAGTCAAGGAATCTGCCCGACTAGGGACCAAGTTAAGTCAAAAGTACGGGGGTCCTTATGAAGTTAAAAAGGTGTTGCCTAATGACCGTTACCAGGTTAAGAAGATAACAGGACGTGGACGACCCAGAAAAGTAGCCCATGAAAATCTACGAGCCGCTCCAGACTTCGGAAAACAAAATGAAACTGCCGCGTCGGCGGAGGAAGTGTTGGTGGACACTGAGGACGT
This sequence comes from Euplexia lucipara, assembly GCA_921972225.1. Taxonomy (NCBI): domain Eukaryota; kingdom Metazoa; phylum Arthropoda; class Insecta; order Lepidoptera; family Noctuidae; genus Euplexia; species Euplexia lucipara. The sequence goes on along the minus strand of OV179147.1, from coordinate 1,588,367 downwards.
GTTGATGAGCATAGAGGAAATCTCGATAGATTTGGAAACACCGAAATAATGTAACACTTGGTGAGTGACTTTTTATTATTATTTGTGTACGCCAGCGTGAAGGCTTGGTTGTTTCATTGTTATAAAAAAAGGCGACGATGGCATTTACACGATTATGAACGCCAGCGTGAAGGCTTGGTTTTTTTCATTGTTATAAAAAAGGCGACGATGCCAGATACACGATTGTGAACACCAGCGTGAAGGCTTGGTTGTTTCATTAATATAAAATAGGCGACGATGCCAAATTTATGGTCGTGAACACCAGCGTGAAGGCTTGGTTGTTTCATAATATTAATAATACAAAGAAGGCGACGATGCCAAACATAATTGTGAGCACCAACGACAAAACTTGATTGTCATAAACCGTGAGGAAACTTTAATGTTACAGAATTGACGCAGAGACGCGTCATGTGCAGTATGGCCGTGTCGGCGCAGGCAATCATTACAAAGTACACAAGCATCACACGTTTGAATATTGAACGTTAAACAACACCTGTGCATCGCGCCACCTGGTTTAATGCAAAACAACACGTGACTCATTCCCCTTCTTCTGAGACTGCACGTATAAAAGGCGTGTTCTCGAGTTCTCGAGCTCATGCTCACAACAAACTCCGCGACTGGTGTGAGCACAGAGGGAGCCACCGCTGCTGCCCGGCGCTCTGCGCTGTTGCGGTCGCGGCTGGCCACAACCCAGCAAGATGCCAAAGCCAGGCGCCCGTGGGTCTTTCGACCCCGGTGACGCCGGCCCAACCAACCGTCCGGCGCTGGACCGGACGATGTCGCTGCCGAATATCGGTGATACGTCGTCCGGTGCACCCCCGGCCGTGTACCAGGAGCGGAGGGAGCCTCAGCCGAGGGAGACCGCGTCGAGACGACGGGTGGCCGCTGACACGGCGGACGCTGCCGTCCCGCCGACGGCACCGGCGCCTGCGCGCGTTGCGCCGCAGCCGTCGTCGAGCCGTCAGCACGCAGTGCCCGTGCGCCCCCCGGCGTTCCGCCCGGTGCCCATTCAGGCTCCAGGGCCCGCACCCAACCCAACCCGTGCGCCTCATGCGCGCCACGCTGCGCCTGTTGCGCGCGCCCAAGCGCCCGTAACTCGCGCCTCCACGCCCGCTGCCCGCGCCCCTAACGTGCGCGCCCCAGCGCCCGCCCCGCGCACTTCTGCCCGCGAGCCAACACGTGCGGCTGCCGCGACGCCTGTGCGCCCCGCAGCTAGCGCTGCGCGAGCGCCCACGCGCCCCGCTGCGCAGCCCGCCCGCTCGGCCGCGCCCACTGCGGTCGCTGAGCGCACCCCAGCGCCTACCACCGCGCCCAAGCCTGCACCGCCTTTGAAGCGCACCCCAGTGCGCTCCCAACCGGTGCACACCGAGCCATCCCCGGCCCCCCCGCGCGCCTCGGCCTATGACTCGCCGGCGATGCTCTCCCCCTCATCCAGAGCGGGATCGAGCATGTCGCTGGCCTCCATGGGCTCGGGGCGCCAGGAGGCATACACCCCACGGTCGCCGTCGCCCCAGCTCGACTTCGAGTACGAGTTTGAGCTGGAGGCGCGGCCACAACGCCGCCGCCGAAGTTCCGACGATGCTGCCACGGAGGAGGCGAAGCGGTACTGTCTCGATCCGCCGCGCCCGCAGCGCGCGAGGGCGCCCCGCGACCGGGACGCTACCGCGTCGCCCACCTTCGCGGACGTGCTGCGCCGGACACCGACGCCCCCAACACCGACGCCGGGAGCTGCAGGGGTAAGTGATGCCCCACTTACTTCGTCTGCACCGCTCCCCCCCCCTGATGCCACCGTCGGCCAGGCTGGCAAGAAGCCGCCGACGGGGAAGAAGCTGCGCTACCCTCCGCTAATAGTGGAGAGGCTGCCAAACTGGGCCACCCACTTTAGGGCACTGACGGGACAACTGGGCCGGCCACCGAACGCCCGCCCCTATGGCGGGGGTTTCAGGTTCTCGCCCGAGTCCGAGGTCGAGTTCCGGCTGGTCCAGAGGTACCTGACAGACCTGGAAAAGAGGGAGGCCGTACCTTGGTTCGCCTACTCCCTACCGGCGGAGAAGAAATTTAAAGTCGCCATCAGGGGGATACCGGCTGACACCGACCCCACTGATATTGAGGAGGAACTCCGCCAGCTGGGATACCAGCCGGAGTACGTGCGCCACATCAAGGCGCGCCAAGGAAGACCCGGCTGTGTATTCCACGCCGTGCTTACCCGGACGCCAGATGCGCGTCGCATCTACGACACCACGACATTCATGAATATGCGTGGTGTCAAGATAGAAGCCTGGCGGAGCAAACGTGGGCCCGCCCAGTGCCACCGGTGCCAAAAGTTCCGGCACAGCTCGCACCAGTGCCACCGACCGCTCGCCTGTGTGAGATGTGGAGGGCCACACGCTGCACGGGACTGTCCCCGCCCGAGAGAGGAGCCGGCCACCTGCGTTAACTGCGGGGGCCCCCACCCGGTGTGCAACGTGAAGTGCCCCACATTCCAGACGGAGATCCAAAACAGGCGAGCGGGCACTGCCGCCATCACCGCCTCCAGCAAGCAGCAACAGCCGCCTGCCCCCAAACCCGATGTCGCAGCCACCGAAGAGGCCCAAGGCGCCTCACTGATGGCGGCAGCGAACGGGCCCACCACTCGAGGAGCGGGCACCTCCTCGCAGCGGCGGAGGAAGAGGAAGCAAGAGGCAAAGGCCAAAGGCAAGAAGCCAGCGCCAGCGCCTCAAGCGACCCAGGCAGTGATTCCACTGAACAGGACCGCGCCTGTCCCTGAAACGGGGGCGCAGACTGTGACCAAAGCCGGCAAACCTGTTGTCGGTACTAAGAAGCCACAAAGACAGCAAGCAGCCGCGAGTGCCGACACAGATGCCGGCGAGCTCGCCCCAGAGGCAGCCAGGAAGAAGCAGTTCACAACCTGCGCCATCCAACTCTTGATGGACCTGATGAAGGCCATCAGGCAGGGACAGGATCCGGAGCTGATCATCCTCGACGGTCTGACCGCTCTACTAGCCCTGTACAGTGGCCAGGCCGCCGAGGGGGACCCGCTAGAACGGCCGCGGCCTTAGGAACAAGGTCGCCCCACTCCGCCTCCTCCTCAATCAGTGAAGACTCCGACGTGATGCCTGATGTGGGACGCCTGCCCTGCGACTTGGACGCGGGCGCGGCGTCCCACCCCCACCGGATTGACGCCCGAGTAAGTCGTACCACCCAACACACGGCTTACTCACACATTAAGACTCCACTCCTACTCGCACCCGGTAATGTGACGCGTACTAAGTTAATATAGGCGTGTCACATAACCACACATACAATCGCCTCTTTTACATACACGTAAACTCACGCGTCGGACAGCTGGTGCGAGCTCGCTGTTTCGACGAAAAACACGGGCGGTGTTACACAACACAATACCGCCCACACACACACGACGGCGTCTTAGTCTGAAACGTGACCGGCTAGACCTGGAAGCGGGACGGACGGACGCCACTCACCTCTCTTTCCGCAGGAGCGCCCCAAGTCGACGCCTCTGTCGCTGGTCGTGCTCGCTGGGCCTCCCCCGGGTAACCGGGGGTCTCACCTGGCGGGTACCGACCGCCGAGGTGTCGTGAAGATATGGCACTTCACCGCGGCGCTGCTAGACAGCGTCGTGCGATGACAGCGCCATGGCGCACCTGCGGATAAACACATGCAACTACTCACAGGCGCGTTGTTTACAACGCGCCATCACGCTTCTAGCCCTGTGAGGCAGCCCAGTGACGGGTCCGTTTCAGCGGGCCAAGGTATAGCCTCTGCGATGGGGGGCTTATGCCCCGAGTTCGCTTGCCACGCCCCCTGACGGGGGCGTAGCGATTGCTTTACTCGAGCTCAGATGTGAGCGAGTCGCCGTACCAGACGGATCGCTCCTGCGTACCAACGCTCTGAGTTCATTTATTAATGATTTAAGTTTTGAGTTATTATTTTTTTATCTGAATTTAATTTTAATGAATTTAATTTATATTCTAAAAAAGTTCATATTTATTATTGGTTTAATTTAAATGGAATGAAGTTAATTGTTTACTTTTTATTGTAAATAATTTTAATGTGTTTTAATTTTAATTCATTTTAGAATATTAATAATTTAAAATTGTATTTATTAGAGAATATTGATTTTGCTCGCCGAATTATAATTAATTTATTTTTATTCACAAGTGTTTAAATCATGGTTCCTCCTCCAGTTTCTGAAATGGATCCAAGCGATCTAACATGTATATCTAATACAAAAAAATGATAAGAGTAATAAATTGACTCTAAGGCGCAACGAAGTTTGCCGGGACAGCTAGTTATTTAATAATTGGATGTCAGATGTCAGTATTAAAATAATGGGCATGTAACTATACGCCAGTTTTTTTATTTTTTTTATTCCACAATTTTCACACAACTCCATTTAGTCCCAAGTAAAGCTTAAGAGCTTGTGTTTTGGGTACTAAACAGCAAATAAACATACTTATATATTTCTAAATACATACATATTATAGATAAATTACACCCAGACACAGAACAAATGATCGTGCTCATCACACAAACATTTGTCCTGGGTGGGAATCGAACCCACGACCTCCGGCATAGCAGTCAGGGTCACTAACTACTAGACCAACAGGCCAGTCGAACTGTTAGTTAGTTAGTCTGTAACTGGCAATAAAAAGATAGCTCTGCTGGTCATCAAAATATCGTCCGAATAAGGCTACATAAACAACCCACCATTAAAGAAGACCACATCGTAATATCCATACGTAGTACACTTTAAGACGCTCTTTATTTAAATGACACCATAAAGAACAACTCCCTAATATCGGAACATCTGTCGCCAAAAAGAAAAGTTGGAATGTGAGTTTTTACGGCAACACCGCACTTTCCAATGTTTAGTACTAAAATGTTTTTGATTGTTTACTTCGAGACACCGTTTTTTATTATGATGACGTATTATGATACTCCTGTGTTCATAATAATAGCGTTAATGTGTTATACTGCTGTTTTTATGTGTGTTTTGCCATTACGTCTCGTCGATGTTCGGAAACAGTTGGGAGTTCTAAAGTCAAGTTTTAAAGTTTGATCATTACGTTCAACGCTCGCATTAGGAAGGTGGCGGATGAGCGTAAGCCCAGCGTAATTTACGTAAGTCTAAATGAGTCGCCGAAATCACAATACTTTCAGTTACTGATTTCGAACCCAGTTTTCTACAAGATCAGATGAGACATACAAAGAGCACCTTTTGAACGTAAAAAAGTAATTAAAATACTCCCCAAAAACGCCATCCTTTCTTTACTTTTTAGTGTTCTTACATATAATATTTTGTTGCCAAAACAAGAACCCTTCACATAGTTTACATCATAACCAAATTACTTTTATTAAAACCTCAACACCCTTTATCCATAATCAACAAATTGTTTAGCAAACAAAGTGCACAACAAGATTACGTCGCCATTTTGACGAACACAACAAACCGCTTGGCAACGCTAGTGATGGCGGAACTAAACAATGAGTCCACAAGATTTGCGCGGGAATTATTAATGTAAGGCCGCCATATTGGATTTAGTTGCACGTTGAACTTTTATGAGACTGGTAAAATTCTATTAAAAATAGTTAAGGAATTAAAATTGAGAACTGTTTGACTATGACTGTTTAAAGTCTACGAGTATAATTATGTATAAACCTTTTTACCTTTTACACCCACTTTATATTATGAAAATCGAACGACGTCAGAATGGTCTCATTCCACCTAAAAATGATACCAGTCTGTTAATGTACAGACGCCAGCACGTCAAGTTACCCCAATGTGTCAAATTTTCCCAATTGAATATGAACCTTAGTTCGTTTGACATAAAGTTGAAAAACGATCAAAGAAATTTGACACATTGGGGTAACTTGACGTGCTGGCGTCTGTACCTACCACTGTAGGGCAATGACCTCTTGATATGCAGAGAAGGCACGAGCATAGATCACCACGCCTGTTCACTGCGGGCTGGTGTTTTCAGACACTTCGCCAGATTACCTATTTTTCCTAGACCCACATCAGTGAATTTGTCCAGTATAAACTTAGAAAGGAATACTTATAAAAAAGGGTCATAGATTCAGGGGGTGTCAACCCACAAGGTGGACAGACGCTTTGGACGCCACTGGATTGCGCTGGATGTAAGAAGCTTCCACCGGCACCGGCAGCGAAATTTTCATTGCATCTAGTTTTAAGTATAATTGTAAATGTTATTATTATCAATATGTTCGACACAATACTGATTGTTCTGAATAAAGATAACTACTACTACTACCGGTCCTATTGAAAATCCATAGGGGATTCCTATGTTCGGCAGTGGATATCCTATGGCTGATATGATGGTGATGATAACAGAGTAAGAGGCGAGGCCAACACCTCTGGGTCGTCACAACTTTTCACTAGTACCCCTATAAAATGTTCTCTAGAAAGCCACTTGATCACACAACATTTAGGATTATTAACTATTTAATATCAAGTCTGCAATTAGCTATTATCCCCCTCAAGACTTCCTATTTAGAATACTGAGGATACTAGACTAATATTAATGTTGTCACAGTACGGTTAATGCTAATTAATATCTTCAGCTAATTTGAAGGCGCAGAATATGGAATATTAGTAGACAGACAAGGTATACGAGTCTGCGTAGTTGATTTAACTGAAAATCTCTTATGGCACCATTGTAAGTAGGTCCTACGTTATGTGTGTCCAACACACAAATCGCAAATAAATCAGATGCATTGCGATTCTGTAAAAATCACCGCGTGAAAACTGAGCGAAAAAAACTAAACTTACAATCCTAAGCATTAGTATGGAATGAAAGCTCAATTCGCCTTCATTTGACTAGTCACCCCGAAAAAACTTAAGTGGAGCTACTGTTAATGCCTACCATAGTATAAAATGATAGCTTGTTTCACCACACCACCACCGCCACCACCTCCACACCTACACCCATGTTTTCATGAGGTGATACTGCTGTTACCTTCTTATTTTCGACTTATGACTCCGCTTAAGGTAAATTTATTGGGAGAGAGAGACTGCGATATGATGATGATGTAAATTAATCTTCCTTACGTTGTAAAAGAACTAGGTAATTAAGCTTCTCTTTTACGCCACTTATAAGTACCTATTAAGCCACATTCACAATAGCTGCTAAAATACATATCAAGATACGAAAATACATCTTGAAGTACAATTTTTCCAAGATCTTTGACCATCTGACAGGATCAGACATCCATCTTATGTTCGCAAATCGGCTTATAGATAGCTACCAATTTCTGTCTACAGCAACAACCCAATCAGCAACAAATACAAAGAAAACATCGCCGAAAAATAACGAGCTAATCCAATGTCCTCCCCAAATCCCGACGGAAACAAAGATAAAAGATTAAATACGTAATATCCGCAATACATTTATGAATCTTTCGTACACAACAATAGAAAACATGATTGAACGGCGGGGATCGCTAGTTTGTGCGGTATTAATATAGAAAGTTCGCGACCAATATGGCAGTTTTCGTAGCGGGGCTAATAAAAGATAAAAGTTCTGGCTCAACTCGCTTCTAAGTCGCCTCGTATTAGTTGCAATGTTATTAATTTTATTAACATTATATTTGGGGGTGAGGGAGTTTGTTGCTGGTTTATTCATTGATATTTCCTCATCAAGTAATCATGCTTTGTTAATAATAATAATAATATAATATCTGTGGCCCTACTGTCAACATGACTGACGTGAAAATTTATTCCGATAATTTCTTATATTATAAATTACAAAACTATTCTATAAACCATTCAAAAATCTACTCAAAACGGATAAAATTATAAGCATATTTACTACAAACTGGACATGGCGAAATACAATACCCAAAATTCATAACAATGTACATTCAAGAAAATAAGAAATGCTGACAAGAAGTGGGGCACGCTTACAAAATGCACAACAAACATCTTCGGGTTCGTCGCTCAGCTCCGCCTCGCAGCTACCGGAACCTGCTCCAGACGTGGATCCAGTGACACCGGCTGCTGCAGTTGCGTCGAGCTCGAGCGACGAATATTTCTCACCGCCGACGACACCACCACCAGTCACTACGCGTCGTCGCGGAAGAGGCCGACCACCGGCCAGCTTAGGACTCCGAGGCCCTCCGGTCTCTGATAGGGTCCTCGCTCCCGGTGGAAGTGTGCAGCGCATGCGATGGACTCAATCCATCAATGAGAACGTCATGCGCTCATACTTTGGGGCTACAGAGGGGGGAAGTAACTTGACTGCGTACCGTGGTCGGATGCTCTCTCTGTTTCAGGTGCTTGAGCCAGCTGTCAGCGTGTCGGCACAACGACTGTCGGATCAGGTGCGGGTCATCCAACGTAACCGTATGTTGGATGATGCCGTACTTGCTAGACTACGCCTCGAATCACGGGACAGCCGTGTTACGTCTGCTTTGCCACCGGTCGTGGTACAACTACAACCCAGTGTTTTACCGCGACCTGACCGCGTCGGTGAAGGGGACGATGACGCGGCTGTATCCGTGAGTACCCAGTGTAACGTACGTTTGAGGAGCGCTTTGGAAGATGCTTTCCGGGTGTATCGTTCCACACCGCCCGAGCTTAGGCCACGTTTACCTCGTTTGCCCATGCACAAGAAAAACAAGGCGCTGGTGTGTGCTCTAGACTCAGAGCTGTCAAGTAGTTTTGACAGCAGCAAAGACTTAGCCGATACCCACTCAATCTTGTACTGTGCGGCTGCGGCAGCGTGTCGTGTAGCTAACGTTAGATTTCCCAACACGGAGAAAGCTACACGACCAGCTGTACCAGCCTGGCAGTGCAGGATTGAGCGTCGTATCGATGGGGCTAGAGCACTCATCGGCAAGCTTATCTGCTTCAGGGAGGGTAATACTCGCCCTAGAGTGATGCGCTTTGTGAGACGGGCATTCTCGGGTACTGATGTCAGTCCCCAAGACTATATGTTCCGTGTCACAGAGCGCATTGACTTCCTGAAGCAGAAAGTCTATGCATGGGCGAACCGTATTCGTCGGTATAAGAGACGGGTGGAGCGATACACTCAGAACCGCACATTTCGAAGCGATGAAAGGTGGGTGTATAGAAACTGGGAGCGACCGAATCTGGGTGTGACTGATACGCCTCTGCCGGATGATGACGCCATGTATTCCTTTTGGCGCAACATCTGGTCGGAGCCTGTTAGTCACACCGAGGGCGACTGGACTCGGGAGATCGAACGGGCGTGCGAACCATTACCAGAAATGGGAGCAATCATCATCAGCCCCCAAGATGTAGCACGTGCGGTCCGTCCGTTGCCTAACTGGAAATCTCCAGGGCCGGACGGACTGCACAATTTCTGGATTAAGTGGATGCAAAATTCGCACGCGCGTTTGGCATCCCAATTCCAGTCAGCATTAGAATCAGGATCGCTACCCCAGTTTCTTACAACAGGAATAACCCACCTGCTCCATAAAACAGGTAGTACTGCGGAACCCAAAAATTATAGACCGATCTCTTGCTTACCGACAGTCTATAAAGTTCTTACATCCATTTTGAGATCAAAAATTAATAACCATGTAGACAGCAACTCTATCATGTCTGTCTCTCAAAATGGATGTAGGAACGGGTCCCGCGGTACTAAGGAGCTACTCCTCATAGATATTGCCATTAGCCAACAGGTTCGTCGTTCCCGAAGGGATCTGTCGACATGTTGGATAGACTATAAGAAGGCCTATGATTCAGTGCCCCATACATGGCTCATGAGGGTGCTGGAGTTGTACAAAATAGATGCAACTCTGCGCACCTTCCTGTTGTCGTGTATGCGGCAATGGAGGACGGTCCTTCACTGTCTAGGATGTCGACAGATCCAGTCAAACAGCGAACCGATAAGGATCGAGCGAGGCATTTTCCAGGGTGACAGTCTCAGTCCGTTGTGGTTTTGTTTGGCCCTGAACCCTCTAAGCACACTGCTGGAGGGTTCAGGTCTAGGCTATAGGTTGAGAAGAGGTGGTCAAGCCATATCCCACCTGCTTTACATGGATGATCTGAAACTCTATGCCCCCAGCAACTTGCAACTGATGAAGCTACTAAAGGTAACAGAAACCTTTAGTAGCGCCATCAGAATGGATTTTGGTGTGGACAAATGTGCGGTCATGCATGTAAAGCGAGGGGAGATTTTGGAATCCGTAGGAACACATCTTTCGGATTCCACATGCCTTAGATCCCTCTCCTCAACTGAAACTTACAAATATTTGGGTATGTCGGAAGCGTTGGGTATCAATGCTGCCGACATGAAACAATTATTGAAGGAGCGCTTCTTCGGCCGCCTGAATAAAGTATTAACTAGTCTTTTATCGGGCGGCAACAAGGTGCGCGCCTTTAATGGTTGGGTCATGCCGGTTTTGATGTACTCTTTCGGCATACTCAAATGGACTCAGACTGAGATTGACGCCCTGGATAGGAGGGTCCGCACACTGTTGACTGCAAATCGGATGCATCACCCACGATCATCGGTGATGAGACTGTATATCCCGCGGAAGTGTGGAGGTCGAGGTTTCCTTAATGCCAAGACCCTACACAATCGCGAGGTATGCAGTCTCCGGGAATACTTCCTAGAAGCCGACGTGGGGATGCATCGGGATGTAGTCGCGGTGGACAAGGGCCTCACACCGCTCTCCTTGGCTAACGGGAACTGGCGCAAACCTGTAGTATTAGATACTTCTGACCGCATGGATGTATGGAAGAGCAAAGAGCTTCATGGACGCTTTTATCGGGCCCTACATGGTCCTGATGTAGACTTTTTAGCGTCCATATCCTGGTTACGATTCGGTGACCTCTTCGGGGAAACCGAAGGTTTTGTCTGTGCTATAATGGATGAAGTTATCATGACGAATAACTACCGGAAGTATATTGTGAAGGACGGTACGGTTGACATCTGTCGGGCATGCCACCGTCCCGGGGAATCAATCCGCCACATTATTTCTGGTTGTTCTCGTCTTGCTAACGGAGACTATCTGCACAGACACAACCTAGTAGCTAGGATTATCCACCAGCAACTTGCTCTTAAATACAGCCTTGTGGAATCGGAGGTACCGTACTATAGGTATGTGCCCGACCCAGTTCTCGAAAATGGCAATATCACGTTATACTGGGATCGATCTATCATCACTGACAGGACTATTATCGCGAATAAACCTGATATAGTGGTGATAGATCGATTGGAACGTCGCACGATGATTGTTGATATAACGGTCCCACATGACGAGAACCTCGTGAAGGCAGAGAAAGATAAACAACTTAAGTATCTTGATCTGGCTCGCGAGGTTGTCGACATGTGGGATGTGGATACAGCAGTCATCGTGCCGATAGTCGTGACGGCCAATGGCATAATAGCCAAGAGCCTCGACCAACACCTTAAGAGGCTCTCGTTAGGCAGCTGGATCAAGGGCTTGATCCAGAAGGCAGTACTCCTGGACACGGCGCGCATTGTTAGGCGTTTCCTCTCTCAGTAGCCCTGACCGCCGGTAGCTTGGACCCTGTTCCCGATACCGGTGGGCTACTATTTTTTTATATTTTTAAATGTTTTTTATTTTTGTATTTGAATATTTAAAAATATAATTTATATGTAAGATAGTGAAATAAAGAATATAATAATGATTTATTTTTAACCACAATATAGGTACATTAGTCAGGTATCAATACAAACTACATAACAGAAATAATTATACTGTGGGAGACTGGTGCCTAAGCTAGACCGTAAGGTCTGTGTTTCAGGACACCAGGTCTCCACCCCTTGGAAAATGCTTACATTCCAATATTATGCACAAAGCAATCATTCATGCGATAAGAATTTACAACTAAACATGTTATTACAAAAGCATAAGCTTTTTACATTAAAGATAAAAAAAGGAAAAAAAAAACAAAAGCAAAATAATAATTACTTAAATAATTGTTAGTTAATCGGTTAACAAAGCTGGCTAGTGTTGCTTTAAAGCAAGTTCCCTAGCAAGTTAATAACCTTATCCTAACTGTTTATATTACTGTAAGTCCCTATTATTCGAAAGCCTATATTATTATCTGATAACAAAGCATCAAGAAAATTTTTACACTTCTCCTTTAAAAAGCAATCAGTCGGTTCACATTTAAGGTAAAGGCATGTTAAAACATTCACACGAAGTTGACAGATTTGTCTTAGAGTTGAATTGTTGATTTCCATCAATACACTTTATCTTACTTGACTTTCTCAGTTTTTTATGATGTATTTCTGTTATGTAAGATGCTTGTGACTTTATTATGAAAATTGAAGCTACTCTTACCGATGGCGATCCGCGTATGGTGACCATTTAAAGATTAAAGATTATAGATACCGGGCAACTCCACGTCAAAGCGCGTATTTTGCGTTTGGGCTATAATCTACCACGCAGGCCCAGTGCGAATTGGTAGATGTCACATGTCTTCGAATTTTTGGTTCTAGGACATGCCGGTTTCCTCACAATGTTTTCCTTCACCGTTTTTGAGAGCAGTGTTAATGAAATAAATTACACAAAGTAACGCGCCTGCCTGGGTTCGAAGTTTCGAACCCACGATTTACTGTTCGTAAGTCCGGGCCGCCACCACTGGGCCACCGCTGCTCTCAATGGTGACCATTCATTACATTTCTGACTCCATGTGCCTTGGAAAGCACATCAGTTAAGCAATTGGTCTCAGCTGCCATTCGTTGGCCTCATTAGGGGTAAAGCCCGAAACCCTGACAATCAGTCTTACCAAAGTTACATACTTTTCCAAAAACAAAGCCAAGGTGATCTATTTAATGAAAGAGAATAATCTTTATTGTATTCCATAAAACACGTAATAATTATAGTAATAACTAAAAGAGCTGCAATACGGCCTTTGGACTTTGTTTTTAGTAATTTTTAGTAATGTAAAGTACTAGCTTCTGCCCGCAACTTCGTCCGCGTGGAATAGATACTTTGCGCTAACGCGGAACCCGCGACTTCATTTACGTAGAAGATAAAAATATTTTAAATAATACGTACGCTAAGGAGTATAGGCATGTTTTAAATGTTCTGAACTCCTTAGCGTAGAAGGTTAGCCACTCCTAGCTGATGCCCGCGGCTTCGTCCACATGGAGTTCCCGCCCAACTCGGTGTCAGGCATGCAAAAATGTACACAAAAACTTGACAAATTATAAATACCTTGAGCTTCCTTGAAAACCACTCAATCCATTAGTGAAAACCGCATCGGGGCGTAGTAATTTTTGAGTTTATCGCGAACGAACAGACAGACGACCGCGACGCAAGCGACGGATCCAGTGTTGTGGGCACTGTGGGCATAGGTACCCACAAACCTACAGATTTTTACAAACTCAGAGGATTCTTTTGTAATCACGACATTATATTGGTAATTTACGAGTATCATGTGAGGACCGATCACGAACCAAAATGGTGTTTTGAGAATATAACGACACTAATATTGGTGGACATGTCCAGATAGTAGAGGCATTACTCAGTAATCGTAGAGCTCAACTCGGAACCTAAGGAACCTAACAACTCGACCGACAATACTGAATTGTAAATCGATATTAAATGCTTCAAAATCGTTCTAGACAAGGGACGTAAAGTGCAGCTATAAAAAAGCTGCGCCTTTAATACAAGTGGAACTATAAAGAGGAAATGCAAGCGATGGAAAGGTCCTCATTAACAGTCCAATGGTTCGAATAAATTCTACAAAATAGACCGAAGCTATAGCATAAAGAGAAGCGTTTATGAAGGAAACTTTGTTTCGAGGCTTAACGTCTTGTTAGACAACGCATTAAACAGACGTTCCAAAGTCTTTCTGTTTGCAGATTAAGCAGACTTCATTTGCACCGTTTTGTTTTAGTTTCCGTAAGTTCTTTTACTGTTAGTTGGCATACATGGTATTTAACGTTGTAAGAATGTTTGTACAATTGCGTTTAATGCTTTGTAATCTTGTTATGTCGTTTGAAAAGTTCGTAAGTTTGAACGAAAGTCATGATTGGATTTGAAAAAATATTTGTATTAGGCCTGGTATCCACCAAAGCGGAGAGGAGTGGAGATCTGTCGTACAACCAATCAGCTTGCGTCATTTTGACAGCTCAGTGCTTAGGTTCAGCACAATACAATATCCTATTTGTTAACTACGAGACATCTCCTCTCGTCTCCGCTTTAGTGGATACCGGGCCTTAGTCTTTAAGGCTATAAGCTATCTACCATCACGCTTTAACCTTTAGAAGCGAGTGAAACTGCGGGGCCCAGCTAGTTTAACGATAAGCCTAAGTTTTTTGCTGACTACACAAAATCCTCTGGCGTGCAATCTGCAAAACAAGCCGGTCTCTCGTCCTCGTACCCGAGCGAGAAACTTTGATTAAATTATCTGTTTATGTACAAAAATACCTGAGTCCCTTATCCCTCCTACAACCTGTAGTAATAAAATCTGCCGATACACGTACTTCTTCATATTCTAATCATAATAAAGCGTACGGCGCGCGGACGCCGGCCGTTATCAGTGCGGTACAATCGTGCCCACTCTAAGTGGTTATCGAATAGCTCCCAGCGACCTTTCTGGATTAGGGGGCGGAATAGATTCCCCGGAACAGCGGCCATTGTGTTTCGTTACCGATCTGTGTTATTCCGGGCCGTATACGGACGACCGAAACGGGAATTCGGTCGTAATGCGTAGTGGTTATATCGGTACACCACGTCCAGGGGACTCCGTGGTTTTTCAATTTGTCGGCTTGGATTTGTGCTCTGTTGCGTCGGCTTAAGATGCTTTTGTATGGCCTATGTTATGGTGTGGTGTAGCCATCCGTTTCCCAGTTGGGATGAGGGGCGAGATAAAACGAGTGTGTCGAGAGGACTCAAAGGAAGTGGTGTTGATGAAATCACTCATTGCTGCCTTTATTTTTTAATAGTTACTTGCCGGGCCTTTTATTCTGGTTTTCTTTTACATTTCTGTTTGAACTTTTTGACCAAGGAACTTAGTAGGTAACTCACAAGCTGTGTTGTAATAAGTTTTGTTCAATCTCAAATTCTTGCGGTCGTATGCTCAAAGACTGCACGTACGCGAGGTCTGGGGTTCGATTTGTAGTCTAAGTTAAGTGTTATTCAATGTTGCCATACATTTTTTTTCAATAGCAGCCTGAAGTCTTCCTGCCCGGTTGATAGCATTATGCTCACCCATTTTATTATTATTTATTTATTATTGACAATACTACAATTTCCTTAATATTAACAAGGCACAAAATTAGACCTTCGGGGTCTGTCTTAGCTTGCCATGGCCTGGTATTTGATCTATTTACAGTTAAATTAAAGTCGTGTCCTATGTGGCGGTATGTAAATGTTACTAAGGATGCATCTGTGCGTAACCCTTCAGGAAATACAAACATAATTTTGCTGTAAATTGTCAGAAGCACGACCATTTAAGGGCTCATAGAGTTTATGAGCACTACAAAAATTATACCGACAAACAAATTCCGCATCTAAGCAACTTCTGCCAGACATCTTACTGTCTTAATTTCGAATAATTTAGAGACAATTTGCAAGGCCGAAATTGTCTCAACAACAACTCCGGCCCGGAGGCTCTATTACACAAAGTTATTTTGGTAATGTTACAGCGCACATCGCTTGAGCTGTCCAGCTTAAATTCTATTTAGGTTTAACCTAAAGATAATTCTAGGTACGGCTTCCGAGGTAGGTTTAATAGATGTCCTCTTATTGTTTATAATATTTAATACTGTTTCATTAGGGCATAGAGCACACGAGCATAGCCATCCTATTATGGAATATCTTCATAAGAAAATATTTTCTCCGTTAATACTTTTAGAGCGCGATTTTTCAGTAGTCGATCAGTTCATAGTCCGAAGTCCATTATGTCGTTGTACTTATTTTTTACTAGCTTCTGCCCGCGACTTCGTACGCGGATCCTGTTGCTTATGCCAGCGACAACGGGGTCGTCAAAATCGAAGATCTGAAACGTCTGACGTCGAATTGTAAAAGCCCGGGGACGGCAAAACAATGGAATGCGCGAGACGATCCAAGACGTTCCAGATTTTTTATTTTTGTTGGTCAACAGGAAATGCCTATCAGACCAAACAACGTTTGCTAAGATGTCATTCCTATGTGAGTTATGGTGTAGCTGGGCTCTTGGAGTTCCACAACAGGTGTTCCAGATCTTCGATATTTATACGTCAACAGCGAGTGCTCATAAGGCTGAACAACTCTTGCTAAGACGTCATTCCTATATATGTTATAGTGTAGCTGGGCACTTGAAATTTCACATCAGGTGTTCCGGATCTTCAAATTTATTGTCTCAGCAGAAAATGCTCATCACGTGAAACAATTTTTGCTATGGTACCATTTTTGTATCTCCTATAGTTTAGCTGGTCTGTTGCGGTTCTGCATCAGGTGTTCCGGATCTTCAAATTTATTCTCTCAGCAAAAAATGCTCATCACGTGGAACAATTTTTGCTATGGTACCATTTTTGTATCTCCTGTAGTTTAGCTGGTCTGTTGCGGTTCTGCATCAGGTGTTCCGGATCTTCAAATTTATTCTCTCAGCAGAAAATGCTCATCACGTGAAACAATTTTTGCTATGGTACCATTTTTGTATCTCCTATAGTTTAGCTGGTCTGTTGCGGTTCTGCATCAGGTGTTCCAGTTTCCAGGATAAATTATAGCCTATGTGTTGACCAGACTTAATATCTATACAACAAAAAAAAAATCATTCAAATCCGTCCAGTAGTTCCGAAGATTAGCGCGTGCAAACAAACAGACAAACAGACAAACAGACAAACAGACAAACAGACAGACTTTTTTTTTGGATTCGTGCTCTATTACTGTTTCTAAACCCCCCTCAATTATTATTTTTTAAATATATTCAATGTACAGACACAGTTTTTTTACAGTCTTATTATATGTATAGATTTAAATAAATCAGAATCAAAATCAAAAGTCTTTATTCAAACTAGGCTGAGTGAGTTAAAACGAATGTTCCCAACAAAGTTCCCAACGAGTCACACTGTAACCTGTAACGGTGTGACTCGTTGGGATTTTTTTTCCCAACCAGTCACACTGTTACTCGTTGGGATAACTTTTTAAAGTTCGTTCCCAACGAGTCACGCTGTTACTCGATGGGGCAACTTTTGGGACTGGATACCCGGAACGCAACTATTTAGATTAGGTTAATTTCTCCTTTTAGAAAATGGGTAGGTTAGGTTAGGTTAAACAGTGACTTCCTACGCACGAGCCGAGCGAAGCAACAAACGATTAAAAATTTCAAATCGCTTACCCTTCACCACTTCCGTGTGTTTTCCCTGGGAAGACCAGTACATGGTGGACATCCCACCCATAGTTTAGTACACGCTTTGGGAACACATTCATTGTGCGTCCAGCTAAGGAGTGGAATTTCCTGCCGGAGTCGGTGTTTCCTGATAGCTACAACCTAGGGTTCTTTAAGTCAAGAGTGAATAAGTCACTTCTAGAATAGCGTTCTACATCGTCGACCAGATCATCGCTTACTATCAGGTGATACAGTGATCAAACGCGTGCCTATCAATAATAACAAAAAGAAATGGCAGAACAAACTCCCCGGCAACGGCAATAAATAATCCGCGACCAAAACCAGGGTGATTAATGCACTATTATGAACGAAGGAGTCATAAATACGTCGGCTTAGCATCGTGGCTAGCATCCAGCTTGGAATTTCTCCTTTCCCATATAAAACACGTTTTAAAATACTCCACGTATGAATAATGAGTTGCAGATTAGCCGCTTTTAAAATATTGTTTAGGGCCACACCTTTATACTGCTACAATTTCCTTGATAAAGAAAAATTCCGAATTACAAGAAAACACACAAGTATGTGTTAGTAAAAATAAACTTGTGAAGTGCGAGTCGGATTGATATGACACACGAAGTGTTTTGTAACTTTTGTACCATCTTAGCATCTTTGACTGGCCTATTGGTCTAGTAGTTAGTGACCCGGACTGCTATGCCGGAGGTCGTGGGTTCGATTCCCACTCAGGACAAATGTTTGTGTGTTGTGCACGATTATTTGTTCTGTGTCTGGGTGTAATTTATCTATAATATGTATGTATTTAGAAATATGTATAAGTATGTTTATCAGTTGTTTAGTACCCATAACCCATAACACAAGCTCTCAAGCTTAGCTTGGGACTAAATGGCGTTATGTAAAAAGTTGTGCAATATTTATTCGAGCCTTCTCTGTATGAGAAGAGGCCTTTGCCCTGCAGTGGGACAGTAACAGGCTGGTATTATTATTATTTATTTTATTTATTGATTTTTCTTACAAGAGTAGGTACGATTTCTTATTTTATTTAATTGTACAAATAATAAGTAATAAGAAGATTGAATTGGACCGCACTATTGCATTGAAAAATTCGTAAGGTTAGTTGCTAGGAAGATTACGATACTTAAATAAATAATAAAAAAGATAAGATAGATTTTTCTTCTTTTGTTTTTGTTTTTTATTTACGTGAGCCTTTTGTGCCATTTTTTTATCTTTTTTCTGAAAAAACTCATTTCTTCAACTTATATTGATTACTTGTTGTTGTAGTGGGAAAAGAAATACATAGTTAAAAAGATTGCACCTGTCTACCTCTTAATTTTCACGATAAGAAGAAGAAGCCTACGGATAGACAGACGGACAGACATCAGAGGGTTAGTAGTAAAGTTTTGTTGGTCTTTCGGTAGGTACAGATCCCAAAAATAGACTTAAAATACTCTTTTTTGGTTGATAAAAGTATATTTCAAAATACTGAGCTAGAAATGACCACCGTAATATTATTGAGCTTTTCTTTTTTTAGTTTTGTTTTTATAAAATAAATGAAAAGTCGTCTTGTTGCGTTGGCCTAGCGGTTATTGCCTGGGCTCTGATGGTGGGATCAAATTCACATTCTTATTTGAATGACTTGGTATCGACTCCATCTTTTTTTTTGACATCAAAGACTAGAATTCTAGGAACTTCAAGAATAGTTGAGATATTCATAAAGAGAAAAAAACAGGTTCGAATTCAGGCAAGTGCCAATGTGACTCGTTCAATTCAAAATATACTTTATAGAGGACACGGTCTAAAATGGGCTATTATTCCGAAGAAAGAACACCAATGTGATTCACCTTCATAGAAAAAAAAAAAAAAAAAAGATCTTTAAAGATTATTATTTAAGAAGCTACTTGATCGTGACTAAATAAGTTTTTTTCAATCAACTGTTTTTAAAAAATACTGAATGGATACATTGGCATATGAGAGTAATACAAAATCTAGTAAGCGGGTGAAGCGCTGTACTCCTATAAAGGCTACTGAGTAGCCTGTGCTTAGGAGAGACAGTTATTCATTAGTTAGTTATTCATTAGGTACTTGTTGATTTTGATTCTTATTTGTGGATAATCATAAAGAGGCCTGTCTGTAGCTATTCTCATAGAAATTACAACATTGATAATAGTTTGACGGAAAACTGGCGTCAGATCTTTAAACGCTGAAAGTTATAGCACGGTAATATCCTTTTTGGCATAGTCAGGTAAAAATAGTCGTATTGAATTTCCTAGTTTCCCAACTATGTCTGAGTCGCAGGTTGGTATCCGTAGTAATAAATAGCCGATTGAAATTTTTAACCGGTTCCACAAAAAGACGATTCTTATTTCAGACCGTGTGTGTTTCGGCGGGATTAAACGGCATCCCAAATACTCTACCTTGTTTTTAGAAGTCCGGTTTGATTCCATTTTTAGTTTTCCATACCTATATACGTTGATGTTCAAATGCAAGGAGCGTGTGACAAAAATAATAGCCGCAGGGGTCAATGAAAGGTTAAGCTACGTTTGCTGAGCTCGGTCCGTAGATGGGTGCCCATTCATAACGTTACAAGATCCCTTCGTATGTGGATAGTACGATATTTGACTATCGATACAAGTAGACGGAATTCTAAAAGTCTGACAATCAGTGTAACCAAAGGGTTTCTTGTTACGGGGTTGTAGATGTCAAATAGGCAGTAACTCCGTGTTAAACAGTTAACTGGACCATTCCAGATCATCTAAACGATTTAAAGGCCCATTTACACATACACACATTAAAAACACCAAGTAAAATAAGTCCAACCATTTAGAAGGAGTTCAGAGACATACACACGCACAGAAGAATTATATCCAAATACAAACGTAGGTACATCCTACTTCCTTCTTCCTAGTAATATTATAAACGCGAAAGTTTGAGAGGATGGATGGATGGATGGATGTTTGTTACTCTTCCACTTAAAAACTACGGAATGGATTATTTTTTTTTTAAATATTACAAAGTAGTGCTTGACTGCAATCCCACCTGATGGTAAATAAGCACTATAAGCATCAACACTACTTTCTTAGTGCACTAAAATTAATAAAATAAAGTAAGTACATATTCTAAAGAGTTGGCGCAGAGGCTGAGCAAGTGGCGGCAGCATTGTGTCATAATTAATTATACAATTATTACTTTAAGTACCTACTGGTAGTCATTCTGGGTTTAGAAATTAAATCTTTGCAAACGCACTCACTATTAACACAGGAAAAAATCAAAGTCAAAGTCAAACCATTTATTTCAATTAGGCTCCTATAAGGCACTTTTGAACGTCGAACAAAAAGTAACTTTAAAAAATGATTCTAGTTGCCCCTTCCAAAAAGTAGATTTGTATGGAGAAGAATGGGCAAGAAACTCCATACTTACTCTTTTAAAATCGATTTTACAATATTTTGTTTACATCAATAAGATTATATGTGAGGACGATGCACCTAATCCTAAACAATGTTTTTAAAGAAAAAAGTTAAGCGAGAGTCACGGGCAACAGTTAGTGTTCCATTCTGGGAGTCCTCGCTCCACGTGTATTGCCAAATCCCCAAGCACAATCTTACTCCAACCAAGAAACAACAAACCCAAAAAATCACCGCACAAATAATAATAAACATCCGTTGTCCAGCAAACGGACACAATTCGCCCCGGGGGACGAATAAAAATAATATACAGGGGATAGGTTTAATCCTGTATGATAAATGGGGGTTAACAGCGGCGCGGGCGCGTGTGTGGACACAGCACTATCGATGCCGCGTTAATTAAAATGCTCTAGTTTTGGGATCGTAATGTGATATCGTTCCCTTGTGTCACTACTATTATTATGTGGGTATTCACTGTTGACTACTTATGTTATAGGTTACACATTGCATCCTGTTTCGAGTTGAGCTCACGATTACTGACAAATTCGAGACTATATTCATCAAACGTGCACAAATCTAAAATACAGGGGGTCGAGTCTGCAATTGCAATCGTGTCTCAATGACCGGTCAATGATTGATTTTTGACGTATGACGTCAAACTTATGACACATTTCCCATACAAAAACTGTCAAAGTTGTCAAATATTCGATCAATGACCGGTCATTGAGACACGATTGCAATAGCAGACTCGAGGCCCTGGTTGGTTGTGGCTTGGTAAATGTACTTAATACTTTTTTTAGCAAGCACGGTGATCCATTCTCTTATCTTCTCTATAAGAAAAGAAGTAGGTGTTTGCCCAGCAGTGGGATAATTGTAGGCTGGTATTAATTTCTTTACTCCATTAGTAGGTAGTAGATAGTGTTACGTTTCATACCTAAGTAATTTCTTTCTTATTAGAGACTAGCTTCTGCCCGCGACTTCGTACGCGGATCCTGTTGCTTATGCCAGCGACAACGGGGTCGTCAAAATCGAAGATCTGAAACATATGATGTCGAATTCTATAAGCCCGGGGACGGGAAATCAATGGGATGCGCGAGACGATTCAAGATGTTCCAGTTTTTTTATTTTTGTTGGTCAACAGGAAATGCCATCAGACTTAACAACTTTTGCTAAGACGCCATTTCTATTATGTATATGTTATATTGTCTCTGGGCTTTGGAGTTCCCATACAGGTGCTCCAGATCTTCAAATTTAGTCTCACAGCAGAAAACACTCTTCACGTGGAATAGTTTTTGCAATGGCACCATTTTTATATCTCTTTTACTTTAGGTGTTCCATTTTCCAAAATAAATTATAGCCTATAATATGTTGCGTGACGTTCATGATCAGCGGTCAGTCGCGCATCTCCTTCCCCCACTTATCTCTAGAGTCGATGCGTATATACGCTGAAAACTCAAGCGTCATGCTTTTTCCGTGAACGTCTCCAACTCGCGAGACAGTGCATGATGTTCACGATCAGCGGTCAGTCGCGCACATATTCTTCACTGGTCTCTAGAGACCTGGATGTAGATGCGTAAATACGCTGAGAATGCAGGCATGCTTCGCGATCCCAAGAAGTTTCCACGGAGCGAGTTGCAGCCTCATGTTCTCGAACAGCATCAAGTCTCTCCTAACGCTCTTCGGTAGATTGTTGGGATCTTATGGTCTTTAATCATTTAGCACCTTTGGAACATTGGGAAAAATTTGACCTCTTTCTAGGCATGGTTATAGTTTTATTGTGATGATACCTGATCAATTAAAATCTAAGTGGCTGGCTCCCCTGCGTTACCGGGTAAGCTACCGTGTAACGAAGTTAAATGGAAAAGGAAATTAAACACTCAAATAACATAAGCCCGAAGGCATACGATAAAAAAATGGGAGTTTTAGCCAGTAGAGTCTGATTTTCAACGATATACCATCGTCATCGAAAATTAGTCCTGAACTGTTCCCGCCTTCACCGCGTAGTACCTCCTACTTATGTTATTTTATAATTATGCAATGAAATTAGTGATAGTTTTAATTTCTATATCAAATGTTTCTGATCTTCGATTTTTATAAGTCAACAGGAAATGCCTATCAGACCGAACAACTTTTGCTAAGACGTCATTCCTATTTGTGTTATGGTGTAGCTGGGCTCTTGGAGTTCCACAACAGGTGTTCCAGATCTTCGATTTTTATACGTCAACAGCGAGTGCTCATAAGGCTGAACAACTCTTGCTAAGACGTCATTCCAATATATGTTATAGTGTAGCTGGGCTCTTGAAGTTCCACATCAGGTATTTCGGATCTTCAAATTTATTCTCTCAGCAGAAAATGCTCACAACGTGGAACAATTTTTGCTATGGTACCATTTTTGTATCTCCTATAGTTTAGATGGTCTGTTGCGGTTCTGCATCAGGTGTTCCGGATCTTCAAATTTATTCTCTCAGCAGAAAATGCTCATCACGTGGAACAATTTTTGCTATGGTACCATTTTTGTATCTCCTATAGTTTAGCTGGTCTGTTGCGGTTCTGCATCAGGTGTTCCGGATCTTCAAATTTATTCTCTCAGCAGAAAATGCTCATCACGTGGAACAATTTTTGCTATGGGGCCATTTTTGTATCGCCTATAGTTTAGCTGGTCTGTTGCGGTTCTGCATCAGGTGTTCCGGATCTTCAAATTTATTCTCTCAGCAGAAAATGCTCATCACGTGGAACAATTTTTGCTACGGGACCATTTTTGTATCGCCTATAGTTTAGCTGGTCTGTTGCGGTTCTGCATCAGGTGTTCCAGTTTCCAAGATAAATTATAGCCTATGTGTTGACCAGACTTAATATCTATACAACAAAAAAAAATCATTCAAATCCGTCCAGTAGTTCCGAAGATTAGCGTGTGCAAACAAACAGACAAACAGACAAACAGACAAACAGACAAACAGACAAACAGACAAACAGACAGACTTTTTTTTTTGGATTCGTGCTCTATTACTGTTTCTAAACCCCCCTCAATCATTATTTTTTAAATATATTCAATGTACAGACACAGTTTTTTTACAGTCTTATTATATGTAATATAGATAAATCTACTGTTTCTGAGGTTAACATTTTCGTTCGATAACTACTTTTTTTTATTTATTTACCCTAGTCATATAACAAAAAAACTTATTACCTACTTAGAGGATAAACGAAATAAAATATTACGTACACCGGTGCGCTAAACCTATTTCAGATCCCAGCCATAAACTCCTCAAAAACATTAAATAATTTTACAACGCTGTAAAATTACGCAAAACTTAGGCATTAACCAATTCCCACGTCACCACTATCTCCACTAACAGTTCGTAATTCAGCCTTCACATCCCCAGACTGTCATAAAACAAAATTTACCCTTAATTACACTAGCTCATGAAACTATTTGTATACAGGACTTATCTTAAGTTATGTAACAACACAGTTCCAAAACAATCCAGTTTGAACAATGACTTAGGACATCTATTCACCGTAAGACACACACGCTGATCTCTATTTCGTTAACGTTAAGGACTAGTTTAGTTTGTAATGTGTGTCAAGTAATAATGTATTGGTAATAGTGCAGCGGTGTGGTATTTGTTGGAGCGGGCAACAGTTGGAATGTTCCGTACACCACTGGTCTGAAGGCAATAATAGGGAATGCGATTGTAACATTTGTACTTAACTGCGGGAACTCTAAACCGAATTCGCTATATAAAGTTACCATTTTGTGTACATAAGTTCGTAAATTTCAATCATAACTAGCACAAAACTTAGTTTACCGACATTCACGCGGACGTATCCCACACAAATTGGTATCAGAACGTAATTTGGTCGTTTTCAAAGTAGTAAATTGAGCGGAGCGGAACGTATTTTAAACATTTAAAAAGTAAATATTGGGTGAATTGGTATTTTCTGTTTTTACGCGGAGTTGAAACACTTTGGCAGCCATGTTCCGCGCAGTTGATCACTAATGGCGCACTAAATTTAAACGATTGTAAAATGAAGTCTCTAATTTCGGTTAGAATTGTTTAACTCCTATTGTTTCGTAATATATTGCGTTTAGTTAGTTTTGTTATTCTGCCAGCTATTTAGACGTGATTTAGGCGCGATAATGGTCGCTCGTTAGCACTAATATATTTACTCCGGTGTAGTAATTAATGATATTACGTGATTTTAATGCGTACATAAGAAAATTGTGCTTCTATTTCCTTGTGTATTGTAAACTGAGTAGGTACCTACGAGATGAAATTGATTAGATGCGACAAAAATCTATAATACTACATGTTATGTATAAAAGGGTAATTAGGTATGCCCGTTAGTGGCCAAGTTTTGGCCATCTTTGTAATACATACTTAAATTACTTATACTAAGTAATTTCGTAACCTTAATACCTATTGCTATAACCATTTTGTAATGTGTACCATGATTTAAAAAAAAAAATATTGAACTAAATCTTTTATTGAGTAAGGATGGCTTTTCATAAAAAAAAAATCCACCTAGTTTTCAAGAACAGTCGTTGATTCTCTATCTGTGATATCAATCCTGATGCCTGTCATTTGATTCTTCCATAGCATCAATTGGCCAAAACTTCCTCAACAAATGGCCTTTTTAGACATAACCATAAGGAAAATAATAAGTTATTTCAGTGCCTATGAATTACGAACAACGTTACGACTTAGTTAAATCAGTTCAGCTTTAAATGGATTGCCTATCGGACGCACCAATTTTGGCACTGAGTTTTCCAGATAATGTAAGACGTTAATTACGCATTTTAATCTAAAAAAAACATTAGCTCAATCGATAACCGGGAAGTGTTAAGGTCATGGCAAATTATAACGGCACCGCAACAGCTGCACAGCAGCCGCACGGCGTCGCCTCGAATTTAGGCTACGGCTAGCTGCCAGTGCGCTAACTACGCATCGTCGGTAAGGTGCCAGCTTGCAATCCGCACGCCGCCCGCGAGGTGTAAGCTCGCCGCCTGCGGGGCGCAAGCTCGAAGCCCGCGCGCTGGCCGCGAGGTGCAAGCTAGGTGTCACCGCGAACACAATTATTGTATGGCATTTATAATTGAACACGCCTATGACTTGCACGTTTTCATAATGTCTCGGTTTGCGACGGCGCGATGATGTTTTTCTGGCGACTCGGAGTCGGCGTGCTGTACGCACATGGTACGCTCGCTATCGGCACGCGGGCTGCGAGTCGAGTTGTATGGTAGTGGCAAGCGCGCTGACTGCTCGCCGTTGGCTTTTTCACTTTGACATTGTGAAATATGTTATCTGTTGTCTGTTATGCACGATTTAAGGCTCTAAATTAAATGACAAGTCAATTGCTGGTTTGACGGTACAATGTCCCATGACCTTTACAAATTCAACTGGCAAGATTTGTTTACACAGACAACGGGACAGATGAAATTAAATAAAATCTTGTAATAAAAGGACATCATAAGTCGACTTTATTCAATATCATCTTGTACGTACATTAAACTGACAAACAACAGGAAGAAAACAAGATATATTGTATTCGCAGTGGTATAAAAATAAACAAAAATATTGTTGGCATTATGCGTTCCATTTCTCAGTAAGAGAATACGACTGCAGTGTGCATATATCCGGCAGGAGTTGCGTCACTACCGGTTTCCTCTTATAGAATAAGCCAAGCGGGACCACTGCGGGATATTTCAATGGGATTGCTTTGGCGTGCTTAAGTCTATGCACAGACTATAAAGATAAACAAAAACTGCACCCTCTTTATTTTCTTAAGGTTTGATCAAGACTCAATCGATTATTGTGCCGTTGTTTTTGTTCAGTTCCATTCGGTTTCTGTGAAATTTTAATTTACATAACATTACGCCTGTAATTTTTAAAGGGGCAACAAATATGTATTTTATAGTACACCCACTTTCTGCCTGTTACGAGTCTATTGTCTTCAATCGGGTGGTACTTTATCTGTGAAGTGCGAAATGAAAAACCCTATGAAATTTTGCCAACCTGAGAATCGACGCAAGACTAGCAGTAGCGCTTGTCAAGTACAACAGTCAAAAAATATATTTTATCTTCGGTTATTAAAATCTACAATCGTGAATACAGGTTGTGTATTATCTTAGGAGTAATTATTCGTAAAACCCTATATTCATAAAGTTCCTACCACTGTAAATTCAGATTTACCATGTTAAATTTTTAAGGATTAAGTAACTTTTCTCACCGTTTTTTAACAAAGTTAAGGTTTTACCACCTCTCTGTTTACACACAGACAAAAATCAGATATTTCGTACAAAATACAATAAGTACCTACAAACCAAATTGACTTAAACAGACAGAGAGTATCAAACAAATTACTCTCACCTGATTTCCGGAACGAAATTATCGACGACGTGTTGAAAATAAACTTAAGTCAAGTTTGCGATTGGCTGTTTATTATTTACTAGCAGTTCGCTCGCGACTTCGTCCGTATGTTTTTCGTACTCTAACATTCCCTCCAACCTCTCATAGATTTAAAAATAAAATGTAACCTTCAGAAATAATTCAAACCATAACCTCAAAAACTCATAAACTTTACCTCTAATATTAGTATAAATTCATCCTATCCTGTAATTCTCAATAAGATTTTTGTAATTTTATAGTACCTATTTAAATTTTGAATAAATATATTATTATTATTTTATCACAAAACTGGAGCTGGTAGAAATGATGGTAGAAATGCTGAAATGGTGGACTTACTGCACATGGCAGTAGGTATATAAGTTCACCTGCAACGGTCTCTTGCTAGACCAAACATTACTTTTATATGAGGTATGATTGAAATAAAATAAGATAAGTACGAATTCACTACTGTTGTCCAAAAGGTACTTAAAGTAAAATGAATTTAATGAACAGCTGGTCGATTCAGTAAAAGTCACGCGGTGGAAACTTGAGTGAAGTGATCTGTCAATGCCAAGCATTAGTATGGAATGACAGCTCAATTCGCCCTCACTACGCCTACATTTTCACGCGGTGATTTGATCAGAATCACACTGCTGATGGTGTGAAAACGAAGTGAGTGACGCGGCTCTTGTCGGCTGTAACGAGAACGCCTGGCTGACTTGATAACCCAACGCGAACTGATGATTACTAGGAGTTGAAATGAATGTGTGGCGTAAACTGCTGAATTGCAGAAAGTGCGGTTGCACCGTACACCACCACCTTTGAACAGTTTTATAAAGTTTTAACAAATAAATAAGTAATAATTTCTCACATGAATTTGGAAATACTTTACGTGCTAGAAACCGGGTGTTAGACAGTAAATTTTCGCCAACAAAATCCAAGTTCTGGCTGGTTGCAAGCCTGGCTGGCTGCAGTACCCTCGCCACGTTGGGCCCCATTGTGTTTGCTCATCCACGGACGTGAGAGGGCCCCTTGTCAAAGCGGAACTCCGGAGCTCGTGTGATCCGGATTTAAGACAATATGGCACACCACTTCGCTTCAAGTGACAACGCTCTTCGGTCAACATTTAAATAACTGCGGATTTCCAGTGATTTCTAAGGGCCTTGTTGGATTCTAGTGTAGTTTGTGTGGAATATAAAGACTTTGACCATGTCACTATTCTTATGCGTATGTTTAATATTGTATTTGTAATTAAATCAGGTGTCCTAATAGTATTTGTAGAATTAATGTCGCCTGTGTACAGGCATCAAACTTTATAATATCTTTAATATTTAGAAGACTTTCACTGTAATTATTATTTTTTATTCAAAATTTAAATGGCTAAACATTTGACTTTGAATAAATAATAATTATTATTATATTATAGACATTATGTATGTATCTATCACGATTTGTGTCAAAAACCTATAAAACTTTAAACGAAAGAAGTAACTAATTAAAATTTCTAATGAAAGAAGACTAATTTACTTTTTAAGGTAAAATCTCATGGCTTTTACAGTTTTATGAATGAGAACGAAAAAATCGTAAAATATAGGGAAAATCTTCCGAAAATATTCAGCTCAGGGAGTGCTAGAATCTTATTTATTATTTATTTTTTTATTTATAAAATCTAATCAGAAAAAAAAAACAAAAAAACCGAAAAAAAAATCGAAAACTTCGAATCGAAATATTTTTAATCTTGTACAGAACTTAAGGTGTAGGTGCGACTATTATATTTCTTTCACCCTGTACACTTCGAGGAAATAAAAAGACTCCACAAATATACTAGAACATTATAATAACAATGATAAATGGCCGTGTGGCATCCCTGTAGCTATTAGTTCACAGGTGGACGCTGCCCATACTCTCGTTCATTAATCCTCCTTTACAACCCCCATGGGAACCGACGACGTAACCACCAAAACAATTTGAACGTGTCATGGCAAAACACCGTAAACCATTAAGCCAATATTATCCAAATAACAGACAAATAGCGCGACGGACTGGCCCACAGAGGGTTCTGTGCTTTGGTAGGATGAATTCTTTTCCATTTTCGAAGAACAATTTAAACGTGCCAATGCATAATGAAGCTTGTGGTTAAAGCATTACAGCTGCAAGACTTGATTAGAGGTTAATCTGCGCTTTAAGCGATCAGTCCGTGGTGATTCATAACGTATCAATACTCCTTCGTGCCTCGGAAAGCACGTTAAGCCGTTAGTCCCGGCTGTCATTTCTAGATCTATGACAGTCGTTATAGATAGTCAGAAAATCTGATAACCAATTTAACCAAGGAATATTGTGCTACCCAGTAACTGGATTCAGTGTGTACGTGTTACTTAGTAACAGTAATTCCATGTAAAACATTGGTATTCAGCTGCACCCGGTTAAACTGAAAGTTGACCCCAACGTAACAGACGATGACTTGATGTTCTCTTGATTTATTTACCTTTTAAAGAAAATTATCTTTAGGTTAGATATAAACTGGTTGGTCACAGTTTTAAGCAACAAAATCAAAACAAAACTTCAGCGTTAGGAGGTCTAGAATCATGTTAAGAACTCATTGTCTCCGGATGTACAATGATGTCCTTTTCATCCTGTATAGGTAGTGGTCAAACCGGCCTTGGACACGTGCACGCGACGTGTTTCAAACCGCACTTGTAAAGTGTCCATGTTAGATCTATAAATACCTGATATTCTTTGAGACTATTCTAAGTTCATCTTGTTTTGTCCCTATACGTGTAATTGGTGATTAAAGTAGTGTAAAATTTAGCAAGGACTTTCACTCAGAGGCTTGAACCCTATACACAACGGCTGCAAAATGTTTATTTCATCTCTGCTTATTACATGAGGTTGAACATTGTACAGTTGACGAGAAAAAATGGTTAAGCAATACGCTATTTGTGGGAGATCGGAGTCTAAACTAAGCCAAGACCTGTACCATAGAACTTGGAGGCCCCCCATTTCATAAAAAAGCCTAATGGTGAGATTCCTGTAGAAGTTGAGTATTAGAGTCTACCGTAACAATTAAAACAAAACAAATACCATAAATCATGTAACAATATTGTCAAAAGAGGTCTCCCGGCGCCAACACCAGATTTATTACAATAATAGTGGTCGAGTAAACTTTTAAATCACTTGACGCGACCAGACATAAATACGGGCCGTAAATTGACAGGGGACCTGAGTTGTGTCCGCCATCTTATGGAAACTGAACCCCAATAACTCTTAGCACAGATTCACGGGTTTTCAAACAAGGTGTTTTAGTTATAGTTGTCATTTAACTGTGGGCCGCAATGTTTTGTTTATTGATTACGTTCGTAGTTTGTGTTTGTGTAAATACGTCGTTGTTGGCAATCACTTTTATGTTTGTTAAAACATTGGTCGGGTGTTTATGTTTGCGATGTTGAACTTTATTAGTTCATTCTCTATAACTATTGGTAGGTGGTGTACCTATCAATTAATAGTTTTAGAGAACTAGCTGATGCCCGCGGCTTCGCCCGCATGGATGTCGGTTATCGCGCCCAGCTTCTAGACGGCTTATTTTTACCTCCAACAAATTAATGTTATTATATTTTTGCCAATGTACACAGAAACTTGATAAATACTAAAAGCTTCCTTGAAAACCACTCCACACATTGGTGAAAACAGCATCGGTGTAGTAATTTTTGAGTTTATCGCGAACAGACCGACAGACGGCCGCAACGCAAGCGCGAATCTACCGTGGCTGACATATGTCAGTCACTCAGTCAGTCAGCTTCTCCTTAGATAAGCTGCCTGGCTCTTTGAAAGAAAGAGGTGCAATGTTATCAGTATAGCTTTTCGTTTCATTATTTGTTACACAACATCACGACGCCTTCCTTGAAGGGTTAAGCAGAGATGACCACATATTATACCCACATTTAACTTTTAGTTCCAAGTCAAGGGGGCCAACTTTATTACAAAAACGGCAGCAGCAGATCTTGAGCTTGAAGAAATTGTGTCGTTGCCATTTACTTTTGTGTTTGTTAGATAAGTTTAATGTGCTTGTGTTTTTATCTGGTTTCCATTTTATTATTTGACTTCACTAAACACTTATGGAAGCATCCGGTTAATGACCTCAACTTGAACCAAGAGCTTGAATATAGAAGTGTGCAAAACGATCATTTAGGAACGTAAACCATTTAGTTACGCTTTATATTCTGAATCTAAGCAGTGCTAACGTAATGTGCTGAAACAGCTAGAGATTCAACTTGAATGGAAATTGGCAAACCTAACTATGTA
Source organism: Euplexia lucipara (assembly GCA_921972225.1). Taxonomy (NCBI): domain Eukaryota; kingdom Metazoa; phylum Arthropoda; class Insecta; order Lepidoptera; family Noctuidae; genus Euplexia; species Euplexia lucipara. The sequence goes on along the minus strand of OV179147.1, from coordinate 1,556,919 downwards.
GAGAGCTCGGAAGCCGATCCGCAATACTACACCAGCTTTGCATAACTTTTTAGGGTTCCGTAACCAACGGTGTCATTAAAACCCTATTTATAAGCCTCTGTTGTCCGTTTGTCCTTCTGTTAGTCAGAGGACTGTATCTCAAGAACCGTAATAGCTAGACAGTTGAATATTTTCACAGAGTCGTGAAAATATCGACATCGTCATCTTCGTCGTCATTGTTGTGTATTTCGATATCGTGTCGTGTCGTTGTCGTGTGTGTGTTAGTCTATTATTGCAGCTACGCTAATTGAAAGTAAATTTAAAACACAAAAAAAATATAATTTATCTCTTGAACCATAATTGCTTGATTGACACATAAACGTTAATCAAAAAGTTTAAAATATTTTCCACAACTTAAACACAACATCATCTAGTCCCAAAATTAGCAGTGCTTGTGCTATGACTATTAGAAAACTGAAAATCAAACTTATCTATTTCTAAATACATACATATTATAGATAAATTACACCCAGACACAGAACAAATCATCGTGCTCATGCTCATCATACAAACATTTGTCCTGGGTGGAAATTGCACTCACGTCCCCCAGCATAGCATATACATACATACAGACATAAACTCACGCCTTTTTCCCATGAGGGTAGGCAGAAACTACAGAGCGCCATATGCTACGATTCTTACATACTTCTTTTGCTTCGTTTACATTCATACATGTTGTCATACACACACGCCGGTTGCGAGTACTACGCACCTGACCTTTCCGAAGAACCTCACCAATAAGGTGTAGGTATGTCCTTCTAGGGCGTCCCCTCCTGGCGTTTCAACTTACATCTGCCTTTCGTCAGTCGCCTTTCATTCATCCTTTCAACGGCATAGCAGTCAGGGCTAATAACCAATAGACCACCAGGCCAGTCAAAAAGAAAAAAAAGTATAATAGTAATCTATTATATGTACATATAAAAATTAAATGACGTTTTTTAGTCTCACTAAAACTCAAAACTGGCTGGATTCTGCCGATTTCCATGCCTAGACCACTATGCCAGTCAAGTATCTCTTACATTTATATTATAGTACGGAACTCAACTTGTACAAGGGTGATTCGTGCAAGCGCGGCTGTGCTGCATTTCTTTTTCTCTTTTCATACATAGTTCATTCATTCATTCATTCATCACCAACAAAAAAGCAGCGGCAGTTCTATTACCGTGAAATGGTTTATACATTAATAATTCAGACAAATGGTGCTTAATGTGACCGCTAACATAGTGTTTACGAGCCACCCGCCATGCTCCTCCGCCATATTTACAGTTCCCGCCAAAGTTTTACAAGGCAATCTACGCTAACCACTAACTTAAACCTTGATAGAAACGATTTTGTGATAGCAATAACATTAATGACGTCTTTACTGTGATATCTTCCAGTCGATTCTATTATTGAGTGGCTTTGGGCTAAACAGTTACAGCCGCACGGATCAATCCAAGGTTAAACTATGCTTTTTGAGGGTGTTTCGTTGATGGGTGGCCTTTAATTACAAATCAGGATCCCTCGGAAGGCATATTAAGGACTTTACCTTTTTTTATCATTATTAATAGGCACGCGATTGACGACAATCTCACCTGATGGTGAGCGATGATGTGGTCGACGATGAAACACGCTTGCCTAGAAGTACCAACTGTCTGTCATAAGTAGCTCATTGCTTATTTTTTATGAAAGAAAGAAAGAAAGAAAGAAAGAAAGATTTATTTGTCAGAATATAGTACAATAGATGTTAACGTTATATTAAGTTTCTTATATTCTACCATTTCTGGTGTACAAATTTTTAATCTTAAATAACTAAATTCTTAAGTAACTAATTATGTTTATACATTCCTGTTTTTACATTTTTTTGCTTAAACCTTTCTTAGTATAGTATCCACTTTTTATTCTAGGTGCATCGTCCTCACATATAATCTTATTATTGTTTACAAAGTTTTGTAAAATCTATTTTAAAAGAGTAAGTATGGAGTTTCTTGCCCATTCTTCTCCATACAAATTCACTTTTTGGAAGGGGCAACTAGAATCATTTTTTTAAGTTAATTTTTGTTCGACGTTCAAAAGTGCCTTAAAGGGGCCTAATTGAAATAAATGGTTTGACTTTGACTTTGACTTTGAAGTCGTTACGGGTAGTCAGAACATCGAAATTCTGACAACCAGTTTGACTGCCCTGCAGTTATTGGGTTGTGAAGGTCAGATAGGCAATCGCTCTGTATAAAACATTGTTATTTAGCTGCATACGGTGAGACTGGAAGCTGACCCAACATAAGTTCTCGGTTTGCATCGATGGTCACCAATCCACGGATCCACCTCGGTAGGTGTTACTTAACCTCGATTGACCAGTTCTACACATGCGATTAAAAATGTATTTAACAATATTATCTGCTGCTGTTCTGCGAATACTTTCCGTAACAAATAACTTGAAACTTTCAATTGCTATAGTGATCTAAGCCGGCGAAAGAACACAGCATTTCAATTAAAATAAAGACAACAACAACAAACTTACAAGGAGACTAAGTGGGTGATGCCAGGAGCGAGGCAACAACGAGGATGCGTCAGTTTTTCTGACTCTCGTGGCTATATTAAATATTTATAATACTTGTTAATAATATCATTCTGTTAAAGTCCTACTGCAGGGAAAAGGCCTCTTCACATACAGAGAAGGCACGACCTTAGATCGTCAGTTAACCACACTTGCTCAAGGCTGAATGAGGATTACGAACTTATGTTTACTATAAGTCTGGTTTTCTCACGATGTATTCCTTCACCGTTGTCAATTATGTCTAAGATAAACTTAGAAAGTACAAAAGTAGTATGAATTCAATAAGTCACATTGGTAGGTACCTCCTTGCCCGGATGTGAACTACAACTTCGTGAATAAGACGTAGGCGCTTTCATATCAGGGCCATCACGACATTCATCATAAAACATTAAAATAATATAGAGTAAAAACAAAATAGAGCATCGAAAAACCTTTTACTAATGACCAGGCTCGCCTATTTTCTTACAAAAATACAAAAATAAATACATAACTACCTATTTTCCTCAAGAAGAGTCCTCAAAGGATATAGCAAATAGCTAAAATGCGGGTGAAACGTCAACACTATGCGCAATTTGTGCATAATAAGACGACAAGCGACCCACCGTAGTTACTCGCTCAATGGTAGAAGTTCCAGCATCGAACTCAAACAGAACTCGTGGTGAACATATTTACGATACCCCTATACCGGCGACACGATCAAAATAATATGCACGGACACCACATACACGACTTACTTTTAGGAAAAAAACATTGAAATTGAATGAGGAACGTTACAAACGGGTGTTGGTGTTAAAATGGAAACTATACTATAAATACACTAGCTGTTACCAGCGGCTTTGCCCGCTACAACTCGAAAATATCTCACGGGAGAAATAATTGAGATAAAAACTACTCTATGTGTTAATCTAGGTTTTAAACTATCTGTGTACTTAATTTTATCCAATCCGTTCAGTCGGTCGATTCGGTAAAAGTCACGCCGTGAAGACTTTAGTGAAGTGAACTGTCAATGCCTAGCATTAGTATGGAATGACAGCTCAATTCACCCTCATCAGCCTACATTTTCACGCGGTGATTTGACCAGAATCGCATCCATCCATGCAAAAAAACTTTCACGTTTATATTACTAGCAGACGTCCCGCGGTTTTACCCGCGTAGATCTCGTTCCCGTGGGAATACAGGAATAGAAAGTAGCTTATGTGTTAATCCAGGGTGTCAGCTAACTCCATACAAAATTTTATTAAAATCCATTCAGTAGTTTTTACTTGAAAGAGTAACAAACACCCATCCATCCTTTCGCGTTTATAATTTTAGTAGGATTATTAAGATGCATAAACTCACGCCTATTTCCCATGGGATTAAGTAGATACTACAGAGCTCAATCTGTTACGATTCTTCATATTTCTTTAGCTTCGTTTACATTCACAAATGAGGTCATAACCACCTGCTCACTGGTTGCGAGTATCGCGCACCTGTCTTTTCTGAAGAACCGCACCAATAAGGTCTGTGTTATGTACTTCTTCAAATAAATGTTATATTCAAAACTTTATGGCTAGTACTGGCTATTTGGCGGTGACATATTCTTATGTAGAACTTACAAGGACCTAAGGGTATAATAAAAATTAAATGAAACATCTAAAGAAACCCCCAACGCCAAAAAGTTAATAACCATATGATAGGCGTCTAAAATCGCAACGGCAGCGAACATAAAAGAGCTCTTTCAAATAAAAAAACGCATCGAAATCGGTCCATCCATTTAAGAGCTACGATGCCACAAACAGACACACACAAAACAGACAGAAATCAACGTCAAACTTATAACACCTTCCTTATTTTGCGTCGGGTGTTAAAAATCATCTAAAAGTAGTGATGGGCAAAGGATAAATACTCGAAGGATAAATACTCGAGTATTTATCCAAAGTAGATAAATACTCGTTTTTACTCATTTTTATCCGATATTTACCAAAAATGATGGATATTTATTATTTTGCATGTTTTTTTATATTGATAGGCTAGTTTTACTATTAAGGCTTTCGAAAATACTTAGTACATTATTACTTTTTCAAGTTCTGATTGTAAAGACGAAGCAACGTGTTTCTAACCGCACCGCACTATATCCCGGCCTCCTTTTGTCCCATTCCTTTTGTTTTATTACCTTTTCCCTCACACCACCGCGCCTGCGCTGTGCCCAGATAAGTGTCTTAGAGAGTGCACGCGCGTGTGCGTTTTTAACAACAAAATAATTATTATGAGGTTCTAGTTTTATGAGACATTTAAGTGATTTTGAAGTTGGATTATAGCGTTTCAAGGTATGTTTTAAAAGCTGAACCTTTCTTTGTTAAAGGTTTAAACACTTAATAAAATCGGCGGATAAGTGAACTACTAAAAATAAATAGAAAAGTGTAGTTTTATTATTGTTGATAACGCTAGAAACCTACAAAAGACTGAAGAGTCCCTTGTTTTGAGTGTTTTGAAATCTCAGTGCGTCATGAGCCAGCAAATTAATAGTGTTGTGCGCAGTACTAAACTAACTTAGTAAAAAAAGCTTAACAACATTTTTGCCAACAGTTGTGCCTCTAAACTGCACAGCACACTCTTGCTAGCTCATTACGCACTGAAATGTGAAGTTTTCACCAATTTTATTAAACTCTGCATAGACGTCATCATCTGCCTAGCCTTTTCCCAACTATGTTGGGGTCGGCTTCCAGTTTCACCGGATGCAGCTGAATACCAGTGTTTTACATGGAGCTGTCTGTCAGACCTAAACAACCCAGTGGCAAGGCAAGGCAGTGAACTGGGTAACATGATACCCCTTGGTTAAACTGGTTGTCAGTCTTTGGACTTCTGACCACAATTAACGACTGTCAAAGATCTACAAATGACAGCTGGGACCAACGGCTTAACGTGCTTTCTGAGGCACAGATGAGTCTTGGTATATAATAAATGGTCATCCATCCACGGACCGACCACGTCAAGCGTAGTTTAACCTTCGATCAACCCATGCGGATGTACTAATTTAACCACAAGTTCCTCCGACGACTCCTCTGCATAGACGTTATAAAATCTGTGCAAAATTACACGTGCTTGGGCTATACTTTATTTTATGGGCCATATAGTTGGAAGTCCATTTTTTTTTTGTAGATAGTACTCATAAACAGAAGGTTTTTACAATTTTTTAAGTTGCGGAGACTCCAAGTTATAATAAAATAATAAAGAGAAACACATTTTTTTAAAGTTTCCATATAAATTGAAAATAACACGCCCGGTATCACCATTTTGTCGAATGTCGGGAGGACACGGCGTGGCATACGCTGGCAAAGTGTGCCACTTGAGAGGAGCCGTGCCGTGCCCTCGTCTCTGGAGTAGGCAGTGACTTGTCGCTGCCGGCCGTGGTCGAGAGGATGGCCGGCAGCGTCGAGTCCTGGGACACGGTGGTGTCCTTCTGCGAAACGGTCGTCTCGCAGATGGAGGCTGAGGAAAGTGAGAGGGAGAGCAACTCCACTCACCCGGCCCGCAGCAGACGTACCGGGCGCAGGCAGATGACAACGCCCTCTTCCAGCCCCCCTGAATGGGTTCAGGGGCGACGGACACGGGACGTCCGCCGCCCCCATGTACATGGATCCGAGGTGGCGGCGCGTGGTGTTTACGCGCGCCCCTCTTAGACGTTGCGAGGGTTTTCTAACACCTCACTCTCCTCGCTGACTTGGCGAGGCCCTCGGGTCGCAGTCAGTCGGGAGTCGCGGAAGTATCTTCTGTTCCCGTGACCCCCGGCGCAGGTGTGAGAAGGAACACGGGGTGGTTTTTAGTCAGTAAGTCTGACAGACCCCTCCACCCTCCCCGGGGCGGGGGCCATCCATGAGGATTTTCCACCACAAAAAAAAAATAAAAGTAGCGGGGTCGTAGTGAGTGAGCAAACACAGACCCCTCTCCACCTCCTTCGTGGTTATTTTTTTAAACCACCCAGAAGTAGGAGCCCCGCCAAGCGGTTCCGGCGACATCTTGGCAGGTAAGGGTATAAGAATAATAATATTCCTTGTGCTTTATTCAACTTATCCGAAAAATACCCGAAACTAATTTCAAAATGTTAACTTTTAAATTTTAAAATACGTATATCTCCGTAACCTTGGGGTTCCGCGGGTTGGAAATGGTACAGGATTTAGGCCCCTGCCACCCTCGCGCTCCCCGGCCCATAAATATATGGAAATTAGAGTGAAAATAATGGAAATTAGTGTTTTAACCAAACCTCAAACTTTAACAATGAATTTCTCCATAACCATGGGGCTCCGCGGTGTGGAAATCCGACAGGGGGGTAGCTCATCTCCCCCTCCCTCTCCCCAGCCCCTCTCCGATCCATAAATCAATGACCCATAAAGGAAAGTATTACCCAATTTTTTTATTATTGTGTGTAATCATAGGTTAGACAGGCTTGTTTTTTTAAAAGTTCTTGATAAGTTTTAGAATTTTACTTAATTTCATCCTTTTCTTCGTAGAAATATAAAATTTCCCTTACTAAAATCGTGTATAATATTTATCCACCGTTTTGGATAAATACTCGAGTAAAAACGGATATTTATGAGTATTTATCCACTTTGAGTATTTATCCGGATAAATTCCCAACACTATCTAAAAGTAATGGTCCTCAGTATAAATTGTTTTATCAATGTCATTGCTATTAATAAATTATACGATTAAAATTCACTCCTCAGCTAGTTATTTATAAGTTGAATTATGCGATTACCATGTACCTATTCACTTGTTATTTACTTGTCTCCTACAGAGCTTATTTTGAAATACGTTCCTATCTTAGTATGTTATGTAGTTTTTTACTCTAGGTACAGACGCCAGCACATCAAGTTACCCCAATGTGTCAAATTTTCCCAATTGAATATGAACCTTATTCTATTTAGCATAAAGTTGATGAAAAACGATCAAAGAAATTTGACACTTTCGGGTAACTTGACGTGCTGGCGTCTGTACATCGTCCTCACAAGTAAATTGTGACTTAGGTACCTACATATAATTGTAAAACCTATTTTAACAGAGTAAGTATGGAGTTCCTGGCCCTTTCTTCTCTATGCGAAACTACCTTTTGGAATGTGCAACTTCATAGAATATCTTATTGAAATAGTAGTTTTACGTTAAAAAGTGCGTTTTATGGATCTAATTAAAATAAATGATTTGACTTTGACTTTGAACTACAACAACGTCCTCAGAGTCTCTTTTCGCATCCCAAGATCAATTTCAGTAGTATGTTGTGTGATTACTTAATTCCACGGGTAGTGGGCAGGGACCCTCATAAAGATAAGACGGGAATGAGTGGGGCTCTTCTTAATTTATGAACAAGTGTCGTCTCGGGAGCCCCTTCATGTAGCCACGCTCTTACACGGATATCGCGACGTATAATAAAGTCCTGCTGATGTTTATCTTGCTTTTTTATCTTAATGCCTTACGTTGGACCCTTAAAATAGATTTTGTTTTAAGTTGTGATGGTCGTAGTTTCAGATAACCGCGAGCTGGATATTTTTTCTATCACTAACCAAATTTTTACAGTTCGGTTGCCAACTCGTCAGTCAGTCAGTCTACTTGACTAATATGGATGAAACACCATCCAAGATAAAAGTTGTTCGTATTCATCATAAAAGACCATGACTACTGAGTTTCTTTTACTTCTTCTCAGGGATCAGTGGAAATGCCGGAGCTATGAGTTTAAAACATATTAACATTTTTCTCTGGAAAGATTTATTTACTTACAGAAGTAAATGTCATTTCATCAGTATTGAGAAATATCCTTTACATGAAAATAGATTCGTGGAAAGGTAGGTACCCCATTTCCACTTTTGTTTTGTATTCGTTTAGTTTGACTTCAGTTAAAGATTTTTAATAAGGTTTAGTGTTGATTTGTTTTTATAGTTTTTAAGTATTAGTTGGAATGGGCTATTGGACAAAATTTTAGTTTAGAAAATATTCGACACTAATTTCATTTTTTCACATCAAAAAAAAAACGGCAATACATCGAGTCAAAATGTCGCATGACGTCACTAGCTAGTACAGTTTATACTAGGTTACAGGCTCCCTCTCCTCAACTTTTATGCGCTTAATCTAAGCAGTTTTCCATCAATTTGAAAAAGAAAAAAATACGTGTCTAATATTTTCTTGTAATCTAGATGACGGACTAAAAATTATAATTTTGTCAAATAGCCTATTTGATTTGTCAATATATTGTTGTATTTGGCACTATTGTATTGGGGTTATCCTGTGATTAAAGTGTATGTCAGTTTTCAGTTAGCTGATTCATAAGGTTAACCAATAAATACACACTTCCTACTTTACCTCTGTTGGAAACTGAATTAAGAAAGTTAATGAGTACAATACTACTCCATACCCTGACGTACTACATACTGCTTAATTTACTAAAACATCAATCAATACAATCAACACAACCACCAACCAACAATCAATACAACCGCCGAAACAAAACACTAAAAAGTGTAAAATAACTTTAGATTCGGAAGTCTGTGGCTTTCCACCGACTTGGTACTCAAACGTAAAATCAAATTGAGAACCTCGTTCGTTTTTGTACGTCGGATAAAAATAAGCCATGTAGCAGATGAGTAATCTTAATAGATACATTGTGCTCACACATTTACAATTATTGAAATAAAATAGCAGAATATGAGAAATAAAAAGTTTTGTAAATAATAAACAACAGCCGGTCGATTCAGTAAAAGTCACGCCGTATAGACTTGAGTGAAGTGAACTGTCAATGCCTAGCATTAGTATGGAATGACAGCTCAATTCGACCTCACTACGCGTACAATATCACGCGGTCATTTCCCCCAGAATCGCACTGCAGAACAGCGTGAGATGAGTGAAATCCTCAGTAACAAGTCCCAAATAATAAATGTGTTTCTTTGTTTTTTTATCAGCTCAACCAAACAGGCCAAAGTGTGTTTTATGTTCAAGAGCGTGCAGTGAAAACAAGATATTCGGAACTAATGACCCATGAAAAGTCGTAGGAACGTGTATGACTGAAAGTTTGTCGGAAGTACAAGTTTGAACCTTTATCACACAGTTTAGTTTCCAAGTTTAATCGGAAGAAAGTTAAAGTCAATTCCTACAGAATGTATAACGGCGGTTTAGTACCTACAGGTTAAAAAATGATTGTCTTTTTGTTTCAAACACTACTGCTAAGCATGATGTAAGTATTGAATACGGTTCCCAGGTCGGGTAAGATCTTACAGGGTTTATTTTTATCCGGATTGTTTTAGTTGTTTCCCGGGCCTTTGTGCCTGATTGTGACCAATAGGCTCACTATAGCATGGGACTTTCTTAAAACTGGCTTAAAGTGGGTAGACGATAGATGCACCTCTACCTAACCCTACGGATAATACAGGTGTAGGTAATGTTTTTTTTTTTTTTTTCCACGTAAACACACTAGAACTTTCTTTGTATCGTTGGTAGTTTAACTCACGGACACAAACAGGCAAACCCGGAACAAATACCTGTAACCCATACAAATTGGTTCCCATCTAAACCCGCGACACGCAGCGTAACAGCCACTCGCTCTAGCCACTGCGCAATATAAAATCTTCTTTGTATAGGCTGCATGGAAGCATCTTAGCAAACAGACTTATCTAGTAGGTAGCACCCAGCTAACTTTTCCACTTGCAATGATAGTTCGAATCCTTTCATTGGTTTAATCTAAACTGCTTGCAAACAGGATATGAAGTTTTATACACGATTTAGATTGAAAGAAGAATTGAATTTCTAGTCTAACTTAAAAGGTATAATTGGAATTCTTAAACCTACGATCTAGAGAATACCTGCGATCTCTTTATTGTACACCATAAAAACTTTCAAATCTCAGAAATCAGAATCCCTTTCAGATCACTATGATTTCCGTCCGTTGTTGGTTCGTCTTTCAAGGCCCTTTTTTCTCGGGAACGGATAGGTAGGGTAGGTATACAGTTGAAATTTATATGAAAGACTATGATCTGCTGTATTTTTGGCAAGTGAAGAAATCAAGCCTCTAAGTTAACACCATCAAGAGATACCATTAATTCTATCACAAATTTTGTTTCGCGCCGCGGCATGTGTGTACCTATGACTGAAAGTATGAACGTGAACCGGCCAAAAGAAGTATGTAAGGATCCTAGCCTAGCTGATTGCGATCTGTAGTTTTTGCCCACCCCCATGGGGAAAAGTCGTGAGTTTATGCATGTATTTGTATTATATTTTTCTTAACATAATATTTATACCCCATACATCAAATTTAGATTTTAAGATAAGAAGCTAATGTTATTGTAGTTGCAACAATGACCGTTATGTAGAGCGATGTTAGATTTTTTTACAATAGTGTTGTTCTGTATTAAGTTAATATTATTACGATTCTACTCAGGTACTACGTTCGTATTCCGACGAAGAAGTTATACTTATGTTTTATATATGCACGAATGAGACTGTTTTAAGTCCTTATACGCCCACTTAACGTAACTTCGCTAAGCACAATCCGCAGATAGCAGATTAGTCTAGCGTTCTATAAAAGTGGGCAGTCTTACCGAATGTTATATCAACTTAATGGCCCTCATTCCACCTGTGTCACTCAGTAGAAATCTCTAGTTTCAATGTTCGTGATAGCAATTATTTGTCACTGTCTTCAGCAATTGATACTGTCATAACTCACAACACACTCGTGTGGATCTCCACAGTACCTACTTACACGCAAGATCTGTTACCCTGTCACGAACGTGTCCACGTCCAAAAAACGGTACCTACAATCCAAAAAGTTCAATCTCGTCCTCAGAGTCGTCCATCAAAATAATGTAAGCCGACTTTTATTACAACAAAAAGCCTGTAATGCCCGCAGAAAAAATGATAGTTCGCGAGATACGTGGCATATGGGCGGCCACAATTCAGCAGAAATGACCCAGACATCGCGTACGAATACTAACAATATTTACAGTGGCTATTACTAGCCTTTTATGTGACACAAATGCTAGTCGCTGTAATCTGGGAGAGTTTTTACGAGCATTTTAAATAATGTCTGGTGGGTGCAGGTATAAATCACTGGCACAATAGTAACAACATTTGCATTAAACGCTGCTTTGTATCCGAAATTGCTGTCATTTTAATTTAATATTAAACGTGTTCCAGTTAATTTATTTTGTACTGTGCCGCAGCCGCTGTAAAAGTTGCTTTACCCGTACACTGGTAACCGATACGTGGATTAATTTGATAGTTTACAGCGAATTGAACTCATTATTTAATTACTAGTTTTTCAATTTGCGGCGGAAACCGATTTTATTGTGGGCGTTGATCATAATTGTGACATTTTCAAAATAATTGGTTTTAATTTTTAACAAGTGACGGCCGTTTTGTGAATAATAAAAAATATTTAAACGTCCATGAGTGGCAAGTGGTTGACTGTTTAACGACCGGTGTGATTATTGTTATTAACCGACTGGACATAAACATTTAAGTATGTATATATTATGATGTGATACAATACTTAAATGAAATCTAACAAAATCGTCTGTGACATGTCTTTGTTAAAATAATATTCAACTACGACAGGGTGGAATGGGCATCGCCGGACATCATGACTGAGTTCCAGACACACTCTGGTCCAGCTTAGAACTTTTTTCGTTGTTTTAATTAAGATCATTTCAGTTCCGTAGAAATCATGATTTAATACAGAACAACCAATCAAAGCCAACATTACATCAGGAAAACAACTAGAAAATTAGGAAAAGCCGACGAAAAATTCAACGCTTTGGTATCAATGGCCCTTATAACCTGTTTAGTCTTAAATGACCAACAAATAATAATATATTATGACTGGTTTTTCCTAACGAATAATAAGCGATGTAACTTTCACCCATATTTCGATAGTTTTGTTTAAATCCCATGTCAAGGGGGAAATACAACCCGACGAAAATCTGGACTCCGTGCTGCTATTAAGAAATTAGAGGTGAAAACAAACATTTAAACTTAACTTAACGGATATCGAGCGCCTGCAACTACTTACTTTACCAAACCAACCTTCTTCTTATTCCCCACATAAAAACACCTATCTACAATTACATTAATTGGATAGAAACACCGTTCACATGAAACTCACTCGGAAAACAGGGAGCTTAGAGAATATTGGGCGCAATGATAACATACATAGAGGCAAGGGGCTTCAATTAAGAGCACTACCTCTATTAGCCGGCAAGACGCGCTTTACTGGCAATAACCGGCTGTAACCGGCTGTAACCGGCCCCGGCCGCCGTCGACAAGGCTAATCCGGATAAATGAGACGCGAAAGATGACATCCACTCGCTAATTGGAGGACGGAATTAAGTGTGCACCTTGAGAAACTGTTATTAATTTGGTTTTTTTGACGTTAATTTTGATGGTTCGTTGTTTTTTATTGGTTTTAGAGACATCCACGCTTTGGCATTTTATTATAAAGCCTTGTTATGTCCGGTTCTAACAGCAGAACACTGCAGGGCAGTGATCACCATGCTTGCTCAAGACTAATAGGTGATTTCAGACATTAATTTTTGTGGCGTAAAGAGGGAAGATTCGAATCAAACTTACCGGTTGCTCCCGTCCCGCCGCTTCGCACACCGATGGGCTTAGAAGGCGCGTTCGATAGTTCTGAATCTTGCATCAACTCCACTACACATATTTTTCCACAGGCGCTGGTTCAGGGTATATCTGGTATCTTGCGGGGATTGTAGCACGTTTTCACCGAAGGACCTTATTTTTGTAGAAAAGTTTATATCGCGCGTGGCGTGTATGCGCCGACACTTCAAAAACGCACGTAGTACAGAGAAAAAACACACGCAGGAGCGCGGCGCTAGTGTGCTCATCCGCAACCAATCGGAAGGCTCCACGAATGGGCGATGAGCATAACCCGGAAGCTAATTCAAATCAACACCCTCGGCAATTACACAAAAAAGCCTGATTACCAGTTGTGGGGTGAAGAAAACACTATTCTAAAATCTTTAAGAATTAATTCAATAGGTACGTAATACCAACTGCAAAGAGAACGGTACGTAACATGCCGCTCGCCTTAAAAGAATGAATTTCTTTTAACGTTAAATTAAAAGACCAAAAAAGGAATGTAACATTCGAAAAAGAATGAAAAATGCTACGAAAGCATGAAGCCTTAAATTTTTTAAATTAAAGTTATTCTAACTTAAGATTACTTAACTAAGATTCGCAACAATATTAACTAAAACTTACAGAATGATTATTCTAAGGGCAAAGGACATATTTTGACTACTGAGCGTTTCACAAAAGTTTTGCCCATCTGTAAAGTTACGACACGAGTAATATTATCGGAACCTGGGTGGAGAGTATGGACACGAGCCAGTCTCCATTGTAATGGTGGCAAATTATCATCTCGTACAATGACAATAATACCTTCACGGAGTTGTGAGCCGCGATCTCGAAACCATTTGTTACGTTGTTGAATTTCGTGTAAATATTCACGACTCCAACGTTTCCAAAAGTGTTGCAAACATTGTTGTATTCTACGCCATCTAGTGAGTCGATTTGAAACATTATCGGTTAATGAAATGTCTGGTAGGGACGTCAACGGACCTCCTATTAAAAAATGAGCTGGTGTCAAAGGTAACGGATCTAAGGGGTCAGCACTTAAGACACAAAGTGGACGTGAATTAAGTACCGCTTCAATTTGACAAAGAAGGGTATGCATCTCATCATAAGTTTGAGTTTGTGTACCGAGGACTCGATGTAAATGATGTTTAAAACTTTTAACACCGGATTCAAAAAGGCCACCAAAATGAGAGGCGTAAGGAGGTTGAAAATGCCAAGTAATGCCTTGTTCTAAAATTTTACTATTAAGAGTGGCTTGAACAGAATCATTACGTAAAAAATTATACAAGTCTTGTAGATAATTATTACAACCAACAAAGTTCCTTCCACAATCAGAGTAAATGTCGGTGCATAAACCTCTACGGGACGTGAAGCGTCGCAATGTTGCCAAAAATGCATCAGTTGACAACTCGGATACGAGTTCGAGGTGTATGGCCTTGACAGACATACACACAAAAACAGATACATAACATTTAATAATTTTCGCATTTCGAACTTTATTTGCTCGAACGTAAAACGGACCCGCGAAATCAACAGATGTTTTAAGAAATGGCCGCTCGGGGCGCACTCTGACGGCCGGTAACGGACCCATGCATGGCTGCGGATTCACGGGGCGCGCACGAAAACAACGAACACAGCGATGTATGCGTGTACGTATAGCGTCACGACTAGACATTATCCAATATTTTTGGAATAAAATGTATTGCACGGATTGCGGACCAGCATGTAGATGCGTGATATGTGTATGCTCAATGATTAAATCTGTAAGATGATGTTTCTTAGGCAAAATCAATTGATGTTTGGAAACAAACGGTAAAAGTGATTTATGAATTCGCCCACCTACCCGAAGATTATTTTTGTTATCCATGAAAGGGTTGAGTCGACGTAATTTAATTGATGGATACTTTCCATGTGAAATATTATTAATATCTTCGGAAAAACAAGAATGTTGAACTAAATGGATAAGTCGATTTAAACAAAAATTAAACTCGGATACAGTTATGTATTTTGGATAGGAATTTTGAACTTTCTTACATTTATTATAGAATCGAAATAACAGTGCTGTTATCCTAACAAGTTTACCTAGAGTAGAAAATCTAGTGATATACTCGACCACATCAGGTGGTGCTGAGGTGGAAGAGTTTGACACCATAGACATAGGTAGAGTGCGTTTGTCTTCAGTGACTTCTAGTATTTTCTTGGGACTTGGCCAAGTACTAGAATCACGCGCGAGCCACCAGGGTCCATGGAACCACATCTCATTTTGGACAAAACTTGTAGGAAGCATTCCTCGAGAAGGTGCGTCAGCTGGATTGTCAGCTGACGGGACATGTCTCCAAGTTTTGGCCGGAAGCCTGGATAAGATTTCACTAGTGCGATTAGAAACGAATGTTTTCCACTCGTGTGGTGGAGAACGAAGCCACGCTAACACGATGGATGAATCAGTCCACGCACAAACATGTTCACAGTTTAAGTGGTTATCATACACACTTCTCACTTTATCAATCAACCTTGATAACAAAACAGCAGCGCACAACTCTAGGCGCGGAATAGTAAGAACTGGTTTTATAGGTGCTACCCGGGTTTTAGCGAGAAGAAGAAATGTTTTAACGTTATCATTATTATCGGATATACGGGCGTAAACACACGCCGCATAAGCCCGCTCGGAAGCGTCGGAAAACCCGTGAATTTGAATTGCATTCACGTTTGCAAAAACGAAACGTGGAATTTGGAACTTTGATAATAATGGTAACTCGTTAAGAAAACTAGACCAAGCGTTTATAATATCTAAAGGAGGTGACTCATCCCAGTCGACCGCTGAAATCCATAACCACTGAATGAGATGTTTCGCATAAATAGTTACAGGAGATAACCAGCCCATAGGGTCATAAATTTTCGCTATTTGTGATAGTATGGATCGCTTTGTAATTTTACCATTAGTTGACTGAACGCTAAAAGTGAAAGTATCAGATTCAGGATTCCACTGAAGTCCTAAAACCTTTATTTGTTTGTCATTCTCCATCAGAGCGAAAGAAACGTTATCAGGCCGCTCGCCCTGAACGACTGACGTTTGTATTGCAGCGAGTAACGCTGGCGAATTGCTCTGCCACTTACGTAGCTCGAAACCAGCTGACGAACAAATACCTACTAACTCACGTTGTAAAACCAGGGCATGCTTTACGTCGCCTGCTCCGGTGACGATGTCATCAACAAAAACCTGGTTCTGGAGAACCTTAGAACCTAACGAGAAGTTAGCAGCTTCATCATGAGCCAACTGTTGAATAGTACGAAGGGCTAAGTATGGTGATGAGCTGACACCAAAGGTGACGGTGCGCAATCGATAATCACGCAACGGTTCAGTGGGTGATTTACGCCACACAATGCGTTGAAAATCCCAATCGCATTGTTGTAATTTTATGTTTCTGTACATCTGCTTTATGTCGGCAGTGACAGCAATAGCATGGATACGAAAACCCAATAAAACGTCTACTATATCCTGGTGCAGCTTCGGACCAGTCAGTAGAACATCATTAAGTGATATTCCATTCGAAGTTTTACAACCCGCGTCAAAGACGACACGAGTACGAGTAGTCTCACTGGACTCTTTGACCACGCAGTGGTGCGGAATGTAATAGCTGTTAGCTAACGAAACAGGTAAATCAACGGGCTCCATGTGACCGAGTTCCAAGTACTCCTGGAGGCACGCATGATAGTCTACCTTAAGTTGAGGATTGTGTTCCAACCTATACTCTAATTTCTTAAACCTGGAGACCGCCGTATCTCGTGATGCGCCGAGGGTGGGTGCATCAGGTTTGAAAGGGAGTGGAACAACATATCGCCCAGTTTCATCACGAGTATGTGAATTTACGAATATAGATTCACACAACGCTTCGTCGGGACTTAGAATTCTTTTTTCCGGAAGAGATTCCAATTCCCAGAACCGTCTCAGGTTGATGTCGTCATCGTAGGATGAGCTTAAACTACTGAGACAAACTTGAAGTGAAGTAGATGTATTTTGGTTGTATGAAACATCACCCAACAATAAATAACCAAAGATACTGTTCATAGCCATCGGTGAACCGGGTGGACCCGTGATCACGTGACCTAATAAAACTTGGGATAGTATATCCGCACCTAAAAGCATTTCCACTGATTGTGGAAGATAGAACTTAGGATCAGCTAAAGTTAAGTTTTGTATGTGTGGCCATCCCTTAAAAGGCAATGTCACACATGGCATACGTGAAATAAGATTAGATAAAATTAATGCGTTTACTGAAATTGAAGGTTGATCCCCGTGTGTAGGAGTGATATGACAAGATACTACACCCTTAGGGTAAATAGCTCCAACCTCGGTCCCTCCAACACCGAACACCGGAACGTTCGCTTGGCTACGATGTAACCCTAACCGCTGAACACAAGACTCGGTAATAAAAGTCGCCTGACTGCCTGTATCAATAATACATCGAACTGTGTGTTTTTGTGGGCCAACATGCACATTGATGAGTGCCGTACATAGGAGCACCGTACTCGCGCTAACCGACGGAGCAATAGAACGCGAATCGTTTTTGCGATCGTTCACCGCCGCAGTCATCGCAGCGTGCGAGGTACTGGGAACCGCTGTCTCTGTCGTTTCGTTCACAGAAAGTGAGACCGCATTATCACTACTACCACTAATAACTGATAAACTGTTAGACTTTTCGAAATGAATTAATGAATGATGTCGTTTATGACATGAACGACAAACAAAGTTAGATTTGCATTGTTTTAAATCATGACCGACATGTAAACAATTGAAACAAACGTTCTTGTTTTGAATAAAAGAATACCTATCACGGGGAGATAAATTAAGGAATTTCGAACATTTTGTCAACGTATGTTGAGCATCACAACATAAACAATTATTTTTTAAATTATTTTGTTTGGTAGACTGTAAGTCTGTTGTATTCGAACTCGATGAAGCGACATTGGCTGCGAGCGCGCGTCGCGAGCCTTCGTTACCGCGCGATGTTCGTGAAGTACCTACCTTTTCAAGATTATTTCTATTTTGTGGGTGAGAAGAGAACTCGCTTGCAGCTAACTCGCGTTCTAAGAAAGTTATCAATGTACTTATGTCAGGTATATCCGATGGCCTCGTTAGTGATAATTCGAAACGTTTTCGAACACTAGACGGAATCTTACGTAGTAAAATCGTCACTATTATGAAACTCCACTGATCTATCGGAAATTGCATAGCCTGCAATGCCTTGATGTTTTCTTGATAAACATTGAGTAAGTTTCTTAGACTTTGGGTCATTTTCTCGGTACTAGGTTCAATGTCTAATATTTTTTCGAGATGTTTCGTGGCGATAGCCCGTTTATTATCATACCGAGAAACTAAAATATCCCACGCAACACTATAGTTTTCGTTTGTAATTGGTATCGATTTAATAAGATTATAGGGTTCATCTTTTAATGACAGTAACAGGTAACGAAACTTCTCTGTCTCCGTGTAGGTATTTTTGCCATGTACTAATGAACTAAACAAATCGTGAAATGGGGGCCAATCCGTGGTTTCCCCTGAGAAGGTAGGCATTGGAAGAATAGGTAATCTACTTGTACAACTATTACTCGTATGAGTAGATGGAACATGTACCACTGAGTTATTATGAAATGACGTACTAGAGGACATTCTTCGTTTACGCTCATTATCCTCTTCCTTAAGTTTATCTAAGTGAACACTAATTGCGAAATAACAATCATTAAAATTGTTACGAATCTTCAGTTGTTCGTCTTTGTCGAAAGTATTGGATTTTATCAAGAATTTTTCTATTTTTGCCTGAAGTTTGAAGAACTTTTTTTGTTGCAAAGTTAATTCTTTTGAGCGTGACCTAAACTGTTGTTCGTCTGAATCTATGAACTCTAAAATACGTTTGAGATCATCGATAATGATCTCACGTTCAAAAATGTCTTGTTGAATAAGTTCCGCCATTTTGGACGCGTAACGCCGCAAATGTACTTTGAACTAAGAACAGTAAGAACACTAGGAAAATAACCCCACAACAAGTACCTAGATATAAATCCAGGCTCGAAGAGATCAAACAATTATGTGGCGTAAAGAGGGAAGATTCGAATCAAACTTACCGGTTGCTCCCGTCCCGCCGCTTCGCACACCGATGGGCTTAGAAGGCGCGTTCGATAGTTCTGAATCTTGCATCAACTCCACTACACATATTTTTCCACAGGCGCTGGTTCAGGGTATATCTGGTATCTTGCGGGGATTGTAGCACGTTTTCACCGAAGGACCTTATTTTTGTAGAAAAGTTTATATCGCGCGTGGCGTGTATGCGCCGACACTTCAAAAACGCACGTAGTACAGAGAAAAAACACACGCAGGAGCGCGGCGCTAGTGTGCTCATCCGCAACCAATCGGAAGGCTCCACGAATGGGCGATGAGCATAACCCGGAAGCTAATTCAAATCAACACCCTCGGCAATTACACAAAAAAGCCTGATTACCAGTTGTGGGGTGAAGAAAACACTATTCTAAAATCTTTAAGAATTAATTCAATAGGTACGTAATACCAACTGCAAAGAGAACGGTACGTAACAATTTTAGATTTCCTCACGATGTTTGAAAGTTGGTATGTAAGAAAGTTTATTGGAGCCAAAAGGCGCGCTATATACCTAAAAAATTAAACAGTTAAATTAAACAAAAATAAAAAAAAACTGACCTAACAATTTTACAGAACCAAATTGTGTGCCATGCGGCTGCGCCAAAAAGGTCCAGTCAGCAGAAATGCCAGAGAACTGCCTGTCGCCGGATTCAACTGGATCTGGCAACTGAGGTTGTGAGGTGTCACGGGCGTAAGGCTGATTCTATTGTAAGTATGCATTTGTGTGTATGTGTGTGTGTGTAAAATATCTGGTATCCATTAAACTGGAAGCCGGCTCCAATATGACGTGATGATGGGAAACGGCTAGGCAGATGATGGGTAGGAACGTACCTCACACTACTTAAGCGAGGAAAAAAAGCATACATCCATATACGGATGGACTTACAAACGCACTCCCAATAATCTCTAAGACCGTAATCTCGGAGCTCACCACAATTGATACTTAAACTGACGATAACATCTTCTATGATAGTTTGTGTGGACATAAACGAAGCGATAACCACTCCACAAATACCATTGAAAAGGGGATGATCATCGGAATGAGAGGCACCCGACGGACGAACGATAGCAGAACTTACCGCTTAAAATCTGCTTATATTTAGTATAGTACAGTCTCTGGTGTAACTAAGCGGTGATGGAGTTTTATTAAAACCAATTTGTCCGTCACAGTCATGTATAGATGACTAGCAGTCGTCACGTGCTTTCGCTTGTGTAGTTCCCGTTCCCACGGGAATACGGGGATAAAAGTCTATGTCTCCCGGGGATAGTGTAGCTTCCCAACGTTGAAAGATTTTTGCAAATCGGTCCAGTAGTTTCGGAGCCTATTCAATGCAAAGAAACAGACGACCAATTCTTTCCTTTCTTTCCATTTGGACGCACACCGCACACTGTATCATTCATTACTCATTGTTTTGTCACTTTTGATTTTGTATTGTGTGTTTGTCTGTGTCTTTTGTGTGTACTAAATTAATGTTTTATCTATCTTTATCTTTCTATCTATCTAGCCTCTTTAGAATATTATTATTATTATATTAGTATTAGTATAGGCAAATCACAATATGCCCTGCAACTGTTTTTTCCAATCGTTGTAATAAATGTGTTTGTGTGTGTGTGTGTGTGTGTACGTGTGTTGTGTGTGTTTTAGTTTTTATGGTGTACAATAAAGAGTATTCTATTCTAATAATAAATATAATAAATATTTCAAAACTTTTTCACATAACGCCATTTAGTCCCAAGCTTGAGAGCTTGTGTTATGGGTACTAAACAGCTGATAAACATACTTATATATTTCTAAATACATACTTATTCCTATAGATAAATTACACCCAGACACAGAACGAATGATCGTGCTCAACACACAAACATTTGTCCTTGTTGGTTTAGTGGTTAATGGCCCTGACTGCTATGCCGAAGATCATGGGTTTGATTCCCACCCAAGACAAATGTATGTGTGATGAGCATGATCATTTTTTCTGTAATACCTACGTATCTATTTAGGAATATTATAAGTATGTTTATCAGATGTTTAGTACCCATAACGCAAGCTCTCAAGCTTACCTTGGGACTAAATGGCGTTGTGTGAAAAGTTGTGGAATATTTAATTATTAATTATTTAGTATAGTTTAATTGATTTTTATAGCTAACATGTGGCAAATAATTTAATTGATAAATTTTCATTGTTATTACTTTCAATAAGAGTAGTAGTATATTAATAAGTATAGTACATGAGAAATATTCTTAGTAGTCGACCAGTACCTCCCTATCTATGGTATATGCACAACGTTATAGATTGAACTAATCTAAAGCATTCGTCCTGCCAGCGAATAAACTGTGTACCTTATATTGTCCAACTTGAACAACTAATAACTAGTCTGAACCCAACAATGAATTAAATTTAAAAATGTAAACCTTCTTAACAAACTTAAGGGGTTAAGCCCAAACTCCGTTGTTTCGCTTCCAGCTGCCGCTTGCAACATTGTTTCACATTCAAACATCGTGTAATTTAATTTATATTAACGCAGTAATAAGATTAGTCCTAATTTAAGCGTCCTGTATAAATACTTTGATCTCGTTAGCATTGTCGCGGCGTTGTTTATTAACTCGGTTATAATAGAAGACGAAAATCTGCCTCTAGCTAGTCGTAAGTCAAAGTTGCTGACAAAAGGTAGGTAATTGGTATTAAATTTTGCCTGAATACCTACGTCAAGGGTAACAACCACCGTTTATACAGACTGGAAGTAACATTGTCGGACATCCGGACACCATACATTTTTTACATGACCTGGGAGATTTTTTTTTTATCTATTTTGTCTAAATGTTTAAGTACTGCTTTTTCTGATGTTATTTTTTAACAATAAAACTCATCATCCACGGACCAACCTCGGCAGGCGTGGCTTAACCTTTCAACAATGCAGATGTTATTATTTAGCCACAGTAGATATTATGGAGTTTATTGCACATTTTTCTACATTCGAAATTACCTTGTGGAATGTGCAACTAGAATCATTCTCTTAATTTATTTAATTTGTAAATTTAACGTCCGAGAATGCCTTTTAAGGGTCTAATTGAAGTATGATTGAACTTTTGTTTGAACAGTGTTAAATATAAGATTCAAAATCCCTTGTCAGTCCATGGCATGTCGATAATGGGCGCCGTGCGTTAGTGTCTTATCCTTGTTGTAACTAGTGCGTCCTGAGCCGTTAATTGAGGCTAGTCAAACACTATTATATGACTAGGTACTTTTATTGGTTTTGCGTTTCTGTGTGTAAAGGAATTGGACTTATGTATACAGTAATAAATAAACAACACATAATTTCAACGTTGCAATTACACAAAGTAATCAAAAGATAATATAAAACAATCCTAGGTTATCAGTTCCGCGTTCAGTTGTAATTTTAAATTCACCAGTAGGGCCATATGTTGTTGGCAACTGGGCGTAAAATTGTAGCCAGTGTAGCATAGTTACCTGTCTGGTCCACTTAGAGCACATCAGCCGTGAAGCGCTGGATCGCTGTAAAGCACTCAGAGGAATTATTAAAAAGGTGATTTCACTGCTGGAAAATATTGTTTACGTTAAGAATTGGACAGACCGTTTCTATTTACAGGGAAGTGTTTGGATACAAAAAGGACATACAAAGATACAGTAGGTAATTGGGTATATATTATTGCTTGATGGGTAGGTACTCGGGAAGTCTAAACGATGATTTATTAGCGAGTATCAAAATTAGCACAGCTTTTGCTTATTGGTGAGGTTCTTGAGAAAGGTCAGGTGCGTAGTACCTACCTACTCACAACCGGCAAACAGTGTGTATGACAACATGTATGAATGTAAACGACGCAAAAGAACTATGTAAGAATCGTAGCATATGGCGCTCTGTTGTTATTGCCCCCGTGGGAAAAGGCGTGAGTTTATGTATGTATGTATCAAAATTAGTTGCAATTTTTTTAATGAGCTCAACTATGACCACTTATTAAACTACTATATTATTGATGAAAATACTGATAATGAAACAGACAATTTTTTACTTGGTTTTTTTTTTACTTCGGTGTATAATTTTTTTTGTCTTTTGGTTTAGTATTTATTTATTTAAATATAGGTGCATGTACAACATTACAGGTAAACTAACCTAACTTGTTGTACATTTAAAAAAAACTGAAACTAAACAAATAAATCTAAAAATGTAAAAAAAACCTTAATGGTTGACAAAACTAAAAAATACACACTTAATAACAGTAAAACAAAATAAAAAAATTAAAAAATAGTATTGTGTGCCTGAGCTCTTGCTTAATAAATAATGAATAGTTATTTTTTTAAACAATAACATAACACCTGGAAAACGCTATACCACAAGTACAGAGACCCCAAGCTACCCCAATGTGTCAAATTTCTTTGATAGATTTTTAACTTTATTACAAAAAGAATGAGGTTTATGTTCTATTGGGAAAATTAACCGCTTGGGGTAGCCCGATGTGCTGGCGTCAATACCTATATACTCGTATAGTAATATGTAGTTGTAGTTGAAGCATGTATCTTTTCTGATGACGAATATTTTTTAACTTTATGTCTGTAAGTTAGTCCGTAAGCTTTCTGTAAGAATAAATTAAATAAACACAATTACTTACCTACAGTATAAACCACAGTTCTAATAGCCTTAAATCATGCCTGTATTTCATTACCGCTAGGTAAATCACTCACTTAATTCGAGTTCCATGTCGAAGTAACACTTACACTAAGTGTTTTATTGTCTCAAGTGTAAAGACATCTATTATCCCCACTTAAGTTCTTAAGCGTAATGTTATTAAGTTTCTACGTGACGTAACATAAGACTAGAGTAATGGTTTTTCAATTTGAAACTGTTATATGGAATTAAATCTTCCATTCAAATTACCTTCTAAATAAAATAGAGAGACATGACAGCGGGGCCTAGACAAATGTTAATTGAAATTCATTAGTGAAAATGCATTCTTTGAGATTACCATTTGTCAGCTGTTTTGTTAACAACAATCGTTCACTCTATACCTTTCCTTGAAGTCTAGTTTAAAGCCTTGAAATAAAACTGTTTTTTCTATTAACATTCAATGTTTTCAAAGATACTAGCCAGATCACAGTTCTTACATTAACTTGAATTAGAAGCTGTGTTTACTTACTTTCTTTGTAATAAAACACTCTTCAATTACTTCCAAGCAACAGTTCAACACACACAACACTTTGAACACTTTTGAATATCGCGCGAATGTTGAGTTTGACATTGACAGGGACACTTAAACTGTCTTTGTGACACTTACTATACACTATTCCATAGGCTCATCATAGAATGTTTCGGATAACGCTGCGGAATGAGCGTTCCGCGTTCCATTTGTAACTTGTCTACCATTTTCGTCACGCTAACGTAAAGTCCTTAGGGTGAACGGAAAACGCTAGTGCGGAAAACGCTTGGATTTTGTCTAGGCCCCCAGGATGTTCAGCCATAAAGAGGAGGAACTGTCCACAGTGTCCACTATTGATTCCAAACGCGTAAGCTATCGGGCTCGATAGCTTGTTTTTTTTTTACTTAAGTGACTAACCTTTTCACAAACGGCTTAATAGTACATACCTTTTTTATCTTTTATGTAGTACCTACAGACAGACGCTCCCGTTAAAAAGTCCATATTAGCTGTCTGCAAAATGCATTCCTTTAACATAATGGGTAAGTTCATTCAACAGCCACATCGTTCCATTGCTCCATTCCACTGAAATGATTTCACAGTTCGGATACACGCACTAATAACCGTAGATATTTTAATTAACCATTTGGTGTAATGTGACCTCGTATCCAGTCGCCAAATAGCGGTGCCCGCCATTATTTTGACAATAGTAGCGCAAACGAGCGCCAACTATTACTTAGCTGGTACACATTATAGCGTATCTGCGATGTACCTAACTTGTTTATAGCTTTGTTTGCTGGAAACTAGGTACTACATAGATTAAAGCCGAAGCTTAACGATTATTTTTAATTTATTTTTCACCACAGTCCAAAACTAGAGACCAGTCTTCAAAAGCTTTAAATTCCCGTATTATGTATGAAGATTTTTTTTAAAGGTTTTATTTGTTTTATTCTTTCTCTATTCTGTTGCATGGTGCTGGCCATGCAGAATCAAAAGTATATTTTAAACTGGCAACATTAGTCGACAAAGCACCTACAGATTACCTCCACCTCGTTCAATACGATAGAAAAGCTTAGCACGACGCAGCAGAAAATATGTAAATTTTATGTAGGTACGTAATTAATTTCATCATCCGAATAATAGCGTATAATGATATCATTTTAAACGCTCACACCCTCTTCGAGATTATTAATTTTGTCAACGGTCATTACACACTTCATGAACCTTTCAATATCCTACAAAGTGAGTTGCTTAATTGGTATTACTGACAGCTCTGTTAGTGATGAGCTTATGAGCTCACTGTTAGAAAGCACTAGTTTTTTTTCTAAAATTATTAAATTCTTCGCTTTGTACCTGTATTGTCATTTATGTTGTAAAAGTTGATTTAAAATAAACAGCTTTGATAAAAAAAATGAGTTTGAATAAAATTGGAATACAAACTGTTTGACTTGAAAATTGTTCCTTCCTCTTCTATTCAAACAAAAACTTCAACCTGTGTAATAAATAGTCCTACTAATATTATACAGGGTGTCTCATTCAAATGGGTCAGTATGGGAAAGTCTGAAACTATAAGACATACGAAGATCTGTTCTGAGGAACCATGTCATCGATTTTAATAACAAGAAAAACTGCATTCATACATTTTAAAAAACATCGTAAGTACTATTGTAGTAATATTGTAAACGTGGTCACTTCTAGCACCTACTAAAATAAATTAAAGTATGTGGAAACAATGCATTTACTAATAATACACAATACTATAATATAATACACATACAGACATTTACTGCTTAATACCTACACAATCGATATCTAAATAGAAATAGTGTAGGTTTTTTTTTTTCAAAATAACCGGGTTCGATTCCCGAACGGAGTAACTACAGATGTTTTTTATAATGTATGAATGCAGTTTTTCTTGTTATTAAAATCGATGACATGGTTCCTCAGAACAGATCTTCGTATGTCTTATAGTTTCAGACTTTCCCATACTGACCCATTTGAATGAGACACCCTGTATACACGAAAGTTTGTGAGGATGTTTGTAAGTCTTTCAAGTAAAAACACTGAATGGATTTTAATAAAATTTGGTATGGAGTTAGCTGACACCCTGGATTAACACATAGGCTACTTTTTATCCCTGTGTTCCCACGGGAACGGGACCTACGCGGGTTAAACCGCGGGACGTCTGCTAGTATTACATAATTAATTAATTCGGTCAGGCACTGCAGTGTAAATTTAACGTCCTTTAATATAAAGGTAGCTGAATCATTTTATTCTTGCTTAATAACAGGGAATAAATAATAAAGAGAGATTGTTTTACACTTAATTAGTGTGGTTCCTGCGCCGCGTGTCTCGGGTTCGATTCCCGCACGGGACAAATATTTGTATGGCCTACAGCACGCTTAGCATGATCACTGTATAAACCCTCATATTAAAATAGGTAATTCAATAAAAACTACAAATACAAACGTTGGTACAAGCAATTCGCTTCAAAAAACTGATTATACTCCCCTGGTTACACAAAATAAAAAACTCAAACGCCCAACGAATCTGCCGCAGCCAGCAATGAAATCCGTGTTTAACAAACGAAGTCGAAAACCTCCACACAATTAGATTTAATAACAGTACAAGTTGGGGCCACGTTAAATAAAAATACAGGGGCGTAGGACTAGGGCTGACACACAGCAATCAACTTCCAAAATGTACTTCTTCTTCTTACTGTGTGTTTAGTGCCTGACACCTCCTGGTGTCAGAATTTCAATGCCGCCCATTAGCCTCTAACTGGGCATCACGTGCCCTCGAACAATATCTCAACACTCAATATTTATTGCGTTCCACAATGTACAGACGCCAGCACATCAAGTTACCCCAATGTGTCAAATTTTCCCAATTGAATATGAACCTTATTTTGTTTAACATAAAGTTGAAAAACGATCAAAGACTAGTGAAACAAAAAGGCGCGTGTTTCCATTCAGGAGCTGTTCATTTCTTCCACCCTGAATAATATTTGTGTGTAACGATGCATATCTCTAAAAGCCTTTTGAAAAAATAAACAAATAAAATTTAACTTTGTGTTGTCCCGACATACGGCATGCATGCATAAGTCATCGTGTAGCTCAACCCTATTTTGAGGAAACTCGACGCCCTTGAATTCGACGTTACCAAATCTACAGGACATTTGTGTAGACCACATTAAAAGTATTATACAAAAACCGGTAGACAGTTAAGGATAAATCTTCTTCTATCCCGCAAGGTCATATTCACACTCCGATTTCTGAGTGTTGTGACTGCGTTTTCACAAAAAGGCGAATATTCAAAACGCTAATGATCAGTTTCTGAACACGAATTAATTCTGCGTCTTATAAATTACGGAAACGTGGCCCTTTATGTCTGGTATTCTTTAACTTATGATGGTTTGACAGATATACGGTGATTGAAAAATCGGGAATACCTGTATAATTTATTGTGCTTTCTTTTGTAGGTAATATTTTCGAAACCCATCATAAGCTTTGATTTAATTGGCCATCATTAGGTAGGACCCTTTCTACTTCCAATTCGAGTTAAACCCCGTGTAATAGTAAAACAAGGTGTAGTAATTATTGTCCCACGGTTAGAAAAAGAAAAAAAACATTTTAGACATCATGTTTCATACCGACACTTACTGCTTAAGACCTACACAATCGATATCTAAATAGAAAGAGAGTAGGTTTTTTTTTTCAAAATAACCGGGTTCGAGTCCCGAACGGAGAACAAATGTTTTTTAAAATGTATGAATGCAGTTTTCTTGTTATTAAAATCGATGACATGGTTCCTCAGAACAGATCTTCGTATGTCTTATAGTTTCGGACTTTCCCATACTGACCGATTCGAATGAGACACCCTGTATACTCTTACAGGTACCTACACTTCTGCCTAACCCTGCGGGGATTACAGGCGTGATGTTATGTTATGTAGTAAGTTCTAATCTACAGGCCATAGATAAGAACATACACAAAAAGACGCTGAAAATATGACTTTCCTCGTTAATTTTATGGTTTTGTTCTATTTAATTGTTGGACCTGTGAGTGTCGCACAATTTATTTCATCCTACAGGTATACTCAACCAACATTATGTGTTCAGTTTGATGGCTCCTTTGACATTGAAATCACATACAGTGCACAGTCTCCCCGTCAGTTTGCCTGCGGTGGCATCACGGCCGACACTAATTTGCACGAAGTGTGACATGTCACACGCCTCCTGTCGGCCGTTGACGGCTGCTGTCGGATATTGTCGGGCCAAAGTTTGTGTGCATACGTGTTTGACGTCTCACCACTATTTAGCACAACCTAGTTACTTATTTTGCTTCGTACTGCCTTCGTATAGAATAATATAGACCAGTCTATAAATCTATGTTAGAATGTAATGGCTTTTTTTAATAAAAAAAAATATGTTTAAAGCCAGTTTTCAAAGATAAAAGCCGCATCGAAGCCGTTTCCCGTTGAAAAGTAAGGCTAGCAACAGACTTATAACACGCCATGCCACGTTGCGTGGCATGGCGTGTTATAAGTGCGATGAGAACACCATAATATGGTGCGCAACTCGTTATAAGTGCGATGAGAACACCATATTATGGTGTTCTCATTGGTTACTTTAAGCACCTTTTTCAGATTTGACCAATAAAACCGCGTGGGATGGCGTCGGGTGTTACAAATGTGCTGGTCCCAGAGACATATTTATACACATAACGGTCAAACTTAAAACCCCCTTTTTTTCGTCGAGGGTTAAAAATTAAAGAGCATTAAGAATCTAGCAATTAGTTTCGATATTATAGGTAATCTATCCAAATTGCATATTTGCATCGTCTAAAATTCAAATCAAATGCTGACTAGTCATTGGCGTTGGAACATGTTTAACATTTACAGCGGCCAATCGCGCTGCGGCTGCATTGAATAGTGCGGTGCTTACTTGTTATTGTTAGTGATCGAGAGTCGAGTCAATTTTGCAGCGAGCCAAATCGAAACAACCGCTATTTAGTGCTGTTCTATACGAGCATCGCGTGTTGTGGAGATAATTGAGCGCTTAAAGCGCTTAGTAGGGTTTGGTGCAGTAAGTGTTATTGTTTCGGGTAGGTATTTTGGAATCTCGCTTCGCTGGTATTTGTACATACATAACAGTTGTAGAGCTGCTTATTATTTAACTAAATAAGAACAGTATTTTAGTATATTGACTGGCCTGTTGGTCTAGTAGTTAGTGACCCTGACTGCTATACCGAAGGTCGTGGGTTCGATTCCCAGCCAGGAAAAATGTTTGTGTGATGAGCACGATCATTTGTTCTGTGTCTGGGTGTAATTTATCTATAATGTGTATGTATTTGGAAATATATTGGTATGAACATCAGCTGTTTAGTACCCATAACACGTCAAGCTCTTAAGCTTAACTTGGGACTAAATGGCGTTGTGTGAAAAAGTTGTGGAATATTATTATATTAATATTTTTATTTATTATTTATTTATTACCTACACTGAGCTCCAATATAATTACGGTTTATGGGGTAGTGAAATGTACCTACAAATGAAAGTCAACTGACTTTCATCATTATTGGAGCATTTGCAGCCAACTAATTTTCCAAGAAAAACAATTGATACGCGGCAATAACTCAATTAAGTTTCATCTCTACCCAGTGCATCATCTCTACCCAGTGCATCATCATCTACCCAACCTTTTCTCAGCTATGTTGAGTTAGACTTCCCGTTTTCTGTTCCCGTGACCCCCGGCGCAGGTGGTGGGTGGGAACACCGGGTGATTTTTAGTCAGTCAGAGTCTGACAGATCCATGAGGATTTACAACCCCTCTCCAAAAAAAAGACTTCTCGTTGAACCGGATACAGCTGAATAGCAGTCTTTTGCTTAGATAGACTGCCCATCTGACATGGTACTGTGTCGCACGATACTCTTGGTTAAACCGGTTGTCAGACCTTTGGGCTCCCATAACAACTGTCATTCCGACTGTCCACGCTCGTTGGAACACCACGAGACAGACCGAGTAGGGCGCGCACCGAGAGCAGAACAGAGCATTTATAAGACCACAGAAAAAAATACTTTAAGAGAATTAGCATACAGTACACAACACGTACCTACTCGAACACGCATCTTGCAAGCTCGAGTATGGTCAAGCATCAAGTTTGAAAAAATACCAACAAAATATGCTCCGTATCGTGGCGTGCCTGAGATAGAGGTAGGTACGGCTTGACAGAATGTCTTGACTTGCACGGCCTAGGAGCGAGGCAGCCGTTTGACCCGAGGCTGCCTATATGGATAGGCGGCTTTACATGTGCTGATAGTGACCACCGCTGCACCAGTGTGGTTTTAGTGAAGTGAGAATTTCGGGTTTGCCGTATGTCATTGAATATTTCTATCTGGATTTCTCATTAGCAGCCTGGAGTCTGGATTCGTGCCCGATGGGTGGCAATAAGCAAGCTCCCTATTACATGGGACCTACTACAGGCAGGCGCGGATCTAACCCCCTTAAAAGGTTGTGGTCAGGGCCACCCAAAAATAGGCCAGGTGCTAGTTTGACTACGAAGCCGCTAAAGCATTAAAATACGTATGACACTCCGGCTAAGACCCTGTGCATAGACCACCACATCAAACTATCCCAATGTATCCAATTTCTTTTCTTTATTTTTTTTTTCTTTCAACCCTTCGGTGTACAGGTGTAGGTATTGTTATTATAGAGTGCCAGACTGCTCGATCTAATTCTCAAAGCCCAGGAGTCTTGTGAAGGCTTCCTTCGAAAAACAAATGAGCTTGCAATTCAGTTTATAATACTATAATTTTTAATCTAAAATGTCCTACTTAATTTAATACGACTAGCGCCATCTCGTAGATTAATACCATACTATTTAAGGATAGTTTCATGGTTCTTCCATACATTAGAATAATGGTTTGACATGGTATTGCCATCGTTGCATTCACAAATTGTTGCTGTACTTTTGATGCTGAAGGCTACATAGAATACAGTCTTAGAGTAAACCAAACGGTTTTTTTTCTTCTTTGGTCTAACTAATTTCTCCAATAAGCAACCAGGGTTTTTTTAATTATAATAATGTCATGTTTGTGTTTCTACCGTCTGAAATTATGTTTCTAAGCTGGCAACACAGCTGCGTTTGTTGATCTCTCAAAGTCTCAAAGAACTCCTCGAACTCATTGTCTGAGAAATTGTTATCCATAACCAAAATTAGCAAAAAGTTGTTTCCTAGTCCTTAAATAACACGAAAATGCAGCCTGATGATTTTTAACCGTGCCTTAATTAATTTACTTACTAAAATATTAGTGTCAAAGTGAAATAAACACATGAAAGATTGGACGATTGTTAGGCATTTGTTTTCATTATGACAAAACGCCGAAGAATACTTCACGCGGACAAAATAATTCAAAATATTATGAATGTATTTTGTTTGTTAATGTTCCTGCAGCTAAAAGGTAAGTCCTTAATAACTCTTATTACTTGTAATTGAATAAAGAACGAGTACGCATTACATTGCATACCTATACTTATCACCAAAGATGTGAACTTCTTGACACGATAATTCATGACTGATAATTAATTCGTGATTGTTTCTCCTTGTTTCTTCAAGAAGTACTTGTTTAATAATAATTTACAAATTAGTGTCTAATTGTGATTTGATAAACGCTACTTTGTTTTTAATTTACATGATAACATTTGTTCAACATTAAAACTAAAATTAAACCAAGTGGAATTTAGAGATAACTTGCGACTGCCCTTTACTTTTATGTTACCATTTCAGATGATAATAGTACCTAATGTTTGTCTTTTCTGATTTTCACACATACAATCAAGATAAAATGCAATTTTAAGACATTTCCCATTATGCTAACAAACTGATTGATTCCTAAGGCCTATACAATATAAAAAATGGTTTTATTAATTTGACAAGCTTATCTTTTTCAAATTTGGAATTTAAAGTGTGTTTATTTATAAGACCTATTTGCACTTGGAACAGAATCCAAATAATTATAAAATCTTATGTCTAAGAATAAGCCAATGCTTATAAATTATAACTTTAATGTTTCAGGTTTCTATGCAGTAGGTAGTAACCCCATCTTATTATACTCAACGGCATCAGACATACGAGTAGTGAACACATCCAAGCTCGGTAAAGTAAACACTATAGTTAAAGACCTGGAACAAGGCTCTGCAGTAGACTTCCTTCACAGAAAGGATCTTATATGCTGGTCGGATCAGACTGCAGAATTGATACAGTGTATGAGTTATAATGAAACTCATGTAGGAGATAAGGTATGTACTTATTATTATGTTAAAGTAATTTAAAGTATTTTATGTAAATAAGTATAACACAAACAGTGTAAGAGAGAGAAGACTAGTATAACCTAAAATAACATACTGCTATGGGAAAAGAATGTCTAAATATGCGGTGCCAAAAATGTTTAACAAAATTGAACTATTAAGAACTAACTCTAACTTAATTAATTAAATCCCAAGCAGACGCATAGTCTTTCTATTGTGTCTCTAATTGACACAATTGAAAGGTAAAGTAAAGTTGTGCTTAAGGGGCCGTGCCTGAAATCAACTGATTTTGATCAATTGTAATCATTATTTGTGAGAAAGAGAAGAAGAATTTATACAATCCTATTTGTGATTTGAAAAGACGAGTTCCTTGCTTTGCATGTTGAGGAATTACATTTTGGAAATAAATTACGTATTCATGGAAAATCACTAAAATTCACCCACAAATTTTCCAAAAAATGACGCGAGACTGACGTTTGATCATTTAGTTACAAGAAACTGAAATAGATTTTGAAAATTAAAAAATCTTACCAACACCAGCCTGCGCAGCATGAACATCGAAGAAACAGTCTTTGTCGTGTCTCGGAAGAAAAGAAATTAAGTGTTCATGCTACGCAGGCAGGTGTATTGAAAGAAATTTGACAGATTGAGGTTCCTGTCTATATAATCTGTCACTTAGCCGATTCGTCTGTAGACAAAGGCCGTTTCTTCGGTGTTCAATGTGTTCATGCTACGCAGGCTGTATATAGTCTACTTGCACGTGAGGGAACCACTTTTTTAATTTTTACTACAACATACGGAAAAAAAATAATTCAATGTCGTTACTTTCCGGAAATTTCAAGACTAATCAGTATTTTTTTTTCTATTGTTTGAATCACTTTTAAGAAATTTTAAAAGTAACATATTAATCTTCAGTTTATTATATATTTGTACTATTTTTTAACTTGTGTACTTTAACATATGTACCAACATAGTAAACAAATATGTATACACAAAAATTCCGGATATTTACTTCTCAACCGTCTTAATTTACTTAGAAACTCAAAAGATGATATAAAATATTAAAACAGTTTAAGCAACCACTACGCTCGAGCTTTACGCGTGTGTTCGTGAATGGTACACACAAATATAGCATTGCAATGATGTTACCTAAACTCCAGCGAGCGAATTTTATGCACGGCCCCTTAAGTCATAGCTAAAGAATTTTCGGACAACATGGACACATCATTGAACTGTGATGGGTGGTGAGTTCTACACTAGAGTGGTCAGCTTTGGCTGGTCCCTCTGCTTTAGAGCTCATCATATCCATGTTATATGTTGGTGATGGTCTGCCTTCTTCCAGAAATGAAATCAAGAAACAGATATTAAAGCTAGTAAGAGCATTAAGTATGTTAGCAGTATGTTTATAAATTTAAGTTAAGAAGAATTAACAAGCGTCCTGGCATAGACTGTAAAGCTGGCGAGAAAAAAAAAAAAAAGTTGATTAGGTATTTTATAAAAAATATATTTAAAAAAAAAATGACTAAGTATGATACTTTTGTACACTTGACATACCTACCGCAATCTGTACAAAAAATTATATATCTATGCAAAGGTTATCTGTGCTTTAAGATGGTTGATCTCTAAATGTTTGTCTAATGCTATTATTTAGTGAACAATAAAGTATCTAACTAGTAATTTAGTTACGAAAACTAATTGATAACAAACTAATTAAACACTGAACCCAAATAATCATCTTAACTCTTACATACCTACTACTTCCATTTTAAAAATGATAAACTTCAACAAGTATTTGAGTTCATGTAGTACCTATTCTAAAATATTAATTATGTTTCTTAGAAAGCTGTGATTCAACAACAACTCTCATTTATTTTATTTGACGGCCAGTTGGTCTAGTTAGTGGCCCTGACTGCTACGCCAGAAGTTGTGGGTTCGATTCCCACCCAGAATAAATGTTTGTGTGATGAGCATGATCATTAAAATTTGTTCAGTGTCGAGGTGTAATTTATCTATAGGTAATACCTATGTATGTATTTAGACATATAAAGTATGTTTATCAGTTGTTTAGTATCCATAACATAAGCTTGGCTTAGCTTGGGACTCGATGGAGTTGTGTGAAAGTGGTGGAATATTATATATTTATTTATTGAAAGGAGAACCAACAGCTGTAACAGATGGTTAACAATTAAATAAGCAACACAAAGCCAATTACAGGTTCTCACGAGAAAAAAACATAATAGTATACAGAAATCTTAGGATCACTAACAAGCACGATAAATAACAGAAATAATAGAAATAAAAAGGATACAATATGTACTAAATACACTTAAGGCTAAGGCACTTATAACATTGAGTAAAAGGTAATACAAAAAATGTTAGATTAACAAAAAAGCACTACGCATTTCTAAAGAAATCGGCATTCAGCCGAGTGCGAGCTGAGTTGGTTTTGGTGACAAATGGGTCCAATGAGAACTCTTTACAGAGAATATTAAAGTCTACTCGCTCGCACCAAGTATGAGTTTTGTCGGTAATTTGTTGAGGAAAAAGGAACGGAGATAGGTGGAATTATTATTATTATTTATTAGTAGTCCGACTTTGTCAAGCTTTGTGATCAGGGGATCTCTACTAATTTTTCTGTATTTATTCCAGGTAAGAATAGTATCAGAAGGACTAATAACACCAACTGGAATTGCGATTGACTGGTACACAGATAAAATATACTGGACAGATGGAGAGACCAATAAAATTGAAGTCATTAGTATAGAACAGAGACATAGAAAAGTACTGTTCTGGTCAGAGGTAGACCTCGCTCGGGCTATAGCTGTTGTCCCTAAAGAAGGGTAAGATCACATTTCATTATTAATAGCAAAGTTTTTGCTTACTGACCCACTGCTGGGCAAAGGCCTCTTCTCATACAGAGAAGGGTGTTGTGCTGGGTGGATTGGCGATTTCAGTTATATAGGGTGACTGGTAATTAGTGACCGATACTTAAACACGTGATTGTACTCATGAGTACGAATAAATTTCTCAAAGAAACTTTTTTTTATACTCATTAACTTAAAATTTAGCCCAAATTGTCCCACTGCTGGGCAAAGGCCTCCCTCCATTCCTTCCATCGGTCGCGATTCTGCGCCACCTCTCTCCAATTCTCAAGGAAGACATCCAGGTCGTCCCGCCATCCAATTTGGGCTAAATAATAATAATAATAAAACTTTAAATTAATTCAATTACGTCATTACTGCACTACGGGAGCGGTGGGGGTGACAGGGGAGCATGTAACCCTACTACTAGTAGATTTTTCTCTTCCGAAGTCAGACTATCAGCTGACAGA
Source organism: Euplexia lucipara (assembly GCA_921972225.1). Lineage (NCBI taxonomy): Eukaryota > Metazoa > Arthropoda > Insecta > Lepidoptera > Noctuidae > Euplexia > Euplexia lucipara. The sequence continues at coordinate 1,520,804 of OV179147.1, read as the reverse complement.
TCGTGCCGATTCGTGCTACTACTGCAGTGATCGATGACAGGCCCGCGCGCGGAAATTTAAAACAGCGTTTTTTTTATATTTCATTATGTTAAAAAAAAAAGTTTCTTTGGGAAAGTTTATTGAAATCATGAATACAATCGCTTGTTTAAGTATCAGTCACTAATTTCCAGTCACCCTATATATTACCTGCAAGTACCTATTTCTTCACAATGTTTTTCTTCAACAATGTCTAAGATAAACTTAGAAAGTGTAAATGTATGAATTAAAAGAGTAACATTGGTACTTGGCCAGATTCAAACTTACTTAAGTCAGGCTGTCACAATATTTTATTATGATTATTGTAAAGCCAAAAGACATCCTTTGCTGTACATAGGGCAAGCCTAGTCTAAATAACCGACCCAGAGCTTTCTGGTGACATGGTGAAGGTGGTTTTTTATTCTAATTCCCGAGCATTTCATTGTATAGCTTCAAGTTATTTCTAAGAATCAGAAAAACTGGACTGGGCTCTGTTGCTGGGGAGTTTGTTCTGCCACTTCTTGTTCCCAGCAAAAACGCTAGCAAGGGCATTTTGGGGGACTATCTGATGTATTTTTGACATTCAAAATGTTCTGATTCTCAGCCTAATTTGAATAAATGAATTTAGTTTTTTTAGTTTCTGAGTCCACTGAAGACGAGAGTTATATTCTTCTAATTCACTGACATAGATCTTTGTTCACCATAAGAATATCTTAGTAAATATCTGTGATCATATTTTTTTCTGCTTTCAGTCTCATGTTCTGGACAGACTGGGGCGAAGTACCTAAAATAGAAAGAGCCGGTATGAATGGTGATCCAGCCACACGTAAAATTATAGTCAAAGACCATATATTCTGGCCGAATGGAATTACAATAGATTATGACAACAACCTAATATACTGGGTAGATGCTAAGTTACATTTTGTTGATGTTATTGATTTCAACGGAGAGAAGAGAAAAAGTGTTGTTAAAGAGGATCTTGTGTATCCGTATGCACTGGCGTTTTTTAACTTTAAGCTTTATTGGACTGATTGGAAAACATGGTAAGCTTTAATTTATCTTGTCACTACTATTATACATACAGTTACAGCCTCAGTTGCGGCGAATCACCCTTAATCTTGAACCCAGTGCCCGAACTCAGAGCGTGCCCGCTCATACGCATGCTGGTTAGTTAAATATGCCTATTGATTTATCGCAAGTGGGGCCAATGGCATATGGCGTCAAAGTACACCCCTACATTGATGTTATCCAAAAAGACCCAGTGCTAATTCTTTGTCCAAGGAATGAACAGCCATCAGGGCTTGCAAGTACCAACTAGTTTTCGAGAATGTGCTTTTAAAAAACTTGAGCATTTGATATTAGTTAATTGATTACAACTTCATTCCATGTAACAACTAATTACTTCATAAAAGTCAAGCATTACTATAGCTGCCGTGATAACAATCACTGCTGTATAGTATAGTTAATATTGCTCATTGATAACATTTCTATTTAAGGTCAATTCATACATGGGACATATCAACAACGGGCCCAATGAAGGAGTTAATAAAATCCGACCCAGTGCCTGTAGATTTAAAAGTGTATGATGGAACCAGGCAAATAATGCCCTCTGGTGACTATCCATGCAAGGAAAACAATGGAGGATGCTCACATTTGTGCCTTTTAGCACCTACACCACCAGGTACACATTTCCTTTTCATTATTAATAACACCTGAATTGAAATAAGATAAGACATTTAAATAAACCTTGTCTACAGTCCATGCACAAGATTTACACGCTATATTATGTGGCAAACATGTCTGAACTTTTCTTTTTTTGTAATATCTTGCATGCATGTTTCTATTTTTAACCAACTTCACTAAAAGGAGTAGGTTCTCAATTCTATTGTATTTCGTTTTATATGTGTACACGTGTTTGAGCAAATAAATTATATAATATCTTTTCTTATCTTATCATGTGGCATAAATAATAATAATAAAGTTCTATTAAAACGGCCGCCATGGCTCACGTACAATGGTCGAATCTGGGATTAAATGCGAATACCCAAGCTTGTAGATACGTCTTTCATTTAAAATCTTATTAGTTTGTACAGAAATCACGTTTTTTACAGAATTAAAAGTAAAATAACGCCAGAAAAATTTTGAAATGAGGGTAAATCGACGAAAAATTTTAACACCCACCTCGTGTTTAGAGTCATCTAGAGAACTCAGGGTGTCCGTGGCAGCAACTCCAGCTGCCACGTTGCGTCTATCCCCTTGTACTCATGCGTGTCCTCCCGCCAGGCTACCAGTGCGCGTGCCCGACGGGCTGCCGGCTGCGCGCGGGCAGCAACTCCAGCTGCCACGTTGTGTCTATCCCCTTGTACTCATGCGTGTCCTCCCGCCAGGCTACCAGTGCGCGTGCCCGACGGGCTGCCGGCTGCGCGCGGGCAGCAACTCCAGCTGCCACGTTGTGTCTATCCCCTTGTACTCATGCGTGTCCTCCCGCCAGGCTACCAGTGCGCGTGCCCGACGGGCTGCCGGCTGCGCGCGGGCAGCAACTCCAGCTGCCACGTTGTGTCTATCCCCTTGTACTCATGCGTGTCCACCCGCCAGGCTACCAGTGCGCGTGCCCGACGGGCTGCCGGCTGCGCGCGGGCAGCAACTCCAGCTGCCACGTTGCGTCTATCCCCTTGTACTCATGCGTGTCCTCCCGCCAGGCTACCAGTGCGCGTGCCCGACGGGCTGCCGGCTGCGCGCGGGCAGCAACTCCAGCTGCCACGTTGTGTCTATCCCCTTGTACTCATGCGTGTCCTCCCGCCAGGCTACCAGTGCGCGTGCCCGACGGGCTGCCGGCTGCGCGCGGGCAGCAACTCCAGCTGCCACGTTGCGTCTATCCCCTTGTACTCATGCGTGTCCTCCCGCCAGGCTACCAGTGCGCGTGCCCGACGGGCTGCCGGCTGCGCGCGGGCAGCAACTCCAGCTGCCACGTTGTGTCTATCCCCTTGTACTCATGCGTGTCCTCCCGCCAGGCTACCAGTGCGCGTGCCCGACGGGCTGCCGGCTGCGCGCGGGCAGCAACTCCAGCTGCCACGTTGCGTCTATCCCCTTGTACTCATGCGTGTCCTCCCGCCAGGCTACCAGTGCGCGTGCCCGACGGGCTGCCGGCTGCGCGCGGGCAGCAACTCCAGCTGCCACGTTGCGTCTATCCCCTTGTACTCATGCGTGTTCTCCCGCCAGGCTACCAGTGCGCGTGCCCGACGGGCTGCCGGCTGCGCGCGGGCAGCAACTCCAGCTGCCACGTTGCGTCTATCCCCTTGTACTCATGCGTGTCCTCCCGCCAGGCTACCAGTGCGCGTGCCCGACGGGCTGCCGGCTGCGCGCGGGCAGCAACTCCAGCTGTCACGTTGCGTCTATCCCCTTGTACTCATGCGTGTCCTCCCGCCAGGCTACCAGTGCGCGTGCCCGACGGGCTGCCGGCTGCGCGCGGGCAGCAACTCCAGCTGCCACGTTGCGTCTATCCCCTTGTACTCATGCGTGTCCTCCCGCCAGGCTACCAGTGCGCGTGCCCGTCGGGCTGCCGGCTGCGCGCGGGCAGCAACTCCAGCTGCCACGTTGCGTCTATCCCCTTGTACTCATGCGTGTCCTCCCGCCAGGCTACCAGTGCGCGTGCCCGACGGGCTGCCGGCTGCGCGCGGGCAGCAACTCCAGCTGCCACGTTGTGTCTATCCCCTTGTACTCATGCGTGTCCTCCCGCCAGGCTACCAGTGCGCGTGCCCGACGGGCTGCCGGCTGCGCGCGGGCAGCAACTCCAGCTGCCACGTTGTGTCTATCCCCTTGTACTCATGCGTGTCCTCCCGCCAGGCTACCAGTGCGCGTGCCCGTCGGGCTGCCGGCTGCGCGCGGGCAGCAACTCCAGCTGCCACGTTGCGTCTATCCCCTTGTACTCATGCGTGTCCTCCCGCCAGGCTACCAGTGCGCGTGCCCGACGGGCTGCCGGCTGCGCGCGGGCAGCAACTCCAGCTGCCACGTTGTGTCTATCCCCTTGTACTCATGCGTGTCCTCCCGCCAGGCTACCAGTGCGCGTGCCCGACGGGCTGCCGGCTGCGCGCGGGCAGCAACTCCAGCTGCCACGTTGTGTCTATCCCCTTGTACTCATGCGTGTCCTCCCGCCAGGCTACCAGTGCGCGTGCCCGACGGGCTGCCGGCTGCGCGCGGGCAGCAACTCCAGCTGCCACGTTGTGTCTATCCCCTTGTACTCATGCGTGTCCTCCCGCCAGGCTACCAGTGCGCGTGCCCGACGGGCTGCCGGCTGCGCGCGGGCAGCAACTCCAGCTGCCACGTTGTGTCTATCCCCTTGTACTCATGCGTGTCCTCCCGCCAGGCTACCAGTGCGCGTGCCCGACGGGCTGCCGGCTGCGCGCGGGCAGCAACTCCAGCTGCCACGTTGTGTCTATCCCCTTGTACTCATGCGTGTCCTCCCGCCAGGCTACCAGTGCGCGTGCCCGACGGGCTGCCGGCTGCGCGCGGGCAGCAACTCCAGCTGCCACGTTGTGTCTATCCCCTTGTACTCATGCGTGTCCTCCCGCCAGGCTACCAGTGCGCGTGCCCGACGGGCTGCCGGCTGCGCGCGGGCAGCAACTCCAGCTGCCACGTTGTGTCTATCCCCTTGTACTCATGCGTGTCCTCCCGCCAGGCTACCAGTGCGCGTGCCCGACGGGCTGCCGGCTGCGCGCGGGCAGCAACTCCAGCTGCCACGTTGTGTCTATCCCCTTGTACTCATGCGTGTCCTCCCGCCAGGCTACCAGTGCGCGTGCCCGACGGGCTGCCGGCTGCGCGCGGGCAGCAACTCCAGCTGCCACGTTGTGTCTATCCCCTTGTACTCATGCGTGTCCTCCCGCCAGGCTACCAGTGCGCGTGCCCGACGGGCTGCCGGCTGCGCGCGGGCAGCAACTCCAGCTGCCACGTTGTGTCTATCCCCTTGTACTCATGCGTGTCCTCCCGCCAGGCTACCAGTGCGCGTGCCCGACGGGCTGCCGGCTGCGCGCGGGCAGCAACTCCAGCTGCCACGTTGTGTCTATCCCCTTGTACTCATGCGAGTCCTCCCGCCAGGCTACCAGTGCGCGTGCCCGACGGGCTGCCGGCTGCGCGCGGGCAGCAACTCCAGCTGCCACGTTGTGTCTATCCCCTTGTACTCATGCGTGTCCTCCCGCCAGGCTACCAGTGCGCGTGCCCGACGGGCTGCCGGCTGCGCGCGGGCAGCAACTCCAGCTGCCACGGCCGGCCGCAGGCGCTGCTGCTGGTGGCGCAGCGCTCGGCCATCTCCCGCATATCGCTGGACTCGCCCGACTTCACGCCCTACACGCTGCCGCTCAAGGACCTCAAGAGGGCCCTCACCGTAGACTTCGATCCCAAGCTGGAGTACATTTACTGGGCTGATAGTCAGGTAACTAAATATTCAAGGTTTATTATTGTTAGTGCCTTAAACTACATCTTGTGTAAGTTGATAGTGACGTCGTCGAAAGAGGGACTTAGCACTTTATTGTACTAGAAAGAAGGTGTTTTATTCAATGGCATCTTTTAATCTTTGGTCTGACAACGTTGTTACTCCCATTCACTTAGTATATCTATCATAACAATGTGTTCAATGTGGGGTTAACAAGACTATTAGTAAAGTACAGACGCCAGCACATCAACCTAACCCCATGTGTCAAATTTCTTTGATAGGTTTTCAACTTTATGCTAAACATAATAAGGTTCATGTTCAATTGGGAAAAGGAGAATGCCCGTTTTGTAAGGAAAGTTGGGTCCGAGTGGAAAATGGTTGTGCCCTGATTTTTTTTATTTTACATTATAATGAAATCAGTATTTCCATAATCAGAAACCATTTTCCATTTACTCACATGGGTTCAAGAGATATCATCGTTTTTCTGTTGTAGAAATCTAGGTTATAATTAGGAATTTGACATTGACATTTCTACTAACTATCCTATGCATCACTTTGAAGATGAGATTATGTCTCAGCTACTTTATGTACATATACTTTTATCCCAGGGTGAAAGAAATTGTATAAAAAATATCCTAAAAAATACGTAATATTTTTAGGTTATTGTTTCAATCAGGCACACGATTCCACAAAAGGGACCTGCTTCGTGTCAATCTCCTTTGACAGTTTGGGGTAGGTTTATGTGTTGGCGTCTGTACAATGCAACCCCCAATACTATTATATAAAAAAAAATATATCTCTAATATGTATGTATTTAGGAACACATATATTATTAAAGTCAATTGTCTAGTACTCATAGCAGGCGTTGTGTGAAAATTGAGGTTTTTTTTATGATAGACTATATTGATTCCTCTAACTTGTTCAGGCAAAGACGATATCCAGAGCGCGCCTAGATGGGAGTGATCAGACAGTCGTAATACACAGCAGCGGAGTGCCTGACAGCATTGCCATCGACCCTCTGGCTCGGAACATCTACTGGACAGACCCGGTCACTGACACTATCAACGTGGCCCGGCTCGACGGCACCTCTAAAAAGGTATATTATTCTACAAAATATGCACTAAGAAAACCTAAAATAAGAATGCAAAATCTTTGATCTGTATTAGCGCGTTTTCTTATAGACCGACGTTGGGCATAAGGTATTTTGTCTTGTGTTCGCAACTACCACTGAGCAAGAGGTGTTAGTTTCGATAATATCAAAGGTTGTCTGTAAGAGATCGCTTTTAGCGATAAGGCCGCCCATTGTATCACCGTTTGTAGCCCTTAAAGTTATAATTTGTAAGTTTTTATGATGTACTAGCAGACTTCCCGGGGTTTCACCCGCGTAAGTCCCATTCCCGTGGGAATACAGGGATAAAAAGTAGCCTATGTGTTAATTCAGGGTCTCGGCTAACTCCATACCAAATTTTATTAAAATCCATTCAGTAGTTTTTACGTGAAAGAGTAACAAACATCCATCTATCCATACTCTCAAACTTTGGCGTTTTTAATATTAGTAAGACAATAAAGAGTATTCTATTCTATTCTATTCTATCTAGTATGTAAATGCCACGAGGCATGCTTCGTACATTTTCATACTTTTGAATTTTACCGCACGCCGCCCCTCGCTTAGCCGCAGTCGTGAACGCGCTGTTAGTTCGTATGTGGCGAGATAGATGTCGCCACAGACATGATGTGGTGTGTTCCCAGGTGTTGATCCACAACGAGCTGTACGACCCGCGCGCCATAGCGCTGCACCCCGGCGCGGGCTGGATGTTCTGGTCGGACTGGAACGACAAGAAGCCCAAGATCGAGCGCGCCAACCTGGACGGCAGCGGCCGCGCGCTGCTGGTGGCCGAGCGCCTCGCGTGGCCCAACGGCATCGCGCTCGACGCCGCGCAGGACAAGCTGTACTGGGGAGACGCCAGGACACATAAAATTGAAGTAAGGCTCTGCAAATTATACATTTGATAGAATTTACTGGTCTGTTAGGCCCTGACCAGTCTAAAAACCAACAGTCGTCCGACGAACCGTCTAGACAGGGCAATCGTGCGGGATGTGAGGCGAGACGCGGGAAAGCCGCTCCCGAACTGTGAACAAAACGATGTTCGTAGTTCGGGAGGTATTATTCAGGTAGATGTTGTTGGCTTTTTCCAAAAATCCAAGGCGTCGTCTTACTGTATTAATTTTTGTACTGTGGCCCCGACCGCCAGAGGCAGCACTAGTGGGGGTAACGTATTAATCATAATATGTAACCCCCACTAGTGCTGCCTTCAGCGGTTTTTTTACTAATCCTCAGACTAAACATGCAAATCGGCAACTGTACCTTTCTCTACAGGTATGCAACATGGACGGCACAGGAAGAAAAGAACTACACAGCAGTGAAATATTACACATCTTCGGACTGACCTTACTGGGCGAACACCTGTACTGGACAGACATGCAAAAACGGACTTTAGACAGGATTAATAAAAACACAGGTAAACACTGTTCATTCTACTTTAAAATGAATGCGTAAGCTAGCAACAATATTTATTATTGACGACTAACGTTATGTACAGACGCCAGCACATCAAGTTACCCCAATGTGTCAAAATTTTCCCGATTGAATATGAACCTTATTCTGTTGGACATATAGTTGAAAAACGATCAAAGAAATTTGACACTTTGGGGTAACTTGATGTGCTGGCGTCTGTACTATACAACCAAACACTAGGTTATCTTTCTTTGGAATAGCTTTAAGCACTTAACCGCTAAGCATCGTGTCCCTCGTACGTACAAATCCGTGTGACTAATGATTAACGACTGCTATGCCGGAGATAACGAGTTTGATTCCCACCTAAGAAAAATGTTTGTGTGATAAACACAATCATTTGTTCTATTTAATGGTGTAATTTATCTATTGAACATGCATACAGGGTGTAAAAAGACCCTTAACGTAAACGAAAACTACATATTCTACCCATCACTGGGATAGTTTTTTTCGTCTAGAACATACTTACCTGGGAAAAAATGCAATAGATACTAAACACAAGCGGGCCGGACGGGTCAACGACCAAGCGCGATTGGCCGCGGCCGGCCGTACGCTCAGCTGATCGAAAGTTGCGATACGTTGTCGCGCTTTCATTGCGCGCAGTATAAAGCATCTATTTGTTAAAGGTGAAAAAAAAAGTATTTTCCCTGTACAGAATGTGTAGTTATCGGCTATGTGATCGGTCTCTTTACACCCTGTATATTTAGAAATGTATATGTATCATAAGGTGTCTAGTACTCATAGCACAAGCTCTGCTTTGTGTGTAAGTTTTATTATTATTAGGCTGAGGTTCGGCACTTTTGAAACATCAAAGTTACACAATTATTATACTTGTCTAAAGACATTCAATGCCTAAAGACGGGACATCACAAACAAAATTTTCATCCGAAACATGTGTCCTGCTGGACCCAAGTCTATGAGTTTGTTTTAGTACGCTCCGTAACTACCATACGCAAAATATGCGCTTTGACGTGGAGTTGCGGTATCCGCAACTCCACGTCAAAGCCCAGTATCTTTATCTTTAGTACGCTGCGCTGCGTCTCCAATATTCATAATTATATTATTCTAGGTGGCGTTACTAGGACATGGGATCAAAGTTTTTCTATGACATTTCCTCGCATGTCCGCTCTATAGTATTTTAAATCTCTTTGTACTCATCAAATCTTTTCTTAACTTTCAGGCCTGGAACGTCAACCAGTGGTGGAGCAGATGGCCAACATGATGGGAGTGAAAGCGTTCCGCCTGGGGGAGTCGCTCGGCTGGAACGAATGCGCCGACAACAACGGCGGGTGCTCCCACCTGTGCCTCAAGATCCCCGACCGATATGTGTGCAGTTGTCCGCTTGGTGAGTAAACTCACCAAGCTTAATTAGTACAAAAAAAATTGGGCTGTTACTAAAAAAAACGAAATTATTTTTTTAAATATTTAGTTAAACTTAAATAACGAAAAAACTGTTAGAGGCGTGGCATGCTTCAGCGAGATCACGCAAACGTGAGCGAGAGATGACGATTAATAAATACTACTATATCATGAATAGCCTGTACAATATTTCCATAAATTGGGTGACTTTTTGGGATGTAAACAAACGCTAATAACTTTGCTGTTTATGAATATTATTTATTGATACTTTACAAATATAATGAGAAGACCGTCTAAAATAAGCCCTTTAGGTATTTGTACTAACTAAAAATAAAATTAATGGTCATAGTCACTATTAAACGTCAGACTTACAAGTTAACTATAATATGAAAGTGAATCTAGTTCCCTTTCAAAAGACAGTTTCTTATGGAGAAGACTGGGCGAAAAACTCCATCCATACTTAATGTAGGTGTAAGTTTATTAACATAGTGAGTCTTAACTATTTTTTTTAGTTTTAGGTAAGCTTGCCGTGCTCTATAATTATAATGGAATAGACGTTATTGTCAAATTTAGGGTGTATGTGTACTAATATATGTATAGGCATTTATATTGAAAGAAAGAAATAATATTTATTAGGTAGGATTTTCAAAATTGGTTTAAGAGATTCAAAGATACCGCCTACAACGTCACAAACTCACAAACGTTGCCTGTAATAATACATAGTATTCTATATATATATATATATATATATATATAAATCAATTGCTGTTCAAGGTATAAAAGTTGAGAAAATATGAACAAAATGCTAGGAATAAAGTAAAAACAACAATTTCGCTTTCCCTTAGAAACTATTCCTACCGATCAAATATGTGATGTTCGTCCCGTCGTGTCGTCGGTACGGTATACTGCTCTCAAATTAAAGAACGTATTTAAATAAGAATTTTAAATCGACAACATTTTAAGTAAAATATTGGGATTATTGCGCATTTAAATTGAAAAAATACGAAAAATTAAATAGTGTCACCATGACAACGCATCAACTTAATTGTTTTAGTTACCAAACTTAGAAAGAGGTTTTATGTAGCATTAAACGTCTTATATTTCAGAAATCAATTTACATAATTAATAATGATGACTGTTACGAACTTCGGTAATTCTTTGCAAAAAAGATAAATTATATTAATCAATCAAAGTTATTATTATTACTAAATAAATTGTATCCACATAGAGGCGCGCAGCACAGTAGTTTAGTTTAAAATTATGAATTTAGCATTTTTTTAATCTTTGCATTTCAGTAAGGTAGTTAGGTTAGGTAGTTAGGTTAGCTATAGAATAGGTATGATAAGTTAGGTTAGGTTATATATACATGTTGTCATTTTAATTGTATCGAGCAGAAAATGTTTAAATAAGATCACATTAGAGACTTGCTAAATAAAAAGTAGTAGTAGTAATTATTGGTTTGGCTCAATTTGTTCTCATCCAATTAAACGTATGTGCATATATCTAATATATAAAATTGTCGTGTCACAGTGTTTGTAACAAAACTCCTCCTTAACGGCAGGACCGATTCTTATGAAATTGTGTGTGTATATTCAGTAGGTCTGAGAATAGTATGTAAACTAATAAAAACTAAATATGACTATGATGCTAAGGCGGAACGAAGATGGCCGGGGTAGTATAAATATACATTAATAGGAACCAGTTAAACACACCGTTTTTGATTTTATAGGTCTAGAGCTAAGTAAAGACAGGAAGACTTGCGTCGAGCCTGAAGCATTTCTAGTATACAGCCGCAAGAATGTCATCGGTCACATCAGTATCGAAAACGAGGAGAACGACGTGGTACTCCCTCTCAAAGACTTGAAAGAAGTTAGGTGAGTACCTCTTACTTTTGCTGGGGAGTGTGTTCTGCCAGTACTTCTTCCCAGAAAATGCACTAGCAAGTGGTGAAGGGCGAGCTTATTGGGGGACTGTCTTATGTAATTTTGACGTTCAAAAAGTGCTGATCCTCAGCCTAGTATGAATAAATGACTTCTGATTTTGAGATTTAACATCAATCACATATTATCTAATGCACAATGATTAATGTTAAGATGGTCAGGAGTTGCTTGACCATGAGAAATAGTAAATTAAAGTGTGTGTATTTAAATACATAAGAACCCAAAAGTCATAGACTTATTTCAATACTATCTACCTTTATTAAATACTTCAGAAATTAATGTACACAAATTGCAAAAGCTTTACAAGGAGTCGTTCAAATACTGATGCTAGTGTTAAACTTTAAAGTCACATTTGTGGCACGCACATGAGTAGATTAATGCAAAGCATTTGATTGCGTTCTTCATGACATTTCAATAAGAAAACTCCACCGCTATGGTAGTCGAAACGCCTCCCTGGATTTCCTTACGTAATACATGAGTAACAGAATTCAGAGAGTTCATGTCGACGTAACAAGATCTCCCGAGCCTTTAGTAATGTTGGGAGTTCCCCAGGGCTCGATTCTTTGTCCTTGCTTGTTAGTATTGATCGGATACTTTTCATAACCATGATGTAATGTTCTTTGCAGATGGTACTTCACTTAAACCTCAGTATCTGGTTTCTGACAATGTAAATAGTGTTATCTGTGGTTGATAAAGCAAGTCTTACTAAAAAACCGTATATAAATGTTATTGTTTCAGTGCGTTAGCCGTACATGTATCTGGCAACAAACTCTACTGGTCAGACAGTAAAACTAAGACCATCAACCGATGTTCTGTCAACGGTTCTAACATGGAGAAAGTGTTGGAGTGGATGGGATTGGTTGAAGGTATGTGGGACATTGTTCACGACACTATTTAGTTTTAAGAATGGAATACATAGATTTTTTGGCAAAACATAACAACAACTCATTCACTACATCGGGATACCCACGCACATCCGGACACCATGAGTTCACCACACCATTCTGGAACTCCCAGCGTTGAAAACTTTCAATGCTTGGGTGGGTGTCAACAATCATACAGAATCGTATAGGTACATAACTTATGGTGTCAGTAACTGTGACGTTGTAACCTAACTCTCAAGTCATTTCATGTGCTAGTGGGAAAAAATATTTTTACATATCTCTTGCTCTGTAAGTACACCCTTACACCCCTGAATGCCGGGGTGTATGACTATCATTACAGCATAGGTTTTGGAATTTGAAAAAAGAACTGTCATACTCATACTGCACGAAGAATATTTTTAAAAAGTTATTTTTTTTTTCTCGGTATCGATTAATTACTCGAATCGGAATCTAGACAATTTATTTTATAAAGATTTTATTTTAAATATGGAACTATTTGTTTCCACATCGTATGTTAGATGGAATCGATTTAAAAATCAAACTGGCCAGCAAGATTTGACGCGCTTGCGTGCGTGAAAATTAAATACACATTTTTTTCTTCTTAATAAATGTTCATTGAAACCTGCTGTCTTGTTGTTTACTTACCTCACAATCGATATGTAAAGCAAAGTATTTATCTCGGGCGTAAGCATCAATTGCATACTCGGGTTAATTAGCGCCTTCGCTTCGCTCAGGCGCCAAAAACCTCGTATGCAATTGATGTCATACAGCCCTTGGTTAATAATCTACTATTAATACTAAATACCCTTAGACCGCACAGTCATGTATAGATGAAAAAGCTATGTCCCAGCACGCCAGGCGTCACGTAGTCGTGGCGCGTGGCAAATTTAAAGGTTTTTTTTGGAGCATGTCGCTCGACGGCACGTTTTTTGCTTTTTTGACGTACCGGACAACTCAATTCAATTCCTATAGTTGAAGCAAAAGTTGAACAATTTAATAGCATTTGACATTTAAATTTAAAAAATGTAGAAAAAATAAAATAAATAAACGCAAAACACAATTTCATTATTTACTAAAAATTTAATAAACTATAACTGTCGATACTAGGTATTGCGATAGACTGGTCTGGTCAGAACATTTACTGGACGGACACTGCAACCCAGCGCATTGAAGTGGCGCGACTTGACGGATCCAGTCGGAGAGCCCTCATCTGGCAAGGTCTCAAGAAGCCTAAAAGCATCGCTCTGGACCCCAAGAAAGGGTAAGCTTATATAATTTTGTTCGTTTTCACCGTATCTTAAAATAACAACGTACTGCAAAACAGTACAAACATTATAATGGTTCACATAATATAATGGTTAGTATTCTTGGTAGTAGGGAACATATAAATTCGAACCATAATATCGCCTAAAATTTTATTGAATATACCACTTAAACTTAGCCTAAACTTATTATCTGGCCCTGAAAGGAAAATGATAATTTTGATAGAAAATTTAGTAATAAAATGTGAAAAAGGAAGTGACTGCATTTATTTGCTCCCAAGTGTATTTAGTCATATTATTTAGGTGTCTCGTGGATAGTATTTTTGTCGACAACGTGGTTTTGGGTGTGACTACTTTTTGAAGTGCAAAAAAATATAACTTAGGAGAGTTACATTATGTTTTTACTTAATTTTGATTCTAACAGGCGCCCGTATCGCATATAGTTTAACTTAGTATGTCAGATCTTTGACGTCAACCAAGAAAAGTTCGTTTATATTTACCATAAAAGTGGAATAATTCATTTATTTAGATTTGGGATGCGTGGCACAGTACGGGTCTGCTGCAAATAAAAATCATCATTGGCTGGCTCAAAATAAAGTCCGAAATAGTGTACCCTGTCGGCTGAGGACATTTATAATCATCAGCAGTTTTTTTAGGTTGTCTATAAGAGATCGCTTATAGTGATCAGACCGCCCATTGTAACACCCTATAAAAACAAAATGATTTAATACATGTTTTTCGAGTATCACAGACTCATAAAAAAGTTACAATCATACAGTCACATTACATACACGTCATTTAATTCTATTAAATAAACATTCATAAAAGTAAAAACCTTAATGTAACCCTTAAAGTTATTTTTTGTAAGTTGTTATGGTGTACAATAAGGAGTATTCTATTCTATTCTTTTCTATTAATTATATTCTATAATCGACGCACAACCGGATACACTGGTTCAGTACTGATACTGGACACCTCGGTGTTGAAGGCCTTTGAACTACAACGTGAAAATTTTAAGGGCTGTTTTCCCACGGCAGCACGAAAATACGGCAGTAGTAAACGGATACATATTAAAGGAGATGTTTCATTTTATATGGGTCTCCGGCCATAACCTGTACCTTTTTGAAGCTGCGAAACTTACCCTGAATAGAATAAAGTAACATTTTTTTCACAATGACAAATGGTTTTTATGTACAAATAAAATTAAAAATGTTTGACAAATCTCTTAAGGGTTATGACAGCCATTACAGGTTGTAGAGATGACGTTTACTTAACCTAGAATTAGGTTATTTTGAATTAGTTCAGGAACACACTTCAAAAATGGAGACTAAAGATTTTTGTAACAATGCAAATGGTCACACTTAATTATGTTTATTTAAAATATGTACAAGAGATAATTAGTTATTTATTTTGAACACTACAAGAATACACACATTTATTAATTATTTTATACGTATCATTGATTTGATGCGACATGTTTGCAGAACGAATAAATTATGCAAGCAAACGAGACACCATGTTGAATAAAACTTGGCAATAATTGAAAAACTATTATTTGCAGTACGCAACAAATCAGACTGAAATTCACCAGATAATATTTTTCCCCTATTTGTGTTATTTTTCCTCTTTTTCGATAAATGTACATCTGATGGTCGAAAATGAAACATCACCTTTAATATTTAACAAATGGAAATGTATGAATCGGTTGTCATTTTTTTACGGTTATTTCTTGGTCAGTCTAATAGTAAAAGTTGTTTACAATGCTCAGAACTTCCGTGCTACCGAGGGAAAACAACCACTAAAATGTCGCGGTGTATAAAACTGAAGACCATAAATTTTAATTACTTTGTCTTAATTATATTAGCCATTGTTTGCATCCTGTATTACAGGGTAAAACAATATAGTTAAATTATTTTTTAGCTGCAGTTTCGGATTTAAAATGGTTTCCCTTCATTTATTTTTTCCATCCTGTATAATATGGGATTTAAAATAATTAAAAAAATAATAATATCAACTTTCTCACAACGCCATCTAGTCCTTAACTAAGCAGAGCTTATACTAAGTAAGTAAGTAAGTACATTTATTTGCTCAAACAATGTGTATACATACAGAACGGCAGCACATAGTATTATGCGTTTCAAATAAGAATAGGAACCTCAATGACCTCTATCTGTCAAAATGTCGCTTGAAAAGTACGGCCTGCAACGAAACCTTAATCGCGTATCAATTTTTTTTTTTTGTTTTACCGAGTCGAAGTTATTCAAAATGAAAAAACGTTTTAAATTAATTAGTCTTGTGGAGTGCTTATGTTTTATTTATTAATTCTGTTTGTTACACGGTTGTTGTTGTTGATATTTGTTTTTATCTCCCTGACTGCTCGAAAATGTGTGAACGAGGCGCTGTTTGCATGGGAGGGCTCGAGAGATTATCTCCAATTTAAACAAATACTTTGAGAGTACAATTTAAAAAAAACTATTCGTTCGTAATTCGTAAATAAATGATATTAAGAAAAAACTTTGTTTTGCTGATCTTACCCAATTTATTCGAATTGACAGCTATGACGTCACAACATGGCGCAAAGTCATTCCTATTCTCATTTGAAACGCATGGTATCTTGTATTTTTTTTCCTATCGTGAATTATATATGACTCCAACTGCCAACTCTTCAACTTTTTCTGTTGTACAATAAAGAGTATTCTACTTTTTCATTATTCCAGCTACATGTACTGGTCAGAACTGGGTTCCAAGACCATCAAACGCGCCGGAATGGACGGCTCATCGCCCACAGTGCTCATTGAACAAGTGGGCAAGGTTCACTCAATAGCCTTAGACTTTGAAAGACGGGCCATCTACTGGGCAGCGTTAGACCCGCCCGCCATTGAGTTCGCGTTCCTGAATGGGACGGGGAGAAAGGTGTTAGTGAATAATGTGTCCATGCCCTATACACTAGCGCTCCATAACGACAGGGTATTCTGGGGAGATTGGAATACAGGTATGTAATGATTTATTTTGTTGATTAGAGGTTATGAGGAACAGGCGTTAAGTATATTTATTAAAAGGCGGTTGTGAACTTACTCCGAGTTAATTATTAAAGGGTCACGAATCCACCATAACACGTGCAGCGTTTCGGCGCGTTGCCACTTTGCTGTTCACATCTGGATCTATGAATTAAAATGCTCATTTGTCGTATCAACCCTTAAATATAAACTTCGATCAACAATAGGACTAGTTTCCGATGAGCCTATCTAAAACGGCCGGAAAGATCACAATTTTTTTTTTATTTTTCAACATAGTTTTTTAAATCTTATTGTTAAGAAACAATGTTTTGATCTTCCATATCAAACTGTAAAGGCGTCCTTTCTTGTGGAGGCCCTGGGCTGTTGCTTCCTGTCCTTAATCCGACCTAAGTACCAACCGGTGTAGTCTTCGATTGCAACTAGGGCATTAAATATCGGAAGGTTCCCAACTCCGGAACTTAGATCCGATACAGGAGCGCTAATTCCGGAATTCCGGAACTGGTTCCGGAATTAATACCTTTTTCTTTTTTGTTTTTTTCCTTCTATTTTTTTACTGTCCCTTCGCAATTTAGAAAAATAAAAATAAATGTGTCAAATCAAATAATATTTATAATAAATAGTTTTTTAATCATTTTGAGTTACAATATAAACATATTTGGTCATCATCAACAATAGGAAAATCAACAGATTTTATATAAAACAAAATAAGTAATGTAATTAAACAGTAACAAATTCATAAAAAAGGCACTCTAAATAGTCTCTTTTTTGTCTAAAATTATTCTTAACCATTCTTTTAATTATTTTGAGCCCTGTTGTGGCACCAGCAACAGATTTCAAAATATTGTTGCATATTATGTTGCTCTTTGCAGACTAACTATCATTTGCAAGTAGAAAATGATTCCATACACCAGAATTTGTTAACGTCTTGGAAAACGTTAAGTAACTTTTCGGAGTCGACCTAAACAAAAAAAAATAATCTAAGAATTCGAAAAATCTTATTTCAAAACAACAATTTTACCCCGATTTATCGGTAACGTAACGTAGTCGATTTTTTTAACAACTATAACAAAACTATGTTTGCGTAATAAACAAAAAAAAAGGAAAAGGAGTAATATAACATAAAATACTCACATTTTGCGTCGCAAACCCGCCCGCGACTTGCTTGCGACGCCAGGCGACTTGTACTCACGATAACGTTGTTTGGGTGTGCCGTGCGCATCGAGAACGGTCGCTTGCGACCCATCCGGACAGCATTTTGTGAAATATTTCACAGACGTCAGATTACGTGCGTTCAAATAGAAATAATTAACCAAATATCAAAAAAATATGAATATCGGAATTCCGGAATTACTCCTGTTGTGTTTTCCGAAACTGAAATATCAGTAAAATTTATCCGGAGTTACAGAATTCCGGAATTGCATGCCCTAATTGCAACTGAATTATCATCAACAGGCATTGTAGAATCAGCCTCGAAAAGTTCGGGTGAGTCGCGGAAGGTAATCCAGTCGGGCGTGGAGTACATCTCGGAGCTAAAAGTGTTTGGCGCGAACACGCGCGGCGCGGGCAGCCAGTGCGCGGCCGGCAACGGGGGCTGCGCGCACCTGTGCCTCGCCGCGCCCAAGGACTACCGCTGCGCCTGTCCGCAACACTACCGGCTCGACAGCGACAACCTCACCTGTACAGGTCAGCTGCCGTGTGTGATGGCATGGTGTTCGGCGCGGGCAGCCAGTGCGCGGCCGGCAACGGGGGCTGCGCGCACCTGTGCCTCGCCGCGCCCAAGGACTACCGCTGCGCCTGTCCGCAACACTACCGGCTCGACAGCGACAACCTCACCTGTACAGGTAAGCTGCCGTGTGTGATGGCATGGTGTTCGGCGCGGGCAGCCAGTGCGCGGCCGGCAACGGGGGCTGCGCGCACCTGTGCCTCGCCGCGCCCAAGGACTACCGCTGCGCCTGTCCGCAACACTACCGGCTCGACAGCGACAACCTCACCTGTACAGGTAAGCTGCCGTGTGTGATGGCATGGTGTTCGGCGCGGGCAGCCAGTGCGCGGCCGGCAACGGGGGCTGCGCGCACCTGTGCCTCGCCGCGCCCAAGGACTACCGCTGCGCCTGTCCGCAACACTACCGGCTCGACAGCGACAACCTCACCTGTACAGGTAAGCTGCCGTGTGTGATGGCATGGTGTTCGGCGCGGGCAGCCAGTGCGCGGCCGGCAACGGGGGCTGCGCGCACCTGTGCCTCGCCGCGCCCAAGGACTACCGCTGCGCCTGTCCGCAACACTACCGGCTCGACAGCGACAACCTCACCTGTACAGGTAAGCTGCCGTGTGTGATGGCATGGTGTTCGGCGCGGGCAGCCAGTGCGCGGCCGGCAACGGGGGCTGCGCGCACCTGTGCCTCGCCGCGCCCAAGGACTACCGCTGCGCCTGTCCGCAACACTACCGGCTCGACAGCGACAACCTCACCTGTACAGGTAAGCTGCCGTGTGTGATGGCATGGTGTTCGGCGCGGGCAGCCAGTGCGCGGCCGGCAACGGGGGCTGCGCGCACCTGTGCCTCGCCGCGCCCAAGGACTACCGCTGCGCCTGTCCGCAACACTACCGGCTCGACAGCGACAACCTCACCTGTACAGGTAAGCTGCCGTGTGTGATGGCATGGTGTTCGGCGCGGGCAGCCAGTGCGCGGCCGGCAACGGGGGCTGCGCGCACCTGTGCCTCGCCGCGCCCAAGGACTACCGCTGCGCCTGTCCGCAACACTACCGGCTCGACAGCGACAACCTCACCTGTACAGGTAAGCTGCCGTGTGTGATGGCATGGTGTTCGGCGCGGGCAGCCAGTGCGCGGCCGGCAACGGGGGCTGCGCGCACCTGTGCCTCGCCGCGCCCAAGGACTACCGCTGCGCCTGTCCGCAACACTACCGGCTCGACAGCGACAACCTCACCTGTACAGG
The DNA here is from genome assembly GCA_921972225.1 of Euplexia lucipara. Lineage (NCBI taxonomy): Eukaryota > Metazoa > Arthropoda > Insecta > Lepidoptera > Noctuidae > Euplexia > Euplexia lucipara. The sequence goes on along the minus strand of OV179147.1, from coordinate 1,501,382 downwards.
TAAGCTGCCGTGTGTGATGGCATGGTGTTCGGCGCGGGCAGCCAGTGCGCGGCCGGCAACGGGGGCTGCGCGCACCTGTGCCTCGCCGCGCCCAAGGACTACCGCTGCGCCTGTCCGCAACACTACCGGCTCGACAGCGACAACCTCACCTGTACAGGTAAGCTGCCGTGTGTGATGGCATGGTGTTCGGCGCGGGCAGCCAGTGCGCGGCCGGCAACGGGGGCTGCGCGCACCTGTGCCTCGCCGCGCCCAAGGACTACCGCTGCGCCTGTCCGCAACACTACCGGCTCGACAGCGACAACCTCACCTGTACAGGTAAGCTGCCGTGTGTGATGGCATGGTGTTCGGCGCGGGCAGCCAGTGCGCGGCCGGCAACGGGGGCTGCGCGCACCTGTGCCTCGCCGCGCCCAAGGACTACCGCTGCGCCTGTCCGCAACACTACCGGCTCGACAGCGACAACCTCACCTGTACAGGTAAGCTGCCGTGTGTGATGGCATGGTGTTCGGCGCGGGCAGCCAGTGCGCGGCCGGCAACGGGGGCTGCGCGCACCTGTGCCTCGCCGCGCCCAAGGACTACCGCTGCGCCTGTCCGCAACACTACCGGCTCGACAGCGACAACCTCACCTGTACAGGTAAGCTGCCGTGTGTGATGGCATGGTGTTCGGCGCGGGCAGCCAGTGCGCGGCCGGCAACGGGGGCTGCGCGCACCTGTGCCTCGCCGCGCCCAAGGACTACCGCTGCGCCTGTCCGCAACACTACCGGCTCGACAGCGACAACCTCACCTGTACAGGTAAGCTGCCGTGTGTGATGGCATGGTGTTCGGCGCGGGCAGCCAGTGCGCGGCCGGCAACGGGGGCTGCGCGCACCTGTGCCTCGCCGCGCCCAAGGACTACCGCTGCGCCTGTCCGCAACACTACCGGCTCGACAGCGACAACCTCACCTGTACAGGTAAGCTGCCGTGTGTGATGGCATGGTGTTCGGCGCGGGCAGCCAGTGCGCGGCCGGCAACGGGGGCTGCGCGCACCTGTGCCTCGCCGCGCCCAAGGACTACCGCTGCGCCTGTCCGCAACACTACCGGCTCGACAGCGACAACCTCACCTGTACAGGTAAGCTGCCGTGTGTGATGGCATGGTGTTCGGCGCGGGCAGCCAGTGCGCGGCCGGCAACGGGGGCTGCGCGCACCTGTGCCTCGCCGCGCCCAAGGACTACCGCTGCGCCTGTCCGCAACACTACCGGCTCGACAGCGACAACCTCACCTGTACAGGTAAGCTGCCGTGTGTGATGGCATGGTGTTCGGCGCGGGCAGCCAGTGCGCGGCCGGCAACGGGGGCTGCGCGCACCTGTGCCTCGCCGCGCCCAAGGACTACCGCTGCGCCTGTCCGCAACACTACCGGCTCGACAGCGACAACCTCACCTGTACAGGTAAGCTGCCGTGTGTGATGGCATGGTGTTCGGCGCGGGCAGCCAGTGCGCGGCCGGCAACGGGGGCTGCGCGCACCTGTGCCTCGCCGCGCCCAAGGACTACCGCTGCGCCTGTCCGCAACACTACCGGCTCGACAGCGACAACCTCACCTGTACAGGTAAGCTGCCGTGTGTGATGGCATGGTGTTCGGCGCGGGCAGCCAGTGCGCGGCCGGCAACGGGGGCTGCGCGCACCTGTGCCTCGCCGCGCCCAAGGACTACCGCTGCGCCTGTCCGCAACACTACCGGCTCGACAGCGACAACCTCACCTGTACAGGTAAGCTGCCGTGTGTGATGGCATGGTGTTCGGCGCGGGCAGCCAGTGCGCGGCCGGCAACGGGGGCTGCGCGCACCTGTGCCTCGCCGCGCCCAAGGACTACCGCTGCGCCTGTCCGCAACACTACCGGCTCGACAGCGACAACCTCACCTGTACAGGTAAGCTGCCGTGTGTGATGGCATGGTGTTCGGCGCGGGCAGCCAGTGCGCGGCCGGCAACGGGGGCTGCGCGCACCTGTGCCTCGCCGCGCCCAAGGACTACCGCTGCGCCTGTCCGCAACACTACCGGCTCGACAGCGACAACCTCACCTGTACAGGTAAGCTGCCGTGTGTGATGGCATGGTGTTCGGCGCGGGCAGCCAGTGCGCGGCCGGCAACGGGGGCTGCGCGCACCTGTGCCTCGCCGCGCCCAAGGACTACCGCTGCGCCTGTCCGCAACACTACCGGCTCGACAGCGACAACCTCACCTGTACAGGTAAGCTGCCGTGTGTGATGGCATGGTGTTCGGCGCGGGCAGCCAGTGCGCGGCCGGCAACGGGGGCTGCGCGCACCTGTGCCTCGCCGCGCCCAAGGACTACCGCTGCGCCTGTCCGCAACACTACCGGCTCGACAGCGACAACCTCACCTGTACAGGTAAGCTGCCGTGTGTGATGGCATGGTGTTCGGCGCGGGCAGCCAGTGCGCGGCCGGCAACGGGGGCTGCGCGCACCTGTGCCTCGCCGCGCCCAAGGACTACCGCTGCGCCTGTCCGCAACACTACCGGCTCGACAGCGACAACCTCACCTGTACAGGTAAGCTGCCGTGTGTGATGGCATGGTGTTCGGCGCGGGCAGCCAGTGCGCGGCCGGCAACGGGGGCTGCGCGCACCTGTGCCTCGCCGCGCCCAAGGACTACCGCTGCGCCTGTCCGCAACACTACCGGCTCGACAGCGACAACCTCACCTGTACAGGTAAGCTGCCGTGTGTGATGGCATGGTGTTCGGCGCTTAAGGTTACAGCTCATTAGACCCACCCGACACTCACTTGACACTTCGCACCGCCTCGCCTCCTGCGGCTAGTGTTCTTTATATGGACTTGTATGGGTTGTATTGTATGCGCTCACTACATCAACTTCGTAGCGGCACCGGCTCTCCTGGTCGTGCCGAAGCCTTCCACACGCAGACGGCGGGTGGACCACTCGGTGACAACTCGCTGCTCGCATGCTTGCCTTGCGTTGACTGCGAATGTTTCGCGCATTAACTGGTTGACCGCGCGACGCTGATTGGTGATAACGCAGCCTCCACCCGTGGACCACGTCGAGAACGCTGGAGGCCGTACGACGAGGCGGTGCTAGGTGGGGCTAGTGGCTCTAATGAGCTGTGTCCTTTAGGGTGACCTTTTCCAGAAATCTTTATTTATTTATTTATTTATTACAATTCTAAGTTTAGGTACGCCTATCTCAATTCTTTCGTGAATTACAGGCGCAATGTCATATACAATTTATCTGTTAACAGAACCGGAAGAATTTCTAATATTTGCTCAGAAGAATGCCATTGGACGGATAGTAGTTGCCAATGGTGAATGCAACGATGCGTACATACCTCTGACTGGATTGAAAAACGTAAAAGCCATCGAATACGATCCTGTAAACAAGTAAGTATCGCACTTAACACTTAATTTCGACCAAAAACACTGTCTCTTAAAACAATACTAGATTTACTGGGAAACAAGTATAGAAACACATTTAACGGTAAACATTGTTGTAGTTTAAACATACGAGTTTCAGTAACAAGAAGCCAATTTTCTGATATTATCCAATCTATGCAGTTAACATTTATTTGAATACCAAGAGAACGGGCATTTTTTCTGATGTTCTTTTTACGGTATACAATCGTGATTTCTATTTAATCCACAGAGATTTGTAATGAAAAACTGACTTTTCAAAAAAAAACATTGAATGGGCTATTTGACAAAAAAAATTTTTTAGTCCCTCATCTAGATAAGAAGAAAATATTTGACACAATGACATATATTTTTTTCTTTTTCAAATTGATGGAAAACTGCTTATATTAAGCGCATTAAAGTTGAGTGGGGGCTTGTCGGGTGTCTGACGTCCAGCAAATGCTGAGATGGTTACCCTTTCGGCATGGGCACGCTCAGCGCTATTTGTGTTCCTGCTATTTATTACTTCTGTTTTCTTTGTTGCTGTGCGCTTGTGTCTGTGCTGAATAAATATTTTTCTATTCTATTCTATTCTAATAGCTAGCATAAACTGTACTGGCTATTGACGTCATGCTACATTTTGACTCGATGTTTCGCCGTTATTTTTTGATTACGTGAAAAAATGTGTTGAATATTTTCTTGTAATCTAGATGAGCAACAAAAACTATTTTTTTTTCAAGTATCCCATTATATTCAGAACTCATGATATCAGTATTGTGTCGATGTCCCTTCAACCACAATGTATAGTCACTCAGTTCTTTCTTTATCTTCCTCAGACATTTCTACTGGATGGACGAAGACTCCCACGCAATCCGTCGGGTCCCGATCTCTTACTCTGCCACCTCCGCCATCACCGAGTCAACAACAGTTATATCAGGACTTGGTCGTCCATTCCACATGGTACTTGATATATTGGGACGAGCCTTGTACTGGACTTGTGCGGATACCGACTCTATTAATGCGACCTCTATTGATAACAATTCTTCATCTGGAGTGATACTGAGAGGAGATAATATGATGCCACGGTTTTTGGCTTTTCATCAAACTAAAAGGTGAGATTCTCCTGCGGAACGATTTCAACATTTTAATACCATTTTTTATTAATAGGTTAAACATCAAACGTCTCATAAAAAAACGCAGCTTTAGTTTTACGAGTTCTTTTAGTAAAATGATTGAACAGTCAGGGATATGGATTATTCAGCAAATAATTTATCAGACATACTAAATAATGCACATGCTTAGTATGTCAATCTGCTAAATAATATTGGTAGAAGTGAACTAATAGTTCATTACATGATTTTGAGCCCTACACTCTACAGCATTGAAATTGTTCGTCGACCATGTCTATTTTCTATTTTATCTGATGTTTTTTTTTTTACTTTTAACTGTTAAGTGTCTTGATTCTATGGTCTAACCTAATGAGATATGTAGTCAAGAGTCGTGAGAGAAGTCAATATTTTTACTAAAAAAACAACTGACAATAGATTTTGACGGGGATCCAAAATAATTTACTGAACTTGTGGTACACTTCAACCCTTACTATACTCCTTCTATTTAATAGATTGACACACTAAACAGGTGCATTGTGTATGTCTGATCAACTATTAGTGCGTCAATGTCCAATCCATTCTGTATATTTCGCTGATTACATTTTAAATAGTCAAACTCCCCACGTTCCCCTTCTTGTTCTCTAGGTTTCTGATCTGGAATGACGCCGCCCTTGGCGTGATAATGCGCGCGAACGTGGACGGCACTTCACGAGTGGAACTGGCGCGAGCTAGCAACGTCACCTCGCTCACGGTGGACCATACTACTGGCACAGTGTACTGGGCCGTTAGCAGACAAATACATGCCGTGGATCTGGATGGTTCAAACAAGTTAGTTTATTACCTTAAGTTATGACAAATGATCTAGCAATCACGATTTGATAAAACGAAGGTTGACGAATGACGGCTGACGACGTGTCTACCTTCATCGGTATTATGGTGATTACTTTATTAATTGTTAAATATATTAAAACACACCTCCAAATTACGAGGCAAGAAGTGACCATTTTTATTCAATGTTACCAACATTCAAAAGCAGAATTAGTACACACTATAAAATACATATTCTTGTAATAAAATACCCCGTGATCTTAGTTAAACGAAAATGCATAAATAGCCATATTTACCCAGATTTTGTCAATCACTACGAGTAGCATAGTGACTAGTTGTTTAAAGCGATGCTAGTGAAATATTCATTAATTCTACAGGTTAACTTGAAATCAATCACATAAGGTAGCAACATGCGAATTGTTAACCCCAAAATCCACCCTTTCCCTCCAACAACGTCCCTTACACAGCCAACAGTTCTGGGAACTAGGGATCTAGGGGCTAAATATTTTCTTGATAAACATGACATATTGACTAAAAAAATTCTCACATCTACCCATTTTCTAGAACTCGGCAAAGCTTTCGACTTTGTAGATCATGCAATACTTTTAGCAAAATTAGACTTAAGTGGAAGTTTATTAGAGGTCGTGTCTGAACAATCAAAAACAGCTTACAAGAGTGACTACTTTTAACAAGAGAAATCTAATAATAGACAACACTCACTCTTATCTTGGCGTTTCGCATGGGACCATTTTAGGGCCTTTGTCCCACGTGCGATACCTGTATCTGCGGTACGTAAACTGTGTCTTAATTTCTAATGATCGAACCTTCATCATCTTATATATAAAATTCTATTTTATTCTATTTTTCTAACCTGTAAGTGATAAGGGGCGTTCACCCCAAATTTTTATTTTTTTGACAATTTTTATTTTTTTTATTTTTTTATTATGTGGCATCCAAAAATACATACAACTCTAAATTTGCACTTTTTTATCACCAACCCTTGCTTTTTAATAGTCATAGCAGAACCTTTAGTGACTTTTTGAAATATGACGAGGAGAGGGGAGTGGGAGGGGAAAGGGAGTCAGAGTGGGGATCGTGAGAGGGGAGGGGGAGGGGGGAGATTGTGAGAGGGGAGGGAGAGGGAGGGGCAGGGGTAGCGGGAGAGATGGGGAGAGGAGTGGGGGGAGGGATGGGTAGGGGAGTGGGGGAAGGATAGGTAGTGGGAGAGGAAGGAGGTCAGGACAAAGGGAGGGAGTGGAGAAGGAGGGAATCAGAGGGTGAGGTGAGAGGGGAAGGGAAAAGGCAGGAGCCGGGTGGGGGAGGGAGGGGAAAGTGAGAGAGGGGTGAGGGGAGGGGGATGTAGGGGTGAGAGGAGGGGCGTGGGAGGTGTGAGGGAGAGGGAGGGGAGGGGGAGAGGAGTTGATAAAAAATGCTATGCAATAGCTTTACCGCGGCAGTCTCCGAGTGCCACACGTTATTTTCTCTTTTTTTTTAACCATTCAATCACAATGTGCCACAGCGAAGCGTGGCAGGGTACAGCTAGTTGAATGTAAAATTCTAAATTCTTATGAATCTGAAGTAAATCAATCACTTTCTTGAAAAGTTAAATAGTTGGAAAAAAAAACAATTTAAATAAATATTGAAAACAATACATCTACTTTTATTGTTTAAGTACTCCAAACTGAAAACAGTTTCAGTTTCAATGCGCTATTTGACACAATTTTAGTTTCTAGTCCCTCATCTAGATTACAAAAAATATTCGACACATATGTTTTTCTTTTTTCACGTAATAAAAAAATAACTACACGCGAGGACTTGTAATTGGCTTTCTGGTGACTATTACTTATTATTTGTTGTGTTTTGGTTAGCTGTAAATCCTCCATGTACTAAATAAATAAATAACGGCGATACATCGAGTCAAAATATCGCATGACGTCACTAGCCACTACAGTTTATACTAGATAATGACGTTACAAGCTTTCTCTCCTCAAATTTAATGCGCTTTATCTAAGCAGTTTTCCATCAATTTTAAAAATAAAAAAATATTTGTCGAATATTTCCTTGTAATCTAGATGAGGGACTAGAAACTAAAATTTTGTCTAAATAGCCCATTGATTGTACGCATAGATAAAATATTTGATATCATCTGGGCTATTGGCTATCTTTTCATTGCTAGTAAACTGGCATCCAATTTTACAAAAAAAAATGGTATTGCACTTTTAATGGACTTTGACTTACGGTGACTCAGACGGGGAACTGTATGTGACAAAGATGTGACAAAGCATCTCTGCGAGCGCGCATAACGTCATTCTAGATACAAACTGATGAACGACATTACGAAAATAGCGGTATGACAGTTAATCGTTAAACAGCAGCAGGAATATAAATATGCGCATGTGAGTAGGGTAGGCAGTGTCTTTCGTGAACATGAGCATTCGTGTATGGAATGAACGCGACTGAATAAAATGGATTCTTTCCTGCGAACTTTAAATCAAAGGAAGTTTTACTGTCCTTAGCATTTGCGTACCTGTACAACATCGCAAAAGTTAAATAGTACTCAAATCTTTTTATGTTCTATACGTATTTTTTTATAAATGTATGAATATTTTTTTAAAGGTTGGTTATTTTGACTTTGGTGGAATACATGTATCTAACTAAATACTGACCTTATACTAACGTGTTTCTTCTACAGGCGCATAGTGTGGCAGGGCGGCTGGGCCACAGCCCTGTGCGTGTGGGGCGGCTGGGTGTACTTCTCTGCGCAGGCGGGCGCCATGCGCGTGGCGCTGACCCGGCGCGAGGCGCCCGCCACTCCCGTGCCGCACGTGCCGCGCCTCGTGGCCGCGCGCGCCGTGCACAAGGTACGTAGCACTGCACACGGAGCGGCAGGCCCTGTGCGTGTGTACAGTGACACGTGTGCTGCAGGTGGCGCGCACGCACGCGTGCTGGCGCGGCGGCGCGTGCGGCGGCGCGGCGGGCGCGTGCGGCGCGGGCGGCGCGTGCGGGTGCGCGCTGCGCTGCGGCGTGCCCGCGCCGTGCCAGCCGCAGCGCTTCCTGTGCGACCCGGCCGCGCACGAGCCGCGCTGCATCCCGCATCACTGGAAGTTAGTATCGTTCTATCCACCTACATAAATTTAAGGAAGATTTTGCCATTGACTTGCAAGTTTTATTAATGTAGCATTGGTATTGGTAAAGAACCAAGATGCTATCATAATTGATTTTAGCACCCAACTTGGTTTTTACTTTAATCTTAGTATCGACACTATTCCTTAAAAAAAGTGCCCTGTAAAAAAAGTGTTCCTTTTGAAAGTGGCTACATTAATCAAACAAAACAATGCAGTTTTTTCCAAATGTTCATGTTTCACGTAAGTATGTGTCGATACAGATGTGACGGACAAAAGGACTGCGAAAACGGCGCGGACGAGGCGGAGTGCGGCGCGTGCGCGGCCGGCCTGCGCTGTGCGGACGGCGCGTGTGCGGCCGCGCTGGGCGCGTGCGACGCCGGCGCCTACTGCGAGCGCGCGCCGCTGCCCGACGCCTTCCGGTACGTGCGCGGCTAGTGTAGGGGCTCATGTTCGCGCGGACGAGGCGCAGTGCGGCGCGTGCGCGGCCGGCCTGCGCTGTGCGGACGGCGCGTGTGCGGCCGCGCTGGGCGCGTGCGACGCCGGCGCCTACTGCGAGCGCGCGCCGCTGCCCGACGCCTTCCGGTACGTGCGCGGCTAGTGTAGGGGCTCATGTTCGCGCGGACGAGGCGCAGTGCGGCGCGTGCGCGGCCGGCCTGCGCTGTGCGGACGGCGCGTGTGCGGCCGCGCTGGGCGCGTGCGACGCCGGCGCCTACTGCGAGCGCGCGCCGCTGCCCGACGCCTTCCGGTACGTGCGCGGCTAGTGTAGGGGCTCATGTTCGCGCGGACGAGGCGCAGTGCGGCGCGTGCGCGGCCGGCCTGCGCTGTGCGGACGGCGCGTGTGCGGCCGCGCTGGGCGCGTGCGACGCCGGCGCCTACTGCGAGCGCGCGCCGCTGCCCGACGCCTTCCGGTACGTGCGCGGCTAGTGTAGGGGCTCATGTTCGCGCGGACGAGGCGCAGTGCGGCGCGTGCGCGGCCGGCCTGCGCTGTGCGGACGGCGCGTGTGCGGCCGCGCTGGGCGCGTGCGACGCCGGCGCCTACTGCGAGCGCGCGCCGCTGCCCGACGCCTTCCGGTACGTGCGCGGCTAGTGTAGGGGCTCATGTTCGCGCGGACGAGGCGCAGTGCGGCGCGTGCGCGGCCGGCCTGATATAAGTTCCGTCCTAGTTCAGAGGGTTCAATACAGTACTCTGTGCACCCTAACCACCCCAGAAATATTGTAATTAGTTTTATAGTACCTTCTAAATTGTAATTCTAAATGGTGGGAATTAAACATTTTTTTTTTTTTAGTTTTCATTATTAAAATTCCTGCAAGCGAACACGAACCTTATCACCTTAACAATTGTCTTTCACGACAGATGCGACGAACGCTTGTGCCTCGCACCGCGGCTACTTTGCGACGGTCACCAGCACTGTGAAGATGGATCCGACGAGTCTACTGCTACTTGTGGCTTCGCAGGGCCTAAAGAACACACGGCACCCGGCACACGGCGCTCTAACGCCTTCGTAGTGTGCGGGTGCATCGTAGGCGCCGCCGCCGGCCTGGGGGCCGCGTGGGCCGCACTGCGCCGCGTGCGCCGCGCGGCCCGGGCCCCTGCGCCGCGCCCCGCGCGCTCGCCCGGCCTGGCCGCCGGCCTGCCGCCGGGCCTGGCGCCCGCCGCCCGCGCGCTAGTGCCGCTGCACAAACGTGACATCACCACCCTGCCTGCACTCACGACCACATACACAGAGTAAGTATACTATGAACAAGTACGTACTACCAAGTAATTAACGAAAAAAATACGTTTTTTAATAAAAAACAATACCAATTGCAGCACGTTGGACAGTGCCTGTGCGCGCTACCCGCGGCCCACGGCCAACCCGCCGCCCAGCCCCGCCACCGGCAGCGACGACGCCGCCCCGCGCCGCCGCGCCTACCGCCACTACCGCGCCTCCAACCGCCCCCCGCCCCCCACTCCCGCCTCCACCGACGCCTGCGAGTCCGAGCCCGAGCCCGCCGCGCGCGCCCCCCCGCCCTCGCCCGCGCCGCGCATGTACTGATGCAGTCACTAGCCGGACCGCCACTACCGCGCCTCCAACCGCCCCCCGCCCCCCACTCCCGCCTCCACCGACGCCTGCGAGTCCGAGCCCGAGCCCGCCGCGCGCGCCCCCCCCGCCCTCGCCCGCGCCGCGCATGTACTGATGCAGTCACTAGCCGGACCGCCACTACCGCGCCTCCAACCGCCCCCCGCCCCCACTCCCCCTCACTATTGAACTTCCTCCATTGCTCTTCTTACTCCTCGTCCGTTATATACCCCGCAGCGCTACTGTCTCTATCAAGCCAAGAAAAGCATTCATTGGTTGCTTCCAAAGGGTTGACGTATTCCAAACATAAATAAAAGTTATATTTGGAAAACGCTAAACATGCCTGTGACGTAGTCACTGGCTTAGCTGTTACGCTATATTGCAATTTGTACTGTACTACAACAGTTGTTTCACATTATTGTTTATAGACGCACCAGACATACGTCATTACCTTGACTTATTCAGACACAATTTAATATCTTGGCTACCTTGAGAGTCAGTGGATCTTAAAAGGTTAGTACTAAAAAACAAACATCACACTTAAAACACTGAACCAGTCTTCTAGTCTCCATATCTTAAATAAAATATATTTAGAAATAATACAGAATTAAATATAAAACGCACAATAATGGTGCACATTTTATTTATTTGACGTAATTGACACTGATCTGGTTGTTTTGTTATTAGAGTGTGAAATAACTACTTGGTGCTATTTCACTGTTCGTGCCTCAATAATCGTTATAAGAATAAAATCTCTATTATTTGTATTATATAGTTAAAATAAACAAAATAAGTTGGGGAGAAACACATAAAGGTTATACTCGTTTGGATATGACAAGAGGAATTGAATGAAGAACGTAAAAATACAATTGTGTAAAAAAGCCTTTCAGTAGTCGCTGATGTGTAACATCTAGAATGTTATCGTGGTAAACCCGCCGCCATAAAATAAAAAGTCAGTACTACGTGGTACAAACCTCAGGCAAAATGACTTGGCACTATCTCACAGACCTCTCCACTAACGCGCCGGCTCATTGGTCAAATCAAATAGCGCGCGCGTCCCCGGTTTCCTATAACACATTTACGATTCTTTTCAAGAAAATAATAAAATCGAGAAGAACGGTGTTACACGTCAAAAACGTGCGCATTTTCTGTTTTAATTTCATCATTAACGATCAATTTGTTTGCTGTACAAGCTCACTAATTCACACAACAAAGTATATAGACTGGCCTGTTGGTCCAGTAGTTAGTGGCCTTGACTGCTATGCCGAAGGTCCTGGGTTTGATTCCCACCCAGGACAAACGTTTGTGTGATGAGCACGATCATTTGTTCTGTGTCTGGGTGTAATTTATCTATAGTATATACCTATACAGGGTGTAAAAAGACCGATCACATAGCCAATAACTACACGTTCTGCACATATAATATATTAAGTAACTTTAACCAAAAAATATTGCTGGAAAAAACTTTTTTTTTTCATCATTAAAAAAGAGATGCTTTTTATTGCGCGCAATGAAAGCGCGACAACGCAACGCAACTTTCGATCAGCTGAGCGTACGGCCGGCCGCGGCCACTCGCGCTTGGTCGTTGACCCGTCCGGCCCGCTTGTGTTTAGTATCTATTGCATTTTTTCCCAGGTAAGTATGTTCTAGACGAAAAAAACTATCCCAGTGATGGGTAGCATAAGTAGTTTTCGTTTACGTTAAGGGTCTTTTTACACTCTGTATATATTTATATTTAGAAATATATAAGTATGTTTATTAGCTGTTTAGTACCCATAACACAAACTCTGCTTAGCTTGGGACTAGATGACGTTTTGTGAACGTTGTGGAATAATTATTTATTAAGTTAAATAATTGTTTTCTTTCATTGTCTTATACTCTGCGTTTTATGTGTTTCTCCTTACATTGTAAATAAAATATTGTAAACAAGTTTTTATTAGTTATTATACATATTACAAATTAACTATTATATATGGTATAACTATTAGTAGGTAAAAGTGTAAGGACGCCAGGACACCAAGCTATCCTATTTTATCAATTTTTATCCATTCAATATAAACCTTATAGTTTTGCAATAAAGTTGAAAAACTAACAAAGAAGTCTGACGGATTGGGGTAGCTTGATTTGCTGAGCTTTGCTCCTACTCTGTTGACTTGCTTAGTAAAATTTTGTCGTTATTTGAACTGCTTAGTTAAAATGTTATGATAACAATCAAACTGGACCTGGAAATATTTTTTTGCTACAAGTGACTAGAAACAGTAAACCCAATAGAATCGCAAATAATCTACAATAGCTTACGTGTCGTTTTACCCGCTCTTAATTCATTAAACCCCAAGAGGACACCGGTGTCATTGTCTTTCTATTGTCTCTAATTGACACGATTGGAAGGTTAAGAGTCATTATGTGATGCTAAATACCTTCCAAAAAAATGGGCTATTAAATGCAAAAAGATTTTTTCAAATCCAACAATAAAAAACAATATTTAAATGGTCCTATATAGATATCGCAGTTATTTACGTGTCGCAGCTATTAACGTAAGGCAGCTACATAGTTACGTTAGGCAGTTATTGTCATAAACCGTTTTTGTAATGTCTTGTTAATGGTTTAAATGAGCTCTGCCCTAAGTTCCCCTTATTATTAAATTGGGAATAAAGTTACTAGGTATCATTTAATTTCGGATTTAACCAGAAACTTTTATGCATTTAAGCATTATGTTTGTCATAACTTTACTTGCACGTTTACTACTAAGGGAGCGTTAATTTATTATATAATTAACTTCGCGAGATCAGTGATATTATAAGTAAAAAGATTTAGATAGGTTACCTAAACAACATTCGATATTCAAAACGGCAAACTAACACACGCACGCGTCCGTTGACAGCGTGACGCGACACTGAGGTCAAGTGTGGCTAGTTAGCCACATTTTGACGTGTCGCTTGCTGAGGGCTTATAACCTTTCTACACATTTATACTTATAATATCATTGCGCGAGACTATAAACTTCAGTACGTTGTGAAAAGAACATTAATTCATTTACATTTAATTGCAAGTAAAATTGCAAAGTAACGTAGGTACTCGCATAGGGTACCAATTTAAGTGCAAAATACCAGTCTTAATTTTCTTTATTTTTTTTATACAAAATAACTTACGTATATTAAACACATACGAATTACCTACGATACACCGAAATGTTAAATAATTGTTAAAATTAAAAAATATTTGTGATTATTAGCAGTTGCCATTTATATTTGCATTTATATAATTTTATGTAAAAAGCTTGATTAGTTAATTATATTTCGATTCGTATTAAATCTTAAACTGACTGATTGTGAGATTTTTGTAATAAACTTTTGTACCTGTTAAAACGTGTTTTTTTTTACTCCAATGAGAATAATTTAGATTTATTCGTCACACATTTTTATGCATGTCATGAAATAGGTTTTTTTTATAACCGACACAGACCTTATTGATGAGGTTCTTTAGAAAGGTCAGGTGCGTAGTACCTACTTGCACCCGGCGTGTGAGCATGACAACATTTAAACGAAACAAAAGAAGTATTTAAAAATCGTAGCTGATGGCGCTCTGTAGTTTCTGCCTACCGCCGTAGGGAAAAGGTGTGTGTTTATGTATGTATGTATGCATATAGAGGAGGTCTAGACTCGTATAAGAACTGGGTCCCGAAAAGCCCGAGACAGGTGGAAAGAGAGTAGGGAGGCCATTTTTGCCCTGCAGTGGGAAGTTCTTGGCTAGTAATAATATGGAAGTGAATCATAATTAACTACGCTGATGAGAAGTGCCAAAAACTATTGAAAACTCAGTCTCAAGCCCTATACAGGGTGTAAAAAGACCGATCACATAGCCGATTTGCTAGCAATGAAAGTGCGACAACGCAACGCAACGCAACGCCAACTTTCGATCAGCTGAGCGTAAGGGCGGCCGCGGCCACTCGCGCTTGGTCGTTGACCCGACCGGCCCGCTTGTGTTTCGTATCTATTGCATTTTTGTTGCTTCAAATGCGTACCTACCTAATTTGTTTTGAAAAATCGATAACTTTGATCATGTTTGTTCGGCAGAATGTTTACTGATTAGGTATACTTGCACTTTGACCTTCAATATTTAAAAAAACCAGTGATTTTCCAGGTATGTTCTAGAAGAAAAAAACTATCCCATTGTTGGGTAGACTATGTAGTTTTCGTTAGGGAATGCAATCTCGTCTCGCCGAGATCCCGGCCATATTTTACGAGATTGTATCTCGTCAAATTTCGTACGAGATCTCGCGAGATAACGAGATCGACAAATGCAGCGTGACGACGTGTATTTCATAGCGCGGCTGCGCGCGAACTGAATCCTGGCCGTTGCCTAAATATAGATAATTATTGTTTTGTTACCAATATTGTAAGAATTTGAACTGATTAGCTACAGAAGGTATAATAATTATAGACATAAACAAATGTTATTAGAGTTAGAGACAAAATAATAAGTACTCTGTTGATTTTTAAAATAAAACTTACATTATTTTTATAACTAAGCAACGCAGTTTCTATTTAATTACATATCATGTCAATTACTAGTTCTTAAAACAAGCATTTGCATATGTTTTAATTGCGATTCTTCCAATCTCGCGAGATCCCGTAATTTGCGAGATCTCGCGAGACTGGGTTTTGAGTCTCGCGAGATCTCGCTAGGCGGAAATCTCGTACGAGATTGCATTCCCTAGTTTTCGTTTACGTTAAGGGTCTTTTTACACCCTGTATACTTACGTACCTACATTGACATTCATTACTTACTAGACGGGACCTCACGAACATTATTTTCATGCGATACTTGTGTCCTAGTGGACACAAGCCTATGAGTTTAATTAAGTACGCTCTGCTGCCACTCCAATATTATAGACGGCGTTACTAAGACATGGGATCACATTTTCTTCGCATGTCTAAAGTAAGTAGACCGTATCTTGAATCTCTTTGCCTATACAAGGTGTTGTTTTGCATCCTCGTCAAATTCTAGAACGTTACATAATTACGTACAAGGTAAACTGGTTTTTGAGCTTTTTTCGTGGTGAAATGGCTAGAAGAACGAAAACACCCAAAGTAATAGTAATAGTATCATAGTAAATGACGTAATCGAAATGGCGCGCGAAAATGGCGGCGTTTAAACAGCTTTAAGTATTTTAAATATTTTTTTAAAAGCTTCATTATTAAAATGCATTTTTAAATATGTTTATATTTTTTTACTATGTTAAAAAGCATATAGGTAGTCCTAATGTAATATATTTATTATTCTTTTGTCTTCTATTATTTTAACTATTTAGAAGAAAAGTAAGGAAGTGTCTATGGTGTGAATTCCAAATTCAATTAATTTTACAATAGAGCGTGATATTTCTCATCCTTTTTAAAATCAGTGTTCATTTTTGTCCCGCCATCGCCATTCGATTGTTGTTTGGTATCGCGGATATTTTCAAATATTATGAGTTCTATCGCAATACAGACGGCACGCAGTTATAACGGCGTGTGGATAAGGTATCTACCTACACCAAAAAACGCGGTGTGTTTTAGGTTTGATCACTTCCGAGCTTAGCCAGTGTACTTAGTAGTATTTGGAGCTTATGAAGCCCGCGGCTGACTAATACGATAGTTCGAACTGAAAGCCATAGGGGAAGCCGGGGCATTGCGGGCCCCCGGGGTAAGACGGACACCCCCTCTCCCCCGCGGAATTATAAACCGAGACGCTCAAAACTAGTCGCATCGCGTTCCAGACGAGCTCGCGCTATCATGAGAAATGATTGTGTGTGTGCAGATGCGCGTTGTACGTCGACAGAACGAAAACACGTAAATTGATGCATTTGCTATTATTTTTCATTTTTAAGTCTGTGATATAGCTAAATCGTGTTTGTGTTAAGTGCTCAGTTATTAAGTAAATTGCTACGATCAATTATGTGTCGAAATAACTAGAAAGAGTTCTGAACGAATTACCATATATTCGTTTAATTTTGTTAACATTTATTTTATTTGACCGCGGGGGCATTTTGGGCGGGGCAAAATGGGTAGGGTGCCCGTTTTGCCTCGAGTAGTTGTATTAAGTTGATATTTTACCTGCAGATACAATTAAGGTTTGCCACTACCAGAGGAAGACAGAACGTGCCACCATCACCATTGAATCAGGAATCCCAATCGCAACCGTTGACTATTCACAATCCCACACAAAGTTCACAACCAAATATCATGCATCCGCCTGTTAACTCCTGTATCAACTTCTCCGGCTCCATCAACAATGCTACAGCTATGTGCAACTGCACCACCTGGAACATTTTTTCATGTCAGGTCGACTGTAGATATTATGCCAAAACCCAAAGCACGAGTCCAATTATGAGTCACTAGGAAACGTGGAGAAACGGCGTTGAGAACCAGTTATAAAAAGGATACAGTAGAAGCCCAGTCACTGAAACCAGTGGTTAATGAGAAGAAAGAAAGGAAGAAAAATACAACGAAAAATGAAAAAAATGAGGAAAATGAATCGGAGGAAGAAGATGTACAGTGTTTGTACTGTGGATATTGGTACTAAGAATTGAATGAGGGTTGGGTCCCTTGCAGTGCATGCCACATCATGCCCACTCTTCTCACGCCGGCGAAGAGGATAATGGTGACAAATCCCATCAAATTCGTCTTTTTTGTGCTCGGTTTTAAACTTCCATGAATGAACATGCCTGCGTATGCCTATTATGCCCCGCATATGACCATTTTACCCCAGACACGGGGCAAAACAGGCAACTTCTGCTTTTTTTTAAAGTTCGATTAGCACCAAAGACTCGCAGACTACGATAATTATTTTACGTTCATTCTAAAGAACATTAATGAGACTAGTAACTGGCTTTTGATTTTTTACATTATCTTGTTTTTCTAAGATTTTATTCAAGATTTCCCTTAAGGGGCCCGCATTGCCCCGGTTTCCCCTACTTAGTAAAAGCCAAAGACATTCAATATACCTAATATCTAAGCAGATTTATTTGAAACAACGTTGGAACTTTATAGCGGTGCCTGACGTGGGTAGGTAAGTGATAATGATAAATCAATCCCTCTCTACTGATTAAATAAATTCTGAATCTGCGACTCTTGAGATCATCCTCCCCCTCTTCCCTACCGATAAGAAATCGGTTGTTTACGTCAAATTCGACAGAAAATCATTGCTTCGCAGCGAAGCTTGTAGGATTTTGAGTAGGTACCTACCTGTATGTAAAACGAGAATTTTATATGTAAGGACCTATTACCAAAGATTAAAATAATAATATGGGAGCCTGTAGTTACTCTGAATACCTATGATACACCAACATTTTGCCAGTTATGTTTTAGTAGGTACCTGTTAAGTCCTATATGTATGAGGGCAAGCCTAAATTAATTAAGTAAGATAATATAGGTACACACAGCGATCTGCGCGTTCAATATAATAACGCGTTACCGGGTGCTGATGGGGCTGCCGCGCCACTGCATCGGCTCTGAGCTGTTGGCGGCGGCTGAAACAGATGGCTTTGCTGCCGTCATGCGCGAACGATGCGCTTCTATCATGCGCCGCTCACGCGGCAGTTCCCACACCATGCTGCGCGCGCTGGTAGACCGGTGGGACTCTTCGAAATGGCTCGATGGATACGGTTGCATGCAATCGTATAGGGATGTGCCATCATCGGGGAATCGGGGAGTCCGCCCGGTTCTGCCAATTTATGTTGTTCGTTTTTTTTTACACTTATTATTGCTAACACCACTTTGTAGATAATCCTTCAAATGTACTACAAACATGGATTCAATGGTTATCTGAAATAAATGTTATATTATTATTATAAGTTTTTATCTAAAGAATTTGAATAGGTACTTATCTCCTAAGATAATGAGTACCTACCTACCTACCTAAATACTTAATTTATTGAAACTGCTAAATCTAGGGAGACCCAGTTACGGTTCCCCTTACACTGAAATAAGCTTTAATATGCTTATCGTTTTTTTATAATGATGGCATTAAAAAATATAACCCAACATTTTTACCCTTCTATCACAAACCCCTAATTTTTAATAGTAATTTTAGTCATTAATGAAATCATTTTTCATTCCGCTCGATAACTGATCAATATACATTATTATTTATTTATGACATTTTTTGAGTAAGTATGTCCAGTAGGTCTGAGAATAGAACGTACAATATTCTATTTGGACTTAAACATAATTGGCGAAATGTGGGTTTACTGCAGGGACACCTCTGCCTAGCCTTTCGGGGATTACAGGCTTACTGTTACGTTTTTGTTTTTATTTTTTTTTGGAAAAAAATGGCGGAACTATGTTTGCCGGGGCAGCTAGTTTAAGTACCTACCTATAAAATTGTAAGTTTGTGCCGTAGTACCTACAAACATAAACCTGACCATTACGTACCTACCAAGAATATTTTTAATGTTAAATATATAACATCAATATCAACTGAAAAAAAAACATAAACAACACGCCTGGCAGCTCCGAAGGGTCAGGCATAGGTATAGGTACCCGTGGTACACCCACGTTTCACCTGATAAGTTTAGGTTCCATATAATAAAGGGCGAGCATATTGTCATCAATCGAGCACGAATCCAAATCTCGAGTTGCTTCTGAAAAAAGTCTAAGTAGATACAAAAAATCAATAACGCCTTACCAGATCCCGGGATCGAACCCGAAACACATGCTCATTAGGGCTGTGCAATATTCTTACTAATAATAAACTAGGTAGTTACCCATTGGGATTGTTTTTACTCCCAATGCAGTATAGGTACTAAACTCATTTTCATATTTAATCAACTTGTAGTTTTGATGTTCAATGGCGCCTTTAAATGGTCTTAGGGAATTAAATGATTTACATTTGAGACTTCGTGACCAGCCTGATCACAATCAATTAAGGACTTAAATCGAGAATACAAAGTTATTTTCTGCTATATTAAAAGGCTTCATCATTATTTTATTTTCAGAGAAAACACATTTTAATTTTATCGATCACACCAGATGGCCTAAAATTGGTCACTCAAAACCAAATAATCATCGCCGCGCAAGGGGCGTACAGCAATACGCCCCCTTCGATAGTACAATTAATGAGGACTGGAGAAACACCAGTGTGAGAGTAGCAAACAGTCCCAACATAAACATTAACCGAGACACATGGACCATGTCCAGCACACTCGGATTTTCCTTCTTTTTATTCGGTGTCTTTTGTTTTGTTCCTCTGGATTGCGAAATTTACCAAGACCGTCCTAAAATCAAGACTTCGGGGGGTGATCTAATTCTAGAGCCAGCCTTTGATAAAAACATATATCTACGCCCCAATGGACCGAAATCGAGCGTCTTTGTGGGAGATATCAACGTGCTCAAACCAAACGTCCCGAGTGATGGACCGCACTACGTGCCGTCGAATAGTGAAAATAGCGACAAAAACATAAACGATATACTAGAAAGACTTCAGAGACTAGAGAACAAGGAATCCACGCTTCCAAATGACTTCCTTTTCAATATATCAATGCTTTGGCGGAAAGTCAACAGCATTCACAGGAAAGTGTTGAATCTACAAAATCAATTAAATAATAGAGGAAAAGACGAATGTCAATCTCATCCGTGCGAGCACGGTGGAACTTGCCTCAACTTAGTGAACGGCTACCACTGCCTGTGTCCTTCAAATTGGGAAGGCCGTGATTGTGACGTCGATGTAAACGAATGCCGGAATTTTGCCGGAACGGACCTCGGATGTCAAAACGGAGCTACGTGCATCAACCGACCAGGATCTTACGAGTGTTTGTGCAAATCTAACTGGTTTGGCTTACATTGCACAAGGAAAGCTAAAGATTGCTCCGGCGGTGACTTTGAAATGTGCGGCCATGGAACCTGTGTACAAGTAACTTCTGGAGAGGGTGTTCAATGCATATGCCACCAGGGATGGACAACAAATGGTACCGGTGTCGCTTGCTTAACTGATATTAACGAATGCGAATCTTTTCAAGGGCCTCGGTGTTCAGTTAACCCTAAAGTTGACTGTATCAATCTGCCGGGCTCATTCCGATGCGGACAATGCCCTACTGGTTATGAAGGCGACGGTTACAGTTGTTACGATATCGATGAATGCACAACTATTCCCAATGGAGGCTGCAGTCCTGTAGTGACATGTCACAACACCATCGGCTCCCGAATATGTGGTTCCTGTCCACCTGGCTACCAAGGTGACGGAGTTACGTGTTCCTGGAGGGGTACCTGCAACATCGGTCACGGCGGGTGCCATCCATCCGCTCAGTGTATAGAAAGTGCATCGCCAACTGGCCAATCAGCACAATGTATTTGCCCGGAGGGCATGGAAGGCGATGGAGTAGGAATCAGCGGATGCTTTGTCGGCGGAGGAAACTACACTGATGGTTGCGCAGTCAATCCGTGTGGCATCCATGGACAATGCCATTCTCTTCGTACCGGCTACACCTGCATCTGTTTCAAGGGCTACGGCGGCGCTCACTGTGAAATGCCCTCCGAAATCTGCGCAGTGAATCCTTGCCACAACGGGGGCATCTGTAGACCAGACGACAGCGCAATTGGAGGCTTCCGTTGTGAGTGCTCGGCACAGTACTCGGGCACCTTGTGTCAGGTAAGAACAAAGTCTTGTGGTGGGGTTCTAGACAACGAAGAAGGCAGCATTGTTTATCCTTTGACTAATACCACGTATAACCATAATTCTCAGTGCGCTTGGGTCATACACACACTTCCGGATAAGGTTATCAATGTAACGTTCAGTAAATTTAATTTAGAAGGAACTCCCGAATGTTTGTACGATTTCCTACAAATTCACGACGGGCGAAAATCTTCTGGTCAGCTTATAGGAAGATTTTGTGGCAATAATTATCCGAAAGGTGGTAACATTGTATCAAGTCACAACAACTTATATTTCTGGTTTCATTCAGATAATACAGTAGCCAAAGACGGTTTTGCATTGCATTGGACAAGTATAAACCCAGTGTGCGGCGGAGAAGTCGACGCTACTACGCACGGTCACATCAGCTCCCCAGGCTCTCCCGGGCCGTACCCTCCTAATCGCGATTGCTATTGGCACCTGACGACCACTCTCGGTAAAAGAATTAACTTGCAT
Source organism: Euplexia lucipara (assembly GCA_921972225.1). NCBI lineage: Eukaryota > Metazoa > Arthropoda > Insecta > Lepidoptera > Noctuidae > Euplexia > Euplexia lucipara. Next base: position 1,479,763 of record OV179147.1, on the reverse strand, counting down.
TTCTTTGCTCTCGATATCGAATCTCATTCAAACTGCAGTTTCGACTTTTTAGCTATTTATGACGGTGAACACATGACGGATCCGCTTATCAATAGATATTGCAACACGACACAGCCAGCGCCCGTGCAGTCGGCGGGTTCCGACATGTTAATACACTTTCATTCAGACGCTTACGGTTCGGGAAATGGATTCCAAATTGCGTACGCACCTGTCGAAGGCATTCCAGGCTGCGGAGGTTACTATACTGCGGATATGGGGGAACTAGTTTCTCCTACTTATAACGGCCAATACCTTAGCAATTTGCTGTGCGAGTACAAAATTAAAACTAGCTTGGATACCAAGATAAAAATTGACTTCAAATTATTTAAACTAGAACAGTCCTTTAGATGTCAATACGATTATTTGAAAATATATGACGGTCCGTCCGCGGATTCACGACTCGTCGGGAAATTTTGTGGAACGACTTTTCCAAAATCATATACATCTTCATCGAATGAGCTTTATTTTAAATTTAAAACTGATAGCAGTATACCCGCTGATGGTTTTAGAATCACGTACGAGGCCATATGCGAGAAAACTTTAGAAGGCGATAGCGGAGTTATAAAATCACCCGGTTACCCTTTCAGTTATCCTGAGAACAAAGTGTGTGTATATATCATCAATTCGGTTCCCGGTAGAGCAATTCAATTAACGTTTCAAGATTTTGATATTGAAGACTTTTCCGATTGCCGGTTTGATAGTGTAGAGGTCAGGGATGGCCTTGACCAGAACTCGACTTTACTAGGCAAATATTGCGGCGGGTCTTCGCGCATACCTCCTGTACAAACATCCACTCTTAATTATATGTACATAAAATTCACATCAGATTCAAGTTTTACGGGCTCGGGATTTTATGCCAATTATACTACTATCGATACAGAATGTGGGGGGGTGCACAGAAATAATACCGGGTTAATAAATCATCCGTCAGGAGACGCTACTACTTACGAAAACCATCAGACTTGCAAGTGGATACTCATTGCTCCAGAAGGAATGCACATTAAGTTGACATGGAACAGGTTTGACATTGAGGACATGCCCAGTTGTTACAGTGATTACTTGGAGCTAGTAGAAGTAGATGAAAACAATGAAAGTAATGTATTGGGCAAGTTCTGTGGTACTCACATGCCTCCTGCCTTGACCGCGTCCACTAACCGGCTCATGATAAATTTCAAGTCTGATAGCAGTATTCGTTCTTCTGGTTTTTCTCTGTCGTATACATTTTTAGATGAAAAATCACATTGCGGTGGGACGTACATTAAAACTCACGGCTTCATATACTCACCTGGCTGGCCTCGGTCTTACGAACCCAATCGCGATTGTACATGGATTATCACAGTGCCGGTAGGCCAACAGATCATGCTTAACATTTCCCAGTTTAATCTAGAACGACCCATACGAGGCAAATGTAACCTCGGTGACTTTTTAGAAATAAGAAATGGCAGGAACGATAATTCGCCATTGATTGGCCAATATTGCGGAATGTTCCAATCGAAACGAATCGTATCATTGTCCAATGCTATACACCTCCACTTTCATTCAGATTTCTATTTAACCGGAACTGGGTTCAAAATTGAATGGGATGGTACTATAACAGGATGTGGAGGAACTCTGACGAGCCCTTCTGGCTCGGTAACATCGCCAAACTATCCAAATGACTACAACGAAAACGCCGAATGTTTCTATAGAATCGTTACCAGTGAAGGCTCTCGGATCCGTATTACTTTTACAGAGCTGGATCTTGAAAGAACTCTTGATTGTAGAGACGATTATGTCGAAATTTTTGACGGTCGCGACACGAGTGCCACTGTTTTAGGAAAACATTGTTTTATGTCACCGGAACTATCAAGCATTGAAACTGCTACTAATTCTGCGTACGTTAAATTTAGGTCTGATATATACCAGGGCGGGAAAGGATTTCTGTTCAATTACCAAACAATATGTAATGTTAACATAACTGGACGGTACGGAGTCATTGAGAGTCCGGGCTATCCAAGTAATTACCCGTTAAGCTTAAATTGTGAATGGAGCATCACAGTTCCCAAAGGTAATAAAATTAATGTGACGTTCACACACTTTGATCTTTACAAAACCCACCGATTTTATGCTAGATGGAGAACTCGCCATCACGACGATTATTTGCAAACAAAGGAGTTATCAGATCCGAATTATTCTACTAAGCTCTGTGGCAGTACAATTCCGCATCCAATAAGTACAAAAAGTAATACATTACAGATAAAGTTTTCGTCCGGAATTCATATGCCCCGCACTGGGTTCCAGTTAGAATGGTATAGTTATGGGTGTGGAGGACACATTAAAAAACCCACTGGCACTATTACCCTTGATAAAAGTGAAACTATCGACCGCGATCTTGATTGCGAGTGGCTGATAGAAACTCTAGTAGGTAAGAGTATCACAATCTCGTTTACTGAGGTTTATATGACAGATACCGCTAATTGTACTACTGATGCTATTGAGGTATATAACGGTCAAAATACAATCGCTCCAATGCTTACAAAAATTTGTCATCGTGACTCGGTATCCGTGCAGTCTGACAGCAATTTCATGTTGGTGCGGTTGTCGAAACGCTCTACGCTCAGGGATGTTCACTTCTCGGCACAATTTCAATCTGCCAATTCGAAATGTGGGGGTGCTATGAATTCTAAATCAGGGCTCATATACTCAAAGAACTATCCAAAGAATTACGATAACAATTTAGACTGCTTTTGGTATATTTCCGTCCCCGCAAACCACCGTATTGAACTGAACTTTATAGATTTTGATCTTTATTCTACCATGGAATTCGATAATGGAGAGAGTGACTGTGGAGACCTAATTCAAATCTATGATTATGATAACAACTACAGACCTGATGCAAACTACACTTACCGGATATGTCCGAATTCAAATAAAACACAAATTGTTAGCAAATACAATAGCATAGTAGTGCAATTCAAAACCGATGCATATGGTACGGCCAAAGGTTTCAAAGCTAACTTCACTGTTACATGTGGTGCTCTAATAAGGGCTGCTCAGGAAGGTACCATAGAAAGTGATAACTTTGTTCAGCATACCAACAAAAGCTGTATTTGGACTATACTTGCGGATTCGCCCGACCAAAAAATATATTTGACATTAACCTTTATGTCGTTGCCAAAAGACAGTAATGTTATCACAAATAGAACATGCCCCTCCTCTTTCCTGCGAGTTCTCGATGGAGATGACAATAATGCTCCTCTAATCGGGGAATATTGTGGACGCAAAGTTCCACCCATGCTCGTCAGCCGCGGCAGTGCCTTGACGATAGAGTTCGGCAGTTACACTAGTAGAATCGCTGGTATGTTCGCAGCACACTATTCACCCTTTAGTAACGCCTGCGGGGGTACATTAACTTCAGAAGAAGGAACCATCGCCTCTCCAAACTTCCCTGGCCCGTATCCTGTAAACACTGATTGTGAATGGATACTAAAATCATCCCCTGGGAACACTGCATACGTCCAATTCGAGCGATTTGACTTGGCATTTTCTGAACGCTGTAACGATGACTTCGTAGAAGTCCGCGAAACTAACAGTGCAGGCCGGCTATTGGGTGTGTATTGTAGTAGTGAAATTCCTAGCAATCATAGCTCAGCATCACAAATTTATGTCAGGTTCCACAGTGATTCTACAACCACTGGTCAAGGTTTTCTCCTGCATTATGGATTTCAGCGAGATAATGATATTACTGGAGTTAGTGGAGAGATATCTTCACCATTGTATCCTACACGATATTTAGGATCTAGCGAATATAGCTGGCGCGTTCTGGTTACCGGTTCAGATACTATATCAATCACACTTGATGTGTTGGAAATCTTTTCATATACTAATGTTAACTATAACAAATTGACTATATATGATGGATACGATGCCACAGCTCCGGTTTTAGAGGAACAAAATGGTGTGCTGGTTGACACAAAAGTCTTTCAAAGCTCCTCCAGCGTAGTGTTCATAACGCTTACAACCGATGAATCAAACACGGGTTCGATGTTCCATATAAGATGGACAAAAGCTTCCATAAATTCTGAACCTGAATCAGAAAAAAGAATAAACTGTGGTTCCAATGAGACTGTAACGGTTTTACCTGAAAACGGTACTATTACTTTCACATCTCCGAATTATCCGAAGGACTATTCAGATAACTTAAATTGTGAATGGGTTTACAAATCACAAATAGGAAGATATATAAATTTAAATTTTGAACGTTTTAATATAGAAGATACCCGCGGCTGTTTTGCCGATGCAGTTTCTATTTATTCTTCTGACAATCCTGGAAATTGGAAGCCCGAAAAAGAAAATATGTGTTCTTTAGAATCATCTGGAACAAGCTTTAATGCATCCACTTTTATGAAAATTAAATTCAGAACCGACTCATCCATAACTAAGACAGGATTCCTTGCTCGAGTCAACTCTCAGTGTGGAGGACTCATCATGGGTTCGTCCGGTGCAGTAGGTCCGACTTGGTGGGATGTACAACCACAATATCGGTACAAGGCTAATACTAAGTGCAACTGGATCGTCAAAGTACGGCCCGGCAGGACTATTAAGTTACAGTTGAACCATTTTAATATTACAAATGAAAATGATGACTGCACAACATACGTTATTTTACGAAATGGCGATTCTGAGGAAGCGCCACTTTTGGCAAGTGGAAAATATTGTGGTTATGATCACGAAAATAAAGTTGATATAATTACTTCCAGCAACACATTATTTATAAGTTATACAAAGGGATCATTCAGGTATCAAAGTTTTGTTGCAAATTACGAAGAGAACAATTTTGAATGTGGTTCAACATCATCTTTAACTTCTGATCATAATTGGGAAATTATTAATTCACCAAATTACCCATCAGTCCCAGTTCCGTATTCAGAATGTGAGTGGGTATTTACCGGCCCACCTGGAGAAATTCTTAGAATAGATTTTATTGAAAGATTTGATTTGGATCATGTAGATGATTGCGGAACTGAAGCCGTCGAAATACGATTCGGAAAATCGAAGTTTTCTCCACTACATGGCCGATACTGTGGCAACGATAAACCTGGAACCATTAAAAGTACAGGCAATACAATGTACATTAAATACATAACTCAGTTGGCAGAACCGCGAAATGGGTTCAAAGCTAACCTGACCATTGATACGTGTGGTGGAACCATTGTCACAGATGCCGGCGAACTAAAGTCACCTGGATACCCACACATGCAAATACTTCCCTACGGTACAGTTTGTGAGTGGCATGTTATAGGACCCCCAGGACACGTTTTTCTAATTAAACCTGATGATATCGAGTTGCCACAATCTGAGTTATCATGTGGAATGAAAATAACAATTGAAGAAACTATACCTATCAATAACACGATCACCGTACTAAAAAGCTTGTGTAGTAATGATGAGCTCTCCCTTGATTCAATTGAAACTTCAAGAAACGAGTTTAGTGTTAAACTTTTTATCGGTAAACCCGATGCATGGGACCAAATCTCGAACAATAGAGGATTTCGAATAAGCTTTAATTCATCCCGACCGATGTGTGGTGGCACAATAACAGCTTCAGATGGTTACTTGACATCTCCAAGTTACCCTCAAGAAACCACAATAGGATACTGCCAATGGCAAATAAAGGTGCCAAATAAATCTCGAAGGGTGCGTTTAGAGCTAATAGATATGGACACAGAGAAGCATAGTATTGCTATTTTCAATGACTTTTCCTTTCGTTCTGTTATACAATCAATTCCGGACGACGATTATGTTCCTGGAACAAAAGTTTTTGAGTCTTCTGGAAATAAAATGAAACTTTATGTATGGCGTAAGCGTGCGTATTCCTCGCACCGCTTCAAAGCTAGGTATAGCTCTGACGAACAAGCACTATGCGGTGGCGACCTATCTGACATAAACCAGGTTCTCCAATCGCCGGACCTCAATCAATCTTACACATGTGAGTGGCATTATAATAGCCAAGCAAAAACAAATATTGATTACAATTCTCTTGAAACAAATCTGACCTACAATTCAATATTTTTAACGGCGACAACAAGTTCCTCTGTAGCCAGGTCACATTGTAAATTGTTTGATCCTCGATTGGTGATTCAGTTGGCAAATAAAAATAGGTTTTCTCGAGAAATTTGCGGAAACACTGAAGTCGCATACAGAATACCATCATCGATAATGGATGTTGTTGCTTCGAAAAGTAAATCAAGTTCGTTTTCCTTCCATTTAGAATGGAAACCTCAACCATGTGGTGGTGTGATTCAAGTAGGAGAAAATCCTGTTAATATTTTAAACTTACCTGATTCGTATAACGATACCTTAGACTGTGCTTGGATTCTTACCGGCCCGACTAACAGAATTGAAATTAAAATGGAAGGGTACTTTACGTTAAATTGTTATGACGAGTATTTGAAAATAAGTTCTAACCTAAGACAGAACGCACCCGTAATTGGTGATTTTTGCAAAGAAACCATTTTAGATAGCCCGTTGGTAACCTATTTCAGTTCCATGTACATACAGTATCACTCAAATGTAAAAAATACAACAAATATTAAGCTCCAAGTTAGATCTGTTACTGGTCAATGTGGTGGACAGCTTAGTTTTTATCAAACCACATTTGTAACACCAAATTATCCTAAAAAATATTTCCCTAACCAGGAATGCTCCTGGGAGATACAAGCTGAGTTAGGGTTTAGAGTGTCTCTTAAATTTATAGAACGATTTTTTATTGAGGATACAAGTAATTGTACTAAAGATGCTGTAATAATTTACGACTGGAAAGACGACGTTTACTCGGAAATAGCTAGGGTATGTGGACGAAACACTCCACTCTCAATATATAATTCAACTTTTGAACGCTTGAAAGTTGTCTTACGCACAGACGCTGATAAAAATTTCGATGGATTCAAAGCTGAATGGGATTCTATCTGCGGTGGAAATTATGTAGCAAGTGAAAAAGAACAATTTTTGTATAGTCCAGGTTTTCCAAATGGGTACCAACCACGTATGAGCTGTCAATATGAAATATCTGCTCCAAACAACAAAGTGACACTCAGGTTCCTTGACTTTCAACTAAAAGGCTCTATTCCTGACTGTTCATCTAATAATTTAACATTAATAGGTAACAGGGGTTATAACTATTTATATGAAATCTACTGCGGTGACCAAATACCTCCTGTAACTACTCAGCCTGAAAAAATTTCATTGTCATATGAAAGTGATGGATACATCCAGAGTAAAGGGTTCAAAATTGCTTTTTCTATATTTCCATGTGGAGGCAAAGTAAACGAGAGTACAGTACTCGCATCATCACTTTCTGAAAACTATGAAACGAATTTGAACTGCACGTGGTTTATAGAAGCACCACCTACGAAGATAGTTGTACTTAAATTCCTCTATATTGACGTAGAAAGCCAAACAGATTGTTATAATGATTATATCGCAGTGTATGATGGACTGGTAATTGATGCTGAAAAGCGTTTAGCATTAATGTGTGGTAATGTCAACTCAACGACCACACTGAGAAGCAAAGGGCCCACCACGTTACTACAGTTTGTATCGGACTATAGTGTAAACTTTAAAGGCTTCAAGGTTCAAGTTTATTTCAGCTATTCTGAAGCAGCTCAATGTGGTGGACTTATTAATTTAACCACAGTTTCATCGCATGTTTTAAAATCTCCTTTCATGGGTCATGCAGTATACGAGAAATTCTTAGATTGTCATTGGTCAATCATATCACCACCTGACACTGTAATCAAAATCGAATTCACCTCGTTTCAAGTAGCCCCTTGCCAAACTGATAATCAAACAGAAATACAGTACAATAAATGTGGATGCGACTTGGTAGAAATAAAAGATGGCTTAAATCCTAATAGCTTAGTTATAGGAGACTATTGCGGATACAGTCTTCCACCGCAATTAACTTCTTCTGGAAACGTGATGAGCGTCAGGCTGTCCACGGATGGCGAGATAGAAAGTCAAGGCTTTGTGTCCACATTAACAGCTCAACGGTCAGTATGTGGTACTTCCGTCATTTCAGTTAGCAATACGCCACAACTCTTGAAGTCACCCGGTTACGTAACAGAGTCCATTCCTCGGGGGCTTCATTGTGTATACCACCTAGATGCAAGTGCCTCTCCTTACATTTTATTACGGATCACTGTTAAAGATCTGGACTTACAGCCTCCCGTCACTGATGGCACAGGTGTTAAGCATTGCAGTAAGGACAAGCTGATTATATCCAGCAGTCCAGGTGTACAGAATAATACCCTGGGCAAAGATTTTATCTTAAACCAACGAAACGATGACTTCTTTAGCCGTAATTCCTTCTATGGCAGCTCGTTGCGCTTTCCCGATCGTCTTGAGTTATGCGGGCATAAGGAGCCTACTGACTTTTATGTCTATGGTACTACGTCTATACACTTAATCACATCTGCAGAATCAGATTCGAATGTTTATAAAGGTATAGAAATAGAAGCAGCGTTTACAGGATTTTGTGGCAGAAATTATACGGAGCCTCACGGGCGAGTACAGGCTTTTTATGTCCATGACCTTGATAACCACCCTGACTGCTACACACTTATCACTGCTCCAGTCAATTATACGATATCGGTCTATTTCATGAGCGTCGTCCCGAGCTACTGGAATGCAGACAGTTATCTAGAATGTTTTGATGGAAATAATGGCAGTGCGCCCAGACTTTCTAAAATTCACACTGAATATGATAATAATAGCCCGATCTTCTCGACTGGTAGATATTTGTTATTACGCAACCATGAATATAATGGTGATCGTGTCTCGTTCGATTTCGTTTACGTCATTTCTGATAAAGGTCGTGGATGCGGTGGAAAACTGCAAAGCATGGTGGGTAAAGTCACCAGTCCCCTGTACCCGAACATTTACAGGCGGGTGTCGACCTGCGAGTGGGAGCTTGAGACTCCCTTAGGAACTCGTTTACTGCTACATTTCCCGACGTTCGACTTGAGCATTACTTGCGATCAGAATTATGTGCAGCTCGTGGACAGTAAGGGTGTAGTCGTTCGGACGTTCTGTGAGGAGACACCTGCAGACTACACGAGTGAGGACAACTTTGTGAAGATAGTGTTTGTAACCACCATGAATAATGGTGGGACGGGGTGGGTGGCCGAGTTTATAGGAATTCTGTAAGGCTAAACTGTCGTTCATTGAATACCTCCCCACGTGATATGATCACCTAACTTTAATAATTGAACCCTCCATACAATGTGAGCGATGTAATTAAAAAATACAATTTGTGTAGGTATATATGACAAATACATAAAATATAATTTAAACCTTTAGATTAGATGTTCTTGCGAGTGTCGAAATATTCAGCTTAAACGGAGGAACCTTTTGATTGCGTTGGCTTAGAATATTTAATTTTATGACTCCTCCAAGGTATTGTTTAGCTGAACGTGGCTTAGTAAAAATAGCAGCATGGCTTGAACAAAATCTTCTAACTTTAAACATCTCTAAAATTTATTTCATCTGTTTCACTAAGTACGATAGTTTTTTTTCCGCGACCCAGTGGCCCAAGTAAGTACTTATAACACATAACGCTGGATAAAGAAACCTCGTCTATTAAGACAGGTGGTGCGTGCGTGCCATGAGGTTTAGACCTGCCATCTGATCTGGTTATTAATACACCAACTCGTTCTTCTTTAATTATTAGACCTGACCCAATGAGCCCCAGCCCCAGCATTATCTACACGTCATATTATTATTATGTTATGTGATTAAATACAATTTATTTATTTCGGGTAAATGTATTATATTATTCGTAAGTTATTTTTAATTGTTAAATGTTTTGAGACTTTGTATTTAAATATGTAAATAATAATAAGAATAATAATAATATTTTATTTCCAAAAAGTTGTACAGTACCACTTACAAACTAATGTTTTGGTAAAATAATACAAGAATATAACTATGTAATTAAATGTATATTATAGTGTGATTTATCATACTCATCAATTTAAGTGTGTATTATGCAATGATATCATAAGTAAAAAGGTGTAGATATAATAGGTTATAAGCGGTCAGCAAGCGACACGTTAAAATGTGGCTAATTAGCAACACTTCACGTCGCGCCGTCAACGGACGGGTGCGTGCGTTAGTGTGCCGTTTTTTAAGATCGAATGTTGTTAAGGTAACCTATCTGCACCTTCTTACTTACAATATCATTGGTATTATGTATATGATTAATATTATGGAATCAGATTTCATATTATTATATTGTAACAACAATGACACTGAAATGTAGTGTAACTGTTAAGTAGTTATACAATTTTCCGTTACTGTATAGTATATTACCATAGTAATTTTCATTATAATTACTTATATGCAAAGACATTCAAGTTTTTATATCTCTTTGCTTATATGTAAATTAGCAAACTTATTTCTGCTGTCGCTAAAATTAACAGGTTAATTACAGTGCAATACAGTGCATGTATAAATATTTCAATATGGCGATCGTGATCATGGCGCAAAGAGCACTTGGCTGGATTTTTTCTTTTTGAGGAATGGAACCCTCATGTGTTTAAGTGTAATATTGAATAAATAAACTAAATTAAATTATACATGGAAAAATATAATAAAAAAATCAAGACAGAGCATGTGTTTTTATTCTATTAACCAAATTCAACTGGGTATTAGATCTACAAATATCTACATACACGGTTAAATTTAAGTCATTATAGATCTCTTCAGGGATTATTGTACTCATCATTATTAACAACTTTTATTAAGGGGCCGAACCTGAAATCGAGGAAAAAGTTAGACTTTCTTATCGACTCAAATTTAACCGTGTATATTTCCAGAAAACATAGATCAGACCATTACTTTAAGCGCGGCAATCTTGCTTGACAAAATGCAAGAGATCAATCTATCTGCCCTAGAGGTGCACCAGAATTCTGGTTCTAGAGTATTTCCAGTGTGATCTAGAGACTTGGCAGTACCCTCACCGAAACCCACTAAAGCCCAAATAATAAATAATAATGAAAAAATCAGAACAGTGCTAATATTATTAGAACTACTTGACTGGCCTGTTGGTCTACTAGTTCGAGGCTCGAGGGTTCTATTTCCAACCAAGACAAATATTTGTGTGATGAGCACGATCATTTAGTTCTGCCTGACCACAATTAGGGTTGTAGTGGATGCCCACTACAACCCTAATTGTGGTCAGGCAGAACATGCTGTGGACATGCGTCCACAGTGCCCACAACGGTGGATCTGCGCTTGCGTCGCAGCCGTCTGTTTGTCTGTCTGTTCGCAATAAACTCAAAAAATACTACGCCGATGCCGTTATTTGTTGGAGGTAAAAAATAAGCCACCTGGGAGCTGGGCGCAATAACTGAAATCCATGAAGGCAAAGTCACGAGCATCAGCTAGTTATGTGTATACCTCCTGTAGGTATACAAGTAAGAATTTTACAACTTTTATGAAATTTTCTTATAAAAACAAAAATAATAAATGTGTGAAACAGCTGCAAAAGATCTTTTTGTCGCGTTTCTCATCCTAATCTTAATCTCGAATTGTCTGTTTCACATGCAGAATAATAATATAATCGGACTGTAATCTGTCATAGACACACTTTAGACGGCCCATGGAAAAAAATAGTAAAAGGGGGCCGAAAATGGGCCTTCCTCATAATGATTTTTGATAAAGATGGGGGTCGCGGTTCAACTTGTTGTAAGTAGTCAGCAATAAGCTATTGAAGTTACGACAGCGTTTATAGTTCCATAAGGCATACTACGTCGTTGAGTTATCTTGAGTTATCTGGAACCTTGTATTAAAAATGTCCTGTGTATTAAAGAGGTCTTCTTAATGAATTTTTAGTTGTTCATACCGTCGCCTGATAGACAATGTCGGATCTTAATAAATTTTCAGTTGTTCATACCGTCGCCTGGTAGACAATGTCCGATCTTAATATTCAGTTGTTCATAAGTGGATTTTATTATTATTTCATTTCTTATTCTTTTCAAATTGATTTTATTGAATTATTAAACAGTGTTACTTAATTATTGGGTTAAACTACACAAAATGTTTTAAAAATAAAAACATAATGAGTAATGAAGATGCTTTTATTCGTGGAGACACCCTTTCTCTTATATATTTTCAACATTTAAAAAGTGAGCTTTCGTCTTAGCGTGAGAGATTGCAATTTTTTTTAATTTTTAAACTTGATTTTGTCTTCAGTGCATTTTATGAAGAATCAAAAGCTGGTTAAAACGAATCCAAACACGACATACCTGGCACAACACAAAAAAGCTGATAACCTTGAAACGGCTGAACCGATTTCTTGCGATGGTTCTTAATACTTAACAGCATTAGTAAAAAGAGGCTCGTAGAAGCAGGAATGTAAAACATTTTATTTTAAAGATAGTGAAAACAGTTTTGATTACAATTTATCATATTAAATTTAGAAGAATAAAAGTGAAACGAAGTAAGTGTCCATGTATTGTTCATCCCTGCTTCTTTTAGGTTTTTATCATTACCACTGTCTTTTTCAGTTAAATTGAAATAATGCAACTAAATAAATATGCATCATTCCTTCAAATAAATAGTTGCAATAGTTACAACAGTCGGGAGTCACATGGTCGATTAACGGAAAGTCTACTTTTCGATTCACCGAATATTTATTAATGGAAGAACTGTTTTTTCGATTCGATTTTCCGTTAATCGACCATGTGACTCTCGAAGTATCTTTACGACCCAAAGAAAAATACCCTAAACAAAAATGTTGATTACAACTGACTAGGGGAAAGACTAACATAATATTTGTCACCCTGGGCGAACTGATAGTCTTTCCCCACTTTGATATTTGTAGGTTTTGTTTTGGTTATGTAAAATATTAGAAGAAATCGTATGTATAATGTCAAAAATTAAATTTAAAATTTAAAAAACCCCCACCGCAAAAAAGTAAAACATTTAAAAAAATAAAAATAACACTTTAGCCATGAAATTTTACTTCACGTCGGAGTACCTAGTAAGGAATGTTCCTAGTACTTGTAGGTATGTAGGTAAGTACTAATTTTAATGGTACCCCGACGTTACGTAAAATTTCATGGCTAAAGTCATTGAATTAGAAAAGATATCTTTTATATATTTATCTTTTCTAATTCAATGACTAAAGTGTTATTTTTAACTTTTTAAATGTTTTACTTTTTTGCGGTGGGGGTTTACTAAATTTTAAATTTAATTTTTATTTTAAAATTTTTAAACGCATTCATTTTTAACCCCCGACGCAAAAAGAGGGGTGTTATAAGTTTCACCGCTATGTGTGTGTGTCTGTCTGTCTGTCTGTCTGTCTGTCTGTGGCACCGTAGCGCCCAAACGGGTGAACCGATTTAGATGCGGTTTTTTTTATTGGAAAGCAGGGTTTCTTGCGATGGTTCTTAGACATAATTCATCAAAATCGGTTCAGCCGTTTCAAGGTTATCAGCTCTTTTGTGTTAGCTACCGTTGCTATTTTAGACGTCTATGGGTATTTACTTTACTTACAAACATATGTGTGTCTTAAAATTTCAAACACTTATGTGTGTAATATTACTAAGTAACATTATGGTGCATTTGGTCTGATGCAGCCAGGATATCTAGCAGACTAATACACTCTTGCGAAAATAACAGCAGATATGTCGTGTTTGGATTCATTTTAACCAGCATTTGATTCTGCACACAATGCGCTGATGGCACTTGGATGAGCTGATGCTGCAGCCAGGCTATCCAACACACCAGTAGGTAGACTCTTGACAAAATAATAGCAGATATGTCGTGTTTGGATTCATTTCAACCAGCATTTGATTCAGCACACAATGCCCTGATGGCAACAGGGTGACTGATGCTGCAGCCAGGCTATCCAGCACACCAGTAGGTAGACTCTTGACAAAATAATAGCAGATATGTCGTGTTTGGATTCATTTTAACCAGCATTTGATTCTGCACACAATGCGCTGATGGCACTTGGATGAGCTGATGCTGCAGCCAGGCTATCCAACACACCAGTAGGTAGACTCTTGACAAAATAATAGCAGATATGTCGTGTTTGGATTCATTTCAACCAGCATTTGATTCAGCACACAATGCCCTGATGGCAACAGGGTGACTGATGCTGCAGCCAGGCTATCCAGCACACCAGTAGGTAGACTCTTGACAAAATAATAGCAGATATGTCGTGTTTGGATTCATTTCAACCAGCATTTGATTCTAAACACAATGCACTGATGGCATAAGGATGAGCTGATGCTGCAGCCAGGCTATCCAGCACACCTTAGGTAGACTCTTGACAAAATAATAGCAGATATGTCGTGTTTGGATTCGTTTAAACCAGCGTTTGTCTGTACATACAATGCACTGAAAAAATCTGATAACTGTAAACTCTATAAAACAAAATTAATGCGTTTAAAAATTTTAAAATAAAAATTAAATTTAAAATTTAAAAAACCCCCACCGCAAAAAAGAAAAACATTTAAAAAGTTAAAAATAATACTTTAGCCATGAAATTTTACGTAACGTCGGGGTACCGTTAAAATTAGTACCTGCATACCTACAAGTACTAGGAACATTCCTTACTAGGTACCCCGACGTGAAGTAAAATTTCATGGCTAAAGTATTATTTTTAACTTTTTAAATGTTTTTCTTTTTTGCGGTGGGGGTTTTTTAAATTTTAAATTTAATTTTTTGTTTTGTAGAGTTTACAGTTATGAGAATTTTTCAGTGCATTGTATGTAGATTCAAAAGCTGGTTAAAACGAATCCAAACAAGACATATCTGCTATCATTTTGTCAAGAGTCTACCTACTGGTGTGCTGGATAGCCTGGCTGCAGCATCAGCTCATCCTGTTGCCATCAGGGCATTGTGTGCAGAATCAAATGCTGGTTGAAATGAATCCAAACACGACATATCTATTATTATTCAGTCAAGAGTCTACCTTCTGGTGTGCTGGATAGCCTAGCTGCAGTATCAGCTCATCATGTTGCCATCAGGGCATTGTGTGTAGAATCAAATGCTGGTCGAAATGAATCCAAACACGACATATCTGCTATTATTTTGTCAAGAGTCTACCTTCTGGTGTGCTGGATAGCCTAGCTGCAGTATCAGCTCATCCTGTTGCCACCAGTGCACTGTGTGCAGAATCGAATGCTGGTTAAAACGAATCCAAACACGACATAATATCTGCTATTATTTTCCCAAGAGTGTATTAGTCTGCTAGATATCCTGGCTGCATCAGACCAAATATACCATAATCTTGCTTATTAATATAACACACCCCGATGTTTCGTAAAATTTCATGGCTCAACGATAGGAGAAAGTATTTATTACTTTTAACTTTTTACCCACTTTTTTGCGGTAGGGGTTTTTTAATTTTTTTGTTTTTTAACAAAAAAGTGCTGACGCGCGTGCATCGCTCATTTGTGAACAAGTAAAAATTTATCCGCGCCTTTTTTTTTTATTCACTGTCTTGTTATAACTTAAGAACGGCTGGATCAATTTGAATGATTTTGGTCTTTTTGGATTTGTCTTTGTCCGGAATAGCATAATAATTAATAAAAAACATGAAAAGTCCTCGAAAAAATAAATATCAAGAATATTCGTTGTCTCAAACATTTTTCAAACGCAGCGCCATCTTGGATGACATGACAGGAGTCAAACTTCCCAGTTCATACCAGTTCATTATCAGGTGAAAATTTGACATTGACGAGTCTTAAAAGGTAAGGTTGTCAATTTATACGTAACTACGTTCTGAAATTTATTTTGTTACTAAACTTAGAGGTTTTATGTAGCATAAAAAAGTCTTATATTTCAGAAATCAATTTACGTAATTAACAATGACGACAGTGACGAACTTTAATAATTCTATGCAAATAGAACTTATTTTACTGTTAGGACTTTAATTAAAGTAGACCGGGAAAACTATAGGTATAAATTGTATGTAAAATTAAAGGCAATAGTTCAGTTTAAAATTATGAATTTAGTGTTTTTTAAATCAATGCATTTTAGTAGGTAAGGTAGTTAGGTTAGGTAGTTAGGTTAGCTATAGGATAGGTATGTTCAGTTAGGTTAGGTTATATATACCTACATGTTGTAATTTTAATTCTATTGAACACAAAATATTTAAATAAGATCACGTAGTAGAGACTCGCTACATCAAAAGTAGTAGTAGTTATTATTGGTTTGGATCTATTTGTTGTCGTCTTATTGAACGTATGTATATCTAATATAAAAAATTGATAAAAGCAATAAATTAACTCTAAGGCACAACGAAGTTTGCCGGGGCAGCTAGTATTTAATATATTATTATATAATTATACATGACATTGCAAAGGGAAAAATAGTTGCCGAGTGACAAACTGACAAATACATAGAACACAAGCTTTCACATTTGAATCATAAATGGCCAGCGTTACACTTCCAACACATACCTAGGTACAAAATATATTTTTCAAAACCTTTAAAAAAAACCGGCCAAGAGCTTGTCGCGCCACGCTCAGTGTAGGGTTCCGTAGTTTCCCGTCCGTAACAATAAGTGTTCAAAAATGCTTGCATATACGATTAAACTACAAACTTAGTCCAGAAATTATTTTGAACAACTTTTCGTCTTTTTGTACAAAAACTGTTTCCATCCAAGTTCAAAATAATTTTCCTAGAAAATCCTTATAAAGTTCTACTTTTCAGATTTTTTTCATATTTTCTAAACTTATGGTTCAAAAGTTAGAGGGGGGGGGGGGGACATACTTTTGGAGCGATTATTTCCGAAATTATTGATATTATCAAAAAATGATTTTAGTAAACCCCTATTCATTTTTAAATACCTACCTTTCCAACAATATATATCACGTTAGGGTTCAAATTAAAAAAAAATCACTTCCCACTTTACATATAGGGGGGTTACCCTATTAAAACATTTTTTTCCAATTTTTATTTTACCACTTTGTCGGCGTGATTGATACACATATTGGTACCAAATTTCAGCTTTCTAGTGCTAACGGTCACAGAGATTTTTTTTTTTTTTTTTTATATATTACAAACTAGTGCTAAGCGAGGACGGACGGACGGACAGACAGACATGGCGAAACTATAAGGGTTCCTAGTTCCCTTGACTACGGAACCATATCTAGCAAACTAGGTACCTACCACTACCTTTGCTGTTTTTGCCTTTTAATGTTTTTCAACCTATATTATGGTTATACGATTTCATCAACGACTACCTATTTAGACGAAAATAATTATTGGTCGCTTTATTGGACGCAAGACCATGTTATTATATTATGTCCTTTATTTATAATTTATGACAGGTCAAATGATTGTTTAAATAATTATGTGTCGGTTCCTGTTGTCATAAAGGAATGCGCGTTACAATCGAAACCCAAGCAACTTGTAGGGAGTCTAGGAGTAGGATATAGATCGACAGTGATTGTGAGGACGCGTTGGTGACACCCATCAGCCTAGAAATGGAGTTTCCAATTCGAATTATTGTGTTTCCAATTCTTTTAAGAGTTATTACTAGTTTAGAGTCATTTTATCTGATCGTATCTGTATAGGGTGACCCCATTTTAGGGTCCTAACTATTATTTTAAAAAATCATGAAGTGGATTATCGCCTGTAATTACTTTTTTATCACATCTATTCAAAAAGAGCTAGTTTATTCCTCGTAAACAGGGACCAAAATAGCTCATTAATCCCTAGACCAAAATTGATTTGAATTTGGAATGTGGATATTGTTAGTAAATGTTTCAATCAGCAAAGAGGTGAATCACACACCATGCAGGAACAATGTATTGAATATGTGACTGGCTGAAAAACTGTGAGCGCGCCAAATTTAAAAAAAAGTTGATGAAAAATAAACAACGCGCGAAATTAAATGCATTCTGCTTTCGTTCGTAGTTGATTCATATTCAGATTTTAGATTAGAATTATAAAAAATGAGTGCGTCTCCCTCAAGTGAAAGTATTAAATTGACTCCAGAAAATATTGTATCGGACGCTAAAAATGTGATGGAAAGTCTTTTACCTACAAAATCCCGTGAACAATATGTCAAAGCATACAACAATTTCACCCTTTGGAAAAATGCAAGAAGAGCAAAATCTTTTTCGGAAAATGTGTAGGTATATTTTATGTCTTATGGTTCTGAATTGTACGTAAATAAATTCTTGTTCATAAGTTGCACTTACTTATTTTCTCATAGAGGGTGATAAAAAGTAGAGTGTCCACCTCGGGAGCAACACTATTTTAAGCTCGAGTGACATACTTTTAATCCCTTGCTGCGCTCAGGATTCTAGTTAAGAATCCCTCGCTCCGCTCGGGATTCTACTCTAGAATCCTTCGCTCCGCTCTGGATTAAAAAAAACACTCTCGCCTTTAAAATAGTTGTTTGCTCCCTAGATAAACATTCTACTACTCTTTATTCAAAAATTTTGTACCTAGTCGATTCAGCAAATCATGGAAAAAAGTGTCGTCATAAAAATGGCCAAGAGGTGGCCATTTTTGACTTTCTGCAGCAGTTGATTTTTTCGACGTGATTATAGGTAGGTTTAATTAAAGAATTTTATTCTCATAAGAAAAATTATTACTGTTTACATAAAATGAGATACAAATAGTTTATTATTAGTATTATATCATTCACATCTGGTGTGTTGGTGTCGTCATAGGTTATAAACATGTTTTTTTTTTATTTAGATGTAAACATAAATTAATTTCAAATTCAAATTGTTTATTTCTTTAACAAGATTACAACAGTAACTTTGTGATTGGAGTCTTCTTTTAATATAATAATATAAGATAATATTCCACAACTTATCACACAACGCCATTAAGTCCCAAGCTAAGCTTGAGAGCTTGTGTTAAGGGTACTAAACAGCTGATAAACATACTTATATATTGCTAAATACATACATATTATAGATAAAATACACCCAGACACAGAACAAATTATCGTGTACTACACACAAACATTTTGTCCTGGGTGGAAATCGAACCCATGACCTCCGGCATAGCAGTCAGGGTCACTAACTACTAGACCAACAGGCCAGTCAAGTTTTAAGCAAACAATGCCTGTAGTAGAAGACTCCGCTCTTCCTATCAAAAGAAAGAAGAAGAAAAACATGAAAAGCTAATTAAACATCTAACAAAAATACAAATATTTATAAATAAAAACCGGCCAAGAGCGTGTCGGGCCACAGTGTAGGGTTCCGTAGTTTCCCGTCCGTCACAATAAGTGTTCCCACTTATGAGTATAAAGGTTGGTATCCATTATGTTCGCGTTTCTGCAACTTGAATTACGAATATGTTTAAGTGCAGCTTTCTTTACCACGGCAATTTATCGATGAGAGAAGAGATGAGCGAGAATTTATCTATGATGCTCGAACCTAGCGGTTGCAGCGCGGCGGCGCAGCGCTGTAGCCGCGCTGCCGCCGCGTGGCTCTTTGCGGCTAATTTGAAGGCGCCCTTAGCGTCACAATCACACGAGAGAGCGTCATACAAGCGGCTGGATATTGCTGCTAAGGCACACCTATTGACATCATATAATTATAAAACACAAATACAGTCAAATATATTATAATCTCCTGCTCCTTTTTCGAAGTTTAAATTGAGATAGTAACTGTGATTAACTTGGTAACAACAAAATACTCCGCCTGATATTAAATTCGTTATCATCCAACGTAACATAATATTCTCAATATTCTGGAAAATACATGTTTTATATCACCCAGATGGCCTAAGTTGGTTGATAATAAACGAACAATTATTCATCCAAGGGGCGTATGCCAAAGGGGGCGTCCTTAGATAATACAGGTTATAGTGGCAGTTGAAACACCAGTGCAAAACACAGTCCGGACACAACCGTCTACCGACACACATGGATCATGTCGAGCACTCTCGGAAAATTTCTATTCTTGCTCGTCGTCTTTTATTTTGTTCCTCTGGATTGTGAAATCTACCAAGACCGTCCTAAAATCAAGACTTCGGGAGGTGATCTAATTCTAGAGCCAGCATTTGATAAAAACATATATCTACGCCCCAATGGACCGAAATCGAGCGTCTTTGTGGGAGATATCAACGTGCTCAAACCAAACGTCCCGAGTGATGAACCGCACTACGTGCCATCGAATAGTGAAAATAGCGACAAAAACATAAACGATATACTAGAAAGACTTCAGAGACTAGAGAACAAGGAATCCACGCTTCCAAATGACTTCCTTTTCAATATATCAATGCTTTGGCGGAAAGTCAACAACATTCACAGGAAAGTGTTGAATCTACAAAATCAATTAAATAATAAAGGAAAAGACGAATGTCAATCTCATCCGTGCGAGCACGGTGGAACTTGCCTCAACTTAGTGAACGGCTACCACTGCCTGTGTCCTTCAAATTGGGAAGGCCGTGATTGTGACGTCGATGTAAACGAATGCCGGAATTTTGCCGGAACGGACCTCGGATGTCAAAACGGAGCTACGTGCATCAACCGACCAGGATCTTACGAGTGTTTGTGCAAATCTAACTGGTTTGGCTTACATTGCACAAGGAAAGCTAAAGATTGCTCCGGTGGTGACTTTGAAATGTGCGGCCATGGAACCTGTGTACAAGTAACTTCTGGTGAGGGTGTTCAATGCATATGCCACCAGGGATGGACAACAAATGGTACCGGTGTCGCTTGCTTAACTGATATTAACGAATGCGAATCTTTTCAAGGGCCTCGGTGTTCAGTTAACCCTAAAGTTGACTGTATCAATCTGCCGGGCTCATTCCGATGCGGACAATGCCCTACTGGTTATGAAGGCGACGGTTACAGTTGTTACGATATCGATGAATGCACAACTATTCCCAATGGAGGCTGCAGTCCTGTAGTGACATGTCACAACACCATCGGCTCCCGAATATGTGGTTCCTGTCCACCTGGCTACCAAGGTGACGGAGTTACGTGTTCCTGGAGAGGTACCTGCAACATCGGTCACGGCGGGTGCCATCCATCCGCTCAGTGTATAGAAAGTGCATCGCCAACTGGCCAATCAGCACAATGTATTTGCCCGGAGGGCATGGAAGGCGATGGAGTAGGAATCAGTGGATGCTTCGTCGCTACAGGCGGAGGAAACTACACTGATGGTTGCGCAGTCAATCCGTGTGGCATCCACGGACAATGCCATTCTCTTCGTACCGGCTACACCTGCATCTGTTTCAAGGGCTACGGCGGCGCTCACTGTGAAATGCCCTCCGACGTCTGCGCAGTGAATCCTTGCCACAACGGGGGCATCTGTAGGCCAGACGACAGTGCAATTGGAGGCTTCCGTTGTGAGTGTGCGGCACAGTACTCGGGCACCTTGTGTCAGGTAAGAACAAAGTCTTGTGGTGGGGTTCTAGACAACGAAGAAGGCAGCATTGTTTATCCTTTGACTAATACCACGTATAACCATAATTCTCAGTGCGCTTGGGTCATACACACTGTTCCGGATAAGGTTATCAATGTAACTTTCAGTAAATTTAATTTAGAAGGAAGTCCTGAATGTATGTACGATTTCCTACAAATTCACGATGGGCGAAAATCTTCGGGTCAGCTTATAGGAAGATTTTGTGGCAATAACTATCCTAAAGGTGGTAACATTGTATCAAGTCACAACAACCTATATTTCTGGTTTCATTCAGACAAAACAGTAGCCAAAGACGGTTTTGCATTGCACTGGACAAGTATAAACCCAGTGTGCGGCGGAGAAGTCGACGCTACTACGCACGGTCACATCAGCTCCCCAGGCTCTCCCGGACCGTACCCTCCTAATCGCGATTGCTATTGGCACCTGACGACCACTCTCGGTAAAAGAATTAACTTGCATTTCTTTGCTCTCGATATCGAATCTCATTCAAACTGTAGTTTCGACTTTTTAGCTATTTATGACGGTGAGCACATGACGGATCCGCTTATCAATAGGTATTGCAACACGACACAGCCAGCGCCCGTGCAGTCGGCGGGTTCCGACATGTTGATACACTTTCATTCAGACGCTTACGGTTCGGGAAATGGATTCCAAATTGCGTACGCTCCTGTCGAAGGCATGCCAGGCTGCGGAGGTTACTATTCTGCGGATATGGGGGAACTAGTTTCCCCTACTTATAACGGCCAATACCTTAGCAATTTGCTGTGCGAGTACAAAATTAAAACTAGCTTGGATACCAAGATAAAAATTGACTTCAAATTATTCAAACTAGAACAGTCCTTTAGATGTCAATACGATTATTTGAAAATATATGACGGTCCGTCCGCGGATTCACGACTCGTCGGGAAATTTTGTGGAACGACTTTTCCAAAATCATATACATCTTCATCGAATGAGCTTTATTTTAAATTTAAAACTGATAGGAGCATACCCGCTGATGGTTTTAGAATCACATATGAGGCCATATGCGAAAAAACTTCAGAAGGTGATAGCGGAGTTATAAAATCACCCGGTTACCCTTTCAGTTATCCTGAAAACAAAGTGTGTGTATATATCATCAAAACAGTTCCCGGCAAAGCAATTCAATTAACGTTTCAAGATTTTGATATTGAAGACAATCGGTACTACGATTGCCGATACGATAGTGTTGAGGTAAGAGACGGCCACGACCGGAACTCAACTCTACTTGGCCGGTACTGCGGTGGTGCCGCGCACACACCTCCTGTACAGACATCCACTCTTAATTATATGTACATAAAATTCACAACAGATTTGAGTGTTTCGGGCACGGGATTCTATGCTAACTATACTACCATCGAAACAGAGTGCGGGGGCATTCACAGAGAAACCACTGGCTTAATAAACCATCCGTCAGGAGACGCTACTACTTACAAAAACTATCAGACCTGCAAGTGGGTACTCATTGCTCCTGAAGGAATGCACATTAAGTTAACATGGAACAGGTTTGACATTGAAGACATGCCCAGCTGTAACAGCGATTACCTGGAGCTGATAGAAGAAGACGAAAACAATGAAAGTAATGTATTGGGCAAGTTCTGTGGTACTCACACGCCGCCTGCCTTGACCACGACCACTAACCGGCTCATGATAAATTTTGAATCGGATGGTAGTATTCGTTCTTCTGGATTTTCTCTGTCTTACACATTTTTAGATGAAAAATCACATTGCGGTGGGACGTACATTAAAACTCACGGCTTCATATACTCACCAGGCTGGCCTCAGCCTTACGAACCCAATCGCGATTGTACATGGATTATCACAGTGCCGGTTGGCCAACAGATCATGCTTAACATTTCCCAGTTTAATCTAGAACGACCTATACGAGACAAATGTAACCTCGGTGACTTTTTAGAAATAAGAAATGGCGGAAACGATAATTCGCCATTGATTGGCCAATATTGCGGAATATTCCAATCGAAACGAATCGTATCATTGTCCAATGCTATACACCTCCACTTTCATTCGGATTTCTATTTAACCGGAACAGGGTTCAAAATTGAATGGGATGGTACTATAACAGGATGTGGAGGAACTCTGACGAGCCCTTCTGGCTCGGTAACATCGCCAAACTATCCAAATGACTACAACGAAAACGCCGAATGTTTCTATAGAATCGTTACCAGTGAAGGCTCTCGGATCCGTATTACTTTCACAGAGCTGGATCTTGAAAGAACTCTTGATTGTAGAGACGATTATGTCGAAATTTTTGACGGTCGCGACACGAGTGCCACTGTTTTAGGAAAACATTGTTTTATGTCATCGGAACTATCAAGCATTGAAACTGCTACTAATTATGCGTACGTTAAATTCAGATCTGATATTTACCAGGGCGGGAAAGGATTTCTGTTCAATTACCAAACAATATGTAATGGTAACATAACTGGACGGTACGGAGTCATTGAGAGTCCGGGCTATCCAAGTAATTACCCGTTAAGCTTAAATTGTGAATGGAGCATCACAGTTCCCAAAGGTAATAAAATTAATGTGACGTTCACACACTTTGATGTCTACAAAACCCACCGATTTTATGCTAGATGGAGAACTCGCCACTATCTCCACCACGACGATTGTCATCTAGATTATTTGCAAACAAAGGAGTTATCAGATCCGAATTATTCTACTAAGCTCTGTGGTAGTACAATTCCGCATCCAATAAGTACAAAAAGTAATACATTACAGATAAAATTTTCGTCCGGTATTTATATGCCCCGCACTGGGTTCCACTTAGAATGGATCAGTTATGGGTGTGGAGGACACATTAAAAAACCTACAGGCACTATTACCCTTGATAAAAGTGAAACCAACGACCGCGAACTTGATTGCGAGTGGCTGATAGAAACTCTAGTAGGTAAGAGTATCACAATCTCGTTTACTGATGTTTATATGACAGATACCGCTAATTGTACAACTGATGCTATTGAGGTATATAACGGTCAAAATACAATCGCTCCAATGCTTACAAAAATTTGTCATCGTGACTCGGTATCCGTGCAGTCTGACAGCAATTTCATGTTGGTGCGGTTGTCGAAACGGTCTACGCTCAGGGATGTTCACTTCTCATCACGATTCCGATCTGCCAATTCAAAATGTGGGGGTGCTATGAATTCTAAATCAGGGCTCATATACTCTAAGAACTATCCAAAGAATTACGATAACAATTTAGACTGCTTTTGGTATATTTCCGTCCCCGCAAACCACCGCATTGAACTTAACTTTATAGATGTTGATCTATATTCTGTTTTAGAATTCGATAATGGGGAACGTGACTGTGGAGACTCAATTCAAATCTATGATTATGATAACAACTACAGACCTGATGCAAACTACACTTACCGGATATGTCCGAATTCAAATAAAACACAAATTGTTAGCAAATTCAATAGCATAGTAGTGCAATTCAAAACCGATGCATATGGTACGGCCAAAGGTTTCAAAGCTAACTTTACTGTTACATGTGGTGCTCTAATAAGGGCTGCTCAGGAAGGTATCATAGAAAGTGATAACTTTGTTCAGCATACCAACAAAAGCTGTATTTGGACTATACTTGCGGATTCGCCCGACCAAAAAATATATTTGACATTAACCTTTATGTCGTTGCCAAAAGACAGTAATGTTATCACAAATAGAACATGCCCCACCTCTTTCCTGCGAGTTCTCGATGGAGATGACAATAATGCTCCTCTAATCGGGGAATATTGTGGACGCAAAATTCCTCCCATGATCGTTAGCCACGGCAGTGCCTTGACGATAGAGTTTGGCAGTTACACTGGTGGAATTGCTGGTATGTTCGCAGCACACTATTCACCACTTAGTAACGCCTGCGGGGGTACATTAACTTCAGAAGAAGGAACCATCGCCTCTCCAAACTTCCCTGGCCCGTATCCTGTAAACACTGATTGTGAATGGGTACTAAAATCGTCCCCTGGGAACACTGCATACGTTCAATTCGAGCGATTTGACTTAGCGTTCTCTGAAGGCTGTAACGATGACTATGTAGAAGTCCGCGAAACTAACGGTGCAGGTCGGCTATTAGGTGTGTATTGTAGTAGTGAAACTCCTAGCAATCATAGCACAGCATCACAAATTTATCTCAAGTTCCACAGTGATTCTACAACAAGTGGTCAAGGTTTTCTCCTGCATTATGGATTTCAGCGAGATAATGATATTACTGGAGTTAGTGGAGAGATATCTTCACCATTGTATCCCACTCGATATTTAGGGTCTGGCGAATATAGCTGGCGCGTTTTGGTTACCAGTTCTGACACTATTTCAATTACACTTGATGTGTTGGAAATCTACACACATGCCGATGTTAACTATAACAAATTAACTATATATGATGGATACGATTCCACAGCTCCAGTTTTAGAGGAACTAAATGGTGTACTGGTAGAAACAAAAGTCATTCAGAGCTCCACCAGTGTAGTATACATAACACTTACAACTGATAAATCAAATACGGGTTCGAAGTTTCATATAAGTTGGACAGAAGCTTCTATTAATTCAGAATCTCAAACTGAAACAAAAATAAACTGTGGTTCTAATGAGACTGTAACGGTTTTACCTCAAAACGGTACGGTCACTTTTAAGTCACCGAATTATCCTAAGGTATATCTAGATGACTTAAATTGTGAATGGGTTTATAAAACCGAAATGGGAAGACACTTAAGTGTAAAATTCGTAGATTTTAATATCGAAGACACCCGCTCCTGTTTTGCAGATGCAGTTTCTATTTATTCTTCTGACAATCCTGGAAATTGGAAGCCTGTAAATGAAAATATCTGTACTGTAGAATCAGCCAAAATAAGCTTTAATGCATCCACTTTTATGAAAATTAAATTCAAAACCGACTCATCCATTACTAAAACAGGATTTTTTGGTCGAGTCAAATCCCAATGTGGAGGTCTCGTAACAGGTTTGTCGGGCGAAGTAGGTCCCACTTGGTGGGACGGGCGGCCTCCTTATAATATGGCCAAAACTAAGTGCAACTGGATTATTAAAGTGCGGCCTGGCAGGACTATTCAATTGAAGTTCACGAATTTTAATATTACTAATGCAAATAATGACTGCACAACATACGTTATTTTACGGAATGGTGATTCTGAGGAAGCGCCTCTTTTAGCAAGTGGAAAGTATTGTGGTTACGAACATGAAACTAAAACAGATATTATTACCTCTAGTAACACTTTGTTTATAAGTTACACAAAGAAATCATTCACAGATCAAAGTTTTCTGGTTAATTACGAAGAGAAGAATTTTGAATGTGGTTCAACGTCATCTCTTAATCCTGATCACACTTGGGAAGTAATAAATTCGCCAAATTACCCATCAGTACCTGTTCCGTATTCAGAATGTGAGTGGGTATTTACCGGCCCACCTGGAGAAATTCTTAGAATAGATTTTATTGACAGATTTGACTTGACTCATGGAGATGATTGCGGCTCTGAAGCCATCGAAATACGATTCGGAAAATCGAAGTTTTCTCCACTACATGGCCGATACTGTGGCAACGATAAACCTGGAACCATTAAAAGTACAGGCAATACAATGTACATTAAATACATAACTCAGTTGGCAGAACCGCGAAATGGGTTCAAAGCTAACCTGACCATTGATACGTGTGGTGGAACCATTGTCACAGATGCCGGCGAATTAAAGTCGCCTGGATACCCACACATGCAAATGCTTCCCTACGGGACAGTCTGTGAGTGGCATATTATAGGACCTCCAAGACACGTTTTTCGAATTAATCCAGAGGATATCGAGTTGCCACAATCTGAGTTGTCTTGTGGAATCAAAATAACAATTGAAGAAACTATGCTTACCAATAACACTATCACCATACTAAAAACCATATGTAATGATGATGATGATCACTCCATTGGCTCGACTGAAACTTCAAGAAACGAGTTCAGTGTTAAACTTTTTATCGGTAAGCCCGATACATGGGATCAAATCACGGACAATAGAGGATTTCGATTTAGCTTTAATTCATCCCGACCGATGTGTGGTGGCACAATAACAGCTTCAGATGGGTTCTTGACTTCTCCAAGCTACCCTCAAGAAACCACATTAAGGTTTTGCCAATGGCTAATAAAGTTGCCAGACAAGTCACGGAGAGTGCGTTTAGAGCTAATAGATATGGACGCGGAAAAGCACAGAATCGGTATTTTTAACGACGTTTCTTTTCGTACCGCTATACAATCAATTCCTAGTGACGATTACATTCCTGGAACAAAAATTTTTGAGTCTTCTGGAAACCAATTGGCACTTTACGTATGGCTCAACCGTTCATCTTCCTCGCACCGCTTCAAAGCCAGGTTTAGCTCTGATGAACCAGCTCTATGTGGTGGTGACCTCTCTGACTTGAACCAGGTTCTCCAATCGCCGGACCTCAATCAATCTTATACATGTGAATGGCATTATAATAGTCAAGCAAAATCAAACGATTACAATGCTTTTGTAACTAATCTGACCTACAATTCAATATTTTTAACGGCGAAGACAAATTCGTCTGTAGACAGGACACGTTGTAAATTCTTTGATCCTCGAGTAACTGTTAAGTCGGCGATTAATAACAGATTTTCTCGGGAAATTTGTGGGATCACAGAAGTATCATACAGAATACCATCACCAATAATCGATGTTGCTGCTACAAAACGTAAATCCAGTTTGTTTTCCTTCCATTTAGAATGGAAACTTCAACCATGTGGTGGTGTTATTCAAGTAGGAGACAATCCTGTTAATATTTTAAACTTACCTGATTTTTATAACGATACCTTAGACTGTGCTTGGATTCTTACTGGCCCGACTAACAGAATTGAAATCAAAACGGATGGGTACTTTACGTTAAATTCTAAGGACGAGTATTTGAAAATAAGTTCGAACTTGAACCCGTACGCACATGTTATTGACACTTACAACCAAGATAAACTTTTAGATAGCCCGTTGGTAACGCATTTCAGTTCCATGTACATTGAGTATCACTCGAATGTTAAAAACAAAACAAATATAAAGCTCATGGTTAGATCAGTTACTGACCAATGTGGTGGATATCTTAGTGCATATCAAACCACATTTGTATCGCCAAATTATCCTAAAAGTTATTTACCCAGCCAGGAATGCTCCTGGGAAATACAGGCTGATTTAGGCTTCAGAGTATCTCTTCAATTTGTAGAACGATTTTCTATTGAGGATACAACTAATTGCACTAAAGATGCTGTCATAATTTACGACTGGAAGGATGACACCTACTCGGAAATAGCTAGGGTATGTGGACGAAACACTCCACCAATATATAATTCCACTTTTAATCGCATGAAAGTTGTCTTACGTACAGATGCTGATAGAAATCTTGACGGGTTCAAGGCTAAGTGGGATTCTTTCTGCGGTGGGAATTATGTAGCAACTCAAAAAGAACAATTTTTATACAGTCCAGGTTTCCCATATGGTTACCATCCACGTATGAGCTGCCAATACGAAATCTCTGCCCCAAATAACAAAGTTACTCTCAGGTTCCTCGATTTTGAACTAGAAGGCTCTATTCCAGACTGCTTATCTGATAATTTAACAATATCAGGCCAATCGGATTATAACTATCTGTATGAAATTTACTGCGGTGAGAAAATTCCTCCCGTTACAACTCAACCTGAAAAAATTTCGTTGATATTTAAAAGTGATAGATATATCCAGAGGAAAGGGTTCAGAATTGCTTATTCAATACATTCATGTGGAGGCAAAGTAAACGAGACTACTGTACTTGCATCATCACTTTCTGAAGACTACGAAACGAATTTGAACTGCACGTGGTTTATAGAAGCACCACCCACCAAGGTAGTTGTACTTAAATTCCTCTATATTGATGTAGAAAGCCAAACAGATTGTTTTAATGACTATATCGCAGTGTATGATGGACTCGTAATTGATGCTGAAAAGCGTTTAGCATTAATGTGTGGGTATGTTAACTCAACGACCACACTGAGAAGCAAAGGGCCCACCGCGTTATTACAGTTTGTATCAGACTCTAGTGTAAACTTTAAAGGCTTTAAGGTTCAAGTTTACTTCAGCTATTCTGAAGCAGCTCAATGTGGTGGACTTATTAATTTGACCACAGTTTCATCGCATGTTCTTAAATCTCCTTTTATGGGTCAATCAGTATATGAGGACTTCTTAGATTGTCATTGGTCAATCATATCACCACCTGACACAGTAATAAAAATCAAATTCACCTCGTTCCACGTAGCCCCTTGCCAAAGTATCAACCAAACTAGCATCGGGTACAGTAAATGTGATTGCGACTTGGTTGAAGTAAAAGATGGCTTAAATCCTAATAGCTTAGTTATAGGAACATATTGTGGTCACAGTTTTCCACCGCAATTAACTTCTTCTGGAAACGTGATGAGCGTCAGGCTGTCCACGGATGGCGAGATAGGAAGTCAAGGCTTTGTGTCCACATTAACAGCTCACCGGTCAGTATGTGGCACTTCCGTCATTTCAGTTAGCAATACGCCACAGAGCTTGAAGTCTCCCGGTTATGAAAGTGGGTCCATTCCTCGGGGACTTCATTGCCTATACCACTTGGATGCAAGTGCCTCTCCATATACTTTACTACGTATCACTATTAAGGATTTGGACTTACAGCCTTCCATCGGTGATAGTACAGGAATAAAGCGCTGCAGTAGAGACAAGCTGATAATATCCAGCAATCCAGTCGTACAGAATACTTCGCTCGGAAAAGATTTTATCTTGAACCGACGAAATGATGACTTCTTGAACCGCAATTCTTTCTATGACAGTGTTTTGCGCTTTCCCGATCGTTTTGAGTTATGCGGTCATAAAGAACCTACTGACTTTTATGTCTATGGAACTACATCTATAAATTTAATCACATCTGCAGAGCCGGATTCGAATGTTTATAAAGGTGTAGAAATAGAAGCAGCATTCACAGGATTTTGTGGAAGAAATTATACGGAGCCTCACGGGCGAGTTCAGGCTTCGTATGTAGAAGGCATCGAGATTCAAAGCGACTGTTACACGCTGATCACTGCTCCTATTAATTATACAATATCCGTGTATGTTTTGAGTGCTATCCCAAGTTACTGGAATCCAGACTGTTATCTTGAGTTTTTTGATGGAAATAATAGCACTGCGCCCAGTCTTTCTAAAATTGTAACGGAATATGATAATAATAACCCGATCTTCTCGACTGGTAGATATTTGTTATTACACAACCATGAGGATACTGGTGATCGTGTCTCGTTCGATTTTGTTTACGTAATTTCTGATAAAGGTCGTGGATGCGGTGGAAAACTGCAAAGCGTGGTGGGTAAAGTCACCAGTCCCCTGTACCCGAACATTTACAGGCGGGTGTCGACCTGCGAGTGGGAGCTTGAGACTCCCTTAGGAACTCGTTTACTGCTACATTTCCCGACGTTCGACTTGAGCATTACTTGCGATCAGAATTATGTGCAGCTCGTGGACAGTAAGGGTGTAGTCGTTCGGACGTTCTGTGAGGAGACACCTGCAGACTACACGAGTGAGGACAACTTTGTGAAGATAGTGTTTGTAACCACCATGAATAATGGTGGGACGGGGTGGGTGGCCGAGTTTATTGGAATTCTGTAAGGCTAGACTATCGTTTAAAAGTTAGTATACATCGTTGAACATGTGCGGACAACTTAAGTTCAGCCCGTGATCCAGGACCCCCTAGCGTTAAAATTTTTCTTCGGCTGTTCCTTATTTCCAAGTTTCTCCTGATGTTCTTTTTGGTTTAAACTGTATTTAAACTCGTGTTTCCCAATGAGTTTTTAAGAAATAAGGCTTATTTACTTCGTGAGCCAAGAACTTGCGAGGTCAAATATATAGTATGAGGTTTTTCATGTTTTTTTACAGATTTAACTAAATTTAACATCAGAAAAGATGTGAAAATTAGTAGATGTGCGTCGACATCTCTTATATCCTCCGCATTCGCAAAACGTCAGACCCCCCGTCAGTCAGGTTCATAAATAAACATTTCTGCTTCTAAGGCACTCATGAGCATTTTTTTACAAAAAAAAATAAAAGTGTACAGTTATAAACTGAAAAGATGAAACCGATATCCTGCTGGCTGATACATACACCCCACATCATTCCGCACTCACCCTTCCACACTCCACCACACACACATTTATCCAAAATATGGATTAGTGTGGCCACGAACTCACTCATGGCTTTTATTTTTGTATGTTTTACGCTCAGAGCAATATTTTTTTTTGATTGGTCTGAGGTTTTACGTTTTAGTTTTGTATTTTGTTGTGTATGATTAGGCTCATGTATAGGCAAAAGAAGTATATGTAAGAATTGTAGCAGATGGCGCTCCGTAGTTTCTGCGTACCGATCTGACCCTTTAAACCGTGGTGTCGAGGCTAACAGATAAAACTAATTTTGCCATCGGCCCCAGATATACCAGACAAAATCACCGAGATCGATGAGACTTAGTCTGGGACAAAGGCGGGAGTTTATAGTATCTTTAAGTCTATTTTTGTAAACACAGTATTTTTAGGAAGCGATTCTATCAGAGTCGCAGACAATTTATTAGATATAAGTTTATCATAATATGTTATCTTGTTATATATACTTAAGTAAAGTTTTGAACATGATTTTGAACCCCTTACCGTTGAAGTTAGACAAGACAAGTAGACCTACCTGGTCATTTTTTAATTTAACCGACGAATTTTTTTTTTCGGTGGGGGTCCAGGATTATGAGTCTACCTAACTGAACTTTATTTTATGTCCCTTGTACCCTGTGCATTTGAGTACCTAATAAAAAAATGTTTTATGAACACCCACACAAACCTTCCTGTGTTTATTTTCTAAATAGTTCATTATTATTTACTTGACTGTATTAAGCTTACACAAATTAACAATATCTACTATAATTTGACGAAAAATAAATAGAAAACCATCAAATAACAACAAGTCTTTTATTAAATTACCCAAAATAAACTTATCTGTAGGTACCTACTTACATGTATTTCCAGAAGACACGGACACGGTTTTGACGGTTGATTTCTTTATTTTTCTTTATTTCTGAGACATTGGGTTCGATGCCCATCGGACCGACGAACATGTTAAAGTATTCCCAGAATAGCAATTAATATCTCAATATCAGCCTGAATACCTAATGGTAAAGCCCCAAAAACAAAACTGGCAATAATATGTATGATGTTGATGGATATGGTAAATGTTGTGGATGGCTAACAGGTCCTTAGCCATCTTAAAATAAATAAATAAATTATAAACATTCCACAACTTTACACACAACGCCATTTAGTCCCAAGCATTTAGTAGCTGATAAACATACTTATATATTTCTAAATACATAGGTACATATTATAGATAAATTACACCCAGACACAGAACAAATGATCGTGGTAATGGGTGGGAATTGAACCCACGACCTCCGACATAGCAGTCAGGGTCACTAAATACTAGACCAACAGGCCCGTCAAAATGATGATGATGTCTTCACCAATTTCCTGCACCAGCGCAGAATCGCCTACAATCTCCCTTTATCGAAGTGCAATTAGTGTGCGATCGGTTAACGACTGTCC
Organism: Euplexia lucipara; assembly: GCA_921972225.1. Classification (NCBI taxonomy): domain Eukaryota; kingdom Metazoa; phylum Arthropoda; class Insecta; order Lepidoptera; family Noctuidae; genus Euplexia; species Euplexia lucipara. The sequence continues at coordinate 1,446,654 of OV179147.1, read as the reverse complement.
AGTTTCCAGTCAGAGACCACATCTGCATGGAACACAGTGAACACACAGTTAGATGGTTACAGACGTGGTCGCAGTCCAAGGAGGGGGTAATCTTGGCTCAAGGGTAACATTAGGTAGGTACCAGTTAATCACGTCAGCCTATCACAGGACGAACTGGAACCGAGAGGCATAGAAGCAAGTGTTGTGACGCAGTTGGCTCCATCTAGCTGGAGGACATATGTGGCTCAGGTTGGCTGGACAAATTTTCAAAATAGCTCGTATTTAACTAGGTCAATAGGGCACTTTATGTGACGGCTAAACACCCTTACCTATTTCAGAATTTGTGACGCTACTGAATCTTAGATAATCGATCGAAAACGTGTCCAGCCATCTTGAAAACTGGTCTCTCAATCTTGATAACGGAAGTGATTATGACGACTTTTTGCATATCAACGGGCGTCACCTAAAGGAGACAGTTTTTTTTGGGCCCACTATTATACGGTAACGTTTATTAATCATATTACACATGAAGAAAGTGATCATCTTATTACTATTAACAGACCAAAAATTATATATAAATGTAACCGGAATACTGAAATAATAGTAAAAAAGTGATACGGCAAAAAATGCTTGTTTAGGAGCGTTTACATATTTGTTTTCACATTAAAATAAACCTATTATTTTAATGTGAAAACAAATATGTTACCCCGGTGCGCAGCGGTAATGACATCGGCGTTATATGCGTTTAAAGAGATAATTATTAATTGGTACAGTGAACTTGTTTTTAATCCTTTTACTAATGGAATATCAAGTAACGTAGTTTAAAAATACAGTGGAACGAAACGTAATTAATAGTCCGTTGCAGATGCTCTGTGGTCCAATTTCAATCAGTTTGACACTGACAAACAACATTATTATTACCGTTATTATTGTTTCCGATTATTAAATAATTGAATGTTTCTGCTGTTCTTTTCGTATTTTTATTCTAAAGATTTTATGAAAATGGCATCTGTAGATACAGTGCATAATCTACAAAGCCATTGCAAGCAATTGTGCAGCACCATTTCAACGGAATTGCCACAATTCCTGCTCTTGCTGGATACTGTTGTAATTGTTTAGTGGGCAGAGGCACTGTTGGCTGCTGTGCACATGTGATGTGTATGGTGTGGTTTTTATCTTGGACGCGGCATCAAGTTGAAGTTGAGCCACCTGCATCTTTTTTAGATGAAATACTGCTTTTAAGAGAAGATTTTGAAAATTATGACGAACAGTAAAAAATACTTCTTGTGACATACTATAATGTGTTTTTTTTATCTCCTGACACAACCAGCTTATAACACATCACCTTATTATTTTAAATCTCCAGTCCAAGAGATTTAAAATACTAAAGGTACACTACTAAGGTATACCACTTTAGGTATTGAATATCTTTATCTACAGTCTATGGCCGGAAAAAGTGTGTTTCGAAATGAATACATCTAATCTATTTTCGTGAATATCTCTGTCTATCAAATCGTGTAAATCACATCAAAATCAGTACAGACGTGTCTTGGTTATATACTTTATATTATTGAACACTGAACAGTGTACTATTTTAACTTAAAATACCAAGGAGAACTATCCACTTATTCAACAATCGCTCTTCTGAGATTTTAGGTTATTATGAGAGTCATGTTTTGATTATCGTATTTCACAGTATTCCGGTTACATACAGTTTTGCTAATATTACCACTGTAATCTACAGATTATAAGGAATAAACTAACGTACATTTCATTGCTAAACGCCACAATTTGTGGTGGGCCTATTCCCCAAACAAAAAAAACTGTCTCCTTTGTGACAGGCATCGAGCTAAAAGTTTTGTGACGTACAGTGGTTTAGTAGAAAAATGCAAAAATCTGTGTCCAGCCATCTTGAATTTACGTAGAAAACTTTTGGCTGGCACTTCCGAATCTCAATAACGGGAGCGTTTTCGGATATGGTTCTTTTACCAATATTTAGTGACGCAACTTGTGACAGTAATAACGTTTGATTTATGGCGTCACATGTAAGGGTTAACGAGAAATCAATAAAAACATAGTGTCCAGCCAACCTGAGTTCAAGCTGGCTGGACACGTGTATCTCCGCTGCCTGATGATCTACGACCTTCTAAATGGGTTCAAATTTTTGTGACGGGGACGATAATGATAACCTGAATTTGTGACGGAGAAACTTTGCGTAGTTTCAAAGATATTGATCATTTAAATTTTCCCATACAAACCCTGCAGTAGGGTTACCAATGTTGTAGGTTTTATGTAGGACTACTTTAATGGACGAAAATCCACATATTGGTGATACTAATACGAACAACTGTAGATATTTAAATGAATGGAAGACAAAAGTGAAGAAGGGAGGTGGGAATTATTTTAATTTTATTGATCATTTTCGTGCAGATATCCACTCTTTTTAGTAGATAAGTATGGTGTTTTTCATGGTAAGTAGGTAGGTGCATAGGTAGATATTGTGTCAGGATAAGAATGCTCTAAGGTATTTAAATGAAAAAAAAAGTACTTAAATAAAATCACACTTATTTATTTGTACTTAGGGAGCGTTTCAAATGACGAAAATGACGACGAATAACTCCATTTGCACTTCAGTATCCCCCGCCTTGTACCAAACCGTTGTTTTTCAGTGTTTGAAGCGCAAATTAAGTTGGTGGTCGTCATTTTAATCATATAAATAGCTGAATACCTACGCTAAAATATTCTTCAATACCTATTTATGAAAGAGAACTATTACACTAACTAAATCACAGCATCAGTCTTATTTTTTTTATTAAGTATTTGGTAAAGTATTCTTTATTGATTCATATGACAAGATACAATCACAATACAGAGGTGAACGTCGCACACTCACATAAAAATAATACCTTCATTCGGAAAAATGAAAAACACGAATAATGGAAAATATTTAAGCTAACCTTTACTTACCGTACCTACCCATGGTCCGTCCAGGTGGGGCCTGGGCCAAAAGCTGGGAATGCCCATTGAGCCAGCTTAGTCGGGGTTTCTCAAACTCCACGTTTTGTTATCCGTCACTTGTTCCTTTGAGAATCTCAAAGGAACAAGTGACGGTTAACAAAACGTGGAGTGTCAACGTCATTTTATCCGGTAACGTCACGTCATACAAAATCTTAGACTATATATTATCTAAGTACAAAATTATCACTGAAATCAGTGACATGACAACATAACTGTGACATAAAGTTATATTATTATATTTTCCTTTTCAGTTCAGATAACCATACCTATAGATTCCTAGAGATAGGATACCTACAGTAAATTTTGTAAGAATAAATAAGGAAGAATAATCATAAAAATTAACTAAACCAGTGGTTAAAAATAGTACAATGGACTTAGTTATATTTATTTGGACTATTATTATATACGGTATTGCGGCCGCTGTAACCTTACTTGTTTCGGTAAGTTAAACAACAAATTGAAACGAATACGTGGTGCAAGTGGGCCACGAATACACAACAATAACCTTAAATTCTCTCCGGTAGAACTGCTTATTTATTTATAATACTTACTGAGTTGAAGAATATAAGAGTGTTTACTTCTATATTTTGTAGCTTTCCATCGTAATTTACTTAATAACAAACCCGTATCCAGTCGTGGAACGCTTCCCAGAAGAGAATACCTACAATGATCCTAAAAGCAAGAGTAAAGCAAAGTTCCCCAACATTGCGGAGCCGCACTCTGTACACTTGAGTGTAATAGTACCTGCTTACAATGAGGAAGAGAGATGTAAGTTTTGTATTTATTCAATTCTTCAAGTCCAATAATGTACAGAGGTGGACCATAGGCATTTTCTACATGTCTGCCTTTTAATATTCATTAAACCCTGAGAGGACAACAGTGTCTGCGCTGTAATTATCTTTCTATTGTATCTATAATTGACACAATTGAGAGGTTAATGATGTAGAGACAAACAGTGGTAGAAGTACAGACGTCAGCACATCAAGTTACCCCAATGTGTCAAAATTCTTTGATCGTTCAATTTTATGTCAAACATTATAAGGTTTATATTCAATTGGGAAAATTTGACACATTGGGGTAACTTGATGTGCTGGCGTCTGTACATAGAATATAAAAATCTATAAACAAAAGAATACAAGGTTAGGATTGCTACTTGGTTTTCTAGAAAAATATGTTAACATAACAAAACATCACACCTGTAATCCCCAAAGGGTTAGGCTGAGGTGTGTCTGTAGTACACCCACATTTTGCCAGCTATTTTGAAATCCCATTTAATAGGAGGTGTTCCTATTAGTCAAGCGCAAATCCGGACTACAAGCTGCCAATGAGAAATACCAGATGCAAAATCTCAACAATATTTTTCCCTACTCCAGAATAAAACCCAGGACCTCATACTTAGCAGTAGTGCTCGTGACCACTAGACTAACAATGCTGTCATTCTTTATTTATTATTTACTCTCGCATCGGAACACCTTGCAGCAATTACACTAATGGTGCTAAATTCATAAAAAAAATAAAAGTAATATCATCTGCTACTTAACATCATTCTATCATGTGCTACTGTAGATCAGACATGGATCCTGGCTATCTGCATTATACATGTTATGAAACATATTGTTTTAAATGTAACAAACTCGAGGTCCCAGCTGATGTCGGACCCGCGGTATGCCAACAACTGCAGGAAATCCACAACGTCAATTGAAAAATCGGAGTAAAATTTTATGACTTATTAGGGTTGTTGCTAGGTTACATAATTTTAATTGTATGTCAACACTTGTCCTCTTTTGCCAGTAATTTTATATGAATCTTTATATAAAATTATAAAATACATAAAAATTCTACAAATACACTCTTATTTTATGTTTTCAGTACCACCAATGCTTGATGAAGCCATAGAATTTTTGGAAAACAGAGTAAAAGAGCAGCCTTCATACAAATACGAAATAATTGTAGTTAGTGATGGAAGTAGAGACAATACGGTGCAAGTGACCGATGGTTACTCCATAAAGTATGGCAGTGAGAAAGTGAGATGCCTTGAACTAATCAAGAATAGGGGGAAAGGTGGCGCTGTGCGGCTGGTAAGTAAGAATTGATTGGAAAGAAGAGAACATTGGCAGAAAATGTACATCCAACACTTTCCATCATTTGTTTAGACATTCAAAAAAAATATTGGGGCTTAATGGGCCATTAAGAGGTTAAATAAGGAGTAAATTTGACCCCTACACAAAATCGACTACAACTATAAAAAATCTGTCAGTGTAATATTTTAAATACCTGCTTTTATTGATTTTGAGTAACTCTTAATATATGAAATTAGAGGGATTTTACTTTGTATCCACAGTACATATGAGTAAACAAAAAACTTACTTCTAATTTTGGCTAGAATCTTTCTACATGCATTTCTGACATAAAAGGAATCCAGCCAGCCTGCAATCGTCTTTGTGACGCCGTTAGAGTTAGCTCGCACTCTTCAAAGTCAGGATGCACACTGTTCCAAAAACAGTGTAGAAGCAGTATACTCTCTATTTATATTGCATGGCCATGCATTGTTACATTGGACTCTTAAAATCATACAATGCTCATGTTGTTTAAGTATTGTGACTACTAGCTTCAAGCATAATAATGATATTAAATGATTAAATTGGCTTATAGTAAATGTAACAATAAATCTACACATGAATGCATTAAAGAATTTGAGTTTAATATTATGCATTTATAAAATTTCTTTGATAGTTTTTTAACTTTATCTTTAACAGAAATAAGGTTCATGTTCAATTGGTAAAATTTTACAGTTTGGGGAAGCTTGATGTGCTCGGCACACCATAATTTCATTTCATTATTTTCTGTTCTCATATTTTAGAAGTTTTTATGATAATTTACAAGTCTAAAATGTGATTGTTTTACAATCAATCATCTAATATATTTCAGGGTATTGAGAGCTGTAGAGGAGCCAGTATATTATTTGCAGATGCAGATGGAGCATCCAAATTTGAAGACTTGTCAAAACTAGAAGTTGCTTTGAAGACCCTTACAAAGCGGGACCCATTCACCCAGCCAAGTGATGTGAGCGACAGCTTAGCCATAATAATTGGATCTAGGGCGCATTTGGAAAATGAGTCTTTAGCTACGCGAAGTGTTTTTAGGTAAGTCTCAAGCAAAAGAAACTGACTAATAAGCAGCCTCCCGGTATAAAGGGCGTACCCGCTTCCATGTGCAGAGATGGATTATATCCATAGATCTGCGAGACAATGTCACAAAATAATAAACTAGGCCAGTCCATCGAAGTTAAATAAAACAAAAAAACAGGTACTTATTAGTTAAAACAATAGCAAAACCAAGGCCAGCAAGACGACCAGTTACCACAAGCAGCACCCGTTCACGAGCATAACGCAAAGATCAGCCATTACCTCCCTCGCCATATTAGAGGAAAGGTAACCCGACTCTCAACGCTACCGCAAGCAGTAACATCTGAGGAAGCATGACGAACTTGCTACCGGTTATTTACGTAAAATTAACCAATATGTGAGAGTACTAAACTGTACAAATCCTGCCTAACCCTTCGGGGATTACAGGTGTGATGTTATATTAAGTTAAAACGTTTATTTCGACCAAAGAAAAGCTTATAGACAGAAAACTAAAGAATACGCAAAAGGATCATTGTCACACATTCACCATGAGTTCTTCATCATTCCCGACAGAGTTCAAATAATTCCTCTGTAAAAGAAAAAATACGTTTTATTCATTCAATTCATTTTAATTTAGAGAAACCTAAATTCCGACTTCTACCCGTTGTTCTTTTTTCTGACTTTTGATTGCCTCGTTGGTCTAGTGGTCGCAAGCGCTACTCTGCTGGTCCCGGGTTCGATCCTCGAGTCGGGCAAAGCTTGTTATTAAGTTTTTCCATTTGGAATTTGACAGTAGCAGGAATTGTGCCCGATTGATGGCAATAGGCTCGCCCCCTATTACATGGGACTTTAGGTATCCCGACTAATTTATTGTTTAAACACAAATGATGAATTTTTGCTCTTTACAGTTTTAAGTAAAACTATCATTAGAAAAATTATAATTTAATGCAAGGGTACAGAGCCTTCGACAGAACTCATGGGATCAGTATATCTGACGATGTCCCTTCAGCCTGTATACTTCAGAGCACGATTGCTCAGTATCAGAACCGTACAGCAATGGTTCAGATACTGACAATATATTATTACTTTGTACTTTTTAGAAATATTCTGATGTATGGGTTCCACTTCCTCGTGTGGCTGTTCACTGTCAAAGGCATTAAGGACACACAGTGCGGCTTCAAGCTGTTCTCTCGGAAAGCAGCTGATGTTTGTTTTAAAAGTCTACATGTAAATAAATGGTGAGTATCTATACTTCAATGCTAATATTATAAAAAGAAAATGTTTGATTGATTGTTTGTTTGTTTGCATTGAATGGGCTCTGAAACTACTAGATCGATTTGAAAAATTCTTTCACTGTTGGAAAGCTACACTATCCCCAGGTGACATAAGCTACTTTGTATCTCTGTATTCCCACGGGAACGGGAACTACGCGAGGGAAACCGAATGAAGTCTGCTAGTCTTTAAATACAAGCTAAATCCGTTAAAATCCTTAATAGAATTAGCTGAAGTTCTCAATTATGTACAATGCCAGAACATTATTTAATGTGTAGATTCAAGTTTTTCTAATAAATCAGACAGGTGTGATACTGAGGAGTTGGTTGCGCCACTTCCTTCTGGCAAAGTCGCTAGGAAGTTCAAAACTGCTGATTCTTTTTTACGGAAAAACAAAACCCACGTAATTTCTTCTTGTCCGTCTGTCAGTCCCATGTACCACAAATATTTTATCTCACTGTGTAGTCGGACATTTTCCTTTTAATGTTGTTGATAAGCTTGTTTGCGGTGTGTTAATTATTTCCACGTTTTTTTGCGGTCCTTTCTGTTCGTATTTCCCTCCATTTTAATTGATTATAATAATAATAATTTATTTAAAACAAACAGCAAGACTCTCAGTGTTTGTAACAATACACAAAAACAGATATAGATTGAGACATCATTGTCGCAAGGTGACAGGCAGGCCCAGCCGAGAGAAAGAAATAAAATATATTTATTTGGACACGCACAGGAATGTAACTGCTCAAAACTAAAACTAACATATTGAAAAAAAATATATAAAAAAGAAATAAAAAAAATGATTGATTGATTGATTAAATAACGAAAAGACCTGTGCGAGGCCAAAGAGGCCATAGCACGATGCCACGTTATTAAAAGAAAAACAATCAATACCGCAGCGCAGTTATTCTGATAGGGCCTGCTGCAGCAATGGTGATTATTAATTTCATATTTTCGTTTCAGGGCGTTCGATGTAGAATTGCTGTACATAGCACAAAAACTGAACATTCCAATTGCAGAGATTCCAGTGAGATGGACGGAAATAGAGGGCTCGAAAGTGACGCCAGTGCTTTCATGGTTACAAATGGGCTGTGACTTGGGTCTTATTTGGCTCAAATACACTATTGGAGCGTGGAAGATAAAGAGTCTGAAGACAGAATAGACCAAAGCAATGGGCTATTTGACCAAATTATAGTTTTAAGTCCATTATCTATATTACAAGAAAATATACAACACATATTTTTTTCTTTTTCAAATTGATGGAAAACTGCTTAGATTAAGCGCATTAAAGTTGAGGAGAGGGGGCTTGTAACGTCATTAACTAGTATAAACTTGTACTGGCTAGTGACGTCTTGCGACATTTTGACTCGATGTATCGCCGTTTTTTTTTTATTAAGTACGTGAAAAAAGAAAAAACAGGTATCAAATATTTTCTTGTAATCTAATGAGGGATTAAAAATTTTAATTTTGTCAAATAGCCCATTCATCATAGTTATAATTAAGTTAAAATATACTTGGGAGCAAATAAATCGAGCCACTTCCCTTTTCCATGTATTTAATTTTACTAAAGTTTCAATTAATTTTTTAATTCAGTTTTCTTTATGGGGACATTTGACAGTCATTTCAATTAAAGTATAGCATAATAAATTTAAAAACGAAAGTGAACGTGTAACCCAGACCATAGTCCGCGAAGTAATGGTTAGGAAATAGAAAAATGCGTGCGTACCTACTCATATTAAGTAATTATTGGATACTCAATATTATATACCTTTATGGAATTATGTAATTTATATAATTTTAAAGAATGAGCTATACTGTGTACCTTTTTTGAAATGTTCTGATGTTTGGATTCCACATAAAATTTTTCATCTATAATGGTCAATATTCTTGGTAATAGGGAACATATCAATTCGAACTATATGTCTCCTGAAAGATTATTAAATATTTTGTACAATGAGGATAAAATGATTGAATTACCACCTACACATAAACTAACCTTATTAAATGATGTAAAAAAGGAAATGGCTCGATTTATTTGAACCGAAGTGTAGTTCGCTATGGCCCACTCAAGCATTACTTAAAACTCGTTAAAGAATATTTGATTAGTTGATACTAGTGTTGAGTGAGGCCTATGTCCTTGTGACCATGATCAAAAATGACAAATAATATGATGGACGGCATCTGTCTTATAAAATAAGTCAAGCCTTTGCCACTAATAACGTCATTATGGTTTTATTCATAAGAGATTCTAAACTTTCGCATTTGTTGATAAATTAATATAAATAAAATAAACGCTTCAATTTAAAAACATTTATTGAAAAGTTTGTATTTACCCTTAACAGAAAAGATTTGCACATTGTGAGCGATCTTAATAAGCCGTAATAATCGAGATTATACACATAAAAAAGTATTCTTTTGCTCATCTTACAATTGCTTGGCAATCACAAAATATTATTTTTCCTCTTGTTAAATAATATCAACAATTTGTTTACATCTGCAAGTTGGACTGGATCCAAAGTTTGTATTTTTGATATTATTACGCAATAGGAAAACCTATTTTCTTTCTCTTACCTAATATCTATTTTTAAAAGCTGTACTTTTGAATAATATATTGTTTTTTTTTTATTTATTGACATTTATTATACCGGAACAGAACAACATTATTTTTTAGTATAGGGCCAACCTAAAACTAGATTCATATGAATCTGTAATAAATGCAGTAAAAACACTATGAAGTGTTCCGGCTTTTTTCCATACTAAAAAACAATGTTGTATTTTGGAACTTACATAATATAAAGCAGATAAGAGTTAAACTTTGATACTCATATATTTATCACAATAAGTACACCAATAGTATATAGGAGAATTTGAATAATATATAGTAGCTGTACTGTTTTTATCGATTCTCATCTGTCCAATCTAAAGCTTGTGACTATAAGAGAGATGTGGATAAATGTGGATGGGATAGAGGGGGATAGAAAGAGTACAAAAATATTGATAGAATGTGTGAAAAAAGAAGTGAATTATAGCTTCAAGGTAAACAGATGAGAATGAAAAAAGAAACGTGCTGCCCAAGTAACATGTTAAAGGGCGGGAAGATTATAACCTAAGCTTACAAATGGTAAGTACGCTAACGAAGCGTTCACAAGACGTGAGAACACTGAAACATTGTTTGAGCTCTCTGATCGTAAGTAAAAATTCGAATAGTTAAACCAAAAATAAGATCTATAATTTTAATCACTTGGCAAGGCAACTCTTGAATACGTTTTCGTGTACAAGTTGACTTAATTTTTTAATCTGGTCAAGAAAAAATCTTATTCCAAATATGTACTAATGTAGTATAATTAAATTTTACGTTTGAGCATATTAAATTTTGTTACAAGGTTTCTGAGGAGCAGACCAGAGCCGCGGGGACTAGCTAGAAAATAGCAGCAAGGAAAACCTTGAACTTAGAATGGCTACGTAGCCGGAGGAAATTATAGATCTACCTATTTGAGTACACAGGAGCAAACGTTGCCTGTACTTAGAAAAAAATCTTGTATCGTGAGTGCCTACTGCCTAGCTACCTATTTAATCTCACATACTCAAACAGCCAGACCCGGATCTAAGCCATAAAAATGAGCAGCAAACTAGTAAATTCCCTAGCTTAGCTAAAAGTGTTCCCCGTCTACATGCGGCTCTGTAAGTACTCTAGTACAATATAACATTAATTATAATATTTTGTTCACTGATTAAACACATACATCGAAATATCTGTAATATATTTTTACCTTTTACAATTTTTATTAAAACATTGGCGAGCATTTTGTTGGCCTGAAACCTTTTTCCCGGGACCATTTCAACTGCGTTGTTTACGGCACACACTGGACGAAAGAAAAATGTTCCTTTTAGTGCATCGAGACACGATATATTTAGCAATTTAATTACTAACAAGTATTATTACAGGTATATCTTTAACTTAACTAACATTTTTGAACAGCTAGCGACATAAAAACGCCTAGACTTTGCGTCGATCGAGGTCATAAAACGTGAGAAAAGGATAGTGAAGTATTATTTGATTATTATCGGCACGCGTTTGACCACTAACTCACTTGATGGTAAGCGATGATGCGGTCGACGATGAAGCACGCCTGCCTAGAATAATAATAATACGAGACAGACAGAATCGCTTTGCGCCAGATTCGCGTTAGGTCAGATTCGCTTAAAGACAGAATATGTACAAACCGCAACATTAAGTTTGAGTTTTTACAGTCAAGGTAAAAGACAAAGGACAGAAGACCTAATAAAGGATAAAAAGATTGAAAAAAATCGCAACAATGCTTTACAAGGACAAATTTAAACTTTAGAATGTTTTGGAGTATTCCCCTCAATAAATAGGTGCTCAGACGGGAATACTCCAATGTTTTAAACATGTAGCGAATTTGAATAATTTAGAAAAAAAATTAAAAATTTGTAAGTACATGGAATTGATTTTTGGTTCATATCGATGTCTGCATGGTTTTTTTCTGTCGTATTATTGAATAAAATTATTTTTCATCCGACTGTACTTCTCTGTCTCTAATTAACAAATCTGACTTAATGCTAATCTGTCTTTATGCTAACAAACGTTTCCTAATAATCGTGTCGTCTCTCTCTCTCTCACACACGTTTTGTGACTGCTTCTCACACTAACGTTTGCATTTAGTTAAAGATCAAAAATACTCAACGTTTCCAAGCCCACGATTGGTCTTTTTTTTGTTTTATTATGTATGCTAAATTACTACGTCTTACATGCATATTGAATCCTTGCCTCATTCAAAGAAGCGTGTCGTAGCGCAAGCGGTCAATGACTGAGCCAATAAGTAAATAAATGTTCTATCAGATTCATTCACTTATTGTCTCAAAAATACTGTATAAGGCAGAACAGATTGAGTACGATTGAACTAGATTTTCTTACATCATGCGAAAGTAAGCTAAGATGGAAGACCAGTGGCGTTTTACATAAATAACATAGATTACATCGAGTTATATTTAGAAATATTCAGACCTATATAGTTTTACAAAATACATTCAGAAGTTACAAGTAAATAACATTTTATTATCTTAACATTTAGAATATAAAACATATATCATTATGTCTCTTTAAATGACCTTAAAGGTGACTTTTCCCTTTGTTTTTTAACATTACTTAGCTTAATGTAAATACATACAAATAGGTGATTCGTGATTCCCTTGCGGTACAGTCACTAACATAAATTCGTTACACTTACGTAAAAGTAATAGTGTTACCAAAAATAAATATTTTTTTTTTTTTTGACGTGACAACGTCTAATAAACAGATGCACGCTGGCTGCACGCACGAAAAAGGATGACTCATTATAATGTTACGATCGGAGCGAGAGTGCTGCACGAGCGAGCGAAAGTTTTGTAATGACGTCACGTTAAACTATCATCCGTAAATCGACTTTACAGACAACCAATTTTTTATTTCTATGTATTTTTTAAGGCCCGTCATATTACGTGGCTGAATAAATAATTATTGTGCCAACATATTAAAGCAGTAAACGTTATAATAACGAGCAAATCGCTTTTGAGTTTTGCGTAAGTGTCAGGTACCTATGTATGGTCGTGACTGTACGTAATACATTAACAATGACTGCATAAGATACGCCCTTTAAGTGTACAATGAAGGCAATATGTCTACCATGCAGAAAAACAAACGATAGTCTATGATGAAGGTTTTTATTGAACATTTCTATAGCAGCTACACTAACTAATAGGGTGCGTTCACACGGCGTTATTCAGTGCGATACTTTACTGTCTATTTAACAATATAATTGGATGACGTGGCTGTTTCATACAGCATAGTGACGTGTGAACCAATGGGGGTCCGAGATGGGGGTCGTAGGGGTCATGACCCCCTTTCCCACATTCATAAATTTAACTCCAGACGTCTCAAAGCTTGTTACCCGTTTTGTGAATAAAAAAGAAAACTTCGATTTGTATTGTTTTTTGTTTATAAGTAATGTGTATTTTATTTCCCATAATTTTGTTCAATTAATTTTAATATAAGTACCCCAATAATTGGCTGCGACAACGCCTGTTGTTGGTGGTGGTTTGTCTCTAACAGTAAAATATCGCACACGACAATACCATTTAAACGACCGCTGTGAGATAGGAACTTGAGAAGTTTGTTAAATTAATTTGCAACTAGTGTGGTCAAAAAGTTATTATAAGATCAGCCTTAAATCGTTAAACGATTGTATTCATTTACATTGTAAATAGACGCCTTCAGTAATCAGTTACTACCTCTTTTAAAGTATTTCAATAGGGGAGGTACGTAATTTTATAAACGTAAGCGTTATTATTTTCTAGGCCATCACTTGCTACAAATTAAATATTTTAATTATGAGGTCCGTTTTAATGAATTTGGCGTATTTGCGCAGTCACCCAAAAACAGGAGTGATTGATAGAACAAATAGAGATAGATGGGTAATTTCGATTACATCAAAAATCATACTGAGTCATACTAAGGAGACATTTATACTTTTACCTTTAATCCGAACACCATCTTAAGGAATTGTTCGTAGTGAATAGTTATAACGCCATCTTGGTCCGTGTCGTACTGGCGGAATGCTGACGTCAAAGTCTAAAAAACAAAAAAAAAACCAAATGAGAATACTTCAAAGGAAAATAAAGTAATACCTTTAAAAAAAAAAAAAAAAAAATTATATGTGAATTTTATTTTTATTTATTTATTTAATATTTGATTGATTCAATAATACCTATAAACTTGAACACTAATAATAATAGTGGTTGGTTGTAAATATTGCAGCTGAACATCACGCCGTTAGGCAGAGGTAGGGAGCGAGTAGGAAGGATATAGGACACCCACATTTCGCCAGTTAGGTTTAAGTCGCGTGTAACAGGGGGCGAGTCTTATTGCCAACAAACGGGCACAAATCCAGCCTCCAGGTAGAAAATCTCAATTTCACCTCACACAACCGGGGATCGAACCCAGGGCATTAGAATGATCACTATACCAACGAGACAGCTAATTGAACAATTAAACTTACATATAAAGTGACACAACACTGGATAAAGTCGTCAAACAAGATAGTTCCACGTCCAAATCTGTCAAACTTCTGGACCATAACATTGACCACCTCATCTGACAGTCTGTACCCAAAAGCTGTCAGGGCATTTTTTAACTCCAGCTTATCAATGTTCCCAGAGTTGTCACCGTCAAACGAACGGAAACAGTTTTGCCAGTCGGTCACATATTTCCATAGGGCACCAAAATCTTCAAAACTGATTACACCTCTATTCTGCTTGTCAAACATTCCTGAAAAATATTTAGGAAATTCTAAAACATGGGAGTGAACGCTTCAGGAAAAGTAATAGGAAGCTAGAAGGCAAATTACGAATCTAAGAGCGAGTTCCTGTTTCGAAAAAAAAATGCCGATAAACATTTTTGCCTGTTATTAGGTTGAACACTGCCAAATTAAAGTAGGTACTGCATTACTAACCAAAACGTGTATAGATGTACAGTACAGGTCCACTCATATGTGTGTGGTAGGTACTTTTCTCAGACAATAACCTGTATGGTTCTTACATGATCTAACTGAGATAATGTCTGGACTTTAAAAAAAGACTGACATCTCAGTTCGTTTCGGTGCTTCTTCTTAAAGTAGTCAAGGAAACACCAACAGAGTTTTAATTATTTTTGTTTGTCGTTAAAAATGTTTGTTAAAACCAATTTACGAAAGAAGACCATTTATCTTTAATAGATTAATTAAGTCCGCGCTTCAGTAGAATTCTAGACTTTCAAGGCGACAGTTGAACGTGATCCAATTTCAAACTGCCCCAGTTTAATAAAACCACTGTAATAAGAAACCCTTGAGTATTAAAATTAACTTACCTATCATGAGACGCACTGTTTCAGGGTTGAAAGCATTCCATGTGCCATTGGAGAGAGCCTGTTGCAGCTCATCAGCTGAAATGTATCCGCTGCGGTCTTTATCAACTCTGCAAGGAAATAAAACCTCGTCAACAGGGCCGTCTTAAGCCAAGAAGGGCCCTTGGCTCCCATACAACAATTTAAGGCTTTTAGAAAGCTAAAATTCATCAGATCTTCTCCTTACCAAAAATCACACTAATAAATACTTTGACTTAGCCTATCCAGTTATCCATGAAAAAAGAATTAAGTATTTATGTATTTAAAGTTTGCTTTTATTTAGAAAATACCTATCATTGGTTAGATTAAAACACATAAAGTACCTACCTACCTACTTGATAAACTGTTTTAATAAAATGGAAATTTCGTCAATAAAAATATATAAATTACGGAATTCCTGGTTAAAATTTACAAAAAAATTAAGTTCTCCATATTCCATTTATTGTTATATCGGTTATATCGTTATTTTGGTAACCCTCGTGAGACCGAGGTTTCTGAGATCGAGCCCTGTGGGCTAATAGGTAAAGACAACTGCTCATAAAATATCAAAGTATATTTTTACAACTCCTACTGCGTTGCTTTAGTAAGAAGAGTAGGTACACAGAGATTATAAATAGAAAAATCTGCAGATTTTTATTGATTCGACATTGGTGTCACATAAAAGGTTAAACACACTAGATCTGAGTAATCTAAACATCATTGGTGATTCTTGTATCTTGTATCTTGAGGAACTATGAATGTAAATCATGATGAATGAAGTCTGTGTCATTATTCGGGAAGGAAAGCTAAAGCTTATTGATCAATTCTCTATGTCAAAACACAAATGGCAATAGTGCTACCAAGACTAGAAGCTAAAGGTCATAAAAGTACAGAACTTCAGCCTTGAAAATTATATTTCCAGAATACGATTCAAGCTAGCATTCATAAAAACTGCGCCATGCCAACGGCGACAGAAATAGTTTCGTTCGCTAACGTGGTTAAACCAACAAAAAATCTTTAATTCGCCACAATTTTATCAGCTTTTTTTGTAATATATCTAACAGATAATTTAAAATGTAGGGATGAGACATAATCTCTTGTAAAATTTTCTTTATAGTAGGTAATACCTTTCTAATTATCTAGGTACTTACTAACATAATCATATGGTTGATGTTTGTTCGTGAACAACCAGTGGGATTAAAAAATCACTTGAAAGCCCATTTTATGAGGATAATTATGTGCTATCTCTTAAAATCACGCAAAAACCCGCCCCTCGCTCACGGCGAATTTTAATAGCGATGCAGTAGCGCGTGTCGTAAAAACGCGCGACAGCAACGCTACCAACGCGCTACGGAAGCGATGCCAACGCGCTACTGACGCGCTAAAGCATCGCGCCTGTATCGATACACTTGTGACTAGAAATGTCAACAGTGTGAACAATTCACAAATACTTGTCGGGAGGCTACTTAGACATGAGGTTGAGAATATTGTAGAGATTCAGCCGGTCGATTCAGTAGAAGTCACGCCGTGAAAACTTGAGTGAAGTGAACTGTCAATGTCTAACATTAGTATGGAATGACAGCTCAATTTGCGCTCACTACGCCTGTATTTTCACTCGGTGATTGACCAGAATCGCACTGCTGATCACCGACCCACTGAGAATGATTCTAGTTGCACATTCCAAAAGGTAGTTTCGTATGGAGAAGAATGTGCAAGAAACTCCATACCTATTTTTAGGGTTCCGTAGTCAACTAGGAACCCTTATAGTTTCGCCATGTCTGTCTGTCTGTCTGTCCGTCCGTCCGTCCGTTCTCGCTTAATCTCTGTGACCGTTAGCACTAGAAAGCTCAAATTTGGTACCAATAATTATGTGTATCAATCACGCCGACAAAAAGTGGTAAAATAAAAATTGGAAAAAAATGTTTTATTAGGGTAGCCCCCCTATATGTAAAAGAGGAAGTGATTTTTTTTTTTAATTTCAACTCTAACGTGTGATATATTGTTGGAAAGGTATTTAAAAATGAATAGGGGTTTACTAGAATCATTTTTTGATAATGTGAATAATTTGGGAAATAATCGCTCCAAAAGTAAAAAACAATGTGCCCCCCCCCCTCTAACTTTTGAACCTTAAGTTTAGGAAATATGAAAAAAATCTGAAAAGTAGAACTTTATAAGGACTTTCTAGGAAAATTATTTTGAACTTTGATGGAAACAGTTTTTGTACAAAAAAGACAAAAAGTTGTACAAAATAATATCTGAACTAAGTTACATTTTTTTTAACTTCGTTTACATATTCTACGGAACCCTACACTGAGCGTGGCCCGACACGCTCTTGGCCGGTTTTTTCTTTTAACCTTTCAATCGTGTTAATTAGAGACACAATAGAAAGACAATGACAGCGCAGACGCCGGTGTCCTCTTTGGGTTTAATCTCTTTGAATGCACTTAAAATAGTGAAACGAAACTGTATACAACACGCCCTGGTTGTTTCAAAATCAAACATCACCTGATGCAAGGCACTTTCATTCTATATTATGATAATGAAGTTTTCTATGAGTGTTGAATAATAATTATCTACAAGTCCTCTTCAATACATGTTCACTTTAGTGTCCTTTACTAGTTCTGAGACCTTATACATAAACCAACACAATTACTTTTTTCATAGTTACCTACCTACTTCATTTGTTATTGCCACAGGGTTTTCATAACAATATTTTTTTTTTCTAATTTCATCAATAAGATTTCTTGCACAAATTTTTGATTTTAGTAAGTAGCTAGGTACATACAATCTAGATTTCATTTGTTTTGATAATATAAATACATACAAGTTGTTATTTCAATAAAAGATTCAATAATATACTTACTATTTATTGAAATAGTAATTTAAACTACAGCAGGTACCTCTATTTTTATCAATAAGTATGTGTAAAATCATACTTTATAGTTAGATAAGTTATTTATTATTTGTTTATGAAATCTTAGATAATATGATTGTGTGCACACTGCAGTCTGTGTCATATACTCTGAAGTAGGCTACAAATGATTGGACAGTAATGAAGTCATACTAACACAGCAGCATGCCTGTGTGTTTGAGTGGCAAACTTACATGTTAACAACTGTATCAGCACTCAATTGAAATACTTGAGATACTGGTTTATTCCTAGTTTAAGTAGACTGTTATTATTACATCATACCTCTATATACGACCATAATGTTAACAAGAATGGTATAAATCAAGTAATTCATTAAAAACAGCTTATTTGTTCGAGTAGTTTTAACAAATACTGCCAAATAGTAGGTAGGATATTAATTAATATAGAAAAAATAAAAGTCAAATAATATTTTGAATGAAGTGGGGTTTCCTTAGCATGACACATTTTACATTGGGTTTATATGGTGCAACAATCATTTGGTTACTAAAAAATGAGTCATGCCCCAATGAGTTTATTCACATAGGTAAATGCCCAATACTATTAATTAATCACATAAGGTTTTACCTCCTAAATACATCCCACAGGAACTCCCTGCTTGGCATAACAGATTGGAATGTCATCTTGCGCTGTAAAAAAAAAATATTACATTACCATTCGCTTTTCATTTGACTTATCTTTTCCCAACTATACATATTGGACTGCTTCTAGTCTAACTAGATGCAGCTGAATACCTATGTTTTTGATAAAGCATCTGCCTATCCTGACTTCCACAACCCAGTGAATGGCTAATACAATACTGCTAGGTTGAACTGGTTGTCAGACTTTTGGGTTTGTCAACAATAGGACTATTTAATACATTTATTTATAACACGCAAACATACAGCTATCATTACAGAATTTAATCCAATGCGATAGATGTAGACAAACATAATGTAAATTTACAATAACATTTAATTCAATTACAATAAAATTCAATTCAATTACAATATAACATTACAATTAAAAAAATATATATACATATTTAATACAATTCAAATTAATACACAATGGTAAACAACACAATAAGACACTCAATATAATACAATTAATCTTTTTATTGAAATATAATTTCAATTTGAATGATAACACAAAAAGTGTAATGCAACCTTTGCGAACTCACTCAGTGAACATGAGAACAAATCTAAAAACTAACATAAAACTCTTGGTAATTTGTGCCTTGTTAAAAACTAGCAATAACCATGTCATTTTTTTTTTGTTTTAGATTGGTACCTACCCAAACATTAAATATGAGTAAATTATGTAAACCTCTGAATACTGGTTCCATATGCCTTACCTAATCTAGTTCTGTGAAGAATTTAAACATAAACTGTACTTTGAAATAGCAATGCTAAGTACAGTTTATGAATTATTAAGATTGCAATAGAGGCACACACAGACAGACACAACAAGATGTAAGTAAACAGAAACTAAGGTTCAGCTTTACTGTAGAAACTACTATTCTTAAACAGAAATAAATGCCCGATGTTGCACAACGGAATAAAAAAAAATACGATGCGAATGTATTGACTCATAGAAAATACTAGTCTCAATTTTTTTTTATGTACTCCTGTAGGGTTACTGTTAGTTGACTCACTCACCTGTTGGTTTGACTGTTTTAGCACTATATATCACGATTAGAGTATTTTTCAATTATTTTAAATTAGAGAGAAGACAATGATTGTTTCTAAGGTAAACAATGCAATATTGTTGGTGGACGCCTTTATTATTTTCTAAGATAAAACAAGTCACCCACTCACTAACGCACGTAGTACAGTCAGAGTCAATCAAATTATCAAACGTAGTAAAACGCTACTATTGGCTGACCGAGACAGACCAGACGTCACCTGACTGACACGTGCCTGACAGTTGACATTGACAGTTAATTGTCAAGTTGCCAAATTCAAATTGCACTTTGCCTCAGGGGCTTAGCTCAGGGGGCATTGTCTTTCAGAAGCAGGGGAGGGTCAAGTCAAATGGCTGCGCTCATTTTTTTATGGTCATTCTTTGTCAAAGACATTCAATACCCACCCTTTAAAATTAGTATTCTAAATCTCTTTGTTCTTTGTAGTAGTAATTATTTATTTAGCAATGTTACTAACACTAGAATATAAACTGTGTGTAATACTAACAAAAATGGATCACTGTTAAATGAAATAATTTTAAAAACCAAACTGCGGAATGAAACAAAGCTGAATATTCCAGGATGGGTCCCGCCGCCGGTCCCGTCATGGTCCCAGCCCGAGTGCGAAGATGTCGAATATACCAGACTTTTTACTCTTTAAAACTGGCGAAGCCAATAACTACACATTCTGTACCATTTTCTGTACGCAGAATTAAGTAACTGACCAAAAAAAATTGCTGGGAAAAAACTATTTTTTCCCACCTGAGTGATGTTTTTATTGCGCGCAATGAAAAGCTGAGCGTAAGGCCACGGTAATATTATCATACAGTATTCCAACTTCATACAAACAGACGAAGCGCGAGTTACACTTACGCGCCTCGATCTCGGCCGGTGCTCGGCATGTAGGTGTGTACATACATAGACAGTCGCGACGCGAGTGTTATTTTTTAACAATAACCGCGCGATTTTTTCAGTACATACACACATCAAAAGTGTCTAGGGATCAACATATATTTTTGCAATAACTTTTCTCCTGATTGATATTAATTAAAATTTTCTTTAAGGATTCATCAAATAAAGTGTTTTCGTTTGTCACAGTAACGATAAACCAAGTCACCTTTGCATTAATAAAGAAATTTGCCATTTTCCTAATAAAGGGTTTTTTGACATTTGAACCACTAACATTAAAGTTCGAAAAAAAGACTGAAATAACAGTTTTCTTTAACATTTTATTGGGTAACTTAAACAATTAATAATCCGTGTTTCTACCGCAAACACTAACAACACAAGAACATCGGTTTGACATACTCAAAATGAGTTCATCCAAATCACGCTGTGGAATGGCCGCCCATGTTCGTTGCAACAACAAAAAAAGGTCTTCTTGCGACTGGATACCCTCCATATTCGGCAGAGCTCTTCTCTGTAGCATATCTCATGCATGCTCAATCGGGTTCAAGTCTGGCGACTGAGCTGGCCATTGACAGGATTGTTAGGACATTGATGTTAGCTGCGGCGAGAGTCTGTCTTACAACTCTTGCGGTGTGCGGTCGTGCATTATCATGCATTAACTGAAATAAGGGACCGATTTGCACTTGTAGAGGAACGATGACGTCTGATACAATCGTCTCAGCATAAATTTGAGCGTTGAGGTTGCCTCTGATCCAAATCAACTCAGTTCTTCCGCCGATCCAAATACCCGCCCATACCATGATGGTTCCACCACTATAAGGATGGACTTCCTGGCAGGATTTTAATCGCTGTTGGCGTCCAGGGGTTCTCCAGTGTCGTATACGTCTTGTATCCGGTCTCATACCAAAACGAGACTCATCAGAAAGGCACACGAAACGCCATTGTTCTTCTGCCCAATTTCTGTGTTCAAGAGCCCATTGATATCGAATCCTACGATTGTGCATTGCTATAGGTGGTACCCGTAGCGGTCTTCGGGAATGAAGGTTCACTTCATGCAAGCGGTTTCTGACTGTTTGGTCGCTAATTAAGTTCCCTGAAGAGTGATGAAGCCTCACGAGTTGTAAGACAGACTCTCGCCGCAGCTAACATCAATGTCCTGCCCTGGCCTGCTCAGTCGCCAGACTTGAACCCGATTGAACATGCATGGGATATGCTACAGAGAAGAGCTCTGCCGAATATGGAGGGTATCCAGTCGCAAGAAGACCTTTTTTTGTTGTTGCAACGAACATGGGCGGCCATTCCACAGCGTGATTTGGATGAACTCATTTTGAGTATGCCAAACCGATGTTCTTGTGTTGTTAGTGTTCGCGGTAGAAACACGGATTATTAATTGTTTAAGTTACCCAATAAAATTTTAAAGAAAACTGTTATTTCAGTCTTTTTTTCGAACTTTAATGTTAGTGGTTCAAATGTCAAAAATCCCTTTATTAGGAAAATGGCAAATTTCTTTATTAATGCAAAGGTGACTTGGTTTATCGTTACTGTGACAAACGAAAACACTTTATTTGATGAATCCTTAAAGAAAATTTTAATTAATATCAATCAGGACAAAAGTTATTGCAAAAATATATGTTGATCCCTAGACACTTTTGATGTGTGTATTTAATATGACGAGTAGGATAATATATTGTGCTGTTTTTGGTTGCATGAATTCGTCAAAACGCTTAACACTTTTTTTAGATTACCCTGGAAACTCTGAAAGCTAAGATTATAAAATATATTTTTTAATTACTAGTAGGTAAGTACCTACATAATTTGTTTAAACATAAATTAGCTATTAGTTAGTAGTTTACCAATCAAAACACAACACGCATCTTTAGTATACTTTCTTTCTTTCTTTCTTCTTTCAATCAAATGGAAACAAAGTAGGCGAATGTAATGCTGGTTGGAGGCGGGCAGCCTAGCCCTATCGCATGTTTAAAGAAGAAGAAGAAAGAAAGAAAGAAAATACATTTATTGGCAACAGCTGGATACACGCACAGTAAAAACGCAATAACACAAAAAAAGAGACTAAAAATGGCATATCTCACGGCTGCGCCAAAAGGTTCATTTCAGCGGTAATGCCAGACAGATGCTGAGATACTGTCTGACGCTGATTTTCAAATGAACCTTTGGGACATGTGACGGATGAGTAACAATTATCATTATACTTCATAAATAACGTTTACGTACCTGTAGGCATTTATTTCAAAGATACGGCTGAGTTACAATACTGTATGATAATATTACCGTGGAACGGCCGGCCGCGGCCGTTCGAGCTTGGTCGAATGGTCGTTGAACCGAGTGAAGGAGTGAACCAACCGAAGTGTTCAGTATCATTCTATTGCATTTTTGTACCTTTAAATGCGTAATTTGTTTTTAAAAATCGATAATTTTGATAATGTTTGTTGGGAAGAAAGTTTACTAATGATACTTGGAACACGGTTTTTAAAAAAAAGAAAAAATATTTCACTTTGACCTTCAATATCTCCCTCCAGAACCAGTGAATTCAGTTGCGTTTTGTTGTTCGTGCGTTTTGTTTCATCTCTTGATTTGTGGTAGTTACGATGATTTGGTTATGAACCAAACGCAGCAACATTATGCTTTGATATGAAAATGGCTGATGTCTCAAATAATGAACGAAAAATAAAGCTAACTAAAAACGGGAAAATCATCAAAAGACGTCTTAGGAATCCAGAAGGTAAGTTTTATCTTTACTTGATTATCAAGTTAAAGACACACAATCCTACACTTAACTTCTCCATATACATTGTTCTCATTGTTAGGTCTTCATTACTTCAACCACTTTTTGACTCTTATTACCTTACTACATTTTTGTGTAACTAGTTGTTGATTGTTCCGAACTGTTTGCTTTGATTTTATTTGATAGTAACGCTCATTAAACATAGGTCTAGCGTAATATTCAGAACATACATTATAGATGTTTCAGTAATAAGAGAATATGTAGTTAGAAAATAGGTAAATACAGGCCCTACTGACTCGTTCGTATCTCGTACCTACATTGTGCATATTTTTATTTACAGAATGGCACAAACAAAAGCAAAAGCGTTTAAGAATAGCAGGACTAGAGTACATAAATGCAAATGGCAAAGTGGTGCCCCCTAAACAGCCAGGTTCAGACTGCAACTGCCGAAGACGTTGTTTCCAAAAAGTTCCAGAAGAGATACGATTGAAAACTTTTCAAGGCTTCTATTCAATGAAAACCCATGATGAACAAAATGCTTATTTATTTGGACTTATGAGACAAGTAGATGTTAAGAGGAAAAGGGTAAAAACAAGCAGTCGCCGTACATGCACATTTGAATACTTTGTGAGGGTGAAGGGAAGAGAAACTCAGGTGTGCCAAACAGCATTCAAAAATATTCATGCCATTACTGAGAGGAAAGTCAGAGTTCTCTGCAAGAAAATGGATGATGGTGTTATGTTTCCCAGTGACAACCGGGGAAAGAATAGTCATCGTCGCTCAGGAGAGGTCCGCCTGCCTTCTGGAATATTAGATCAAATAAGAAACCATATTTATTCTATTGTACACACACATCGTTTAAAAGATTTTATCAGGTTGGATAAAATCGCTGGTTTAGAAATTAATATTTCCAAAATGTGGAAAGATTACATCAAAACTTTTGACCCAGATAACATATCAGCAACTATGCCTAAATCTAAGAGGAGCATGGATCTCGTGCCGCAGGTGGAACCTGCACAGCAACCATCACAAACTTCACAAGACTCTCTGGGGACCATTGCATATCCAGGTAGTGGGCATCTGGTCAACATAGCTGAGAATTATTTTCAAAACCAATATCAAACAGCTACACTGGCCACAAGCACTGCTACTAACTTCTATCAAACTCCTAATGGAGGTCAGAGCATGGGGATCTTGCTCCAATCAGCTGCATCTAGACCGACACAGCCTACCACAGCATTTATTGTGCTGCAAGCCAAACCTGAGCCCCAGCAACACACTATCACTATTGACAATCCTTATGGACATGCGACTGAACTGATGCACCATCACATTGAACCAAAACCTGAAAAGAAAATTAAGAAAGAAAGGAAGAGGGGTCCTATGGTGAAACAGTGGAGATACACAAATATCTTTCATGATGAAATCAATGGAGCAGCTTTGGCAGCTATTAAAACTAGACTGGGGATGTACTATGCTGAGAGTGATGCTGCTCGCAAGAAGGCCAAGCAGGCGAGGCCCGCAGATGTCGTCCAGACACAAGCTCCACCGGAGCAAGTCCCACAGATGAGACAGACACACACAGTAACAATATACACTTAAACCCAGAAAGACTAAATGTTTTTGACTGAATTATAAAACAGCTCGAATTTTATGCTTGAACATTCAATATGTGTCTGTTATCACAAGTTATTGGGAGTGAATAGCAATTAGCAGTTGTCTGTGCTTGTATCTTACCTCCATAGAAACATAAAATTGTCTTGTATAATTATACATTTCAGATTATTGAATATTAGTTCAAATATATGCCATATAAATTATAATTACGAGGTTGGTAAGAAACAAGCTTTATTATAGCAAGAACAAAATATTAATACAATCCAAATTTATGATTATACATTATAAATGAATAAATACAAATGTTGATGACAATCTGTTAATACATAATCATATTATTTTGTATTTCACAATCAGAAAGCAGTTAATGATATTAAAATAATAATAATTTTATAGCTATAAAATGGAATCAACTAGAAAAACTTACTTTTTCCAAGATAATAAAACCCATGG
The DNA here is from genome assembly GCA_921972225.1 of Euplexia lucipara. Taxonomy (NCBI): domain Eukaryota; kingdom Metazoa; phylum Arthropoda; class Insecta; order Lepidoptera; family Noctuidae; genus Euplexia; species Euplexia lucipara. Next base: position 1,421,034 of record OV179147.1, on the reverse strand, counting down.
AGTAGAAACTGTTTATTAATTCTGTATGCAGTTATAATAATAGTTTTCAATCTATCAATGTGTACTCATTTATTGTAATGCCTTATATTTTCTCATTGCAGCATAGATGCTCCATCATTAGTACTCCACAAATATTTATACTATACTGTTAAAAAAAAACTCTAATATAAGTACAGAATAAGAAGAATGCAAAGGATATTGTTTTACTGATCTCATGGTATAATTTGCTTTATAATTCGAAACCCAGTGCTTATAAATAATAGGTACAAAATTGTAAAGGTAACTCCACACTTGAGCATTTATTTGTAACAGAACAATGCAGACAACACCATATAAGTTACAATTACACAAAAATGCTATAGTGTGTACTCACCTAAAGAGTATGTCCATACTTATAATCATATTATTTATTTTACTATGTACATGATATTGTGTTGCTTTTACATAAAAAATGCATTTAAAATGCCGCATAAAGTTAATATTTCAATATATTTAAGAATCCTATGAAGGAATTTTATCATTAATTTGAGTATCTTGCATGACCCATAGTAATGTATTCTGCTTTACCTTAAGATTACTTAAGCAAGCATTTTTTAAGTATTATTACATAAGACGCTATATTATAGCAATGATGTTTTATTACCTAAATTTAAACCTAAAGGGGATGGGCTCATAGGTATACAGGACGCTTTTCAAAATGGACCCTCACTGAGATGATGCATTTGCATATCTTAACCAACCCAGGAATCTGACTGCCCTGGGAATTTGACTGGCCTGTTTGTCTAGTAGTAAGTGACCCTGGTTGTGGGTTCGATAGTTTGATTCCCAACCAGGACAAATGTTTGTGTGATAAGCACGATCAGTTCTGTGTCAGGGTGAAATTTATCTATAATTTGTATGTGTTTAGAGATTTACAAGTATGTTTATCAGCTGTTTAGTACCCATAAGGCTGACCCCACATTTGGCGTGCGCGATCCTCGGGCGTGCGAATAGTGCGAGTACCGCGAGCGCGTCGCGCGCGCTGCGTGAGCGTCGGGTGTTCTGCCGTGACGTGCGTGCGGCGTGCTCGCGACGCTCGAGTCGCCTCGAGTGACATAAAGTTGAAAAACGATCAAAGAAATTTGACACTGGGGTAACTTGATGTGCTGGCGACTGTACCACTACGGTATGTACAGACGCCAGCACATCAAGTTACCCCTATGTGTCAAATTTCTTAGATAGTTTTTCAACGTTTTGTCAAGCAGAATAAGGTGCCTATTAAATTGGGAAAATTGGACACATTGGGGTAAACTTGATGTGCTGGCGTCTGTACTCCCCCTACCGGTGTCAATAATAGCATGCGGTCTGCGATTCTGCACTAAACTCCACTTTAGAAACAGCCGTCGCAGGCGCACTGGATTTTGTCTAGATCATGGGGATTTTCACGAAAGTTGCTTGTTACATTTATGTGTGATGAGCATTATCATTTGTTTAGTGTCTGGGTTTTATTATCTATATTATAATACTAGCTGTACCCTGCCACGCTTCGCTGTGGCACATTGTGATTGAATGGTTAAAAAAAAAATAGAAAATGACGTGAGGCACTCGGAGACTGCCGCGGTAAATCTATTGCATAGCATTTTTTGTTAACACCTCCCACGCCCCTCCCCTCACCCCTCCCTCACTTTCCCTTGCCTCCCCCACCCGGCTCCTGCCTCTTCCCCTCCCCTCCCCCTCTCATTTCCTCCTTCTCCACCCCTGTCCTGACCTCCCTCCTCTCCCACTCCCCATACCTCTCCAACTCCCCTACCCATCCCTCCCCCTACTCCCCTCCCCTGCCCCTACCACCCCTCCCACAATCTCCCCCCCCCCCTCTCACAATCTGCCCCTCCCCCTCTCACGATCCCCTCTCCGACTCCCCTCCCCCTATCCCCCTCCCACTCCCCTACCTCTTCCCTCTCCTCGTGATATTTCAAAAACTCATTAAAAGTTCTGCTATGACTATTAAAACGCAAGGGTTGGTGATAAAAAAGTGCAAATTTAGAGTTGTTTGTAGTTTTTGATGCCACATAATAAAAAAAATAAAAATTATCAAAAAAATAAAAAAAAATATTTTGGGGTGAACACCCCTTATCACTTACAGGTTAGAAAAATAGATAGTAGCCGATTCTCAGGCTTACTGAATATGCATAAAAAAATTCATGAGAATCGGTCAAGCCGTTTCGGAGGAGTATGGGAACGAACATTGTGACACGAGAATTTTATATATAAGATGTATGTATTTATAAATATATAAGTATGTTTATCAGCTGTTTAGTACCCATAACACAAGCTCTGCTTAGCTTGGGATTCTATGGCATTGTGTGAAGTTGTGGATTTTTTTTTATTTTATTGTGGAGAATATTTGACCTATTTGATGGCAAATCAATTGTGTAGCCTGTCAGATGTATCATTTTTGCAAGTTGAGGTGTGTTAAACAATTAATGTTGATAGATTCGGGAAGTATGAATAACCAAATAATACCAGCAAATATGATTTTAACTTTTTTTTAATGTATACTTAAATTACGCAGACAGAACGCAGACACCTCCCACAGCTTTGATCTTCCTCTCAGCTGTCTTTGAGAAGAATTTGGCCTTAACTATGACGGGCTGCTTGGGAAGGTTGCCCTTGCCTAGCAACTTGTAGTAACCCTGAAAGACAAGAAAATTAATTGGCATGATTTTTAGTTTCCAAACATGCCTAGACTGTAGTCATTAGACTTGCTGCATCAGCATGAGAATAACAAGGGACATGCTAGTTTTTTTCTAGGAATAAATTTATTATAACATGTGAAAGTTTTATACCTGGGGGCAAATTGCAATGATTTCAGCAAATTGGAATTTGGCAAGACTTACTTAAATGTATAAAAGAAAATAAAACTGTCAAGTTAGAATGGTCTGAAACTTGAATGTTTTAGTTTAGTAGTTCATGCCATAGCATTATGTTGTATAGATGGAACAGTGTACAAATACATTATTATCTATACTAATATTATACAAAGGAAAGATTTGAATGTTTGTTTGTTTGCATTGAAAAGGCTCCGAAACTACTGGACTGATTTGAAAAATTCTTTCACCATTTGGGAAGCTACAACATCCCCTTTTATCCTTGTATTCTCTCTCTCACGAGAATAGGAACTACGCGGGTGAAATCGCGTAACGGCTGTTTGTAATTTAAAAGATGTGCTAAAATTTATTTGACTCTATACTTCACAAAAGCTTAAAATATTGCGAGTTGCTGTCTTAATTATGTAACTTACAGCCTTGACAATGTTGATGACGGGCACCTTGCCGTCAGTGGCTGTGGCGTACTTAAGTCTTGACTGCTCAGACACGAGGGTCCACAGCTTGTCCAGGTTCAACACAGGGTTGAACAGCTTGTTTTTCCTCTCATGGTAATTCCTCATACCAAGCTAGAACAAAAATTATCATAAAAATTAGAGAATGATAGAGACTTCCAACAAGATTTTGCTAAATCTAAACCTCCATACAAATTATTATAATGAAGTGCTATGAATTACCAACAAAGGAATGGGAGGGAAAGAGTGCATTTTTCTTTAGTTTGTATGCATTATACAGTTGACCAATGAGATGCTCATTTAGAAAATAAAGAATTGAAGTATTATTGCAAGAATTGACAAAGTAGTTAAAATATTAGCACAGCAACCACTATTTGGTTTTATTGGATTGAGAGGACTGAGGAGTAGGTACTCGAATTCATTGAAATACTTTCCACTTGACTTTTACATGATATACTTGGAGAGGTGGACTTTCCAAGTATATCATGTAAAAGACTATGGTAACAATGTATCTGGAAAATGTAGTTCCCACTTACTTTGCCAAAGTATCCAGGATGGTACTTATCCATGTTGATTCTGTGGTGGTGCTCACCACCAGCGTTACCGCGACCACCAGGATGCTTACGGTGCTTACCTGGAATGTAACAATATATTGTTTATAATAGAGAAATATCTTGCAGACACTGTTTGTTAAATGGAAAACTATTGGTTTGGACTTATAGAGTCAACAAGTTGTCTTCTTTGATGTGCCTATCTCCTGCTATTGTTTACCAGGTGGTACATACCTGGTGATCAACGATGTACTGTACCTGCTACATCGTGGTCTAACAGATTAACAAAGATATGAGAAAGATAAACAATGGAGTAATCGACAGATGACACACTAATTTAGGTTTCACAAAACCACCACACTGTGCTTGAGCCCGGTCAACATACACAACTTACAGGTTAAGTCTAAAAGGTAACCAAAATGTATTGATTAGTGGAAATAAGTAGAGAAATTAAATATAGAACTTACCGATACGACCGTGGCCATGGCTCACGTGTCCTCGTAACTTCCTGGTCTTCTTCTTGGAGGTGGCCTGCAGCGGAACAACAAACAGGATTTACAAATATGTTTCCACATCAAAATTAGAAATAATATACTGTATGACACTGATATCACTTATAACAAAGAAGGCACGCTTAATTTAACATAACTAGTAAGTGATTTTATGGAAATATCGAGATAAAAATCGTAGAAATACACACGAACCATATTTTCGTCTTCCGTCAAGTTTTGAAAAGAAAAAAAGAGATCGCACAAACTGTCACTGTCACAGTCCGGTCTTGAATCTATGCTGTCTATGGTAGTAAACTTACTAGTGCTGCCGTAAGTTGCCTAAAATAGTTGATTTCTTTCAATTTGATAACAGATTTTCACATAAAAATATTTGATTGTATGTACTAATAAATATTGAGTTATAAATACGACGTCACACAAGAATGGTTAATAAAAGTTTTGTTTGAGCCAGAATTTCGCAGTTTTTACTGTTATGTGTTTATGAGCCGTGCCTCCGTGAGGCTATTAAATAAAAATATTTTAGTGGCGCTTCTGGCCTCTAGTAGTCAGCGATTCAAATCTAACTATTATGTTATTCAAGAAATTTAAACAGGCTACCGTTGTAACTAGAATCAGTAACTTACAACTTAGTAGCCTAAGGTTTTTAGTAAATATATGCAGATTGCAGTCTCTAGCCTTTGAGTCTCTGGTCATCTGGCAGGCAATTGCATAAGACAGTGGCAACACTGATCAGTACGTTTCCAGAAAATGGTGGGATTGTGTATCAAAATCGGGCATGACACGTATTTTACGATTTTTATAAAATAATTTGTGAAAATTTGGCAATGATGTTATGTTTGTAGGAGTTTTACCTCTAGAGAATTGTTAATTTGCGAGAACATGGAGTTCCGCGAGACGTTATTAGCTGCTCAACGAAATCAACAACAAAAGTCATCTGTGAGTTTCAGTACATAATTTGCGAAATAATATGCGCATACTTTTTGATCAGATAAGTCAGTTGATGATAATAAGGGTTGTTTCTATGCAGTAATAATCAGTATCAACACTTATGGGATCTTGTAATAAAGTTGAACATGAAACTGAATTTACTTTTACTTTGTTGTTATTGTCAATATGTACTTATCACTAACTCTGGTGTCATTTCAGGAAAATGCTTATTACAAGGCTCGCTTCGATCCTCCTAAAAAGGAACAGAAGCAAAGAGATAAGTTGTCGGCAAACATTCAAAAGTTTTTGGCTAAGAAAGATGAGGAAGAGAAACAAAAGAGAGTTGAAGCCCAGAAGAAACGTGATGAACTGAGTGCCTTGAGAGATCCTAAAGCTCTGCGGAAAATCCAGAAGACCCTAAAGGTCATCAAGTCAGCCAACAAATCTGTGATTGCAGATGCTATTGACCGGGACAACACAGCAGTCACGCGCGAGGGCCCAGACCAGCCCGATCAAGATGATTATGGTTATGAGTCCCAAGAGGCAGCTGCTATATATGAAAAAATGATGGAAAAGTACAGTAAAATGCCTGATGCACCTAAATTCCCTGTTGGAAGTAAGTGTACATATGTTCTATTTCCAGCAATATGTATGTAGGTCAAGAGATATTAAACCAAGTCACAAAAACTGTGTGGTTTGTATGTTTTAGAAATACATTATGATTTGGTAAAGATTTAATATCCTTTGGGATTTATGACTATGTATGATCTATAAACTACAGTCACTTACTTATAATTTAATCTCTGGTGTCAGGATTTACATTTTTTCTGGTCTACTAGACTAGACTAGCATGGTACTGCCCACTCCACTATAGGGCAGTCCTTTACTTTTCTTTTTAAAAACAAGACCCTACACTAGGCATCTCTCCTTTACTGTGTGTGTACAAACATATTATCATAAACTTACAAACAAACAGCTGGACACAGAATAAGTACCTGTAGACCATAAAGATTTTGTTCCTTTTTGTTATTAATCATGTAGCTTGGTCAAGTTGATGGTATTATCAGACTTCTTTTAATTATAAATTTTATCTCTGGGTTCCCATTTCTTCACTATGTTTTCCTTCTTAATGTCACTAAATTCTGGGTAAAACATTTTTCATAATGATAAATTGTTGTTAGGAAAAGATCAGCTACAGTAAAATTCCAGATAGGTGTAAATTAAATATTTTTATAGTTTGACAGACAATTTTGGTTAAAACTCCTTGGTGCAATAAGATTAACTACCATTTTATTAATTATTAGACAAGTATTTGAAATATCATTATTTTAAGTACTTAAATAGAGGTAAGGTGGTGATAGAGTTATTGAGTTTTTCCATCTAGAATTTCTCAATTGCAGCCTCAAGTCTGGATTTGTGCCCAATTGATGGCAATATGCTCGCCCCCTATCACATGGGACTTTAACATAACTGGCGATAAGTGGGTGTACTTCAGGTACACCTCTGTCTAGCTGGATTACAAATTATTAGATTATCTCAAAAGTGAGCAAACATACCTATAGTTTGTTCGCATTAAGAATGCAGTAAGAATGCAGTGCAACTGCAAGATAAAGGTGTATTCCACAGTGGTGTTAAATTCAAACAAATTATATTTTAAAAGAGAGAAGAAGTAAGTTTAATGAATTTATAAAAATTAATTTGAAAAGATTTGATTAGTTAGGAGGCGGGGCTAGGCCGACGGATAATGATGACTTTACTGCTTTCTTAAGAGAACATATTATAAATATTTAATTTAGACTTGCAAAATATTGTGTAAGAATGGGTTTTTAGCTGTTTGTGTAATCTATCTCACTCTGATACTCAGCTTAATTTTCTAGCCCACCACACACCATGCAAATACTGTGATAAATACCTACTTTGTGATCTCTTTGTTCAAAATATTATTTTGCTACTGACCCAAAATCATAATCTGCACCTTGATAATAAATAATCAACGAAAGTATTGTTGAAAAACTTATAATGGTACCTTACCATCAGGCAAGCTGTTATCACATCTGTGGTATAAAAAAACAGCCTATTAAAATACTAATAATTTTCCACAACTTTTACACAACGCCATCTAGTTCCAAGCTAAGCAGAGCTTGTGTTATGGGTACTAAACAGCTGAAAAACATACATATATACTTTTAAATACATACATAATATTATAGATAAATAACACCCAGGCACAGAACAAATGATTCTGCTCATCACACCAATATTTGTCCCGGGTGGAAATCAAACCCACAACCTCCAGTATAACAGTCAGGGCCACTAACTACTAGACCAACAGGCCAGTCAATTATGGGCCCATTGGTAGGACAAAGGCTTCTTCTTGTACAGAGAAGGCAAAAGCATTTACTACCACAGACAGTGTTAGCTCAAGGCGAGTTAACGATTTCCAATCTACATTAATAAAATAAATTCTGGACACCTAAGATAGAATTAGCAACGCCATGTTAATTAAGCTAACAAAAATTAACCACTAGACCGTTGCAACAAACCATCAATTTTTTTATAACAATTTGCTTTTCTAGATACATCTGTTAAAAAGGATCTAAATGGCACAAGAGAAAGAGTGAAACACGCTCTGAGGCATGAAGATGATCCTGTGCCTCACAAGAGACGGCGAAAAGGTGAAAATGATGGTGAGTAAATTCCTTCATTGTTTATCACATCATCGTCAACCCAGTAACTGGGTTGTAGAGGTCTGACAGGTAGGCGCTCCATGAAATGCACTGCTAATTCAGCTGCATCCGGTTAAACTGGAAGCGGACCCCAACATAGTTGAGAAAAGGCTAGGCAGATAATGTTCATGGCCATTTGTTTATAGAGATGGGTAGTGGGTTAAAACCCAATCCTCCCATTCGAGTTAAAACTGGGTGATTTGGGTTTTAACCAGAAATATTTTCAAGAATCAGAAACATTTTGTTTTCACCCCACCCAGTAAGGAGAATGAAACGGGTGATAACTGGGTTATAACCCAAAACTGGGTTTTAACCCGGGTATTTACCCATCTCTATTTGTTTACATATTTGTAAGCTAAAACCGCCGAATTTCGGCACCTAGGCAACCACTCATTTTCGTCTAAAATCGGTCGCTTTAAGGCCAGGACACATTGATTAACGGCGCGCGGCGTTCGACGGTTTGTTCTTACAAAAGTGAGCAAAATATAGAACGACGTACGCGTCCTTTTGCACAGACGCGACAGAAGCGCTCCGGCGGCGGACTGACAAAAAATGCGATCGTTCTACGGCGGGCACAGACGCTGATCGATGGCATAATGACGTAATGCGTACTAGTTAGTGTAGGTACTCCTTTCAATTGGCAAAGTGCGTGAGGTCGTTGATCAATGTGTCCTAATCCTTAGCTTCCTGGAGTAATTCTGCAATCTTAATTATTTTAGTATAGGGCTTCGATTGCCCATAAGGTGGCTTTTGCCGACTAAGGGGACAAAACATTTTAGGTAATAATGGTTTTCTAGTGGTCGAAATTTGACCTAGCTTACTGCACTTCTTGTGCTACGTGCTACCCCAAATTTCAGTCCAGTGTATTAATATCGTCGCTTTTGTAGAAGTCTTGTACAATTTGACCTTAAAATTATTCATGTTAAGAATTCCACACATCAAGTGCCTAATTCGTATCTACACATAGGCTTTCACGTTGTAATACGCGGTTAAACAATGAACATGAGACGATTGGAAATTCCCACGGGAATGCTCGACATTTTCATTATAAAAATGAGCATATCAGTTAATCCAGAGCTACCTTCATAACAATCTCGTGGAAAACATTCCACAATATAAAAGTAGAAGTGATTAAATACCAAACATTTTTATTTAAGAACGAGAACCGAGCCCCCCAACAAAGTACGAGCCAGAGAAGAAAGAAACAAAGCCTGATAAACCTAAATTTCGGAAGCCGGCGCCACCACCTATGGACTTCAACCAGTTGTTGAAGCTGGCTGAGCAAAAGAAAAGTGAGCCAGTGGAAATAGGTAAAAGGAAGGATTTTGTAGCCGAGATGGAACCGGGAGCTGAGCGGCCGATGACGAAGAAACAAAAGAGGGAATATGAGGAGGAAATGGCGAGACGGCAACGTCGACAGGAAAGGCTAGATGCTGAGAAAGGCGGTGGTAAGAAAGGTAGGCATACATTGGGATCCAATGGTGACGGTAGCTAAGATTTTTTTTTTTTTTGGTCGGAAATTTTGAGACCTCTTGTTAGTTTCTTCCATGAGACGCGGCCCTTTTGAACTTGTTTTACGTTTTCATGAATGTAGGTACTATTTTAAGTGGAGGTCCGAGGTTAACCTCTGTACTTCACAATGTTTATTGGAAGCCATTAGCATGATTTAATCTGAAACGAATTATTGTCTTATTATTATAAACCTCTTCATAAAGTCATTCTAAAAATCTTAAAAATGTTATGTATACTGCAAATCGTCTATAAAATATATATTTGTTTATTTCAGTTCCAAGAGATACAGAGAGACAGAGAGACGTGGAAAGAGAGAGAAAACCAGAATCAAGCACTGGTTTCGGCCGCATACCGAAATTAAACAACTCTAACTCCAGAACCGACAGTCCTTCCAGACCAGACAGACCGTCTGACAGGTCGGACAGACCGTCTGAAAGACCTGAGAGACCTTCAGAAAGACAGGAAAGACCTTCTGATAGACTTGCTGATAGGGAGAGAATTGAGAGGGAGAAAATTGAGAAACTACAAAAAGAACGGGATAGATTAAGACTAGACAAAGATAAGGCTGAACGCGAAAAGGAGAGGAACGACAGAGAGAGACTCGACAAGTTGAAGGCAGAGAGAGAACGCATCGAGAGAGATATAGACAGACTCAACAGGGACAGAGAAAAATTAGAAAAAGCCAAATCTAAACTAGAAAGTAGCAGTAGGTCATCAGACAAGGTAATCAGGAGTGCTGACAAATCCGTAGATAGATCAAAATTAAATAATAAAGAGAGCTTAAAGCAAGATGTTAATAAAAACATAGATTTAAAGAGCCAAAATACATACAGGATAGATAAGAATTCTAATGAAAGGAAATTATCTGTAGCAAGTAAACAATCTAACGGTAAATTGGTGAACGGGCATAGTAGCCAAGGTAAACCCGTCCCAAAACAGAGAGAGCAAATGCAACAAAACGGCTTGAAGGACAAGGCCTTGTTAGCGAAACAGAGGGCATCTGGCGAAGGATCTCAAAAACAAAACGATAAAAGAATGCCAGACAGTAGAGGAGCGCCTTCTAAAAGACCCGATGAGAGGAAAGTTGGTGCAAGTAATGACAAAGCTGGCCCAAGTAAGTCAAAGGTAACAAATGCATTTGATTTTGATAAACACATTAATTGTTTGGGCAAGAATGGTGCGCGGAAACCGGACGGTTCGCGCCAGTTCCCGCCAGGCGACGTCAAGAGAAAAGGACAACAGGAACAGAAGAATAAAAAACGTAAGTTTAATAATTGAACTGTATCATAGAAATATTCTGAAGTGATGAGCTGATAGTTGCTGCTCGAAATCTTAGTAAAAGTCCCCAAGGTAACCATGCTGTCTCCTTTTCAAGTATATAGTGTAGTTGTAGTATATAAAAATCCACTTTGATAGAATAGATAGCGTATTTTATTACAAGACTAGGTTTATCTTCAGATCCAGGTTTAAACCATGCAGCCATTTCTAATTTTTGAAATTAAATTGTGATTATGGTAAAGTTGTCATTACAAAACTAGCTAATTTGGACCTGAATAAGATGACTTGAATAAATTCTAGGTGGATACAAAATTTTTATACCATAAAATATTTTTTAAAACAAAAAACTTACAAATTATAACCATAAGGCTATAAGGGAAAATAACTATATCTCAATCATAATTACTTTCTTGTTACAAGTTAGGTTTTACCCGCGGCGTTTCTCGCATTTAAGGCGGAAATGTTCTTTACCATTTGAATCGGATTTTGTTCACCATAGAAAAAGTAAAGCCCAATGACGAGGCAGATAGCTGATGCTGATGTTAACTTTTAAGAGGTATAACATAATTATCTTCTGGTAAAAATCCCGTCAAACCTGTTTCAGCCATTTCGAAGTTTATTTGTAACAATTTGATTTATTATAGATACCTATCTTACATATTTCGATAGGTTTTGGTTTAAACCATGTCAAAAGAAAAACCTTGAATTGTAATAGCCATAGCTTTTGTTTGTAGTTCAGCCCATAAAGGCAAAGTGGACAAATACTTTACTAAATATTTCTTTATACACATACGCATTGTTTTTTCTCATTACAGTCAGTTTGAGAAATTTTCGTAAGTTCCAACGTTGGCCTATTTTATATAATGACCGATAAGTTATAGATTGATAGGTAACAGATATAACAACATTTACTGGTTTCACACAAGTAAATAACTAGACGAGGTCAATGTTTCATATATCCATTTATTTGAATAATCTGATAAGAAATAATACAACAATATACTCAGAGATTTTTGTCAGATCATATAAGGATAACGCAGATTAGTGTACGAAATGGTCTTTTGAAGAAATCGCACGGTTGGCGCAGCGGCTGAGCGATTAGCTGCTGCCCCGCGAGTCACGGCTTTGATTCTCGGACGGAAAAAATATTTGTATAGGTAATTGTTCAGGAGACATTCAGGAGAAATTCCTAGTTCCCACAACGACTTTTCTTCAAGTTTGTTTCTATATTATCTGTAGGAGCACTAGGAGCTAATTCCTTTTCAATTAATGTGTGCAAGATAGGTCTTGATCAGACAGACGTGTTGCTGGGGAGTTTATTTCGCCACTTCTTCTTCCCAGCAAAAACACTAGGAAGTGGCGAAGGGCGGGCGTTTTGGGGGACTGTCTTATGTAATTTTTGACGTTCAAAAAGTGCTGATCCTCATCCTAATTTGAATAAATGACTTTTTGATTTTGATCTTGTTACTAAAAACGTTTGTTGAAACAGGTCGTGCCCTAGATTCGGAGTCGGAGTATGACTCGGAGCTCGATGACTTTATTGATGACGGCGATGATCAGATGGATTATTCTAAACACATCAAGGAGATATTCGGCTATGACAAGTCCAAGTAAGTGTCGTGTGTACAGACGTACCCCAATGTGTCAAATTTTCCCAATTGAATATGAACCTTATTCTGTTTATCATAAAGTTGAAAAACGATCAAAGAAATTGGACACATTGGGGTAACTCGATGTGCTGGCGTCTGTACATGAAGCTTCTTATACACGAAGCAGTGATATCTTAGCGGTGCGGCCCGGTATAATTATAACAAGCGGCAATAGCACAAAAGGTAAAGGCCTCGGACTTTCGATCAAGAAGTCTTGAGTTCGATCCCCACCCATTGCACTATTGAAGCAAGCACGACGGACTCCAGTGATAAGCATATTATTTAGCTTAGTTGGAGAAATTAAGTAGACTACTAGCGATGTGAATCACCCATATTGCTAGAAAGCTTAAAAATAACTTGTCACTTGATTTAAAAACGGCGAAGAAAAATATCGTGAGAAAACTGGCATGCCGTTTCGTTGTCTAGTGATATATCTCTATATCACTAGACAACACAAGTTACTCACTAACCACACGAAAGGAAAATATAAACTTTTTTTCCAAAAAATACAACTTAATAAAAACACTAACTGGTGTAAAATAACTCTAGATTAGGAAGTCTGTGGCTTTGGTAGCTTTGTCCCATTCATTATTGGCCACCGACTTCCGAATCTAGAGTTATTTTACCTCCTCTTGAAGTCGGTTAAAAAGACGATTGATGTTGACTGGCGTGTTGGTCTTGTAGTTAGTGGCCCTGACTGCTATGCCGAAGGTCGTGGGTTCGATTCCTACACAGGACAAATGTTTGTGTGATCAGCATGATCATTTGTTTTGTGTCTGGGCATAATTTATCTATAATATATATCATGTGAGAGATGTTGGGAGAGTGTGCATCGGAATTGCACGATTTAATTCTACCAAGCCCTTTCCATCATCGGACCACCAGACGTACAGCACTGCGCCACCGGTACATGGTAGATATCCCAACCATACGTACTAAATGCTATGGAAACACATTCATTGTGCGAACAGCTAAAGAGTGGAATTCCCTGCCGGTGTCGGGTGTTTCCTGATAGCTACAACCTAGGGGTCTTCAAGTCTAAGAGTGAACAGGTTGCTTTTAGGCAAGCGTGCTTCATCGTCGACCACATCATCGCTTACCATCAGGTGAGATAGTGGTCAAACGCGTGCATATCAGTAATAATATATATAATATATATAAGTATGTTTATCAGTTTTCTAGTAATCGTAGCAAAAGTTCTGCTTAGTTGCGAGTCTTTCGTGAAAGTTGTAAAATATTATTATACAAGCACTGACGACCTGATGAAGATCTTAAGAAGAAGACATATTTGGGAAACACAGGAGTGATTTAATGTTGTGTTTCTACTCAGTACTAACAGACCCGACAGACGTTGTCCCGAATGTTCGTATCGAACACGATCCCAGCGCCATCTACCAACCCAAAGGGTCTAATTACGAATATAAACTATCTAAGACCTAACAAAAATACAACAAATAAAATAATCATACAAATCGGCACAGTCGTTCGGAAGTTTGCGCGTACATACATTTTTGCGATTCAGAAGAGAATACAATAGAACACTACAAATTATAAACACACACATACATACATACACATACATACAAAGGTTGATACAATGGGCGGCCAGGATTCAGTTTTATTTATATAGATTCAGTACTTAACAGGCTTAAATAAATATTTCAGATATCGGGATATGGACGATGACGATGATCCCATGATGGAGTCCAGCTTCGCGAGGCAGCAGCGTGAGGAGTACATCAGCAAAAAGATCGGTAAGTCCTCAATGTCTTATAGTAAGATTCCTTTGTTCTGTGTCTGGGTGTAATTTATCTGTAAGTAGTATAAGTATGTTTATCAGCAGTTTAGTATCCATAACACAAGCTCTTAGCTTAGCTTGGGACTAAATGGCGTTGTGTGAAAAAAAAGTTGTGGAGTATTGTGGAGTATTACCTTCACTGAGCTGGTTAATGAATTAAAGCTATTTTATATTAATTTTATTCAAAAATTTACAAGGTAAATGGGGTAATAATTGCTTGTGCCAATACAATAAAAAAAAGTGATTGCCACAATAAATATAATTAATATATGCAACTCAAATTTTAAATTGACATCAAATTTAATTGAATTTCACAGAGTGAAAGTTATCCATGAATATAAACAACTTGAAAACAGGATACCTAACTTGCACAAAATGTATGAACCAGCCGATTTTTTTTTTGTGAATTTGCCTGTGAAAGTTCGTCCCATGATTAAAAAATACAACCTGTATACAGGGTGTCTTATTCAAATGGGTCAGTATGGGAAAGTCTGAAACTATAAGACATACGAAGATCTGTTCTGAGGAACTATGTCATCGATTTTAATAAAAAGAGAAACTGCATTCATACATGTTAAAAAACATCTGTACTCCGTTCGGGAATCGAACCCGGTTATTTTGAAAAAAAAAAAACCTACACTTTTTCTATTTAGATATCGATTATAATAATAATAATAATAATAATAAATTGTTTATTTATCCCAATAATGCACACAGACACAATTTAAAAAGAAAATGACAGAAATACAATGTACATAATAATATAGCTTTGAGCATAAACTGTTTGAGTTCACAATAATAGTCTATGTTTACAATAATAATGAACCCTGCCTCTTAAACTAGGAGACCTGTATTTTAAGAGACAGTGATCGGCCAAAATTTGTATTTAATAAAAATGAGCTTTATAATTGTGTAGGTCTTAAGCAGTAAATGTCTGTATGAAACGTGATGTCTAAAATGAATAAAATGCATTGTTTCCACATTCTTTAATTTACTTTAGTAGGTGCTCGAAGTGACCACCGCCTTTTTCAATACTGCCTCTGGACTATTTCTTGTGGGGTTACGTTAAGGATGAAGTGTACAAAACAAGCTATGACACCGTTGTAGACCTAAAAGTAGCCATAGAGACAATTTTAACGCAAATTCACCACATGAAGATACGAAATGCAATTGTAAGATCGTTACCTAAACGTGTTGAATATTGTATTGAAAAAGGCGGTGGACACTTCAAGCACCTACTAAAGTAAATTAAAGTATGAGGAAACAATGCATTTTATTCATTTTAGACATCATGTTTCATACAGACATTTTACTGCTTAAGACCTACACAATCGATATCTAAATAGAAAAAGTGTAGGTTTTTTTTTCAAAATAACCAGGTTCGATTCCCGAACGGAGTACAAATGTTTTTTAAAATGTATGAATGCAGTTTCTCTTTTTATTAAAATCGATGACTTGGTTCCTCAGAACAGATCTTCGTATGTCTTATAGTTTCAGACTTTCCCATACTGACCCATTTGAATGAGACACCCTGTATAGCTATCTGTATGATTTGAATCACTTTCAGTATCGATCGGATCGGATTCCCGATCTCGTAAATTTCTGTTGAATATATAAATTTGAATGTAATAAATTTTATTTATCCTTGATCTTGTCGCTCTTCCTCGGAGGCGTCATCTTCCATAGCTATTCTCGTGTGCGTTTTGCCTATGGCGGGCGGCCTTAATTACATGTGTTGACATGAATTAAAATAAACAATTTAGATGCATTATTTTTTTTAAAAAATACAATGTAGGTAAATGAAATTCCTCTTAATATCATACTGTTTTTCAACCAGGTATTATGGAAGATTTAGAAGACATGAGACTGGAGGCTCTGGAGAAGAAAAAACCTAAAAAAGGGCGACGAATCAGCGACGATTGACCGACGATGAACTAACGACCGGCTCACGAACACTTACATTAGGAGACAATCGCTTGCGAGCCATTAATTACACTACAAGGTATTTAACACTAGGTAGTCATGTCATTACAAGGGATCAATTAGACTCAATTATCACAATTGCCTTGCAACTGATTGTCTCCCAGTAACAATTAGACTTATTTCAGTTAGTTACCTGTACATTATAATAATTTGTGTATTTGTATAAAGTGAATTAGTTTTTTCAATTGTTAAGGATTAGTAGTTTTTCGCTAATGTCCATTGTATGTACATTTTGTCTGCTTTTTTTTTACTGTAACCAGCTCTAGTTATTTGACTTTCACCATAGAGTTACTTGAATTCACAAGACGATATATTTATATCATTATTTACTACATTAATATCGATGTTCGATGGATCTTAGGCAACTTGCGTAATATTTTTTTCAACACACAACATTACAAAACTAGCTCTTGTTGCGCCGCTCTTTAAGTTCACAATGCTGTGTATTTCACACGCGTTTAGTTTCCTTTGCCTGTTTCATTATACCTGTTTCAGCAAAAACTTTTGGTTCAGAAATGGTTATTGATTCGTGTTAATACAACAAACAGGTTTTCTTTTTCTAAGGCGGTTTGTTTGCTTCGATTAAGTACCTACCTCTCCTCAAAAATGCATTTTTCACGAACATTATTTATTTAATTTCTCGCAAGTGTGTCGAAAAACTTAAAAAACGTACTTCTATCATATCTTTTATTGCCTGTCCATTCGAAAAAAGATCAATATTTACATATTACAATTAAATCAGATACATGTGCAATAGGCAAGTTCACCACAATGATTATATTTATTTACAATATTACAGTTATAAGTTTGTTCATATTTGTTCTATATTTACAACCTTAGTTATGTTTACCTATTACTCTCATAAGGGGTCATTATACTCAGCACTATAATACACTGAAACAGTCTTTTTTTTAGTCAGACGGGCCTGCTGGTCTAGTGATTAATGGCTGTGACTACTATGCCGGAGGTCGTGGGTTCGACTCCCACCCAAGACAAATGTTGTGCGAGAGCATGATCATCGGTTCTGTGGTTGGGTACAATTAGTATGGATTTAGAAATATATAGGGTGACTGGTAATTAGTGACCGATACTTAAACACGTGATTGTATTCATGATTTCAATAAACTTTCCCAAAGAAACTTTTTTTTATACAAACTTTTAACACATTAAAATAACAAAAACGCTGTTTGAAAATTCCGCGCGCGCGCCTGTGATCGATCAGCTGATAGTCTGACCTCGGGAAGGGCAAAATCTACTAGTCGTAGCTCATTTTCGGCAAAATTGGACTTATACCCCTTTTCACTAGAGCCACAGATTTATTTATTTTATTGATTTATGTGAAAACAAGTTGTCAAGTCTACTGAAAAGCGGTTTGTCTTTTTTCATAAAGTGATGATCATATTATAATAATGCTAAGTACAGTGACCCCATAAGAGGTTTACAGTTTACAAAAGTAAGTTTGGTTCTGGTACCAAGTTAAGTTCGGCTTGTTGGGTTATTATGACGAATTGATTCAATTAAACATTTATTTAAATAATGTGTCGATGAGTTGCGTTATTTTGTATTTATGAATCACGAACCCAATAATGTAACAATATGTTTAGGTTTATTTTCTTAACATGGATATAAATTAAATACAATATGTCCGTACGCACATCAGGGTTGTCACGTTGCATAAATATATTAGTGGTTTTTTTTTTATGAAATAATAATATTCAGTCTTTTTGCCAACTGGCTGGTATGCCCTTAATGTTTTACTGTATATTTCGTTTTTGTCCACCGGTTTAATTTACTTACCAAATTCGAAATGATGATCTAGGTTTCCTATACGTCAAATAAATTAAACATAAACCGTATCCTGGTTTTTGTTATTGGGGCATCACAGAGAGCCAATGTGCGTGCACATGATTAAAAACATTAAATATTTACAGCGTGTCAAGAAATGTGAGGAGTGTTAGGGAGCCTGTCCTCTGCAGCGAAGCGGGGCTGCGTAGGGATAGTCCACTACAGCGGAGCAAAAATTTTACGCAGTTCTATTGGTTTCTTCGTTTCTCCGCTCTGCAGCCTCGGTTCGGACTTTATGTTTCTGATTGAGTACTTCGAAGTGCGCACTGATCAGTTTTAGCTTAGTAGTGTGACCGGCGCACGCACGTGCCGCTGACTATTCGCATATTTGTGCGTATTGTATAATTATCACTTGCTTTAACCCGTTCGTTTAAATGTAGATCCACGCGAGACAGAATGCTATATCAATTGTGTCTATAATAAGGGTTTAAAACGGTGAAGGAAAACATAGTGAGGCATCCGATAGTTCTCAACGGTATGTAAAGCCAAGTCAGAGGCTAGTCTTTCCCTTCGATGTGGAAATCTCCGCGACGGCTCCTTAGCTTCCCATCGAGTCCCATGATGAAGCACGCAGCGGACGATCGCATTTCAGAGGACATTAAGGTCTTAGAAGATGTTAAAGCGTACACAGAACTACATTATCTCATTGTGTGTAATGCCCGTTTAACACTTAAGCGACACCTTTATATTTCTGTTGCGTGACAACCCTGCCATCGGCCTTAAACAATGTATATTCATAAATCAGCTAGGGTTGTCTCAATAACGTCTGTCTAATGGTAGGTTTGTTAAATAATGAAAATAATAATTTATATTATATTAGTTTAATTACTTTTGAGTTATTTACGTTAGTTCTAAATAGGATTGTTGCTACCTTGAGTAGGTACATTTTGCATATATGTTTCATGTTTGAAACCTGTTGTTTCATACTGTTGTAAGAACGTCTTTGTTTCTGATAGTATTTTAATAAGCTCTACATCTTTTGCATTATATGTGGGTAGTTATAATGAACGTCACATCACATAACCATAGTGTAATCGCACACGAACCATTCACGTCCACTTATTGGCAGTCTGTGGCTAATGGCCGCCAGTGGTGGCCACGTCACTTTCCTCTTTCCTAATATTATTGTTATATTGTTATTTCATTTATTCATTTTTTATTATTATTAAATCAATCTATGCTGTCCCACTGTTGGGCAAAGTTTATGAAACTATCTACTTACGTCTCTTAATCTTCATCAATACGAATTATATTATTTAAGTATAATAAATGTTAAATTATCCGGAATCAGAAAATTAAAGACCTTATTGATGAATAATAACACACTAATTCAATTTATATAAAACAAAAGACATGTAATTATAAAATCAATCTTGCCCCAATTTACTATCGTTTACCTACCGTGTACTATAGTACCGTATGTAATCGAGAAAGACAATTTATAAAAACAATCTAACACACCGTACAAAAAAAAAGCGAGTAACATAGGTATGACTATAGTTGCAAATAAACTGTTTTAAACGAAAATAAAGAAAATGATTTAACTATTTGGCGCAAAGGCACTTGCGCTAGTAAGAAAAATACATATAAGGCTGACCCCACATTTGGCGTGCGCGATCCTCGGCGTGCGAGTATCGCGAGCGCGTCGCGCGCGCGCTGCGTGAGCGTCGGGTGTTACCGCTGTGTGACGTGCGTGCAGCGTGCGCGCGGCGCGCAGATCTGAAGGGGGTTAAACGCCAAGGCGAACGCCGCGCGCACGCCTCACACACGTAACATGGCGGCAACACCCGACGCTCGCGCTACTCGCATGCCCGAGGATCGCGCACGCCAAATGTGGGGTCAGCCTAACTAAAACAGAAATGATGTCGCTTGCGGCTGCGCCAAAGAGGTCCAGTTTAGTAAAACACCCAAACAAATAGTGCCTGACGCTGGTTTTCAAATAACCTAAACTAAAATCTGTAAATTGAAAACCATTGATAATTCACGGATTTCGGATCACAAATTTTCGTCTAAAACGGTTTATTAGCGAGACATATCCGTTCGGTATTTTACACAATGTTCCAAAGTAGTGGATACCCGCGTGCGGTGCGGCTGTGCTTGTGAGAGTTAAAAAATATATTTTATATTGCTTTTCTATATTCATTTAGTCCATAATCTCAATGGTTCATTAACAAGGAGAGCTTCTCGCTACAAAATGCAGTTGAAAGAGAGATAAAAAGTTTATTTAACTAAGTTACATTATGTTTTAGCTTGTCGACCTTAAATAAAACCTCTTTGCGTAAATGAGCCTTGTGTCCGTTTTCACAAACACTAAGCGACACCTAAATTAATGCATTGTTCGATTATCAACTCTCGGCACTGAGCCGAACGATGACAACAGTGCGCAATTTATTTGTCTCCTAGTGTTAGTGGAAACTGGTATTATTATACGATACTATTAAAGCATAATTATTGTAACCTATTTGAATGTAAATCTTGTATACTTTTGTGATATTGAAGAGGAAAAATAACAAAAATATAAATACAGGGTGTCCAAGAACCTGGCGTCCAACTGGATTCCCACGATGCCCCAAGTTCTAACAGTACTCAGAAAAATATTTTAAAAAATCCACCCCATGTACTTACAGAATTATACTGATTTCAAAAAAAAAGGGGAAATGAGCACCCTGTGACATACTTTTGAATGCTGTGACTGCTAATGCTGATAATTTCGATATTTCTTGGAGGTTTTGTAATCTAGGGTATTGCTGTGTCTAAATAGAATGTAAAAATAATGTACTTATTGTACCATTTTAAAATAAAATATTATTTTAACTAAAGGTGATATGGAAAACTATTGAATTTCGCAACTTTGACCGACTGTAGTGTAAAAAAAATGTACCAAAATAGTATGGCAAGTGACGTCAAATTTTGACGCGTTTATTCCTCTTTTTAAAAAGGTATAATACTTACACATTAATTTGAAAAAAAAAATTTTTGATAATATTTTTACTCAACAACCCAATTTTTACGATGTCTTACAGAATTCTTAGAAAGAAAAATTTACGACGAATTGAATCTAACCTCTAAAGAATTACTATTGTATGCTCATAAAAATAACAACAGGCCTCTCAAAAAACAGGTTAGACCGTAAGGGACGGTATGTGCATGCATCTCACCATAGTGATTCGTTATTACAACAGGAGGGAGCAAGACAGAAACTATCTTTGCGATTTGCTGGTTCTTCTTTATGGTACCCCATTATTCAGGTAAGAGTGAGGGAGAAAAAGGTTAGAGGTGCGAGTGAGATAGATAGTGACGCTATCTGGGATCGTGCTATTTAGGATAACAGTACGGTCAGTACGCGTCACTGCCTCCTGCCGTTACTACGCACCTCTCTCTTATTGTTACCATTGATCACGTACTACGATTTAAAGCTTTGTTTATTGGACTCGATTACTCTTTGTGCTCTGGACTTTGAAACGAACTCTTTACGACGACCTTTGCCTGTGTTTGGACAGTTTGTGTTTTGTGTGTGCTACCATGGCGACCTACACTCCGCAAGAATACGCAAATATGCACTACATTTATGGAGAATGTAGAGGTAATGGACGAGCTGCAGCGAGACTTTACAGAGAAAGGTATCCGAGGGCTACGCGATATCCCGACCATCGAGTTTTCATTAATGTGCACAGATCACTATGTGACGGGCGGTTCCCCAATCAAGTAGCTGGTGAAGGACGACCCGTAAATGACTTCATACGCGATGAAGTTTTAGAGGCGGTGTCGGCAAATCCAAGCATCTCTGTGCGAGGAATAGAAGCTGATACGGGGATACCGAAGAGCACAGCACACAGTATTCTCCAAAAAGAAGAATATCATCCGTACCACGTACAGCGAGTGCAAAGTCTTTTACCTCGAGACTATCCGAGCCGAGTCGCGTTTTGTGAAACAATCCTGCAAAAACATCGAGAAGACGAAAACTTTATCGACAAAATTTTGTGGTCAGATGAATCAACATTTAAGAAGGATGGCTACATGAACCTACACAACTTGCACGAGTGGCATGTGGAAAATCCGCACTTGATGCGAGAAGATAGATCCCAGTACCGGTTCAAAGTGAACATGTGGACCGGTATTCTCTGTGGGAATATTATTGGTCCATTTGAGATGCCCGAGAATTTGACTGGCGAATCATATTTAAATTTTCTTCAAAATGATTTGCCAAACTTACTAGAAGAGACCCCACCAGATATGTGGTTCCAACACGACGGCTGTCCAGCACATTTTCGCGTATCCGTTAGAGAGTTTTTGGACGAGCAATACCCGAACAGGTGGATTGGGCGATCAGGAACAATCCCGTGGCCAGCCCGCTCACCTGACTTAAATCCGCTGGATTTTTTTTTCTGGGGAACTATGAAGGAGCTCGTTTATGCGAAGCCCATTAATGACATCGCTGACCTTCGTGAGAAGATAACACAAGCAGTGCAGGTGATACGTCAAAAAAGTTACTCGCGAAACATAAAGCGGTCCTTTTTAAGGAGAGTGAGAGCTTGTATTGCCGCGGGTGGTCAACATTTTGAACATTTATTGTAATAAAATATCTTTAAACTAACATTCTTTGCTTTTATTCTACTGGGAACCCATCTACCTGTGTGTATTTCCTTCTTGCTCACTCTTGGAACCGAAGTAAATAATAGTAGTAACATAACAGTTTCTAAGATAAGAAAGGGTCCGACAGTTACCGTTAGTAGGTAGGCACTTCGTAAAAATTGGGTTGTTGAGTAAAAATATTATCAAATTTTTTTTTTTCAAATTAATGTGTAAGTATTATACCTTTTTAAAAAGAGGAATAAACGCGTCAAAATTTGACGTCACTTGCCATACTATTTTGGTACATTTTTTTTACACTACAGTCGGTCAAAGTTGCGAAATTCAATAGTTTTCCATATCACCTTTAGTTAAAATAATATTTTATTTTAAAATGGTACAATAAGTACATTATTTTTACATTCTATTTAGACACAGCAATACCCTAGATTACAAAACCTCCAAGAAATATCGAAATTATCAGCATTAGCAGTCACAGCATTCAAAAGTATGTCACAGGGTGCTCATTTCCCCTTTTTTTTTTAAATCAGTATAATTCTGTAAGTACATGGGGTGGATTTTTTAAAATATTTTTCTGAGTACTGTTAGAACTTGGGGCATCGTGGGAATCCAGTTGGACGCCAGGTTCTTGGACACCCTGTATATATAAATAAATATTTTGAAAAGAATATTTTACTATTTCACGCCTGTAAAGGCAATCCTGCCTAAACGTCTGTTGAGTTTTTTTTTTTTAGACTTACTATATTATGCTTAGCGGCATTTACTCACAGTAAACTAAAAGTCCGGGATTTCAATAACGTCATCTTACAACGCAGTGTTGCAACACAGACAAGCTGGTGGATTATCCAGTGTAATTCGCTCTAAGTCGCAGTTAAAAGCTACATCTAAGTGCTACCAGCAAGGTCAAATTTATTTTATTCACACCGATGTTTGTTACTCCTTCAAGCTGAAACGGCTGTAGGGATTTGATTGAAATTGTTATGAATGAAGGTAGGTGATACCTTGAAATAACACATAGGCTTTTTATCCCTATAAAAGTGTGGTATTCTCGTCGGGATTTCGAGTTGTTTCATATTGACCTTGTAATTTTGGTTATCACCGCGGAGAGTCACTAGGTATTTTATAATTTCGAACACTTAACAGGACTTAACTATAATATCTGACTAGCAAATCCCCCCCTTGAATGTTGCCGGCTGCAAAATTTACTACAACTAGTCTCGCACGGCTCGTGGCAAGGTAAAAAGTTTTTAGTTTTTTAGCGTAGAGTACTAAAAGTAATCATTGATTTTGGAATCCATCTCGCACAGTATTTTGACTGAAAATGGACGTTGAACCACAGCAAATAGTTGTAGTATAATAGCAATAGTTTTTAATCGGTAATTGTAGATACCGATTTAGGGAAAACCAGAGGATTAAGAACCAGAAGACGAGGTATTAGTATACCTCGTCTTCTGTCGTGTTAAAAAATTATGTCTTAGATAATTTATAGTCTAAGATTTTTGTAAACACATTCAGGGGTTCGCAACCCTTTGATTAAACAAAAATAACAGTTTTGTAATCTGTTGTAATGTTTTCTATTTTTATACAGAGTTATGAGTTATTTCACACATCTAACTCCTGTCGTTTGACGATTCCGAAAATTCTGTAACATGAATAACGACACTGTAAACAGCAAATCTTTTTGGTTTACCAAAAAGATTTGCTGTTTTAAAAATTTTAATTTTTAAATTTTAAAAATTTTGTTAAAAGTTATTTTCCAAACACGTGACCTGACCAAACAAGTTTTTTAAATAAATAAAAAAAAATAAACAAGTAGAACTGGATTACAGAACTTACGAACTTACCATAGACCATAGACTAAAATGACAGCTGACAGACAGATTATTGAAGAGAAGACACTGGCAGATGTCAGTTTCCTTTTATCCACATCAAGGTCGTACGTGGGCTGTTGTTCCGGTTGTTCGTCTTGTTCTCCTATTATTATTCTAATAATAACAATACTTATTACTTAGCGCGACCATAAAATTCATAATCTATCATTAAAAAACTTAGTGACTGAATCCAGTAACCTTTTCATAAGCAGGTAAGCATTTCAAGTAATTTACTTTAGTGGCTTCTGATTTTTGTGTATCGTAGATTCAACACGATTGTGTTTTTATAACTAGTTGACAGAATAATAACGTAACAGCAGCTTTCGCTTACTGATTGATTTCTCAATATTGTAGCTATGAAATCTCTGACAAGTTTGAACGATGTGCCCGAACTCAAGAAAGAGAATGCCCACATTAGGGACGAAGCTGAGTTGTTGCAAAAATTAAATAAGATGATAAAAGATGGTCATAATCAGCTACAGATTGTAACAGATTTCGATCACACACTGACAAGACACACTCTGGACAATGGAAGCACTGTACTCACAAGTTTTGGTAAGCTGATATAATTTATCTATACTTGCTAATATATTCTGAATGAGATCTTTATGATCTGCATCATAATATCGGTAGGTACTTACTCAATTAATTGGGTATTAATCAATTTTAGAGTTTCTATTGGTTAATAAAGAATGCTTGAGACTTCATCAGTTTTTCTGTCTGTCACCACATAATATTTTGACTTTAGAAGCTACTAATGTTATTAATCTGAAACTTGGAATTAGTAAAAAACAATACTTAAACAGTAATGAAGGTAATTAAAATTATATTGTTACTAGCTGCCCCGGCAAACTTCGTTGTGCCTTAGAGTCAATTCATTGCTCTTATTTTTTTTTTATATTAGATATACATATGTTGAATAAGACGACAACAAATAAATCCAAACCAATAATAACTACTACTACTTTTAAATTACAACATGTATATATACCCTAACCTAACTGACCATACCTATCCTATAGCTAACCCAACTATCTAACCTAACTACCTTACTAAAAAATACTAAATTCATAATTTTAATCTCAACTATTGCCTCTATGTTACATACAATAATTTATGCCTATAGTTTTCCCGGTCTACTTTAATTAAAGTCCTAACAGTAAAATAAGTTCTATTTGCAAAGAATTATTAAATTTCGTCTCTGTCATCATTGCTAGTTACGTAAATTGATTTCTGAAATATAAGACTTTTTTATGCTACATAAAACCTCTAAGTTTAGTAACAAAATAAATTTCAGAACGTAGGTGCGTATTATAAATTGACAACCTTACCTTCTTGGGTTTAGCTTAAGACTTGTCAATTTCAAATTGTCACCTGATAATGAACTGGGAAGTTTGACTCCTGTCATGTCATCCAAGATGGCGCTGCGTTTGAAAAATGTTTGAGACAACCGATATTCTTGATATTTATTTTTATGATGTCGAACGGGATAAAAAGTATCCTATGTCCTTCTCCTGGCTCTAAACTACCTCCCTGCCAATTTTCAGCTAAATCGGTTCAGCCGTTCTTGAGTTATAAGTGAAGTAACTAACACAACTTTCTTTTATATATAGTATAGATTTATATGACCACAGAGGCCAAAATAGGATGTAGAAATTTCAATGTGAAGTGCATTATTAGCTTTAGTAAAATTCTGTTTTTTTGTTTTCTTTCATGGCAAAGTTTTTTAGCATAAGTTGAAAAACATATTTTTTCAACATAAGCTAAAAAACTTTGTCATGCCATGCCATAACTTCCTCTTGTAACACTACTGTGTAACTTTGTTAATGTAGAATAAATCAAAGGGAAGTAAATGGTTAAATGGTTGAAGCTTCTATCAATGGTGATAGAAGGTTCCATAGGTTTTTTCTGCGTTACTAACTACTGTATTCCATGTCTTCAATAAAATTGTAGGTATGTTCCGTGAGTGTCCCTCAATACCCCAGCACTACAAAGACGAAGACAATCGGCTGTCAGGCATCTACAAGCCAATTGAGTGTGACCCTGTTATGAGCATAGAGGAAAAAACCCAGCATATGATTGATTGGTATGTGGCTGCACATGCGTTGCTCAAGTAAGTATTTTGTAAATAAAGTAACTCTCCAATTTCTATTTTCATAAACATGTTGGGGTGGGCTTCCAGACATACTGGATGTAAATTAATTCCTATATTATACAGAGGCCACCACATCAAGGTACTCCTATGTGTCAAATTTCTATGATAGTTTTTAACTTTATGACAAACAGATTAAGGTTCATGTTCAATTAGGAAAATTTGACAGTTTGCGGTAGCTTGATGTGCTGGCGTCCGTACATGGAGGTACTGGCTCTCTGACCTCCACAACCTATGTGGTAACACAAACAGTTGGCAGTTGTGGTTGGCGATAGCGTAAGTTTGTTGCCAGGCACTAAGGGTAAAGATAGCAATATGACTCGGCAATGATAATCATTTTAATCCAATAATGACTGATTTTGGTAGATAAAGTTGTCTGCATGTTTGGAATAATTCTGTTTTATTAATTACTAACGGACAGACCCATATAATTCCTGTTTCCATGGGAATACAGGGATAAAAAGTAGATTTTTTCTAATTGGTCCGAATGTTTCAGAGCCTATTCAATGCAAACAAACAAACAATGAAATCTTTCTTCTTTATAATATTATATTAGTATAGATTTTTAAATTGTTTGGTCAACATTGGCTGCTGTGACCAAGTTTATTTTTGCATTATCAGAAAAAGATCTTACTAACAAAATAATAAAATAGTGAAGATACTCAAGTACTGCTTTTTCTGAATCTGATAACTTATACATCAGAATGTATGGGCTATCGGATTAACTGGTATTCAGTTTTTCTTGTTTTTCAAAAATTTATGTGTATGTTTTCAGAGGTGTGAAGTTCCCAAGAAATGAGTTAATGGATTCAGCTCACAAAATGGTGCAGTGCTTCAGGTATAGCAAAAAAATATTAACATTTAATTATTAGAAGCATCCAGTACACCACCTTGAAGGTAGGGTCAAGCTACATTGATCGACGCCCTTTCGCATTTTGTTGATTATAAAGTAGTCTAGTACACTTGTACGCATCATGCTGATCAACCGCTTACGGAGGCCGTCGACAACTGATAGCGTTTTGTGTCAGTCAGTCCGCCGTCGGATACGCCGGATCGTATTCGTCGCGTCGATGTGAAAGGATGAGTCGAACGTCGTCCATCAACGTGTTCTGACCTTAAGTATAAGCACTTAAATAGTATAATTATAATGCACTGTTTTTTTTATAGAAAAGGAGTAGAAGACATGATAGATTGGAGCAAGTCCCAGCAAGTACCAGTGTTGGTGTTCTCAGCAGGTCTTGGGGAGTCTGTCCTGGCTGCTATGAAAGCTGCCAATTTCCTACTTCCACATGTGAAGGTAACATTGCAATAAAGGCCCTCCAAATACCAATCTTAAGTTAGAGCTAGAACACATATTCAGTATCAAAATTTATTGCACACAGGTAGCTATAACACCACACTGTTAAAGAAAAGCGTAATGTGTATGGCGCCAAAGGTATACAATAAGTTACCCAACATTGTTAAAGAACAGCCATTTAGAATATTCAAAAAACGACTTACCGACTTATTGCTACAAAAATGTTACTATTCTATATCAGATTTTTTGAATGATGATTTTTGATGCTTGTATACATATTTTATCTGCACTGATAGGCTATGTGTGTAATGTTTTAAGTATGTACTTGTGTCTATATAAAAATATTTGTATGCCGAAAGGCAGAATGTACAAGGACTCTTGAACTTTGTGAACACCTTATTGTTATACCTACATTCAATACAAATAAAAACTTCTTATTCTTATTCTTATTCTTATTCTTATTCATAACATTTACACTACAATTGGTTTTCAGGTAGTATCAAACTTTCTAGCCATGGATGAAAACGACTACATAGTCGGCATCAAAGGCGAGGTCATTCACACTTACAATAAGAACGAGACGGCAATCAAACACACAGACTACTACGACATGGTGCAGCAGCGATCTAATGTTATTCTGATGGGGGATAACATCGGCGATGCTGGCATGGCCGAAGGCATGGACCACTGTGACGTGGTCGTCAAAGTGGGCTTCCTAGGTAATAACGCGGAAGGTAACCTGAGAAATTACCTCAATAAATTCGACATAGTTCTTGTGAACGAACCGTCAGTCGACGTCGTCAACGCCATACTGCAACTACTGTGATTTTAGTAGCTAAAGAAACTTACATCTGGTTTCTGAAAGATTTTACAACACAAAGGAAGTAAATGCTGTGCTTGACTGACTGAAATAATATCAACTTATGAACCAATCAAGTCTAATACGAGTTTGACAGACAGCTTATCTGTTGATTAGCATTTCAGAAATCAGGTGTCCATAATTTATTGTTAGTGACAATGTTCTTGTTAGAAAATTGTGTGTGCTGTTATGTAGTCTTCCTTAGTAACTTAGCCAGACCCATGTTCCATAGACATTACAATATTTTACATAGACATAATGTTAAAATTATACTGTGCTACCTCTATTGATCTTATAAGCGATTGCTATGTAAATTAAGTGCCTCGGTTTCTATGAAGCAGTGTTTTGTAAGACTTATTCTTTAAAGATAGAATATTCGAGCCTTTTATTGCATTTGTTTTTACAACAATAAAAAAGCCTTTGCTAACTTTGTAATGAATGATAGGATGAAATATTAGGTCAGGGTCTGGCTAAAATGTGACGTAATGATTGTCTTTCTGATAATTAGTCTCGAAAGTTATTTTGAATTAAGCAGCTTCATTGTACACCATGAATTGAGCTTTGTTTGTATCTTTCAAAGGTCATAGACCTCTCTTGTACATACTTAGTATGCTTCATAATCTAACCTCAATGAGTCAAACTCCTTGTAAGAAACATACTCTTTTCCTGACTCTCATTTGACTTTAAGTTCTATTAAGATTTAGTAAATTATATGTTATTAGGTACCAAATAAAAAGAAACTGAGATAGCTGTTGGTATTTGGACCAAGTGTTTTGTTATGTCATACTTGTTAATCTTTTGGTTACCCAAGATGGTCCAGTTTCCTTGAATCTTAAAGTTTTTATTTATTATTGTTGTTTTTGGTATAAATAACTTTTCAACATTCAGCATAATATTATATATTTATCTGGGTAATAAATATCCTTCTAGTATATCATGCAGAATAATCAAGCTTGTATGTTATTTTGTTCTTAAAGACAGCTTCAGATTTTATTTGATTTGTTAAAAATGTTTCCAAAGTTTAATTTACATGGTGCGATAAAAAAATTGACGCTCCTAGTCATTTGTTTGCAACAGTCAAGAAACTTGCATTGTGTAAATGCGGCTTTAGGGTTAGTTTAACATTGAGTTTTTTTGTGTTAAAAAGTTTGCTGAGATTTTGTCTGTTTTGTAATATTTCATAATATTTTGCACAGTGGACTGTTTATTATCTACTGGTCCCTTATGTTATACGTATTTTAGCTTTTATAAGACAAAAACTTGTATACGTAACTATCATACCGGTTTTAACTAGATGTGGCAGTTAAGGCTGACACACATTAGCGGGCCGCATCGCAGCGCAGTATCTACCTTTTTTGTACATTTTGTATAAGCACACGTCATGGAGTCACACAGTCGCACTGCATTTTTAACCGACTTCAAAAAAAGGAGGAGGTTCTATGTTCGTGTGTATGTATTTTTTTATATCGAAATGCGTTGCATTGCGACTGCAATATGCGCTTGCCTTTATGACTGCAAAACATAAGCTAGATGTAAAGATAAAATTGACGCATTTTAAAATGTTTTTTACACTTGCTTTGTAGCAATGTTAATGCACAAAATGAAATGTTGATAAATTCAAAAGACATTGTATGATGAGGAGAAAAATAAAACAATATTTGTAATGAAATTAAATAATTTGTTATTATTATAAAACAACACATCTATATGATGTATTTTCTAGTCATTGCCGTGCTTACTTAAAGAGATTTTTGTTTTGATAATATCACAAAAACTAAATGCACAATATTAGTATTAGTAATAAGTAAGAATCAACATGATTTATAATATAATGGAATAAGCAACGTGATTTATTCTCGTTTTCACTGAGCCACTAAGAGCCACTTTAATAAATGCCTTATGTTAGATTTTCAACTTTCAACTTAGCACCGAAAGTTGAAAATGCAACAGCGCGCTTAGTGTTAGTAAAAAACGGACACAAAATGTGTAAAGTACTTTGAAACCAATACAAAGCGACGACAGCTTTTCTAATTATTTAAAAAAACTTGAAAATAGTTGCAGCGCGTAATTGGTTCCATCGCCAATACACACTGATAAAATGCCTTTAAATACGTTCATGGAAGATTTTTTTTTGTAATACTAAAAAGATTTTAACAAAATCTACATTTCGTTGATAAGACTAGTAAAATTTAAGCTAATTTATAATGGCTTGTTTCACAACCTCCGGATAAGTTCTAGTTAACTTATCTGGCAGATTAATGCAAATTTTGTTTCATGTTTAAGCCTTCCAGTTGTGTCTTTCCGGAACATGTAAAACAGGCCTAATTAATAAAATAAAAAAATCGCCAATAAACAACAATAAGTACTGATAATTTTAAACTGGCAATGTATAAGCACTGTTTATATTAGCGTAACTTTAAAATGAACAAATTACATTATAAACATTCAACTAATAACATACAGAAATTGTACTAAACATTGTTAATAAGATGGCAAGAATGAAAAATCAGAACGGAACTATTCAAAAGTTGGTCAGCATGATAACAAAATGACTGGAAAATACATGTGTTCATCACAATACCCTATTACATAGTTAAATTTAACTGAACAAACTAAAAGCTCTAAAATAAACAACAGTCTTAGAACATACTAGTTATTTACACAAAGATTTGTTTCATATAAAAATATCCTACTGTACACGTAACAATCATCTCATTCATATAGAAATATATTTGTTTCTATGTACAAAACTAGAAACGATAGTAAAAATAGGTAAATCTTTAGGAATCATCTACACGACGTCGGCGCGGCGGGAAACACTTGGCGAACGCGTTCAAGGCACTTGTTGTATCAACGAAAGGGAATTGACAATATCGCGGGGTCAATTAGAAGTAGGTATTGCATCTTCTTGGTTATAAATAAACAAATCAGCCTTTTGCTGTCCCGTGGCAAGGCTAGGTCAATACAGGGGCGGGCTGGCGACTTCAGACTTGTATTAATTTGAAGTCTAGCCGATCTATTCGGTAAAACCTTCCCGCATAATGTTAGGTAAAGTGAAGCATTTGGGTCAGGGCATATTGATCGACGGCCTTTCAAACTTTGCCGATTGAAAAGAATCAATCGGCAAATTGCTGCCTCCGTAAGTGGTGTATCGGTATAATGTACACATTATACCGATACACCGCTCACGGAAGCCGTCGACGAACGATCGCGTTTTGTGTCAGTCCGCCGTCGGAACACGTTAGTCGCGTCGATGCGAAAGGATGCGTACGTCAATCCATAGTTTGTTCTATTTATGTATGCAGAAACCGTTGAATACCGTCGATCAATGTGTCCTGAGTTCCTGACCCTTAGGCGCCGTCCTATTGCCATCGCTCGCGCATAGGAAGTCGCCTTAGTCTGTGAAGACTGTTATCTCTCACTTCGCCTTCACTTCACCTAAGTTATGGAAAGTTTTTTACAGAATTTCCCCTCGTGATGTTTTCTTTCACTAATCTCAGTGATATCAATAATAACCTAAGAAAGTACATATAAAATTGAAAGTCATATTTGTACTTGCCCAGATTTATAACCACTACCGCGAGCATGAGAGGTAAGTCAACTTCTGATCAAATTTTGAATTTAAATTTATACATTTTAAAATATGTTAAAATTAGAACGAACGTCCACGTCTTAAAGTCAAGGACCCAATAACGAAAAATCAAAGACTCCAAGGTCAATCAAATCAATACGGAATTTTTACTCTTTGGATTCTGAAAATTGTACTAATTACAAAGTCATAAGTCTGACATTTGAACGTGAACGCATCAGTTCGCCGCGCGTATTCCCCGCCACGATTAATATGTATGCCCCAATAACGGGTGCAGTCTCAGGCAAGGCGTTTCTCTATAAATAAATATAAATATTCTGAGAAGGAAGTCAACCGTTATCACACACTAGTAACCTACTAAAATACAAGATTTTCATCAACAATCACAATCGCGTCGTACGTTGCCACATAACACGGTACTACATACATACGGTATATAATAGACAGACCTACAAACAATAATTCTCTATTCATTAAACGTCAAAGTCCGTCGCGGTCATAAAATGGGGGAGGGAGATGACATGACAGTCCATCCTGCTCGCACGTTTTAAGACCGCGTTGCGAACTTTGGCGTTTAATATAGTTAATACAGACCACGAACTAACGAGAGCCCACTTGAAACTTCCCATAAGATAGTCAATGCGTTCCCTACAACAGATACTGCATTCCTCAAAAATTCGTGTCATAAGATTTGAATTTGTGTGAGTCACCGTTGCAAAATGACTCATGTCTTTGGCGATCACTCAACACAGTAACTACTAGTATTCTGTACTACAACAAGAGATCTAATAAAAAATGTGGGAATGCGACAGCGCATATTGTTCGCTCTCTTCTACTTATTGGTTTTAATAGTTAGACATAGTAAAGCGTAGATTGATCTATAATTAATTTTATTGTACAACTCACTAAATTAAACGTAAACACACGTGGTAGGCGTGGTCATAGAGTGTAGGAGCGAGATGACACGAGGCTTAGGAATCCAGTACTAATATTATTATTATTAATATTTGAAAAGTCTTGTTAACCCCCTCCAACTAAGCTAAATATGCTTGTATCTAGAGTGGGTTCACGTCAATAGTGCAAAGGGTGAATTGTATCAATATTATTCAATAAACTGTCCTACTCGTTTTATGACCACGACAGCCATGTGTCTTGGCGTTTACTGTTTATAGTGTTTTTATCAGCGCGCACAAGTTCTCAGTCTGAATACAACACCCAAACATTAATTTCTTAAATATCAATATTATCATTGGTGCCGTTCCCTTGTTCTGAAACTAAACTAAAATTAGAAAATTGGCATCTCTTACTGACCTACAGCTTTAGAAAAGGACAGAAACGGCCAGTGACAGATAAACACTAAGTAAGAGACGTCAAATAACTTTTTTTCCTGGAATTTCGCCATGTTTTTGGTCGTTGCGTTTGAAATGTCAACTAAAGTTAGTATAAAAACTTTTGCTTAAATTGACTACTCTTGCATATGTCTGTCCTATTTTTATTCTATAAGAGAGAAAAAGATGAAAATAGCCTAAATCTATTTTAGTTTGACAAGAAGAGAATTAACACCATTGAACACAAATACTGTTAGAATGATAAGTAGCGACACAACGTGGTTGTCTTAACACCAAGTGATTACAGACGTAGCATCTCACGAGCACTTATCTAGCGAAGTTTACGTCATTGGAATAAGGCTCAAATTTCAATGACAAAAGCGCTCGTGAAATGCAGTAACTAGGTTCCTATTCAAGTGTAGTTACAAAGTTTATTAGCGTTGATATCTCTCGATGTTATCTGCCGTAGATTTAAAATAGACTGGAATCGTTGAAACATAGTATACACATTTACCTAATAGAATCTACTTCACGTTTGCTTTGCTTGAATGGATATTGAAATAAATACTAGTATTCTTACCAAACGCATCTTGTCAGTTCTAAATCCATGGTCAAGATACATCGCCATGCAAAACACTGATAAAAGATTAACACTCCATTACACGCACTTCTAGCAATTACAATAAGATGTTATTAAAATATTTCGTTATTGTGGTAGAAATTTACTTTAACTGACATAGAAATTATATGGTATAAATATATAATTGTTTTTTTTACTCACATACATACATACATAAACTCACGCCTTTTTCCCATGGGGGTAGGCAGAAACTACAGAGCGCCATATTCTTACATGCTTCTTTTGCTTCGTTTAAATTCATACATGATACGCACAAAAAAATACAGACAAATTTCTAAATATTAAAAACGTAAAGAATTTCAACATAAAATAGAAATTTTCAATTATTATCGAAATTAAGTGACTTATCAAGCTTCGTTATCAGCTGATAATTAATTTAGACTTAGCTAAAATATTGAATAGAAAAAATAGCCTCGTAGGTGTAATGGAGTGGTAACAAATGATGTACTTGGTGGTGTTGACTGTACCATATTCAATGATATTGTTCAACTATATGTTCTCAGCTGCTAAGACGAAGAAAATTGTATCATAGATTGCATGCACTGTATAGTTGGTTTAATACATTGTATGTGGTATGGCCAGCAACACGGAGCGTGTCGTCTATAACATTGGCAGATCTATGAGAATACCGCGTGATGCGGCCATAAGTACTATGTACTATAAATACTACACATATAATAATGTTATACATATAATTATGGTAACTAACAACATCGGAAGTAATTTCGATGATATGGTAGGTTATACTTTATCTTTTTTGAACACTTGCGATGAAATATTTACAAAGAAACAAGAATAGTGTATTTAAAAAGAATTCAGATTCAAGTTGTGTAGTATAATATAATTATTTTCTTGTCTCACTGAATTTTCTCAATTTTCAATACTGTGAGCCAAGATAAATGCTAGCTAAGTCTGGCCGGGCGCTTCGGCGGTCTCGGATACGTCTCGCGACCGTGCCCGATACGTCTCTCGACCGTGCCGGATACGTCTCTCGACCGTGCCGGATACGTCTCTCGACCGTGCCGAATGCGTCTCTCGGCCGTGCCGGCTGCGTCTCGTGGACGCGTTGGTCCCGCTTTGCAGTATAAAAGCACAATATAATCTACATGTATTACAATAGGTCTATCGACAGATCACAGCCTAGGTTCAGTGTAACGAGTGGAGGTAATGCGGCGCGGGCGGCGATGACGTCATCTCTCACGTGATGGCCGCCACGTCCGGCTGCGGCTTCTGCAGACCATCCTCGTCCCGCGCTCTGCGAAGTAACAAGCGTTGTTAGTCAGGGATGGAGTGAGCAGTCGCCGGTACCGGTAGGTGCACAAGTTACCGGTAGAGCGTTTCGTGCGGCGGCGCGGAGCGGTAGTGCGCGGCCCAGCGTGCCCGGGTGCACTGAGTTGCGGATGCCGTGCCATCCTGGGCACATATAACTTACCGGTAGAGCGTTTCGTGCGGCGGCGCGGAGCGGTAGTGCGCGGCCCAGCGTGCCCGGGTGCACTGAGTTGCGGATGCCGTGCCATCCTGGGCACATATAACTTACCGGTAGAGCGTTTCGTGCGGCGGCGCGGAGCGGTAGTGCGCGGCCCAGCGTGCCCGGGTGCACTGAGTTGCGGATGCCGTGCCATCCTGGGCACATATAACTTACCGGTAGAGCGTGGCGTGCGGCGGCGCGGAGCGGTAGTGCGCGGCCCAGCGTGCCCGGGTGCACTGAGTTGCGGATGCCGTGCCATCCTGGGCACATATAACTTACCGGTAGAGCGTGGCGTGCGGCGGCGCGGAGCGGTAGTGCGCGGCCCAGCGTGCCCGGGTGCACTGAGTTGCGGATGCCGTGCCATCCTGGGCACATATAACTTACCGGTAGAGCGTGGCGTGCGGCGGCGCGGAGCGGTAGTGCGCGGCCCAGCGTGCCCGGGTGCACTGAGTTGCGGATGCCGTGCCATCCTGGGCACATATAACTTACCGGTAGAGCGTGGCGTGCGGCGGCGCGGAGCGGTAGTGCGCGGCCCAGCGTGCCCGGGTGCACTGAGTTGCGGATGCCGTGCCATCCTGGGCACATATAACTTACCGGTAGAGCGTGGCGTGCGGCGGCGCGGAGCGGTAGTGCGCGGCCCAGCGTGCCCGGGTGCACTGAGTTGCGGATGCCGTGCCATCCTGGGCACATATAACTTACCGGTAGAGCGTGGCGTGCGGCGGCGCGGAGCGGTAGTGCGCGGCCCAGCGTGCCCGGGTGCACTGAGTGGCGGATGCCGTGCCATCCTGGGCACATATAACTTACCGGTAGAGCGTGGCGTGCGGCGGCGCGGAGCGGTAGTGCGCGGCCCAGCGTGCCCGGGTGCACTGAGTTGCGGATGCCGTGCCATCCTGGGCACATATAACTTACCGGTAGAGCGTGGCGTGCGGCGGCGCGGAGCGGTAGTGCGCGGCCCAGCGTGCCCGGGTGCACTGAGTTGCGGATGCCGTGCCATCCTGGGCACATATAACTTACCGGTAGAGCGTGGCGTGCGGCGGCGCGGAGCGGTAGTGCGCGGCCCAGCGTGCCCGGGTGCACTGAGTTGCGGATGCCGTGCCATCCTGGGCACATATAACTTACCGGTAGAGCGTGGCGTGCGGCGGCGCGGAGCGGTAGTGCGCGGCCCAGCGTGCCCGGGTGCACTGAGTTGCGGATGCCGTGCCATCCTGGGCACATATAACTTACCGGTAGAGCGTGGCGTGCGGCGGCGCGGAGCGGTAGTGCGCGGCCCAGCGTGCCCGGGTGCACTGAGTTGCGGATGCCGTGCCATCCTGGGCACATATAACTTACCGGTAGAGCGTGGCGTGCGGCGGCGCGGAGCGGTAGTGCGCGGCCCAGCGTGCCCGGGTGCACTGAGTTGCGGATGCCGTGCCATCCTGGGCACATATAACTTACCGGTAGAGCGTGGCGTGCGGCGGCGCGGAGCGGTAGTGCGCGGCCCAGCGTGCCCGGGTGCACTGAGTTGCGGATGCCGTGCCATCCTGGGCACATATAACTTACCGGTAGAGCGTGGCGTGCGGCGGCGCGGAGCGGTAGTGCGCGGCCCAGCGTGCCCGGGTGCACTGAGTTGCGGATGCCGTGCCATCCTGGGCACATATAACTTACCGGTAGAGCGTGGCGTGCGGCGGCGCGGAGCGGTAGTGCGCGGCCCAGCGTGCCCGGGTGCACTGAGTTGCGGATGCCGTGCCATCCTGGGCACATATAACTTACCGGTAGAGCGTGGCGTGCGGCGGCGCGGAGCGGTAGTGCGCGGCCCAGCGTGCCCGGGTGCACTGAGTTGCGGATGCCGTGCCATCCTGGGCACATATAACTTACCGGTAGAGCGTGGCGTGCGGCGGCGCGGAGCGGTAGTGCGCGGCCCAGCGTGCCCGGGTGCACTGAGTTGCGGATGCCGTGCCATCCTGGGCACATATAACTTACCGGTAGAGCGTGGCGTGCGGCGGCGCGGAGCGGTAGTGCGCGGCCCAGCGTGCCCGGGTGCACTGAGTTGCGGATGCCGTGCCATCCTGGGCACATATAACTTACCGGTAGAGCGTGGCGTGCGGCGGCGCGGAGCGGTAGTGCGCGGCCCAGCGTGCCCGGGTGCACTGAGTTGCGGATGCCGTGCCATCCTGGGCACATATAACTTACCGGTAGAGCGTGGCGTGCGGCGGCGCGGAGCGGTAGTGCGCGGCCCAGCGTGCCCGGGTGCACTGAGTTGCGGATGCCGTGCCATCCTGGGCACATATAACTTACCGGTAGAGCGTGGCGTGCGGCGGCGCGGAGCGGTAGTGCGCGGCCCAGCGTGCCCGGGTGCACTGAGTTGCGGATGCCGTGCCATCCTGGGCACATATAACTTACCGGTAGAGCGTGGCGTGCGGCGGCGCGGAGCGGTAGTGCGCGGCCCAGCGTGCCCGGGTGCACTGAGTTGCGGATGCCGTGCCATCCTGGGCACATATAACTTACCGGTAGAGCGTGGCGTGCGGCGGCGCGGAGCGGTAGTGCGCGGCCCAGCGTGCCCGGGTGCACTGAGTTGCGGATGCCGTGCCATCCTGGGCACATATAACTTACCGGTAGAGCGTGGCGTGCGGCGGCGCGGAGCGGTAGTGCGCGGCCCAGCGTGCCCGGGTGCACTGAGTTGCGGATGCCGTGCCATCCTGGGCACATATAACTTACCGGTAGAGCGTGGCGTGCGGCGGCGCGGAGCGGTAGTGCGCGGCCCAGCGTGCCCGGGTGCACTGAGTTGCGGATGCCGTGCCATCCTGGGCACATATAACTTACCGGTAGAGCGTGGCGTGCGGCGGCGCGGAGCGGTAGTGCGCGGCCCAGCGTGCCCGGGTGCACTGAGTTGCGGATGCCGTGCCATCCTGGGCACATATAACTTACCGGTAGAGCGTGGCGTGCGGCGGCGCGGAGCGGTAGTGCGCGGCCCAGCGTGCCCGGGTGCACTGAGTTGCGGATGCCGTGCCATCCTGGGCACATATAACTTACCGGTAGAGCGTGGCGTGCGGCGGCGCGGAGCGGTAGTGCGCGGCCCAGCGTGCCCGGGTGCACTGAGTTGCGGATGCCGTGCCATCCTGGGCACATATAACTTACCGGTAGAGCGTGGCGTGCGGCGGCGCGGAGCGGTAGTGCGCGGCCCAGCGTGCCCGGGTGCACTGAGTTGCGGATGCCGTGCCATCCTGGGCACATATAACTTACCGGTAGAGCGTGGCGTGCGGCGGCGCGGAGCGGTAGTGCGCGGCCCAGCGTGCCCGGGTGCACTGAGTTGCGGATGCCGTGCCATCCTGGGCACATATAACTTACCGGTAGAGCGTGGCGTGCGGCGGCGCGGAGCGGTAGTGCGCGGCCCAGCGTGCCCGGGTGCACTGAGTTGCGGATGCCGTGCCATCCTGGGCACATATAACTTACCGGTAGAGCGTGGCGTGCGGCGGCGCGGAGCGGTAGTGCGCGGCCCAGCGTGCCCGGGTGCACTGAGTTGCGGATGCCGTGCCATCCTGGGCACATATAACTTACCGGTAGAGCGTGGCGTGCGGCGGCGCGGAGCGGTAGTGCGCGGCGTAGGCGCGGTGGCGGCGCCGCGCGGCCACGGCGCGGCCCAGCGTGCCCGGGTGCACCGAGTTGCGGATGCCGTGGTACGCCATTCTGAAGACATATAACTTACCGGTAGAATCAAACTTATAAAAAATTAAAAACTTATTTTTGTACAAACGGCACATTCAAAGTTGGAACGACTTTCAGTCTTACCACTTTCACTGTCCACAAAGTAGACACAATAGTTAAACAATAAACACGAGTCATATGTGGCTCATGGGACAGGGAAGTGGTTAAAACAATGTTGGCAAAGATACCTCTCAAGTTAAAAAAAATATATACTGACCTGGGCATCAACGCAGCCACAGTGGTGACAATCAGCACCAGCCAGTAGACCGGCTCCTTGATGGTGTTCAGCATCACGTTGTACGTGGAGGGCAGTCGTAGGAACGTGGGCGCGATAGACTGGTACATCACCGTCAGGATGAAGAAGGACACCAGGGACCCAGATAGCGCCAGCAGGTGGATCACCGTCTGAAGATCATGAGTATTGTCGTTAATTTATACTTTTATTAAATTGTACATGGGTGAAATGGCTGTGTGTGTGATAACCAGGGATTGGAATAGATACCGACTATATTTACCTAAAATTCGGGAGAGTTAAGTGACACAGAGTGGATAATACGTCGTCCGAAATTCCAAAACAACAGCCGCGACGTTTTAATCACGAAATTCTAGATAAAAAATTATTGTTTTTAAATATTTTTTTGGAACAATCATTTGATTGTATTTGTGCAACACAGTCCAATAAAGATTGTGATTCCTAAATCACGGATTAAAATGTTAAGACTATTATTTCGGGGTTTCAGAGAAGGTAATGTCTTTTCTACACAACTTGTTACCTTGAATTTTAAGTGAACATACTATAGCTATTTCGATCCCTGGAGATAACTATTTTTGCGACTGCAAAACCATTATTAGCGCACACTTTTTGCAAATTTCTTACTAACTTTCACTCGTGGTATTTTCTATAAAGTCGTACAGTCAACCACTCATCTATAGTTTGTACAACGAAAATCGCCCTTATTGTTACGACATAAAGGGACTGAGAAACAAGTACCACAGACGTGTGGTTGACTGTACAAACACACTAAAACAGCTACTATATAACTCTTTATTGCATGCATACATAGACACTCGGTAGTGTTGACTTACGAATTTGTAATTAAAAAGCTGCATGTAAACAATTGAAGGATAAGTAACATAATACATATAACATAACGTTACGCCTGTAATCCCCGGAGGGCTAGGCAGAGGTGCATTTAGTAGCACACCCACATTTCGCGAGTTATGTTTGAGTCCCATGTAATAGGGAGCGATCCTATTGCCATCAATCGGGCACATATTCAGATTCCGGGCTGTACTGAGAAATTCTAGATGTAGAAACTCAATAATACTTTGCCCGACCTGGGGATCGAATCCGGGACCTCATGCTCAGCAGTAGTGCTAGCGACCACTGGACCAACGAGGCAGTTAAAGATAAGTACTCACCCAGCTGCGGGTCTCGATGGCGACGTAGAGCAGCATGACGACGAGGCAGCAGGTCATGCAGCAGGCGCCGAAGGCCCAGATGTCGACGGCGGAGTCCCAGTAGGCCAGCGTGGCCGTGAAGAACAGCACGACGCTGATGTACAGGCTCTCGGCCAGCACCGCCCAGAACGAGTGCGCGCGGTACGCCAGCCCGCGCCGCGCCGCGCCGTACAGCCCCGGCCGCTCCAGCAGCAGCGCGCCCGGCGCCACGCGGTCGTACGCGCCTGCGCGCACGAGGTTATTACGTTCCGAACGGTACTCAAGTATGGAGAAGAATGTGCGAGAAACTCCATACTGAAGTACTTTTTTAAAATATAGATTTTATCGGCTGTATTTACCGAAATGTGGAAAATTACCAGGGTCATACCGGTACCGAAAGGCGGTGCAAGGACTAAGGTTGAAGAGTATAAACCTGTTGCTGTGCTATCAACAACGGCAAAAATACTAGAATCTGCTAATCATAGTAACATTTATCAGCAGGTTAGCTCGCAACTAACAGACGCACGGCATGAATTTCGGCCGATTAGGAATACGACGAGTAATTTGCTCAGCTACGTAGCGTAGCTTTTGACTTAGTGCATAATGACGTGTTTTTTAAAAAAATATCGGGGGTCTGTTTCACCCCGCATTTACTTAAGTTTTTTGCTAGTTATATGAGAAACAAGCAACAGTGTGTCGACTATACAGGATACCAGCAGTAAGTAAGTAGTAGTAGTAGTAGTACCGGTACAGAAAGTACCAGTGGTAAGCCAGGGAAGTAATCTAGGGCCCCTAGAATTTCTGTTAATGATTAACGACCTACCAAATGTTCTGCGGGAGGAATAAGGAATATCAATGACTGGGCAAGACTGCACAGAGATATAGACAGAGTTGTCACTTGGAGCAAGAGTATTCTTCTGCAGTTTAATACATCTAAGTGTGTGACTATCAGCTTCTCGCGCGCACACGCATTAATTATATGGTTGACGGGGTGTCGATAGAAAGTGTCATAGCAGTAAAGGACTTGGGAGTTCGTTTCACCACTAATGTTTCGTGATCACATAGTTAAGGTATGAAAAAAAAAACAAATAGAAACCTAGAATTGCGCTTAGAATGGTTAAAGGTTTAACAAATATTAAAGCAATAACCACATTGTACAATGCTTTAGTGAGAAGCCAACTAGAATGTAACGCAGTTATCTGGGCTCCACATGACAATAAGTATAGTCCCATGTTGGAGCGCGTTATAAACAAGTTTATCAGGTACAAATAATGAGGGATTACGGGGTATATCCTTTAATGTATCCAACCCTATTTGTCTTAGGTATGGTTGGATGTAATGAACTGAGGGTCAGGAGGCAACTCACACTCGTAACTTATATCTGTAAGATAATTAGGGGGAAGATACACAATGCAGACATATTGCGAAGGGTGGAGCTTGTTGTGCCGGACGGGTATGTGGGGCGTCGTCGACAGCCGCAGCTGCAGGCGGTCGATATATTCTGCTGTACTTTGAGTACATTCCCTAGAATAGCTACGGGTAGAATTCGCTACGGTATAAACAGTGGCACTATTTAATTTAAAATAAGAGTTATGTTGAGAAAACTACAATATCGCATTGGGTCTAGCCTGTAAGGATATTTGTATGTATATTTAAGATGCGATGAATCGGCATAATGCATACAAATGTTTTTCTTTGTAATTGAAAAAAATATGAAAGGCGGAATGTGCACGGTGTGTGAATGCACACGGTTAGGATAAGGACACACCGAGAGTAAAACAGAGCAGAACATTTTTAGAGACCATTGAAAAACTCAAACTTAAATTCTTTATTGCATTCATGTGTACATTTTGTTTTTACATTACTTTCAGACATAATACAATGCAAAATGACTTACACGTCTAAACTAGACCCAACCATGCTCGAGCTAGAAAAATACGTGCTCGAGTTTGCATTTTGGATTGTAAGGTAAAGAATATGTGTCCTAAAGTCATTTTTTCAGAGGTCTCAAGAGATGCACTGCTCTTGGTGTACGCTGAACCTAATGTATCACTTGATATCTTACTTAAGTATAACAAATCCTCAATAATAACAATCAGAATAATCTTGTAAATTTCCTTATTTTTAATTTTGATAGAACAATACAAGGCGTTTAGTAATATGACTGTGATAGTTTAACACTAGGTACTTCATTTGTAAATATAATTGTGTGTGGACCAAATCGGCCCACTTCAAAAGGTAACCATAAATTATACGACTCAGATTTTCTTTTTATCTCAGTAATAAAATTTTAATAAGATTGAATTTTTCACTGACTCTCTATAAACTCTCAACAGGTAAAATACTCAAAAACATAAAATAACCTATCGGATTTTCTACATAATATCACGCCTGTCATCCCGGAAGGGTTAGGCACAGGTGTACCTACCTATGTACACCCACTTTTCGCCAAGCATGTCGGATTTTTGGAGTATTCCCGTTCGTCCCACCGATTTCGTCCCCGGAGTGGGACGAACAGGAATTCATTATTTTTTTTCCCGATCGT
This sequence comes from Euplexia lucipara, assembly GCA_921972225.1. NCBI lineage: Eukaryota > Metazoa > Arthropoda > Insecta > Lepidoptera > Noctuidae > Euplexia > Euplexia lucipara. Next base: position 1,377,474 of record OV179147.1, on the reverse strand, counting down.
CCCACTAATTTTGTTAATGGGGCGAACGGGAATAATTCATTAATTATTTTTTTAGTCGTCTAGGTCCCACCAAATAATTTCAGACTGGTTGTTAAAATGGTTAAAAAAACTATGAAAAAATACTTTAAATTTCGCGATGAATTTCGAGGTAGTTTCGTAGTTGGTCACAGTTCTAACCTAACCTAATAGATCCCTTCCACATCGTTTTTACGACCAACGAACGAAATGAACGGTCAAAACGAATATAAATGAGAATATAGTGGGACGAATGGCAATAATATTCCCATTCGTCCCTCTAAAATCCTGAATGGGACGATCGGGAACAAACTTAATATTATTTTTGTAAATTCCTGTTCGTCCCACTACGGGGACGAAGTCGGTGGGACGAACGGGAATACTCCGGATTTTTTGACTTGTAAAATGCTCTACATATAACTTACCGATGACGATGGGCGGTAGCGCGGTGAACATGAGGTTGTAGGTCATGAGGTGCACTTGGTCAATCATCACCATGGACGAGAAGCCGCAGTACATCTGGTACCAGAACACCAGGAACACAAACGTCTGGACACAAACAGATAAACAAATTTAAATATCTATTAGAGAAATAAATAACTTTTCCTCTTGTAACATACAATAAATGAATCTCATATTTTTCTGTTGTGAAACATTTTACTATAGGTTATAGCTACCTGAAACATTTTTTTTGTTAAGTAGCGTAATAAACAAGTTTGTCTCTATGTTCAGTTTTAAAATCAAAAATTATGTATTCACAGTATGCTGAGGATCAGCCCTCTTTGAAAGTCAACAATTATATGAGACAGACCTTCACCACTTTAAAGAGTTTTTGTTAGAATAAAGAAGTGGCGGAATTGATTGACTATTTAACTCAGCTTTCCCTTGGCTAGTAAAAAAATTGAAAACAAAAAATGACAGTACGACGTGGTACAACCTAACGCAAAATGGGTTGACACTATCTCAGACCACCACAAGCGCTGATTGGTCAAATCAAATAGCGCGCGCTTCCCCGGTTTCCTGTTACACATTTCCGTCCCATTTCACGAAATCGCTCATACAATAACTATCCAAAAATCGAAAAGAGATAATAAAAGTATTTAAAACTTACGGCATTTTTAAGAAAGAAGTAGAGTATCATCCTGGCGAGCCTGTCGTAGCACCAGTGGCCGTGCACCAGCAGCAGTCTCTCGATGTACTTGAAGCGCGACACCGCGAAGTCGGCCGCCATCACCGCCTGCATGCCTTCCTGTCCTGATATACCTGGGAAACGCAACTATACGTTTACTTCAACACACATGCCATACACGCTCGTGGTTAATGTTTGTTAAGTAAGTAAGTGTGATTAATTGAACATCCATACCATCGATCACTAATAAACCCAAATGTTCTTTTTTTTGGTATTGTTCGTCAGGACGTAGAGCTCCTCAAGTTCCGAGTTGAGCTCACGATTACTGACAAATGCTTGCACTGACTGATCTGGTCCCCTCATATCTGTGTGATTCTTTCCTCAAAAGACCATCTCAGACACTAATCTGCATAGATCTTACATGATTTGACCAAGATAATGTCTGGACTTTAAAAGAGACTATGATCTCTGAGTTTCTTTCGATGTTTCTTCTCAGAGTAGTCAGATAGTGAAACTCCGATCTCATCTACTAGTTAAACAACGACGTGTAAAAGTGTTTGTAAAAACCTTTTTACAGAAATAAATATGATTTTATCATCAACAATACGTTTTGTTCAACGCACATGCCATACGCTGGTGGTTAATATACACGGTTTTTTAACTCAGAACTAGTAAAACAAAAAATGTTGCTTAAGATGTTTGCTATCCAGTCCGTGTTCTTGGTGTTTTACAACTACCGGTGCAGACACACAAAAAACATTAAATAATAAACCTTATTAATAGTGCCTTATTAATTGTTAGCAACCGACACCTCGCCAGTGTACTCAAAAACGTCTGAAACCATTTTTGTACAACGCTGATCTTTATGACACACTACATAAGATTGATTATTCATTGTCTTTAAAAAATCTTACCCTCGACAGTTTTTTCTTCTTCTATAGTATCATGTGATACTATCACTTTACCTAATTCATTCAAGGTTACCGAATCATTGACACATATAATTGTGTCAATGATTCGGTCTTATTAATTTTATTGCGGCGAATAACGAGGACGCTCATTGAAAATTATTGAGTTAAATCATTGACTTGATATGTTGAATAGAGAAGTGCACGTCATCGCAGATTTGTAAGACATCAACACTAAAACGAAGCACGTAAACCACTTTGATTGAGATATTAAGTCGAGTGAGTGAACAATGTATACCGTAGTAGGAATAAAAATTAAACTTTTGCAATATTAATGGTTTCATTGAGGAAAATCTTCGACATGCACCTTTAGGCCTTTTACGTACGCTTGCATTTTGCATGTCAAAAATTAAAACTCATTAATTCAAATTAGCACTTTTGAATTTTTATAAGTAAGAATGGGAACGACTCCTTAGATTCCTAAGCCCAAGTGTTTACTGAATCAAACAAGCCATTAACCATTCATCACATTTCAATCCTTCCATTTCAAAATGATTTTTAATAGCAATTAAAAATCACATGGCTAGCAGTCTGTCTTCAAAACAGTCGACTAGTCACCACAAGCAGCACCCTTTAACGAACATACCGCAAAGATCAGATTGACATTTGAATTTTCATACTTATTCCGAACTCAATCTATTTGTACCATACGTTTATATATCTTGAATTGAAACAACAATTTGGATTTGGTATTGTGAATGTGACAACCCTACGGTGTTATGAACGTATAACAGAAGCAACACAACTCACCGACTCCGACGTCCGCGGTCTGTATCATGGACACGTCGTTGGCGCCGTCACCGATAGCCAGCGTCGTCACGCCCAGCTCCTCCTTCACCGCCTGCGGACACACGGGACACGGTCAGACAACTGGCGTGGGACAAGCTGAGGCCTGAGCTCTACAGGGAGAGTGTGGAGTGTAGTAGTAGAGGCGTGGCGCGGCAGCACAGCACGGCGGAGCAGCGGCGTGCGAGCGAGAGGAAGGGTGCGACAAGGCCGGAGCGTCGGTCCAGGATGTAGTGAGTGTGTAGTGTAGTACCTTCACGATGTAGGCCTTCTGCAGCGGCGTGGCGCGGCAGCACAGCACGGCGGAGCAGCGGCGTGCGAGCGAGAGGAAGGGTGCGACAAGGCCGGAGCGTCGGTCCAGGATGTAGTGAGTGTGTAGTGTAGTACCTTCACGATGTAGGCCTTCTGCAGCGGCGTGGCGCGGCAGCACAGCACGGCGGAGCAGCGGCGTGCGAGCGAGAGGAAGGGTGCGACAAGGCCGGAGCGTCGGTCCAGGATGTAGTGAGTGTGTAGTGTAGTACCTTCACGATGTAGGCCTTCTGCAGCGGCGTGGCGCGGCAGCACAGCACGGCGGAGCAGCGGCGTGCGAGCGAGAGGAAGGGTGCGACAAGGCCGGAGCGTCGGTCCAGGATGTAGTGAGTGTGTAGTGTAGTACCTTCACGATGTAGGCCTTCTGCAGCGGCGTGGCGCGGCAGCACAGCACGGCGGAGCAGCGGCGTGCGAGCGAGAGGAAGGGTGCGACAAGGCCGGAGCGTCGGTCCAGGATGTAGTGAGTGTGTAGTGTAGTACCTTCACGATGTAGGCCTTCTGCAGCGGCGTGGCGCGGCAGCACAGCACGGCGGAGCAGCGGCGTGCGAGCGAGAGGAAGGGTGCGACAAGGCCGGAGCGTCGGTCCAGGATGTAGTGAGTGTGTAGTGTAGTACCTTCACGATGTAGGCCTTCTGCAGCGGCGTGGCGCGGCAGCACAGCACGGCGGAGCAGCGGCGTGCGAGCGAGAGGAAGGGTGCGACAAGGCCGGAGCGTCGGTCCAGGATGTAGTGAGTGTGTAGTGTAGTACCTTCACGATGTAGGCCTTCTGCAGCGGCGTGGCGCGGCAGCACAGCACGGCGGAGCAGCGGCGTGCGAGCGAGAGGAAGGGTGCGACAAGGCCGGAGCGTCGGTCCAGGATGTAGTGAGTGTGTAGTGTAGTACCTTCACGATGTAGGCCTTCTGCAGCGGCGTGGCGCGGCAGCACAGCACGGCGGAGCAGCGGCGTGCGAGCGAGAGGAAGGGTGCGACAAGGCCGGAGCGTCGGTCCAGGATGTAGTGAGTGTGTAGTGTAGTACCTTCACGATGTAGGCCTTCTGCAGCGGCGTGGCGCGGCAGCACAGCACGGCGGAGCAGCGGCGTGCGAGCGAGAGGAAGGGTGCGACAAGGCCGGAGCGTCGGTCCAGGATGTAGTGAGTGTGTAGTGTAGTACCTTCACGATGTAGGCCTTCTGCAGCGGCGTGGCGCGGCAGCACAGCACGGCGGAGCAGCGGCGTGCGAGCGAGAGGAAGGGTGCGACAAGGCCGGAGCGTCGGTCCAGGATGTACGTCAGCGTGCGACCGTCCACCACCAGCGCTCGCCCGGAGCCCACGGACGCGGCTCCGCCTTCCAGGTAGTTCTTGATCGTGGCCTCCGCGTGTTCCTGTGCACACAAACATCATTAGCGACTGCCGTACATTCACACCACTTGTATCTGCGCTGGACGGGGCCCACCTTGTCCCTGGACATGAGGTGCAGCAGGCGGTCGCTCTGCGAGAACAGCGCGGCGGAGTAGGCGATGTTGATGGCGGTCTCGGGCTTGTCCCCGGTGAGAACCCACACCACTATCCCCGCGTCCAGCAGCGCGCGCACGGTGCGCGGCACGGCGTCCTGCAGCCGGTCCTCCACGCCCGTGGCGCCCACCAGCGTCAGCGCGCTCTCCAGCCGCGCTAGGGAATCTCGAATGCGCTTGTCTCGACCTACGAACATTTCCACCATTGTAGTTTTCATTTACAAACAAGTTGCGTACGTCACATAGTCGCGAGCCGGAGCGCGATACGTCGGCCGTATGTTGTGTCAGAGCGGCCACGTCTTTGTACAGACTTTGCACATCAATCTACGCCAAACTGTCAAATCTTCCCATTTGAACATGAACCTTATACTGTTTAGAATAAAGTTGAAAACCTATCAAAGAAATTTGATTTATTCAAATTTCATGCGCTGTACATTTAGCTCTGATGAATCGTTTTATGTACATATTTATAGACAATGTGTTCAAGCAAAACGAACGAAGCAAAAACAAAAAAAAAACTTAAGACTTAAACCACTGCTTTTAATTAATTGTTTTATTGGTGTAAACCCTGAAAATGGTAATTAGTATTAAGATTATAAAAGAACGCCCCTCTGTTGTGTCAACAACAACCCTGTATTATTTGTAAACTTTCCCATTATGTGTGAATTTTTATATTACTTGCGATTTAAAAAAAAAATCTAGTCAATCGCCCGGTTAAATATCATAAAGGCCAAAACAATAGTTTAATCGGTGATAGTTGTGGTTGTGCACTATATCGCTATATTCACAGGGTGACATTGCGACTTGGATCACCAAGCGTTATTGACTGAACAAAAGCACGCGCGTGTTCCGCCTCCCCGCGACGGATGCCCGCGCGAGTCTCCGCAGCGGAGCACTTTTGTATGGTGTATGGAACCGCGCGGTCACCCGCTTAACGCAGTTCGGCCCCTATTGTTCAGTCAAGGAACTTAACCGGTTGTCCTGCCATTTTTGTTTTTTTATGGTAGTGCTATTTAGCAAGCCTCGCCTTTTGTGACGGTAAACCATCGCCCCGGTGATGCGCTTTCGGACAGTTTTTTCTGGAGACAGACACACTTACCTTCTCCTATATCCATGGCTCGATGATGTCCAGCCAGCCACTCCTCCCACAAGGCGGGCTTCATGGTCCGCTTGGCCATGACGAGGGTCCGCAGGCCGGCGCGGGAGTACTCCGACAGCAGCGAGCGCGTGCGCTCGTACGCGGCGGACTCGGCGGAACCCGCGCGCATCGGCGCCAGCGCGCCCAGCACCGTCGAGTCGGCGCCCTTCACGTACAGCACTACCTGCGGACATCATGTGGGGATCGTTCCGTGAGTGCTGACTCAAGCGCGGCGCACTTTGGGGGCACGGTATTGCAGGAGATCCTTAGGCATCCTTGCATATAAGTGCACACTGGCATAGTTACGCCATGGAATCCTTAAGTATTCCGCGACGTCCTCAAACATACCGAAGTTTCCTTAGGCATGCCGAGGCGTCCTTACACACCATGGTCGCTCCTATATTTTTTTTCACAATAGTTGTCAACAATTCGGGTTCGGGCGGGGATTGTCAGTTATATTCCAAACACTGTAAAAGTGTTCAGAGGGATGCCGAAGCAAAGTGATGCAGCACGTACTTACGACCGTTAACATTGAAATTTGAACTTTATTTCTACAAGATTAAGTTAAATTTTTATTCCTCACCTAAAAATACCTAAAACGAAAACCACGCGGTTTCAAAGTCTAAATAAAATATTACAATAATGTAGTAATCGCGTCGAAAGCAATATTGGCAACACGGCCGCTCGCCCGGAGACTTGTCCAAATGTCCGTGACATCGAGAGTCAACTGCACGTGTCACGTTCCTAGCGATGTGCCAAAACGTATTTTTTTGCCAATTTTCGCAAAGGTCGAGGCAATCCTAAAAATTATTTCATATTTTCAAGCGCGACTTCGTTTGCGTAGAAATTGTATTTTATTTATATATTTAATGGGTCTACTCTTGACTTCAATATTGTCCTGAGGGCAAAGATGAGTCGACAATGGTACAAGCTTACCTAAAAGAAGCCTCTTAACTCGCGACTTTAACAGATTGGGGTCAAATGAACTTGAGGGCACCGATGCCGGCAGGGAATTCTACTTCTTGGCTGAGCGCATAATTTGTGGAACATCTTTAGGGTCGTGCGCGATAGCGCTTCGTGGTCTACTTGTTATAAATTAAACATCTGTGTTATAATTAAGCTATAATATTGTAAAGTTACTCTATTGAATGCGGCATTCAAAGTAAACAGACGTGTTCTTCAATGTATTTTATAAATGAAATAAATTAACGTTTGCATAAATAGTGACCTAGTTTGAGTGTATTAGCGTGTAGGTGAAATATCGAACATTAGAAGTGACAAGTTTAAATAATGAACTGACTGGATTATTTTAATACTGTATATATGGAAGGCAGCCCCTTTAATCGGAGCGCGATGATACGTCGCAGCCCTCCACCGACACCGGCTCCGGTACTGACCTCAGCACCGGCCCCGGCACGGACCCTGGAACCAACTCCGGCACCGGCAACGCCCCGTCAGCCAAATCAGGACCAAAACGAGGTTGAAGTAGTGTCGACTCATGAGATCCAGTCCTGGATGACATCCATTCAGCAGAGCCTAAATGAGGTATGTGTTGTTGCTTCTGAAGGTAAGCTGAACACTGAACAGAAGCTTAAAATAAACACTCTTTGCCGAAATGTTGCACATAAAGCTTCGCAACTGGCTGTTCAATACCAGTCCCTAAAACAAAAAGCCATACAAACGCATATCTCACTTAAAAACATGACCGAAGCTCGAGACCTATCCGACTGCTTATCGGAGATGAACCGGACAATTCAGGAGTCCTATATGAAGCAGAGTGCGTCCACATCTTTTGCTGATATGGTGAAGAAGGGGTCAAACAGCTTTATTCGTCCTAATACTTTTAGCTCCGTGGCGATTTATCCCTGTGATAATTCGAAAACCAGCGATGAAACTAAGACCATGGTCCAAAAAATTATATGCCCTGGAGAAATGAAGCTGAAAGTACGAGGCGTCCGTAAAATTGGAAAAGGCGGATTAATTATCAGCACTGAAACTAAAGATGACCTACACAAGCTGAAACAAACAGTCCAGCTCGCTTCGTCAGGGCTTACCATCGACGAACCTCAAAAGCGTAAACCTCGCATTATAGTTATAGGAGTACCCACGTCCTTGTCGGAAAATGAGGTTTATAAATGCATTTACGAACAGAATTTGACCGACAAACTTCCAAATATGTCCCAAGACACTTTTTTGGCCTCGATAAAATTGAGCCACAAATCAGGCAGAAAGGATGCTGAGAACTGCAATTATATTATAGAAGTTCCAGCCACCATCCGCAAGGCCCTCATCACACAGGACAGATTATTTATTAATTGGACGTCCTGCCCGGTACGAGACTTTACACTGGTAACTAGATGTTACAATTGCCAGCAGTATGGTCATGCAGCCAAAACATGCAAAATTGTTGCACCTACATGCGGCCATTGCAGTGAAGAAGGTCACACAATACAGGACTGTGCAAAGAAAGCTAATCCGCCAAAATGTGCAACTTGTTCGCGCTTTAAAAAACAAGCCAACCACAAGACGGGAGATGCTGATTGCCCTGCTAAAAAAGCAGCTGAACAGAGGTATATTAATTCGACCGATTATGAAGGCGCCTAAGAGCGCCGTATACAAGTTTACATTTTAGGCTTATTTAATTAATTTTTATTTCTTTTTACTTTTATTACTTAATTATCTTTTAACATGGATATTAACCTAATTACCGATATAGATAACACATTATTAACTTCATCAAAGACATGTGATGTTGAGGACTGCAAACAATATATTTCCGACTATCAAAATTCACTAACAGTACTAACCCAAAACATTCGCAGTATTTATAAGAACATAGATAGTTTTAATATTTTCCTTAACAGACTTAACTTTGGTTGTGATGTAATGATACTCACTGAGTGCTGGTTATCTGATCGCCACGATAACCTTCCAGTAATACCAGGGTACAACTCATTCCATACCACAATAAACCACAATCAAAATGATGGTGTGGTTGTTTTTGTTAAGGATTTATTAAAGGTTACAGTCGAGGAACACAAGACAAAAGACTGTATTAGTAATTGCTTCATCATCAAAATCGGCACAACCACAGCTATAATCGCTATGTACAGATCCCCTTCTATTAGAAACTTAAACTCTTTTAACAATTGCTTAAATCACATTTTTCAAACTCTAAGCGCATTTAAGCATGTCATACTAACAGGAGATTTAAACATAAATATTGGGACTGAAAACTGCGATGCAGGGACTCAAGATTATCTTAATATCTGTTTATACCATGGCTTTCTTCCCGCTCACACATTGCCTACTCATCAGAGCGGTTCCTGCCTCGATCATATGATGATCAAAACCAGCCTTCCGTATATTACGCTTGTTACTAATTCAACTATTACTGACCATCACGCAGTCTTACTCAGCGTAAATTTAACGCTGCCTAAGCTAAATCGTCCACAGACTATTAGCAAATTAAACACAAATCAACTTGAATATGATTCTCGCAACATTGATTTTAGCCCAGTTTACAATACTGCTGACGCTAACTTCGCTTTATCGTACTTAATAAAACATGTACAACAAGCAATATTACGTAACACAACAGCTTACACAGTAAACAAGAAATATTATAATATTAAACCATGGATTACTCCGGGACTAATTCGGTGTATTAGACACAGAGATAAACTTCACCAGAAAACTAAACGATATCCTGATAATATAATTATTCAAACCACCTATAAAAGATACAGGAATTTCTGCAACAATCTCCTTAAGAACTTAAAAAATAATTACGATAAAACTGAATTAAATAAAGCAGGTAAAAATACCAAACAACTTTGGAAACAAATTAAAAACGTCACTAATATGTCGAAACAGCGTGAATCACATTCGAGTTTATTGCTGGCTAATCATTCACCACTCATATCAGCTAACAATGTAAATAACTTTTTTGTAAATATTGGGAAAACTCTTGCCGAGCAGATTCCGAAGCACTGCGAATCTTTGCAAAATTCAAGCAATAGTTGTAACCCTAAATCGTTTGCTATGCTCGACACTGATGAAGATGAAATAACCCGAATCATTTGTGGGCTAAAAGATGATTGTGCAGTTGGATGGGATAATATAGGTAATAAGATCCTTAAACTCCTTAAGCACATTTTGGTACCTCCCTTAACGCACATATTTCAAATCTGTCTTTTCGTCGGTATTTTTCCTAGGTGTCTTAAAAAGGCAGTTGTAATCCCTATACATAAATCTGGAAGCAAAGACGTAGTTAATAATTATAGGCCAATATCCATACTCCCTTCAATTTCAAAAATACTAGAGAAAATTATTAACTGTAGACTAGTTAATTACCTAGAGCAAAACAAAATATTATCTCCTGCGCAATTTGGCTTTAGAGCCAATCTATCGTCAGCCGATGCAGTGCACGGCCTGACTGATTATATTTCAGAAAAACTCGGCAAAGGACACCAGACCCTGGGAGTGTTTCTCGATTTAGCCAAGGCTTTTGACACTGTCTCTGTTTCTGTTCTTCTGAACAAATTAGAGAACATAGGAATAAGGGGAACGCCGCTGAAACTTTTTACTGACTATTTAAACGACCGGTACCAATGTGTTAGAATAGATAATATTATGAGTAACGAGCAAAAAAATACTGGTTTCGGTGTGCCGCAGGGAAGTATTTTGGGGCCCACCCTCTTCCTTATCTATATTAACGACCTGTGTAATCTAAATATTAAAGACGGCAAAATAATATCATATGCCGACGACACAGCGTTAATTTTTAGCGCCGGAACCAGTACCGAACTATTCGATAGCGCTCAAGTAGGCTTAAGAACTGTGACTAATTGGCTTCAAAGCAATTTACTGACATTAAATGCCGACAAGACAAAATATATTCATTTCTCCATGCGCAAGCCTCCACTTAATATTACTAACCCTTATCTGTATGCCCATCATTGTGGAAGCCGTACCACCATGTGTAATTGTCCTGTTATCCACAAAACGAGCAACATAAAATACCTGGGGGTAATTATAGACGACACACTCTCTTTTAAAAAACACATTAATAGTCTAGTTAAAAGAGTGCGCAAACTAATATATGTCTTTAAAAAATTGCGAACTATAGCAGATTCAAAATTAATCAAACAAATTTATTTGGCCCTAGGTCAATCTATAGTACAATATTGCATCACTTCTTGGGGCGGCGCGTCAAAAACTAATTTACTTCCACTTGAAAGGGCTCAGAGAGCAATTTTAAAAGTTGCAAACTTCCATCCCTTCTTTTTTCCCACTGACCTGCTATATAAATCCTGCAATGTACTAACTGTTCGCCAGATTTTCATCATGCACCTAGTATTAAAACAACACACCATGCTTGCATACAATGCCGAGAACACTAAAAAGAGGCGTTATGATTTAGTATGTATGTCTAATGCATCCTCAAAACATGTCTTTGTAGAAAGATTTTTTTCTTTCTTAGGCCCATTCCTATATAATAGATTAAATAGAGAACTAAGTATCTATAAACTAAATTACTACAGCTGTAAAAAAAATATACTGAAGTACTTACTAACAATAGACTATGCACAGACAGAAGATCTACTTGTTGTCTCCAAATAGAAATCCTAACACCTCTCATGTTATTTCACTTTGTGTAACTTTATTTACTTAAGTTTTAATTTTAGTTTTTGTACGTTTAAGTGTAGTCATTGTTAATTTATTACATTATGCATTTATGCACTTATTAGCCTGAAACACAGGTTCAACCTAGTTCAGGCAAATTTGCAACTGTGCACTATTTTTTAATTTAAGGTATAAAATGTACATGTGTCTCTTTTATAAATAAACAATTATTATTATTATTATTATTATTATTAGTTTTATCAGAATCCATTTAGCATCTGTTGAGTAACACATATAGTTTATTGTGACGATAGAATATAAGTATGATATCACAATAATTATTTGAACTGCATCGATGACTCATTTATGATGCATAATGCAATTAAATATCATAAAGGCCAAAACTATAGGTTTAGTCGGTAATAATTGTGGTCGCGCACTTTATTGTTGCATTCGAAAATTAAAAATAAAATCTAATATACAATAATATCTCGTGACACAGTGTTCGTTACAAAACTCCTCCGAAACGGCTTGAATAATTGTTATGTTTTTTTTTGTATAAATAAATAATAATAATAATAAACATTCCACAACTTTTCACACAACGCCATTTAGTCCCAAGTTAAGCTTAAGAGCTTGTGTTATAGGTACTAAACAGCTGATAAACATACATACATACATAAACTCACGCCTTTTTCCCATGGGGGTAGTAGGCAGAAACTACAGAGCGCCATATGCTTTTGCTTCGTTTACATTCATACATGTTGTCATACACACACGCCGGTTGCGAGTACTACTACTAGCTGATAAACATACTTGTATATTTCTAAATAAATACATATTGTTGATAAATTACACCCAGACACAGAACAAATGATCGTGCTCATCACATAAACATTTGTCCTGGGTGGGTATCGAACCCACGACCTCCGGCATAGCAGTCAGGGTCACTTACTACTAGACCAACAGGCCAGTCAAAATAATCAGTAGGTTAATAAGAATAACCCACAAACTAATAAAAACAAAATAGAACTAATAAATTGACTCTAAGGCGGAACGAAGTTTGCCGTGCAGCTAGTTTTTAAAAAATATTTTTTTCATAGTGTCCTGTTTTCATTTCATAATTTTTTACTTTATTTATTACTTTTTATGGGGTTTTTGGCGATTTCTACAAAACTGTGCTAGTCGAAACTTCCAATGACTGAAATGTAAACAATATATGAGTTCAGAAACCCTAAGAATCACCTCGTCGATCGATAACGTCGCAATACAACGCCTTCGTAATCGACCTCAATAAAGTCGGTCTTAACACTTTAGACTGCAAGATTACCAAACACAGTAGATATTCAAGTGTTCGCGGCCCACCAGTGACCGGCGTGGCGTATAAAGTTAGTAATGATTTTTGGAAGAGACATAACGTTAGTATTTACCTGTCCATTAGGCAGCCTCATCGCCACAGACATGCACTTCCGGACGGCGTCGAACTGCTGCACCCTTATCACCTTCATCTTGGAGAGCACTCCGCGGATGCCCAGCTCCAGCTCTTCAGGGGTCCGGTTCCGAAGCTCGTAGCCATATGCTAGTGCTGCCTCGGTAAGGGCCAGCTCATCCGGACTCTCCGCTTCGTAACGGGCCAGCTGGACAAACAATACAAGGTTTATGGAAAATTGTAACGAGAATAAAAAAGGGGACAGCGGTTAGTTATAATAAACTAGCACTTCGCTCATGACTTCGGCTTCGTCTACGTGCATTTAGTACTGAAACATCCCCCCACCCCTCTTAGTATTGATATTAGAATAATAGTCTATGACATTCACAAATAATGTAACTCTATTGGTCAAATAATTTTCAAATCGGTTCAGTAGATTATCCCTACTGAGCGTCAAAAACTTGACCTGTTTATAATATTCAGTATAGATTAAAGCTTCATGCACAAAAGTTAGCACGAGTTTTTTAACAATAAAAATACCTGCAACCCACTTCATAAAATTCAACATACTGAAACAAAACCACCAACCAGAGTTATTTTACAACTTTTAGTGTATTTTATGAAGTCGGTTGTCTTCATAGACTGTCTTTAAAAATAAAAACTCAAAAATAAGACAATAAGAAAGAAGATCAAGAGAGAGAAGGGAGGAGTAGGAGATGAGAGAAAGGAGGAGTAGGAGATAAGATAAGTAAGAGTTTTGATGAGTTTGACGTGTATGTTTTTGGGGCCTATAACACCCCCTAGCACGGTCGCTGAGAGAGAAAAGGTATGTTGTGAATAGAAGTTGAATGATGATAAACTCGCATGGTGATAAGGTACTCACAGGTGGTTCCGCTGAGGTGCTGGGTTCGCTGGTGTCGTCTTTGCTACCTCGAAGGAGTTTCGGCAGTCGTATCCTCAGAGGCGAGCCGGTGGACGGCGGTGGTGACGGCGTGGTAGACCTGGACTCAGTTAGACGGGCGTATCTGATAACAAGACAAGGTAGTATTATATGGTGGCCTGGTATTAGATGGTTGGTTAGTATGGTGGTTGGATTGGTTATGGAACTTTGTTGTCAGATTGAATAAATGACTAGGATACTAGCAGCACCCACCGGTGTTATCCGCGATTTAAATGTCAACATGTCATGACGAATAAAAATTCCCACCTTTTTTTTGTAGTGTGGAAAATCCTAATAGATGTCCCCCGCCCCGGGGAAAGCGGAGGGGTCTATCAGACTCTTACAGACTAAAAATAACTCCGTGTTCCTTCTCACACCTGCGCGTATCTTCTGTACTCACTTACTTATACTTCCGCGAACCCCGACTGACGGAAATACTTCCTATGCTAACCTGGGTAACCTATTAATCCAGGTTATGAGCTTCCTTCATAACAACAATCATCTAAATTATTGCGGCTCTTTCAGCGTTAAGGAGTAAGTTTCGCATCTATAAATAATAGTGAAGACCAAAAGAGGATCGTAAAAAAGTGCCTTTCCTGCAAAATTGGTTAAATAGGATAGCTGCAAAAAAGGGTAAGAAGAAAACCTGAAATCATATGGATGAAGAAGATCCAAAACGACATAAGGAAGAAAGGACTTACGGAAGATGGCGTTACATGATTGGAAAAGCCAACCCCGCGTGACGGGTAAAGGATGCGAAGTCAGGCAGCAAGGCCACAGTCGGAGGTTGCAGAAGTATCTTTTGTTCCCGTAACCCCCGGCGTAGGTGCGAGACGGAACACCGCGGTGGTTTTTAGTCAGTAAGAGTGAAACAGACCCCTTCGCCCTCTCAGGGTTGTACATACATGAAGATTTTACAGCCCCACCAAAAAAAAGGCAGAAAGACCAAGGAAGAAAGTCCAAAATAAATAAATAAATATTCCACAACTTATCACACAACGCCATTTAGTCCCAAGCTAAGCTTGAGAGCTTGTGTTATGGGTACTAAACAGCTGATAAACATACTTATATATTTCTAAATACATACATATTATAGATAAATTACACCCAGACACAGAACAAATGATTGTGCTCATCACACAAACATTTGTCCTGGGTGGGAATCGAACCCACGACCTCCGGCATAGCAGTCAGGGTCACCAACTACTAGACCAACAGGCCCGCCAAATCGGATCGTGTACACGGTTATAGCCTCAAGATCCATCGGGTACGCCCAGAATGAAACTATAAGAAGTCATTTCACAAAACGCAGTATGCAGTTTGATTGTGACACAGACATCCAGTATGACAATACGCCGCAGATTTTCATTATTATTTTTTTATTTATTTTTCCTTTATTTCGGATTACTAATCTCTAGATCTGGCCTCCACGTGTTAGTATGACTGTGCCGGTTATATCTTATAAGTGATTCATATTCCGAGCATCACTTTTTCGTTATAGTGGTTGTAAGCCCTGCACACTGTCTTTTACTGATATTTTATCTGTCAGATTGTTATCCTTATCACCGAATGCTGAGGTGTTAAGGTCTTTACTAAGAATTGATCTGCCTTTACTACAGAGACATTATAGTAAATAGTATGACAAGCCAAAAATATTTAAAGGATTATGTAAATTGAAAGTAATTCTCACCCAACAAAAATGTTTGTGTGATAAGCACGATCATTTGTTCTGTGTCTAGGTGTGTATGTATGCTTATTTTTTATTGTATTGCTTATTTTTTTTTTTTGCTTAAACCCATCTTAGTATAGTACTTTTTATTCTAGGTGCATCGTCCTCACATATAATCTCATTATTGTATACAACATATTGTAAAATCTATTTTTAAAGAGTAGGTAAGTATGGAGTTACTTGCCCACTCTTCTCCATACAAATCTACTAATTTTTGGAAGGGGCAACTAGAATCATTTTTTAAGTTAATTTTTGTTTGACGTTCAAAAGTGCCTTATAATAATAATAATAATAAGCCATTTATTCCATAACCTTAATCATATTTCATTAACAATGTTGTTAGTTGTGGTTAGTATTTATCTTAATCTTAATTGTTAGTAATTGTGTTAGTTTTCAGTTTGTTTTTGGATATGGACCCCAGTTTGGGTAAAGGCCTGCTCCAACTCTTTCCATGCCTTTCTGTCCTTAGCCCGCATCATCCAACGTTTTCCTGCAACCTTCCTGATGTCGTCAGCCCACCGTGTTATTGGTCTTCCTTTCTTTCTTTTACCTAGTAGTGGTTTTTCCCAACGCGTAGTTTCAATAGTCCACCGTCTGTCTGTGTATCGGGAGACATGACCAGCCCAGTTCCACTTTAGTCTCAGAGCGTGTGTAAGTGCATCGGTTACTTTTGTTTTTTGTCTTATGATGTCGCTTCTTATTTTCTGTATTTTCCTTATCTTTAAGATGCTTCGTTCCATGGCTCTTTGGGTGGTCAATATTTTGTGTTTCACTTTTTCTGTGAAAGTCCAGGTCTGGCAGCTGCACAGTAAGCTTGGTAGTACACAGGTGTCCATTGTGATTTTCTTCATGGTTAGACTGTAGTCGCCTTTTAAAATTTCTTTTAATGACCAAAACCTGTTCCAGGCTATAGCTATTCTTCTTGTAATTTCTTCTTAGTTACTTGTCTTGCTAAAGGATATTTGCTTCCCCAAGTATATGTAGTTTTCAGCATAGTCTATGGCTTTTCCTCTCACTTGGATGGGTTCTTTGTCGCTGTTGGTCATTATTTTAGTCTTGCTAGCATTCATTTCTAAGCCAATTTTAGCACTCTCTTGGTCAAGTAGTTGCATCATGTGTTCTAGATCTTTGGGTTTCTCAGCTAAGCAATACGATATCGTCAGCGAAACGTAGATGAGTAAGATGGCGTCCACATATTTTAATTCCTTTTTGTGACCAGCCAATATTCCGGAATATGTTCTCGAGCAAATCATCAGTGCCTTATAGGGGCCTAATTGAAATAAATGGTTTGACTTTGACTTTTGACTTTGACTTAACTATGTATGTATTTAGGAATATTATATTGTTTAGTTCTTACAACACAAAAAAAAAAGAAATCTACTAGCCGTCCGCCACGGTTTGTTCATTGCGATTTTCATACAAACATCCCATAAAATAAATGATAAATGATAATAAATGATAAATATAAAATTAATTTGAAAAAATGATATTTAAAGTGATATTTATTTATTAAATATTTCATAGACTTAAACCTTGTTCTGACAATTACGAATAGACCAAAGAAAATCAATCACATGAAGCCGTTCTCAAATGACCATTTTATTTTATTTTACATGCGATTGAATTAAATACGATATTTATTTTAAGTTGTGCACTTTTTTAGATAATTATGATAAATATCCATGCCTGCGGCCTTAACTGTCGACATATAAAATATCTTACCCACTGTCCTATTGGAGCAGTCGCAAGGCACATAATATTTTTTGCTGTTTTTTGTAACATTTGATTTTTTTGTTGGTGTTTTATGTACAGACGCCAGCATATCAAGTTACCCCAATGTGTCAAATTTCTTTGATCGTTTTAAAACTTTATGTCAAACTGAATAAGGTTCATATTCAATTGGGATAATTTGACACATTGAGGTAACTTGATGTGCTGGCGTCTGTACTTTAATACTGTATTGTATGCCTGAACCAACTAGTAAATGGTTTTTGAAAGAAAAAGCATTGACTAGTAGGGTCACCAAGAACGTCTCTTAAAACTCGTACTATTTAGTTTCGATATTGAAAAGAATTTTAAAGAAAGAAAGAAAGAAAAATATTTATTTGACATCAGTAATTAATTATTCTAGACATTCTTCGTCACAATAGTATGCTGATTAGCACATACTTTATGTACTAATCCATTTATATACCGTGGTTCGTATGGCCGTAGGTATCATCAAGCCACCAAATTGCCTTTCCTTGATCAGCATTGAAAATAAACCAGCAGATAAACCCATGATAACATGGGGAAAACTAATTATCACCATCCTCTTGCCTCTATTTCAATATATTTAAGGTTAAGGTCGAGGCAGCATACTCAATACTCAATATTATTATTGCTTTCCATATGTATTCTTAGGTGGTAACTTTATAAACCAGATCATTAAAGACCCTGTAGGGCACAGCAAAAGGGAAAATACTACCATCAGGTTATCATCCTTTTATTTTTATTTTTTTTAATACTTTAAACCTGCTGTGCTTGACTGCAATCCCGCCTGATGGTAAGCAGTGATGCAATCAGTGATGGTGAAGCGCACTAGTTTAATAAGAGCCTATTCACTCTAGCCTAGAAGACACTTAAATTATAGTCGGATGGGAGGACCGCAGCAGGCAAGTTGTTCAAGTCCTTAGATGTAAGCGGTATAAACGACGAAGCGAAACGCTTTGTCCGAATCGTGGAAGTTCCAACGATGTGAGGGCCTAGCCTTTGCTTATCTATATTCCAGTTTATCTATATGCAGCTGAATACCAGTTTGTTGTTATCTGTGATCGCGGCTTTTTTGATTTGATTTATCAAATCAAATCAAATCAATCTTTATTTGTGAACATAAGTACAAAAAGGTACTATAGGGTAGGTTCTAGGGTTTATGATTGTTAATCTACACGCGAGGACTTGTAATTGGCTTTCTGGTGACTATTACTTTCTTATAGGCACCACTTATACTCTATCAGGCCAAAATTTGCCAAGGTGCGATAATATACGTGATCTGGGCATCCACCAAGACAGTAAACTAGTCTTTGACAAACACATTGACGCCATTGTCAATAAAGCTTCTAGACTGCTAGGGTTTATAATGCGTCTCTCTAAATGCTTTTTAGATGCTAAAACATTAAAAATTTTATACTGCACTTATGTTAGAAGTCAGCTGGAGTATGCATCCCAAATTTGGAACCCACGTTACCACAGGTACATCGACCGCATTGAAAATATCCAAAGACGCTTTGTTAAATATCTTTGCTACCACCAAAAGATTCCATACCAATCGGTTGATTATCTGCGACTCTGCAAAAAGTACCATTTGCTGCCACTTGAGGATAGACGTAAGATTGCCGATTGTCTGTTTCTGTTGAAAATATTGAACAATAACATTGACAGTCCCGAGTTGTTATCTAAATTCTATTTTAATGTACCAATTAAATCATTTCGTTTTAGTCCGCCTTTACGTGTACCTCATACGTCTACGAATTATAGGCAGAATAGTTATATTGTGCGTGCAAGCGAACAGTTTAATGGAATATGTAAACAGTATGACTTGGATCCTTTTGCAACTAGTGTGACAACTGCTAGAAGGTGCTTGAGCCTTAACTTTTTCAAATTGCCGTTGAACTAAAATTGTTTAGGTTATTGTCTTTATTTTTTTATAGTTTTTACTTCACCATAATTGTTTTAAACAAACTGTAGCTGTATTCCCTTTTATTATAAATGCAATGCGTGATTGATATTGTTGCTTGCTCTCTTCACAATTACTAGTCAACTTCTACACGCGAAGACTTGTAATTGGCTTCCTGTTGACTATACTTCCATTTTTTATTTATTAAGTTTTTAAGCTGTAAGTCTTCCATATTTTGATAAATAAATAAATAAATAAATTATTTGTTGTGTTTTTTTAAGCTGTAAGTCCTCCATGTACTAAATAAATAAATAATAAATAAATAAATAAATACTTATTTTCGTCTTACCCAGTAACTGGGTTGTGAAGTTCAGATCATGGAACGGGCAGCTGGAATTCAGCTGCACCCAGATATCCGGTTAGATTGGCAATCAACCCTAAAATTCTTGGGAAAGGCTAGGCAGATGTCACGATCAAAAGTATTTTACACACACTTTATTTAGGTCCACTTGTCTCGATGTCTGTAAGTAATCAAATCTTGCAAGTTAAATTGACTCACTTCCTCTTACACAACAAAGCTAAGAAAAATTACACGTTGACTCAGTCTTAAAGACAATAGATTTTTTGATAAGCGTAACCTGATACTGCAACCAGGATTGGCTCCCGTCGAAAGAACTCCTCAACATTCAACGGCACAGGTACGATATGCGCATTTAAACACGATAATTTTAAATTGACTTTTGTTTAGAAATGAATTTGGGGTTCAATAAATAAATATTTGACTGCCTCATTGGTCTAGTCGCAAGCGCTACTGCTGAGCATAAGGTTCCGGGTTCGATCCCCAGGTCGGGAAAAGTGTTATTGAGTTTTTCCATCTGTAATTTCTCAGTAGCAGCACAGTCTAAAAACCTACAGTCGTCCGACGAAGCCGTCTAGACAGGGCAATCGTGCGGGGTGTGAGGCGAGACGCGGGAAAGCCGCTCCCGAACTGCAAACCAAAACGATGTTCGTAGTTCGGGAGTTGAGATTCAGGGCTAACGCGTGTAGACGTTGTCGGCATTTTTACAGAGATCAAAGGCGTCGTCCTACTGTATTAATATTTACACTGTGGTAGGAGCCCGGAGTTTGGATTTGTACCCGGTTGATGGCAATAGGGTCACCCATTATTACATGGGACTTACAACTTAACTGACGAAATGTGGGTGTACTACCAAGTACACCTCTGCCTAGCCCTTCAGTTATTAAAGGCGTGACGTTATGTTATGTTTATGTTGTTAATTAAATACATGAGCCATCAACTATAATAATGGAAAGGTTAAGGTGTTTAACTTACTAGTTACTTACTTGTCGTTAGATCGTAGTGTTCCGTTGGAGCGGGAAGCCTTCCCAGTAGACACCAGCTCACCAGACGTGGAGGCGCTCATCTGCGTCGGGTCCACGTGCGGCTGACTCACCACCACGGTGTTGCATACAGCCAGAATTATGAGGAATTCGCGGACCTGGAATTTAGTTTTAATAATAACATTCTTTATTTTCGGACAACAACGATCCATCGTGTTAGTATACAAAAATAACTTAGTACTAATGTTTGTAGTTTACACACAAAAGAAGAAGACAGACTAAATAGCAGTGGCGTAGTGTATATACAACTCGATTCCTATGGGCCTTCCCTTTGTAGGTTTGGAAGAGCAACTTCACCACTATCGACTAATGGCACCCAAAAGTATTGCCAAATATAAGGCATTTACACTAAAGGAATACAGGGCGGTAGGTAGACCAAAGACTTCAAGGGAGACAAAAATAGTAAGTAAGTAATACGATTACTAAGTTTTTTTTTGTCGACTTCACACTGGTGCCGAAATGGTCCCGTAGAGTGCGGTTTCAGAGGAATTTCCTCCCGCGTACACTTGGATTGTGGAATGAGCTCCCTGCTGAGGTTTTCTCAGAGGGCTACAGTATGGGGTTCTTCTAAAGAGGAGTAAATAGGTTTTTAAAGGGTCGGCAACGCGCGTGTGGCGCCCCTGGTGTCGCAAGTGTCCATAGGCTACGGTAACCGCGGGCCGTAAGCTTGTTTGGCACAGTCGTGGTATAAAAAAATGAATAAAAATATAACTTTCATCTTAAGAAAATTGTCCCCTCGCTAATGCTAAATAGTATTTGGAGGAGGACATCCCAACTTAATGTTTAGTAATTTTCCTTCTCATAAAACTTTTAATATTATCAGAGAGCTGACACTCTCTGCCATGATAATCTCAATTTATTTTCTCCTAATCAAACCATCAATACCGGCCAGTTACCACTTCAGCAGGGCTATTCCGTATCTTCGTTGACAGTGTAATATGGCAGAACTCTGATGAAAACCTACTACTACCTACTTATGTACAACCCATGTTTGCACCAATTTTTAATTTTATTTTTATTTTTATTTTAAATAGTAACTTCATGATTATTACTTTTTTTTAATAATCAATTTTGGATTAAATATTATGTAAATATGTGAGCACTATGTATCTTTCAATACGCTCATACAATTACCAGCCGCGTTGCTTATTTTATATCACCTATCTCAGGATAGCTGTTTTTTTTTCTCATGGTACATCGTCCTCACATATAATCTAATTATGTATACAAATATTGTAAAATCTATTTTCAAAGAGTAAGTATGGAGTTTCTTGCACATTCTTCTCCATACGAAACTACCTTTTGGAATGTGCAACTAGAATCATATTAATTTAATTAATTTGTAAGTATAACGTTCAAAAGTGCCTGTTTTCAGGCCTAATTGAAATAAATGATTTGACTTTGACTTTGCAAATAAATGCTATTCTATTCTATTCTACAGTTCATAGTGATGATCACTGGGCATAGTGTTCAACGATCAACTGTCAAACAGCTCGCTTCGTATTGGCTATCATCAGCATGTCTTTAAGATGGATTCCTGAGCATGCATGTGACGAAGCGCACAGTACCCCGTCTGATAGTCACCTTAACTTGAAGTCCACTTAAAGTAATGCAATACCAATTTTAGTAAACTCTTTGTCATCAAAGTTCGGTGTGCAATTGTTACAGTTTGTTACTGGCAATTACGAGATAGCCAATAGCCTTACTGGTCAAAGGCCTCTTCTTATACAAAGAAGGTATAGGTATTGATTCTTAAGCATTGTCAAGATATGCAGATGTAAATGATTTTAGACTTGTTTCTAGGTATTATCACAATGTTTTTTTCACTGATGTCAGCGATGGCAATATACAGGGTGTAAAAAGACCGATCACATAGCCGATAACCACACATTCTGTACAGTCAGCCGCATAAGTCGATATACATACCCATATTTCCTAAACTCATGAACACCTTAGCTTACACAAATTGCTATACAAGACTAGTGCTAGGATTTAATTGGGTTCAAAATTCACTAGTCTTGTTTAGCAAATATGGATATGTATATCGACTTATGAGGCTGACTGTACATATAATTAAGTAACTTTAACCAAAAAAGAATGCTAGGAAAATACTTTTTTTATCTTTAAAACAGAGATGCGTAACGCATCTTTCGATCAGCTGAGCGTATGGCCACTCGCGCTTGGTCGTTGACCCGAACGGCCCGCTTGTTTAGTTTCCATTGCATTTTTGTAGCTTCAAATGCGTAATTTGTTTTGAAAAGTCGATAATTTTGATAATGTTAGTTCGGATAAAAGTTTACGAATGATACTTGGAATACAATTTTGAAAAAAAAAACGAAAAAAAATATTGTGCCGTACCTTCAATATCTCCAAAACCAGTGAATTCCCAAGAATGTTCTAGAAAAAAAAACTACCCCAGTGATGGGTAGAATATGTAGTTTTCGTTTACGTTAACGGTCTTTTTACATCCTGTATATACCTACATACTTAGAAATGTGATTTGAAAAACCACATTGATAGATTTGAGCTGAATTTAAATCAAAATCGCTATTACGTGGTTAAGAGTCTAAACGATTGGGTTATACCTATGAATTTGTCCTTCAACAGATAACGTTTTCGTTTACGTTAACGGTCTTTTTACATCCTGTATATACCTACATACTTAGAAATGTGATTTGAAAAACCACATTGATAGATTTGAGCTGAATTTAAATCAAAATCGCTATTACGTGGTTAAGAGTCTAAACGATTGGGTTATCCCTATGAATTTGTCCTTCAACAGATAAATTGTGGTGTCTTTTTATACCTTTTGCGTGTGCTGGGCGTCATTGCTGTCGATTAAGTGTTGTAGCATTCGTCTGTTTGGCGACACGCTGGTGATCGGGGTGACGATCGGCGGCAGCTCCGGCGCGGGCTCTGCTGGCGGGCCCGGCGGGTGCTCGTAGTCCACGCCGTTCACTGCGCACCGTCGAAAAACCATCTTGTTCTCAGTCAGCGTCCCCGTCTTGTCCGTGAATAAGTACGCCACCTGCCCCAGCTCCTCGGTAATGTTCAGAGCGCGGCATTCCGTCCGCATGTTCGTATCGGGATCGTACAGCTGTATGTCTTGGTGTATATGGTAAACTTGCAACAGTTTCGTCATTTCTATCGTCACGTACAACGACACAGGTATCATCACTTGCAGCGCTATTATGTATGTCCAGAATATAAGAAGCCCCTCATGAATGGGGATGTTCACCATAGTTATGAACGGGGCAAACTTGTATGAGGTAGAATAATATTTGTCCAACCACATTTTGCAACCGACTGCGCCGGCGCAACAAAGAAAAATTAACACTAAGACACACCATATCACATCTGTGTTCATTTTTTTCTCTAAGCCTGAACACTTGTATCTTGGTCCTCCGTTGTTGAGCATCGCCTTGGTCTCGTGTCCTGCGTACACGACGATGCCCTCTACATAGTCGGTGTTCTTTATCGTACAGTCTCTTAACAGAAGGTTGTCTGATGTCAACGGCACTCGTGCTCCGTTCGGGTGTGAGATACAGCCTGTAAACCTATAGATTTTTGTAGACGGTCGCTCCACTTCCACAGAACTTCTGAACTTCATCGGATTGAAAACTGCTTGCTGAAAATTAATAACCATTATAAGTAAGTATAGTTTAGTCCAAACAAACGATTTGGTAAACTGTGTCGCGGTACCACAACTACCATTGTGATATTCCACAAGTATTGGAGAAAGTGTTCCCACGCTCTGGTTTTTTCGGTGGTTTGCATTACACGAATAGCAAACAAAAACTAAAAAAAGCATTATGATGCTCATCCAATTTTAAATTGACCCAGTGACACTATACAAATCCGGACGAATTTAGAAGATTGAAACGATCGAGTTTCGCAATCTTAGCCAGCAGCAGAAACGAAATAGAACAATTTAATTTATTATTCAACAAAATTTTCATTCCTTGTTGTTCTTTAAAATAATAAATGTTGATAGCTATCTTTTTCGCCCAAAGGTTCTTGCCTAGAACTGAATGTCAGAATATTTAGGATATCTAGATGACCTACATCAACTGTGATTGTTTGGCCTTTAGAGCCTTTAAAGCCGAGCAAGGAGGTCAAAATATACTTTATAATATGGGAAACAGCCTACACATAAAACAACTTGCGGAAAACCAAGGTAATTAGACTGTACAAGTTCAGAAGTTCTTCAGTAAACCTGTTTTACCTTCTCCTTGAAGCCAGTCGCGACGAGCCTCTGTTTGAGATTGGTCTCTCCGTCTAGATTGCAGGTTTCTAAGTAACAGAGGCCCAGGGGGTTGGAGGAGTGCAGTAGCACGATGTCTGCCGGCACCGCCTCGTTGTTCGACAGGTGGACTAGATCCCCGACGCGCACATCTCGCCATTGCACTCGCACGTACCGCTCCGCTGATCTGACGGACAGAAATAGAAACAATCAATAATGGTTTATGGACAGCTCAACTAATTTTCGTTCAGACGTTTATACAACACGTGTTTTTTGCTGAATTGTGTTGTTGTTTTTGATTCATGCCTACGTAGCGAACCAATTTAAAGTTACAGCAACACTAGGTTCTGTTGATAATCGAGATGTAGTGGCAACAAACGGGCAGTCAATCTCGCCACATCCCACAACATTTTTTAAGGCTAAGCTCAATCATTTACGAAAATATTGACGCAAACTACACACGCATTCAATTCAACTGCGGACTGCGGATGCAGAATTACCGTGACAAACTCTCAAAGTAACGTTATGTATAATGTCTGTCACGCACGTCAATATTATTACGCAACGCAAAGGTTTACATCAATGTGTAAAGAATTGCGCACGCAAATAAAATTGACTTCCTAAAGTGCACGCGTAGACAATTTACTTTGCAGCCTATAATGTCGCTTATTGCCGTGATATCGCGAGACCAGTAGTGAAATGTGATTACGTTCAAGTACGACATTGACGCACATAAGTGCGCCGGTGGTAAGTACAGTTACTGTTAGTAGCGTCAGTAAGCACAAGCACAGAGCGTAAATTCCATTCGTACTAATAGTAAAAAGAGTAAACAGAGAATTACCATGATAGAGGTAGGTAGTATTGGTTTTAATCAACAGTTTTCTGACGATTATACAAAAAAAAAACGCAATGGTGACGTCGCAAGAGAGTCCCAATCTTTCCCAGGTGGCGACTAGGCGTTCCACTTGAGTCGTTGTGTACTTACTGATAATTTAGTTGATTAATTAAGTATAAACCCTGATCCCTAACTAGTGATTCATTACTTCTGCTTTGCATCTGTCTGGGATTACCGCTGAAATAAACCTTTTGGCGCAGCCGTGAGAAATGCCATTTTTGTGTCTTTTTTTTTTTGTTATTATGTTTTTTAGTGTGCGTGTATCCAACTGTTGTCAATAAATGTATTTTCTTTCTTTTCTTTAATTCCTAGTGAGTACGACAACAAGTACTGCCAGATTGATATTACCAAAGACTACTCTATCATTATCAACAATAGGTAATTGTAATAGTCAGAGTTGTAGGTAGGGGCTAACACGAACACTGCTGCCGACACTCACAAGTAAGGCTCGGTTAAATTCGTGAGTCAAGCAACAGGTCGCGATTAGAGATTGCGGCATGATATCCGCTTCGGGCAATACTTTCTACGATTTGTTTGAACTTTACAGATCATTCCGCGATAAAAGTTGACTTTCTGACGTTACTGTCTTCTTTATATTGTTATTTGTCGGAATAACAATGGGTAACAGTCACGCGCACATTCATTCAATTATTATAGTATCGCAATAGTTGAAAACGTCTTACTTTCTGTGTCACGCCTCGCTTGGGTTTTTTTTAAATGCAATGAATGAAGTTATGTGCATTAGGTCGATGCAGCAATAATATATTGACCGACTATCATTCATTTGTAAGGTATTCGTTTACAATTTTTTTTTTTTCGCTATCAAGATATTTGTTGTGGCTAAACAACGATGAAGTAACATTGGAAAGTGTGGCTGATGATGTCGTGACCCGGTAACATGAGTCATAGCACTCACAGCCGAAACAATAGTCCATAGAGCACAGGCACGTCTCAAATGCCGATGCCGTAGACAAAACTAAAGTTATGCTGAGTGGTTGAACAGAGCAGAGGTGTACCGGGTATGCCCCTGTTAGCGCAGTCCAAACTCTTATCGAGAAAACTTATAAGGTACCTATTATAGAAGCATTTGCAGCTAATAGGTTCCGGCTCAATTAATAGGTCCATGATAATCTCAAACATTTATTTAAATTTCTGAGAATCAGCACTTCTGGAACGCCAAAAACATATAAGCCCCATAACGCAAACCCTTCAACACGTGGGGAATATACATGTCCAGAGACGGTATATGAATTGGCTCAGATGGACAGATTGGTGGGACCGACCTACAAAGGACCGAGTCTTACCTCGGTCCTTTGTAGGTCGGTCCCACCAATCTTCTGAGACCAGCCCAGACACAAATAAAGGAGGCCTACATTCAGCAGTGGAGGAATAAGAAGTACTTAAATAGTTATAATGACGAGACATACGGGTTCCTAACGCCGCCGGCTCCACGGCCATCCGAGGCATGTGAAAAGATGTTAAACAATTATGTTTGGAATAACTTGACCTTCTTACCCTTAAAACGGATAACAGCAACGCTGTTTAGCGACACAATTAGGAATGTTGACTCCTCGGATATAGCACCTATACAAAGAGCACCTTCTTCAGCTCAAAGTACCGTAGTTCTTGGAGGCGCCAGAATGAAATGAAACAATACGGTAATAAATAACATTATAAACAATATTTGAAGTGTTGCGGCTGGAGTACGCGACCCGGTGGAGTAACGAGTGACGCCTGGGAATCTGTGTCATCGACACAATGAAACTATTAACTGGGCTTTATGTTTATTTAGCCGACAATGCAAAGCATTGTGGGTCTTATTAAACAAATGCAGTGTGCTGATGTAGAAGTTAATTACGAAACGAGAAACAAGGCAGTCCACGCATGTAAGTCTGCGATACTAGAGCCAGCGATCTGGTGGTGTTTATCAAACTCAAACTCAAACTCAAAATGTTTATTGCATTCATGTGTAGGTACATAAAAAATAAAAAATAAAAAAAGCATCCGGTATCCTTGACTTGACTTAGGTACTTGAAATTAATCTATAAATGTACGTAATTAGAAATATAAGAGTACTAGCAGATGTCCCGTGGTTTCACCCGCGTAGGTCTCGTTCCCGTGGGAATACATGGATAAAAAGCCTATCTGTTAATCTAGCGTGTCAGCTAACTCCAAACCAAATTTTATTAAAATCCATTAAGTAGTTTTTACGTGAAAGAGTAACAAACATCCATCCATCCTCACAATCATTCGCGTTTATAATATTAGTAGGATGTTTATCATTTGTCTACTCAAGTCACAAGCTCTGCTTAGTTTGGGACTAAATGGCGTGGTGTGAAAGTTGTGGAATATTATTGTGACTACTTTTAATCTACTTCTAATGTAAGTGTGCGGTGTCGTCAATTTTATTACACCATTCTTGCAAGTATGGCGTAAGCTAAAAAAGTGATTACAGTGTTGTCAGCGGGGTTTGTGGCTGTAACTACAGCCGCTCCAGTTGATCGTAGTTTAAGCTAGGTATATACTTGGCCAGGTTGGTCTGTGGATATGTACACTTGGTATTCAGTGGCATCAGGTTAGACTGAAATTCAAACCAAACATGGTTGAGGAAAGGTTAGCCAGATTGCCAGTGTATCTTGTTTAGTTTTCTTGCCTAAGAAAACCAAACCCGATCGTAGAATATTAGCTATAGAGGTTGATAATCTATCTGTCTGTCTATTAAAGAGTTATTTTTCGAAAACAATATTATAGTAAATATGAGTCCATCCATAGCATACGCGGCCAAACAAATGATGGTTGACTGACGTGTGATTGTAAATAACAAGTCAGAGCTATGGTTTACCACAAATAAAATTGATAAAAAAACATTGTATAAGTGTGATCAAAGCCAAAGTGAGGGAGCGCGCGAGTGTGGCGAGCGTGCCATGTCGAGCAAAAGCGTTTCTTGTATGGAGGTAGAAAGGGGTTCATAAGATACAGTCCGCTCACAAGACGGACAGATAGACAACGAAAGCTTATAAGTAAGGAAGAATAGCAGAACCCTAAAAATGGAGACACAAATATTAGTTGGAAACGTTTTAAGTTTTTCAGCCTACATCAGAACATCACAGGAGTGTAATAAGGCGGAAATAATAAAATCTTGTTTGTTTACCGAATATTGTCTTCGTCATTTTTTGTCGATGATGTAAGGTTCGTCAAACGAATTTGTAAACTACTAAAAGGTGCGAGCACCTACAACGGGCATGAGTCATAGCTCGAAAAACACTAGTGTTTGCGCAGCAGTTTCCGAGACCTCGTGGAAAACAAAAGCCAAGAGGCTGACGTAGTAACGTCTCACTCTAAACACACATGTTTGCTGATTTATTTGGCAAAAAAAATAACGCTAGCCCACATTGTTTTTTTTTTTAATTCGTGGGTGCGTTTTCATACATTAAACTCACATACACAAACTCTAAGACCTAGAATAACGACATTAGGCCATACAAATATTTTGGTTATGTTACACAGTGCAGTAGCCCAATGCGCCAACCGTACCATCAAATGTCAAGCCAGAGACCAACCAAACCAGAGACTAACTAAAGACTAGCGTCTTTGGTTAGTCTCGCTTAAATTGATTGCCGTGTTATCACTGGGTTCTGGAGATCAGATCTAAGGCAGTCGACAGAAGATGCACAGACTTCGTGTATCTTTGAAATCTGACCACCCCCTTTTTTGCGTCAGGGGTAAAATATAACATGTACGGATTTGTAGTGTCATGGAACCTAGTTGTTTTTGATAATATACTCGTATTCATATCTTTGTTTTTTAGATATTGTGGCTAAAAAATAACAACGTCACGGGTCGATTGAAAGTTCAGCTACGCTTGATGAGGTTGGTTCCTGGATGGGTTCATTACATACCAAGACACCTTTGTGCCCAGGAAAGCACGTTAAGACATTGGTATCGGCTGTAATTTGTAAATGATAAATGATATTTATTTACGTAAATAGGTTTTCACTAACACGTCATTATTTTAACTAGTAGATAAAATAGATGAGATCGGAGTTTCACTATCTGACTACTCTGAGAAGAAAAACCGAAAGAAACTCAAGAGGTTATAGTCTTTTTTAAAGTCCAGACATTATCTTGGTCAAATCATGTAAGATCCATGCAGATTAGTGTCTGAGATGGTCTTTTGTGGAAAGAACCACACAGATATGAGGGGACCAGATCAGTCAGTGCAAGCATTTGTCAGTAATCGTGAGCTCAACTAGGAACAAGAGGAGCTCCACGTGCTAACGAACAATACCAAAGAAAGAACATTTTGGTTGTAGATCTTTGACGGTCGTAACGAGTAGTCAGACTCCCGAAAGTCTGACAATCAGTTTTACCAAGGGGATCGTGTTACTCAGAAACTGGATTGTGAAAACTTGGAGCGACAGCCTATCTGACCTCCACAGCCCAGTGACTGGGTGGTTCTGCGAGCAAAATTGTTTCGCCATAAAAATCTGATAAGAAAACAAAATAGTAGCAAATATGCGTGCTAAAACTTTGTACAATACTTGAAAAATATGAGTGCAATTAATAAAACACAACCCTTTAAAACCTAGTGACTGGGTAAGTAACACCCCTTGGTTAAACTGGTTGTCAGATAAGTAATCGTGTTTCTGACAGGGTTCCGCGGGCAGGGTAGGGCAGCGTAAAAAAATATCTGGGGACAAAAGCACACGTGGTACGTGCAATAATGTGTTTACCTCATTCTGCAATGTAATGCAAAACAAATCAAGTTTATCATAATTATTATACCTATAACGACAGCCAAAGATGACCGGGACCAATGGCGTGCTTTCCGAGGTATCAAGAAGTCTTGATCTGCAATTAATGGTCAGCCATCCGTAGACCGATCTTGGCAAGCGATGCTTAACCTTCGATAGACCCGTCCGGCTGTTATCATTTAGCCACAAGCCCAAATTATTTGACTATTCCTATTTTCATTTATTCTTTGTTGTGCTTAAGCATTCACGGTCATTTGAAATAGTTATTTCTGGCGTATGCCAATCGGCTGAATACAAAATAGCGTGACCCTCAAAAGTATTGACTACTCACGGTTATATTCCAAACTTGAATTTTCCCGCAGATTTACCCGCGTGAAGGTTGGTAATTATTCCAAGGAAACGTACCTATTAACGGGGTAAAAAGTATCCATGTATGTATGTCCTACCCAGGTGTCAAAATTTCATCAAAATCCGTTTTCCCAATTAGACCCGAAAGCCTAACAACAAACAAACTCGCATTTATAACATTAGTTAGAAATGTACGAATGGCATCAAACCATCAAAGGAAACAGTAAGTCATTAGTTCATTACAATGAGAATCTTACCAATACTGAATACTGTCGAAATGTCACTTAGATGTTTGCTAATTATTTGTAATGATTATATTATCTGATGGCTTCGGTAACACGCGTTAAACAGGCTGGTATTGAATAATAAAGCTATATTTTCTGGCAATCAAAGTAATCGCTACAAGAATACAAAAAAATATGTGCTAAGTTCTGAGAAAACACTCTGAAAAGACGAATAAAATAATCTCGCACGTTTTGCATTCAGCATCCTACTTTTCTATGAATTCAAATTCCGCCGAGGATCAGCAGTTTTTGAAAGTCTAAATTTACCTAAGCGTTTTTGCTGGACAGGAAGAAGTGGCATAACAAAGTCCCCAGTTATATTACCAGTAATATCGATAAGTCGGAAAGATTCTGAATAAACTCTAAGCTTTTTAAATCACTTGCGGATCACAACATACTTTACAATCATGCATAGGTGTATATCACAAACACGTTTCCGCGTTAAGAGCATCAAATCCTAACCAACATTTGATAAAAGCCAAGTACAAACACTAGAATATAAAGACGTAAGATAAAACCTTATTTATACAGAGGAAAATTCTTTAATAAACATAATAAAAATGGTTGTATAACAGCTCAATAACGCTATGATAGTTGGCGTGCGGCGACCGTCTCATAAAACTTGTGATTTATCTCTCGCCGTTGAACGAAGCATCTCGGCTTACTCGCTATCTATAATACCAGCCTGTACTGTCCCACTGCAGGGTAAAGGCCTCTTCTCATACAGAGAAGGCACGAGCATTGGTCTCCTCCAGGCTTGCTCATCTAGTTGGTGATTACGAACTTATAGTACCTATAAGTCTAGGTTTCCTCACGATGTTTTCCTCCACTTCAAAGAGATTTAAAGTATTGAATATCTTTGTATGAATTGAACCACCTTCAGTGCTGAAAACGATTGTTGTTGCCTTAACTTGTCTTTAAAATTTTGCATGCTATGTTTTATCCTAGCTTGAACATGCTTGTGCTTCAATTTGTTTTTAACACTCTTGTATACCATGTTTTACGCAAATAAATATTCTATTCTATTCTATTCTGTGATTATTTAATCAAGAGAAAAATTGGTATTCAAAAATTTCACCGCGATTATATTTCCATCGGGCAATATACCTGTTATAGGGACAGCAGGTCTGATGAGGACATGCATAACATCCTACCTATATTCCCGAAGGTTTAGGCAGAAGTGTACTAATAAAACACCCTACATCACACACCTAAGGCTCATTTTTTAAGGGGCGAGCCCATGGTTTTACCGGGCACGAATTCTTTAGGCTGTTACTGACAAAATCCAAATGCAAAATCCCAATTACACTGCAGCAGGTAAAGAATCATTTCTATGGTCAAACAAAAACTATCAGATATTTGAATGAGAAACGGTACAAAGGTCAGGCAAAAGCTTGATGCAATCTAGGCCATTTAAATATAAAGAGTTTACTTTGCTCTCAAAGTAAATACATACTGGCGAAACAGAGGCCCACTATTTACATATCACGTTAACGTAAGCGTACCGATTGTAATCCAGTTAGTTTAATATTCATGCAGAAATCTTTATCGAACGATTTTGTGTCTACAGAATAATCGGATTCATTATTCTTTGTTTACACAACCTTGTTATTTTTTATGAAACCTCCCAAACGTGCTAGGTCGATAGGTTATTTTCTAATAAAGTTTTATAGGGCAAGGCGTAAACAAGTAAAGTGTTCTGTAAATCTTCAAGATTCCACAGTCGGTTAAGTCTGCGAAAGCCGTAGTGACGACATGCCTGTCAGTAAAGGCAATGTGAAGGTCGAAACGTTCACTATTGGCCTTAAACAACCTGTGGATAATCTCGCGTAATTACAAAACATACTCTTCGAAAATGATGTCGCATAGTTTTACAATAAAGGCTAAAAGGAGATGTTTCTTTTTCGGCCACCAGATGTACGTATGTCGAAAAAAAAGGAAAAAATACCACGAATTGGGGAAAAATAGTATCTGGTGAATTAGAGTCTGATTTGTTGTGTACAAAAAATAATAGTTTTTCAATTATTGCCATGTTTTATTCAACATGGCGTCTCGTTTGCTTGCATACTTCATTCGTTCTGAAATCATGTCTTATTAAATCCATTAAACATAGAAAATAATTAAAAATTCTTGTACGGTTAAAAATAAATTACTATTATTCTCTTGTACATATTTTGGGTAAATATAATTCAGAGTGATGATTTCATCGTTTCAAAAATCTTTAGTCTCCATTTTTGAACTGTGTTTCTGAACGAATTAAAAAAACAGCTTGACTTGAAACTCATTTATGTCACTTGTCAAGTTGTCAGTGACAATTTCGTTCAACTCGATTTGATTTTGGCTTTCGTGGTTTTCAGTGTTATTTTGCATTTTCTCAATTTTATACTACTACAACTTCGGTTTGGTGATATCTGCTCATTCTTGGATTGACTTTGACTTTGTTTAGCGGGACTCGAACTCAGAAATCTGCGAATTGGATTCGTCTGCCCATTGGAAATCTTCTGTTTTTACTTACATTGAAGGTAAATTATTGAAAAATATTTGTAAATCAGTTGGATTAAGTTGGAAACACAAGGTTTACCTCATTGTTTTTTGCAGATCCTTTGGCTTGTTGGAAAATGGCTTGTGTGAAGTGCAATAAAGGGCATACTCAGTGATGAAGTCATTATATTGCAGCAGATTTAGGTCCAAAGCTTTTGTTTAATTTTTTAACAAGACATGGCTCAAGAGGTAAGAATATAATTTTTAAACAAACAGTTTCAAACATGTGCGACTCAACATGTAATAGGTATCACTGGGTTTCATGTTGGAACTTACATTAAATGTAAAAATAAATGTTAAATACAAACACATGATTGCAATAAAGATTTTGAGTTTGAGTTTTATCCTTTCAACTGTCAAATGACTATAAACAGTTCTTAATATGTTAACTAGGTATTATGAACTTGTTTTCAGAGTATATATAAGTATGTTTTCAGATTGCTCCTGATGCTGCATTATGCAAGGCATGTTGTAACTCAATTAGTAATCTTCTTGAGAGTACTCATAGTAGTACTAAAGTAACGCTGGATAATGAAATAGGACCCATCAGTGAAACATATGAATCAAATGTATGTGTCTGTGTCATAATGTATGTGGTGCCTTTTATCTTTAATCTCAAGGAGGATGCATAATTTAACGAGTGGCCTCAGAGAGATGCAATATCTAATTTAATTGCCCCCAGACAGGTACCTATTATTTGCAAACAGTTCACTTTGCTTTTTTTTGGCTTTTACAACAATTTATAGTATCACTAACATCATGATAATAATTTCAGATACCAGATGGTGCCATTGTTTGCCATTGATGTGAGGTGAGTGCCTGCAGGCTGGTAGATGTATCTACCAGATCTCTTTCTCTCTCAAAGAAGATCACACAGTATTCCACATGGTCCTGAGAGAGATGAAATGACAGCCCGGATAACTCCACAACAGGTCTGTTACCTACTGTATATATGCGTTATGTATGATTTTTATATATGTTAAGATTACACTTACAATTCTCCAGCAATAGACATATTCATGCGATAAGAAAGTAATGATCGTCAATTGTATGGGAAAAATAAATCGTAAAACTATGAGAATGTTTTATCAAGCTTGGTAAAAATCCTAACAAATGTATTATTTTTAGATACCCTCTGGAGGCAGAGTATGTTATTCATGCTGGGTATCTGCTAGAAGAAATGTACAGCGTGCTGCCAATCTTCACCTTAATAGTAGGAATGTTTGTGTTGTATGTTCAACATCAACATTGAGACGTCGCACACATTTGTTCCTGAATGCTCCAGAAAGAGATGTCATTTCTAGAAGAATATAACCTAGACAGGTGTGTAAAATAGTTAACTGTAAATCTATGTAGTATGTGGTTTTTATCTGTATATGACTTGTAAGAATCCCTTATCAATAAAATACTATTACTACTATGTATTGATCTGTGAATGTGTGAGTTTATTCTGTATTGTTTTTACAGGTCAGTTATCGTTCATTGGTGTGCAATGTTTTTTGGACTTGGGCTAGAAGTGCTGTTTGTTTAGAATATGAATCACCTATCGTTGAAGCTGACTCTAATCCAAACTAACCTCCACAGGTTTTGCCCATTACAATTAAACTCATACAAAAAAGTTGGTATATCTAGTTCGAGTTGTTTTGTACCTGGTTGTACAAACTTAGAATGACACATAGTGCCTGTGTACTTGATGATGTATCAGTAAGAGAAGAAGAATAAAGTTTTAAATCCTGATTTGTTATTTTATTTCTTTTTTTTTGGAGAGTCCCTACACTCCTTCTGTAGTTCACCAAAGGTTTAACATCCCTCAGAAAGCATGTTAAGCCTAATGGCTTATTTTTTGATCTCCATCGTCATTTGAAGATATTTGACAGTTGTTGTGGATAGATAAAAGTCAGTAGGTAAATCTGATACCAATATTTACAAATGGTAGGTACCATGTTACCCAGTTACCGCGCTCTTTATATTCTGCGGCATCCAGCTTAACTGGAAGCCGACCCAAAAAGCAATGACCCTTTCTCCAATGGTTTTGGGGTCGGCCGGTACCTTGTTCTCCAATTATGTACCTACTTACATTTTTAATTTCAATCTTACTAGTACCATACCAATCTATTCAATAATTACAGCATCATTAAAGCATATTCTGTATTACATTAGACATATGAGACCGGTTAGCTGAAGGAAATGTATTGAAATAAACGCATCCAGCAGGGATTGAACACAGTAGGTTTTAACTTTTATATGATAAGCCAATACTCCCTAAAGAAATGATTCTTGATCTTGCTTTAGTGAACCACTTTTTTCTAATATTTTTTATGAAAGATCACAGTAATTATGATCTTAGACTATTAATGATTTATTTGTTCGAAGAACAAAAACTAAACAATTATATTATAGGTTAAGTAAACGTCATCTCTAAGTCTACAACCTGTCATGGATGGCTGTCAATAACCCTTAGGACAAACGTCAAACATTTTCAATTTTAATTTTGTACATAAAAACCATATGATATTATGTAAAAAAATTAACTTTATTCTATTCAGGGGTAAGTTTCGCAGCTTCGCTGACGACGTACATGTTATGGCCGGAGGCCCATACAAAAATGAAACATGTCCTTTGTAAACACGTGGAAGCGTCTGGTTTTATTAGGTAAAACGTTTCCGATTAAAAATAAATTTTATGATTCTTGAAAAAAATATTGACTGGCTTAATTGTAACATACTGTAATAAAGTTACAGCCATTAAGCGAAATATATTATCAATGTTTGGAATGCTGAGGCACGGGTAAGCGGTACTGAAAGCATCGGTGTAAACGTAGAATTTCCTCGTATTTGTTATCACATTTATTGGTACAATTTGAACAGGATTGCATTGTATTACTGAGAGCTACATTAGTCGCATATTCAGGTAAGTATTGTCCTGAGTACACCGACCTTATCACACCCAATGATTACACTATACCAAATGTTCTGCCGTACATAGCTATCAACGGGGCTAAGAATAGTTCCTTGCGGAATTCTTTTCATTAACCCAGTGGATGACGTAGTGTTTGTATGTTTCCTGTCAGTCGACTCATAAACTTTCCGATTACAGAAAATACTGTTTCATCGACCCCTATAAAGCTACCAAATACTGGTAAATATTTATTATCCGGGATTGTAACCGCCCGAGGCCGTATTGGCGGTATTTCCACGCCTACCAGTTGCGTCGATGTTATCGTCTGAATTTAACCTCCTATATATTTTAAAAGAAAGTGACCTCAGTCTGTCTCAATTCAATGTCGACCGATCAATGCCTCCATGCATGCAAATCTCTGATAACCTTTATACAAATTACACTAGCTACATTTTTCAACAGTTTAATGTACTCACGCATTGAAAATTTTAATTGAATGATTAATCGCTTAAGGTTTTTTAAAATTATACATATAATAGTATGACACATAATATTGAAAAGATAAAATCGAGTAGAAATTATGACGTATATTCGGTATATTGATTGTGATTGATTCATCAACATCATCCTACAATCTAGGGCAATTACCCCAATTTATTTGGTGTCGATACTATATTTTTTTCTATGTCGAGTCTTTTTATGCTTAACTTCCTTCCTAGCCAAATCATTAGCATCTCTGAGACAATCTTACCATCTAACCGCTTCGGTATGCCTCTTTTCTTAAAACTCATTCATTGGTCAAATAGCTTTTTTAAATACGCTATTATAAGCTTTGTTCGTCAGTTGTCACCCGAGAGCACGAAACACGTATTACGCAAAGAATTGGACGGCTTTTTGTCTTCAGCTAATTGCTAATTATAGACTGTGAACAAATATTTGCATAATTTGCAAATTGCTTTATTTTTTCAGCACTGATTGGCAGATCGTTTAGTTTATAGCATACTTAGTTTAAACAATATAAGTGACAAGGAACTCGCGGCTAATGTACACGGTAAAGAATTAGTCATCAAAACACTTATAGAAAATTGCTACTATGAATAACCGACAAGCGATAAAAATGTATGATTGACGCGGTACAAACACTGCACCTACAATCTACATATCTATAATTACTAAAGTACAGTATTGTGAAAGCGACGATTAGTTTGGATTCGAATTTGTTGATTTACAATATTTGTCAATAGGTAATACGTTAATTGCCGCTTTGTGAAATGTGAGGACGTCGAACAAAATAAACGGTCTTTAATCAATATAGGTATATATAACGCAAACTTTTCCTTAAGCTGACTTTGCTTATAGGGTTTTTAAAAGATTACGTAACTTTCTTTTAGTCTTAGCAGCATTAAGATGAACTAGGATTACATGACTTAGATCCTAGTTTGAGGTTCCTTTGGAAAAACACCACACCACAGGGGTATAGCTACGAATCATTGTGTTAATACATATCTAAAAATTGTTGCTGTGAAAATACATAAGTATGTTATCATCAAAAATCCAAGATTTGGCAAGGACATGCAAGTCAAACATTCTAAAGAACAATAAATGAAGAACAACGTCCGTTTCATTTCTATCACTACTCGTGTTGTAATACGTTGTGTTATTTATTTTAACTAATTATTATTATAATTATTATCTAAAACATTGACTTTTTAATAGTAATTAAAAATACAGAAAACACAATAAAACTAATTTAAATATGTACACTTAAACTAACTACAAATAAAATAGTAAAAAATCTAAACTAATTAAATTATTATTATATTATTACTATTATTGTAACTAATTAAATTATTACTAACCTTGACGCTAATACTGAGAACTACTACATTTATGCTTCAAACATGGAAATGCTTGCTGGCATTTTGGCTCTAACAGCATCAGATTTTCCAATATTGTCCTCGTTTAATTTAGAAAATGCAAAATTAACACTTCAGAGAAAAGAACACATTTTAGTTTGTTTTTTAACTAAACCTATTGACATTTCTTTAGGATAGCTTTATGAATGGTTTATCCAAGAGTATAAAGATAAAATTATACCTATGTTTGAAGATGAATATTACCGAGGTAATTACTTAAATTCAACCGTTCTATCTCAACTGTTATTGACAGTATTTCCATAATGGTATGATAATCTGAAAGATTATATGCTATATTATGCAGAATAATAACAGATTCCAATTGGTGAACCTTTACTGACTTCTCCCTCCCTCTTTAACCTGTACATGAACGCCTTGATCGTAGCGCTCGGTAACCAGCATGTTGGATGCCATGTCGGAGGAATCTGTGTCAACAATCTCAGTTACGCGGATGACATGGTGCTGCTGAGCGCGTCGGTCTGTGGTCTCAGAAAGCTGATGTGGATCTGTGAAGAGTATGCCCTTAGTCATGGGTTAAGGTACAATGTGACCAAAAGTCAATGCATGGTCTTTGAGACCGGTACGAAGCGAATTTATAATTGTCCACCCGTTTTCCTAAACGGTGTTCCACTCGAAAGAGTGGAAAAATTTAAGTACCTAGGACATTTAGTTACGACCGATCTCAAGGACAATGCTGACATGGAGCGGGAACGGAGGGCCTTGTCGGTGCGAGCGAACATGCTCGCCCGCAGGTTTGCACGCTGTTCGAGGGAGGTGAAGATAACGCTCTTTAGGGCGTACTGCACGTCTCTCTACACGTGCAGCCTTTGGGCGGAATACACTCGCGCATCGTACGGGGCCCTCCGCGTCCAGTTTAACAACGCACTCAGGGCTGTGTTGGGGCTGCCTCGCTACTGTAGCGCCTCAGGTATGTTTGCTGAGGCACGCACTGATTGCTTCTACGCGACCATGCGCAAGCGGGGCGCGTCTTTAGTGCGGAGGGTGTGGGGCAGCTCCAACACTGTCCTGGCAATGATCGCGGACCGGATGGCCTGCCCATACTTACGGCACTGCTGTGATAGGCATGTTGCCGTCAGCAGGGCCGTTTAGATTTAAGATCTTTTTTTTCTGTTAAATATGTATTTTTAGTGTGATGTGTACCCATATGAGTTTATGTTGCTCGAAATAAATGTATTTTATTTTATTTTTATTTATTTACAACTTACGATTAGAATCAAGGTACAATTCAAAACAGAACTTGAGGTCGAGTTTATCGGTGGCATCGTTGAACTCCAAAATTTTGGAGAGATTCCAACGGTACAACACCCGTGCCATCGCCAGTTGCTACCACTACCTAGACTTTTGAAGACTCGGGTTTTAATACACTCATAACCGTGAGTCTACCTAGTACAAGACACTTAGTCATAGCAACATCAACTACTTTATTTAGTTTTTTATGAATATTTCTTTGCCAGAGTAAAAGTGTCTTGCTTGCTCTTTCTTCTCGATAGAGATTACGTTTTGACATGGACGTTCAATTTTCTGACCAACTAACTGACAAACAGGTACCTACTGCCTTGGTAAGAAAGTTAAAACTAATATTTAAAGGTGCCTTGTCATTGGTTTAATTGAAATAATTGCTTTGTCTTTGTCACCTTCTCCGAGTTTGTCTTAAACTCATCTGATTATTCTTCATCATTTTGTCGGTCTTAAAATGGAGCGATATTATTGTCTTGGACTATATCCCATGCTGATGTCATTCGACATCATTTTATATCATGCCATTTCTGGTTGTCTGTATGGTTCACTTTTACTTTCCACCATTAGAAAGTTATTTATACGACCCGCAGTAATGTGTATGGGTTATCTGATGTAACCAATTTGACCGGTTTAGCAAGCAATTAAACTTGGGCGAACACTTAAAATACAAGATTATTTTGTCGATAGTATAACAGATGATGATCCATTTCAAAGGGCAAAGGAAAAACCGTGTTTTGTGGTCGGCCATGAAAATGGTGACAGCATGACAGATACACAAAGACAAACGTCAAATTGTATCCCAACATAGTCAAATAAACAAGCTGGCAACTACGAAAAGAAATCACATTGTGATATCATCTGTCAGTAGTTCTACATTCAACTAGTGTAATAAAATATGGTCATAATTTATCTCGCTACCACGACACTAGCGCGTGAAGGTTTATTAAGTGAATTGAGTTTCAATAGACAATATTGCAATAAACAGGGGGACTCACGGGCAACGCGACATTGAACGTGTTTGTATAGGCTAGAAGATAAATTCAAAGCTGGTAAAAAAAATGTCTAGTGTTTGACTGCAAGTCTTAAGTGACTTATCATGGCAGATTGGCACCAAGGTAATGGCGGTTAATAAGAACAAATCTCTTAATAATTAATTAATGGCAGGATTTGGTCAAAGTCAAATCATTTAAGTACTTCAATTAGACCGTTTTATAGCACCTAATAAAAACATTCTAGTTGCCCCTTCCAAAATAAAGTTTCGTATGGAGATAAATGGGCAGGAGACTCCATATTTACTAACTGTTTTAAAATAGGTTTCTACAAGAAATATCACTCATTATTTATTCTTGTCTGCAAAGAAGACCGGCTATGTCATGATTTTCTTTGTATATTCCTTAATAAATGACGAAATATCCATGTTGTCCCGAATCGTAGTTATTTATCGCGAGTGTGACAGCGCCCGCAGCGTCCGTTCTAAATAGTATGCAATAACGACAGTTCTGTGGTGATTTCGCTACTGCTAATAGCTGCACAAGGCGTTAGGAACCGGGACAAGTCTGTTAACTTTTACGGCCGAACTTAATAACTAATATGTCAGTAGATAAATATTTTGTGTGTAGTGGTTTGTCTACTTATCTATAAATTACCGTACCTATCAACCCATGCAGATCTACATTGAGTTCAACTGTATCAAATGAAGATTTTTCTTTTTTTTTGCGCACTTGCTGTCCAATTAAAATAAATAAATAAATATTCCACAACTTTTTCACACAACGCCATTTAGTCCCAAGTTAAGCTTGAGAGCTTGTGCTATGGGTACTAAACAGCTGATAAACATACTTATATATTTCTAAATACATACATATTATAGATAAATTATTACACCCAGACACAGAACAAATGATCGTGCTCATCACACAAACATTTGTCCTGGGTGGGAATCGAACCCACGACCTCCGGCATAGCAGTCAGGGTCACTAACTACTAGACCAACAGGCCAGTCAATCACAGGCCAATTCACTTTAGACATTGGCAGAATAGTCGACATCGGCTTTGTAGCCATAAGAAAAAATAGAATACCGACCTATCATCTTTATGAAATGAAGATTTATCTATTGAAAATGCCACTTTAAGCCTTTCTATGACCAGGACACTAGCAGAGATATTGCGTATCTTCGTTGATAGCTGTTCACAGTGATGATCACTGGGTGTTCCAACGATTACCCGTTAAACAGCTAGTTTCGTATTTGCTATCATCAGTGTGTATCTAGGATGACGTCTAGCGCACTCGCAGAGATGATGATGTGACAGTCAAAGCGCACCGTCTCCCGTCGCATAGTCTAGTCGCCGTAACTTGAAGTCCACTTAAAGTGCAATACCATTTTTTTTTGTAAATTCCCAGTTGTCATCGAAGTTCTTTGTGCAATTTGACGTCAGTTAGTCACTGGCACTAAAAACATAGTCAATTGCCCTGCAGGGCGTCAACTGACAACATTGCAAAATTTACATGACCCTAAAACAAAGATACCGTTTCTTCATTTTTGTATGCTGTGTTCAAATATTTTTTTGAATTTTTTTTTATTGCGCAATTTCTGAGAAAAAAAATAAAAACCAAAAAACATGCGATGACGTCACTTATACGGTGGAATATAGGTTAGGTTAGCTTTGCGTAAGCAAGCTAATTTTTAAGATGAAAACCATTATGTCAAACAAGACAAATCTAATGTCAAAAATGACATATCTTATGTCAAAAATGACATATCTAATGTCAAACAAGACATATCTAATGTCAATGTGTGACATTGATAACTGCTAAATGACAGTGACATCTAAGTAACAGTTTTTTTTGACGTATCACAGTAAAGCAAAGGATGTATCGCCATTCCACCGTATGAATGACGTCATTTGGCGCTTACGTCTTTTTAGAATGCACCGAATTTCAAAGTTGAAATTATGAATAAAAAGTACATAATTTCGTAAAACCAAAAAATATGGGTCCTCTAGTTTTGGATTTACTTTTATATAACGTAATAAAAAATGCAGGTTAAAATTTTGAAATGTTGTCAATTCTCGTATTCTTAAATACGTTCACATTCTAATTTTAGTCTCTATCTGTCAAAAATCCGTGTAATTTCTCAATATTTTTTAAAATGATTGTCGCGGCATAAGCAATTGCGTGGCCTACATAATGTATGCACCTCTATGCAGGATATTTCCATGGCATTCGATTGGTTGGGCCACCATGATGTCCTAGTGAGATACAGGCCTTAAACAACCATAGAAGAAATACAAGGCGCAAGGTTTTGTCAACAAAACGATTTAGATGAATTGGCAATCAATAAAAAGTAGATGTGCTTTTAACAGTAGTTCCTACTAACACTGCAGCATGCGTAGCATGAACACATTGAACACCGAAGAAACGGCCTTTGTCTACAGACGAATCGGCAAAGTGACAGATTATATAGACAGGAACCTCAATCTGTCAAATTTCTTTCAATACACCTGCCTGCGTAGCATGAACACTTAATTTCTTTTCTTCCGAGACACGACAAAGACCGTTTCTTCGGTGATCATGCTACGCGTGCAGGAAAATATAAACAAATTGGTACAATCGACGTATCTGTGACGTTCACGTTCGTGCGTAATTAAATTCTAATGTAGTTTCAATAGAACGGGTTTTGGATACGAGACAGATAAAGTAGGTTCACCGTTTTGGAATTAACATAAAATATCTTACAATAATATATTATAGTTGTTTTGTATTGAGGGCGCTAATATGTGAGTAACTACAAGGATCTTAATTCCTACACAAACATTAACACAGTAATTATGAAGGTGTGGGTAGTATTATATACAATACTTACGGGCAGAGCGTCCACACGGATTCTATAAAATCACGAACGAATGAATAATACGTACAGTAAGGAAAATTTAATTGGTAAGCGATTGTCACTCAACGGCAATTTGCCGCGTTACAACCATTTAATCCAGTTGATAAAAACGTACAGTTACGATGTAAATACACGAAGAATTTTAGTTTATAGTTCATTTACTTAATCTGTTTCCCCGTAAGTACATACATAGTTAAGCAACCTATGGAAAGGCGAGGCGCTGCTTGCGGGCCTCAGAGATTTGACACTTTCGCTCATATTGGGTCACATGGCACGGATGCGGTCACGTCACTCAGCACTCGTCGTCGATTTCAATTAATGGTTTTTTAGCTTTTTATTGGTCGCCAGACTGCAATTTTAAATTTGTGGCACGCTGCTTGATGAATTATTAAACGATTTACGACAGGAGTAGCGACAGCACAGCACATGCGCAGGCGCACATTAGTTCTGGCTGTGCTCGTAGATATTGTCCAGTTGATTAAATTAACTGACTTAACTAAAATTGGATCGTATTAACCTTCTGCCCACACAATGACTTCTTACTTCATGTGCACCTTGAAACTAAACTTACATAGATGACGTGATTTCATATTAAACCTACGCTCACGTCTGTCCATACACAACTGCCAATAAATAAGGAAAATTTATTCCTACAATAATTAGTCTTGGCTAAATTACCTATTTGATATTCTTTGTTGAATTATGGTTAGGTAGGTAGAATATGGTAAAACAATACAGTACTATGGGCTTAACAAAATACGAGTAATTATGCTGAGTCGCACAGTACCGTTACCTATTCGCTTTCTTTTCTGACGAGAGCCTGCGCGCGCGCAGCCGGGAGAAATTCATGATCCAAACACATGCGGAACGATTTCGCGGAACAACTACATGGTGAATGAAGGAAAACATGTTTTGTTTAAATTACACAATCTATGTCAATGGTGGGTTTAACACTCAGAAAAACAAATCAGGTGTAATGTAATTATGTACAAAAATATACTGGTGTACATCAAATTATTTATAAAATTCTTAGTAAAAACTAATGGCCGACATAAGTCAACAAGAAAGGGCCCCGTAACATGTTTTGTCACTTCCATGATAACAAGCATACAAACTAACACCGAATTCAAATGCCAGCTCCACTAACAAACCTACGCAAGAAAATAACAAGATGAAAC
Organism: Euplexia lucipara; assembly: GCA_921972225.1. NCBI lineage: Eukaryota > Metazoa > Arthropoda > Insecta > Lepidoptera > Noctuidae > Euplexia > Euplexia lucipara. The sequence goes on along the minus strand of OV179147.1, from coordinate 1,332,651 downwards.
GGAAAGACAGGTATTAATGATAAGTCATTACTCAGGTTTAGGTTTTTGCCTCACGAACAATCAAACAATAGTTAGTGAAGTCGAAAGTTAACGTTCAGTTGTGAGTGTTGTGACATTATAAATGGATTGAGGTGTACTGTTAACATTGTGTTCGTAAACTGAACGATACATTTCAACCTTTACGTCATATTAGAGAAATTCGCTCCAAACTTATTAATTTGCCGTTAAACAAAGCTTTGAGGAAATCATAGAACGCTGGCCATAGTACACCTTGAGGTACTCCGCGGCCTATGAGCGAAATCCAATGCTGCCCGGTCATTGCCATGAAACCCGTGTATTTTTTAAGGTTGAGGACAGCAACTAGTTAACATTTGAATGCTTTAGTAACCAGCAGGAAGTAACAGGCCGGTCGACATCTCGACTGGCCTCGACAAACTCAGTCTCACCCGCGGTAAAAACAGCTCCAAGCTATGCCTCGCGAGACGTATTGTACGTCGGACTAAAACCGGATGCTGGCCAACCTTCAGCCACCTCAGGGACTTGGAACTAGTTCCGACTATTACAATAGAGACTGTGTTATATAAATGTAACAATACCTAAATACGTGAACTCTTAAAACGCAAACTAAAAACTTGACGAACTGACCAATGAAATCCAAAGTCATTCTGAGGTCACACAAGCTTGTCTTCTAAGCTTGTTTATGTACGAAAGCGAGATTTTTATACCCATTCTAGCTCCAAGGAATGATAAATCTGCATATACATTGACCAATCTTGGTTGAATATTGGAGTTGGGCCAATTGTTTTCCTTGAACACGAAGCCTCTATTATATGCATCCCCGAGGTTTTTAATAAGCGTACCGAGACTTATTGAAGGTCGTACCATCCCGACCGACGTTATATTAAAATCAGTGAGTGCCAATGGCGCCGAGCTCGTAAACATAAGCGTCAATATACATTTTATTAGTTTGCCCCGTGTCGTCCCCGGCTCGGAAGACCTTCGTCGGCGATTCAGCTCGTTAATATACTATTCATATAATCTATACCATTTAAAGACCAATTTCAACAACCTGTGCACTGAATTAAAGCAATTCAGCATGACAGATTCTAGCGCCATTTTTTTATTTGAATGTTTTCCGTATCGAATCAACTTAGTAAACAGGAGCTAATGGATGGTCTGCATTTAAATCAACCTAGTGTTTACTGTTAATACTGCTTTATTAACAACGCTGATTGGAAACCGTTACAAAACTAGCAGCTCAGGGAAAGTGGAACACACAATGATGTTAAGCGAGTAAACGAAAAAACTTGCGGAATTTATCAAAATAAAGGTCAAAATGCGTTTCTTACAATGGTTTAATATAAGTGACCGCTGTGGCAAATTACGTTCTATGAGTTCAATCATAAGATAGCGATTGAACATGAACCGGACAGTAAAAAGCTTATAGGTGACCCGGATATGTCGCGCCGTCGCCAGGCTTCGTTGTACACGCAACTGTATCGATTGACATTGACCGTGCATCGTGATTCGTGGTCACCATTCTCTTTGCGGCATGCGACGAGCGACTGTTGTCATGAATATTCTAGTCTAGTACGGTGCGATGAAGATCACCGTTTTACGTTTTTTTTTCAATACAATCAGTGCAATGTATCGTTATCATGAGCTGCAGATTGAAAAGAAGATTTCATTAACTGTATTATTTTTAGAATGGTTTACGTCGTGTTTATTAAAACCTCTTTTGATGACTCCAGTCACAATCATGTACTCGTCAGGTGCTTATCACGGCTTTATCTTGAGAGTAGGTCATTAGATGTTATATTGTAGTTGATGTTAGTTAGAACCGAAAAGGAATTATTGATAATGACAGTTGCACAATAGTTATAGACACAATCATGTTCACAGCGCATCTAGACCGCAGAGATAAAAGCGTTTGGCAGAACATGACCGTCATGCTCAGTTGCGAGGTCGGGAACTAAAGGATGAACACATGGAGGCTCGGTCTAGTTTTGGTGATATACAATGGTCCTTTTTCTATTCCACGTTAAAATGTCGAAATTTTACAACTAAGTACCTCTGCGATGGAAGATGATTTTCTTCTGGTGCACGCTAGGTAGCACACTTTGCCGCCTGACGATACATTAAAAAAAAATCATGGACTGAGATAAAATAAAAGTATTTACTAAGTACTTTTAGATAATACAATGATTCATTCTATTATGATTTAGGGGTTAGAGGTGAAGCTATCAAGCAATATCGTTGTTTATTTATTCAGATTAAACCACAAACCATATACATTGTTTATAGAGTTAGCGTGTACTACTAAGATACACAATACTGAGAGATAGTCAATCAATTCCGATAATCCCTGGCACTGGCTTGAGATAATGAGGCTTGATATGAAAAGGTAGTACATCTGCTTGGCAAAACTGGTCAGGCAAAGTATTGTGTTGGCCGAAGCCTGAATTTGCTGCCTGATAGACAGTGCCTGGTGGCAATAGGCTCGCCTCCTACAACTTGGGACTTGTATATAACTGGCGACATGTGGGTTTACCACGGGTGCACCTCTGCTTAACCCTTTGGTAAATACAGCTAGACGTGTTGATGTATTCTAAAACGATACTCAAGCATAAATCTTGATTTGTATATGAGTATACATGAATGCTATATCGATCTCAATACTAAGAACGGACCAAAGCATAATCGATTGCCGTAGTGATCAAAAGAATCATTACTGAATCAAAATATCCGCAGTTTGCCAATTACTTCTCAATGACGCAAACCAGTGAAAACCAGCCAAATGCCAGATAAATTCGGTTCTGTTTTGGTAGACTAGCGCCACAAGCTCGTTTATTCTTCGGGGACAACGGACGGCATGGAACAATGGGCGGTGACATACAATCTGGGTCTAGATCAAGGACATTTTACCTCTATTTATGTAATTTCATAGTATTTTCATATAAAGGGACCTAACTACTAGGCTGACCTACATTGGGTGAGTTATGTCACTAGACAATCTTCATGGCGTTGGTTTTTCCCGCGAGAATTAGTTTTGATGTTAGACAACAGCAATATAACTCCAGAATATAATAATTCCGGTCGTAATCGTAATTTACTGTTTCGATCAACTCCTACCACCGCGCATTGGTTTTCAATGTGTCATTAATTAACTGTTTACAAACAGAATTTCGGAAACTCTGGGAGTAACTAATCAACCAAGGCATAAGCTAAACATGGACAAAAATACAAAAAAAGTCGCCGCATTTTTCAACGCTCAGGTGTTAAAATTTTTCGTCAAGTTTCATGTCTTTGTACTGAACTAATTGATCAGGTTGAGCATGGAAATCCCTTCCACCCATCCCAAACCACATGCATAATATATTACAATTAGATCTACGTATTAAGGAGAAGCTGAGTCCAGAACTCCAGACATAAGAATCTATGAAAACTACAAAAGTCCATGTAGACTTCAATCACGATTTAATATTGATCCAAAGCGGTCACCTTTTGTTATCAAATATCATAAATGATAATATAAATACTGGCTTCCATAACACAGATACGTAACATCCCGTTCATTCAACTTAAAAGGTATCTCCTCCAGCAGTTTCCATTTCTTATAAGGAGCTCTGGTATTAACACGCCCACCTGTTAGCAACTTAACGTTAATTGTATTATGTTTCTACTACACTTAGAACAACATGGGCGCGGTGAAGTGACGTCAGTACATCACGACTAGGGCTTGCAATCCGGATATCCGGATATCCGTATTATCCGGATATCCGCCGATTTTAAAATCCGGATTTTACTTGCATTACAATCCGGTTTTTTCGGATATTACGGATAGTTCTATTTCACTTTGAAATACTAAATAAAAAGCTGTCATCTGTAATGTGCATTACTGTTATTACGTTATTTATTATTCTCGCTTTTGTTTTTTTACTTCCCAAATCATACATTAATACATAAACGCACGCCTTTTTTCATGAGGGTAGGTTGAATTGAGAAAGTACAGAGTGCCATATGCTACGATTCTGACATAATTCTTTTGCTTCGTTTACATTCAAACATGCTGTCATACACATCATAATATTGAGTCGATTTAGTGGCAGAGATTATAATTAATTCCAACATTCTATATACATGGCCAAAATACAGGCTTTGCTTAGCTCTGCTGGGCTACAGATGGACACTCCACACCAATTAGACTGACCTAACTTAGCTTGTACAAATATTATGCCTGAGTTTTCTTTTAACAAACATTATTATTAAAATTATTGACCACTGGCCAACTTTATCAATCAATCAATTCATTTATTAAATCAAACAAATGACACACATCCATACTGCACGCGTTTTCAAGATTGTGTTGTATTTTACGGAACGCACGATAAAAGAAGACTGGACCAGAGTTTCAAAATCAATCGCTATAGTGGCATTTACAAAACCTCTCACATTTTTATTCAAATCTGTGAGACTAGCGATTATTAAAATTATATCCACGTTTAACACACAACAACCAAATCAAACAGTCATAACTTCTACGGACAATACACGATATAAAGAAGGTTGCTCTTCTTCAACTGAAAGCGTATCAATCAAAACATGTTCAAGTTTCTTCATGACACACATGATATATCTGAGGTCATCAAACAACTTGAGTCTTTAGACCCATGCATACCACTAATTTCTACGGAAAATTGTTCTCAGTGGAGGCTATACGGTTATGGAAAGCTTTGCCTGTGTCAGGGAGACAAGATCAAACATTGGCATCATTTAAAAATATATTATTATACTTCAAAATGATTACCTCTCACCTAACACGTCTTGATTATAACAGTTGTTTACTTTGCAAATAATTAGTATTTGTGTATTTTAATTTTTCTTTTTATTCATATTATATACATTTAACGAAATTGTCATTTATGGTATATTTATGTAAATAGTTTTTTTTTTATACCACGACGGCGGCAAGCAAGCTTACGGCCCGCCTGATTGTAAGCGGTAGTATTGTAAGTGGTACCGTGGCCTATGGACACTTGCAACACCTGGGGCGCCACACGCGCGTTGCCGACCCTTTAAAAACCTATCTACTACCTTTTTGAAGAACCCCATACTGTAGCCCTCTGAGAAAACCTCGGCAGGGAGCGCATTCCACAATCCAAGTGTACGCAACAGCTGTAACAGATGGTTAACAACTAAATAAGCAACGCATCATAGCCAATTACAGGTAGAAACAAAGTATGTTACAGAAATCTGAGGATTACTAACAAGCCCGGTAATAACAGAAAAAAAAATACAAAAAAATACAAAAAGCACTCACATTATAATGTTTTATACAGGTCGATTGGATTGCGATGTTATGATTTGTAATAAATGTAAGATCTCATGTTTAATTAGAATTGTTAGTATGAGAAAAGTACATTCGATTGTATGGTGCGATATCGGTGTTTTAAAGCAAAATTTTAGAAAGTTAACAATTTTGTAATTGTTTCTTGAAATATTGGTATAGTTTAATATTTCTTGTCATTTTGCCTGAGAGACTAATTAGAACGTGTAACAAAAGCTTATTAATTTAATTTATAATAAAAACAAAAAGATATCCGTATTATCCGAAATATCCGGATAATCCGGATAGCAATTTTTTTAAATCCGTATTATCCGGATAGTAAAAACGAACGGATATTGCAAGCCCTAATCACGACATAGCTTTTGACGAGCGGTCAACGAAGGACTTGGGAGGCTTAGTGAAGGTAACGTTGATCTGCCAATAGCGTCACATGGGTGACATCGCGACAACCCCGAACAAGGTTATTGCCTGTTTTCACGAACACAAGGCGAATGAAGACCTAGAACACTTTTTCTAAGAATCTTACAGGGATCGTTAAACGATTCCCTTACTACAGCTTCGGGTCAACAAACGAACTGAAAATATATAATTAGGTACACAGAAAATAATCCAATACTTGTACGAGAAGGGCTTGCTACTTAGGGGTTTCGTCTAGAAACAAATTTAAGAATCGCAAACACTAATTTTAAAGACACTATACGATTAATTTTTGTTGTTTATCCATTGCTTTTACTGTAAGACCTTGCTTCATTTTTCATTTCATGCTGGGTCAACGGGTTTTGAGAATATAATCACAATACGTGTCATAATTGACTTACTCTTGATTTGTGCAGCCTTTAGAAGCTTAAAGGCTGAACAAATCAATCTTTTTACTAATCCTGTTTGGTCCTCAGCAGAACTTTTGAAATTTTAACTTGAGACTCCATCAGTAAACGTATATTCACTTTAATAACCTACCTCTTGAGCACCATTACACCTTGTCCGGAAAGGTGCTACCGCAAGGATAAATTCATGGACCCTAAATATTTTCTGACCAACACAACATGGTTACGAATCGTTCTAAAAACGATACATGCGATGAAAGTTTGTGAGGATATAATAATATGTTACTCTTTCAGACAAAAACTATTTTACTTCAAAATAGCACGTAAGGCTAATTAAGCATAATTCCTATATACGCATACGACTATGTTCTTAACCATAAATCCCAATTTCTTTATTTTTTATGGATCACCAACGGGAAATGCTGTACCTAACAATAATTAGGAACAAAAATGAAAGAAAAATACGTTTTTCTGTAATAGGCACACTTGTTTCAAGAAATTTGTTTTTCACGCAAATACACACACAGACACGCTTATTGCTATTGTCAGACAGACTCATAGCCCGCCAGAGGTCGCTGTGACCGCCATATACTTGCACTTACGGAGGGAGTGGTGACCGTTTATAGCTGTTCTCACATTAAAGATTTTAAATTCTAACTATTAGACTTTAGACTAGACACACCTTGTAAATAACACGAAAATTTCACCGATGACGCATTCGTTTGCGTTCGGATTTTTGTGTGTAAGGTAAAGTACGTTGCCCCGGACTGTGCACACTTGATTTAATAAATCGACAGGGTAGTTTTAGACAGCTCCGGTTCGAACCGTCTGATTTCAATCGGTTTGGGACGTCACTGGTGACTTATTCGTGTCACGGATGCCATACAATACAAGAAATGCTTAAGATTAAGGTGCTGGTTGCACAGACAACAACTAGCAACTTGGTTGGGCAACTAGAATCATTTTTTTAAAGTTAATTTGTTCGACGTTCAAAAGTGCCTTATAGGGGCCTGAAATAAATGGTTTGACTTTGACTTTGACAAAACAAAGGCAATAGTTTATTTGTAAGAACACTGAGGGTAAGTACATGTAGGTGCATGTGATGTGTGTAGTGTTGTCATCTGCCTAAACTTTTTCCAACGTTGGGGTCGGCTTCCACTTTAACGGGATGCAGCTGAATACCAGTATATTACATGGAGCGACTGCCTGTGGGACCTCCACAATCCATACATACATACATACATACATACATACATAAACTCACGCCTTTTTCCCATGGAGGTAGGCAGAAACAATCCAGTGACTGGGTAAAACGATACCCCTTAGTTACAACTGGTTGTGAGACTTTCGAGCTTCTGACTACCATCAACTAGCCGGGACCAACGGCTTAACGTGTTTTCTGAGGTACGGAGGAGTCTAGGTATGTGATATTTGAGGATAGTTAATTTGTTCATGATTTCAAAATTTAAATAATTTGTAGCGACATCTATCTCGCCACATAGGTACGAACTATCCTACATCGCGATATCAAAGTTATCCGCGCAGTTTGAACGTATACAAGTTCCCGACAACAACCGTCGGGCAGTAGTAGCCCACCAGACACAACACCCGTCTGGTCGGAGGATCCTCCCTTTTCAATGGTGGATGAGGAACTTTACACCCTGTTCCTCATGCCTCCAAAAATTCTTCTATTACAATGAAATGATCACGTTAAGCAGGGCTTCCTCTCGCCTACCATTTTTGCTGTGCCCTACAGGGTCCATAATGATCTCATTTATATATCTACCACTTAACAATACATATGGAAAGCAATAAAGATATTGAGTATTGAATGGTTACCAATCCACGGACCGACCTTACCAAGCGCAGCTTAACAATCGACCGACCCGTGTGGCTGTTAATATTTAGCCACAAGCTTCTCTATATGTATTGATTAATATATCGACTAACAACTTAAATTGTCCGTATATTCAAATATGCAGCACAAGTTACAGTTATGTGCAACGATAAGGGTTCATAGTCATAGTCTTTTATTGATAAGAGATTCTTACAAGTCATATATATATACAGATAAACAATTATGAAAAAATATATTACATAAATTAACAAATGTCAAATCCAATATGTCAAACCAGTTAAAGGAAACAAATAAATAGCAGTCAAATAAAAAAGTAAAGAATAAAATAAAAAATAATAAATAAAACAAAAAACAACAAAATACATTACATCATTCTCCAACTTATGTCAAATCACAGTCTAAAAACATACAGTCGTCCGACGAAGCCGTCTAGACAGGGCAATCATGCGGGGCGAGACGCAGGAAAGCCGCTCCCGCATTGTGAACAAAACGATGTTCGTAGTGCGGAAGATATTATTCAAGTCTAACGCGTGTAGAAGTTGTCCGCATTTTTCCAGAGATCAAAGGCGTCGTCCTACTGTATTAATATTTATACTGTGGTCAAAAAGTAAAAATGTCAAACAAATAAACAATACACATAAATACGGTTCAGAAATGAGTTAATGAGTAGGTATGTTCTAAAGTCGCGCGTCGGCTCGCTGCAAACCGCACGCGTAACGCTCGCAGCAGTTTAGCGAACCAGGTACACACTATGTTTTTTGGTTACAGTGTATGCAACGGTTAAGGTAACAGCTCGCTAATGAGTACCCGGCTTTAAATACGGAAAGATATTAAGAGAATGTGAAATGATTAGCAGCAACGAGCGAGCACAAACAATTACCATCTAGTCCATGTAGTCAATACACAATTAACATTAGTTAAAAATAACATGGCTAATGTGGCAATCATACTGTATATGGAAGTGTTTATAAAAACAAGTCTAACATTCAGATACAGTCACGAGTTTTGAGCAGGATTTAAAAAGACATTTCTTCGTAACATATTGATAGAAGTTTTTAGACATAGTACATTCGAAACCATTTAATTTTGAAAAGGACTTAGGTATTTCTCAAATACACAATCATTAATAAAAGAAAAGTTTATTAAATTTGCGTATCTACCTAAGTATTTATTTCCGCGACTGTACTTCATAACATCATAACAAAATAACGTCACACCTATTATTACTGAAGTGTTAGGCAGAGGTTTATCTACCAGTAAGTAGTACACCCACATTTCGCCAGTTATGTTTAAGCCCCATGTAATAGGGGGCTAGCCCATTGCCATTAGTCGGGCACTAAGAAATTCCAGATATAAAAACTGAATAGCGCTTTGTCCGACCCGGGGATCGAAACTGGGACTTCATGCTCAGCTGTAGCACTTGCGACCACTAGACCAACGAGGAAGTCACTTTACTTCACTATTTGATTAATTGAAATAAATAATCCAAATGTGTGAATGTTTATAACCCCTGTATATACCTACACAATTCAATTCACAGAACAAACGGATATTGGTTCACTTATTATTTACTTGTATTTCTATTTGCCGAAGTGATATAGAATTTCAATTTACCAGGAAAAACGAACCGATCGGTCAAACTTTAAAGGTCACGGCAACCAGACTATAAACAATCACAAAGCCATACATTATTTGTTGAAATCGCGGGAACGATTAATCAGAACACTTTTCCTTTTTACCTATCAAAACACGAATAAAAAGTTGATACAATATTTTTGTTGCATTAATGATAAAAACTGTTTTACATATAGTGGTAAATGCCAATGGCCTTAGTTCGTAGGCCGCTAAGGTCACGCTGTCAAGGCCGCTGCGAGGCACTCAATTAGTGGTTTCATTAGTTAGGCTTCACATTAACACCCATCACTTATTTCAATTACTTTTCATAATGCTGGAACCTGCTGAATTACGTAGCCGTCTGAATTTGCACGATGTCAGCTGTTAATATATACTGGAGGTTATATGTAGAATATAGACTGTTTTGATTGTTTATTTTAATTGTGCTAAGTTCTGTGCAGTCTGTGGTAGAGTGTATTTCACAACCGGCCCTATCAGAATAACAGCGCTGCAGTATTTATCTTTTTAAATGTCGCAGCAAATGCTGAGATAGAAGCCTTTTTGGCCTCGCACAGGTCTTTTGTTTTTTTTTTCAGTTTTTGCTAATTTCTTGTTTATTATTTATTTATATACTTGGTATTTTTGTTTTAAATAAACGATTTTCTTTCTTTCTCTTTGAAAGGAGGCTTTTACCTCTGTCACGCATTAGCCTGATTCAACAATTTTAATTAAGTATTCATATTTTTTTACGACTAAAATTATTATTAACAACGAAATTACAAAATGTTCTTTGACAGAACCCAAAAACATCAGTACCTAATTGTGTAAGCCCTATTTTCATAGATATTTTTTACATGGTTATTTAATAGCATCTCATTTCTATTATTATGTAGCCAATTTTCATCGACCACTTTTCTGTCTTCACGCGTGTCGCTTAGCCGTACCTATGTTCAATTTTGATAAATATTTTCCTTCGAAAATACATTTAAATTTTATTTTTACTCGAAAGACCTTCAATAAAAATTTTATATTGCTAAGTATAACTTTGCCTATAATTTAGGTCAACCAACACGACAACTGTATATTTAACTAATTAGTCTTCCTTCCTCCAAAAATGGATCAAATATAAATTAAGTACACGTAGAGTTCTGAAATTTAGGTGCTTATTTTTGCAATATAGGAAATGGGGTTTTAACATAACCGGTTCTATTAAAATTGACTTGAAAATCTCCGGGTATCGAGGTAACCGGCTTAATGGCGGACGAAGCAGTGGTTTCTAATCTCTTTCTCAAGTTTATCATGTGAGTTTAGTGCTACGAACAAATTACAAGTACCTATGTTTATTGTAAGTGTTAAAAATTTCACAATGAAAAAGTGAGAACTGACTGTGTGTGTATGTGTGCTCACTGTTCGTTTCTGAATCACTCAAGTATTGTAAATGTCGATGGCAGAAAGTCCGCCCTTGTACATTAGTCTGCTTGAAGTAAGTTAACTGCTAAGTAAATAAATAAATGTGCTCGGTATTTTGCAGTTCAACTATTATACTAGCCTATATTCCTATAACGACTTTATAATCAAGCATTTCCGCTGTAAGGGAGATAATGATCTGCTAGCCTCCATGACTTCCAGTTTTTTTTTTCAAGTAACAACAAAAAAAATAACAAAAAAAAAATTAAAGAAGTGCAAAAAGTGTTTACAGGGTCGTTAACGCGAAAGGACGTTCAGGAGGGCTGTAAGTTTGTTTGCTAACACTGAGTTTGAAAAAAATACCCAAAGTGATGTTATTGTGTGTTGTGTTTATTATTACCTACCTCCATCTCTTAAAAAATGTTGGAGTTGCAGTCGTATGAAACAGTTGCAACACGGCAAAGAGAAATAAATAACACCTTTTTGTACTTATGTTCACAAATAAAGATTGATTTGATTTGATTTGAAAATATAGTGCCTGCCTCGTTTAAATCCACGACCTATGATATTATGTAAGTCGAAGTAGTTACCACTGAGAGTTCAGTGGTTTCAGTTTAGCAGTTCTAAGTATTATTCGATTTGAATAACAAGTTATTAAATTGTACCGCACAAAAGTTCTCTAACCCGTGCGTGCTGCTTGAAATTATTCGTTTAGAACTGTATGTAAATATACCGAATTTACACGAACCATGGCATGTTCCTCTACTTTTCACAACTTATTGGTTTCCCAATTATACATAGAGCTTAGACAGTATCAAAGTTTGAACAATTAACTCCTTTACGATTGTATTATTAGCTTTGACTGCTCGGTCTAGTGTTCGATCCCCGGCTTGGGCAAAGTGTTATTGAGTTTTTCCATCTGGGATTTCTTAGTGGCACCCCGGAGCCTGGACTCGTGCCTGACTGATGGCAATAGACTCGCCGCCTATTACATGAGACTTGACAAAAGTGCGAAATGTGGGTGTACTATTGCAGGTACACCTCTGCTAACCCTTCGGGAGTTACAGGCGTGATGTTATGGTGTGTTGTGTTTATTATTACCTACCTCCGTCTCTTAAAAAATGTTGGAGTTGCAGTCGTATGAAACAGTTGCAACACGGCAAAGAGAAATAACCATTTCAGGTCATGATTTTCTCAACTATGTAATAAATACTTACTAAAAATATATACTAATTTAGTAACTTAAATATTGCTATTTAATATTTTCGCTCGATGGTCAGTACTATCAAAGTAGGGATTGCAATTTTTAATAAAATAATCCCACCGAGTTCTATGTGAAAAACAGCGGTTGTGTCTTTATCCTTAATGTCAATCTTTATGCCTATCATTTGTTTCTTCCATTTACATTACTTGACCAAAGTTTCCTTAACAAATATGCATTTCTCTTTATGTAGGTACAGTGACCATTTTAGTTAACATTTAAGTTCCATTTTTAATAACGGGTTAACACAATTTTCATGTAGGTAAACTAGTATTAGTAATATTGTGCTGATTAATCTACTGCAGTCATCATCGAATTAATAGTTTTTTAAACCGACCAGACATTATTGTTTTATAAGTTGTCAACGACCGATAACATAATTATCGGCTAAGGGTTAATCACATTAATTGGAGTCAAACGATTTAAATAATCCTATTGATTCAATAAAACGATAGAACGATAATGACTGGTTAGAGAGTGAACGTTATGAAGAGATTCCTTGCATAGTCATTTTTCTTTTTGTTGTACCAGAAGGGTAAGGCAGAGGCGTAAGTACCTGTAGTACACCCACATCTCGCCAGTTATGAGAAACTCTCATGTAATAGAGGGCGAGCCTATTGCCATCAATCGGGCACAAACCAGACTGCTACTGAGAAATTCCTGATGGTTTGGTTTTTATTAATAAATAAGTAATAAATATTCCAAAACTCACACACAACGCCATCTAGTCCCAAACTAAGCAAGCTTCTGCTTTGATTAACATAATTATATATTTCTTAATACATACGTAGGTATTATACACATACACTACACCCAGACACAGAACAAATGATCGTACTCATCACACAAACATTTTTCTTGGGTGGGAATCGAAACCACAACCTCCGGCATAGCAGTCAGGGTCACTAACCACTGAACCAACAGGCCAGTCGCTTCGTTATTTTATATTCTATTCGATTCTATACACCTACACACCTGTCGGGTAATAACGGCTTGCCCTACAAACCCGTCCTTTTAAGTGTTTGTCAAACACTACAACAAACCTTATCTATAAAACGTTTGATTGGAAAACTGGTAGAATCACCTATAATACTATGTTAGAACTAGTAAATAAATCACCACTTAATATAATATTAAAAAAAGAGGTAAAGCTTGTATATTGTGACGTTGTAGGGGATTTAAGAATCTATAGAAAGGACATGCTAAAAACGTCATAGAAAAACTGTAATCCCATCCCATGTCTCAGTAACACTATCTATCATAATTAAAACAATATTAGACTAGACCATGGGACACAAGTATCAGATAAAAATTTAGTCCATGATCAAAATCAAAATTAAATATCAAAAGTCTTTTTTCAAACGAGGTTGAGAATTAGCACTTTTTGAACGTCAAAAAAATACATAAAGACAGTCCCCCATAAACGGCCCACCCTTCGCCACTTCCTAGTGTTATTGCTGGGAAGAAGAAGCGGCGGAACAAACTCCCCAGCAACACATGATGTCGGGTCTATTTATAGTAAGTATTGAATGTCTTTCTACACCGATTGTCTGCACCGATTTCGATAATTCTTTTACCAATTGACGCCATTTATTTGTGACCAAAGACAATCAAGAGCAAAATTTTCATTCGATACTTGTATCCTAGTGGACATAAGGTTTTTAGTCTAGTTTAGTACGCTCCGCTGCCGCTCCAATATTGCTATATTATGCTACATGCATGGCGTTACTGAAACAAGGGATTAAAGTTTTTCTATGACATTTCTCTGTATTTCCTCTCGATAGTACAGTCAGCCTCATAAGTCGATAAACATATCCATACTTCCTAAACTCATTAACACTTTACATTACACACATTGCTAAACAAGACTAGTGCCAGAATTTAATTAAAGTCTTAAAGGTACAAAATTCACTAGTCTTGTTTAGCAATTTGTGTAAGCTAAGGTGTTCATGAGTTTAGGAAATATGGATATGTTCATCGACTTATGAGGCCGACTGTACCTATCTTAAATCTCTCTGTTTGTGAGGCTACATCAGACTAAGAAGGGGTGAACGGGATGTTCAAGTAGGTACCAAATGCACGTGAACGAAGTCGCGAGCGCAGTGTTAGTTAAGGATAAACAGCAGACCATATGCGATAGGGCAATGAGTCTAGTGGAATAACACTAGACCGCAAAAAAAACATGTTTCCTGTCTATATTCAGTAATAAATTAAATAAAATTATTTACTTCAGACTAAAGGTCCATGTAGGGTACCTAAGTATAAGTATACACCAATTTGATGGGGAAGTGTCCATACAAGTCAATTCGTACCGACTTTCCTTAATAAAGGAGCCACAAAATGGCACGAGCATTAATCACCACGCATGCTCAAGGCGGATTGGCGATTTAAACAAATACAAATACAAATAGTTTATTTGATAACCTTAAACGTACAACAAAATTTGAGATTGGAGCCTCCTTTTAAGCAAAAAAATGCGAATGCGATTTATAACTTATTTATATTAACTATAAGTCCAGGTTTCCTCTCGATTTCTTTGTTCACCGATGTCAGGGATGTAGATCAACTTAAAAACTACTTACTTACATGAAAACTGACAAGATTACTAATGAGTATTATTCCCGTCGACTTTCCTTCTTATGAAAATTGACGCCGCGCTACTGGTAACAAACACCGAGCACCAACTTTAGTGTTTGTACTTATATCTACTATAGAAGAATAATTACTTTTAATGTAAAAACAAAATCGAAATCGGACGCCACAGACACTCACACACACAACTTTGCGTCGCGATTTCACTCTCTCCTAAGTGTCGTAGCGTGGTGTTAAATAATCTATGGGGCTATCAAATGGGCCTTATTGGGGTTAAACGGGTTCCAGATATAATATTAGCGCGATCAAACAAAGGAAAAACATACGTTTCAACTATAGTATACATTTTATTAAGTAGGTAGGTATGTGCTTAATTTAATTTCGATTACTAATTGGATTAGCATAATTTTCCTCACTAAAATGGTGAAAGCAAAAACAATACAACATTTAAAGTAAGTTACTCTTGCGCACGTGGCATAACAGCGAACAAGCGAATCATTTAGGGAAAAAGAGAATACCATAATAAGTGTTCCTTCCACGTAACATATACAATACACGTTCTACATACTAACAAACAATAACATCACGCCTATATTCCCCGAAGGGATAGGCAGAGGAGCACCAATAGTACACCCACAGTAATAGGGGGTGAGCCTATTTCCATCAACCGAGTAAGGCTAGCAACAGACTTATAACACGCCATGCCACGCGACGCCAATATGGTGTTCTCATTGGTAACTTTAAGCACCTTTTTCAGATTTGACCAATAAAACCGCGTGGGACGGCGTCGGGTGTTACAAATGTGCTGGAGCCTTAAAGATCCAGACTCCGGGCTGCTATTGAGAATACCAGAAGGAAAAAAACTCAATAACATTTTACCCGACCGGGGAAACGAACTCAGTGCTTCATAATCGGCAATAACGCTTGCGATCACTATAGAGTAACAAGGCACTGACTAGTGAACAAGCAAATCAAATAAGGAAAAAGACAATATGGAACAAACAACAATGTATTGAGTGTTTTTTACCACATAGAATAGATACACGTTCCATATAATAACAGACACATAACTGTTTAGCACTTATCTATCTGTAACTGTAATGTATATACATATGTATGTTCACAGTACAGTAATTAACGTTCAACGGCGAGGATGCATTCGTATCGAAACGTTTTACGATAACGATATATTACTAAACTGAAATGGAGTCGTTCAGTTGTAATGGCGTGATGACGTTGACTGTTTGAACGTCACGAAGTTAGTACAAGTGTAATCGAATGACCGTCACGAAGTTTGTACAAGTGTTGTTGTCCAGGTCCACTACCCACGCAAAGTGTACGCACCCTAAAAGTATTAGTCATGAAGACATTACATTGTACGGTTTCAATATTTGTCATTAAATCACGCCTGTTAGTACACCCATATTTCGCCAGTTTTTTTTAGTTTAGGACAAGGGGGCGAGCCTATTGCCATCAATCGTAGGCTGCTACAGAAAAAAATCAGACTGATAAAAATAAAATTAACGCTTTACGCGACCCGGGGATCGAATCGGCCTTAACAAATGATCGCGCTTGTGGTCAGTAAGCACGCAGTTTATACATATTTTTTTGACATTCATAAATTATTTCCATTCCACAGACGTTAAAATATAGCTTAATAAAGCCAGGCAACAAAACTTAGAAATATGTAGGTAATGAACAATTCTTGGGCAATTAATATTTAATTGACATTTTTAAATGTGAACACTATGCATCACAGTAATCTTTTACCTATTTTGGTAGTTTTTATTTTAGCCTTTACAGACAGGGATCAGATAATCAGATCACTGTAAACAAAATATTGTAATAAGTAACCTTTTTTAAAAGAGAAAGTGTAAAGTTGTTTCTGCATGCAGAACTGTCTCTTAGAAGAAGAGTTTCTTAGGCCACTTCTCTCCAGCTAAAACACAAGGAAGTCGTGATGGGCAGGGCATTTAGGGGAGACGTCTTTGACGTTCAAAAAGTGCAAGTCCTAAGCCTAATTTGAATAACTCATTTATTCAAATTAAGCTTAGGACTTGCACTTTTTGAACGTCAAAGATGTCTACCCTAAATGCCCTGCCCATCACGAATTCCTCGTGTTTTTTATTTGATTTGGTAGGTTATTCATTCAAGAACAACTTGTCAGTTTGACGTTCAAAATTGTTTTTAACTGGTCTAAATTAAACTAAAAAAAAAACAACTTCAGTATTTTGTTCTATTTCTTTAGAAAGATGCAAAATACTGCAGTCGTGTACAACCTTGGCGAATTTTAAATAAAACTGTACATGAAATTCATTTAAAACTCAACATTTAGACTTCCTGGTCAATTATCACAATCCTAATAAAATTAACTTCTTTTTGTAGAAACCATTAAAGTGCTTACAGTGGTTTAAAATGACCCGTTTACGGAAATACCAGCAATATACGCATGACTTTTGAATTATTAAGTATATTCCTGTTATATTTTCCTGGTAAACCATTAGCCATTTGTCCATCCATTTATATAAAAGACTTCTAGGGCATTGACCGGGGCGGTTCCAGAAAATCTACATAGAAAGGCGGTAAACATAAACACCTCAATAACAATATAAAAACCCCGACCAAGTGCGACTTAGACCACGCACACCGTGGGTTCCGTAGTCTGAGCAGTACGCATGCACAGTTGCACACGCACATATTTTTGATCATAGATTTTCGTGGTTGGTATTAATTTTATCGATTGCACAAAATAGTTTGTATTACTTGGTACAAAAAAAAACTCTGAATAACAATTTAGTCTCAAGTTGTAAGTTTAGACGCGAGTCTTTAACTAACTACATATTTGCTTATTTTGTTTCAAACCTTTATTCGATTTGTCAGTTTAACATTGTAATGTTGTCTTTACATTGTGATTTTACTTACATTTTTGTACATTGTTTAACCTGAAATTTTAAAGCATTCACCCTCCCTAGGTAGTTACATGCTCATTACTTGGAGGCAAAGCATACCTTTTGTCTTATATTATCATATTTATTATTTAAGTTTTTCTATAAATTATGTTTGTTTACATTCGTAATATTATGTCAGCTAGTGACAGGTCTAGTTTTATTTTTAATTTGTCTGGAGCTAGTTGTAGGTCGTATATGTAAACCACATCGACCTCATTATTTTTCTTTTACTTTGCTTTGTATTGTGTTCTAAAACCTTTCGAAATTCAATCATCTGTCATTCTGTCCATTTACCTTGGAGCCAGGTGGAATTTGGCAGTCTTCGTTTGGATCTGAAAGGCTTAGCAAGTCATATCAGCTGCGAGTCTAATATTTATGGCCTCTCTGTCCTCCGGCCCTCTAAACTGACGTCCTCCGCCTCCTCTGCAGAAGTCTGAAGCCTAACGTCCCTCGGCCATTACTAGAGCCGAGAGGACCACCTCTGACGGCCTCCTCCTCCGCTGCTGAAGACTCAAGCCTGACGTCCCTCGGCCATTCCTAGAGCTGAGAGGACCTCCTCTGACGGACTCCTTCTCCTGACGGCCTCCTCCTGAGCTGCTGAAGACTGAAGCCTGACGTCCCTCGACTACCCTACAGCAGAGAGTGACACCTTTGACGGCCTCCACCTCCTCTACTGAAGACCGAAGCCTGATGCCCCTCAGCCACATCTACTGCTGAGAGAGGGCCACCTTTTCTTCATTTTATATTTCATCTTTCATTCATCAGTTTTTCCTCTCTTCTTTACCCTAGCTCCACTAGGTAGGCTTGATATTAATAAATTCTTATTTATTCCCTCTAATCTTTTCCTACAACAGTGCTCTCCTCCTAGGTAGGTAGGTACTGTTACGTTACAACATCAAGCTACGACTCTTATGAGCTGGCGAAACTGCGTAGTACACCTAGTAGTATATATTAATATACTTTCCGAGTGAAATTACCGTTTAACATTCGGTTGACAGACGATCAGACAGACAGCACGAAATAATAAGGGTTCCATTTCTAACCACTTAGCTACCGGACCCTTAAAACTGGTAATTGCAAGGGAAAGAGTAAAGACTGAATAAAGTCGTCATCTTATAATTAGGCCATAGACATTAAATTGATGACTACGTTACTATACTACTACCAGATTCATTCATTCTTCAAAGACATTCAAAACATACTATAGACATCACGAACAAAATGTTCATCCGATACTTGTGTCCGATACTTGTGTGGGCATTCGACACAGTGGGACAGTAGAGTACGCTTCGCTGCAGCACCACTACTGGGGCTCGAGTCTGCTATTGCAATCGTGTCTCAATGACCGGTCATTGATTGAATATTTGACAACTTTGACAGTTTTTGTATGGGAAATGTGTCATAAGTTTGACGTTATACGTCAAAAATCGATCATTGACCGGTCATTGAGACTCGATTGCAATAGCAGACTCGACCCCCTGCTATTATGCTAAATGACGTTTGTTACTGACACACGAAATCTCAGTCTTTATATGATATTTCTTTGCATCTTTTTAGATTCATCACATGGTCTGCATCTAACAACAAAATTATACTCGGTAATCGATTGCGTTATGTAGTACTAAGTCAGCTAATGTCAATTGCTCAAGTGTGTTCTTGAGCAATTAACATTAGCTGACGTGCAATTCTTTTATTACCTACTTATTTCTTGGAAGTGAGGAAACTCCCAGCTGCGGACAAATTCTGGATACTCAGCAATATCTTTGTTTCACAAACTAAACGTCGCCGTCGTTATGTGTAACCGGGTATTTCCGATTTTGTTATTTATTTATTACCACATTATACTTGGCTGGCGTTTTAATTACTTACACATGTAACGACATAAAACAACACACTATTTTATTGTTATGTTCAGATGTAACAACGACTAGCCTAATACACGTGGTTGCTCGATAGTCAATACATTGCCAAATTTGTTAATGAGTAGTTGAAATATTACTTTCTAAACACGATTTCTTTTTTATGGAGTTGTGCGTTCTAAGCGACAATTTCTAAACCTTAAAATGTCCAGTTTTACTTTATTTTTTGTGTGATTTATGACTCACTTGGTGTCAGAGTTGGCCGTGGGCATCTGATTCGGCATCACATGCCGTCAAGAAATATCTATCAGGCATGGCTGGGTTCCTCACGACGTTTTCCTTTACCGATTTTTAAGCAAGTGATTATATTATGCGTTTCAAATAAGAATCGGACCTCTATCTGTCAAATGTCACTTGAAAAGTACGGCCAGCAACGAAACCTTAATCGCGTATCAATTTTTTCTCTTTTTTGTTTTACCGAGTCGCAGTCATTCGAAATGAAAAAACGTCTTTCATTAATTAGTGTTGTGGTGTGCTTCCGTTTAATTTATTAATTCTGTTTGTTACACGGTTGTTTGTTGTTGTTGTTGATATTTGTTTTTGTTTTCATCTCCCTGACTGCTCAACAATGTTCGAACGAGGCGCTGTTTTGCATGGGAGGGCTCGAGAGGTTACCTCCAATGTAGACTTTGAGACTACAATTCAGAAAATTAATCGTTCGTGATTCGTAAAAAGAATATAAGTATATAGAAAAAACCTTCTTTTGCTGATCTTACCCAATTTATTCGAATTGACAGCTATGACGTCACAAGATGGCGCAAAGTCATTCCTATTCTCATTTGAAACGCAAAGTACGCACATGAATCCGAAAAGTCAGAGGTGCGTGTTTTTTGATTCTATGACTTGGATGTTCGCTGGTCACACCATGAGGCTGTCTGTCATAGCTGATCAGTTTCCTTATTGCTCCCCATAAAATGTTTGAGCAAGATCAGAACGCTAAAATACCTAAATAATTAACCCATAAAATATCATGCATCTGAGCAAACAACAGGTTTAAAGTATCGATGAATAAAATTGCAATAAACAATGTATGAGCACACAAAACATTCCAACCATTCAAACAGATGCATCGTTCGCGGGATTTCTTTGAAAACACGTCGACTAAACCAACATACATAATCTCACCTTGATTTTTATGTACATCATACTATCATAATTGATCAAATACGTTTACGGTACGAAGTGAATCAGCCCATTGAGATAATCTGAGTCCATCGCGGTGATATCATTATCAGAACTTATCTGTATTTATCATAAATCTACGTCATTGGGTTTGAGGATAGGAACATCTAAGCCTTAGACTGTCCGAAGAACTGTCGACTTGTAGCCCTGTGTGATGATCGTATGTTGAATGAAGGTAACAAGAGTATAAACTCATTTCCACATAACTTCTCTGTCAGAGGCACCATTTACAGACTTCCACTTACAAATCCGTTTCTTAATCCATCCATTCGTAACACCAACCATACCTCTCAGCATCCTCATCTCATCTGCATGCAACTGCCTTTCATTCATCCTCTTTGTGGCCCATCCATAAATAAGGTCTTGAGCGTTTTATGAATCTCCCCCTTAACTTTAAATCAAATTCATAAAATTTAATGTACCATTGTGATTCAAAGAACGCCAATTAATGTTCCCATTAAAAAATCATAAAACGCTGTTACTACTCAATTACTTAAACGATTAGGTTCGGGCATACGTAGTCCAACAACTAACCTTAAACCTCTAGTTAAACTTTTACAGTAAGTAATGTCTGTTCAGCACGCACATAGACATTTTATTACTAGGACTTAGGGAGAGACATTGTGTTCCACGTCCCAACAGACCTTGACCAATGACCCAGTTAGAGAGGAGCTGCGTGTCGACGGTGTCCAGGGTCTCCAGTACACTCCACAAGAGAATTAGGTGTACAGACAAGATTGATCATCTTTCCACCTGTTCACGCTATTTTACGACTTGAAACATGTGGCAGTAAAGACAGCAAACCATCCTAAATTGTCTAATTTCATTCGAACATGAACTCTATTCAATTCATTTGTTTTAGAGTTGAAAAACTATCAAAGAAATTTGACAGTCGTAAAATTTAGCTATCCCAATCAGACTATTTTTCTCAATTTTATTGAACATAATGTTTGTAATAAAGTTGATAAAAAAATGTGACCAATTGGGGTAACTTGATGTACAACTGAGACTTGCTCACAAGGGCAGGGTCTCGACAGCGTATCATATCATATTTATGGTCAGATCAGGCAAGAACCATGCTGGTTAATTTCTGAAAGTAGTTTTTTAAGTAACGCAGATTTTTATGTACCTGTCCTATCAGTATGCCACTCCAGACAGACTTAGAATTGCAGTAGTTAGCTCAACGAATGCACTACTCTGTTCCCAAGTACCTACTAGTGTGTGAGTTAGCCTGAATACTTATCTATTTTTTCGACAGTACTGTAGATATCTACACCCTCATTCCACATTCACTCGTAATCACTGTCCCTACTAATGGGCATTCACGAAGGCTTCCACTTATGCCACTGCATCATAAAATAGTCATAGTTTGACGCTAATGTTGCCGTGTACATAAATCGTTTCTTTATCGATCACTATCTATTCGTTTTAAGGGACTAATTGAAAGATAACCATTTATAATGTTGTTTGTGAGCCAAGGTCTTTAAACCTAAACACAGACCCATAGTTGTTCTTCACGCCTTCGTAATAGGTGAAAATTTTCTAAGTATTCTCCAAGGTTTATATGGTAGTGCAAAGTTAGGAATGTAACTTAGACAACGTGGAATGTGAGTGCTGTTTAATATCAACGTCATATTTTGCCTATGTTAGTTTAGGTGTTCTTTTTCCTAGAACCCTATAGGTACATTGTCTTAACGTAGGGTATTTTATTAAAATCTATCTAGTTTAAAAGCCTAACAAGTCTGTTGCTTCTTGCCCATTCTTCTCCACACGAAACCACCTTTTGGAAAGGGTAACAAGAATCGTTTTTGTATTTTGTTACGTTTAATGTTGACGTTCAAAAGTGCCTATTTATTAATCTAATTTAAATAAATACCTACTTAATTTGACTTTGACATTGTTAATTACATAACTGAATTTGAAATCAAGGATGTGATATAATATAAGCAAGGATTTCCTTAAACGACAATGTGATTTAATTAACTACAAATACCAAACATTTAGTTGACTACAGAAAAGTTTTCCGCAAATGTGGTTATTTAGCCATAACAAGCGCTACATAGGTAGAGGGTTTGCAAAAAAATATTTCCATGAGTGATGTAATGTGTGGATGTTGCTAGGTTACAACACTCCGTTGAGAATACGTTCACACTGCAGTAACTAGACTATGAATAACGATTTTAAATCTAGTGCAAATATCTCTTACATCTAATTGGACTCTGAGGTTTTTATAGTAATATTTATTTGGGTATTAATTGTATTATTTTTGCTTTATAAATAAGTTGCCCTAAATACAGAACATAATTTGCTTCTAAGACCCGCCAAAAAAGTCATAAGTAGTATAGTCACATAAAATTACGAAAAAAAAAAATATAATATAAGTCTGATCATTTAATTAACTATTTCTATATTCTTCTTATGTATAAAAATCTTTTTCTTTTTATAAGACTTCGATATTATGTTTAAAACGCTCTTTTGAAACTAAAGACGGAACAAATACTTTGTTTGAATTTATCATGCCTTAGTTATTGACTGCTTCGTTGGTCTAATGATCCCCAGTGTTACTGCTGAGCATGAAATCCCGTCCTGGGTTAGATTCCCGGGTCTAGCAAAGTTTTATTGAGTTTTTTATTTCTGGAATTTCATAGATGCGACCTGGATTCTAGATGTGTGCCCTGCCCGGTGAATTACACGAGTCTTCTGACTTGAACATAACTGGCAAAATGTGTGTGCACTATGGCTACACCTCTGCCTAAGCCTTCGGTGAATACTGGCTTGATGTTTAGATTTTTATTGCTCAATTAGTCTACACTAAGTTCACCACGGGCATTACGATCTAATCAATTCGATGCTGTAACAAACACACCGATGAACAAGAAAACAGAGTAAATTAGCGAGACTTTAATTAACGAGTGATCATTAATAATAATGAAGGTTTCTAGTCAAGACGATTTAGGGCCTTTACACACGTTTTTTTTCCCGCGCGGACGACGCGCGTTATTGAGAAGCGCGTTCTCAACGCGTAGCATTATGTTGCTCACTTATGTATCGTTTCGAAAGACCCGACCGGCTTGCGTTTGGTGAGCGTAAAGCGCTATCCACAAATTTCCCTGCCGTGTTTCGTCAGGGACCGGGAGAAAATCGGTTACGTACAACTTGTACCAAGTAGTACAACTTGTACCAAGTAGTACAACTTGTACCAAGTAGTAATACTTGTACCAAGTAGTACAATTTGTACCAAGTAGTACAACTTGTTCACATAGCCCCGTGTCAGGCGCATTCGGATTCGATTCGAACGCACGGGCGCTCTGACAGTGCTATCCGATTTTTATCTAGGCACGTGTTGACGACAACTTGAACATAGAAAGGTTGATAGAACTTGCCAGACAGAATAATATAGGTACTTTATTTTTCATGGTGATCTGTTTCTTTTTCATCTATCGCTATCTAGCGTATCAGCTAAAGAAACAGACTACACTGATACCGATTTCCCTGATATGTGTGAGCACGGCTGACAGATGGCAGGTCCCTAACGAAACACTAAAACTACCAACTAGGAACACGGATAGCCCTGACACGGAAATGTGTGGATGGGTGATTCTACGGTATTTGAGTATTTTGTGTCCCCAAAGAAAAAATCATCTGTTTAATTTAATATTAATAATTCAACTACTTGGCATTATTTTGCCTAAGTAATTACAAGGGCCAGAAGATATTTCCATTTTTTTTCATTTTATAGGCTCCAGGGGAAAATGTGTTATCAGGGGAGAGACACTATTGGCAGAGTAGTGACAAATTATAGCAGGAAAGTGACAGGCTACTAAGTATTAGCTAAGGAATTTTAATAATACTGTATAAAATGAATAAATAATAGCTTTATCGTTATATTTTTAATGAATAGAATACAATCAGCCTTAACAGTTGAAACATATTCACAATATTAAGTTCTTAAAAAATTAAGTTTCGATCACCATCAAATAATTTAAATATGAAAATACTAATAAAACAATAATAATATCTAATTATAATATAATATATATATTAATGCATATCACTCTCGTCTGTGAATTGAACAAAATTAGTAATTTTTCCTATTAAATAATCACAACACTTACTGTTCAACAGTTTTTAATAATTAAATACTCGAAAAAGTGTAATTTCACATTTAAGGCTTACCTAAATAGTAAAATGATACACCTATAAGAGGTTATCTTAGCAAGTAAACTTAAAAATCATTATTATAAATGTAAACTTCCATTTTAAGAAAGAACTGAATCAATAATTTCGGTTAAACTAAGTGTTTTCTACTTATATACTAAACAATAAATAATTAACTTTTTGAGCACATCAACCAGCTCTAAAAAATTGTAGAATACTCTATTACTCATCATAAGTAAACTGGCAAAAAAGAGTAGCACCTTTAATAGATTTCTTTAAATAAAGTAAAATAATAATCTCTCCTTCTTCGTCATCAAATTCAGACTTGCATACGGCAGCATAACTATATTTTTTATCACTTATCTGGTATTCCACAAGTATAAAACTCACAGGTATCACTAACATATGAATGATAGAACTTTAAAAAAAACAATCTCTGGTAAAGTTGTCCATTGTAGCAAGGATTGTCTACATGCCCATCTGATACCATGTCCGGTTTCAAGATAATTCCAAGTAAAATCAGAAAAAAATCAGCCCATTCCCTTTCAGTCGTGTTTAATACACTTAATTTATCCCTTTTCTCCTTTTTGGAAATTTTTCTTTTCTTTCGCTTGTATTTCTGTATTTTTAATCAGATTGTTTTTAAATTTTTGGTAGCGTATTTTTTCTGCTTGGATCTGGTTTTTTAGCCTCTCATCCCTTGTTTGCATCTTTATCAGGTTTGACATGATATCTGCATAACTAGAACAAATGAAATAAACCGTTTTGAATAGTAAATATTTACAAAAAAAAAATTGTCACTGCCCCTGCATGGTATTATTTTCCCCTGGCATAGAAACTGGCAGAGAAGTGACGCCAGAGAAGTGACAAAATTGGACATAATCTCCCAAAAGTAATACCGCATGTTTTTCTGACCACATTTTACACAATAAATGTCATCTACACACACTAAACATTGCACTGTGCAAATTCACAATTATTTAACGATGAAATATAAAAAGATATACTTACCAAGGGAAATAATGGAACTACTGGCACAAGCACGTTCTCAGACAATGAATTGAAAACTGACGCCACATTGTTTTAGTTGTGCTCAACACTGTTAGCTTGCATTTAACTTCACACTGTCCCACGCGCGTCGTTTATGGTCAAAAATATACTTTAGCACTTTTAGGTGAAAATCACAGTCTTTCAATTTCGCCAGGTGAAGTGACGCTTTTAGCAAGTGACGTGAAAATAAGATTTTTTTAAATTATATAATAAACACTTTTGCAATGTATTGTTATAACATATGTTTCAAAGTTATATTAGCTATAACACAATATTAAAATAAAACACAATACCATAAATATTAAAAGTACTAGGCCATAAAAATGAAAAAAATGCAGTAATGGGGTAGGCCAGGGGAGTATACATTTGTTACTATTTTATAATGTTAATGTGTAAAATTAAACCACTATCGTAAATTGACTAAGTGGTCCAAATGAAAGAAGTTATACTTTATTGCATAAGCACACATTAACGGCAATGTAATTAGTTTAACATAAAAAAAATCTAAAGGCCGTTGGAATCCAAATAGCGTAGAATCACCCGGATAGCACTTTATACGCGCGTCATCAGCGCGTTAGTAAAACGTCGTGTGCAAAGGCCCCTATATAGTTTACAGCTTGGCAAAAAAGTGTAGAAACGGAACTAAATTTTTGTCTGTTGGTAACATTTCCAAAATAATGACATCTCATAATAAACAAAGAACACGATTTCGTAAAATTTTAATTTCGACCACTAAACGTTGATTATTAAAGGTAAAAAGTGGAGAATAATTAATAAAACCATTCGGAGTGCGGGCAGGGAGGTTATTTATAAGGTGAACAGGCGATGTCTGGCGGAACATGAGTCCCAAACTATTTCTTCTGAATTTCACAATGTTTACCAAAGAACCGCTTTAAGACAGGTATGTAAGAGTTTGTTTTGTTGATTTTAGCTAAACCAAGTGTTAATTGATGAATACAAAGCTATATTAATTTGCTTGTATAAGGAATAACTAGAAATTTGAAACAATAAATGTCGAGCACATAGGTTATGTTTACATTTTTTCTGCATTACTCTGGTATAGCGCGCTGAGATAAATTGATACTTTGGTGACTTGACTTTTATCTGAATGAAATTTCAATTCCTACGTAAATTATACTTTAAGTTCGATATCAAGGGAGAGAATTATTATTTGTTCTAGCGTTTGCATTAGAAATGTTAAAGAAATTGTCGTGCTATAGTCTAAAACTATTATTAAATTCAGGGAAATCTGTTATCGTTTTAAGCAAAATCGTGCTGGAAGGAGATAAACAAAAGGGCTCCGGCTTATTAACAGTATGTGATAAAAATGTTTTACTTTTAATATTGTTAGGAATAAATGAAATATTTCGTCTTTACAGGAAGCAGCTGAACGTGCATTCCAAGCTATTACCGAGGAGGATTGGAAGAACTCGTGCTGACATGTAATAAAAATAGAAAAGGATTACTAGGAAAAAAAACTATGAACGAGGAAATAGAGCGATTAGTAATAAATCTAGAAGATGATAGCAGCATCACCTCTGAACCCGAACACGACTCAGATGAGTTTGCGGCCTACGTGTTCGGGGTAGAATATTTAGAGGAAGATTTACTAGAATAAAATATAGAAATTATGTTCTACAATTTATTGTTATCTTTTTTTATAATTCCTAAACAATGTTGTGAACTCAGGAGTATTTACCCAATTTGTTATTTATAGGTAAGTAATCAGTTGCGTGTCAAGAACACGTCCTTGTTCATTTAATTCATTACACCCCAAAAGGACACCGGTGTCCACGCTGTCATTGTCTTTCTAATTGACACGATTAAAATTGATTACATACTGATTTAAAAAAATAATACATAATTAGATTAATCTGTCTAAAAAACAGCTAAGTATCAAGACTGGGTTGGTACGCTGAGCGGGTGCCACGGGTTGCCATACGAAGAGCACAGTGGCGCCTCCATTATTTTCTACTCTTTTTTGCCAAGCTGTACCTTATTGTAATTTTCTTTGTGTGCCGGTGCGTGATGATGACCAATGCTTGGGTTTTTGTAAAAAAAACTATTATTTGCGTGTCAATAATAATTAACTCCACGCAGTCGTTATCAACACGGAGTAGGTGTGAAAGTATTATGAGGTAACTGACAATGTAATCAATGTTGGTGCCTTGAAATGTCTAATGGACATTGGTGTTTTTGCTTATCTTTATAAAAAAGTCAATATTACATTTATATGTACATAGTTCGGAATAGAAATCAGGAAACGTTTAACAGCCATTGTGTAGGCATAAATATTAAACTATAATGATTGCGAGTGGCGGCCTTGAGGCTGTCAGTCGGGAAATCTCAACAAAATCAATCGAAATTATAGGTGACGAGGTATTTATGAGAAAGTAGAGTTGTCGGAAGGGTAAACAAGTATCGATCGTTTTCAATTCATAAAAACACATCGATATATTCGTCGACATTCCGTGGCTTAATAAGTGCTGCAGATATCTCTAAACATAAAATTTTCGTGTCAGGGAGTTTGTAACATAAAACCTTCGAAACGGCTTGACCGATTCTTATGAAGTTTTCTGTACATATTCAGTAGGTCTGAGAATAGGATGAAAACTTATTTAAAAAAAATAGATCTAATGAATTGATCCTAAGGCGGAACAAAGTTTGCCGAGACATCTAATTGCTTTTAAATATTATTAAGGATCCGAACTTTACGTCAAGCTTTTGAGTACCTAAGTAAAGGTTTAGTTTCCGTAAGTGTAAGTAAAAATATTGTTTTTGATAGGCGTAAATAATATTACACGCCCTCAAGATACCGAATAAAAAATATAATTTAAACATCTATCTAGATTGAATATTTTTTGACGAACCCTACGTAAAGATAGCTGAAGTTCGCCGTTGTTTGTGTAACATTTATGGTAGGTAGGATGTACATATATTTTGACAAGTTATCGATTAGGTGGCACATGCTTTAATATGCAAGTAGTTCTGTCTGGCCTTCCATGTGCCTTGCTTTGTCCATGACACGGAAGCCATCGAAGCCTACTTCAATCACAACAATATCCAATTTGACTTTGCAACTAAAAATGGACCGACTGATCCACAAATGATAATTTTTTGTCATTATTGTGGTCTACGTTGTCTATTGCTATTCCATAGATCATGTTTGTTGAAACATTTTTGTTTAATTCCCAAAGCGACAGCTGTCAATTTCGTAAAAAAGATCATTTAATCGAATCGAATCTTATACTGAATCTCCAGCCATAGCAACTCGAGTTACTTACAAATCAAATTGTGTTACTATCATTGCTAAGTTAAATTAATTGAAGCGCCTAATCAACGTTGTAATTATTATACAAAAGTTTTCAGTACGATCAATAGTTATTGTTCAAAGTCTACTTAATTATTAGGAAATGTATTGCAAGCAAAGATTTTGTTTCGTAATAAAAAAACCGGCCAAGTGACCGTCGGACTCGCGTACAAAGAGTTCTGTACTTCTGTACCATTTAAGGCAAAAAAACCCCACAACGGCCCATTTGTTGTTTTGGCGGCACTAAACAAACA
Source organism: Euplexia lucipara (assembly GCA_921972225.1). Taxonomy (NCBI): domain Eukaryota; kingdom Metazoa; phylum Arthropoda; class Insecta; order Lepidoptera; family Noctuidae; genus Euplexia; species Euplexia lucipara. The sequence goes on along the minus strand of OV179147.1, from coordinate 1,302,927 downwards.
GAGAAAAGGACGGACGACAAGCGGAATTGAGCCAGGGTGGTTATAGTCCATTGGTATGTTGTTACGGTACCCTAAAAAGTAAATGGAACAAAGTTCGGAAGAGAGAAATGAAACTCTCTAATAGAATAAATAAATATCCGATTGCTTACGGGCAAACCTACTCAGTTTCCATCATACGCTACTAATAATGTAGTAATGGGTAATTTATTAGTTGCGTGGCCGAACCGCCCAACGACTTGGTGTAGCAAACATCATAAGAAATTCACTGTATTTCGAATGAATTACTTATGTCCTGCGCTATGGACATGACTTCAAGGACCTGCGCTTAATTATGACACGAAGGTCTGTAACCACATTATACATAGCCTTACCTTATACAGCTTTAAACAGAATGTAGGTGTCAAGGTATTTCCGACACTAAATAGAATACCATAACGAGCTTTGGGCCGTAAAACTAAGGAGTGGTGACCTAAGGGCGAGACTCCACCAAAGCGAAGAAGAGAGGAGATGCCTCGTAATACACCAATAGGATATTGTATTGTGTTGAAGCTAAGCGCTGAGCTGTCAAAATGACGCTAGCTGATTGGTTGTACGTACGACACATCTCTTCTCGTCTCCGCTTTGGTGCAGTTTCGCCCAAAACAGAGACAAATGGCCGCAGTGGACAGATAGTAAATGACGGGACGGCAAGAATATGTGGAGAATTGACAAGAAGTAGCGGAGTACTCTAGTGGAGAGAATAGAGGAAGAATATTACTCAGCAACGAGACAGGACTGAAGGAGATAAGTTTGAGTATCAGTGTTAACGGTTAGAAGAGTAAGTAGAAGACCAAAGAAACGATAGAAGCATTGTGTAAAAGGCGGTGACTGAGATTGTCGGCTAAAAGCGATTTACAGGAAGAGAAATTTTGCGTCTACCCTTGACAAATTGAGACTGGGTCAAAGCATCAGTTTTCGGATTTCCTCCGGTATTATAGAAATGCAGACACCTCGTTTAAATTGAGTGGTGTTCTAAGAACGGTATTTAATAGCCACACTTAATCTAACACAAATGGAGTAATAAACGGTTTAGTACTTACTTTGACTAGTTCAATTAACCAATGATTGTAAGACAGAGAGTATTTTTATTATGCCTCCCACAGAGCCAGCAAGTTTATGTTTGCATAACAAGATTGAATTAGCCCTTGTACTCAAGTGATCAATTATAATCACGCAATAACATTGACCATAAGGTTCAGCTTTAGCTTGATTATCTATGCCCTCAATCCTGTGCAATAAATAAAATATAAACTCGCTAAAACTTTTCTTCTTCAATTCTAAAATGCACGGAACGTTCAATTCTAACCCTAAACGGTTAAAAACATTGCACTAATGTCTGGACTGAGGTAATTAGAGACACAATAGAAAGACAATGACAGGCGGACACCGGTGTCCTCTCGGGGTTTAATGAACTAATCCGCCATGTTTTTTGTCAAATAATACCCGCCAGTTACTGTCCCACTTCAGGGTAAAGTCCTCTTCTTATACAGAGAAGGCAAGAGCATTGATCACCACGCTTATTTAAGGGCAGATTGGTGATTTTATACTTATATTAACTTAATTAATTAAACCCCAAGAAGACACCAGTGTCCGCGCTGTCATTCTCTTTCTATTGTGTCTCTAATTGGCACGATTGAATGGTTAAAGTCTAGGTGGAATCACGATGTCTTCTTTCACCGATGGCAATGATGTCTAAGATGAACTTAGATAGTGCCTACATATGAACTGAAAAAGTCACATTGGTACTTGTCCGGTTTGAACTACAATCTCGTGCATGAGAGGTAGGCGCCTTAAACCTCTGGGCCATCACGACTATGTTTTATGTTAAGAATTTGAATTTCGTGGGCAGGCCTAGCACAGTAGCACTTTTGCCTCCTAAGACGAGCTATATACAGACATGTTCGGATAGGCATTCATCGGTACAGTTGGGCTTCGTGTCAGCCTTGATGTTCAACTAACTAATAAGTGGGACTACCGAACCAAACCTTGTGTATTACGCCAAAAGATTGTTTCACCTGATTAAACAAACACATGTAGCGCGTCCTCCAATGAAGGCTATTAACTAGTATTTTGTACATTATTGTTTAGTCTCTTTAAATTGTATGCACTACCATGTATTTTTTATAAAATGTTAAACTTGATGCAAATAAATTATTATTATTATTATTAACGGAAAGTTTTTATACTTCTCAGCACTTTGGCTGGTTTTTAGCTACATTTACGGGCCGAAACCAAGTAAATGCAGCGTGTGGTGTGTTATGTGTTGTGTTATGTTTCGTGTGTGTTGTGATGAGAACCTATTTCGTTTTCATCAATTTGCATGAACTTACGGACGATTCGACATGTATTTAAGATTGCAGCTTTTTGTAAAGTGATGTACAGGCTTTCTTGAAGATTTAGTAATTTGAGACTGTGAAGGAGATGGTTTGGGATAACGCCCGTTGTGGAGAGGACCATCGGTACTACATAAACTTTTTCTTGTCGCCATATTCTAGTTACTTCATCTTTGAGTTCTGCGTATTTACTTATTTTTTCAGTTATAGTCTTTTGTATGTTATGTGTGTTGGGTACTGCTATATCTATTAAATAAGTAACTTTATTAATTTTATCCTGTAGTGTAATATCTGGTCTATTATAATGTATTGTCCGGTCTGTGAGAATGGCGCGATCAAAATAAAGTTTATGCGTGTCATTTTCGAGGATAGTTTGTGGCGTGTAATTGTAGTAAGGAGTGTTTGTGTTATGTATAAGGGCGTGCTGGACTGCCAACTTTTGATGAATGGTGTTTGCCACCTGATTGTGTCTGTGTGTGTAGTCTGTCTGCGTGAGAGTTGTGCACGCGCCTGTTATGTGCTGGATGGTTTCTGGTTGACTATGACATTTGCGACATTTATCATTAGTTATTGATGGGTCTTTAATTATATACTTTCTATAATTTTTAGTGTTAATTATCTGGTCTTGAATTGCTATTATGAATCCTTCAGTTTCTGGGAATAAACTACCTATTTTTAGAAATTTATTTGAAGCTACTTTATTAACATGAGGTTGTTCAAGGTCGTGGGGATGTCGGCCATGCAGTACTTTTTTCTTCCAGTCTTCCAACTTTTTTGTCTGTGGGTTATCTATGGTAATGTCTGGTGTATGTGGCTGTGTATGTAATTTAAGCGGGGTGTAGTTGCAGTCATTTAGGACTATAGCTTTATGTATGCTACTGGTGCGAGATTTTGAGTTAAAGAACGTTCTGAGTCGACAAAGTTGTTTTTGCCATAGATGCTGGATGTCTATTAGGCCTCTCCCTCCATTTTGTCTTTTGATAGTAAGTCTTTCTATTGCAGATTTTGGGTGTAAATTGTTATGTTTTGTTAGTGTGGTGCGTGTAGTTCTCTCTAGTTGTTCTGTGTCTGTTTTTGTCCATTTAATAACTCCAAATGAGTATGTAAGTATGGGGATAGCAAATGTATTTAAGGCTTTGATGAGATTTTTCCCAGAGAGTTGGGTTTTACATAAGGCGCTAAGTCTCTTTTTGTACTCTGCAGTAAGTGTAGTTTTAATTCTGACATGATCTAGTCCCTTTAGTTGTGCGTACCCTAAGTATTTGTATACATCAGACGATTCCATTGCTGTTATGGTGTCTGTGTTGTTTACTAAATAGTTACCCGGTTTTATCTTGCCTCGTATGTTGTGAAGTGTTTTACATTTATCTAAGCCAAAATTCATGTTTATGTCTAGACTAAACTCTGCTGTAGCTTCCACTAATTTTTTCATGCCTTTTTCAGTTTGCGCATATAGTTTAATATCGTCCATGTATATGAGATGTGAGATTGTTGTCTGTTCTGTAGTGTGTTTGAGAGTGTATCCAGATCCACAGCGCTGTAGTATATGAGATAGAGGATTTAGTGCGAGGCAGAACCAAAGCGGACTTAATGCGTCCCCTTGGTAGATACCTTTCTTGATAGATATTTGGCGCGTTGTAATATTATTGTGATTGCAATTAAGTTGAAGTGTAGTTTTCCACTGTAGCATTATATTTTGCAGGAAATTTATTATTTTAGAGTTTATTTTATAAATTTTTAGGACTTGTATCAACCAGGAATGTGGGACACTATCAAAGGCTTTTTTATAATCGATGTAGGTACAATGTAGATTTCTGTTTTTTGTTGTGGCATGTTTATGAATAGTAGAATCAATTATTAACTGTTCTTTGCATCCCATGTGACCCCGTCTGCATCCTTTCTGCTCCTCTGCCATTATGTTATGGTGTTCAATATGTGAGTTGATTTTTGTTGTAATTGCTGACGTTAAAATTTTATATATCGTGGGTAAGCATGTGATTGGTCTGTATTGAGACGGCTGTGGTGAGTTTTTAGTTTTAGGTAGCATGTATGTAATTCCTGTTGCAATAAATTTGGGTATGTTTTGCTGTCCTAAGATTACTTTTGTTAAATTTTTTGCTATTGGTTTGTGCAATGAAGTTAACTTTTTGTACCAAAAATTGTGTATTTTGTCTATGCCAGGAGATTTCCAATTATGTAATCTGCCTGTTATGTGTGTGATATCGGTCTCTGAAATCTCTACAAATTCCATTTCTTCTAGTGCCTGCCATTTTGTTTTTTCGTCTGCTATCCACGTTGCTTTGTTATTGTGTTGAGTTTCTTCTTCCCAAATGCTTGACCAATATGTTTCTAGTTGATCTTTTGTAGGTTGATTAAGTGTATCTGTGCTATTATCATTATTTGTGCCAGTGTCAGTGTCCGTTTTTTGTAGATTTCGATAAAATATTTTTTCGTTAGTGGCAAATATGGCGTTATCTGCTTTGCGCTGTTGTGCTTTTTTATATCTTCTTAGTCTATGTACTTTAAGTGCTAACTTTTGTTTTAGAGTGTCTAAGAATTCCTCTGGTTTTCTGTTGGTGTTTTCGTGTCGTGTGTGCGTTAAACTGCTTCTAAATATAGCCTCTACTCTTCTAACTACCTTACTTGATCTGACGTTGTTGATGTATTGTGTAAGTCTACCACAGTCTGCTCTGAGTTTTTCTATATCGTTTTCTAGCCTCTGTTGCCATGCTGGTTTGGGGTTTTGTTTAGGTCTGGCGTTTTCAGAGTATTCCGTAATTTTAAAATTAAGTTCCTCTGATATGACTACTGCTGTGCAATATATAAGTGTGTGGATATCAGTAAGTTGAGTGTCATCAGTAATAAATTGATCTAGTATATTTTCGTTAAATAAGTTGACTAAACGAAACAAATTAAGGTTATGTCGAAGTTTTGGTAATTTTGGTCGGACTGCTGGGTCCATTCCAGAGTAATGTGCTAGAGCTGTTCTAAATTTATTGTGTATTTCTTGAATATACGAGTCTGTTGTCTGGTTTTGACCTATGACGGCTGAGGTTTCAATGTCATTTTCTAGCGTTAGAGTTAGAGATTCGGTTTGTGTGGATGTGTGACATGTTTGCGTGTAAGCTTGTGAATTGTATGGTTGGGAGTGACTACAAGGTATTAATTGGGTGTGTGGTTGTGCTTGAGCACTTTCTATTGTATTTTGCGATAGTGGAGAAATGTTAATGTCTGTGTTATTTTCAATTTCTTGTAGGTGTATTCGTGTCTCTTCTTTTAATTGCTCTAATAATTCTGTAGGTAAAAGTTTATTTCTAACTATAGCCCTTTTTTGATCTGAGATTCTTTGTTCTGAAACAGTTATCTCAGGGTATTGTCGGGTAAAAAGTTCATGCATTTGTTGCCTATAGGTGGTCATATCGGTTTCTAATTTAGTGACGTGAAAGTATGTCCGCATGATAAATAGGTTAACCTCTTTGCTCCATCTCATGCGAACTCTTGTTTTGCCAGCCTTGGTGGACGCGGGTAAGAAGGCAGATGCCTCCCGCGCAACATTCAGGGCCGGTGTGGGTAAAACTGAATTTAAACTAGAAATGGGGGGTGACGATGGTATGAGTGGTGAAGATGGTGTGGATGATGACGATGGTATGGATAGTGATGACCTTCTTGATGTTGTGTACGAGCCAGTACTTGGACTGAATGGTTCTACAGGGGTGCCTGTCCTGTTTGTCAAACTGTCACCATCGTCAATGACTTCGGCTGTAGTATCTTTGTCGGTGGGAGCCCGCCTGTTCAACTCCTCACCGCTGACGGTTCGCATGCTGAGACACCTAGCGTCAGCTCCAGGTGTGCCCCGGCGATCGCCCCCGGGCAGCGGTCCTATACGTTTTTTCATTGAACGAGTCTCCATGTTGAATGGGTTTCCAGAGCCACGTTAGCCACGCCAGTAATTTCTCATTCGTGTGTCCGCCCCCCACGTGATTAGATGGTCAATCAGGACGTGTGGTTGTTTAGTTATTATTATTATTATTATTATTATTATTATTTTGCACCTTACTTCTGCTGCCAAAATCTCTTGTCCATTCCTAATCCCGATACCCTACTTTATTCACCTAAATGTTTCTTGGTCTTAGACCTTCGACATGTCCTCGGACTTATTCCCTTCTTCATCGAACTATAGTCTTCTGAACGAAGTTTGAGCATAGATCATAACAAATTTGAAAATCAGGTTACCAAAATATTGCTTGCTAGGGAGTTTGTTCCGCCACTGTGCTTCTTCTGCCTAGCAAAAACAGTAGGAATAGAGAAAGGTAGGCTTTTTGAGTCTTAAGTAAAAGTGCTGATTCTCAGCTCAATTTGAATAAGTAAATAGATTTTGATAAGGTACTTAAACCTTTTTTGTTTTTTTAATTTAGCAGTAGCAGTAGTAGCACTAGAGACAAACGAGAAAGCCAAACCCTTATCGGCAATGTGATTTTAGATAGTATAGTTTCATGATCTCTAGTGAGATTTTATTTTGTTTGCTTTTACAAGATATATACTGTTTGCCTATTTCATCACCAGAGACTATGGGATGGTGTCCACGGAGCGTGCTGGAACGATGGTGTTACCATGGATGCCCAGTACAGGCTTGCTATACACGGTACAAGTACGAGATTGGAGTACAGGCCGCAAACTGTAACCGCAGACTGCACGGGTTTCTATGAATCTCTATGAAATTGATTCCGAGCGCATTCATACCGCGAGAGCGATTTCATAGAGATTCATGGAAACACGTGCAGTTTACGGTTGCAGTTTGCAGTCTGCGACCCATCTCGGACTTATGTCTTTAGACTACTCACACCACAGTAGCGAATGAACCATGCGCGTCGGTGTAACGGTAACTATTCCAGTTAGTCATATCAGTAGGAAACGGCCGACTATGACGTGTTTATCAGATATTATTTTTCCTTAAGAACCTACAAAACACTGGGTATTAACCATGTTTAAGATAAGAAGCCGTTTTTATAGTATCTATACTGCGGCGATATTGTTTTTTTTTTTTAATTATTACATTCTCGGAGTTTCCTGTGTACGTCCCATAACAACACCATTATCAAAAGGAAATCCATTTTACTTCAATTAGCTGACCAAATTCCCGTTATTTTTAGGGAACAATGTTTTAGTAATGTGTTTCAGTGATTGTTAAAATAAAGCAATAACTAATAGGAACTCACACATTGAACGACCGGTTACAAGCAGTTTTCCAATCTTTTGACAACCATTAGTTAGTCTTTAGTACAAAAATAAAGAGTTTTATACAGGGTGGCCAAAAAGTCGTGGATCAAACGCAACTAGGGGTTAGATGGGGTCGTCAGCTGCAAAAAATTGATCTACGGTAGGTCCTTAAGATCAACCCCTGCAGATTTATAATTTATCTTGTGTTTTTATGAGAAAATTGTCTTTTTTTTACTAATTCTTATCAAAATTCGAAAAAATCTACATCCTGTATCTTTTTATCATTTTCACTAGATTGGTACTGATGAGTCCTTGCGTTAGACATGCTGTTTATGGTTGTTTATTGGGTGTGTTGACGATAATATTAAGTTTTACGAAATTTGTTTTTCTCAAATCATAACTTTTTATTTACTTCGGACCCCACTGTGAAAAAAAAATACTCTACCGAAAAGTGACCCTGTATTACAAGTTTTGGCGCATTTAATAGGGATTCTGAAAAGGTATTACACATGACCATGAGTGGCTTTAATATCTTTCTAGGACGAAAAAACAAAACAACGATTGTGAAATAATTGTTTTAATAAAACAAAACATTTTACAATAAATGCTCAAAATTCCTGCCTCTGACCATAATACATAATCTGCACCGTCTAATGAAATTCCTACGTAACCTACGGAATGCACCTCTGTTGTTGATAACTTGTACCCTAGCAAATTCGAGCTTTTGTCGTAGTTCTTGTTCGCTATTGTTCTCTCCTTGATAGACTATTTCTTTAAAGTAGCCCCAAAGAAAAAAATCTAATGGATTTAAATCGGGTGACCGGGGTGGCCACGCAATAGATCCGCCTCGACCAATCCACCGATTGGGGAAGCGCTCGTTCAAATGATCTCTCACTGCTCGAGCGTAGTGAGGCGGGGCGCCGTCGTGTTGCAGCCACATTTCTGCTATTCTTGCTTCTGGAACCTCAGCTTCGTTAAGAATTTGGTTTAAATTATTTTGTTGACGGCGCCCCGCCTCACTACGCTCGAGCAGTGAGAGATCATTTGAACGAGCGCTTCCCCAATCGGTGGATTGGTCGAGGCGGACCTATTGCGTGGCCACCCCGGTCACCCGATTTAAATCCATTAGATTTTTTTCTTTGGGGCTACTTTAAAGAAATAGTCTATCAAGGAGAGAACAATAGCGAACAAGAACTACGACAAAAGCTCGAATTTGCTAGGGTACAAGTTATCAACAACAGAGGTGCATTCCGTAGGTTACGTAGGAATTTCATTAGACGGTGCAGATTATGTATTATGGTCAGAGGCAGGAATTTTGAGCATTTATTGTAAAATGTTTTGTTTTATTAAAACAATTATTTCACAATCGTTGTTTTGTTTTTTCGTCCTAGAAAGATATTAAAGCCACTCATGGTCATGTGTAATACCTTTTCAGAATCCCTATTAAATGCGCCAAAACTTGTAATACAGGGTCACTTTTCGGTAGAGTATTTTTTTTTCACAGTGGGGTCCGAAGTAAATAAAAAGTTATGATTTGAGAAAAACAAATTTCGTAAAACTTAATATTATCGTCAACACACCCAATAAACAACCATAAACAGCATGTCTAACGCAAGGACTCATCAGTACCAATCTAGTGAAAATGATAAAAAGATACAGGATGTAGATTTTTTCGAATTTTGATAAGAATTAGTAAAAAAAAGACAATTTTCTCATAAAAACACAAGATAAATTATAAATCTGCAGGGGTTGATCTTAAGGACCTACCGTAGATCAATTTTTTGCAGCTGACGACCCCATCTAACCCCTAGTTGCGTTTGATCCACGACTTTTTGGCCACCCTGTATTGTATTCTCGTAGACATTTGGGAGAGATTTCCCAAAATCATGTAGGCAATGAAATGGTAACTAGGTTGTGCGATGACCCTTTTATTTTCGCTTTCATTTTTGATGCGCTGTATAGGTACTTTTTCGGATAGCCCTTTGTTTTACCGATCCCATAATCATACAAAAACATTCCATGTTTATCTACCTCAGTCTTCCCACGTAAGTCATAAAAATCGACCAGTGAAAGTCGTGGCGTGTTATTTGGTCAACACTATCGACTTTTATACAAGTACTTATGAGCACTGATTCACTGTTTATGCTCATGTTTAGATTTGAATTGTGATGTAGGTAAACAAAATATTAATCATCGATAATACGTTACGTCCCTCCACACATACATACAAACAAAACGTATGCATACTACACCTAAGGGGCTGTCTATAAACAACGTTTTTTAAACGCGCCGTTGACGCGCGTTTTTAGCGATAAAGACGCGATAAGCACGCGATCCAGACGCAGCCTCGTAGACTCTCGGTCTAGCTCTGTAGGATAAAAGCGTGCCGATGCCGTCAACACACGTATCTGAAACGCGCGTCAACGCCGCGTTTAAAAAACGTGGTGTGCACAAGCCCTAAGGTCAGTGCACATTGAGCGACGGCATTTGACGGTTTGTCTAACAAAAAGAGATTAAAGTATGGAACGACGCCGACTTACGCATCCTTTCGCATGGACGCGTCGAACGCGCTTCGACGGCGGACAGCAGGAACTGTCCTATCACAAACGAAACGAGTGACGCGTTAAGGGATTCAACCATTGTGATTGGTCAATTTTTGCAAGTCTCCGCTCCGCTCCATGTGTATAAAGCCGTCTATCAATGTATCTTGACCTTTAAGCAGTCCATTAGATTTTGGTATCCTTTAAAAATGTATTAGGTAGGTTCTTGAATTATCTTATTGCAGTTCAGTTATTTTACTATTTCGTTTAAGTAGGTATCAGTTTCAACTATGTTATGAAATTAGCCAAGTGTGAGTCCGACTAAGAATCGAAGAGTTCTGTCGATACCTTGTTATACTTACCAAAAAAAGTACAAGTGCTGGGATGATTTTTTATTTCACATTATTTTTCTTAAAGTGTCAATAAACATATACATATTTTGTAATACTTTAACTTTCTATTATGGTTTATGAGATAAAGTCAGCTCTCTGTAGACAGACGGATGGACAGCGGAGTCTAAGTAATATGGTTTTGCTAGGAACCTTTGGGAAAAGTACCCTAGATTAATGGTAGTACAACACCCTAACTCAAATATATTGTTATAAATAACTAGGGCTATCTCAATCTTTAAAATGCACAATAATGCATAGGAGACAATTTTATTAAAGCATTGAGAATTACTGATAACTGTGCACCCATCATAGCTTGTTTAAATGATAGTGATTTGGATAAAGGAAGAAGATAATCGATAAATACCTCTTTAACCAAATTAAAAAAGGATGTTCTCTATTCGCCGCATTTGTCTGCAATGTTCTCAAATACATTTGGTCTGATTTTTTTAAATGTTTTGATATCTATTCTATATTTGGCTGTCCATGTGTGAGGTGCAGCATAATATTTCTCATCTACTTAGCCTTTTCCTCAATTATTTATGAATGGGCTGAATACAAGTATGGAAAAACTAGTTGGTTCATTATATTTCTCAGAATAGAAAAGGGTAATCTACCCTTTTTAACTTCTTCTTAGCGTGTCGATGACAATTCAAATTGAGTCGGCCCGAAATTTGGCGACGAGTTCGGCACTTTCAGTAGCTTCCATCAGTTCCTGTGATGTGCAAGTAACAGGACAGGCTGGACACGATATCAAGTGCCCCATAGTTTGTGGGGCAAGACCACATTTACACTCCAGGGCAGAATCATCTATGAATCTCCACCTGAACAGGTTTTCTTTGCTTCGGCCTACCTGTGTCCGGAGTCTGTTTAGAGACTTCCAGGTCAGCCATGGCAACTCGTGTCCAGGTGGAAGATTTTCGGCAAGTGGCACAAATGGGTTGGGTAAGGAAACGCTATCTTGCCACAACTTAAGTCTTTCCTTAGAGCGTTCACCAGTGAGCGGGGGTACACACTTTAAAAAGCTGTTGCGGCTTTTCAGCCTTTGCGGTACTATGATGTTATTGTGTAGAGGGTGTCTAGCGTCGGAGACCATTTTGGCTCTTTCACTAGAGCTCGCCACCGCTCTGCGAACTACTGGTGGCGCTATGCCTGCCAGTGGATACAGCATCTGTACCGGGGTCGGCTTGAGGCAGCCAGTGATTATCCGGCACGTTTCATTCAGTGCTGTATCCACTAACTTTGCATGGGCTGAACGACCCCACACGGGGCACGCGAATTCACCCGCAGAGAAAGATAGCGCCAACCCAGTAGTCCGCATGACGTCAGGTGAAGCACCCCACTTTGACGAGACTAGTCGCCGTAAAAGACTATTGCGAGAGTGTACCTTCTGCTTAATGTTATTGCAGTTCTTGCCGAATGTTAGAGACCTGTCCAGAGTAACACCCAGATATTTTGGAAAGTTGCTGTGCTCTATGGATACCCCACCCCAAACGATGTTTAGTTTGCGGCTCGCCTCTCTGTTACGAAGGTGGAATATGCACGACTGCGTTTTGCTCGGATTGGGCTTGAGTGAGTTAGCGTGGTAGTAAGTGGCTAAGTCACCAAGAGCGTTTGACAAAGACACCTCAACCTCTTCAAAGGTGGTGGCTTGGGAGGTAAGGGCAGATCATATCATCATCATCATCCTTTTTAACTGGAATTTGTATAGTGATTCATAACTTGCCTATACTAAAATCTTGGTCTAACCAGTTACTGATACTAATTTGAGAGAGTTATTGGTAAATTTATATTTATGATAAAATTTAGACACAATGGTTCTATTACATAGGTCAAGGTCTTGGAAGATGGTTTAGAGATGGCTGTGTTCATAAAATATGTAAAGAAAGAAACTGAAAAGTAGCAATATTTTCTGTTAAGATTACATTCATGAGAATCGGTACCAATAAGTTTATTTTTATTATTAAAGTATATGGTGTAATGGTGTTAAGTACATTTACATATATGTTTATTGGCATTTCACCATAATTTCATCAATATTTTGAGTGTTGCATGGTATTCAAATTTAAAAACAATCTTAGCATAGGCCTAAACAACTGTAGTAACAAGCATAAAAATAAAGATAACTTACTTTTTGAAGACTCTGCAAAATGAGCTGTTTATTCTTTTATCAGAATTGTGTCTTCTGCGATCTTCAAATAAGTCTTTAATGGCAGTCACACCAAGCACAAACAACACGGGCAACATTGCCACCTCCTTGCCAAATGCATTGATGGCAGGCACCCAGTTCAACAACACTATGAATATAAAGTACACATTTGCAACTCTGTGGAACTGTTCAAATAAGTTCTTCGGTAAAAATGATAATAAAGTATATTTTGTAGTCCTAATTTGATTGTTGCACCTTTGCCCGTTAGGGTGGTCTTTAAGCGGTGTTTTATCTGGCACCAGGAGGTTGGGGGTGATTATGAGATGCCTAGTATCAACAGCAGGCTGCTGGCGTCGTAGAAGCCAAAATGCGGCTCTTCTCCAGGGGCTCACAACGGATGTTCGTCTGATAGTGTAGATGGAGTCGGAGCGCGAGGCCTGGCGGGAGTGGATGCGCACGGAGCCCAAGCGCGGCTGTGCGCTGGGCGCCGGCGGGTCGCGGTGCCCCGGCGGCAGGATGAAGTCCGTGCGGCTGCCGGCGCGGCTGTGGCCGGGCCCGCTGGTGGGCCGCCCGCCCTCGCCGATCTGCCCATGCGACAGAGCGCGCTGGTGGCCGCGCATCGCCGACTTGAGCGATGGTCGGGGCGCGGTGGGATTCCCCGCGAGCATCGGGGTGCCTCCATGACTTACAGACCTCGAGTGCCCTTTCGCTTTCGGAAACAGGTAGGTCTGCTCCGGAGCACCGGGTAAACATGGCACGGTAGAAGGTGTCTCTCCACTGCCTTCTGTTGACATTTTTATTCATTTGAACGGTGTTCACCCCACTTTTACCTTTCATTTAAAACTGTTGCGTCGTCACACCGTTTAAATGTATCTCTTGAGGGTGATTTAGTGAGAATGTGCCGTACGAAATCAAACATATGGTAGGAAGTCATCCGTTCACAGATTCACACATCACTAACTTGATTATTTCCAATAATCACTAGACGAACAGATAAGTTTTGTAGTAGCCCGTGCGTACATATTCTTAGAACTTTTAAAATAATTATTTGACCACCTCGGAGCGATTACACACGACAGAGTACGAAACTTAAAAACAAGCAAAAGAACACGAGACATGTAACTAATAATGATAAACTGACTGAACTGAACTGACAGGACAGAACTCAATGACAAGTTGACAACAGAACTTGCAAATAACGACTGTCTGACACCACAGTGTTGCCAACAAGGTGCTACCGTTTTGGGCTACGGAATTAAAATTTAAAGTCATTTATTTGTAGTGAAATCAACAAGTAAATGCAATGACACTTTCCACCATAAACTGGCTTGAAAAAATTAAGATAAAAAGGTGGTAATTTCAATAAGCAAAGGTTTGCCTACAAGAAATACATATACTTCCCATTTTTCAAGCGCAGTGAGTAGGTAATGATTAAAAGGTATTAATCATTCAGATAGAAAAAACTCTTGTCCTCAGATGAGTCAAAAGATATTTAGGATCGAGATCTAGTAAAAATAATAAAGATAAGGTACTTACTTTTTGAAGACCCTGCAAAATGAGCTATTTATTCTTTTATCAGAATTATGTCTCCTGCGATCTTCAAATAAGTCTTTTATGGCAGTCACACCAATAACAAACAATATTGGGAGCATTGTCACCTCTTTACCAAACGCACTAATTATAGGCATCCAGTTTAACAACACTATGAATATAAAGTACACATTTGCCACTCTGTGGAATTGTTCAAATAAATTTTTAGGTAAAAATGAGAATAGAGTATATTTTGTAGTCCTTATTTGATTGTTGCACTTTTGCCCGTTAGGATGGTCTTTAAGTGGTGTTCGATCTGGCACCAGTACGCTGGGGGTGATTATGAGTGGCCTGGTATCATCTGTGGGCTGCTGGCGCTGCAGCAACCAAAAGGCAGCTTGTCTCCAAGGGCTTACGACAGATGTGCGTCGGATGGTGTAGATGGAGTCAGAGCGCTGGTGGGATTGGATGCGCAATGAGCCTAGGCGCTGCCGAGCAATGGGCGTGGACGGATGATGATCACGGTGCCCCGGTGGCAAGAAGAACTCTGTGTGACTGCCAGTGCGGCTATGGCCGGGTTCACCGCTGACTTGCCCGTCCTCTTCAATCTGCCCATGCGACAAGGCGCGCTGGCGACCACGCATCGCTGATTTGAGTGGTGGCCGTGGCGCAGTAGAATTTTCCGCAAGCATTGTGGTGCCTCCATGACTTACAGACCTCGAGTGTCCTTTTACTTTTGTAATCAGGAAAGTCTGATCCGGTGCTACAGGTAAACATTGCTCGGCAGAAGGTAACTGTGCACTGCCTTCTGATGCCATTTCAATGCATTTGAATGGTGTTCACCTCACCATTACGTTTTATTTAAAACTGTTAGGTATATTTTGCCACATTGTTCACATTCTAATATCAATTTTGTTATCTTTATCCTTGTTCTAAACAGTCTAAAGTTTTTATGTTACTTACAAGAGGTTTTTTTTCTATTATTTGACCAGTGTAATCGTACAAATATTTTTTGAAATAACCCGTCCATACATATTCTTAGAAACTTTAAATATTTAATCTTTCTTTAACCTTTTTGACCTTTTCGGTCCAATTTTACACGACAGAGTATGAAACATGAATTTAAGGAAAAAACACGAGACGTGTAACTAATTATTAACTTAATAACCTGACAGAACTGAACGACAACTGTTACTGAAAATAATGCAAATATTGACTTACACATAGTTAGTGCTGCCACAGTTTCGATTTAAACTCGAAAGTCATTTATTTGTATAATTTGATTTAAAAATGTAAATTAAAAGACACATTTCATCATAAATTGGCTTTAATGCCGTATTAAATGGAAAAAGTACTAATTTCTGCATAAGCTAATCTCTGCACGAATAAAACTAAAGTTTTAATATGACATATTGTAACGTAAATAATTAATAGATAAACAGTAAAATATTGCCTATTGCTCGTATTTATTGTTTTGTTTGCCTAAGGCTTAAAGTCCGCCTTTGTACAGTGTATTTTACTAGTGTATAAAGTTTTAATAAATAAATAAATCATAAAATATTGTTACTATACGCAATTCTCGACTTCCGTTATATGTGTAAATAGAGAAAGAGTTCTGCACCCGGGTGTGCGGGCTGACGTGCTATGAGACATATTATACAACATACAGTATTACAAAACAGTACATAATAATATCAAATACTGCAAAGAATCTAAAAAACCCTTGGGCTTTAAAAATCGTATTCAGTTTTTAATTGCGTTCGTTACGCAATTAAAAACTCCTTACGTATAATACCAAATTACAACGCGCGAGATCCACATTGGATATAATCAAACATTTTAATCAAAATAGTAAAAAGCGTGTAAAACATAAAGATTTAAAACAATTTTGCATTGAAAAGTTTCTGACAAAGTATTATGATTTTTGGCATATACAACTTCATGACATAAAATTGATGTTTAATTAAATTTATTTTGAATAACTGCTTTGTAAAGTAACATTATTTTACATTGACCTGGTATTGAGTTCAACATTATTTTTAGGGCTTTAAGAACTAAAAAGGGCCAAATCTATCTCGGAAGAGCATTTAGGTGTTGAGAAAGAAATTTTCAATTTTCTACACTGTTTAGCTAGCTACTAACCCGTTAGACATGACAAGACAACAAAATGAGTTCTCCTATTTTGGCCCAACATAACGCTATCATGCCTCTTCCTATTTCTTTGCATAGTGAGGTAGTGGTATAATTATGTATAATTGCTGGGCTAAAATGTCCTGCCATTAATATTATTATGTTATGATCGATGCCAAATTTAGTCACGGTCACAACCAAGAATTCACAAGAAGATCGATTTGAAAAGATGGACCACTACCTTTTTCTATGATAGCTGAACCAAGGAACTTGAGCAAAACAGAGCAACTCATTTATAATGAGACAGGGTTGGGGGTGGGAAAAGAGTGATCAAAAAGGTTTTTCTACGTATGTGTTTTTGCTTTTTTTGTACTGTGTAGTAGCACGTATTTATTTATTTTTATTTATATTTAACAACATGGAATTAACCTCGTGTGGTCTTGTTTTTATGTTTGTAGGCCATTATTTCGTAAAACTTCGTCTCGAAGTTCATGCAACAAGAAATACTTTTCTTATTGCCATTTAGAAAATAAACAAATATCGACTATTATTTTACTGAATATTCATCTGAGCAACACTAGCTCACACGTCGTCGTCATCGACGACTCGACGTCGGCCATATTCTTTCCGACATTTTGACATTTACTACCCGGTTTGCAATTTCTTATTAGTGGAAAATCTTCTTCAACCTAAGCTTTCGACATGGATGAAGAATACGACGCCATAGTCCTGGGAACGGGATTGAAGGAATGCATTCTAAGTGGGATGCTCTCGGTGTCCGGGAAAAAGGTATTACACATTGATCGTAATAAGTACTACGGTGGTGAATCTGCGTCAATTACCCCGTTAGAAGAATTGTTCGCAAAGTTCAACGCACCGGCTCCAGACGAAACATACGGTCGAGGTCGCGACTGGAATGTAGATTTGATTCCCAAATTGTTAATGGCAAATGGGCTTCTTGTGAAACTTCTCATTCACACGGGTGTGACTCGATACCTGGAATTCAAGTCTGTGGAGGGCAGCTATGTCTACAAAGGTGGAAAGATTTCAAAAGTGCCCGTCGACCAGAAGGAGGCGCTGGCATCGGATCTGATGGGGATGTTCGAGAAGAGACGCTTCCGAAACTTCCTTATTTACGTCCAAGACTTCCAGGAGGATGACTCGAAGACCTGGAAAGATTTGGACCCCAGCACAGCTAACATGCAGTCACTCTATGACAAGTTTGGTCTTGACAAGAACACTCAAGACTTTACTGGACATGCCCTGGGCCTCTACCTCAATGATAACTACCTCCAACAACCAGCTATACAAACCATCCGCCGTATTAAACTGTACTCTGACTCGCTGGCGAGATATGGCAAATCTCCCTACTTGTACCCCATGTATGGATTAGGGGAGTTGCCTCAAGGCTTTGCACGCCTTTCTGCTATTTATGGAGGCACTTACATGCTGGATAAACCTATAGATGAAATAGTCCTTGGAGAAGGTGGCAAGGTAGTTGGTGTGCGCTCTGGCAATGAAATAGCTAAGTGCAAGCAAGTGTACTGCGACCCCAGCTATGTACCTGACCGTGTCCGCAAGAAGGCTCAAGTGATCCGTTGCATCTGTTTGTTGGACCATCCTATACCAAATACGAAGGAAGCTTTGTCCACCCAAATTATAATACCTCAGAAACAAGTAGGCAGGCATTCCGATATCTATATCTCAGTTGTGTCTTACACACACCAAGTTGCTGCTAAGGGCTGGTTCATTGCCATGGTGTCTACCACTGTTGAAACCAATGACCCTGAGACTGAGATCAAGCCTGGCTTGGACCTGCTTGGACTAATCCGACAGAAGTTTGTGTCTGTGACAGACTACTATGAGCCCCTTGATGATGGTACTCAGAGCCAGATCTTCGTGTCAGAGTCATATGATGCTACCACACACTTTGAGACTACTTGCTTAGATGTGATTAAAATATACAAGTATGGAACCGGAGAGGACTTTGACTTCTCCAAAGTAAAAGTTGAGCTCGGAGAAGAGGAACAGTGAATTATGTTATAGTATCATGTTTATGTACATTGCTTGTTAATTTTATATTTGTTTAAGAACTGTTCTGGCAACAATAAGGATACTCTAGGGATTTTGGGTTATCAATTTTAAGAGCTTAGATGTATTGGCAGTAGATCAAGTATTAAATGTATGTACAATTATGCTCCCAGTGATTCCAAAACTGATTTTATACATTTTATTGCCAAAAATAAAATATTATTTAAAGGATTTTATATCTTATTTAAAGCTGCTTTTTAAGTATACAAAGCTATGTGATCTGCACAAGTGGTAGGTTATTTGTACCAGATGTTATGCATTCCAATTTGGTAATTGTTTGATTCTGTAACCATATCATACTTGTAACAAGTCAAAATTTATGAATGCTCACTATACCTATATGTTGTGTAAGATCATGAATAAAAGTTATAATAATAATAAATAGAGGTGTTTTATTTTCAAACAAAACATGTACTGGTCAATAATAATGTGGTTATTTTTTCCTTATGTAAGCAATTTGTACTTAAAATTTTAATTAATTTAAATATCACCAATTTTCCTAGACTAGATAAAATCACAGATTATAAGTTCAAAATATATTTAATGGAATACAGATAGTCATTTCTACAACCGATAAATATGTAGTCACCACATACAGATGGAGATGAAAACACTTCGGCTGGTAATTTGTGTTCTTCTAGCACAACTCCATTTTCTGCATCAAGAACACATAGCCTACCATTATTAGAAGTGGCTAATATCAGCTTGTCGTTCAAACCACAAGGGGTGGAGTAAACTGGGGAAGAAAGTTGGGTCATCCACAACAGACTTGGCTGAAAATTCTTAACACTGAGACTATACACCCCTTTGTCGTGACATCCAAATACCATTTGCCATGTCAGTTTATCAACTGGCTTTACGTATATTGACGAAAATATATTTCCTTTTGCACCTGAATATTCCCAGATCTGAAATGGAAAAGAAAGAAGTTGTTAATTTGTGCAATCTTATCATGGAAACGAATAAATAAAAAAAAGCTTGCGAAGAGCGAGTTGCGACTCGGCTACCGTGGGTTCCGTACCTTGGTAGGAAAATTAAGGCATTTTAGAAGACTTTTTATGTAATTGTAGGTATAATTTACTAGCAGACGTCCTGTTCCCGTGGAAATACAGGGACAAAAATTAGCCAATGTCACTCGGGGATAGTGAAGCTTCACAACAGTAAAATAATTTCATATCGGTCCAGTAGTTTCGGAGCCTATTCAATGCAAACAAACAATCAAATCTTTCCGTAGACTATTAGTATAGAGTTGTCGAAACTAAATTACACTTAATTCACATAAACTACAATTATTTCAATTTTTACTGACACAAACTTCAGGGATAGAAGACACGGATAAAAAAATACCCGATTCGTAAATTAGCAGCTCGTGATAGATCGAGAAAGTCAAGCTAAGGTTTAATTTTGTTACGTTTAATTTTTATTTTTTTGGCCAGAAGGCTGGCCTTTATTTAGGTCAGAGAATCAGCATTGCCATTCGACGTGGCAATGCGGCCAGTCTTTTGGGCACGTTTCCCGTTGAGAGCGATGCGGATGAATTTTTTGATGCCTTATAATTTTCTTTTCTTTTAGTTTTTATTAAGTATGTAATAAATGTATTATTAGTTAGATAAACAACATAAACATCTATTTACAGAAAAAAAAAAAAAAAAAATTGTTACGAAACCCTAAAACCAAAAAGATAATGTTTAATGAGCTCTGTCGACGCCAATAATTCGATACGTGATTGTGTCCATCCGTCACATAATACGGCACATCGAATTTTAGATAAGGTTCGTAGTTCTCTGTGCCTGACTAATTATTATAATGTAGGTACATTTAATGACTAAGTATACTACAATAATAAATATAAAGAGGAGAGATTTGTATTTTTGTATGTAACGAATATACTTAAAAACTACTGGACCGATCTAAAAATTCTTCCACCGTTTTGAAGCTGCTCTATCCCCAGATGACATAGGCTAATTTTTATCCCTGTATTCCCACACAAATGGGAACTACGCGGGTAAAAGGTGCAAGCCGCGTGACGTCCGCTAGTCAGTTATAATAAAATTACTAACTTGAGTCTCCTTCACTAGTCGATGTGCCATATTTATTTACTAACATATACTTAGGTACTGTACTGTGTACTGGCATTACTCTCTCTGTTGATGGCAAAATACTACTGGCCCCTTCTAACAAAAGACTTAAAGATAGATAACTGGTGAAATGTGGGTGTACTATAGGTACACCTCCGGTTAACCCTTCAGGAAATATAGGCGTATATTGTACAACTAAAAATATATACTTAATAAATATATACATATTATACATAAATTACACTCTGACACAGGACAAATGATCGTGTGACTCAAACATTTGTTCTGGCTGGGAATCGAACCCACGACCTCCGGTATTGCAGTCACGCTGCTGTTACTGACTACAAGACCAACAGATCCGTCAATTGGCCTGAGTTCGCAACTCCGGCACGTATTTTTCCTTTAACCTAACTGCATGCAGCTGATTTTCATTGTTTTACATGGTGCTATTGTGCAACGTGCGTCCATGTTATGTTAGGTGTCGTAATTACCTTGATACCCTTCTCCACAGTCCTGCAATGTATAACTCCGGCGACTTCAGCGAATACAACGTACTTATCGTCGTCATAGAGTACAGGGCTTGCGAATACAGGGCTGCCCAGCGTGCCGCGCCATACTATCGTGTTGGTGCCGGTGTGAATACATGCACAGACGCCAGATAACGTGCCCAGCAGCACGAACTCCTTCTTAGCGAGAACCAGGTCAGCAGATATGGCTTCTTTGCAGATGTTTATTGTAAGTTTCGGGATACCAGACTGAAAAACAAAAACGGAATAGAATCATTATATTGTAGCGACATCTATCTCGCCACATACGAACTAACGAACGACACCCTACATCGCGAAGTTAAAGTTATCTGCGCGATTGAACGTACAGCACAGTCTAAAAATCTACAGTCGTCCGACGAAGCCGTCTAGACAAGGCAATCGTGCGGAGTGTGAGGGGCGAGACGCGGGATGCCGCTCCCGAACTGCGAACTAAACGATGTTCGTAGTTCGGGAGGTATAATTCAGAGCTAACGCGTGTAGACGTGGTCGACATTTTTCAGAGATCAAAGGCGTCGTCGTACTGTATTAATATTTATACTGTGGTACATGGCGAAGGGTGGGCTTTTTGGGGGACTGTCTTATGTAATTTCGACGTTCAAAAAGTGCTGATCCTCAGCCTAATTTGAATAAATGACTTTTGATTTTTAGATTTTTTTTTTCATGATCCTGACAACAACCGTCTGGTCGGAGCATACTCCCTTTTCTATGGGTGATGAGAAACTTTGGATTATTTTTATTAAAGAATATTTTGAGCACGAAGAACAAGGTCTCCAGGCTAACACTAGTTTTAGCGCTGTGTACTAAATATCATTATCCTTTAGGATCTATGACCATGGGTGTATGACCATCGTGTCCACAACGGTGAATCCGCGCTTGTAGGTCGGTAGTTAAGTATCCAGTGGCCCATTCAGTGCGAGCGGGCAGTTGCTGTAGGAGCGTAGAAACGCAGACATTGACACAGGGCTAGGATAAGTAAATCATAACAACACAGTTGATTTCACAAAGCGGACAAACAGTTATTTATAAACACTTTGTTATTGGCCAATTATTATTCGTTAAACATAATTAGAATACTATTAGTCATACGCACCTACAACGAATATACCTACCTATTAGATAAAATTGATGACTGGTTTCTATTTTATTGTAAGATAACACTGCACGTGTCATGCTAATTGAGAATATAGAATAGGATAGAATAGAATATAATAGAATACTCTTTATTGTAGGTACACCATAAAAACTTGTTGTAGTGGTTGTTTGTTGTAGTTGTTGATATTTGTTTTTGTTTTCATCTCCCTGACTCGAAAATGTGTGTTAACAAATACTTTACAGTACAATTAAAAAAAAATACGTTCGTAATTCGTAATTAAATCATATTTAGAAAAAACCTTGTTTTATTGATCTTACCCAATTTATTCGAATTGACAGCTATGACGTCACAAAATGGCGCAAAGTCATTCCTATTCTCATTTGAAACGCTTAATAAGTAGTGATTACGTAAAAGGCAGGAAAATGTGTAACAGGAAACAGGGAAATCGCGCGCTTTTTGATTTGACCAAACAGCGCGCGCGATGGCGGAGAAAGAAATGGCTGCGGGTTCCCACCTTAGTCAATTTTTCTTTAGATATTTTAACTGTAGGTCACAGTCACAGTATAAATGGCGAGATATTTGACTGATTGGGGTAACTTGATGTGCGGCCCCCTATACCTACATGAGCTCCTTACGAACAACTGTTAAAAAACCTCTAAGCGCCTGCAAAAATATTGTAAGCAAATCTCAGAAAACACGTAAATAATTGCTGTGCGGGCGTTTTAATGGCTTTTATAAATAACTTTCTATCGGAGTTTATAAAGCAGCATACAATAAATGTCTTATTAAAGTTGGCTAAACATAATATTATTATATGTTATGGTAAGAAATAGCTAGTACCAAAATATAATATTTAAATTAACAAGGCAGGTTTAAACGGTAAATAAAATTCAGAAAAATTGTAAGGAAAGTACGAAAATATCAATTTTATGTACCCATACCTACAATCTGTTATCTAACTTTTTATAGGACCTTCATAAAGTTGTGTAAAAATATATGATATGGTAGCAAATGTTTAAATTAACAATAAAACATGCTAACTCTAAAACTATGAGAACTTGGAAATGGCCAGCCATCCTCACGTCAGAATGGTCGGCCATTTTGTTTCTTTGATATATTTGTTGGCACGCAAAGGTAGCAAATATTTCACTATAGGCAGTAAATAGGTATTAAATAGTGCTCATAATTTCAAGGACATATCTCGTTTGGTCCAGTCATACTGACGATCACGATAATTTGGGAACCTGATAAATGTATTAACGTTTTATAAGTTGGGCGTCAACCGGTTAAAAAGTAAACTAATCTAATTTCAATAAACAAATTAAACGAATACATACCACGACATACATACATCTCACGTTGCCGTCGTAAGCGGCGACATACAGCTGTCCTTTACAGCACACAGCCTTACTCTTGATCATGTGTCCAATGTTGACCCTCCAGTTTTCTTCGAAGGTCTCTAATGAGAAGCAGACGATGGTGCCATCATGGCCGCCGACCACGCCGAACGGGCGCATGATGTTCACGTCGTGGTAACACAGCACGGCGGCTTCTATCCTCGTGTTCGTGGTTATTGTACGTTCCAACACACCGTTTATTGCGTCCACGATGAGGATCTTGCCGGAGTGGCTGCCCACTGTCACGTATAGGTTGCTGGAAAATAGTAAATTGCTTTTTAGCATAGTAAACGCGAAAGGTTGTGAGGATGGATGGATGGATGTTTGTTACTCTTTCACGTAAAAACTACTGAATGGATTTTAATGAAATTAGGTATGTAGGTAGCTGACACCCTGGATTAACTGCATCCCTGTATTCCCACGGAACGGGACCTACGCGGGTGAAACCACGGCACGTCAGCTAGTCAATCATAAATTTTTCGATCTGGATATTTTTTTCTGCTGTTTTTCCTTTGGGAGTGATTTTGTGAAAAAGGACGGAAAACCAAACTACTATAAGGTTCGCAATCTCAAAACTGGACAGTGGAGTAAACGAGCCCTGGAGTGGAGATCACACTACCGGCGTAAGTGGCTGGGTCACGCTGCAGGATGCGGAAGGCGAAGGACAGGGTGGTGTGGCACAGCCTGAGATCTATGTCCAGCAGTGGACTGCGATTCATGAGGAAAGCGGAATGTCCTAGAGGGACCAAAAATGTCAATACATGACATCTACCAACCCGCATTGAGCCCGCGTGGTAGATTACGGCCCACTCTTTCTCGCAGAGAAGAGGCCTGCGTCCCAGCACTGGGAACATTATAGGCCGATTATGCTCATGTTTATAATTTACTACCTCGGTGGTCTAGTGGTCTTTAGCGATGGACGAAGAGTAGTGGTCGTAAGCGATGGATGAAGAGTAGGTAGTGGTCGTAAGCGTACCTACTGCTGAGCACAAAGTCCCAGGTTCGATCCCCGGGTCGGGCAAAGCGTTTTTGAGTTTTTCTTTTTAGAATTTCTCAATATCAGCCCGAGACTGGATTTGTGCCCGATTAATGGCAATAGGCTGGCCCCCTATTACATAGGACTTAAATAGAACTGGCGAAAAGTGGGTGTACCTACTGGCACACCTCTGCCTAACCCTTCGGGGATAACAGGTGTGATGTTATGTTATGTTATAACTTACAATCGCGACTGGAACAATGTTGGTGAGGCATCTACACATTTCCCAGTGTCTTGGCGCCACAGCACATTGAACTCGACAGCTTTGCTCATAGACAAGATGCTAGTTTTTTTGCTACATACAGTCTCTGGAACCTGTGCATTTACTTCACTATTTAACCTTTTGATGCTCTTCTTAGCTTTTACATTATCTACACATAATATCTTTTTCTGTGCAATTTGTATTATTTCATCTATAGTACTTTTGTAAGACATCAGGTAGGGCAGGATCAATTTTCCGAATTGTGGACATGTTAAAGATATTTTGTTACAAATAGATATAGCCAGGAACGAGGTTCCCCCCAAAGAAAAAAAGTTCTTTTCCTTTATTTGATCATATGTAAAGCTTTCTGACATAGCACCATGTAGCTCCTTCAGGAAGATTTTTCGAAGACCATCTATCGATTGTGGTACAACCATTTTATCAAACATCTTGGCTATTATTTGTTTTGATATTTTTCCGTGAGGATTAGTGGGCAAACTATCTACCCTAACAATTTTGTCAGGCCAATGTTTATCATCGAGTTTGCATTTTAGAAAGTCTGACAATTCTTGGCTGCTGAGGTTTTCTGAAGCGAAATACACAACAAGAAGCCTTGGTTTTGGTAGCCATAAACAAGAAGAAGTTCCGACTCTGGGGCATTGCATTATAGTACTCTCTATCAATTGCAAATTAACTTTATGGCCGAATCTCTTAATAATATCATCTTTGCGTCCTCTGTAGTAAACCGTACCACTTTTGATTTCTCCGATGTCACCAGTATCCAGAAATTTCAGTGAATTTTTCTCATTATGGCCACTTGACTTGTTTAGAATAACACACTTCCTGGATTTGCTTACTGAAATATAATAACAAAGAGTGAGTATCTTCAAACAAAACTTGTTGACTGGAATCAGAATTAGAACCAAAATTTATTTCTGAAACATAGGTACAGTAGTTGGTCATGAATTAGGTAAAAGTGCATTATGAGGATCATTTAGCTTACAATATGTTACTTACCTAACATAATCTTTCCAGTGTTTCCTTTGGAACTTTCTGCATGATGAATGACAAGTTCTGTCTCTGATAGGCAGTTCCCTAGTGGTACTTCTTTGTCACTCAAAATTTTGTTGAGGTCAAGTTCTGCCACACAGGCCCAGCAGGACATCTCAGTGACTCCATACAATGTAAATATCCGAGTATTATTTTCCCAGTGCTTCAGTTCTTTAAGCCTTTTAACACTATTGAAGGGTTCTCCACCCAGTGCTAATATTTTAAGGGTAGAGTTTTTACTCAAAATTTTATTTTTGATATCAGCGTTTGAATACTGTAGAAACTTTGATGGTGTTGTTTGCCAGACTGTGACCGAGTTTGCTCTGTTCCCTGGGAATAATACATCAGCTCTGTCTGGTGCAATGAGTAAGGAGGCTCCATTAATACATGCCAGTAATATTTCTATCATTGAAGGATCAAAAGTGAGAGGTGTTGAAAAGAATATGACATCTTTTGTCGTAATGTTAAACATTTTTGTTAAATCATCAATGTTAGGCTGTATGCACTGAATTGGAACCTGGATGTGTTTAGACTTCCCCGTGCTGCCTGAGGTCATGGCTATGAATGAATGTTGGTTTAAATGTTTAGGGTGCAGTTCACTTGTGCCATCTAAGTCATAAAAGCATATTGTCAAGTCAAACACTGAAACAGTGTGGTTGGGCTTTTTACCAAATAACTCTGAATTTGATTTGTTATCATTGTTCTTAATGGTCATTATTATTGTGAAATTGATTTCTTTAGCGATGGCCTCTACATCCTGCGCCGGGTCCACAAACATAAATGTTGTGCAACTTTTGTGAGCTCTGTAAAACAATAAAACAGGATTTAGGCATTTCTCACTTGCACGTTATGCACTAGTAAAAGACACTGTACAAAGGTAGACTTAATGTCTCGGGCATTTTCTACTAGTCTATGTTAAGGTAAAGCAGTGACAGAACTTGGTAGGTTTGATTTTAAGAATGCATTATTTGTGTGTGTCATAGGTGGTAATATTTATTTTGAAAACTAAGAGGGGGGGGGGGGGGGGGGGGCTGGGGGGTGTCTAAGTTCAAAATCAAAGCGGATGAAGTGCTAGTAGCCAATAAAACGAGCCCTACATTCTCTGCAGTTACGCAAGGATTACTGCTGGTACTCACGCGGCTAATACACATGGTACGATGATGTTTCTCTCTGAAACCAATCCAATTACACCTTTGTTGCATTGACGGAACTGCAGCTGTTGCGAGATGTACTCACAAACTCCATACAGCTCAGAGTATGTGTAGTTCTTGTAAACATCATTGACATAGTGTCTCACGGCGATGTTGGATGGGTATTTAGCACATGTATTTACGAAAACATCGTAATAGCCGCGCTTTACTTTCATTTGCTTGGTTTTCTGATAACGCTTGGTAAAAATAGCTCCTAGGGGCATTCAAGGAGGACAAATTAAAATTTTGGCCGACGAATTCTTTTAAACATAATATTTTTTGTAATATTTGAAAACTGGTTGGTGAGTGAGAGTGTAATCTCTAAATAACATGACTTTTACGTAAACTGTTTACCCAGTTTTGATTTTGTTTTGATTTACCATACCACTACTACCACCATATGACAGACTGACAGCTGTTGATGACATTGTTTATTGACATTGACAGTTGAACGTCTTTTTTTTTTGGATTTTATTGCCTGGTCTGGACCTTTATGTCAAAAGTTTGAACGTTCAAGTTTGACAGTTCATTATGGCTGTTCAAAACCTCGATAGGTAGTATATTGTAATGTATTTGTTACTGCGATCGATAGTTTTCGCTCAATTATTAGTCTATCAATATTTTAAGCCCAGTTTCAGATTGGAAATATAGTCAAGTTAGTTATTTTAAATAAACGTAAATTTAATTACTTTTCTTTGAGTTACGTTTCAGTCGTTTTTCAATTTTGCATGATTAATTTATTTGAAATATTTTTTGTTCGAAATTTGACTAGAAATACAGAAGTTCAAAAAGTTAAAAATAACTATAACCTCTGACCTCGCCTGTAACGTTCTAATATAGTTAATAATTTGGTAGGTACAGTATTGGCATACGCCACGGGCACTAACGCTCCTTTGATTGAACTTGATTTGAAGCTTGCCATTCACAATCTGAGAGTGCGCATCTGGTTGAGAAAGAGTATTGATGCATTCTGGACAATCGGCTTAGCGACAAACGTTTGCTACCGTGGTTTGGCGTCGCGTTGTAAACTGTTGTAAAAGAACTTTGCGCCAATAAAGCATCCATGTGGACGTAGCATAATATTTATTTACTCACCAAGTAAATCTCTATGATTTCCCCAAAACTGATAAAATGTAATAAGTGTTGGAAAAAACTATAATTATTACCAGAGGCGCGAGTTCCTCGACGAATGACACGAGGTACGGTACCTACTGTTGCTGTACCTGTACATGTTGGTCTGCTATTTCTTATTTTAGGCTCTTACAAACTTTGCTATGCAGAAGCTTGAAAATAGAAAATATTTATCCTAATATCAAAGTACGAGAGCCACTGTATGCGTCAGAATCTATTCTATTCTATTTTTTTGTTATGGCAAACAGTGCCAATGTCTAGAATCAAAGACATTCAATACCTATAGACCGGATATCTCGAACAAAATTTTTGTCCGAAAAAGTGTGTCCGCGTACTAAAAAAAACTCATAGACTTGTATCCAGCAGGATACAAGTCTATGAGTTTTTTTTTAGTACGCTCCGCGAGGTATTCCACGAAGCACACCCAAACAAAGCACACCCAGAAGAAGCACACCCAAAGTATTCCACTTAGCACACCCGTAGGTGGGCTTCAAATAAAAAATTAAAAGAATTAATTTCCTATTCCACGAAGCACACCTACGATTATCACTCGCATAGTGCGGAGACTAAGAAATAAAAATGTCGATAGAAGATAATATTTATTATTTAAAAGACTAACTTAAATTTCTAACATCATTAATTTTCATTCTAATAATGTGACACAATATTTGTCATTTTTCTAATCTTTTTAAAATCATAGATTGTTTCATAATTATCTTTCCAAAAATGATATTATTTTTTAACTATTTTTCTATTATTTTCCTTTTTTGTTCTCTTAATAAAATCACAGATTGTTTCATAATTATGCAATAAAAACTTGGACAAATATAAAAAACATTATGAATATTGTTTTCTATAGAGATCTATGTTAATGTTTTCTTTTAACTAATATTAAAATACTCTTGTTTTATGTCACAGACTGTATCACACTCACTGAATCTCAAATCACAATATTACAGATTTTTAAATAATCTTGAAGAAATGGGCAAATTAGTTTCTCAACTTATCAATTAAATAAATTAATATTAGTTCTTTAGTGTCTTTACCTATGAAATTGCCGTTCTGCAGTACTGGCTTTTTCAAATCAAAATAATTTTTGTTTGGCTAAGAATTCTAATTTCAAATTAATTCTATTTTAAAAACATGGTTCTTTTTCCAAAAGTAGTCATTTGTTTATTGATTAGTGTTACATTTTCATCGCATTTCAATCTTTTTCGTCATCATGGATACGTTAAAAATTCGAGTAATTATGGAATATTAGTAACGTCGTGGCAGCAACGCGGCACAAGCGGCACGCAACATCAACGACGTTTACGGAGCTAACACTACAAACCAACGCACCACCTTTTATTGGTTTGCTCGCTTCCGTTCTGGAAATTTCGACCTGAAAAATGAACCTCGCGGTCGTCCGAAGACTTTGGTCGACAATGACGAATTAAAGGCGATTGTGGAAGCTGATGATACACAATCTACGGCTGAATTAGCAGCAGTTTTCGACGTTAGCGTCAAAACAATATTGGTCCATTTGCGTCAAATTGGCAAGGTAAAAAAGCTTGACAAATGGGTGCCCCACGAACTCAATGATCGCCAGCGCGAAGTACGCGTCGAGACGTGCCTTGCACTGCTCAACAGACACACAAATGAAGGAATTTTGAACCGCATTGTTACCTGCGATGAAAAATGGATTCTGTTTGATAACCGCAAGCGCTCAGCAAGTTGGTTGGATCCTGGTTCAGCACCTAAACAGTGCCCTAAACGAAAACTTACCCCTAGAAAAGTGATGGTCACTGATTGGTGGTCTAGCGCCGGTGTGATTCATCACAGCTTCTTACCAAACGGGGTGAGCATTACTGCAGATGTGGACTGTGAAGAACTGAACACAATGATGGAGAAGCTGGCACATCTCCAACCAGCATTGGTCAATCGCTCGTCTCCACTGCTCCTGCACGACAACGCGCGACCTCATACTGCACAGCAGACGGTCTCCAAGTTGCAAGAACTGGGGTTGGAAGCTCTCCGTCATCCGCCCTACTCACCAGACCTTGCGCCTACAGACTACTACTTTTTCCAGAATTTGGATAACTTCTTGGCGGGAAAAAAATCTAATATCCGAGAGGCAGTACAAAATGCCTTTGAAGAGTTTGTTGCCTCCCGTCCCGCTGATTTTTTTAAGAAGGGCATCAATAAACTGCCACTGCGTTGGCAAATATGCATTACTTCGATTAATACAAATAAAAAATACATGAAAAAAAATCGTTTAATTTTTTTCATACAAAACGGCAATTTCATAGGTAAAGACCTATTATTAGTAATGTGATCATTACTATAATGAAACTGAAAGATGTTAGTAAGTTAGTCTTTTAAGTAATAAATATTTTCTTCTAAATAGACATTTTTATTTCTTAGTCTCCGCACTATGCGAGTGATAATCGTAGGTGTGCTTCGTGGAATAGGAAATTAATTATTTTAATTTTTTATTTGAAGCCCACCTACGGGTGTGCTAAGTGGAATACCTTGGGTGTGCTTCTTCTGGGTGTGCTTTGTTTGGGTGTGCTTCGTGGAATACCTCGTGCCGCTCCAATATTCATATATATTATTCTAGATGGCATTACTGAGACATGGGATCAAAGTTTTTCTATTGACATTTCCTTGCGTGTCCGCTCTATAGTATTTTAAATCTCTTTGTCTAGAATGAATTGAAAAGCAAACGTGCGTAAAAAACAACTGTAGGCCCTAATAAAAATCTTCTAATGTAGATCTTTATGGATTATGCGTCAGACTCGCTTTTTAAAAACAATAAAACTACTAAACATGCCATTGGTCCAGCCAGTTTATTCGACAAATATTATACGCGTTGTAGACGCGGCGTAGCCGTAGCTCGTAGGCTCGTAGGCGACACGAGAAGGCCCGTAGAAGCATAGACGTAGGTAAATCGTAGGTATCTACGCCGCGTAGAGACTGAGTTTAGTTTCACATTATACCACGCGTTTCAATTTGTGGGAACATAATAATAAAATTAGTACCTACCTCACTTTTTAGGGTTCCGTAGTCAACTAGGAACCCTTATAGTTTCGCCATGTCTGTCTGTCCGTCCGTCCGTTCTCGCTTAATCTCTGTGACCGTTAGCACTAGAAAGCTGAAATTTGGTACCAATATGTGTATCAATCACGCCAACAAAGTTGTAAAATAAAAATTGGAAAACATTGTTTTATTAAGGTAGCCCCCCTATATGTAAAGTGGAAAGTGTTTTTTTTTAAATTTCTACCATAACGTGTGATATATTGTTGGAAAGGTATTTAAAAATGAATAGGGGTTTACTACCATAATTTTTTGATAATGTCAATAATTTCGGAAATAATCGCTACAAAAGTAAAAAACAATGCCCCCCCCCCTCTAACTTTTGAACCACAAGTTTAGAAAATATGAAAAAAATCTGAAAAGTAGAACTTTATAAGGACTTTCTTGGAAAATTATTTTGAACTTGGATGGAAACAACAGTTTTTGTACAAAAAAAGAAAAAAAAGTTGTACAAAATAATTTCTGGATTTTGAACACTTCTTATTGTGACGGACGGGAACGGAACCCTACACTGAGCGTGACCCGACACGCTCTTGGCCGGTTTTTATTCCCAGTTATGTTTAAATCGCAGGGAGCAAGCCGATTGTTACCAAACAGGCAAAATGTGGGTGTAGGTACTAGATATTATTAGAAATACCTCGGTCTAACTTTCCTACAAAATCATCAGGCAATACCGGCATGCTGTTAAGTGTGTGTATCCTATATAACTTCAAAAAACGAATCATGAAGGCTATAAACGGATGTAAATGACAGACAACCATTCTTCGTCTTCTTCTTTTATCTTTTTTGTGCTAAATTAACAAAATTGTAAACTAAACCTATTCATTTTGTGTAATTTTAGATTGTATTGCATTTTTATTTTGTTTTTTTGTTAGTCCGTTCGCATGTCTTACATTATATCCAGTAATACAGGGTAATCTATAATTGGCCATAGAAACTGTAACAAGCATATTTTGTAATATATTTTAATGTATCGCTGTTGGTTGCCTTAATAAATAAAATAAAAATAAATAAAATTTACCTACGTTAAATAATATCAATTAGGTAGGTACCTACCTAAGAATGATACAAAAATTTTCAAAGATTAGAATACTTACCGTTGTTAAGATAACGATCCGTTATTCGAAATGAAATCTTGACATAAAATATTGAAATGGGACTTCTTTAAAGTAGGTCGATCAAGTGACTAGATTAAGTGAGTTGTGCTTGTGGAGAATCGATCTCTAGTACCTAACTATAGCTGTAATAGTTCAAAGCTTTTTTTGAAGTTAGTTTGATAAAAGCATAAAGTAAGTTGTTCAAATCTGACTGGTACAGTGGCCAACACATCAAGCTACCCTCGTGTGTCAAATATCTTTGATAGTTTCTAAACTACTCCACCGTAATGATAGTTGTATGGTTTTTAAAATAAATAAATAAATAAAAAATAACTTTTTTGCAAACAACTAGATAAGGTTTGTGTTCAATTGGGAAAATTTTACACTTTGCGGTAGCTTGATTTGGTGGCGTCTGAACTTCCCAAGATTAATTTATAGATACGGATTTCAAACAAAAATAAATGAAAATGTTAGTTTGATTCATTTCGTTGCGTTTATTTCACTCATAGTCACATAGTCAAAAGTTAATTTTTTCACTAGTTTCTTTTAATAATACTTGCCCCACTTTAGGATTTTCTACTGAATCGTTGGTGCGTCAAAACTCACATAGACATCTAAATTCATCAATCAGCCAGACCTGCAACAAGTAGGTACTTACATGCAGCCTGAAGGCAATATTAATATTTGTTCCGAGCGGGAATCAAACCTGCAACCACTTAAAAATCCATCAATACGCACTATCAATAGTTAGAATAATGTTGTAGGTATTGATTGATTATTCACAAAATTACATTAAATCTATTACTTGGGTAGATTCTTAAATATTTGCTCGACTTAGACGTCGAATACAGTGAAACCATCAGAAGTTGTTACCACAAATAAGTAGGTACCTGTATCTATAAATCATTAATTAAATCAATGAGACTTCATTTTCTGCCCCCTGATTTCTGAAATTGATTTCTGCCCCCGGTCGGAGTTTTTGCAGCGAGCGATAGCTTCATCGTTAAATCCTACAGAGAAATATGGAATATTTGGGAACACAATCTTTAGCCAAATGTTGGGATAGGTGCACTTAAATCTGCATCTAGCGTTTCTTTACAAAACCATTCCAGCTTACATTGTTCTCGCGTAATATCATGATGTAATACGAATTGTCTGACTTCTAAGAGGCATTGACCTTTGCGTTGGTTATTCTCGAAGGAAACACCAGTTCCATGTAGAGAGTACACCCAATTTCCAATATAATCCTACTTCCTACTAATATTATAAACGCGAATGTTTGTGAGTATGGATAGATGGATGGATGTTTGTTACTATTTCACGTAAAAACTTCTGAATGGATTTTAATAAAATTTGATGTGGAGTTAGCTGATACTGTGGATTAACACATAGGTTACTTTTTATCCCTGTATTCCCACGGGAACGGGACCTACACGGGTGAAACCGCGGGACGTCTGCTACTATCTGTATAGGTAAGTAAATTAATAACGATTGTTAATTAATTTAATTGGACCTGTGCCTAAATTTTTGTTTATTTTACAGATAAGTAAGTGGCATTTTATATAAATACACGGTTAAAGCACATTGTAGCTCTTACTAAGCTTCTTGCTCTAAGAGGTGAATAGGTAATGAAATAGTTATACAGTAGGTAATACTACATGGAACAGTAGTATGTTTATTAATTCAGGTTACTAATATCGAGAACTAAGTATAATTGATCATTAAACGTATATGTACGGCTTATAGAAACTATAATAAAACTCGATATCTTAAATACTGCAGCGCTTTATTCTGCAGTAGGTATGTAAGATACTATACTATACTACTGCAGTACCTACAGTCTTTATTCCAATTTATTTGAGGTTAGCGAAGCATCTTTTCTTCCTTATTTCTCTAAGTCAAAGTCAAATATTTATACGCAAACGAAGTGTTCACATTTACCATCGTCTCATTAGCCACCTCCTTCCTAGCCATGTACAGACGCCAGCACGTCAAGTTACCCCAATGTGTGAAATTTCTTTGATCGTTTTTCAACTTTATGTCAAACAGAATTAGGTTCATTTTCAATTGGGAAAATTTGACACATTGGGGTAACTTGATGTGCTGGCGTCTGTACCTAATCTTTAAATATTCCACAAATATTCCACAATAAATATTCCACATAAATATTCCACAACCTTTACCACACACTTTTTCATCACTATTCAATATTTAATATTGCAATCAAGAAATCATTATTCTATTGTAACTAAACCACCCTATGTACCCCTTCAAGTTACCTATTATAATTATTTTGTAAGTTTTTTATGATGTACAATAAAGCGCATTGCATTCTACCATCAAGCTTTGTACGGGATCTGAAATAAATTACGAATTAATAATTAAGTGCTACTGTCGACTGTAGGTCGCCATAGCCTAAAGGGCTTATTACACTATTCAATTTGTAGGTAACCCAACTAGGAACAGTTAGGAAGCAACCAAGCGGTCAGAACCTCCGATTTACTTCGATTAAATCGGATCCAATCTGTTCTAACTTCGATTACATCTACCGATTTCCTAGTTAGGTTTCCTACAGATTTCATGAATGGTGTAACCGTCTAAAGATTCGAAGACTGTTGATCAGTGAAGGATAGGCAGTTAGTGCCTTTTCACACGATCCGGGTATTAAATAGTCGAAGCCAGGTACCCGACAGCGAGTGGAAAGCTTTCATAATATCCGACAGCCGGAAAAGTGTTGAAAAGCACTTCTGTGTTTGACAAATGGATCTGGGTAGGAATTTGTGCCACTTCTATACTTAAAGTTTAAATATATTATGCTATGTAGTTATGTTTTAATAGATTTACTAATTAATATATTTATAATTTCCTCTGTGTATAATCTAGCTTTTTAGGTAAACACATAGGAAAGCAGGAAGATAGGTCATCTACATTCCTATTCCCAAGAGCAGGTTGTCGTGTCTAGCGATGTAATCTTTTTACAAGGCTATCTAATTTTGTTGTATCTTTTAAAAATATTGAAGATCCTGATGACCACCAGAATAAAACAAAATTACACTACGTGTTGTGGAATATTGTTATTGTTATAAATAAGAAGAAATGAAGACCGTTGATATGCCACTGACTTTATACACGCTACCGGTGTGTTGTCCTAGGTTTTATTTGTTACCGCATACATGAAATACCCATATCGTATTTAGTTATTAGCTTAGTTACGTAGTAGGTTTACCTAAGTATTTACGTAAACCTACGCTAAATCATTATCCCCATTTTATAATCCTGTAAACTAATCATAAGAGCGAGCGATTTAATTAGGTAATTTTAATGAACACTAAGTAAATGCGTTAGGGAAAAATCTTTTTTGCAAAAAATAAAACCGACTTAAAAAAAACACTAACCAGTGTAAAATAACTCTAAATTAGGAAGTCTGTGGCTTTGGTGGTTTTGTCTTATTCATGATGGGCCACCGACTTCCGAATTTAGAGTTATTTTACACTGGTTAGTGTTTTTTTTAAGTCGGTTTTATTTTTTGCAAAAAAGATTTTTATTTTTCCATTTTTAGTTGTTCCCATACAAATATTTGCCATGAATTTATTTTTATATTGTTATTTGTTAACAATACATATGTCATAGTAATAGGGTTATCCACTTATCCCTAATAAATGAAACTTAACATACCTAACTGTCGAAATCTAGGTATGTTGTACACATCTGCGTACCCCTCAGAGCATACAGGCGTGATGATACGTCATGATGTTGTATAAACAATAAATATTCAAGCGATTCCAGCAATCACGACAGATTTGCCGTCTATTTTTGAAGAGTTCCATTGTATATCTCCGAAGATCAGCACCAGATCTTCACCAAATTAAAATGGGACCACCTCGGGAGTATACTCTTTCAAATAAAAGAAGAATTTTGAAAATCGGTCCACAAATGAGGGAGAAATCGCGTAACAAACACACAAAAAAAAAAAAAAAAAAAAAACATACCGTCGAATTGAGAACCTCCTCCTTTTTTTGAAGTCGGTTAAAAATAGGTGTTATATCAACTTCGAGATTATAAAACAGCACATTTTTAAATGAAAAATGTTCTTGGAGTTCTTTTAGTGCCGTCGAAAGCTAGCCTATAAGAACCAAACTGTCTACCATTACTTTTAGTAAGGACCTAAGTAACAGATAAAACTGTGTTGCGTTCTAGCCTCTAAATGCATTAATATATATAAACTTTTTAGTTGGCGGTCGCTTGCGTTTTTAACATATTTAGGATAAAAAACACACTCCAATAACTTTTACGGGCTGACTAGTCAGTTGAAAAGTTTTCCTAACCACATGTCGTAGTAAATAACGCGCAGCCCCTACAATGAGTAGGGGTTTTGCAGAGCTCCGGTACAACGCTTCACCGGGCCATAGTTAAAGATGTTCCAAGCTGCTAGGAACGGGGCACAAGGCTCTGCGGCTGAACTGACCTAAAATGTGTTCGGCAAGTGAACGGGCCCAATCAATTAGGGGCGGTCAGCGATCCGCCAGAAAAGAGGGCAGCGCGCGCGCTCTCCGAGGAAACTCGGGAAATGGTGACGAGGGGTGCGCGCGGGCGCGAGGGGGGCGGGGAGGGGGCCTGGGGGCGGGGCGGGGCTGCTGCCGGAGGGTGCGTGTCCGAGAGGCGCGAGCGAGCATCGATCGAGCCGCGCTCAGTCCGCCGGGGCGGCCGGCGAGAGCGCGCGTGTCATGCGCTGCCGCTGAGATGGCCGGCGCTCGGGCGCTCGTCACCGCCTGCTGCTGCTGGTGGTGGCTGATGACCGCAGCCGGTGAGTACTCCCCATCATACATTACTCACCCTACTCGCTCGAACTTGCACCCGATCAGCTGTTTCGCACGTCGTGACCTCCAGAACGGCTGATTTCGTCGACACATGACTTTTCACGATTTTCCCCCGGTGTTGCGTACGTTACATGCTTTTCGTAGCAGTTTCACGATACGGTAGTGTTCTGTGTGTGAATTATTAACGAACAACCCCCTATTGGTAATTTTTGTACGATTGCGTGAAGTTTCGATGCATTATTTCGACTTTAATAGTTTAATTGGTACCAGACGTCTATTTTTTTTAAGTTTCTTAAGGTTATGTTCAATCGTTAGAAGAAGAAGTTAGTGAGGGGTTGATGTAGCCTTGTTTAAAATGGTATTTGATTAGGAGGAAGGTTATTATATAATGTGCGAGTGTGGTGTCGCATGCAGCGGCGGGGTTATCGCCAGCCGGCACTGCTGAGCAGGCCTGGTCGTCCTTGCTGCGACCACTGCTAAACAAACGTTGGTATTATTACGTAATGCGGCGTACAGTGACACATCTGCGTCAATATTGATCATAATCACGCCACTGTGGACTGAGGAAGTCAGGATTAAAGTGCAGGCGAGACGAGCTGCCACCTGCCGAGGTGTTGACAGGCACCCACTGTCAAGTACGCGCATCACCGAGTATTATTACTATTGTAGGGGACTCTTTTGTACACATTATCCGTCGTACAACATGGAGATTAGACGACACTTCCCGAAGCTCCTGATGTATTATTAAATCACACGTAAAGTTTTAAAATACTGCATGAATTTGTTTGTGGTAAGTTTCAAAATTTAATCTCTTTTAAAAGACTTCAACGCGCTAAGTTAGAAAATTAAATTTTGTGTCACGTTTTGTTGTGTTTTATGTAAGTAAGCCTATCTAGTCAAAATGTATATTTTATGTACAAGTAAGAAGTACACTTACGTTAAAGTATAAATTAAAAATAAAACTATTTATCCTTAAATGGTAATTTTAAGTTAAAATTTGATCAAGTCTAAATGTTAAAATTCTGAGTGAGCGATTAATTTAGTAGAGTCCATACTTACATAATGTCCCTTGGCGAACTTTAAACATAACTTTAATCCCAGAATGTTATTGAAAAGTTTAAATATCAAACATAGTTTATGTTAAAAGAGAGGCCGCATGAAATAATTTAAAAAATGTAATGTGGCTGAAGTTCTTTAAGTTCTAAAGCTACATTATAATATTATTAATAAGATATCGAAAACTAGGAATTGTAGGTCTCCTGGAGATTTATCGGCAGACAAATGGCTTATATTAATTAGCCAAAATATACTGTAGTCCACTTACTAGAATAGAACATCATTTATGTGCATAAAACATGGTTTACGAGATGGTAATGTGAATACAAATTGTGGAACATACATGTTTTGTTTTATCTTCATAGCCAAGGAATGTAGCATAGTTCACTAAGTAGATATGCTTAATTCCTTCACTTGAAGGTACTTGGAGTAGATTGTGAGGAAATCAGCATATTCTAGTAAATGATACCTAAATGATATTTATTTCTGTAAAAAGGTTTTCACAAACACTTTTACACCTCTTTTTTTTAACTAGTAGATAAGATCGGAGTTTCACTACCTGACTACTCTGAGAAGAAACACCGAAAGCAACTCAGAGGTCACAGTCTCTTTTAAAGTCCAGACATTATCTTGGTGAAATCATGTTAGAATCATGCAGATTAGTGTTTGAGATGGTCTGTTGAGGAAAGAACCACACAGAATGAGGGGACCAGATCTGTCAGTACAAGCATTTGTCAGTAATAGAACTAGAACCAATAATTCAAAGACATATTATGTGACATAAACCAAACTGCTGGTCGATTCAGCAAAAGTCACCCGGTCACAAGAAACTTGAGCGAAGTAAACTACTACTAATACCTAGCGATAGTATGGAATGACAAGTTCCATTCGCCTTCACTTCAACTACAATTTCATAGGGTTACTTTTATAGAGTAGGACTGGAGAACTGCAGTGTTTCTTTTTGTTTCATGACACTGGCACGACTGTATTTCTGATCTTTTATTTCCAAAACATTGCCACTTCCACGTCCCTTTATGTGGCAGTGCAGAGGTCACTTTGACTGTACGTTTTGGGTCATAGGGGGCAGGATGGGAGTTGGAGCGTGTTTTGTGACATAGCTCATCAATCACACCCTACTGCTGTCTCGTCAAGGTAACCCCACTTTACCAGGTTGCACTGACATCTTTCCACTTGTGTCCGGAGACTCAAAATAATGTATTTTAAATTAATGCACTCTTTTTTATAACTTAGCACAGACGCCAGCACATCAAGCAAAAACTGACAAATTTTCCCAATTGAACATGAACCTTATTCTATTTGAAATAAAGTTGATAAACTATGAAAGACACATTGGGGTAGCTTGATGTGTTGACCTCTGTAATTTTTATTAAATCTCTCTGAAATCAGATATAGGCACTCTATTTCTTTTAAGAAAGTTGTCAACCCCAGGTTGATAGGGCTGTTGTTTTTAAAAGTTAGGCACGTATAGAGGACCTTTGAGTTTGCTTTATATCTATATCAGTCTTCGTTACAATAGAAAGCTTTTAGTCGCTTTGACATAAAAGCTTAGAAGAATTAACAGCTTGGCTATGATCGATCTTATTTCATGTAATAGCTAACGCGTGGGTTCTTTACTATATACCCTTCTTAACCCTATGATCATAGTTTTTTAGGTACGTCTGTGTATGACTTTGACTCTATCAGGTACAAAAATACCGATGCGGTTCTCATCTTTACATATATCTTATCGTATCGTATCTTAGAACCAAGAGTTACTTGAAAAGCACCTAAAAGAGGCCACGGGTGAGAGACGCTAAAATGTGGAACAAGAACAGCAGCTCGATGCTGTTAAGTTCACCGCGTGAAAACTTTAGTGAATTGATCTGTCAATATCTAGCATTTGTATG
Source organism: Euplexia lucipara (assembly GCA_921972225.1). Classification (NCBI taxonomy): domain Eukaryota; kingdom Metazoa; phylum Arthropoda; class Insecta; order Lepidoptera; family Noctuidae; genus Euplexia; species Euplexia lucipara. The sequence goes on along the minus strand of OV179147.1, from coordinate 1,262,829 downwards.
GAATGACAGCTCAATTTGCCTGCATTTATTTCACCTACGTTATGACGGGGTGGCTTTTACATAATTGCAATGCTGAGCATAAATAAATAAACAATCATCATTTGTTTCAACGACAAGCGTGTCTCTATAGAATACATATAAATTTTAAATGTCATTGCTATTTCAATGACATTTCCATTTTTTATTATACAAAATAAAAATGCAAGCTGTATTTGACATGGAATAATGGTATTGTCTTTGAAAAATTCACTATTATTCTAGATAACTAGGTGTAGTCTAAGGTTATGTCAAATGTTTGTATTTTGTAATATTTATTGTTTTCACAGAAGAGCTATTCTGTAAATATCTCTGAAAATGCAGGTGAAGTGAAGGTGGATAGAGCTATCATTTCATACTGGTGCCAGGCATTTCAATATATTCAATTTTTCAAGGGGGTCATTTGTTGCCATGGCATCATTGGCGATGGTCCCTGACAATATGGTGCAGTTCCATGGTCTGTGGTCTTGCGAGAAGGGAGTAGGATTTTCTACAGCTAGTTAGTTAAAAGATAAAGTTTCTTTAAGCAAGTTAAGTTGTCCGACTTTGAAATTAACGTCCCAGTTTCCTAAGAAAGTTTTCGAAGTTCGAAAACCGATACGTCAAACTCGTGGCTAAATTCTTAGTTAAAGGCATCGTTTATCTTCGTTCAATTCGACCGACTTTGTCTACAAACACGTGTTTATTTGTTACTAATCCTACTTTATTATAAACGCGAATGTTTATGAGTATGTGTAGATGGATGGATGTTTGTTACTCTTTCACGTAAAAATTACTGAATGGATTTTAATAAAATTTGGTATGTAGTTAGCTTACACCCTGGATTAACACATACGCTACTTTTTATCCCTGTATTCCCACGGGAACGGGACCTACGCGGGTGATTCCGCGGGACGTCTGCTAGTGAAACATATAACAAACTGGTGTGAAAGAAATCCTCTAAATTTATCACATACGGTATTTAATTGTAGTAGTGTCTAAAATAGCCAGAGTTTTTAGCCGAGAAAAAACAAAAAATAAAATAATTTGAATCCTCCCAGAAAGGATTAAATGTTATTTTCAATTCTCTTTCTTGATGAGATTTGGTAAAATGTGGTAAGTCCCTCTTTATGCATCACGTAATATTCAACTTTTCTAATAATCCCTCTTCTTGATCAAGTGTTATAGAAGGATAAAGACAATAACACGAGAATGTCTTCCTAGGCGAAGTGGGACACCCCAAAATGCACATGAATTGATTAACCATTAAAAAAAGTAAATTATTTAAATAAAAAATCTGCCGTAAGATTCCCAATGACCCAATAAGATTTTATGATATTTTGTTGATTTTCTTCCCCCATTTTGTTCTCACGTAATTAATGGCTGCATGTCGTACTCATTTATAGGTCAACAACCCAACAAGAAAATCTTATACTCATGGCTGCCGGAAACATGGGATCCACCCTAACGTTTTGCTTCTGATAGATAGTTTGAATCGACTTCATTGCACACCATTTAAATAACAGTGACTTACAAATTCAATGGCCTGTTTTCGCGTCTCAGGATATTATTATTATAAGCCCGTGTGGTCCCTCACGGATATCGACTTGTCCTGCTGCAAGGCAATGGCCTCTCTGGTCTCTTTGTCGAACATAATAATAATAATAGTTAATTTAATTCAGGCCTTTGGCCATATTAAACAACAATAAAATAATAAATACATATAAAATAAAAATACAGACACATAAAATATTGCTAGGCTTGCTAAGTCATAAATGTCAGAATTACATACATAAACATAAAAGACATTAGAAACATAATTGAATTAAAGTTATATGTCAAAAGTAAAATACAAAATCAATGCAAATTAAATAAATTAGTGTCTAATTAAATTATTATATTATTAAATAATAATACCAGCCTGCTACTGTCCTGCTGCAGCCTGCCTTTTCTCATACAGAGAAAGCACGAGCATTGATCAATACGCTTGCTCAAGGCGGATTGCTGATTTTAAACTTATGTTAATTAAAAGTACAATGATGTTTTTCCTCACCGATATCAATGATGTCTAAGATAAACTTAGAAACTGGATATTATCACCATATTAATAAGCAAAAACTATGGGCCCCTGTTAAGAATAATTCGCGAACGTAAGAGTGTTATAGTTGACAAAGGTAAAGTTTATATGGAAGTAAAATGCAAAACGCTAAAATTGCTACCACTGGGCCATCACTGGTTCATGGAAAAGTTAAATCTATTAAAATAAAGGGTAGAGATGGAGCGCACATTGGTAAACCATTCAATTTTTTACCACCAGGCAACCACTACTTATTATAAACCTGTGTTGTCCCACTGCAAGGCAAAGGCCTCGCGTCCCTCTTTGTGGATAAGCTACGGAAAATCTCCCGGCAAATCGTTTCAATTAAACTCTGCCCTACTTTACATAGTGTCTGGGTTCTCGGACACTGAAATAGGCCTCCAATTTTGTACCTGTATGCAATATAAAGCGTACTCCAGTTACATTTCTTTATTAAATTTTAATAAGATTACCTCAGCGTTGTTCCCTCACCTCTGTTCCTCATTTTGCAGTTACGTAAGCCTCTCATTGAAGTTTCACTATCTCGTCGGGGCCTGCCAGCCCCTCCGCCCGCCTCAAGCCATCTCATTCAACTTTTATTGCCTCTGTTTCGTAGGAAAACTTGGAGCTAACAAGTCTAATCAAAAATTTAGGGTATAGGCATCTACGCCTTGTTAGAGAAATAACAATTTTCGCGTTACTCGTAGCAACGGTTCGTTATTTCAATTGAATTAGTGTTTCTTGATATTTTATGAAGGCTATTCGTATAATTTAGGGTTGTACTAACCCAGTGGTTAAAGCCTCGCCTCTCTTGGTTGTGGTTTCATAACTGGCCATGTACAAATGTTTATCTTGGACATCACTTAACATGTTTATCTTGTATCTTACATTGGTAAGGTAGACTTCATGAGGAAACCTGGATTCATATTGATACGAGTATACCTAAATAATATTAACCTACCAAACCGTCTCGAGAAGCGATGCAGTGTAGCGATTAAATGTTCGAGCTTTCTATGTATGTGAAGAACCCTTTGCCCAGCGGGACAGTTGAGGTTAAATGCAAATTGTCTATTTTACAAACGATATTGTTTTGTTTTTCACGGATCTTTTTTGTCACAGTAGCGTAGAAATAATTTGATAAAATAGTAATTCGCTCGTAAATTGCTATTGCATATCTATACACATTCATCTGCATAAACACATGAAGTCACGGTGTTACGAGTACAATATATGCAGGTTACAAGTTGGCAATAAGCTATTTAAAATACAACGAAGACTCCTTTTATTCATGCTTTTTCAAACTTTTGGCACTGAATGCAGTCGCGCAGCAGAGGCGATGCGAATGTTCCATAATTTTATTTTGAAACTCCTTTTTACTGTTTTCTTGCCTTTCGGTAAAATGTTGACAGAATTATATTGTAAAAAATCATTGGTTTAATGCAAAATGTTGTTGTGATACTGTAGTTACAATGAACTTTAATGTAGGTAAGCTTTTTTACCTTTTACCCCTTATTAACCTCACCTTATTGTTAAGGTTCTTCAGAAAGGTCAGGTGCGTAGTACTCGCAACCGGCGTGTGTGTATGACAACATTTACTCTTATGTGTATAAACGAAGCAAAAGAATTGTGTAAGAATCGTTACAATGCCCACTGTATACGTGAAATTCTAAAAGACTAACTCCGATATCTGATTTGATGATTTAATTTTCTGTCTGTCCGTATGTTAAGCCGATTTGTCTCAGGGACGGATAGAGGTATCTTCTTTAAATTAGTATCAAACTTCCGCAGATAATTTGCTGTAAATGCCTAGGTCCTAGGTATATGGCGTCAATACACCATCAACCAACCGCTATTATAGTTATTATAAGAAACCAGATGCATGAAATCTTCACACATGTGATAACAAAGGTATTGATTTAACTATGCAATGACCCAGAGATAGTAAAGTCTGCTGCTAATAATGTACCCACTAATCTTATCTTTTAAATCTACATATGTGTAGAGAAATAATCTTTGGTTAACATTTCGTACAGAACGGGAGCTGCACGCGTGTCATTACCACCTTTGAAACGGCTTTTGTCTATAGAAGAATCCACAAACATAAATATCTGTTGATTTGAGCACGACAATGACAAAAAAAATGAAACCTAACATATCCTAGGGCTCTCGACAATTGTGTACCTTTAGGTTACCGAAAGAATTTACGAAAATTAAATGAGTTGTTTCGGAGATTACCTACTTACAAAACACACATTTTACCTCTTTATAATTTTAGTACAGATATCACACTTATCGACAAGGAAAACTAATGTTTTAGTTGTGAGTGGTGTGATGAGTGGTGCCATAACCGCTGACGTAATCAGTGACGAAAACACCATCAGAAAACATGTGGGTTTGGTGGTATGATAAAGTGCCATACCAAAGGCTTTCGACGAGGAGTGTTGATGGGGTACTGGTCCAAACGGACGTCCACAGACGGGGCTTGTCGTCTCTTACAGTTCATACACACGAGCGATATGTTGCCAACAGCAATGGTAACTGCAGCCGCCGACACGTCTCAGTGGCAACCCAACTGACTCGTAATACTAAGACAGCTGACGACCGCTGCCACTGATCTTCGGGGTAGGAATTTTGTCGGACTCCGTCGTCGCGTCAACGGCTGCAACCAATGCATCGGCGGCAACCGCCGAGGAGTGTTGGCGGCTTCAGTTACCTCTGCCGTTGGCACTATGCTACCAGAGTATCGTCTGTTTCTGTGACCCCCGGCGCTGGTGTATGACGGAACACTGGTTTGCAGTCAGGAAGAGTCTGATAGACCCCTTACATCTATTAAGATTTTCCACAATGCATCAGAAAAATCTTACTAATATTATAAACGCGAAAGTTTGTGAGGATGGATGGATGGATGGATGGATGTTTGTGACTCTTTCACGTAAAAACTACTGAATGGATTTTAATAAAACTTGGTATGGAGTTAGCTGATACCCTGGATTAACACAAAGGCTACTTTTTATTCCTGTATTCTCACGGAAACGGAACCTACGCGGGTGAAACCGCGGGACGTCTGCTAGTAAATAATAAAGGTCACCCATTCACGTTGCAACCCCAACTAGCGTAGCTTAACCTTCAATCGACCAGTAATCGCACAGTAGTAGTAAGCACATGTCTTGTGAATTTTAAAAGATTAGGATTTGAACCTATAACCCCATGAGTAAGAGGCGAGCACTACTATAAATTGTTCCTTACCAGCTTACCACTCAATAACATAGGTAAATTGTTGGTTTTACGTAATATACCAAAAATATCAAGGTTTATCAGAACTCGTAACCAGGTCAATAGGTGAATATTGACAAATGGGAAATAACCCATTATCCGATGGAATTTGCGTCAACGTAACTTGTATAGGTAATGGGATTTTTTAGAATTAGAACTTGCTTATTATTACAGTTATTATCCTGTACGAAATTACGTAAATATTTAGATAAAAGTATGAAGCATTTTTTCCCTACAACACATGCTTGGTACCTCTTATTAGTTAATCAGTACTTACTCTCATGGTTTTCCTACAATTTATTAATGTGTGACAAAAATTTCATAGTTTATTCTACTAGCAACCCGAGTGTTCTTATTGAAAAATAAGAAAGTACGAGTAGTGTAGTTGTAGTTTATGGGATACAATTAAATAGATAAAGAAAATAAATATATATTCCAAAAATTTTAACACAACGCCATTTAGTCCCAATTTAAGCTTGAGAGCTTGTGTTATGGGTACTAAACAGCTGATAAACATACTTATATATTTCTAAATACATACATATTATAGATAAATTACACCCAGACACAGAACAAATGATCGTGCTCATCACACAAACAATTGTCCTGGGTGGGAATCGAACCCACGACCTCCGGCATTGCAGTCAGGGTCACTAACTACTAGACTAACGGGCCAGTCTAATAGACCCATGCAACTCTTGCTGTAGCTACGAGTAGCACAATAACAATTAAGTAATAGGTATCTACATTTACAAATGATTTTGAGACCGATCTTTGATAAGTAAATAAATATTTCAAAAGAAGGTTTAGAATACACATGTTCCCGGAACGCTTTCGGCGTGGGAACGTTTGACAAAAACAAATACACGTGTCGGTATTGACCGCTGGCCCTTATTGACACATGATAGGTCACCCTTCGGCCATTAAACTGGAGCGAAATGCTACAAAACCTTATAAAATAGGCCATTTTAAAAATCTATTCCGTAACTCTCTTTTGGCACAGTGAGGGATATGATCAAATTTTGAGCGTAATATCTTCTGTAAATTGATAGTTGCTACATTCATGATTTAGGTATTAGTTGATGAAGCAAAAAAACTTTAAGCAAAGATTTCTGGACTCCACGATATTTCAAATCTCTTGTCATGTTTTTGGAGACGTATTGAGAATTATATTCATAAATTCACTGCAATTCATGATTGGTTTACTGACTACGCTACACTACTTGGTTCTAAGAACAAGAGCTTTAACATTTTTAATTTATGGTCGTAGCCAAGTTTTTCTTTTTACACCTTCATGCATAGTAATTAAACAGTAAATGAGACAGGTTGTAATCTTCACTGGTAAGTAACACAATACCTGGGGCTCGAGTCTGCTATTGCAATCGTGTCTCACCAATATTTGACAACTTTGACAGTTTTTGTATGGGAAATGTGTCATAATTTTGACGTTATACGTCAAAAATCGATCATTGAACGGTCATTGAGACACGATTGCAATAGCAGACTCGACTCCCTGTTTCGTTGTTGCAATGTTATTTTAATCGCTTATTCTATGTATGTCGTCCGTCGGGACAGGTCAACTCAAAGTTTTAATAGTTCTTTCTTCAGAATTTCTCACCAGCAAAGTGGTTCAAAAATATAATTTTATGAATAATTGCGGCCCGAATTCACTTACATTTAGAGACTTACTATGACTTTTAACCAAAAGTAATAAACTAAGTATAATGTAAACATAATCGATGGACCATGGTTCGGTGCTAAATTGGTAATATAAGACCGTCATGGTGTTTATTGCGCCAATAAAACTAAGTATTTGAGTCATACTGGGCGTAAAAAGATTCATTATAGCCTACGTCTACGGATTCTGTACGATAAACTAAGACACTTTAAGTTAAAATTATTTCGGAGAAATGACTTTTATTTTTGATGTGTAAAATTTATTCATCCATGAAAAGCATTGTGGTCTCGAGTGTATGCAAGAGTCGTGGGGTTCAAAAAGTCTTTAGTAATCAAGATGTTCTTATATAAGGGGAAGTCGGTCAAAAATGTTGGCAAATGGAGATAATCGTTTTATTAATAACCCCTATGAATGCAAATATAGCAAGATACCTTCGCAAAATACCGTTCTTTCATTTTGACAACTTTGAATGCAGTGTGGCTACGTATGTAAATTCCATCACCTAATTTCGAAAATCAAAAACATACCAAAGTCAGCAGATCCTTTTATTAAATGTACCTTTGCTTGTTTATCAAATTATATTGTATTATATATATTTATTTCAGATTAAAAACTATTATAGATATAGATATTCATACATGTTAAGTAGTTTTGGCTTTTTTACTGTATCTTAGTATTTTATTTCAAGTCTGCGAACATGCGCGATCATCAAAAGCTCAAAGTACTCTATGTGTCTTATAGGAGACAAAGAGTTGTTCTTCAACTATCTCCGCATATTACCATTTTCCTATATTATTCTTTTGCCAAAATAAATTGCGTCAGATATTAATAATTTATTGTAGAACACAAGGGAACATTGCTATGGCGTTTTCCCAATGCCTATATTTCGAGCCCTCCATAATGTTTGCAATATCAATAAAATGCTAAATTGGAGGCAACCTGTAGCGACGGTGGCTAAACTACTGAAACTACAGTTTTTCTCAAATCAATAAAATGTTTCTATATCTAAGAACGTTGAACTTGTTCTTGTTAACTTTAAGTTTGTCTTTTTTAAGTTGACTGAACGAAGAAAATGTGCTCGTCACATTTCAGTTTTTCGTGATTAACATGAAACACAGATAACGAAACTCTAGTTTTATTTTATTAAATACAGTGACTGTCTCAAACGTCACAGTTTTTAAAATAAAAGGAAAAAAGAAAGTAAAATCTTATAAGTTCATCGTTCGTCATGGCTGAATAATAAAATGAAAAGTGGAGATCGCGTGCCGTCCGCGCCGCATCGCCACAAGCCGGCTTGTGGATGTTGCCTTACACGGTCTGGACTTGAGCCACGCCACAAAGACATGACCAGCAGTGCTATTCTGTGAAAATGGATGATCGATGTTTTGTTCTTCAACTGAATTTAAATAAAGAAAGAAAGAAAAATGCGTTTATAGGCATTATATCAAAGATACACCTTAAAACTATAAAATACAGGGATTATAACGCCAAAAGGGCCTCAGCTCAGCATAATGTCAGATGAGAACACGGGGTGTACTATCTGACGCTGATTTTCAGCTGGAACCTACGAGTACCATACGCAAGAATAACAAGAAATAAATCATGTGATGCGTTAACGCCAAAAGGGCCTCAGCTCAGCATAATGTCAGATGAGAACACGGGGTGTACTATCTGACGCTGATTTTCAGCTGGAACCTACGAGTACCATACGCAAGAATAACAAGAAATAAATCATGTGATGCGTTACCGTTAAATATAATATATAAAATAAGCAAAATGTAAAGACATATGCATGTGTGTGTGTGTGTGTGTTTGGGTGTATGTGTGCGTGTGTGTGTGTGCGTGTGTGTACCCTTTCAATCTTTTTTAAATCTTTTCTTACACCACTTTCTAGTTAACGTAGTTTTAAAGAGGCCGCGTGAAACTCTATTATTGGTTGTCTGTTGTTGGTTGGTGGGTATAATTGTCATCATTTCACTATCACTGTGCAGCGTGTGAAAACCTCACTTTTACATGCTAGTAACTTCCACAAACTGCATTAGGCTATACATTGATAGTGGGGTAGGCATTCTTAACTCTTGTAACTTAATAAATAAACTGTTGATTACCATAACAAATGTATGTGAAGTAAAGGCGAGTTGAGCTGTAATTCCGTACTAATGCTAGGCGTTGACAGTTACTTCAATCAAATTTTGACGGGGTGACTTTACTGAATTGACTGGCAGAACTGCCAGTTGCCACGTTATTCATTGGTCTAGTGTTGACAAGTACTGCTGGTCAGCATAAAGTGAGGAGTTGGGTTCCTGGGTCGCAGTGTTTTTGAATTTTCCCAGTTTGATTGTTTTAGTAGAGGCCCGATATCGGGATTTGTTCTTAGATGTAGGAATAAAGATGAGGAATTCGTAGATTAATTACTAAGCCTGTTCTTAATAGAATGTCTTTGGATATTAGAGTTATAAGAAAAATATATAACGTGCCTTTTACTTGTTAAAAGGAAACGGCTCTAGTCTAGATAATTTTGTGAAGTAAATGTTACACATCTTATATATGTATAGATATCTTGTATGACTGATGAGTGACACCTAAGATTCTTGGACAATTTTTTATCTTTAACATAGACTGTTACTGACAACTTACTGAAATAAAATAGCGGGTGTTTATTTTTCAGCTGATTTGATACCCGGTTAATCTATAAATGCAGAAAAGTTTCTTTAAAAATAAAGTATAATGTTTCCTTTAAGTAAAATAAAAATTTAAAGGCGTTTACCCTTTAAATTTTTTGAATCAAGTACCTACCTCAATTAATATGCTAAGCGAAAACCTCTTTTTAAGAAAACTGCGAGCACGGAGAAATGTGAAATTTGGCATATTTACTAGTCCATAGTTAAAGTTTTTTTTGTACCCTGAATATTGTAATAAAAATTAGAGAATATTATAAAACATGCGACAAACTGTCTGGAACTCTCCCTGAGGTATAATCAACGCGAACTTAGCACACATTACGATCGGAGGTGAAACATCACATAACGCGAGTAATATCTCAAGTTTTATACCGCGGAAAATTTTACTGTTCTGCCGCGGTACACGAAAATTTATTTATTCGCCGTAGAAATATGTGTGCCAGTAAATTATTCAGAGGGTAGGTCGTGCGGGCCAACTGTACCACGTCTACGGGCATTTACAAAGTTACCAACAACCATAATGTTCTTGTTGTGCAAGTTCGGCAATTTGACCAAGTTATTGTACCTGGCGTGCTACCTTCATGACTTTATTAGCAGTTGCTGTCGAACATTCGGTTATTTCTTCTGTTTTAATATGATTGACATGTTTGTTACCTTAATGTGGGTCACCACTCACCAATTCACTTTGCTTGCTGTGTTGTTGAATAACGTATTGAAGCAAATGAAAGAATAGCCTTTATTGGACAAGCATAACATTGAAAAGAAAAAAAAAGAAAACTGTGGAAAATTAAAATAAAAACAAGGAAAATATAAAAAATGTAAGTAAAACAAAAATCAACCAATCAAACTAAAATTTGAACAGTTTTTTTGGGTCCATTCTGATTTTGCTTTTAAAGAATTTGTTTTCGTTTCCTTGAAGGCTATTTTTAGTAAAAAAACATTATTTTATGTTATTTATGTCGACCTTGAAAGTCGTAGATAATAATATTATGTTGTATGATAATTTTGTGTAATGTAAAACAGTTTTTTGAATAATGTTTTTTAATTGGAAACTGATTTTCCCTTGAAGCCGGATCACTGGATAATTGGAAATATTGACGTGAATACATAATTTGCTTTCTAATTTGATGCATTTTATTTGATATGACCAAGTGACGTTGTTTACAATTATTTTATACGGTGACATAAACAATTTTTACACGATTCTTCGGATTTTACAAAAAAAATATTGTTTTGTCGACCTATTGCCCTATTAGGTCTGGTTGTACAGGAACAACTACCATTACAACAAGGCAAACAAATTTTAAAAATAAGGACAGATGTGCTCCAAATATCCCATAAGTTAGTAGTCTTAAGTCATAAGTTAAGTAAAAAAAATGATGGTGTTTTTCCTAAAATATTTTGAACCACTTATTTTGACTATTTGCACAAAAGGGTAGCAGTGGTAGATGATGGCTGCCACTAATAAATTGCATGGCAACACAGTGTAACCCTTCAGGGATTATTTAACTTACCACATAATCCCAAAAGTGGTTTGGGACTACTAAACTTAACCACCGAACCCTCGGGTATAATATAATCTGCAAAATGTATTAATGCAATGTATGTTTATTTTATTCAATCCTTGGCATTGACACATTGAAGTGTAGCGAACTTGCATTTTAATATTTCATGATACACCGGCCGGCGCCTTACATTTCCATGAAAAATCGCCCTGAATATAATTTTCTTGGAAAAATCTGGTCGGTGACGTAATGGCGGTCTACTTCCTGGCTGGTGGAGACAGGTGTCAGTGCGGAACCTTGACTGGCTACCAGTAGGTGCTCGACGACAGCAATTTCCATGCATATTGAGTGTTCCTTCAACTTCCATAATCATCGTGTCGTTTAACCTTCGCTGTTTCGTGGAATTATTATTTTTCTATCGTTTGTTTTCTATTTGTCGATCGACAGGTTTTAGGTTATTACTTTTTTGACTCTGTCTAAAATACTTGAGGGGTTTGTGGCTAAATACAACACAAACAAATAAAAAAAATAACGGTCATATCGGTCAAGCTGCGGTCATTCCGTGGATTGGTGATGACGATTCATGACATTAAAATTCCTCCAAGCTTCGGATGCTCATTGTGCCTTTGGTTCCGACTCTCATATGTTTGTTTGATTTTTGACAGTCGTTACGAGCAGTTGAAACTCAGAAAGTTTGACAATTAGACTTACCAAGGGGGATCTTGTTACCAGGTGTTACCTTGTCACTGGTTTGTGGAGGTCAGATATGCAGTTCCTCCATGTAAAATATTGGTATACCAATAGATATTGGTAGCTGCACCTGGTCAGACTGGAAGACGACATCAAAGTAGTAAGAAAAGGCATGTAACTCTAAAAGAAAATTTTATTTAAATGTTAGCTAAGTAGAATGGGGATGTCAAGAAGAGTGAGCATTTCTCTACGTTCACGTAACGACAGAGGAATTGACGTGTCCCCAGCGCCCACCTTATAAATCGGCAATACATTTATCATGTAGCCTGAATTACTTAGCCTATTTCTGGGAAGAATGTAAAGTAGAACCAAGAACTCAAATTGGACTAACAGGTTTTTTTGGTCGTATAAATACGACTCGGGCGGATTGGACCCGAAAATAGTTGTCGGATAAATTCGACTTGTTGTTTAATGGGTTAACAAATCCTGCAATAAAATTATTCTTATACTAGCAGACCTCACGCGGTTTCATTCGCGTAGTTCCCGTTCCCGTGGGAATACAGGGATAAAAAGTAGCCTATGTCACCCGGGGATAGTGTAGCTTCACAACGGTGAAAGAATTTTTCAAATCGGTCCAGGAGTTTCGGTGCCTATTCAATGAAAACAAACCAACAATCAAACCTTTCCTCTTTATAATATTAGTATAGATTTGTCCCTCGTGCTTCGTCAGGCTGTTTCTACAGCCACTTAGTTTTTATTTACATAACATAACATCACGCCAGTAATCCCCGAAGGGTTAGGGAGAGGTGTACGACTTGTACATCCGCATTTCGCCAGTTACACCAATTGCCTACAATCGGGCACAAATCCAGACTCTGGGCTGCTGCTAAGAAATTCCAGATAGAAAAACACAATAACGTTATTCCCGACCCGGGGATCGACGCTGGTACCTCATGCACAGCAATAGCGCTTGCGACCACTAGACCAACGAGGCAGTCAAGGTACATTTATAATCACACTTTTCATGTGAAGGTTACCGTGAAACTTTTCTAGAGTTATTACCGTAAATATGCATTATAATTTTACTACTGCTAAATAAATAAATGGTTTCTTGGCAGTAAGATAACGCAGTAAGAGATTGCAGGCAGCGGCGCAGTGAGCGCAATGCGGCGCTTCCACTAAATCTAGTTTGACCTCAGTTCACGGCCATCTTGGAAATAGTTTCAAGTTTAAAAGTCATAGAGCCGTTTCCCATTTAAATTACATTAAAAAATCACTGTAAATTTTTATTTTTACTTGAGTTAGTAGCTTTGTATAAATTGGCTTTCAGTAAGACGAATATTTTATTAGTTCATTGCAGTAGCACCTAAAAGTTTAAATAAAACTTCGAATTGCAGTTACGAAATTTAGGTATCATACTTAGTCAGGTTTTTACGATTTTTGTTTAAATTTGAAACCAAACTTTTGAATCAATGACGAATATCGATGTTTTAGTTTATTGACATCTGTAAAGGCTTTTATTCTCTTCTTTTCATGTTTAGTAACTAACCTAGTCTCAGAGTTCATCTGTATTATACATTTAGTAAAGATTTCTGAATATACCTATGACCAACAACAGTGAGACCAGTCTACTAACAGTAAAATACGGGTATTATTATTTATTAAAACTTTATGCACAAGTAAAAAAAACTGTACAACGGAGGACTTAATACCTTAGGCATTTTCTACCAGTCTACCTTGAGGTGGTGCAGAGATGGATCAAGGTAGGTGCAACAGAGTAACGGACAAATAAGTGACACAAAAAAAATACACAAATACATACATACTTAAATCAAAATAAATAAATAGTCAAGAGAGATAAAATACGTTTATAAAGAAAAACAATTCTGAATAACGATCAACTCTGCGATGAATCTTCTATTATTATTGTTGTACAGACGCCAGCTACCCCAAAAAGACATATTTATCCAGTTGAATATCAACCTTAATCGGTTTGTAATAAAGTTGAAAAACTATCAAAGAAATCTGACACATTGGGGTAGTGGCCTCTGTACTAGCCAAAGCATAGTATTTTGCATTTCCCTTTGCAATACCGTGGGCTGTCCCACTGTTGGTATGGGAAAAGGACTCTCATAAAGAGGAGACATGAGGTTTAGGTAATCATCACGCTTGCTTGATGTACGAGTAGGTGAAGCCAAATTAGATTGCCATGGACGGCATATAAGCTCTGACACCATGTTAGTCTATAGGGTGACTGGTAATTAGTGACCGATACCTAAACACGTGATTGTATTCATGATTTCAATAAACTTTCACAAACAAACCTTATTTTTTATACATAATAACTTATAACACAGTCAAATAAAAAAAAAACGCTGTTTGAAATTCCCGCGCGCGGGCCTGTGATGAGATCGATCGCAGTAGGCACGAATCGGCACGATCTATCAGCTGATAGACTGACCTCGGAAAGGGCAAAATCTACAAATAGTACTAGCGTCACACGCTCCCCCGCCATCCCCACCGCTCCCGTTGTGCAGTACTGACGTAATTGAATTAATTGAAAGTTAATGAGTATAAAAAAAAGTTTCTTTGGGAAAGTTATTCGTATTCATGAGTACAATTACGTGTTTAAGTATCGGTCACTAATTACTAGTCACCCTATATAACGACACGATAAAAAGAAGATATGTGTTTGCGATCTAAGACTAATATTAGTCAATAGTCCTTTCCTCACGATGTGTTCAATATTGGTGCTATAAAGTGTTTCCGATTCCGTAAAAAAAGTTCGTTTATTTACCATCCCGTTACCTGGCGACCGGCTGCCACCCAAAACTACAGTATCGACCACACTTAATTAAGTGTATTAAAGTATCCCAAACATATTAGTCGTATTGGTTTTGTACGGTCGGCAAATTAAGCGACACATTAAATTGACATACATTTGAAATGATTTAATAGATACGTATTAAAAATAATAGTCATTTATGTATTATAATCATAAAAAATAAATACTCATTAAACTAGAGTGTGAATGTGTAGGGTTACAACAATAGAAGAAGATTAAAGAAATGCCCACAAAATACAAGATTATTTATTTGCAAAAACATGAGTTGTGCTCACACACAGCACAGTTAGTGCCCTTACTAGCCTCACTATTCACTTTACTTTGTTAACTGTACATTTATTTACTTTGAATAAATTTTTGTTTTGCCAGTCTATATTTATCATCGATTAGAACATCATAGGCGTAATATAGTTTTTTGAGTTCAATTAGGGTTTTCCATTCGAAGAGAAAATGGTTCGTGATTGGATTCTTTTTGTCTTTTCTTGAACACGCAAGGCACAGACAGGGTTAACCCCTTAGTTTAGAAAAATGAACCCTTTTTTGCCATACCTACACCTATAAACAGAACGCTAAAACTTTACAAAGCTGATGCAATGGAGTATAAAATTAATAAAAAGCTGTTAGCACTTAGTAAATAATTTTAAATAAGTAACTATAGATAAATTAACACTATCTTATCAAAAAACGGCCCAAAAAGCTTCCCGCGGCAATCTTATCAGCTGACGACACACATAAGGTGATCGATATGATTATGTGCCAACTGTTCACCGCATCGAATTGCTTACCCGTCGCGTCCGCTAAATGAAACGGGTCTTACTCCCGGGAGGGTTCAAGGCCGCCCGGTCTACTCCCTAATGTGTCTGTCCAGTCAATATAGAACGTGGTTATGTATGTATATTTTGGATTTGTCACCATTACATCAGTCTGTCGTTTTGGATACGTGTCCAAAAGATACAAAAAAAAAATGTTTTTGCCGCAGAGAACGTGCATTGCAAAATCAAACAGAGAAAAGAAAACGTTAAAAAAAATAAAATACCGATCGAAAGAGTCAGGAAGAAAAAACATTTATTTAGAACAATACGCACATGTTTAATAAAAAATATATTGTAACAAAAAAAGACCAGGCTGGTAGAGAAGCGTTGCTATTTTGTAAAATCTTTCCAAAAAAAATTAAGTAAAGCAAAGGCGAGGTGACCTGTCTGTTTTACTAAAACTAAGGATTGACAGTTCGCTTCACGCGCTCTGATCACCAGTGATATTAAAAATATAGTAAATACCTACTCATTGATTAAACACATAATGTTTTTTTTTTAAGTTATTATATAAATGAGTTGCTTCAGTTATTGTCGTACCTAACCTGCAGCGAGCTGAATGAGCTAAGTAAACGAGCTGAATGTCTTTTTCTATAGTTTCACAATATTGCAGCCACACACAGCCAGGTACTCGTATATTATTTATATCATATTTTGGAGTCTGCAATGTTAGAAATATGTTAATTTCGTTGCGTTTGGGAACTGTGCGTGTACTCGTTTGTATAATTAAAATTCTGAAGGGAAAATGCCAGACATTTTCTGTTTTCAAAGCAACACAGAGCTCTTTGTAGATTAACTGTAATATCGGTGACAGAGTCGTAATTTAGTTACAAGTTCACGAAAGGGATTTAATTTGTGATATTTAGCTTTTTTGATATTAGCTTACTCCTTCTTATCAAGTATTTAGTAACATTTTGAAAAAGGCCAGGCCATCTTTTATTAATGGGTAGAGCTCCTCAAGTTCCGAGTTGAGCTCACGATAACTGACAGATGCTTGCACTGACTGATCTGGTCCACTCATATTTGTGTGGTTCTTTCCTAAAAATACCATTATCAGACACAAATCTGCATGGTTCTTACATAATCAGACCAAGATATGTCTGGCCTTTAAAAGAGACTGTGACCTCTGAGTTTCTTCTGGTGTTTCTTCTCAGAGTAGTCAGATAGCGAAATACCGCAAAAAAAATCTAATAAAAAAATGACATGTAAAAGTGTTCGTATGAACCCATTTACAGAAATAAATATCATTTATCTTTTATCATTTAATGTAATTTTTTTATTATTAATAGGCTCGCATTTGGCCACTATCTCACTTGGTGGTAAGCGATGATGTGGACGACTATAAGGCACGCTTGCCTAGTAGTAACCTATTGACTCTTGATCTTAGGGACCCCTAGACCTCCATCTATCTTTAAGGTGAAATATTCTGAGCTGCGAAAAGGGGATTTAGTCGTTAGGAATCTGACAAAAGCTCGATGTTCAGAGATAGAGGGCATCTATGAGTATTTGACACATTCCGCAATCTCACACTTATATATTATTCAATTTTATGCCGTAACATGAGCAGCTGTTTGAAGAAGTATAAACAGTGCGTCGAAAAGAAAGGGGGATGAAACTAACATGTCAGAATGAGGAAGTCTGCCTCGCATAGGGGAATATGTAGGTTAAGTAAACCTAATATAATATATCTTATCTAAAGAATCTTGCTCGTATATTTTGTTCATATTAGTATTTTTTGAATTACAGAAGCTACTTATCACAAGGCGTTACGATATAGTAATAAAGAAATCAGAGCTTATTTCAAATCTATTCTTCTTTTTGTGTAGTCACTTACAGGTGTGCACAGCACTTTCGAGATATCGATAATGTTTGAAAGTTTTATAACCTTGCTTAAATTAATATTATATTATTATGCTATAAAATAAATCTAAAAATGAAAAGTGTGGAAACTAAAAATGTAAGTCTCGAGACCGACAAACTCGAGACCTACGACTCTCTCGGCGGTCTATCAGTCACACACCTTGTTATTGCATTTTTTAATATTCATATTTATCCTACTAATGTTATGAATGCGAAAGTTTGTGAGGATGGATGGATGGACGGATGTTTGTTACTCTTTCACGTAAAAACAACTGAATGGACTTTGATGAATTTTGGTATGGAGTTAGCTGACACCCTGGATGAACACATAGGCTACTTTTTATCCCTGTATTCCCACGGGAACGGGACCTACGCTAGTACGAATATAATAAGGCTGAAGATTTTGTTTGACATGTGCTCAAACGCCATGTCTAAATAATCATGCACTGCGCAACTGTGTATTCTATTTAAGAACTTATTACACTATTCAATTTGTTGGAAACCTGGAACATATTGGATCCGATTTAGGGTAAATCGGAGGTTCCGACTACTTGGTTGCTTCTTGTCTGTTCCTAGTTTGGATCCTACAAATTAAATAGTGCAATAAGCCCTTTAATAGTGTATTGACAGTGGACATTGGTATTTTAATAATATACAAAGCTTAAGTAGTTCTGTGGTTGCAGTGGAACGGAGCCTTTTTGTTCTAACTTTCCACCTTTCCACCATCGGACACCGTACGGCAAGTGTCCACCCTTACATCATTGGCACCTCAACGATTAGGACAAAGCGTTTTACCTCGTCGTTTATACCGCGTACATCGAAGGACTGGAACAACTTGCCTGCTGCGGTCTTCCCGGCCGACTATAATTTAGGTGTCTTCAAGGCTAGAGTGAATAGGCTCTTAATAAGCTAGTCAGCTTTACCATCATTGATTGCATCACTGCTTACCATCAGGTGGGATTGCAGTTAAGGTCTAGGTTATAATATTTAAAAAAAAAACTTATTTGTTTCTAGCAAAATGCGGTAAAGTCAACTAAGTTGCAGTACCGACGCAGGTTTTTTGCAATTCTATTTACTATACCTGCCTACTTAAATGCTATCTTTAACATTGGACATACGCCTTTCTTCCTCGTGAAAATGTACAGCTAATCTACATAAACAGCTGATGTCTGCTACTATAACGCTTTTTGGTAGATACTTCGATAACACGCAGTCAAAAGTTTTAATGTCGATATTATGCCTTTCATTCTCAGAAAACTAATTAATTCGATTTTTCCATTTCATTAGTAAGCAGGTACTTTTAGACTGTGGTTACTGTTAATCGACATTTCCTAGAAGTTATAAAACTAAATTACTTCGCAAATATGAAGGGGAGTCTGCGTAATGACTGTAATTGTATCCAAGTGATTTATTATACTTGTAAATTTTAGTTTTACGAACGTAGCAATGAGTTTGGCCAATTGGCTCGGTGCGGTGTGGGTTGGAATGTACTTATTCACGGAGGGTTGTCGCGTTGATACCGACAGGTTGCGGGCACCCCTCACTCTCACCGCGGTACTCACCTCACGAACCGTACGTATCAAATGTTTGCTCAATACGCACACCGCTACACTTTTATCAAAGTATCAAAGTATTTGACTGGCCTGTTGGTCTAGTAGTTACTGGCCCCGACTGCTATGCCGGAGATCGTTGGTTCGATTCCCATGATATTAAATGTTTGTGTGATGAACACGATCATTTGTTCCGTGTCTGGGTGTAATTTGTCTATAATATGTATGTATTTAGAAATATATAAGTATGTTTATCAGCTGTTTAGAACCCGTAACACAAGCTCTGCTTAGCTTGGGACTAAATGGCGTCGTGTGAGAAATGTGGAATATTGATTTATTTAAGTGCGATTTTTGATTACATAACCGGTATTACATAAAAATTTAAATAGTTCAAAAATCTATATTTTTTGTATAAGTAACAAATATTTACAAAATTTATAATAAATCATTAACATGCAATTAAATTCCCATAACAGTCTTAGTTAGCTATTTATCATACATTGTTTGATAAAAAATAGTCAGAAATATCAGTTAATACGACATCGGCATACATTCTTTAAACATTATTCAAATAAAATTGAGATCAATAAAATATCATATCATAAAGCATTTAAATGGAATGTAATTTATTATGTATATATATCAAAATTTAAATTTCAATAATAATTCATCTATACATATAATAAGACTGTAAAAAAACTGTGTCTGTACATTGAATATATTTAAAAAATAATAATTGAGGGGGGTTTAGAAACAGTAATAGAGCACGAATCCAAAAAAAAAAGTCTGTCTGTTTGTCTGTTTGTCTGTTTGTCTGTTTGTCTGTTTGTCTGTTTGTTTGCACACGCTAATCTTCGGAACTACTGGACGGATTTGAATGATTTTTTTTTTGTTGTATAGATATTAAGTCTGGTCAACACATAGGCTATAATTTATCTTGGAAACTGGAACACCTGATGCAGAACCGCAACAGACCAGCTAAACTATAGGCGATACAAAAATGGTCCCATAGCAAAAATTGTTCCACGTGATGAGCATTTTCTGCTGAGAGAATAAATTTGAAGATCCGGAACACCTGATGCAGAACCGCAACAGACCAGCTAAACTATAGACGATACAAAAATGGCCCCATAGCAAAAATTGTTCCACGTGATGAGCATTTTCTGCTGAGAGAATAAATTTGAAGATCCGGAACACCTGATGCAGAACCGCAACAGACCAGCTAAACTATAGGAGATACAAAAATGGTCCCATGGCAAAAATTGTTCCACGTGATGAGCATTTTCTGCTGAGAGAATAAATTTGAAGATCCGGACACCTGATGTGGAACTTCAAGAGCCCAGCTACACTATAACATATATTGGAATAACGTCTTAGCAAGAGTTGTTCAGCCTTATGAGCACTCGCTGTTGACGTATAAAAAGCGAAGATCTGGAACACCTGTTGTGGAACTCCAAGAGCCCAGCTACACCATAACTCAAATAGGAATGACGTCTTAGCAAAAGTTGTTCGGTCTGATAGGCATTTCCTGTTGACTTATAAAAATCGAAGATCAGAAACATTTGGTCTGGAAATTAAAACTATCACTAATTTCATTGCATAATTATAAAATAACATAAGTAGGAGGTACTACGCGGTGAAGGCGGGAACAGTTCAGGACTGATTTTCGATGACGATGGTATATCGTTGAAAATTCGACTCTACTGGCTAAAACTCCCATTTTTTTATCGTATGCCTTCGGGCTTATGTTATTTGAGTGTTTAATTTCCTTTTCCATTTATCTTCGTTACACGGTAGCTTACCCGGTAACGCAGGGGAGCAGCCACTTAGATTTTAATTGATCAGGTATCATCACAATAAAACTATAACCATGCCTAGAAAGAGGTCAAATTTTTCCCAATGTTCCAAAGGTGCTAAATGATTAAAGACCATAAGATCCCAACAATCTACCGAAGAGCGTTAGGAGAGGCTTGATGCTGTTCGAGAACATGAGGCTGCAACTCGCTCCGTGGAAACTTCTTGGGATCGCGAAGCACGCCTGCATTCTCAGCGTATTTACGCATCTACATCCAGGTCTCTAGAGACCAGTGAAGAATATGTGCGCGACTGACCGCTGATCGTGAACATCATGCACTGTCTCGCGAGTTGGAGACGTTCACGGAAAAAGCATGACGCTTGAGTTTTCAGCGTATATACGCATCGACTCTAGAGATAAGTGGGGGAAGGAGATGCGCGACTGACCGCTGATCGTGAACGTTACGCAACATATTATAGGCTATAATTTATTTTGGAAAATGGAACACCTAAAGTAAAAGAGATATAAAAATGGTGCCATTGCAAAAACTATTCCACGTGAAGAGTGTTTTCTGCTGTGAGACTAAATTTGAAGATCTGGAGCACCTGTAAGGGAACTCCAAAGCCCAGAGACAATATAACATATACATAATAGAAATGGCGTCTTAGCAAAAGTTGTTAAGTCTGATGGCATTTCCTGTTGACCAACAAAAATAAAAAATCTGGAACATCTTGAATCGTCTCGCGCATCCCATTGATTTCCCGTCCCCGGGCTTATAGAATTCGACATCAGATGTTTCAGATCTTCGATTTTGACGACCCCGTTGTCGCTGGCATAAGCAACAGGATCCGCGTACGAAGTCGCGGGCAGAAGCTAGTTTGAAATAAATAAAGAATCTAAAAATAATTTTCATTTTTTTTAAATAAATCTTGTATTTTATATAGGACAGATCACCACTTTTGTACGACTTTTTATTCGACTGTCAATAAAACCCCGCAATAATGATCATGGTCTAATATCACCCTGGGGTGGCAAATATATTCAAATGTAATCTATCAGATGGCAAAGTTCATATATCACAGTCGCGAGGCGAAGATCTGGGAATAATTTGTTTCGCTTACAGTAACATTGAACTCGGTATCGATCTGTGTGAACGTTACTTTATTTGCTGTAACAGTTCTGTTATGGCTGACGGCCACGCGATGTTTAAGACGCGATGATTTAGATGGGCCCTTTTTAATTTGGATTAGAAGAAACATTCAGTTGACGTAATATCATGGTCGGCAACACGTAATAAAGCTTCGCTTAGATAGATACTTAAGCTAGCATTATGCAGAAATTATTCGCATTGCGTAATAAAAGCATCAGATTATAATATCTAATCCTCTATGGTTTATTTATCAAGGGTCGTTCAAGGTAGGTGTAGTGTGAATGAAGCGTCCAATATCCCAGTGTGTGGATGTCAAGGTGCAGGAAGCGGCCAGTGTGTACATGTGTCGTATAATAGTGGTTTGTACACACGTGCGGCGTGCTTATCTCTCGTGCTGTGTGCTCAGGATTAGACGCACGCCGAGCCGCGCCCGCGCCGCCCACTGTCAAGTTCAAAATGTCAAAGACACTGCCGAATTTACCGAAGGTTACCACGCCGAAAAAATTAGAAATAGGTTGATGGGCGTTGAGCTCTGTCGAGATACTATTGAAGTTTACGATCAGTTGCACAATTCCGCGCTAGTTGTACTAATAGGGTCTGTTTATGCTTAGTTCTAATAATATTGCTAGTCATAACATAGGATAAGGCAGTAACGGTACCAAACTAGTGATTAGAGACCGACGAAATGACTTCATTAGTTTACACGAACGGTGTAAAGTCGGAACTGGTATTACTTGCAACTACTTACTTTCATCAATTTTGTGCATTGTTGTAATTTACTGACAACTAATTGACAACACACTAGATCTACACAGAATCTGTATGTACATACAACTTTGTGAATTGAGGATGGATGTTTGTTACTCTTTCACGCAAAAACTACTGAATGTTTTTTTTTATGTTACAGCTTATGCTTCAGATTAATACAAAAACTATCCAAACCAAAACCAAAAAAGAGGATCTATGCTTGAATTAAATTTCTTTTCCACTGGTGAGAAGCTACACTATTACCTATATTACCGAATACCATAGATATGTTGTAACAGAAATATGTAATAATATGTTACTGTTTGTTTTCCTAAATAAATAAAATAAATGTTAGATTTCTTTCAAGCGATGAACTTGCACGTTAAAAGGTGTTAGTAAGTAAGTTTATAAATATACATGTAATTTGTGAGATATCTGAATTTTTTGTACAATATAATAAGTCATTATAAGTCTGTAACTACACTTTTGCATTAGGTACAGACCAGCACGTCAAGTTACCCCAATGTGTCAAATTTCTTTGATCGTTTTTCAACTTTATGTCAAACAGAATAAGGTTTAACGAGTATAATTAGTAGTATTAGTTTAACTATGCCTAGTTCTATAATAGTAATGGCGTCCCTTCTCACTGCCCAGGCCATTCCACGCTCTGTGGTATTAGTATGGTACACGTTAATTCATACTTTCGTTATCGTGTGTGTATACTTCATCATGTTTATATTGCGAGCAGGCTTTACTCTCGATAATCCTCATTACTTATGTATAATACTGAAACAGTCGCGCGCGTATAATGTGTGTCTAGCTCGTTAACCAATTAACAACCTGTAAAATAATTTATGTTGCTATGCACGCACGGTACGTTTATGAAATTACCAGCTGACCTGCTAGACGTTCTCCTTCTCGAATAAAGAAATTTTTACGCATTCAATCGTATTTTTAAGTCGTCCAGGGACCCATTTCAAAATACACAGATTTTTTTTGCCAGCTGCTTTGGAGCAGTCAGGTGGCATAATTTGTATGTACGAGTAACAAGGGGCTATTTAAAACAATTTTTGTTTTAGTCCCCCATCTAGATTACAACAAAATATTCGACACATATTTTTTCTTTTTCAATTTGATGGAAAACTGCTTAGATTAAGCGCATTACAGTTGAGGAGAGGGGGCTAGTAACGTCATTTTCTAGTATAAACTAGGTACTGGCTAGTGACGTCATTCGACATTTAGACGCGATGTATCGCCGTTGTTTTTTGGTAACGTGAAAAAGAAAACATATGTGTCGAATATTTTCTTGTAATCTAGATGAAGAACTAAAAATTAAAATTTGGTCAATTAGCCCTTTTTGGTCATTGGTTTTTTCAAATTTGGTCATTGTATAAAGATTCGACATCATAGCGGTAACCATAATCTGGTAAAACACAGTACCTCTCCAACATTAGGCTTTACATACAATTGTAAAATAAAAAAATGGAAAAAAATAACATAGCGACGACACATTAAATGATAACTAAGTAACGATCCTTTAATAAAAATGTATTACAAGTTCCGGGGAAAGAAAAGTTGATGTCGTTAAATAAATGGCTATTGAAAACGGGACTACTTTGATAACTCCCAATTAAACATTGCCTGACGACTAGAATTTCTAGTAAAGAAAGAAAGAAAGAAAAATATTTATTTGACATCAGTCATCAAAACACACATACACACAATAATTTATAAAACAATAGAAAATATACAATAGTAGGTACACATCATGTGCTGTGTGCCTCACGCCTGCGCCAAAAAGGTCCATTTCAGCATTCATGCCAGACAGGTGATGCTGTCTGACGCTGGTCTTCCAATGAACAAAAAAAAAATAAAAAATCAGCAAAAATATTAAAAAATTAGGGGAATAAATAATCAGCTACGTTAATTTTACGGGTAAAACGAAAAAAAAAACAATATACTTTGTGTAACTATCAAAGTTACCCAAAGATTCAAAGTAACCTCGGTTTACCGGTAGCTATTTAGTTTGAGGTCCTGCGTTCGATTTCAGATTCGAACAAATTCTTTTTGGATTCTTCTTTCTGGAGTTGCTCAGTAGCAGCCCGGTTACTGGCTTTGTTCACGGTTGTTATCAATTGCCCCTATTAAATAACTAGCGAATTGTAGGATACCTCATGTCCTTTCCTACCCCTTTGGCGCATACAGGCGTGATGTGTTCTTAAATTAAAGTCTTGAGTATGTAACTATCATTTATATAGCATGGCAGTAAAATATACAGAGTGGAAAGGACATCACTCACGCTCATTCGGACAACATGAGATCTCTACGTCACCCTAGTCTTGGCTTTATCTTATTTCTAAGTTTGACTTAATGTTTTTTAACCTTCGAGTGGGTAAATGTGGGATTTCAAATGAAATTTTAAATGAAAGAATTTAAGTGACTTATTTACTTTTTAAAGAAAACCCTCGGTGTTAGATTGAAATGATGTTTTTCCATGGACTTTTACAGTTTTAAGCAAAAATGACGAAACATTTTATTGATGGGGGGTTCAGAATCGTGTATAGCCTCAACCTTTATACCTCAACTACCTCAAGGTATTCGACGATGCCCATTTTACCCCGTAGATGTCTGTTTACAAAGGATATCAACGGCTTAGACTAGGTATCAAATCCATATTCTAACACTGTGTATAATATATTAGCACCACAGTGACCCACCGGATGTTGTTTGCAATCTGTACAGTAAAGTACACATAGATGCAAAGGGTATGTGAAGGACACTCCGTATCAGAATTTCAAATAGGACTTTAGATTTGCCGGGATAGAAACATTATAGTGATAGAAACAGAAATATTATAGTGAATCGAATTATAAACTAAGCGACATACATAGACTAGATTATCATAAGTAGGTACGTCGATTCGATTTGATTATATTACAGAGCCGAGAAATACCTACCTTTTTACAAAACAGAATTATTCGTCTATTTATACAGATTTATTGATATTTTATTCACATGATTACAGAATGATATCTAGGTAGTGCAGTGGATTTTCCGAGAAAAACAAGATCATTGAACTCGGTTGAAATTCTGAATTATTCTGGCAAGTGACATCATGTTTTATCTATCACACAACTGCGGGGCTAATGGCTATCTTTCATTGCCACTGACTAACTGGCATACAGTTGCACACCGTACTTTGATAACAACTGAGAATTTACAACAAATTGGTACTGCACTTTAAGTGGCCTCAAGTTAAGCTAAGACTATCAAGTTAGGCCGCCTTTTGTATCACCCTATGTAGCCCTTAAAGTTATAATTTGTAAGTTTTTGTGGTGTACAATAAATACTTAAAGAGTATTCTATTCTATTCTACTATCAGACGGGATACGGTGCGCTTCGTCACATCTCTGCGAGTGCGCAGATCTATACATGATGATAACCATGTGTGCCACTAACTGTTTGACTGTTAATCGTTGAACAAAGTAATCTTTACTATGAACTGTCAACGGATATAAAGGGGGGTTACTGTACATTCGTCACGAATTAAACTCGCCACGAAAATAAGTATGTGTAAACTCGCCACAACTCTAATTTTATGCAAAAATATCCACCATTTAGTTTATTACCGTACAGACAGCAGAAAAATCAAACAAAAAGAATACTTTCTGTTCATGTCTGATTCGATTAGTAATCATTTTCATTTCGAGCGCCAAAAATCAATAACTTTGTTATCTATCAGTACTTTATGCAAAAAATATGTATCTATGCAGACTTGTGACGAATTTACACATACTTTTTATGCATGTGACGAATACACTTTCAATGTATGGAGTTTACTAAATGTGACGAATTTACTTTGTGACGAATGTACAAACCCATCGAGGGACAGAGGCGGAAAAAAAAAATCCGCGGCGCGTTCTTATTTTTTTACTATTTCTTACTAAGTTCACACAATACAATTACAATTTATAACTTAAAGAGCTACAACGAATGTTGCAATGGGTGGCAGCGGCTTTATCACTTATAGTGATCTCTACCAGACAACCGACTTTAAGTTGTCCGATTCAATAAAGTTACTATCTTTGTACTCGTATTGCGTAACAACTAAGAAGTCTTGTTTTTTATATTTACATCTCTCATATCAATCATCATATTATATTATCTACTCATGCTCAAATATGAAAGTCCAAAGATATTCATAAGTAGTTACCGCGAACCTCTTGCACCTACAAAGGCCGGCACGGGTAGGGCACGGGGCACGGATGGCGGCGCGGGCGCAGCGGGCGCGGGCAGCAGCGCGTGTCGGCCACCTGTCAGTACACCGGTTCGATTCCCAGCCACCCCTCAACCACGAGCAAGGCTTATTAACTAAAATTATATTCCAAAATCCTGTGTGTTTTGTACAGTGAATTAGCTCAAGATTTTTGAGTGTGTTTGGTCGATTAGTGTAAGAGAACACTTTAACTAAAGAGGGTTGAATTAACATATTATAAGCAGTAAACGAGTACCTATATCTATAATATTACGATGAAGCAACTTTTTCTTGTAAAATTATAATTTATGTTTTGGCTTGGCTTTAAAAAACAATTTTACTCGTTTAACAATAAAAATATATATAAGCTGTCTTTTTAACCGACTTCAAAAAAAGGAGGAGGTTCTATGTTCGTGTGTATGTATTTTTTTTTTTTTTTTATGTATGTTACCTGATTTCTCCGCCATTTGTGGACCGATTCTCGAAATTCTTTTTTTGTTTGAAAGAATAGACTCCTGAGGTGGGCCCATTTTAATTTGGTGAAGATCTGGTGCTGATCTTCGGAGATATCCAACGGAACTCTTCAAAAATAGACGGCAAATCTATCGTGATTGCTGGAATCGCTTGGATATAAATTGTTTATACAACATCATGACGTATCATCAAGCCTGTATGTTCAGAGGGGTAGGCAGATGTGTTCCATATACCTAGATTTCGACAGTTAGGTATGTTAAGTTTCATTTATTAGGGTTAGGTGGATAACCCTATTATAATGACATGTATTGTTATCAATTAACAATATAAAATGAATTCATGGCAAATGTTTGTATGGGAACAACTAAAAATGGAAAAATAAAAAACTTTTTTACAAAAAATAAAACCGACTTCAAAAATAACACTAAACGGTGTAAAATAACTCTAAATTCGGAAGTCGGTGGCCCATCAAAAATAAGACAAAAGTACCAAAGCCACAGACTTCCTAATTTAGAGTTATTTTACACCGTTTAGTGTTATTTTTGAAGTCGGTTTTATTTTTTGTAAAAAAGTTTTATTAAATTAAGTTTTGGATAGGAATTTATAAGTCGTTTATAACTAGCCTGTATTGACGCTGAGCAAAAGCATTCGTGCACATAACGCTGCAGTCTCCCAAAACTTATTGCCGTCATAATCCAGACGCCTACAGAAAAATTCGAGGTAAAAAAACAATTACGCTTTGTCGGGCCAAGAGATCAAACCCAGTGCCTCATGTTCAGCAGTAGCACTTGCAACCAAAACATCAACGAAGCAGTAATCAGCTGGAACAACATACTTATTGCGTTTTTAAATAAAAGTAAATAGGACGCTCTATCGTATGATTTCCTAGTATTTAAACTAGACGTTTACGTTTTACCTAGTCATCACATATTCGTGTTAGTTAGGTAGTATTTAAAACAAGTAATGCGCAGGTGTTGAGTATTGTTTCTGCTTACACGAGTCACACGACGACATCATACGATCATTTCTGCTGATGAAGATACCGCGCGAGATTGATTGTCTCTTTCGTAATTACATTTTACGGGTTGTTGTGACACGGAGAAATAGTTAATGAAAATAATAAATGTATGATACTAGATAAAAGTCAAGTGCGTATTACTCGCAACTGGTGTGTGTGTATGACAACGTGTATGAATGTAAACGAAGAAGTAAGTATGTAAGAATTGTAGCATATGGCGCTCTGTAGTTTCTGCCTACCCCTATGGGAAGAAGGCGTGAGTTTATGTATGTATGTGTACGTATGTGTTGTGTACTAGATAAAGCTACATGTCAATCTGTTCGGCAATTCAATAATTTTTTACTTTATTTTTTATCACTACTGATGTCAAAATGGTGAAAGAAAAACATCATAACGAACCCACCCATCCTGGACACGCGTGGTTTCCTATTTTACGAATTTCTGCTGTAGTGTAAGTGAATTTACAAACGTTTAATTAATATCACATATTGAGGGGTTTAAGGAACATGATGTAAAGTTCCTCACCCCCCATAGAAAAGGGAAGATCTTCCTAGCAGAGGGGAGTTGTGTTAGGCTAGTGCCTGGTTGTACATATACAAACAGCCAGACAGGGAACAGAACTACCTGTACCAAATACTAGAATCATATGGGAATCGAACCGGCGACATGTTGTGCAATAAAGCCTACTCACTCCCAAAAAGAAGGCTTCCTAAGTTATTTTAATACCGAAAAAATACAACTTTTCAATATTCCAGCCAACTGTTATGTTGAACTAAATAATAACTTACCATTTAACTACATTACAAAATAAACAGCATAGACAATAGATCGTGTAGACTTAGCTAGATCAATAAATAACTAAATGTCAAGGCTGTTTCGGGCTTATAAAAGAGTTATGTAGTTTCATTTAGGTCTAGCGTGGCTGAATACAATAGTTTACTCCGTTACACACACAAAATTAAGCATTAAGCAAGGTTTACATAAGATAATATGCGGTTTAAGGACAGGACTTAAAAAAACTTAGTGTTTAGTTATAAATATACTATTGAGGAACTTGTTGCTCAATAATAACAGCCTCACGGGTCGATCGAAGGTTAAGCTTCGCTTGACGAGGTTGTTCCGCGGATGGGTGACCATTCATTAGATATCAAGACTCCTCTGTGCTTCGGAAAGCATGTAAAGCCGTTGTCCCGGCTGTCATTTGTCTATGACAACCGTTACAGATAGACAGAAGCCCGAAAGTCTGAAAACCAGTTTAACCAAGGGGTATCTTGTTACCCAGTAACTGAGTTGTGAAGGTCCGACAGACTGTCGCTGAATGTAAAACACTTGTATTGCAACTGCATGCAGTTAAACTGGAAGCAGACCCCAACATAGTTGGAAAAAGGCTACACGGACAATATACTCTCTCTCAACCAAAAAAAAATTTTACAAATTTGTCCATGAAAGACAGAGTCAATAGGTGACACACACACAGTCAAATTGAGAACCTCCTCCTTTTTTATAAGTCGATTGAAAATAACACAGGACAAGACAGGACACACACAGGACTTAGTGTAAATATTTCAATTAGAAAAAAAAAAGTGTTATACCAATGATACTTCGAGTGTGTAAGTACTTGTCAAATCCAAGACAAAAAATGACATGTAAAAGTGTTTGTATAAACCCATTTACAGAAGAATTTACAGAACATTTAACTTTAATTTAATTTAACACTTGTGTAAATGTTTGTGAATCGTCTTTGTTTATTATTATTAAGTACTAACATAGGCTAAGTTATATTGTTACTAACACAGTGGACCTCTGTAGTCTGTTTTTTAAATAAATTATTATATTATTATTAACTTAAGCTTTAGTTTATCATTTAACTTAAGCTTAAAAACATTCTGAGTTTAGCAAATGCATAAAATTACACGTAGGTATTAATGTAATTTCATGTTAAAAATTGCCAGCCTGCATCGTAGGTATGCATTGCATAGTAAACCTTCATTTACAATTTTAATAAGATTAATCAAGACATACAAACATACTTCATACTGTACTTTCAAAAAATGTACGTCCCGCTAGGCTTACCCAAAAATATCGATGTGTCTATATATCGTTTACAATAAAAAAATGTGTCAAGGGATTTCATGTTTTCAACACACGTTTAGGTATTTGACACTTTCGATGATTTTATGTCTCATCGTTTCACAAAATGTTACTTCACCCATGTAAGCCGACCTTTACAAGACAAGGGGCGCACGCGCTGCGTCATTTGACATATGTCGCGCGCGGTCTAGCCCTTGTACAATACAGTCCACTGAGCCTTAGTTTTTGTGTCAGTTACCGTAATTTGGCCTCGTTTGGGTTTAACTGTAAGTGAGTCAGCTAAAAGTTAATTAAAAGTTTAATAAAAATGGATAAATTTTGTAAAAAGTCAGTGTCTCTTTCTTTAGAGCTTGACTTAACTTTTGAGTGTAATTTCATAATCATTTAAATCTATCTGTTATGGGTCTAATTGAAATAAACGATTTGACTTTGACTTTGACTTGACTTTTGACATACGTATATATCAAAGCGTTTAGCTAGTCTTTCTCGTGACCCAAAGGTTCGGCTTCTATTTTGGTTAAGCAATACTATACACACTGCTACAATGCTACCAGTGTTAACAGATCTTTACCAGGCAAAGATTTTTTTTAAACGCCATAAGTTTTGTTGGTCAAGATTCTATGACGAAAAAGCTCTTGAGTTTTTGCAACTGGTGTTTCATAGTACCAGCCCGGAGTCTGGATTAGTGCCCAATTGATGGCAATAGGCTCGCCCCCTGTTAACTTAAACAGACTTAAACATAACTGGCGAAATGTTGGTGTACTACAGGTAAACCTTTGCTTGACCCTTCAGGGATTATAGACGTGATTTTACGTTATATACATTTATAGAAATAAAAATCTTATGACAAACAATGTCCACTATTGAAGATGTTGAAGTTTATTTAAATATATGTTTACAAAATCGTCTTTTAACGGCAAACAATGCAATTAAGTTGCCTTCCAAGTCCCACGTGTCGTGGACGGTACGGGCCAAGCGCTAATAATAATAAAAAAATTAAAAGACGCGTGCCTCGCCACTGGCGTTCCAAGAAATGCCTTCAAGTGTGTACCGTTTCTTGCCGTGTATGTTTCCCCTTCGCAGTTTGAGGTTTAACATAATTACTATCATTATCTTGACAGTATTGCCACAGGCCATATGGCAGTTTTGCCAACACGTCGTCGGCAGGTTGGCAGCGCGTGCCGTCTCCAGTTACAAGGGACTTCATTAATTAATCACCTTCCGTTCGAGTGCTTATTGGTTGATAAATATTATACGCGGGATTGGGTTTCGGTATTGTAACGCAGTGTTTATGTTGCATGCACCGAATCGCTACAAGTCTACGACATATTTAGGTGTTGTTAAGTTTCTTCGGAGTGTTTTTAATTGCGTGTTAGACACAAAATTCCCATTTAGTGGACATTCGTATTAAGAGCGTTTCAATCACAAGTGCTTTTACATTTCTTTTCTATTAACTTTGGCCTTCATTATTTATTTATTATTAAAACTTTATGCACAAGTAAAAAAAACTGTACAAAGGCGGACTTAATGCCTTAGGCATTTTCTACCAGCCTACCTTAAGGGTTCATTAGGATTTCTCCGGTAACTAAATCATATGTGTGAAATACTGCAGTGAAAATCCAGGACAGGGTGATTAGATGCTCTTTGAATTTATCTTATTTGTTTAACATTTATTTTATATTATGTTTGGTTTACAGTTAAATAAAAAAAAAACTTTTAAATAAAGTAATAATACGTTCGAACTAACAAAATTTATAATTGGAGCTTCCTTTTAGGTAATGCCTGTATTAGGAATAACTGTTATTGTGTTTTATTTTCTGCCTGTTTACTGTAATTGATTTAAATCGTAGTAAATATTTAAATAACACCTGGGTGCGTGTAAAATCATTTGAACAGCAACCCTCAACAACTACCTACCTGAATTCCATACAAATATTTGTCCCGTAAGGGAATCGAACACGTAGCATCAGTGCAGCAGCCAATCGCTCAACAACCCGTGCCGTCGAGCTATAATACCAATGAATTAAGTTACTACTACTGCTAATTACGAGCGATATACGAGAAGTGGCTAAGACATCGTGCGAGACATAGATATACTCGTATAACTACGTGTTTTTTTTGATATCCCATAACTCTAGGTTATGATTGAGACCATAATAAAAAATCAACTGGCATATGAATTATGTTTCAATCATCCTTTTTTGTATTTTTTTTTTATTAACATACAAAATAATTCGACAAAGTCACGATGATTAATGTAAAACACCCTTACGTGAAAGAAAAGTAATAATAATAATAATAATAAGTCTATAAAGTTCTAACATCCATTTTGAGAGCTAAAATAAACGATCATATTGACAGCAATTCTATCATGTCCACCTCTCAAAATGGATGTAGGAACGGGTCCCGCGGTACTAAGGAGCTACTCCTCATTGACATGGCCATAAGCCAGCAGGTTCGCCGATCCCGCAAGGATCTGTCGACATGTTGGATAGATTACAAGAAGGCATATGACTCGGTGCCGCATACATGGCTCATGAGGGTGCTGGAGTTGTACAAAATAGATGCAACTCTTCGCACCTTCTTGATATCGTGTATGCGGCAGTGGAGTACGGTCTTACGCTATCCAGGATGTCGACAGATCCGGGGAAACAGTGAACCTATCAGGATTGAGCGGGGTATATTCCAGGGTGACAGTTTGAGTCCGCTTTGGTTCTGCCTGGCCTTGAATCCCCTCAGCACGCTGCTGGAGGATTCAGGTCTAGGCTATCGGTTAAGGAGAGGTGGTCAGGTCATATCTCACCTCCTTTACATGGATGATCTGAAACTCTTTGCCCCCAACAATTTGCGGCTGATGGAGCTACTGAAGGTAACTGAAACTTTCAGTAGTGCCATCAGGATGGAATTTGGTGTGGACAAATGTGCAGTCATGCATGTACAGCGAGGGGAGATTGTGGAATCCGAGGGAATTCAACTCTCGGATTCCATACACCTTAGATCCCTCTCCTTATCCGAAAACTATAAATATTTGGGTATGTCGGAAGCGTTAGGCATCGATGCTGCAGACATGAGGCAATCGTTGAAGGAGCGCTTCTTTGGCCGCCTGAAGAAGGTTTTAAATAGCCTTTTGTCAGGCGGAAACAAGGTGCGCGCCTTCAATGGTTGGGTCATGCCAGTGTTGATGTACTCTTTCGGCATACTCAAATGGACTCAAACGGAACTTGATGCCCTGGATAGGAGAGTTCGTACACTGATGACCGCAAACCGGATGCATCACCCGCGATCCTCGGTTATGAGACTGTACATCCCGCGGAAGTGCGGGGGTCGAGGCTTCCTAAATGCTAAGACCCTCCACAACCGTGAGGTGTACAGCCTCCGAGAATACTTTCTGAAAGCCGACGTGGGGATGCATCGGGATGTGGTCGCAGTGGACAAGGGCCTTACCCCGCTATCCATGGCTAACGAGAACTGGCGCAAACCTATAGTACTGAGTACTGATGACCGCAGACAGGTATGGCAAAGCAAAGAGCTTCACGGGCGGTTCTACCGGGCTCTTCATGGGCCCGATGTAGACTTCTTAGCGTCTGTATCCTGGCTACGATTCAGTAACCTCTTCGGAGAAACTGAAGGGTTCGTCTGTGCAATTATGGACGAAGTTATCTTGACGAATAACTATCGGAGATATATTATGAAGGACGGGACAGTTGACGTGTGTCGGGCATGTCACTGTCCGGGCGAGTCTATCAGACATATCATCTCCGGTTGTTCTCGTCTGGCTAACAGTGAGTACTTGCACAGACATAACCAAGTGGCCAGGATTATCCATCAGCAACTTGCTTTGAAATACCAGCTTGTGGATTCTGAAGTACCGTATTACAGGTATGTGCCCGACCCAGTTCTCGAGAATGACCATGTTACACTGTACTGGGATCGATCTATCATCACTGACAGGACTGTTGTTGCCAATAAGCCTGATATAGTGGTGATAGATCGATTAGCGCGCCGCACAATGATAATCGACGTTACCATCCCTCATGACGAGAACCTTGTGAAAGCTGAGAAAGAGAAAAAAATCAAATATCTCGACTTAGCACGCGAGGTTGTCGACATGTGGGATGTGGACTCGGCTGTCATTGTGCCGATAGTCGTTACAGCCAATGGCCTTATAGCTAAAAGCCTCGATGAGCATCTTTCGAGGCTTTCGTTGCACGGTTGGGTCAAGAACCTGATACAGAAGGCAGTCCTTCTTGATACGGCCCGTATCGTGAGGAGGTTCCTGTCTCTGGAGCCCTAACCACCGGTAGCTTGGACCCTGCTCCCGCCATCGGTGGTTCACTATTTTTTATATTTTTAAATGTTTTTATATTTTTATGTCAATATTTAAAAATGTAATTTATATGTACGTTAAAATAATAAATGGAAATAATAATAATATTTATTTAAAAGTTAAATTGGTAAAATAAAATACAAAAGTCTTAAAAATAATTAACAAAGGTATTTAAATGTTAGATGCTTGTACTAGGTTAGATAAACCTGTATCACAAGCGACAGGAGCTCATTAACGTTGGTAATTGTAGTACAAAGAATTATTAACAATATTTAAAATAAAAGATGATAACAATAGATGATATTATTCAAAACTTAAAAACTATTTTAAAAACTAAAGCAACATGTTTGTTTATTTTTACCTTGCTCTACTTAAGACAGCTGTGTTTTCGCGCGTCAGCAGAAATAAAAATAAATAAAAGTCAAACGTCGTATAAACGGGTATAGATAGGTAGTAATTGAACGTTATTTTTGCAGCTAGTGACTAAATAATTAGAAATCAACAAAATCGGAATCTTGTAGGCCAGCGAAGTGCAATATTCATGTTGAGTCAGCAACTGGCGTTAAACACGGAAGTCTGGGCTTGAGCGTGACGTCCTACGCGCCCTCATAGTCAATGGAGTTTATATATCTATATTCTGCCATTTTCCTAGCAGGGCACTCAGAGTCTCCCGTTTTATGATTGTTGGGCTTTTTAAAACGTGAGCAAGTTGCACATTTCGGTGTGTCAGCTTTTTTCTCGCACACAGACAGCGAGTGTCCAGCTTCACCACAATGACCACACGTTGAATTGACTTCTCTGCATGTTTTAGCTGCATGACCATATTGTTGGCATTTATAACATCTGGTTACCAAGGTAAAGTCCCTGACAGGACAAGATGTCCAATTTATAAAAAGCCTTGCTTGAGAAATGATGGGTTTGCGTATATGGGCTGGAACTTCAATTATGTAATTGCAGGTTGAGGAGTCCTTCTTTCCAGATTTGTGGCTCAGTTTGATGGACGTCAAAAAGGAGCCCATGGTTGAAGCTGGTAACTTGTCGGCTAAATTCTGTTCGAAGATGCACCTGAATACCTCATTTTCACTCATATTATTTGGCACTCCTATAACAACAATTCGAGGATTGCGCTTATTGGGTTCGTCGGCGGTGAGACCAGATGTAGAGAGCTGGACTGCACGTTTAAGTTTATCAGTATCGTGTTTGGTCTCTGTACTGATTATAACTCCTCCGTTTTTGGTCTTGCGAACACCACGTACGTGTAGCTTAATTTCTTCCGGGCGTATGATCTTTTGAACAAGGTCTTTCGTTTCTTCACTTGTTTTCAATTGATCATTAGGATAAATGACTAAAGAGCTAAAATTACCAGGACGAACAAAATTCGAGCCCTTCTTCACCATATCAGCAAAAGAAACGCTTCCCGCCGAACCAGAGTCCTTTATCGTTTGTTTCAATTCAGAGATGTGTTCCGTTAGGTCGCGTTTTTCTCGGAGGTCTTCAACCATATTGAAGGCTTGAATAGCCTTCGACTTTAGGGATTGGTATACAACTGCCATTTGTGAAGTGTTGGAACCAATTTTACGGCACAAGTTTGATATTTTCAGTTTCTGCTCAGAGTTCAGTTTGCCTTCCGCGGCTATAGAGCAAACTTCATTTAATTGTAGGTCAATAGCAGACATCCATTTCTGGATCTCTGGTGTTGGTACAATGTCATCGTCTGGGCTTTGTGTTCTCTTCGTCGGTGAGGCTGATGACTGCACTGTTCCTCTTGTATTAGAGGGGCTGATTTCCATTATGTGTTAACTTAAATCACTGTGTCCATTATAATTACTTAACTACTAGCAAAATAAAAGATGCATTACAACACTATTGCACTAAACGAGGTCACTATTATTAATGTATGTCAATTAAATATTGCTCATGAGCACGTCTGCTCGCGACAAGGTTCAATCGAGGTATCATTCGAGGTATCATCAAAGTGACGTTAGAAAGAAGATTCGTCGTACTGGTGACAATTTTTGAACTAATTAGGTAATAAAAATAATATTATTATTACTTAATAATAATATTCCACGACTATTCACACAACGCGATCTAGTCCCAAGCTAAGCAGACCTTGTGTTCCGGGTACTAAACAACTGATAATTTAATTATGATTGATGATATCTCCGAAACTATGCATTTTCGGACCATCTATTCTAGGAGTTTTAGTATTATTTTTACCTACAGAATAATATAACCCTAGATTTATGTGATATAAAAAAAAACACCTTGTAATAAGCTCACGCGAGAATAGAAGATGACTTTTTGTAATTGTGGTACAGTCTGCTCGGTAGCGGTAGCGTCGGCAAACGTCACGCACCTAATGACCTTACGACTCCATTGAAATCATAATCCTACGTGACTCCCTCCCATTCAATTAGGGCACCATTATTGCTAATCTTATCCACACAATCGAGTTAATGGCCAAAAATATGGGTTTTTTAATTAATTAGGAGTTGCAGTGCGGACTTAAACGTTAGTTCGTGGTCTGACACAATAACATGCTGGTCGATTAATAAAATATAATTGATATTGTCTGCATACCGCCCATTCCGGACTGTTTCACCTTTCCACGAAAAGACTTGGAACAGTTTGTTGATTAATATGCTCGGTGAAATATGTGAAGTGCTATTAATTTTAAAATGTTGAAGATATTTATGTGTTGCTAATTACATTAGGTGGGTAACTTATTGCCGGCTTAGCGTTGAAACGCCTGTCATTAGTTAACACCTTTCAACTGCAAAAAAATTTGGGTTTAATTTGTATATCTCACTTATAGCAGCTATATGTATAAATGGTAATTAATACTTTCACACGACGCTATCTAGTCCCGAACTAAGCAGAGAATGTGCTTTGAGATAGATAACTGATAACCATACGTACCTACTATATTTCTAAAAACATACATATATTATTATTATAGATTAATTATTCGCAGACACACCACTAATGATCGTGCTCTTTACTCTTCACACAAGAATTTGGTTTGGGTGAGAATCGAACCCACGACCTCCAGCACAGCAGTCAGGGCTACTAATCACTAGATTAACAGGCCAGCCAAAGTAGTACTTTATGTATAGATGATAAATCAAACGAGTTACATTATTACTTCCTACTACTACTACTTCTAATTCTAGTACTACCTACTCTAGTATTGTATGTAACATAGAGACACGCAGCGCAGTAGGTCAGTTCAAAATGATGTATTTTGTATCTTTCAAAATCAATGCATTTCATTAAGGTAGTTAGGTTCGGTAGTTAGGTTCGCTATAGGACAGGTATGGTAAGTTAGGTTAGGATATATGTATATATTATGTTGTCATTTTAATTCTATCTAACACAAAAGGTTTAAAGAGCATAATTATACATATATTTAAGTACATATATTTACTCGCTAAATGAAAAGTAGTAGTAGTTATTATTGTTTTGGATCTACATATTTGTTGTCATCTAATTAAAAGTATGTATATCTATAATATATAAAATTCTCGTATCACACTGTTTGTTACCAAACGTCTCCCTATTGGCTTGTCTGATTCGTATGAAGCTTTGTGTGTATATTCGGTAGGTCTGAAAATTGGTAGGTTACTATTATTTTTAAAGCGAAACGAAGTAAGCGTGGATCCACCGTTGTAATAAAACTGTAGTCGATAGGCCAATGTTAATATCCAATCGTTATAAAAAACCCACGCCTTGGGATTTTTCGTATAGACGTCTGCATAATAATATTCACGTGTGTAGTATTATATTTTTCTTTGGTTTGGAGAAGGCGCCCTGGGCGACGCGACGATCCCAATTGCCTACTTTGGGATAAGCACGATCTACCGTCACCCAAAAACAAAAAAAAAACCGTGATGGCCCAGAGGTTAAGGCGCCTACCTCTCATGCACGAGGTTGTGGTTGGTTCAAATCCGGGCAAGTACCAATGTGACTTTATCAATTCATATGTACTTTCTTAGTTTATCTTAGACATCATTGACATCGGTAAAGGAAAACATCGTGAGGAAACCTGGACTTATAGTTATAATTAGTTTGAAATCGCCGATCCGCCTTTAGCAAGCGTGGTGATCAATGCTCTAGTCTTCTCTGTATGAGAAGAGGCCTTTGCCCTGCAGTGGCACAGTAACAGGCTGGTATTATTATTTATTATAATTATTACCGTCACCCAGGGCGACTTCTCCAAACCTGTCTGACCTCACTAACTTTCTCCAGGAGCTGTTGCAATATAATATGTATAATACACCTACTAATTCAATGTATTAAGAAACTAATTCAATGAATTAAGGAATATTTAGAATACAAATTGATTGGTCCATAATAACGCAAAAAAAAAGAAATTCAAAATGAGAATGTGTAAAAAAGTAGGTACTTACTTACTACTAATTTATTACAGTGTTAAGATACTTAACCAATGTTAAAATTTGTATACCTTGCAAGGTGAAACATAGTGTTGCACACTATAATTTGATATTGTCACCAAGTCATATACTTTTTACCTATGTTATGCAAATAAATTACTTTTACTTTGACTTTGACTTTGACTTTGACTTTGATGTCATTTTTAATAATATGATGCAGTCCTAATCAGAGAGAAAAAAAATCTTACTCCGAATTGCGCTTGACGATTTTTTGAGTGGCCGAGAGCCGTCCTGTATCGGGCCTGTAAGGAACGATGAATTATATTTACACATACAAATTTTCGCAGTTTGCCCATGGGGGTAGGCAGAAACTACAGAGAGCCATTTTCTTCTATTTTAACATGTTTCTATTCTGGATTTCTTTGTTTCTTCTGTAAATTAACTTTAGGAAACACTACGACGTCAAACTAAAAAGAAAACAACCTGTCGATTCTGTGAAATCCCCTCGCTAAAGCTGAAGTAAGTGTGACACTTTACACTCACATCACGCAATAGCAGAGGGATTTACAGTCAGTCAAAATCAAAATCAAAAATCAAATCAAAATCAAAAGTCTTTAATCAAACTAGGCTGAGAACCAGAACTTTTTGAACGTCAAAAAAAAAATACATAAAGACAGTCCCCCAAAAACGGCCCACCCTTCATATTCAGTCCCTAGCATAGTAAGGGATGACAGGCCACTTCGCCTTTATTAGGTCTAAATTATGACGGGAATATCTTTAAAAACCGCACTGTAGATCGATGATCGATGTCTTACCCAACTATTCTGAAGAAAAACTAGACTAACTCAGTAGTGACTGTCTCTTATAAAGTCCAGACATTATCTTGATCAGATCGATCATTAATATGAGAAAGATTAAAATGTTATCGTCGGGTCTAGCAACTACTAATGCCAATTGAATTGCAATTTCCGACTCATGAAATACATTTGATGCAGCACGAAACTGCATTTCTCGTAAACCAAACTTTCGTTCCACCGAACACATTCCTTACGTCTATAGGAATAAGGGATATAGTCCTGTAGCACCGTGGAACTTCCACAAATGTAATGTTGCATTATCGGGTCGTTACAGTATCTAGTAGCGATGTACTCTAACTTGTGTGGGAGTATACGTGTTTACGATCGCCTGGAAAATACGTTTTACGGCTTTTAGCAAGCAGTTGGGTACGATAGTCGATAGTGTTTCTAAGTGCAGTTGTATTACGTTACGAACTGGCTGTGGGATTCTTTAATAACAAACCTAGCAGGCATTGGATGCCATTTTTGTGTAGCTTGTCTTGTTAACTGTGTATTCAGCCGGTCGCCTCAGTAAAAGTCACGCCGTGAAAGCTTGAGTGAAGTGAACTGTCAATGCCTAGCATTAGTATGGAATCAACAGGACAGCTCAATTCGCCTATATTTCGCCTACATTTCTACGGGGAGACTTTTAAAAATATCACCGAAGAAAGGCACATTGACTCTCAGTCCAGCAGAGTGATTATTACTGTTAGTAACATAACATAACGCCTATAATCCCCAAAGGGTTAGGCAGACGTGTACCTACTTGTAGCACAACCACATTTGGCCAGTCATGTTAAAGTCCCATGTAGGTAATAGGAGGCGAGCTTATTGACATCAAACGGGCACAAATCCAGACTGCTACTGTGAAATTACGGGTGGAAAAACTCAATAACACTTTGGTGGACCTGGAGATCGAATTCAGGACCTCGTGCAAAGCAGAAACGCTTGCGAGCGCTAGATCAACGACGTAGTCCTATTAGTATGTACTATGGAAATGGGCTGGTTGGAGTAACCCCCAACAAAACGGCCGCCATGGCTCACGCACGCAGAATGGTCCAACCTAGGATTAAGAGCGAAAACCAACCCTGGCAGATAGATAGATAGATAACTGTACAGTAAACAAACCCTGCCCTAGAAAACTAGACCAATGCGCACTGCAATCAGATACCAAGTCTATTATTTACATTAATAGAAGATAAATGAACCAACGTTTATGCCGATAGCGAAACAAACGCGAATAACAGTTATGGGTCGACTGCAAACACGGAGCGTCTACGGCGACAGTTTACGAGGCAATCTGGAGCAGCTCTTTTTATGTGGACCGTATCTGTGACGGAGGGGCAGACGAGCCGGCGACACGGCGGCGCGCCGGCGCCCGCTCCCGGTGACGGGGCTGCCGGCGGCTGTGACGGAACCGTAGCGTAGATAAAAACTTCATCATGTCTGTGTCATACTATTTATACAGTTATTCTAGAAATTTCTAGGAATTTCTTGTATTTTTTTTTGAGTGGTAGATATCTGGTTTGCTTCAACTTTTCCCCTGCAGGACTATTAGGCGATTCTGTTTCGTTTTCACTTGTTTTCTGTCTAGGGTTATTTGTTTGTATCTTTATTAGTCTTTATCATATTTATTTCAGTAAATAGGTTCATACAAACTCTTTCACACGTCATTTTTTAGCTATAGGTAAGGTGAGGTCGGTGTTTCACAATTTACTAGGTACTCTGAGAACAAACATCGAAAGAAACTCAGAGGTCATAGTCTCTTTTAAAGTTCTAGGAATTATATATCTTGTTCAGATTACGTAAGAACCATGCAGATTAGTGTGTGAAATCAGTGAATGGTGGATGGTGTCTTATGAGAAAATAACTACACAGGTATGGTTAGGGTTAGGGCTCGCCCACTATTACATGGGATGTAAACCCTACCTGTTTAAATCCCATGTAATAGTGGGCGAGCCATAGATTTACGGAGTGTGCATTTCTATTGCTGCTATGGGTAACAACAAATCGTTTGGAAAAAAAACATACCGTCGAATAGAGAACCTCCTCCTTTTTTTGAAGTCGGTTAAAAATGCCGCGCAACGCTGTTATAGCCCAACTTCTTAGTATTGTTTATTGTACTAAATCTTCAGAGCTCAACACTATTCAAAATTATTCGATTGAACCAAGTAGAACAGCGGATTTTTGTCTTATTTAGTCGTTTATCCGCACAATATTTTGTCTGTCACAGTAAGTCCTCTGTAAGATTTATAATCTGTCCCCGGTCTGTACATAATTAAAAACGTCTAGTTCTCAGACTAATATTTCCCTGTTGCCGTCGGCATTTCCTTTAATTTATGACAGTTCACGGTAATGTGTTTAGTTTTCATCTTTAGACATCTAATAGACTGGAAGTGTCACAAAAAATATTTATTTTCTATTATGGTAGCTGTCGGGATCTTTACATGCACGAGTTTGTGGATTAAATCAAGGGCAAGGAAAAACGTGACTTTTTCAACGTCATTAAACGTACTTCCTATGTTTGTTTAAGACACTTTTTAATTGCGATGGTGATAACTTTTTCGACGCTGTATAATAATTACTGTTATGTTGTTATGTCTTTAATGTTTAAATAAATTGACAAATAATTTATTATGACCTAAAGTTAAGTCTATTATGTACAGAGGACATCAAGCTACCCCGAATTCGTTGAAAAAAAATTACACCACTAACTTTTAATTAGTCTTCTCATTATATTTGCAAAGTATCAGTAAATAATATTCATAAACAGCAAAGCTATTATGTTGCGTTTGTTTATATCCCAAAAAGTCACTCAATTTATGGAAATATTGTACAGGCTATTCATGACATAGTTAAGTATTCATTAATCGTCATCTCTCGCTCACATTCACGTGATCTCGCTCACGCATGCCCCGCCTCCAACAGCTGTTTTCGTTATTTAAGTTTAACTAAATAGTGTCGCGCTGGATGCGAGCCGCTTCCAACCGGTATTATTGGAGATTTATAGGGGAGGCCTATGTCCAGCAGTGGACTTCCTATGGCTGAAATGATGATGATGATGAAATAGTGGCATATTTAAAAATTGAATTTCTGTTTTTTTCCTTTTGATTACGCAAATATGAACAGTAACAGGTACGGATACAGCCAATTTTTTTCTAAATACAAATTGGCCACTGTTTTTGGGAAAATTTTACAGTTTGGGGTTGCTTTACGTGCTAGCCTCTGTACATGCAAAAATAAAAATAACAACATTAAGATCCTAGAACAAAAACATCGAGAGAAAACATAGACTTAAAGTTAATATTTGTTTGAAATCGCCAATGATTAAGCGTGGTGATCATTGCCTTCTCTATGTGAAGAGGTATTATTATAATGATCGCTTCCTTTTTGAGGGTGCAAAATGTGCTTCCATAAAAGTTAATTACCTAACGCATTACA
This sequence comes from Euplexia lucipara, assembly GCA_921972225.1. NCBI lineage: Eukaryota > Metazoa > Arthropoda > Insecta > Lepidoptera > Noctuidae > Euplexia > Euplexia lucipara. Next base: position 1,219,312 of record OV179147.1, on the reverse strand, counting down.
GATTACTTGTGCAGTAAGTGTTGATAAATAAATAAACTCCCAGAAAACTGTTTGAATAATCTATGTCTACCCACCTCGTAGGGGCGTGATGTTATGTATGATGTTGAGAGACTCAGGCGTTGCAAATTGGAGCTTCTGATGTAAGAGGGCTCTTGACACAATCTGTGGCGCTTGTTAATTCAAGAACAAATTAAGAGGCAGAACTTCTTTCATGTGGAAATGTTCTCTAACTAAATTATACTTTTTTTTACTGTATTCAATGAAATACTGCCTCTTTGGTTTAGTGGTCACAATGAGCATGAGGTCCCGGGTTCTGTCCCTGGGTAGGGCAAAGTTATTTTGTATTTTTCCATCTGGTTTGCTGGGGAGTTTGGTCCTCCACTTCTTCTTCCTAGCAAAAACACAAGGAAGTGGCCAAGGGTGGGCATTTTGGGGGACTGCCTTAATGTTATTTTGATGTTAAACTGTTACTAATTGTGTTTGTATGCCTGTAATAGCGCACTTTTATTTTACGAGTGTAAGTACCTATGTTTTGCAAATAAAATTCTGATTCTGATTCTGACTGAATAAATGACTTTTGATTTTGATATTGGAATTTCTGAGTAGCAGCCGTAGTTTAGGTTTGTCTCCGATTGATGGCAATAGGCTCGCCCCTTATTACACGGTACTTAAACAGAACTGGCGAAATGTGGGTGTACACTGTCTGTGTACTTTTACAGGTAAATCCCTGCCTAACCCTTCAGGGATTGCAGGCGTGATGTTATGTTTCTTAACAATACATATGAATCCGTAAATTCAAGTCTAATGTTTTAACTCTACTTAAAACGACAAGTTCGAGAACGTAGATATATTTAACCTCTCTGCTAACAAATTTAGAGTGCTTGTAGTCGAATCTATACGAGCATCTTAAATTTGTCCTTACTTATTAATAATGATTTTGTTTTGTTTTTCGATCCGTTTAATTATAGAATATACAGCTAGTAACTTAGAATAGAATAGAATATTTATTTGCCAGAAACATGGTATAAATACATAGCCGGTCACAATGATAAATAGTGCTCATCTCTCATCTTTTTGTTTTTTTTTTGTTACTATTTGTTTTTTAACTTTATCATTCAGTATTGTACTCACGTAGCATAATAATTTATTATAAGTGATCAGTGGATAATGGTGTTGGTAGTGCATTTAGTGCTATTATTTTAAGTCCATATATAGCGTATAACCTGTTTGTGTATTACTGTTTTTTTATCCCTAAATAAATAAATAAAAAAAAACTCGAGACCTACGAGTTGGCTACCCGCTGGTCACGCCACTATCTATCACCGTTCGCTTTACGTTTAGCGTAAATAATAAATTACGATCAAAAATCTAAAGTTAAAGTAATTAGTTGAGGCCTACCATAACTTTGCAATGAATAACCAAACAATCAACTTTGCCTTTCATAAAATTTCACTTACCCGGGGAGCCGGTTTTGTTAGCACAAAATTAATTAAATATTTGGAAGGTAGGAAAATGCCTTATCATATTTTATTGCTGTACTTGCCAGCTTTTATTCTATTATATCGCACCTTTAGCCTCGGAGGGTTAGGTAGAGGTGTAAATATAGTGTAAACTCATTTTGCCAGTTATTTTGAAGGTTTCCTCTGTCCTCTGTTTAAGGGGTCGAAGTTGGCACACCTGGCACTATTCTAGACTACGGGATGAGCAATTTTAGATGCATGGAAAAACTCAGGAAAGAGAATTAGCTACGATATTAAACGTGGCGACGTGAGATTATCAAAGAGACGTGTTGCTGCGGGGTTTGTTCCGTCTCTTCTTCTTCTCAGCAAAAACACTAAGAAGCGGCGAGGCGCGAGCTTTTTGGGGGACTGTCTCATGTAACTTTGACGTTCAAAAATAAACTGATCCACAGCCTATTTTGAGTATATGACTGTTTATAATACCGCCAGTCTTTTAGGCCAGCCGGCTGAAAACGGTTCATATGTTTTTTTTATGCCCTATGATACTTTTACTTTTCTTTAATTAGTTTAAACAGCATTTTGCCTGACCTGGGAGTCCCGTGAGGTCTGGGGTTCGTTATGAAAGAAAATTAAAAACTTTAATTAGATTTTTAAACTTAGGTAGGTACTGATATAATAGACGTTGTCCTGCCTGAATGTTGGCTTCGACCCCGATTATAGTGCCTTCTACTTGGTCCAATTGTAATTCTAAACATTCCAGGTAATCAACACAAATACAACAAAAAAAGAGTTACCTAATTTAGTGCAGTCGTTCGGAAGTTATATCGCTTACATACATTATTATTTAAACAGAAAATAAAAGTAGAAGATAGAAGATATGCTTTTTTTGGTCAAAAAGATATTTTGTACAGAAGTATTTGCAAGTCAAAATCTTTGAACTGTAATCATGCGAAATCTTTCGTAGCGAAGTTGTAGCGCGGTGCTACACACGCTACACCGCGTAGCACCGCGCTACGTGACCGGGTCACTTGTGATAGATGGCACTCTGCTACGTCTACGAAATACCTGCGCTACCTAATTCTACGTAGAAATTTGCTTAAATACTACCCTAGTATGTATAAAGGAGATTTATGCGTACATTCTAAGTTAAATTTGTTAGTCCATGAATATTTTAAATAACGTTTCTTTATTCCTTGGAAATGCTTTTAAAAATACTCTAAGCGGTTTAGTGAACGAAATTAATAATAATAAATTCCTTTATTTCAGATAAATATATAAACATTGACAAAAAGTTATCAAACGATAAAAAAACACAAGACAACAATAACCCCAACTAAAAAATAAATAAAAATAAAATAAAACTCAATAAATTACAATTAAATTAAAACATCCTACTTCCTACTAATATTACAAAGGCGAATGTTTGTTACTCGTTCACGTCATAACTACTGAATAGATTTTAATGAAATTTGGTACGGAGTTAGCTGACACCCTGGATTAACATATAGGCTACTTTTATTCCCTGTATTCCCACGGGAACGGGATCTACGCGGGTGAAACCGCGGGACGTCTGCTAGGATGTACAACATAAAATAGTACATTACAAATGATTGAAATACTCATGACTTTAACAGTAGCTCATTTCGTTCATAGAAAGGAAATTATACTGTTGTACTAAACCGTGCCGTATTCGGACTGCTTCGTTAGTCGAGTGGTCGGAAGCGCCACTAATGAGCATGAGGTCCCGGGTTCGATCTTCGGATCGGGCAAAGTGTTACTAAGTTGCATCATCCAGTGGGATGGCGGTCAAGCAAGTAGTTTAAACCATTATTAAAATGATAATCTACCATTAGGGTCGGTACATATCTGACAGAAGGTGCGCCGAGCGTATGCGACACTGTACCTCGACGCACTAACACATTATACAGGGTGTCTCATTCAAATGGGTCAGTATGGGAAAGTCTGAAACTATAAGACATACGAAGGTCTGTTCTGAGGAACCATGTCATCGATTTTAATAAAAAGAGAAACTGCATTCATACATTAAAAAAAAAAACATCTGTACTCCGTTCGGGAATCGAACCCGGTTATTTTGAAAAAAAAAAACATACACTATTTCTATTTAGATATCGATTGTGGAGGTCTTAAGCAGTAAATTTCTGTATGAAACATGATGTCTAAAATGAATAAAATGCACTGTTTCCACATACTTTAATTTATTTTAGTAGGTGCTCGAAGTGACCACGTTTACAATATTACTACAATTACAGATGTTTTTTAAAATGTATGAATGTAGTTTTTCTTGTTATTAAAATCGATGACATGGTTCCTCAGAACAGATCTTCGTATGTTTTATAGTTTCAGACTTTCCCATACTGACCCATTTGAATGAGACACCCTGTATATTTGTCTGTCCTGGCGTTACGCGACCGATAATACGCGACGCATCTTCCGTCAGATATGTACCGACCTTGCACCCACGTAGCACACCCTACGTGGGTGAAGGGTTTTTACTGATTTTTTTGGCTAATGGCTTCCATCACACTCAGTTCACACAATCAACGTGAAAATCACACGAAACTTATGACTATATTATAAGTACTACATATTTATTGTACATAATTTATTTTGTGATTAACCTACTTGTCAATGTCAGCATAATACAAACAATAATTTACTTTGAAATGTGGTTTGTATCGAACAAGGTTAAGTCAACTTAGTTATTTTTGTCTATGACTTACAGCCTCATTGGTTTAGAAGTCGATAGCGCTACTGCTGAGCAGCGGTGCTGAGTTTGATCCCCAAGTCAGGAAAACACTTTCTGAAATATTCCATCTGACATTTCTTAGTAGCAGCACGATTGATGGTAATAGTCCCCATTATAATATCAAAGGGTTTTTACTGACTAGCAGATGTCACGTGGCTTCATCCGCGTAGTTCCCGTTCCCGTGGGAATACAGGGATACAAAGTAACCTATGTTACTTAGGGTGAATGTAGCTTTCCAATGGTGAAAGAACTTTTGAAATCGGCACAGTAACTTTTGAGTTTATTCATTACAAACATACACACATACAATTTTTTCCTGTTTATAATATAAGTGTAAATGAAATGTGAATGTACTACAACTACACTTTTGCCTTACCCTTTGGGGTTTAGAGGCGTGATGTTAGGTTATTACTAACCACGTGTATATTCAGATCAATAAACCCGACGCTGTCTCTTCCAAATTTTGGATTCCCCTCTTAATATTGATTGTACGAATGTAGGCCAGCCAGTGCGACTTTATTTGGTCGTAAATATTCATTGTTTATATAGAAAATCATAACGGTATACTGATCTATAATTTCGATAGACTTTATGGCCAACGTCATGAATTTGAGAACCTTTTACAACCTTACAAGAGGAGTTTATTGGTGTTTAAACGCACTATGTTGCACAGAGGAAAAAAAATCCATATTCACAGCCAACATTCTAAATTGTTGGTTGTTGGATGTTATGAATTGCAATAAATACTTGAGTACCTAACAAATTGCTATAATTAATAAATTTGTTACCCAATGCTAAAGCTTAGCTTAGCAACATCGCCATGCGGCTGGTTGACTCTTCACGTGACTAAAAGGCTGGCCTTTATTACGGTCAGAGAATCAACATTGCCATACAACGTGGCAATGCGGCCAGTCTTCTGGGCACTTTTCACGTTGACAGCGATGCGAATGAATTTTTTGATGCCCTACCAATTGTTTTACTTTCCTTTCTGTTTGTTTATTTTTAGGTATGGTAGGTTCTTTAATAGATACGTTTAAGTAGCTAGAATTAAGATATTTTGTAAATCTCATTTCAAGTGAACTTTGTTCTTATGATAAATAGGTACATTCTTTATTTTTTTCTTTTTTTTTACTCATCTATTGTAGGCCCTTCTAACATTTCTGAAAATACGTTCAGAACCATATTTTTACTTAACATTAAGTTTATATAAATCATCAATTATGTCTTTTAAAGAAGCCTTATTTTGCTTTATAAATGCAGTGTGGTTTGCTCATTACTAGTAGTTTTATCCACCCCTCCAACTAAGCTAAATTTACTTCTTTTTAGAATAGAGGTTCACATCAAAAGTGCAATGGTGGGGATCGAGCTCACGACCTCTCAATGCCAGGTCGACGCCTTAGCCATTGGGCTATTGCCGCTTGTTATACATTATTCGGTCGGTCACATGGCTTCTTAGGTCATCCTTTTATACCCCCCTCCCCCTTTTCTTTTTTTTAGGTTTTCCTTTTTTTTTTGTGGTCTATAATTCTATTCTAATATTATAAAGCCAAAATATTTGATTGTTTGTTTGTTTGCATTGTATAGGCTTCGAAACTCCTGGAACGATTTGAAAAATTCTTTCACCGTTGGGAAGCAACACTATCCTTGGGTGGCATAGACTACTTTATCCCTGCATTCCCACGGGAACGGGAACTACGCGGGTGAAACCGCGTGACGTCTGCTAGCCATGTATATCTTTCAGAATCAGAATCATTTATTCTTAAACATAGGTGATAATTACATACAAGATCTTAAAAATTCGGTACCTAGTGCGCTATGTTTTGCCAATTGACATACAAATCATTAAAAAAATATTATACTATTAAATGCAACGCTTGCGTAACATTCGTAATAGTATCCTGAAAATGATTGCTGGTAGGCCCGACTGTCCCATTCAGAGGCACTGGGTGAAATTAGCTATAGGTTTATGTAATTATGTAGTACTAATAACACTAACATAGTATATAAGCTAATTCTATTACTAATTCACTAACAATGTATGGACCATGGGTCTGAAAAAAAGATTTCTTTTTAATTAAAGTATATTTTCGTCATAATACGATGATCTTTATAATGTGTTGTCCATTTTTCTGATGAAAGCATCTTTGTTGCAGCCACCGAGCTAGACCTGCTGGGCGCTTTGTCGCTGCACAACACTTCTCGCGCTGGCGTCACCGCCGCGCCAGGCATGCAGCCGCAGCGCACAGCGTATACGTTACAAGGTAACCACCACCACTACATTACTAGGATGTAAAAAGACCAATCATATAGCCGAAAACCACACATTCTGTACACATAATTAAGTAACTGTAACCAAAAAAGAATGCTGGGAAAATACTTTTTTTTTCATCTTTAAAAGAGAGATGCTTTTTATTGCGCGCATTGCATAGCGCGACAACGCAACACAACTTTCGATTAGCTGAGCGTATGGCCACTCGCGCTTGGTCGTTGACCCGCCCTGCCCGCTTGTTTAGTATCCATTGCATTTTTGTAACTTCAAATGAGTAATTTGTTTTGAAAAATCGATAATTTTGATAATATTTGTTCGGAAGAAAGTTTACTAGTGGTACTTGGAATACAATTTTGAAAAAAAATATTGCAATTTGACCTTCAATATCTTCAAAACCAGTGAATTCAGTGAATTCAGTGAATTATAATTATATTTAATAATGAATAACAATAATAATATTACTTATATAATGATATCTGTTATGTAAAATAGCTTCTCTATCGCATTAGGTTAGCCTGTTAAGATAGATGTAAGTAAGGTTCCAAATAAATAAATAAAATAAATAAATAAATAAATTCCCAGGTATGTTCTAGACGAAAAAAACTATCCCAGTGATGAGTAGAATATGTAGTTTACATTTGTGTGCTTGAAGTATTAAATAAATAAATAAAAAAATCTGCCTCGTTGCTCTGCAGAGAGCGGGCGAGCCTCAACTCCATCCTGAAAACTATAGCTGGGAGATACGACTCCTCGATAATGCATAGCACTATAAAGACATGTATCTCTCAAAGTAATCTTGTGGCAAAATAATAATAATTAAGCTTTACTGACATAGTCAAAAGATTTCTGTTTACTAACCCACTACGTAAGTTACTTGTCCGAAATAAAGGTTAATTTATTTACTTTTTACCAACACAATTTAATTTTCAAATGCCTATGTTTATCCACGTTAGAAGGTACATTCGTTAGGTGTACACACTAGTTTAAAATGTCAGTGTCCTCGTTCCACACGTAGTCGCCGCGGAACTAAACAAATATAGGTTCGTTAGACGGGCGCGGGCGGGGCGACAACTAGCGCTAGCTTGTATACAGACGCTGAATAGAATATGTTATTTTGTGTAGGTACTACATAAACCTTATAACACGTGCTTTAAATTAACCTAGAATACACACGTTCACGCCGTATTACCATTGGGGTATGCAAAAGCTTCACAACGCCACCAGCAAGCGAAGCATGATTACCGTAGAAATGGGTACCTATGTCTTCGAAAGAATCGACAAGGGACAGATAGGAAAAACATTTCTGCCGATTATGGAAGAATAATTTTCGATATTGTGACTTTTGTCGACTGAAGAATCTAAAGAAATAAATAAATAATAATTATTAGCAACAGGTAAAAACATGCACATGCACACACCGTTAAAACATGAAAATAACAAAATAAAAAATGTAAAAAAAAATTGAAACAAAATTACAATTGAAATGTGTGTGTGCCTTCGGGGACTACAGCGTGATGTTATAGTATGGTTGGTATAGTATGGTACTCCAGAGCATTATCAAGCATATAAATAGAAAGGGAGGAAGTACCGGAAAAGGACTTCTATTGACCTTATTTGTGACGCTCGTGTCCTTCAAAAGGGTCAAGTGCGTTGTACTGGCGAACTGCGGTCAGGGAACGTGCAAACAGAGTTCAACACGTCACGGTCTGATACTAAATCTGGGGTTTAATAATAATAATAATAATAATCTGAGATTTAACCAAATCTCAGATTATTAGGTATACTTACGACAAACTACATATAAAAGGAAAGCCAAATAATGACATCTGCACAAAAAAACATTTTTCAGCGAGTATTTATTTAATATAGGAAAAATAATAGTTGCGTTCCGGGTAACCAATCCCAAAAGTTGCCCCATCGAGTAACAGTGTGACTGGTTGGGAGAACAATTTAAAAAAAATTCCAACCAGTCACACTGTAACACGTTACGGTGTGACTCGTTGGGAACGAACTTTAAAAAGTTTTCCTAACGAGTAAAAGTGTGACTGGTTGGGAACAATCGATATAGGCGGACTTCTTCTAGGGGTCCAGTCATTTTGGAAATACCGGCACCATTTACATAGTTTAAAAAAGAATTACATGTAAAAATATTACAAAATTAAATATTATATCGTTTTAATTATGGAGATTCTTGCCCATTCTTCTCTATTCGAAACTTTTGCTTCCACTTAACTAGAATCAACTAGAATCATTCTTATTGTATTACTTTTCAAGTATAATTTTCAAAAGTGCCCCACAACCTACAGTGGTACAGTCGAAATCAAAGTCAAATCAGTTGTTTCAATTAGAAACAACTGATTTGACTTTGATTTCGATTCTGTAACAAAAATAAAATACACTAAATAAATATTCGTAGTTCAAGCGCTCAGTAAAACCGGGCCTTAAGCCCACGTAACATACGCCTTGGTAGTACCGTAAACACAGTCGGGTATGAATGCAATACATTCAGTTGCAATCCCATTTCAGTGGCAGCCATCCATTAGGGGAACTAGAGGTGCGCCACTTTAATGTAGGTACCCTATACGGCAAGACTTATACGCCGTATCGGTATAGGTTTCAATTTGATTACCGACAGATTGAACGGTATCGGTACGGTAACGGTATCGTCGATGGTATTTTATTTTGATAATGAGACTTTGGTGTCTGTAATGGACTGAAGAGATTTGTTTTTGGTTGAAATAGGCTGTTTAACCCCATCCCCCCTACCGTTTGAATATTCTGCACTTCTTTTCTATAAAGAAGAAAAAAATTACGTGTAAAATTGATTTCCATATACTACTTGCATAATAAACAATTATAATAATAAATAATAAATATTTCACAACTTTCACACAACGCCATCTAGTCCCAAGCTAAGCAGAGCTTGTGTTATGGGTACTAAACAGCTGCTGGACATAGTTATATATTTCGAAATACATACATGTTATAGATAAATCCTCGTCCTCTATTTATTTAATTTCAAATATCAAATCTCACAAAGGTCACTTAAAAAGGGAGCCAAAATGATCGCGTAGCGAAGTAATATATGTATAGAAATATGTATACTAATATAATAAACCTATAGAGGTTTTTTTTGTTTTATCACGCTTTCTCACAAGCGTACAAAAACATCACACGAACATTTTGTCTTGGGTGGTAATCGAACCCACGGCCTCCGGCATAGCACTCAGGGTCATTAACCACTAGATTAACAAGCCAGTCGAAGTAGTACTTTATGTATGGATGATATATCAATCGTGTCAAATTATTACCTCCTACTACTACTACTCCAAATACTAATGCGCTCTCTAGCATTGTATGTAACATAGAGACACGCAGCGCAGTAGTACAGTTTGAAAAGATGTATTTTGTATCTTTCAAAATCAATGCATTTCAGTAAGGTAGTTAGGTTAGGTAGTTAGGTTCGCTATAGGATGGTATGGTAAGTTAGGTTCGGTTATACATATATGTTGTCATTTTAATTCTATAGAACACAATAACTTTAAAGAGCGCATTATAAAAAGTAGTAGTAGTTATTATTGTTTTGGATCTAATTGTTGTCATCTTAGCAAAAGTATATGTATATCTTTAAAATATGAAATTCTCGCGTCACAGTGTATCCTTTTTTTTTGTAGTCGCTGGTAAAAAATGCACAACGCATGGTTTGACTCTCTGGTTTGACCCGGTATACCCACTAAAACAACCCAGCGTTGATCCCGCTTCGTCCGAATGGCAGGGACTGGGAAACCGGCACAGCCTTTTCGTCCAGTCCCCGCCGGCGAGTCAAGTGTATCCTAGCTCAACCAAGTAACCCAGGGTTGTAGTTATAAGGGAACACCGACTTCGGCAGGCAATTCTACTCCTTAGCTGTACGAACAATTAATGTGTAATTTATTTTAGGGAATGAACAGAATTGTCCCGGTTTTTTATTAACCGACCAACCACCTCATGTAAGTTACCTGCTAGATACCATTCCCAAGAAAAAATAACTGAAAAGTTAAAATACAATTGATGGGTATATTTTCTACACTAGGTAAGTTTATGAGAGTAAACCATCGATGTTATTTCCGTGGTTGTTATTGTTAGGGGCGCAGGCTTTGTTGCACCCCTGTTACTTTTGATATGTAGAGATTGATCGAGTGGGATGTTAACAAATATACCTACACTTGATTTATCGTTTAAGAATAACTTTCGAACGACTGACAACTTTCTTGGCAAATACTTAATTTACCAAGGAAGGATGTGATTACATAGAATACATATTTAGGTATGATAAATAATTTCATAATCTATGTCTAATTTAAGATCAATTGCACAATACGTGTCAAATATATTTTTCCTTTTATTCTTACGCAATTAGCACCTCCCGCTGTCTTTGCATCACCCAAATGTCGATTGGTAGAAAATGCATAAATCAGTAAATCAGACTATAAAATAATACTAAAATAAAAGATAATTAAACAAAAACTAAACTAAAGTAACACTTTTTTCAACTGAGAAAAGGACAGATAGGACTTAACGTAACATGCTACGATCTTTTCGAGATCCTGTATATCAGGATGTAAAAACAATAATGTAATATAAAATTTAAAGGAACAAAAATCAATATAGTTTTTTTTTATTTAAATTATATTTCTAAGACTTGCCTGAACAAGGAAATGCTGTGTTTTAGGCGAGAAGAAATAAAACAGTCTTTGAAAAAAAAAATACAATAGACTAATGATTTTAATGTTAAGCAGTTTCTATTATTATCTAGATTTATATCGTAAGTTTAATTTCCATATGGCTACACCATTAGAACTAACGTCTATACGTCCAAATGGACCATCATCATCATCATCATCTGCCTAGCCTTTTCCCAACTATGTTGGGGTCGGCTTCCAGTCCAAATGGACCATACAAGTAATATAAACCTTGCACCCCATTAGGAAGGTCATTACCAGAATATTCATTAGCTCCAAAATGAATCTGCCAGTTCAAAGTTGATGATGTTAATTGATTGTAATCCGGGACGTACCGCTTGTCCCGCGGTTCCAGGTCCGGACGACCGGCTATTACCGGCGTCACGGGGTCTATAACCGGCGGCCGGCACGGCTCCCTCGCCGACCGGTGATTAACTGACCTCTAAATCGTACTGAATTTTGGAATACATCTGTAGGGCTGTCGAAGGTCCAAGGATTATGTTCGTAGATTAAAGATTGAAACTGGCATCAACGTAATATAACCGTTAAAAAAGTTAAATAATAATAAATAATACATATACATACATAAACTCATGCCTTTTCCATGGGGATAGGCAGAAACTACAGAACACCATCTACTACGATTCTTACATACAAGAAGTATGTTTTTGCTTCGTTTACGTTCATACATGTTGTCATACACACACACCGGGAGACTACTCTTATGTATATTAAATTGATGTGATGTGATAATTTATTATTTGCTCAACTAAAGTAGAAGAGATAAAGAGTATTTGATTGAGATGTAACGACGTTTATACAGCAAAAGAATAGCCAAACTCGACACTCATACGTACCCTAATAAAACTAAACCCTAACAGCTTTTCTACCAGTCCCTTTTTACATAAAAAAACACAACTTTGTAATTAAAAAATATGTCACAATAGATAGTAGTGTCATGTTCAGGGCAACCCTACTAGTTCGTCCCGTTTTCGCATTTCACTTACGCGTAACCTAATCCGTGCCATTAAGCGACTCGCGCGCAGCGGGTAATTGTTGGAGGGTGTTCACCCTAATTGTGAGCCCTGTGGGGATCTCCCGCGCCATATTGTCTTGCCGACTCGTGCTGATTCAAGTGTCAAACACCAAAAGCGTCGGATTAGGGACGAAACGACTGTGTCGTAAATACGGACCATTCATTAAAACACTTTGCTTGACTGGGAGTGGTGAAAAAAAAGATAATCTGTTAGGAACTGGCCAAGTGCAGCGCGTTGCGTCACGTGTAGGGTTCCGTAGTCCCTTAAATATGCTCACTTACTTTGATTATCTAGTCAAGGATACTTTTAATTGACTGGGCGATTCTTACGGCTTTTGATCGGTTGGCACAATAGCTGAGCAATTTACATTGTGCTGCGTGCTTGGGATTCGACTCCCGCTCGGGACTTATGACAGCTACCTACAAGTAGTTTTTTGGAGTTTGTAAATTTGTGTCTGTAAGCGCACCCACTGCATAGGACAAGTTCCCAATATAGAGCAACAACTCAAAAAAAATGTTATTTTGTTCAACTTCACCTATTAATTGGTTGACTATTCTATTAACTGACCTGTTACTAGTAGCACATTTAGACTATTAATTTGTGAACTGTCACGCAATTACCTACACTAGTTTAATTCTACTTTAAACTTAAAATCAAACCTTGCCACTTTCAAGAGTAGAAGACTATGTACAAACTCACACGGAAACGATGAAAGTACGAACTAAAGCGTTCCAATGTACGCGTAATCTTAGAAGTTTCTGTACCTACTATTATAAGGTATTAGTTTGTAAGTTTGTATTGTAGGGGAGAATTTCTGGAACATGTGACAAGTCGGGAGTCGGTCTAGAGCAGTGGTAGCCTAGTAATGTGACTGTTATCTGACTTTTGCGATTAAAATTTCTTTATTTATTTATAATTTATTTGTTTATTTCCTTAATATAAACATACAAATATCCTTACAGGCTAGACCCAATGCAAAAAAAAAAACAAAAAAAAATGAAAAGAAAAATGAAATTGAATGAATGAAATTGTATAACATTAATTAATATTAAACTATGTGCTTCAATAGCGGTGAAGGAAAACATTGTGAATAAACCAGCGTGCCTTAGATAAATTTTTCGACAGCATGATATGTGAAGCTAAGTCAGAAGCCCATGGGTGGTATAAAAACTCTGACACCAGGTTAGGTAAAGAAAAGATGAAGAAGAAACGAGATGGCCAGCCAGCACAAGAATTCCTCTCTCGCTAAAAACCTTGTTCAACTCATGATTTACCTAGCCTTTTCCCAATTCGACTGGCCTGTTGGTCTAGTAGTTAGTGAGCCTGACTGCTATGCCGGAGGTCGTGGGTTCGATTCCCACCCAGGACAAATGTTTGTGTGATGAGCACGATCATTTGTTCTGTGTCTGAGTGTAATTTATCTATAATATGTATGTATTTAGAAATATATTAAGTATGTTTATCAGCTGTTTAGTACCCATAACACAAGCTCTCAAGCTTAACTTGGGACTAAATGGCGTTGTGTGAAAAGTTGTGGAATATTTAGGTTTATTTATTCTTATTTATAACTGTGCTTGGGTCGGCTTCCAGTTTAACCGGATGCAGCTGTATACCAGTATTTTACATGAAACGACAGCCCGTCTGACCTACACAACCCAGTAACTGTGTAACACGATACCCCTTTGGTTAAACTGGTTGTCAGATTTTCGGTCTTCTGACTATCTGTAACGATTGTCATAGATTAACAAATGACACCCGGGACTAACGACTTAACGTGCTTTCTAAAGCACGGAGGAGTCTTGATATGTCATGAATGGTCACCCATCCGCGGACCAACCGCGTCAAGCGTAGCTTAACCTTCCATCGACCCGTGTGGCAGTTATTATTTAAAAGATAAAGATAAGAGATAATTTATTTGTCCAAAACATGAGTATACACACACATGGCATGCAGGATGTTATATCAAATTATATATATGTCAGTTATGTTTTGCCTGAACGCCGTACAAATGTAAGAGGTAGTAGGACGCTAGATAGCAAAATTTGATTTTAAATTCGTCCATTACACACATCAAATTATAATAGTAATTAACAATCAAATGAGAGCATAACTTAAAATTAAAAGGTAACAATAAAAAAATCGATAAGATAATGTCATTCATAAACTCAATACAAATTAAAAAAATCAAATGTTAAATTAGGTAGTCAAAATAATTTGTCAGTTAGAGATTCGTCAATAGTATACTTTCTCCAAAAGAAGGCTTTTTAATATTTTTTTTAACTTTTCAGCAGTATATTCCCTCCAATATTTTGGCAACTTATTGTACAGAATTGGCGCCATACAGAATATATTTTTTCGCAATAGTTTCGTCTTGGATCTCGGGATATATAGCTTACTATAATTGTCGCGTCTGTTTCGAACTACTTTATCTGACACTAAAGGCGTGGATTCGATTTGACAAATATAATAGTCTCTAAAATGTACATTGACGGAAGTGTTTAGTTTAGCCACAAGCTCCTCAAAACCTTGTTCAATTACGGATCCCTAAACAATATCAAGCTGGTTCAGCTAATTAATGGCCGTCAGTGTTATGACACTAAGCTTTTACTAGCAGACAGACAGCAGCGTGTGAGAGACAGCCTACCGGGCTTATGAATGATATGCATGCATGTCTGTCGGGTCGGATAGGTCGCACGTCAAGGACAGGGCCAGTAAATAAATAATAGGGTTTGTTGTGGTATGATGAACAGTGTTTTGTAGATGGTGCAGGTTTCAACTGTTTATATGCAATTTACATACTTATCCTACTAATATTATAAACGCGAAAGGTTTATTTATTTATGAAACGTAAACGTACAGTCTTTACAGGTGTCCCCAATTCGACAGTGGTTTCCACACAAACACAGTTACAAAATATGCATAAAATATCTAATAAAAAACTACTTTATCTAAACTTAAAAATAATAATACAAACATAAAAGACTCATTAAAAACTTAAACTATACAACGATTAATTGTAACTAACAAAAGATTGTGAGTATGGGTGGATGGATGGATGTTTGTTACTCTTTCAGGTGAAAACTACTGAATGGATTTTAATAAAATTTGGTATGGAGTTAGCAGACACCCTGGATTAACACATAGGCTATTTTTTATCCCTTTGTTCCCACGGGAACGGGACCTACGCGGGACGTCTGCTAGTTTTTGTTTTTTTTTGTTTGGACTCGCTATCTTAGGAACTGTCAGTCGGATCTAAAAAAAACTTCTAGGTTTTAAGAAAGGGATTCTTGAGGCAGGTTATAAACTATTAATTGTCATACTACGACTTTTAAGAGCGGATAAATCCACGGCATTGTAGGGCCAGTCATTTGATTGTAGCCATGTTTTTTTTAATTAATTAAACTTGAATTTAAACTCCTATCCATATTTTCTTATGAGGTATTCCACGAAGCACACCCAAACAAAGCACACCCAGAAGAAGCACACCCAAAGTATTCCACTTAGCACACCCGTAGGTGGGCTTCAAAATAAAAAATTAAAAGAATTAATTTCCTATTCCACGAAGCACACCTACGATTATCACTCGCATAGTGCGGAAACTAAGAAATAAAAATGTCGATAGAAGATAATATTTATAATTTAAAATACTAACTTACTAACATCTTTCAGTTTCATTATAGTAATGATCACATTACTAATAATAGGTCTTTACCTATATTTGTCATTTTTCTAATCTTACTATTTAAAATCATAGATTGTTTCACAATTATCTTTCCAAAAAAGATATTATTTTTTAACTATTTTTCTATTATTTTCCTTTTTTGTTCTCTTAATAAAATCACAGATTGTTTCATAATTATGCAATAAAAACTTGGACAAATATAAAAAACATTATGAATATTGTTTTCTATAGAGATCTATGTTAATGTTTTCTTTTAACTAATATTATAAATACTCTTGTTTTATGTAAAATCACAGACTGTATCACAATTACTGAATCTCAAATCACAATATTACAGATTTTAAATAATCTTGAAGAAATGGGCAAATTAGTTTCTCAACTTATCAATTAAATAAATTAATATTAGGTCTTTAGTGTCTTTACCTATGAAATTGCCGTTCTGCAGTACTGGCCATTTCAAATCAAAATAATTTTTGTTTGGCTAAGAATTCTAATTTCAAATTAATTCTATTTTAAAAACATGGTTTTTTTTCCAAAAGTAGTAATTTGTTATTGATTAGTGTTACATTTTCATCGCATTTCAATCTTTTTCGTCATCATGAATACGTTAAAAATTCGAGTAATTATGGAATATTAGTACCGTCGTGGCAGCAACGCGGCACAAGCGGCACGCAACATCAACGACGTTTACGGAGCTAACACTACAAACCAACGCACCACCTTTTATTGGTTTGCTCGCTTCCGTTCTGGAAATTTCGACCTGAAAAATGAACCTCGCGGTCGTCCTTAGACTTTGGTCGACAAGGACGAATTAAAGGCGATTGTGGAAGCTGATGATACACAATCTACGGCTGAAATTAGCAGCAGTTTTCGACGTTAGCGTCAAAACAATATTGGTCCATTTGCGTCAAATTGGCAAGGTAAAAAAGCTTGACAAATGGATGCCCCCCGAACTCAATGATCGCCAGCGCGAAGTACGCGTCGAGACGTGCCTTGCACTGCTCAACAGACACACAAATAAAGGAATTTTGAACCGCATTGTTACCTACGATGAAAAATGGATTCTGTTTGATAACCGCAAGCGCTCAGCAAGTTGGTTGGATCCTGGTTCAGCACCTAAACAATGCCCTAAACGAAAACTTACCCCTAGAAAACTGATGGTCACTGTTTGGTGGTCTAGCGCCGGTGTGATTCATCACAGCTTCTTACCAAACGGGGTGAGCATTACTGCAGATGTGGACTGTGAAGAACTGAACACAATGATGAAGAAGCTGGCACATCTCCAACCAGCATTGGTCAATCGCTCGTCTCCACTGCTCCTGCACGACAACGCGCGACCTCATACTGCACAGCAGACGGTCTCCTAGTTGCAAGAACTGGGGTTGGAAGCTCTCCGTCATCCGCCCTACTCACCAAACCTTGCGCCTACAGACTACTACTTTTTCCAGAATTTGGATAACTTCTTCTACTTCTAACTTCTTAAAAAAAAATTCAATATCCGAGAGGCAGTACAAAATGCCTTTGAAGAATTTGTTGCCTCCCGTCCAGCTGATTTTTTTAAGAAGGGCATCAATAAACTGCCACTGCGTTGGCAAATATGCATTGATTGCATGGATTCGATTAATACAAATAAAAAATACATGAAACAAAATCGTTTAATTTTTTTCATACAAAACGGCAATTTCATAGGTAAAGACCTATTATTAGGAATGTGATCATTACTTTAATGTAACTGGAAGATGTTAGTAAGTTAGTCTTTCAAATAATAAATATTATCTTCTATCGACATTTTTATTTCTTAGTTTCCGCACTATGCGAGTGATAATCGTAGGTGTGCTTCGTGGAATAGGAAATTAATTCTTTTAATTTTTATTTGAAGCCCACCTACGGGTGTGCTAAGTGGAATACTTTGGGTGTGCTTCTTCTGGGTGTGCTTTGTTTGGGTGTGCTTCGTGGAATACCTCTTTCTTATGACATGTTATTTTAGATAGTAATTTTATAGGTAATGGTACTGTTTTATTTTACAAATTTACAGAATAATGACTTATGACACACATTCAGAACCAGCAGGGATAGCTACACTAGAAATCCTATTAGAAAAGCCTTATATAACTCGTTACGACCTGAGACTGCATCAATCTCCAGGCATCCTACTTATATTATAAAAGTGAAAGATTGTTAAGATCTTTATATTATATGAGTAGACGTTTGTTACTCAATCATTAAATAATCGAAAACTGCTGACTATGTTTAGATGAAATTTGGCACATAGATGCACCATTTCCTGAATTAACTTAGAGGACACTTTTTATCCCGGCAGTGTGTTCCTTTAAGATAGGTTTACGCGGGTTTAGCTAGTATTATGATTAAAATATTTTGTTTGCTTAAAACGTTAACACGCGTCAATGGTGTGCACTGATCTTTATTTGTTCAGCGAACTGAACGATGGCGTTCGAAGCTTAATCACGTGAAATGCGTGCTTAATTTATGAAAACGTTCACTTTTAATCTGAACTTGCCCTGGTTTTTTAAATGTGTTATAAGGGATGCCGTTAGTGAGCGTACCCACCTATTTACCAGAAATTAATCTATCCATTATCTAATTCTTGTAAAAGGGATTTTGCTAATGACGATTGCAAATAATATAGAACTGATTGTATACGTTAGTCGCCCCCATATTCAGGCAAAATAAAACAGTGGTAATTCGACTGTACCGCCAGGAATGAAAACTTATTGTCAGGAAATAAAAAAGGGTATAATTTAGACGGTCATCAAAAATATTTTTAAGACTAAGCCTAGGCACCAAATAAAATAAACAACTCTCAATAATAATAGTAATAGAGTCGGCCCTATTTAAGGGACGAAACATAGCTACCAAAATGTGTACCTTCCGAAGAATCAGTGTTGTTTACACGGAGTTAGAATTCGTCATGCCACATAATATGCTGGTTAACTAAAAATACCTACGGTTTAGGACGTGGTTCCACTGAATAGTTTATTTATTTATTTATTAACATACATTTACCATTACAGCTAACCAATGCGGTAAATGGGCCTTATACTTATTTTATGAACTAATGCCTATAACTAATTACAAACAAAGCATTTCTTGCGAATTCACCCACAGAACAACAGGAATAAGTCCGTCTCACTCGCTACAAGGTTTAACGTGCGAAATGCACGCGTCAGTTCCGTTGATGGGTCCAATAGGATAATAAATAGTAAACTTGGGAATCCTATTCGACCCATCAATGGTAGTAGTAAAACCAAAAAGTCTTTAAACAAAAATATAGATTGAAAGGACTACCATATGGCCAGTTTGTCCCCGTACAGTATATAGGTATAAGAGCTTTTTACGTTCACATAATAAAATACCGAATGTAGATAAAGGTGTGTTGTAAATCACGTGGTTCGCGTGTACACTTAACTACATAATGAGAGTGCCGTTATAAGTCTCGCGCGGAACTAAACGCCACCACCTCACGTAGAATTTTAAAATTTTGTACAACTCTGAAAACCGAAAAAATAAGTTTAGGCTACATTTCGACACGTCTGTTTTTAACCGTTACGGTAAAAACTCATCATTTTTACTCCAGAATAGTTTCTTAAGACTAAAGTTTTTTTAAGTATACTAAGGTCGGTAACGATCAACTCCTTATCTAACCTCTACCCAGTCACCGGGTAGCGGAGGTTGCCTTTTGGCAAAATCGGTTGTCTTAGAGATATCTGAGAGATAAGTATTCCTCGATGGCAAGTGAATGTGTGTCGGAGGCAATAACCGCACATTAAGAAGAACAAGTCCACGTATATCATATTTCAGTTTAACCCTTTATAAAACAACAATAATAATTTACTGTAAGTTTCTAACCCGTACTCAGCTTATAACTAAGAGATATTTGCAATTGAATTTAATTAAAACTACAATCAAAGTATCTATTTGTCAACTCCGACGCGTGCAGGAAGTGACAAAGTACGTCCAATAAAATATACCCATTTCCACACAATAAGTGTTTGCACAAAGCACAGCCAATGTTTGCACACCACCGACGCGAGGGTCGATTACAATTAAATCCAAATGTATCTGGAACATCCCTAATACCTTTGTGGAACATTGAGGTTCATTTAAAGCCTCGCAATATGAGGCGATCAATCGTTTGTGTAATGCGTGTTTACAATAGCGGATCAAACCTAATGACTCGGCGAGATAAAGACCGTGGTAAATATCTAGAAAGACATTAAGATAGAACTAACTGTGCTCCTATAAGTTGTAGCGTGATGTTATAGCCTACAACCTTCTTCGAATATTGAGGTATGAAATGCAATAAGAATTTTAAAAATCTATCTGAAAGTAGTTCCAGAGATTTGCGTATTCTCGCAAAAAAAAAAACAAGCTTTGCAATTTTATTAACTTAGTAAAGATTTGCTCATTTCGTGCTTTCTTTAAACGCTGAAAATGGGTGTACGAAAAAGCCAAGAAAAGTATAGCAGCATATTATCTTTATGACTTACCATACCTTACCGTATTGTATCTATAGGGAACGGTCGCGGGTGCACGCAATCGTAACGGGCACCCTCTGTAGGCGCTGCAACGCGTTCGGTGAAAAACGATACGGCCACGGATTCGTGCATTGAATCGCGAACGTCGCTGTTTTGAAATAGATATTTTAACCTTATAATATAAGTGACAGTTTTGTGCCCAGTCGTTACAGAACTCGTAAACCTGTAAAATGATTGGTACCTACACGTGCTACGGAGGGTTCTTTGTCAGTGTTGGTATAGCTTGCCAATCTACCCTTCCCATAAAATAAAATTACACCATAAAAATACAATTTCCATAATATCTCAAGTATTTTGCAAATATTTTAATAAACCAACATGAATAATAAAACCTTTTGCATTATACAGAATCTTCCCCTTATGTTATTTCAGCAACAAATAAATGAAATATGAAGCAGCGCATAAGACTCGCTAACCCCTCTGTAAGCCGGACTAGGGTTGTCTCCGCCAAATTATAGAGATCTCTTTAATAGACCAAGGCCTTTTAAATATAAAGACATTCAAGGATCTTGTGTAACTGGTTGATTCTTAAACTATCTATTGACTGCGAGCAGTGCGAGCTAATTGATATTAAATAATAATTGAGGCCTGGGGGAGTCCCCACAGGGTTCCGGGGCCGAAAAATACATAATTCATAAGATTTTGTGGAAACCGAGCGGCGAGGAAACATATGTGGTGGAGTTGGAAAGCGGTTTGCTCGAAGGACCTTGGCGGGAAAATAACTTATGCTGAACTGAACCTAATGTTGTCAACACTTATTGAGAATGTGGATAGGCAAGAGGGACTTACTTGGAAGGTGTATGATCGCCTGAACAGGTGATCAATGCGACTGTAGGGCGCCGTGCAGAGGTCTTGCTCGAGGTTTGTCGTGCACTGCACTTGTTTTAATTGTCCCACTGGTGTTGGCCAACACGTTTGACGATTCAGCTTGTCTTGGATGCTGTAGCGGTTATATCTTGCGGCGCGCGCCGCAAGGCAATCGGGATGAGAGCGAAGCGGTTAGATTGACGGTTGAAGACGAACAGGGTTAGCGGCGCGATGTAGCGCGATGCGCTTAAATATGAAGCGGCGCGGACTGCGGTTACTGCTGCCAATATTGGACAACAGATATAGTACTGCTATAGAAGCAGAGCGGTTTTTCTTATTCTTTTGCGTGTTATCGCTGTCGCGAAAAGTAACGAACAGAACGTTTAACGTGGCTTGATTTCTGTCAAAACCACGGCGGATACGTGCCTTGATTGGTCACGCGCAACGGTGCTCCTTCTCTTTCTGTCGCATGGGAGCGTAGTAGGAAGGAAGGAGATGGATGATTCAAATAAGTAGTTGACAACATTAGAGAAAAAATATACTTAGAGACGTGTTTTGGATACATGGTCCAAACAATATATCACGTTCGGATAATTTATAGAAACTTGCGTAAGCATTCTGCCCGGCTTTGAGGATATGTAGTATTCTCAAAAAGGGGAAGAAAAAGAGAAAGAGAAATATTTAATATAGTAATTACAGCTAAATTATGTTAATAGTTATGCGGTGATATTATTGAGAAGGTAAAGGACATAATTTGACAACGGGTCTCTCGAAAGAGCCACTGCATGTCTTCACCATAGCGACGCGAATTGTCCCATCCCTACCGTGGAAAACCTCTGTGATTATGCCCATTGGCCAACGTAAAGGAGGGACATCATCCTGATGCATGAGAACCACTGTACCAATTCTAATATTGTCTGTGGCATTAAACCATTTTTGCCTAACTTGTAAGTTATGTAGATATTTTATACGCCATCTTCTCCAAAAGCTGCAAACCATTTGGTCAAGCAGTTTTTTGCGGCAAGTTAGAGAACTCGTTGTTTCGGGAACGTTCACGACAGGCAACGAGGTCAACGGAGAAGCCATTATAAAGTGCGCGGGAGTAAGCGGTTCTGGGTACGGATCCTCATTCAGGACACAGAGCGGTCTGGAATTTAGAACTGCCTCAATTTCAATGAGAACAGTCGAAAGCTCCTCATAAGTAAGAAGTTGAGAACCGATAACACGGTATAAATGAGTTTTAATCGATTTGATATTTGATTCCCACAACCCTCCAAAGTGGGGAGCGCGGGGTGGAATCATTTTCCACTCTATGCGGTAGCGGTTAGCAAGTAGTTCTTGCAATTGAGCCTTGGCTCCAACGAAATTTGTTCCGTTGTCGGAATATAAGTAAGAGACAAGTTCTCTGCGGGAAATTAATCTTATTAAAGCAAAAATAAAATTGACATAAACTAATTTAATTAAGTTATACAAAGAAACAGCGGCGTAAAGCTCTAGATGAGCTTGAGATGCGACCTTAAAAGGTGCATCTTTGGATTTAGCACACACCAAATTTACGTGAGTGTTACCATTTGTGTCAGTGACATGTAAATATATGACGCAGCCATACGCATTCATGCTGGCGTCAGCAAAACCTACTATATTTGTCATGCAACCCATAGTAACGGCTACATGACGCGGCAATTTTAAAGAAGAAAGTAGAGGCAGTTGCTCTTTAAATTTTTGAAAGAGAAGTACAATAGAATCGGGTGGAGTTTCATCCCAATCTATGTTCAATTTCCATAATTCCTTTATGAGTAATTTCGCGAATAAAACTACAGGAGCTACCAGACCGAGAACATCCCACAGACGGACAACGGATGCGCGCGGGAAGCGATGTTTTTCATCCTCTGACAGCTGGCGCACAGTGCGCATGGCTAGAAAGGGACTAGCCTTAAGACCAAGTGCAACTCGGTTAAATTGAAACTCGCGAAGAGGCTGAGTGCTATTAAATCGAAACAATATTTTCTGGTATTTTCGATGCTCATCAATAACAGCAATTCGAAGATACATCTGTTTTATATCAGCTGTAACTGCAATAGGGAATAAGCGGAAATTTAGAAGTAATAAAAATATATCAGCCTGTAAATTCGGCCCGGTATGTAACAAGTCGTTCAATGACACGCCATTATGAGACTTGGCGCTCGCGTCAAGGACGATACGAACTTTAGTAGTTTGTTTATCATTCCTAATAACAGGGTGATGCGGTATGTAACAACCCTTAGTCTGATCAGCAGCGCTGGGTGTAGTTTCAGTTAAATAATTTTGATCAATATATTCTTGGATTATTTCGTTATAACTAGCGCGCAAAGCAGGGTCACGAAGCTTAGTTTCTTCCAAATTAATTAAGCGTCGATAAGCGACAGTGTATGAATGTCCGAGTGAATCTGGATTCTTACAGAATGGTAACGCAGTACAATACCTACCACTGGAGTCACGTGACACAGTAGAAGCGTACAGCTGTTCACATTCCCGTTCAGCGGGGCTCATAAAAGATTTTGAAGGTATTTCTTCGATATTACAAAATGTATGTAAAGATTCGTCTAACGACATAAAACAATGAGAATTGTTGATATTTAACGAGGTAGAAAAATATGAAGCGGTATTTAAATCAGCGGGACTGTTGTTGTTATTGGATAAATTAGCGGGTACCTCACCCATAAGAATATAACCAAACACGGTTTCGATTGCGGAAGGCGCGGTAGGCGATATAATTTTATTGTTAAGTAATAAATATGGGAACAGCTTTGCCCCTAGAAGCAATTCGACCTCACCGGGCACGTGCCACAGGGGGTCCGCTAGCGGCAATTCAAATAAATGTTGCACTGCAGAGGTGTCAACAAAGTGGGTTGGTAACTTATCCGTTATACAATCAACAACAAGAGCGGTTATTTTAAAAGAATTAGTTTTATTTTTAGCAGTAACTGTTATCTCAACGTAACCTATGATAGGCCGTGAAGAGGATCCTACACCCTTTATAAATGAATTTGAAAGCGGTATAATATTTAATTGCAGTTTTTTACAACAAGCTGAGGTAATTATATTGTTTTGTGAAGCGTTATCTATTAAGCATCTCACAGAAACGTATTTATTATGTTTGTTGTCAACGTAGACCTGTGCTGTCGACAAAAGTACAGTAGTGCGCGGTATGTTTGCGCCTAATCGCAAACATGCGCACAGTGCCACTTGTTGTGAATGCGTGGAGCTAGGTACAGCGTCAGTCGATATCGATCGCGGCGACTGCGACTGCGACGAGCTCTGTTCAAGATGTAAAAGAGAATGGTGTTTTTTATTACATGCCCTGCAAGTATGTATCGATTTACACTGTGATGCAGTGTGCGTCGCACTAAGACAATTCACACATCCACGCTTGTTTTTAATAAAGTCCAAACGCGCATTGGCTGAGAGTGACTTAAATGTTGGGCATAAATAAAGCTTCCAATGATCATTTTTATTGCAATGTAAACAAGTTTGATTATCATCACAAGCAACAAAGGTATGTACTGTACTATCACGTGACTGATTACGGTATGAGCTATTTTTGTTTGGATTTACAGGCGAAGTCCGAGAAGAAACAGTTCTGTCTAATATTTTGACTTGAGATTTTATGAACTCAACGAAACCCGTATAAGTAGGAATCTCCTCATCTCTCATATGCATTTCAAATAAATGTGTTGTAGCGGAATCTATTTTTTTCAAAGCTAAATTTAATAATATGAAATCCTTTAAATCGTTAATTTTTAATTGTTCTAATGCCGAAACAGACGCGTGAAAACTTTCAATGAAGCTATTTAAAGAAGCGGAATTATTAGTTGCGGGTTTAATATTCAATATGTTAGACATGTAATGTGAGCCTAGTGCTCGTTTATCTTGATACTTTTGAACCAAACTGTTCCAAATGGATGCATAATTTTCTCCGGACGGAATAATTCCGGCCGTAATTTGCAATGCGTTTCCTTTTAAGTTGCCTATTAAATACTGCACACGCTGAGAATCTGTAAGATTTATATTACTATGGATATTTGATTTAAATGATTCATAGAAAACAGGCCAGTTTTCAATCCTACCATCAAAGAACGGAATCTGAATTGGTGGTAGTTTGATCGAGCCTTTAAAATGTTTCGCGTTGTCCTGTGACATTGTGTCATCTAATGACCTTGATGACTTCGCGGAGACAAGGGAACGTATTCTCTCGACACGAGTGTAAATGCCGTCAAATGATATTTGACTGTTATAATCGATTCTATAATCAGGATTTAATTGTAAAGAATATGTATTTATTTTATCTAGGTTGTCACTAAATTCCTGACGAGTAACTGAGAGTATTTGTGTGTCTGCCATGAACGTTTCCGCCGAACGCAGTTCAATACTAGTCGTATTTATTTTCTTTGAAATGTCATACAACGACGATAGACGCTCAAAGATTGCTTGATTCTTAGCGTGAAGTAATTTAATTTTCATTTTAAGATCTTCCATAATGGAATATTTTTATGATAAGTACAATGGATAAAATAATTTAGGTATAGCGGGTAGACGTAGAATAATTATTTTTAATCTAAGTGGGTATAAGTAAAGAATGCGGTTGAGTTTGTGCTATAGGCAAGTTTGCCGAACTAACTCACGATAATTAGCGGTTTTAATATTTACCTATGCTATTTCAATGCAACTGGTGAAATATTACGTTGGTACAATGGCTCTCAATGAATAAGTATGTACCTAGCGGGATGTACGAACGTTAGTACACGTTCAATATGGCGATTTTACGTATTTAGGTATTTGACCTAAATCCTAGGTATGAGACCTATAGGCTGGTTTTATGGATCCGACTCGAATGGACCAAAAACTTATGGTGGAGTTGGAAAGCGGTTTGCTCGAAGGACCTTGGCGGGAAAATAACTTATGCTGAACTGAACCTAATGTTGTCAACACTTATTGAGAATGTGGATAGGCAAGAGGGACTTACTTGGAAGGTGGATGATCGCCTGAACAGGTGATCAATGCGACTGTAGGGCGCCGTGCAGAGGTCTTGCTCGAGGTTTGTCGTGCACTGCACTTGTTTTAATTGTCCCACTGGTGTTGGCCAACACGTTTGACGATTCAGCTTGTCTTGGATGCTGTAGCGGTTATATCTTGCGGCGCGCGCCGCAAGGCAATCGGGATGAGAGCGAAGCGGTTAGATTGACGGTTGAAGACGAACAGGGTTAGCGGCGCGATGTAGCGCGATGCGCTTAAATATGAAGCGGCGCGGACTGCGGTTACTGCTGCCAATATTGGACAACAGATATAGTACTGCTATAGAAGCAGAGCGGTTTTTCTTATTCTTTTGCGTGTTATCGCTGTCGCGAAAAGTAACGAACAGAACGTTTAACGTGGCTTGATTTCTGTCAAAACCACGGCGGATACGTGCCTTGATTGGTCACGCGCAACGGTGCTCCTTCTCTTTCTGTCGCATGGGAGCGTAGTAGGAAGGAAGGAGATGGATGATTCAAATAAGTAGTTGACAACATTAGAGAAAAAATATACTTAGAGACGTGTTTTGGATACATGGTCCAAACAATATATCACGTTCGGATAATTTATAGAAACTTGCGTAAGCAATATGTTTTTCCGCTTTGTTTTTGTAGGACTCCCGATTTTTGCTGCCTTATTTTTGGCATGTTGTTTTACTTGAGGTAATATAAATGGTACAAAAACAGTGTTTTAAATTATGTACCAACACATGCAATACCTATGTAAAAATAAAAAAGCAACCAAGTACTCTTATAACTAAGAACAATAAATTATCATTTTCATTCGCATCACTGAATGGTAGAGTACCAAAAAGACTGGTGAAATTGACGTCGAATCTCTCTTAGCATCTGACCAAAGCTTCCTTTTGAAATGTGCAACTAGAATCATTTACTTATTTAATTCAACTTCGTTGTAGTCTGACGTTCAAAGGTGTCTTTTAAGGGTGTAATTGTAAATAATTGACTTTGACACAGAGGTAGAAAACGCATGACATTAAGTCCGCCTTTGTTTCGTTTTTTTATATTCTAAACGAGCGCTTGACTGGAATCCCACCTGATCCTGAGCATTGATGCACACAATGGAGGAGAAGTGCGCTAGTTTATTAAGAGCCTATTCACTCTAGCCTTGAAGTCATCTTAATTATAATCGGACGGGAAGACCGCAGCAGACAAGTTCTTTTACTTGTGCATTCAGTTTTTATACGTGGAGCTCCGAGTTGGGCTCACGTTTACTGACAAATGCTTGCATTGACTGATCTGGTCCCCTCATTCTGTGTGGTTCTTTCCTCAAAAGACCATCTCAGACACTAATCTGCATGGATCTTACATGATTTGACCAAGATAATGTCTGGACTTTAAAAGAGACTATGACCTCTGAGTTTCTTTCGGTGTTTCATCTCAGAGTAGTCAAATAGTGAAATACCGATGTCATTTACTAAAAAAGGCGACGTGTAAAAGTGTTTGTAAAAACCTTTTTACACAAATAAATATCATTTATCATTTATAAACAAATATGCTTGTGTAAATTTGAATTTAATAAACAAACAAAAGCGCTGTTCTTAGATTCATCTCCTACGCAAGAAAAAAGAAAACATGGATCATTTTGTCTGACTACAACCCTAAACTTGGTGACGTAAGCGACTGGTTCACTGAAAGTATTTCTTCAGAAATGAGCTTAGAAAATAAAGCAATTAAGTAAATTGCTTTTCTTCAGCCACGTACGTAAACATTGGGTTATTTGAGTCTCATGTTTACTGACAGCTACATACGGCTGCAGATAGCGAATAACTACCACTTAAAATGTTCATAATTTGTTTCACTTGTGTATTTTATTTCAGTATTAGGTACTTACCTACCTAACAAAGAATTATACGCACTTAACCGGTTCAAACTTGGAAGTCAACAAGTCTCTTATTCTTCTATATTCTATACTAGCAGGCGTCCCGCGGTTTCACGTGGGAATACAGGAATAAAAAGTAGCCTATGTATTAATCCAGGGTGTCAGTCAACTCCATACCAAATTTTATTAAAATCCATTCAGTAGTTTTTACGTGAAAGAGTAACAAACATCCATCCATTCTTCCATCTATCCATACTCACAATGCTGAATAAAAAAACTTGACTGACTTTTTAGTAGCGGTTGTAAATGCTACAAGCGGTCAAGGGATATGATTTCTAGGTCCAACATGATTTAAATATTATTGGGTTCCTCCATCAGAATTTTTCTGACACAACCCTCTAGGTTGATTGCAGTAGGCTTGCCCACTATTGGCCTTGAACGTTACTGGCCAAATAGGGCCCGCTATTACATTGGATTTCAACGTAACTCTACTATATAATCGATTCAGGCGCGATGTTGCGTATAACAAAAACAAGTTGATACAAAACGGAATAGTCCTTTAAAATACGTGTACGAAGGTGGCACTCGTACAATTATTATTTTAGTAAAGTCTACACGGACCTCAATATACAAATTGCTTACGATATTTTATGTAAAGGTTGGACAATGTTGACTTTGGGTAAACACGCCACTTGGCACCTAATGGAGAGTGGTTACCGCCACGTATACACGCCTGAAACACTAAGCCGTTTTAGACCTTTCAGACAAAGTGAAAATGTTTAAACTTTATTACATTTCTAAGGAGAGGCTCGTGACTAAGTGGAAACAGCTGCATGGCGTCGATTGAAGGTTAAGCTTGCTTGACATGTTTGGATAGTTCCCCCCTGGGCCTCGTATAGCACCTTACAAAACACATTCAGTCCCGGACGTAATGCAAAGACTAAGGCAGTTGTTACGGATAGTCAAAAGCCCAAAAAATTGAGAACTCAGTCGTGTGCATTCCCATTGAGGGACCACATCTCAATTTTGAGTTTTGACTGCGTCAAGTTATAGTAAAAGTTCTCAAACAGTTCGAAAATCAGACAATAATTTGTAAAAGTAGTCTTTCAAAAGTGACAATCAATATAAGGTGGTCCAAAAATCAATATAAATTAACACTTGTGTCTGTTGTTGAAATTATTTTGCTGTAATTCCATTAAAAGCAGTTTTCTTTCTTTCTATTTTTCAAAAACAGTGTATATTTTAGTATATTTTTTGTTGAAGCTAAATCTCCGTATAATCTTATTGATAACACGATGTATCATTGTATTACTCAATCCACTTACATTAGCGAACTCGACAGATTCTGGAAAGGGTTTCGTTATCAGCGCTTGCTCAGTGTTCTGGCAACTGTCTCTGACCTTCTATTGTTTTTATTAGAGATGGGTTCGACTCTAGTATAGGTTTGAGGTGACAGAGACAAAGTCAACGTTGTGGTGAGCTTGCCCTAAAGAAGCCTGTTCACTCTTACCTTGAAAAGTTTAGGGTGAACAAAGGCAGATATTACCACTCCTTTGCTGTGCGTTTTATAAAAAGATGTTTCCGTTTAATCTTGTTCAATAACCAACACGACGAGTGTTTGCACCCTACTCACTAACAGGCAGTATCGACTGCCTTGACGATGAGGTCTTCTGGCAAATATTAAATTCTATTTCAAAAGTAGGGTGTTTAAAGACGAAACAGACTCTCATCTATACACACGTTTGTATGTACAGACGCCAGCACATCAAGTTACCCCAATGTGTCAAAGTTTCCCAATTGAATGTGAACCTTATTCTGTTTGACATAAAGTTGAGAAACGATCAAAGAAATTTGACACATTGGGGTAACTTGACGTGCTGGCGCCCTTACAATGGGCTATTTGACAAAATTTTAGTTTTAGTCCCTGATTTAGATTACAAGAAAATATTCGAGAATATTTTTGTTTTCTCATTGTTAGCATAAATCGAAAATGCATGTGATAATTTTTCATTCAATCGTATTTTAATTTTTTGTTTTCTGCGAACCTTTAAATAAATTTGAAAATTTAACGGAAAATTTTAATAATAACCTATTTATATTTCATCCACTTAAAAATAAGTAAACAATTTTGGCAACAAAGTGATAAATACTAGTTGTAGAATCATACATTTTAATTTCCGATCATTCTCAATTTTATAAAATATTTTTTAAGAACTAACCTGGTTGCCGGAAAACGTGTAAAACTCTAACCTAAACTATTCCCACAGATTCCAGGGACGTTGCTGACCTATCTTAGCAAAAATTGTGCAGCAATTGTGCCCATTACGTCAAAGGTGTAAAGACTCTGTGTTGACTGACCGAGTATTATTGTCGGCCAGTGGAAATAGGGCTTTATCAATAATATCGTAGGTGTGTCTGGGACGAGTCATCGAACCCTCGGGGTTGTTCGAGCTCGGAAAACTTTCGCACTTATCATAATATCTACTCGAGATAGAGAGCTGGGATTAGCTGCTGAGCTTACTCGATTGAATATTGTATTGTATAAGTTAAGGAAGATAAATAAATCTTTTATTTAATAATAGAACACCTCTGACAGTCTCGTTTGTCTAGTGGGCAAAGCATTGTGGAGTTTTCTATCTGGAATTTCTCAGTTGCTGCACGGAATTTGGATTTATGGCTCCGATTGATAGCAATAAGCTCGATCCCTATTACATGAGACTTTAACATAACTGGCGAAATATACTACACCGCACACCTCTGCCTGTTTCCTTCGGGAACTACAAGTGTGATGTTATGTTGTTATACAGTAGAAATAACAGAATACACAGAGAAGCAACTAAACGATACTAATATATACTATACTAATAAAAGAAGAGGTAAAAAAAATAATATTGTTTCTAGGGATTCAACTCAAAAATGTCATTTTTTTTAAATTCGTCATAGCAAGCTATATTATCACCGAGTAACACATTTATTTTACTTTCAAAACTACGATGAACTTTTGAACTTAAACATCCCCCATGGATAAGAATGTAGATCATCCGGACGAATTAAGTCGCGACCAAAGTGACTGCTAGAACATAATAGACCTAATTTTGATGTTTTTCTCAACGCGCTGATTTCTGGATTTTCGTGAGTTGGACTTCCAAATTTGTTTTTGGAATATCATAACTAAACTCTTGAGCAAGATTAGAACTATTTAAACACTTGGACACCAAATAAAGTTGACAATGCATGTTAATTTATCAAGGTGTTGTCAATGGCCACTATCATTTAAAAAAAACCCTCTTTTTTGCTTCACCGAAGTCTGGTAAAAATGAAACTTACTCAATGACATAAATTTGAATAACGAACAACCAAAAAGCGGTGTTCCTCATTCACGATTCAAATAACTTTTTTATAAAGGGAAGGGGAGCAGAAAGAAAATGAAATAAAGACAGAGTTTAGCAAATGATTGAGTTTTAAAAGAGCATATCGTTGCTACGCAAAGGGCGTTGATTACCTACGCCGACGTTACTCACGTTTTAGGCACTAATCATGGAATGCTTGCTTGTTAAAAACTCCCTCGTGGTCGTGCCACCCCCGGCTGACATCTTCGTGACAGACGTCACGTGACCGGTAACGTCGCCGTGCCGACCCCGCTCGCACGTACACGCGATCGACTACAGACGGCCATTCGTTACGCACAGAACAAATAAAAACGACGAAATATTGAACGAATTCGTCTTAAATTCGACGTCTTACAATAACAACCGCAATAAATCATCGAAATAAACACGCATCATTTGTTCCTGAATCAATTACAGTACAGATACGTTGAATGACAGATTTATTAGTTTGAGTTCTTATTTGAAACCGTAAATTGTATTGTCGGTCGGCGGTGGGTCGCGTGTCTCCCTTCCGAGAGACTGCCCTCACCGCAGGGGGCTATCACGTCATTCATTCGCGATATTATTTCGTCATCTCGTCTCCCCCTTCGTGATTTAAATCTCTGTTGCGCACTTTATTTTCCGCTCGTGATTTTGAAGTGTGATTTCGCTGACACATACCGTTGGATAGTACTTAGGGTTTAGCGTTTTCGAATGAATGCTTAACTAATTCGATGTGGCTGTGTTAATTGAGTTTGATTGTTTGAATGATGGTTTGAAATTATATTTATTTATGTAAAACATAATATGACATTTTTTAAACTAATTAGGATTATATGGCGATTATTGCTGGTTGACTAACACACCGTGTTTCCTACACGGAAAGAAACTTAGAGGTAGCAGTCTCTTTTTAAACACAAGACGTTTTATATTGGACAGATCAATCATATTTTAATAAAATAATACATGGCATTTCGTATAGTAGTACGCAGTCAGGGTAATATCAAATAAAAATGTACAGTCACCAAAAAGAAACGAAAATGAACTACGTTAGAAAAATGATGTGTGTAACAGAAAGGAAACAAAAAGGAACCAATAGGGGCATTTCACACTACAAACAAAAACAGTAAAGTGAGATCAGTTTTATTATTTAAGAGCCAAATATTATGGTCGTCGAGCACATGATTAAAGTACGACATGACAAGATTCAACAAATTGACAATAAAAGAATATCTAATTATTAGTATATCTAGAAAATACAAAAAAGGCACAATTAATTAATCAGTCTTATAATGCCAATGTCTTTATGAAAACATGGATTCCCTAAGAGAGTATTTATTGTTCTAACTAATATTCAATATTATTGAAAATGATAGAGTAGGTTGGACTGTCCTTATGTGCGACACTGATGTAACACACAGTGTCGCATATAATAGACTGTGGTATTAACTGCAGTCTATTATATGCGACACTGTATGTTACATCAGTTTTATTATATATGTTTTGAGATTTTGCCCTATTTATATTTTTTTTCATTTGTATATGTTCAATGTGTATTTTAATTACGATATGGAATTTTAGTTTATTGAATATTTTTATGGACTAATGTAATTTGGTAGTGCTGACATTTAAAATAAAATAAAAATCTATTAATTAAATTAATAGATTTTTATTTTATTTTAAATGAGTTTAACACTTTTTGAAATACTTGCCTGAAATAAATGAATTTTAATTTAATTGAAACGAAAATACAGACAATAACGCTTTGGCTTTAAAATATGCATTGTGACGAATTTTGACAAAAATGTACATCGGCACTAAGTCAGAAATAATTTCTCAAATAATCTGTTTGTTTAAACGAAATTATGACCCTAATAATTAAATAAACCCAACAGAAAGGTTCATATGATGTTCCACATCGAATCTAATTAAATTACGTTGAAACTTAAGTAATAATTAACAAAGTTATAAAATTGTATTAACAATCAGCATTCTTCAACAAACAAACTTCTTAAAACTAGTACCTAAATATCTTACATAATTAATGCCCTTATTGTTGCTAACGACCTTGACTGGTAGGGGTATGATCCCGTACTCTGTCATATTGTATAAGAGTTGCGTGGCAAAGATGCAATAACTTGACGCATTCAGTCATAGCACTTTAATGGTGAAAAAAAAAACAGGACAACATTTTATCAAACTACCTTCATATTTTCACTCTTGCTTTATAAATTAAAACGTATATAAATATTTTTAAATGAAAAATTAGAAGTTATTTTGACATTTTGACATTCAACTATTTTTTTATTATTTTTTATTTACTTAGATAAATATAATAAATATAAGTTCAGAGATTAAGGCGCTCTAGTATGTTAAAGGTGATTTACAATACCAATTTATTCGAAAACTGAACGAATTTGAAATTTGAAAAAAATAAATCATAAAATATATTTTAAATTTTGATCTTTACATTTCTGCATTCCAAATCACGATTACTTGCACTTTACTGCATCCAATCAAATCAAGCGTATAATATACATTCAAGCGCTCGCTCTGAATGTATATTATACGCTTGATTTGAAGTTTTGCGATACAAATATTAATCCCGAAAAAAATCACATATTTTACGAATTTTATTATAGTATTAGTTTCATTATTCTGTACCTAATATTATCCAAATAAAACCGGAATGTACTTTGAATTTAGACTTGTCTTTGCGATTTAATTGGATGCAGTAAAGTGCAAGTAATCGTGTTTTTTAAACAAAATGTAAAATATATAATATATTTTTTTCAAATTTCAAATTCGTTCAATTTTCGAATAAATCGGTATTGTAAATCACCTTTTAGCATACCAGATCGCCCTAAAGTGAGAGTTTTTTTACGTCTCAATTGATACTTTTATTTAAATGTACACAAGGTCTACCGTTGTTGATTTTGACGTAAAAGAACTGTCAGTTTATTGTCTCCAATTTTAAAATTTTGTTTGAATGAAGCGTAAGAGGCTTTTAGCATAACAGGGGCCTTAAGCAGTAAGAACAAAATCAATGAGATCAATTTTCACTATCACTACTTAAATCAAAAAAATTATAAGATTTCTTTGGTGTTTTTATATTATCAGGATAAAGCGCTTTTTGCCCTATGTCACTAGTGGTCAACTCCGGGAAATCTTTAGAAATTGCAATAGATGACATGTTATAGCGCGAAGCGCCTTTCATCATTTGTCTTAGTTCATTTTGAGAATATTTTACGGTAACATCCGACAAAATAGTTACTGACTTTTGCTTAGGGCTGAAAATCTCTTCATCTATCTCTACTAGTTTTCCTATTTCAGAATCTGTTCTGTATTCAGATACACGATGTATAATTTCTCGAGAACCCTGAGCACAATTACTTATAGTCGAATTATTCCTTGAAGTTTTCATATGCGGTATTGATTTCGTTGATGTTAAACTGAAGCAGGGTTCTGCGATAGTAGATGTGGCCTGTATAGTGTCTTCGTCAGTATCTGAAAAATATCGATTCGGACGTTTTTTTGGTAAACGTTGCTTTAAAAGGCTATGTTTTTTTAAACAAAAACATTCACAAAACCCCCTCATATTGGAACTGTTGCAAAAACAACTCAAAATCCTATAAAAGATACTGTACGAATCATCATTATACGAGTAAACCTGTACTTGGTGAATTTTCAAGGTATTTGGTACAGCTGTCAGAGAATTTAATACACTTTGATTATTAAATATAATATTGTCAATGTCTTCTTCATCAATGCAGAAAAGTTTTACTTTTGTAATGCCCTCTAAAAGATTAAATGCATTGTAAGCGTTTACGACGTCTTGTCCATGTGATACCTTTTCATCCAAAAGGCGTTTGATGTTTGCACCAACGCCATCGGCAGCTCCCTTACCGTGGTAGGATTCCGAGAAGTTCCAAGTCCCCTTTTCAAACCCTAACTCTTCAAGATATTTCAGTTCTGTGCCTTCGGCTTGACCTTTCGGAGATAACTATCCCTACATTAGTGTACACACATGCTTACTACTTACCTACTTTAGTCCTTGAGTGAGCGATATCTGCTTGGAGGGCGTGACCTTGCGGACCGCGCATGCGCGGAGCGCGACGGCGGCGGCGGCAGGCGCGTGAGATGCGAGCGGGCTTATGTTAGTACGCTATTTCCACACTTAGCGTGCGCACGTGCTACTATTTTACGTAATAAGATACGCGAAACGAGATAAGAGTAACGTTGTTGTAACGTTTGTGAAGTGTTAAGTGACTTTCCAGTGGATTACAAGTAAATGTAATGAAATGGTAAGTTTCTAAGACATTTATTTTATTCTTTGTGTGAGTGATTTAAATTTTCTAAAGGAATCTGCTGTGTGTTTATATACCTAATTATACTTGCTGCGCATGGCCAAGTTGCATATTTGTTCGCATGTCGGTTCGCTTTCGCAACCAATGCGGTGAGCACCCTGTCGGATATCTCATCCACAAGGTGGGTAAGGTACCTGTACTATACGATACGTCATGCACTCATGTCGGTTCGCTATCGCAACCAATGCTAACCACCCTGTCGGACATCCCATCCACAAGGTGCGTAAGGTACCTATGCTATACGACACGTCAACTGCACGCACGCGGCGTTCGTTATCGCAACCAATGCTAACCACCCTGTCGGACATCCCATCCACAAGGTGCGTAAGGTACCTGTACCATACGAGTTACGACACGTCAGCTGCACTGCTACTGTCATAAAACTCAGGTACTCGCCTCGCAGCAAGCTCCTGACAAGCCGCATGCCTCGTAGACTGACCGGTGCGCAAATATTGAGAGGCGCGGCTCGATTTGGTGAGCGGCGCGGCTCGATTCGGTGAGCCGCGCGGCTCGATTTGGTGAGCGGCGCGGCTCGATCTGGTGAGCCGCGCGGCTCGATTTGGTGAGCCGCGCGGCTCGATTACTGAGCGGTGTGGCTCGAATATAGGGTTACGCAGCTTGATTGTTGAGCAGTGCAACTAACTTATAGACCATCAAATGATACGCCTGCGTCTACGGCTACTGTCGGTTATGGCTTCGACACGAACGTTGACTGGCTTGACGGCTTGGTAACGATCTCGTTGCTTGCTTAAAATGGCGCAGGGAGTTTATTTATTTATTTATTTTGGGAAAACAAACAGCTACACAAATATAGTAATATACAGGTAGTAAACTAAAATTACATTGCATATATGTGTTGAGTTGCCTACACAACGTGTACGGCTACCCTTAAGTATGTCACGTAAGGCCGCAATACTGTAAGGGTACGACAGTACATAATAATAATAATTGGAAAATTAAGGAACCTACTAAGACCTACAAGCCTAACAGCCCTATAAGCCCTACAGCCCTACCCCACCATATACCACCACCACAGTGAGGGGTAATGAGACAAGAATATAAAATTCAAATCTGATTTATTTACAATAAGTTACAGCTTATATACTACTTTTTCTTAACACACACTATTACATATGTGTCCTATGCGTGTAAGATGCAACTTAATCATAATTTTATCTGGGCCAAGCCACAGCCGGGCAGAGTGCTGAGTCAATGTCCAAAGGTAACATTGAACACAACGTTTAGGGAGCGACTTAACGAGAGTGGAGAAACTCTACAAGGTGAGGTGATTTTGGAGTACGTCAAGCTCTTGGCACAAGCGTCTCTACCTAAGGTTGGACTCAGTGGGAGGTCATCAAAGCCTTAAGAGGAGGCTTTCGGGGACAAACCTGAACCGACTGTTTTAAACAAACTTATGTTCACCCTCCTCATAGTAGGCTTAGTTCGAGCCTTTGACCCGGAAGCGGATCATCTGACAAGGGCTATGGGGAATAAGGTGCACGTTACTAGATTGGGCCTTTGCACGCGCTCTCATACTAGGGCCACCCTCGATTGCGAATCGCATTAGGGGGTCAGCAGCTCGCTCTGAGCTTTTCAAACAATCTGTATAAGATATACGACCCTTACTTCATACCGTTGTGAGGCAGATAAGACTCTGTCGGGGAGCCTCTCGGAGTCAGCATGTTTTCTCAAAGTCAGCAACGGTTTGAGCCTGACTCAGACAAAGAGAATTATTTATTCAGATTCGGAGAATCAATCAGGTTCTGAGTCATCTGGTGGTTGCTCTTGGAATGCCCCTAAGATGGATAGTTTTTCGAACGCTCCAGAAATGTGGTCATCCAATGAAATTGAATTTTGACCCAGGATAAAAGAGGTCGCTTTTACCGGAGCTTACTGAACCGATTAAGAAAGAGGACATCAAATGTCAAAGACTGGGTTCTCAAGGTTGGAATCGAATCCGATACAAGGGAGGAAGTCTTTCAGGCTGCCCCTATTTCAGTGCTTTCAAGATTAATATACAGCTTGGATGCTTTATAAATCATCCATCCCTTTTCCTGGCTGTTTTAAACAAGAGGGTATGCTCGGCACTATTAACCATGGGTTTGCTCCTACAGAGGAAAGCACTGTCTGATAGGCTGTTTGTTATCGTGCTGGTGAGGAATTACGTAAGCTATTAGCTGATGACTCCCAATTTAAGGTCTTGTCGGATGTTTTGCTGCAGTTCGTTGGTGCTCATCGTGCAGAAGCTATAGAGGCAAGACAAAGGGCGTATAAATCTTAAAATGAATCGCTTGGTGCTGTTTTACACAGTATCCTACCATTACGTCCCACCGGAACATTTTTGGGGGAAAACGGTGGCCTAGCACAGATTTTTTCCTACCATAAACTGTTGTTTATGCTGTGGTTTTCGGAACCTTTTCGCAAACCAACTGTACCTTCTCACCTATCGAGAAGACGACAGCAATCCTGGCGCGGTCATCCTTCAAGGTCATCACACAATGCATCAGCCCAGTCAGCAGCGCGCCGGTTGTCGGGAAGTTCAAGGCCTTCTAATAAGCAACGGAACCGATCTGGAAGGGATCAAAATTTACCTAAGCGCAGGGATCGACAGTTTCATGGGGGGCAATGGTGGAATCTCCTTGGCAATGGGAAAAGCTAGGAGTTCCAAAGAACATCCCTCCGGATA
Source organism: Euplexia lucipara (assembly GCA_921972225.1). Classification (NCBI taxonomy): domain Eukaryota; kingdom Metazoa; phylum Arthropoda; class Insecta; order Lepidoptera; family Noctuidae; genus Euplexia; species Euplexia lucipara. The sequence continues at coordinate 1,180,704 of OV179147.1, read as the reverse complement.
CACAATACCGTTTGTAACCAAGCCGCCATCTGTTACACGAAAACTTAGAGAGATTTACGACAAGAACCTCAAATGCGCTAATGCACGCTGTGACTATGTCTATGACTATTTCTCTGAAACCTGTGAAGTTTCGCTTAATAAACCAGAATAACGTCCCGAATTTTCTGCAGAAGAACGATTATTCAGGAAAGCTGGATATCAGTCAGAAATATTTTCATATCGTCATAAACAAAAGTCATCGAAGATACCTTGCCTTCCCTTATGCAGGCGAGCTCTTTCAAAATTAAATGACGGCCCTTCCATTTGGACTATCCAGCGCGTCGTTAGCGTTCTCACTAGTCAGCAGGTGGTTAGCGAGCCTTCAGAGGGAGAGAGGATTTCGAGTGGTCGTACTTAGACGACTTTCTGTTCCAGGACCAGACGTGTAAAAGGTCTAATGAGATATGCAGTAAACCTTCTGCAAGATCTTAGGATGGTGCGTGAATTTACAGAAGCCGGTTCTAAATCCCAGGAAACAAACAGAGTTTTTAGGAAACGTTTGGGACGCCGACATAGATTGCCACGCGAAAAGATAGTTCGATCACAGGCACATATAGGTTTACTACTAAGAACAAGGCGTTGGTCTTGGCGGTCATGCACAGCTCTGACAGGAAGACATGGTTTTGCATCACTGGTAACCCCGCTTGGCCGTTTACATACTCGACACCTTGAAAGAGCTTGTCGAAAATTGACACAGGGTGGACCAAGTCAAAAGGTCCCAATAACGTCGCTGACACTAGACGATTGTTCTTGGTGGATGAAGAACATCATAATTCCGAGCAAGATTTTTGTGCCAGAACCAACGATTTTCATAAGCACGGATGCAAATGCAATGCATGCATGCAATTTCCATGCATCGCATGTCAATTGCGTGCACGTTGTTTCTTTAATTGATTTTAGTTATAAGAATTCAAACACAATGTAAAAATTGTTATTGAATAAATAAATTGAATTGAATTGATGCCTTCAACGAAGGCTGGGGAGTACAGCTGAGCGATTACCACCGCTCAGGAACGTGGACAGACGAACAAAGGAAGTGGCACATAAACAGAAAGAAATATTCACTGTTTAGACTGTTTACATAGCCCTAGTCGAGTTTATTTATTTATTTATTAAAGGTAAACCAACAGCTTCTATATACAGCATTACATAATAATAATAGTAAAAAGTATCAGACTTATACAGTCGCCAACAGGTAGGTCGTCCAACATTCAATCAAGAGTTTCAGGATGTCTTGAAAGACCAATCTGTTATGATAAAACCCGACAATCGAGCAGTAGTATCTTACCTGCGAAATCAGGGAAGTACAAGGTCGGTGCTGCTCATGGAAATGACAAGGAAAATACTATTCTTTGCCATCATAATGTAACTGTCCAGACATTTTATCTATCAGGGTATTACAATTCAGTAGCCGACAGCCTGTCCAGAAAGAAGACTTTACCGATTTGACATCTCAAGGAGGCATTCACTCGCGAAATAAACTCAAATAGGGGCACCCCTCAAGTAGATATGCTGGCCACAAGTCAATCAAGAGTAGTTCCGACGTATGTCTCAAAGAAGCAAGGGATCCCCAGGCTCTTTACATCGATGCATTCAGCCGAGTTTGGGAATACCATTTAGCTTGGGTGTTTCCCACTCCTCCTCTCATACCCAGGGTGCTCCATTATCTCAACAGAGCATCTGGGACGTATCTAGTAGTGGTTCCTCGCTGGGAGAAAGTGTTCTGGAGAAACGACCTCAAACGCAGAGTATTAGAAGCTCCCAACCAGATATTCAACCTGAGCAGGAATCTAGTGGACTTGTCAACCAATCAACCTCCACCAAAAGTAGCAGAGTTGTTCTTAGAGGTCTGGAAGATACGGAGTGGAGCAAACTGGCTTGGAACCTAAGAATATTGAATTAATTTAGTCTGTTTGGCGTGATTGCACATGGCGAACATACGGGGCAGCGTGGAAACAATGGGTCTCGTGGTGAGACAAAATGGGATAACACCTAGCGGTCCTCGACCCCAGGAAGTAGCAACCTAAAAGGGTGCCTCTTACGCATCAGAAAGTTAGCCCTGCTACAATTCTAGTGCGCAAATCAGTAGTAGTTACCTTAGCAGACCCCACTCAAGAGTATCGACTAGCTAATAATCCTATAGTGGGAACCATTCTAAAAGCAATTAACATATGCAAAGCGACGCTGTTAAAGTCACAGATTTGAAAGGTCCAGGATTTAATTCGGTGGTTAAAAAATAACGTACCTGATAAAAACAGTATTTATCAAGTCTCTCGGCATTTAGCCTCACTTCTTTTGCTGGCATCATGCCGTCGTATTTACGACCTTACTTTTCTGAGTATTGACGATGGACACTGTGAAGGATTCGGTTCAACAATAACCTTCTGGCCTAGATTTGGCTCAGAGCGAAATTTTGCCAATCAGGTTGGCAGCTAACCTGTTCAGGAGATCCAAGTTTAAGTTTAATTAAATGGGTAAATTGGTTGATTGATTTATCAAGTAAGAGAAGAATGGCACAAACTAATTTGCAACGTTTGTTTATTACTATACATGAAGTAGTAAAAGCGGCCTCACGAGCCGCTGAGGCCTGCGATAGTGATCGCAGGTTGGTTAAAGGTGCCGTTAAAAGAACTAGGATTAACCACTAGTCCAGGTTCGATTCGTTCAGCTGTGGCCTCAAATGATTTTAAAAATTAAATGCCTTTGGATGACATTCTAAAAAGAGAGAACTGGAGGGGCTCTGATCATTTCTTGAAGAATTATTGCAAGCCGGTCGGCCAACCTAGAAATAGTAATGTTAACTCTCTTGGTGGTTCATTTACGATGTAGTTGTGCTTATTACTATTTAGTTGATTTGTATGTCATTCGAATTAAGACTGAATATTACTGTTTGATCTCATCATTAAACTTATATGAAAAATTACAAGTTCAGCTGTAAGTCAAGTCAATTTAGAGAAGAATAGTTTTTAAGTTTAGTTTGCTACATAATATAAAAGAATTGTCAGCTTCGCTTATGACAAAAAGTTTCTTGCTTTTTCTTTTGTCAAGATACGTTTGTTTTATTTTGACACACATTATCCTGTCACAGTACGCTTTAGGGCGCCGGCAGAAGATAAACACTTCTCCGAAAGGTCAAGCCGAAGGCACAGAACTGAAATATGACCGTTTTCCCCCCAGAGGGAAGAAAACGAGTATTTCAGGTCTTGCCGAGGCTTGACCTGAGCAAGTCCTTGCCGGCTTTCGGAGCTAGGTACTAACATAAGCCCGCTCGCATCTCACGCGCCTGCCGCCGCCGCCGTCGCGCTCCGCGCATGCGCGGTCCGCAAGGTCACGCCCTCCAAGCAGATATCGCTCACTCAAGGACTAAAGTAGGTAAGTAGTAAGCATGTGTGTACACTAATGTAGGGATAGTTATCTCCGAAAGGTCAAGCCTCGGCAAGACCTGAAATACTCGTTTTCTTCCCTCTGGGGGGAAAACGGTCATATTTTTTAAAGAAATAGAAATTTTTCTTTTGCTTGTACTGCACTGTTGGACCATCTGAATATACATGTAGAGTATCGACCTGTGGATACATTTGTTTTAAGTCTTTCAAGACTGGTACCAGATGTGCCCAAATACCTTCTGGAGAATGGTTTGTTGAATCTGACAGTGTGCAATAGCTTTTCGGTCTTTCATTTTTAACCCCCGACGCAAAAAGAGGGGTGTTATAAGTTTCACCGCTATGTGTGTGTGTCTGTCTGTCTGTCTGTCTGTCTGTCTGTCTGTCTGTCTGTCTGTCTGTGGCACCGTAGCGCCCAAACGGGTGAACCGATTTAGATGCGGTTTTTTTTATTTGAAAGCAGGGTTTCTTGCGATGGTTCTTAGATATATTTCATCAAAATCGGTTCATCCGTTTCAAGGTTATCAGCTCTTTTGTGGTAGCTACCGTTGCTATTTTGGCCATCTATGGGTATTAACTTTACTTACAAGCATATGTGTGTCTTTAAATTTCAAATACCCATGTGTGTAATATTAATAAGCAAAATTGTGGTGTATTTGGTCTGATGCAGCCAGGATATCTGGCAGACTAATACACTCTTGGAAAAATAACAGCAGATATGTCGTGTTTGGATTCATTTTAACCTGCATTTGATTGTGCACACAATGCACTGATGGCAACTGGATGAGCTGATGCTGCAGCCAGGCTATCCAGCACATCAGTAGGTAGACTCTTGACAAAATAATAGCAGATATGTCGTGTTTGGATTCATTTCAACCAGCATTTGATTCTGCACACAATGCCTTGATGGCAACAGGATGAGCTGATGCTGCAGCCAGGCTATCCAACACACCAGTAGGTAGACTCTTGACAAAATAATAGCAGATATGTCGTGTTTGGATTCATTTCAACCAGCATTTGATTCTAAATACAATGCACTGATGACAACAGGATGAGCTGATGCTGCAGCCAGGCTATCCAGCACACCAGTAGGTAGACCCTTGACAAAATAATAGCAGATATGTCGTGTTTGGATTCGTTTTAACCAGCATTCGACTCAGCATACAATACACTGAAAAATTCTCATAACTGTAAACTCTATAAAACAAAATTAATGCGTTTAAAAAATATAAAATAAAAATTAAATTGAAAATTTAAAAAAACCCCCTTCGCAAAAAAGTAAAACATTTAAAAAGTTAAAAATAACACTTTAGCCATGAAATTTTACGTAACGTCGGGGTACCGTTAAAATAAGTACCTACATACCTACAAGTACTAGGAACATTTCTTACTTAAGCGGTACCCCGACGTGAAGTAAAATTTCATGGCTAAAGTGTTATTTTTAACTTTTTAAATGTTTTACTTTTTTGCGAAGGGGGTTTTTTCTTATAAACAACACTAGTATGTAGAGATATCTGATATTGCGATGCTCCGAAATGGACAGCTTGAATCTCTTTGTGCATTTTACAACTGTAGTTCTCAGAAAAATCGCAATGAACTACTATTTCATTATCCTCAAGGTGGTCTTTAATATACTTATATGTTTTGTACTGGTGATTAATATTAAAAAGATGTTCTTTAAATTTTTTTAACTCTGCTTCAGTGAGTGATATGAGGGTTTCTAACTTACCCGATTTAAGTATAGTTAAAACACGTTTAGATTTCTTAATCTCGTCTTTCTTCTTATACTCAACATTTATAAACGACCACTCAAGCCAAGATATATCAGCTTCAAGACTTGTCTCTCTCAAATTGTAGTCTATTTTTGTATCATTACATATTTCACAGTCAGAATACATACATTCTTGGGATCTCTTATCACATACGGTAGCTAATACAAGATCATCTAGTTTGTTGTAAGAACTCAGAATATTTTTCTTTTTCAGCGCAATGAACTTCAGTTCTATATTAGCATGTATTTTACAAATGCACGTATCTCTATCTGCGAGGCGAGGTTTCACAACATAAAACGGTTTGTTTTTAATAAAGGTACTGTAACATATATTACAGCCAGTGTCACGTTTAAATCTCAGGTGTAAGTTTTTCATTGTGTCAAGGAGGTAACGTTTCTGCTTTTTCTGTTTTTTCCATGTTTTTGTCTCCTTTTTTCCTGCACTTGCACGGCTGACATCATCTTGCATAAAAAACAGCCTTATTTTCTTTGCAATTTTACTTCGTTTGTTCACTTGTTTCACGCAAGCGAATCTAATTCTGCCTCTTAATCCTGTACAACGAGCTAATCGGGTACGCACTTTATAACGATGAGCTAATTCAGAATTACATAGTCTCTTCAAAATATTTCTTTCAGTATTGCTCGTCGCATTGGCGTACTGATTAGCCAAAGAAGTCATTAAAACAGTATTTTGAATTAAAACTCTTTTGACTTTTTCTCGTCCACTAACACTGCTTAATTCACGAATTAGTGAATCTGTTTTGGAATTTGGTGTAAGTTCTGTAATAGTTTCTGTATCATGAACTTCTTCTGTGTTTTCTCTTTTTTGAAATTCAAATAACATTTTCTGTCGATATAGTCTTTTTTTGAGTGCTGCTATTTTCTTCTTTTGAGCATTTATTTTATCTCTCTGCTTATTAACCGTTTTTTTCAATTTGTAGTAGTTTTGTTGATAATGTTTTCTTGTTATGGTTTTCTTTTCCTTTTCTTTAAAATTCTTGCTCTGATTACTTTTTAGTCTTCTCCAGTTCTTTCTTCTTTTCTTTTTTTCGGTTTCTGATAGTTTGGATATTTGAACATATTTAGCCTTTATTCTTTCCAAGTTTCTTTGGCGTATTTCTTCATATTTCTCAGGATCGTTTTGTTTTACTCTTTCTCTGTATTTGCGTTGGCGTTCAGCAGATGTCATTGGCATATTTCCTATAACAAATAAAAATCATTCGAGTACTTATACTTATGTAAACTTTGGACAATTGTGTGTATGAGGGTGTAAATAATAGATCAAATAATGTGCTGTTGGTGCATGTCTCAAGAGCAAAATGGGTAAGTATAAGCAAATAAAACTATTAATGGCGTAAAACCAGCATCTGTTAGTACTGAAATTGTATTAATTGTTGTGGTTAGAAAATAATTATTCATAACTATAATTGTTTTTCTTCGTAATATACGTATACCTACTCAGTAAAATTTTATTTTGTTTTAAGAAAATAGCAATGAAGAAACTCGTAGTTAATTTTCAGTTCAATAAGAAAATTATGTACCAGTGGGCTTCAAGGCTAAGGTATCGAACACATACACCGTTAAATTTTAGTCGTTTTAATCCCTGAAATCGGTGGTTTCGCTTACAAAATACTATTCATCAAAAGCTTGTACAGCGATGTATCTTTTAAAATAAAAAAAAATACAAGTGATAAGATAATACTCGCAAAATGCATGAGATCAATAGTAGTCCACGAGATATACCTACGTCTTCGTCGGTCGTTGCGTTTTGACTTGTAGGTACTGTCCGCAAGCTTAAGGTTATTGACTCGCTCAGCTGATGTTCTCGTAAACAAATTAAATAATACCAATTTTTTTATTTTATCTTTACAAATCGATAGTGTTGCATGCACCCATTTAACCCTTTTCGGGATTAAAACGACTAAAATTTAACCGTGTATAATGACAATTTTGTACAAAGACAAAATAATATTTAGGTTGTAACTGAAGAAGAAGACTACATTACTTAAAATATCAAAATGGAAAGCTTAATTTAGATTTTTTGTACAAAATATTTACAACAAAAAACACAACCTCGAGCAGGGACAGAATTACTTCATAACGTTATCCAAGTATCAATAGGTTCTATTACCGTTAAAAATTACCGATATAAGTAACGATTCTTATACCGGTAATTTGTATAATGTGTTATCTATCGCTAGAAAGAAAAACAGCGCACTTTTAAATTATATATGACCCGCATACGATGTATCTATGTATATATATTGTTTCGGGGACGGTTATCCCCGACCTAAAGTTATGGATCAATTAAGTAGGTAGGTTACATAAAAAAGTATTTTATTATAATTTTTTTTTTATTTAACCTACCAAACCTAATCGAAAATATTACAGAAATAAAATATAGTAAGTAGTAATAATTAAGCAGTACCTACTAGACATATTTGGTACTAGAGTTAAATCCTGTTTTTAAAATTAAGCCTAACCTTGAATTAATGCGTAAAGAAATAATGTACCTAGGTATGACAGGTTAAAGAAATTATTTTAATGTATCCAATTGATAATCCAACAATTAAAAATAATCAGTTACTAATTGTGAAAGAAGCTTTGGTATAAAATCACCCTTACTTTCCTTTTGTAACGTCATTTTTGTTACGTGACAAATAAATATAACAAAACGTTACAGAAATGATAAAAAATTACGTGTTGAACATAACCTCGAACGACATAAAAATTAATAGAAACTCCTTGGTTAAAATAAGTGTTTGATCTTAATTTGTACCAAACTAAAGTAATATACATGCAAATAAATAGTAATTAAACAACTTACCGTAAAAAAATCAGATCAGGGTACAAAATGAGTATTTTACTGTTGAAAAATTTCACCACCAAATGTAACACAATGAACACAGAAAGATGCACGCCGCAAAATGGCCGAAAGTCATAATTTAGTACGACCTGATTGGTTGTAAAATCCTACACAGTGTTGCCATTGCAACATTTTAAAAGCTTCCAAATATTGACGTTACAAAATAGATGAAAAAAAATGAAAAATATTGTAGACTCATTTTAAACACAGATTTAATTGCAAATAATATTTATATTTGGTTTGAATATCTTAGAATGTAATAGTCATAAATGTATTAAAATTATATATTATGTTATTTTGAATAAATATGATTTATGTAAAAAAATACAGATTATTTTGTAACGAAGAGGGTTTTGAGGACATTATAATTTGAATGGAAGGAAATATACAATCTAAAACTAATAAGCACATTAAAAAAATATATGAATGACTATGTGGTGTAAATCGTATTATTCACCATTATTGAACTATGACTCATAAATCATACCGTGCTTAGAATAAAAGATATGCATAGTTTAGAAAAAAAACTACTTGGACATAAAAGCATGTTAAAATGTACATTTTTTTTTTATATTACCCTACAATAAGCTGCCTCAAGAAATTAAAAATGAGAACAGGCTCACTCCATTTAGCAGAAAACTAAAAACCTTCCTTTTGAAAAACTGCTACTATTCAATTGATGAATTTTTAAACCAAAAATAATAACAACCACACACACATCTACGTACATTGCACACACTCGCACATCTACCTAGTCTATTTCTTTTTCAAATAATATTATTAAATTTAAAATAAATTAATACGGCGATCTCGACCTTGATCTCTACTACTGTATAATAACAACAAAAATAGTAAGTAGGTAATAATAATATTATAATAAGAATTTATGAATACCTAATGTTTAATTATATTTTTATGTGAATGATTATTATTGATTTTAATATTGTAAAATAGACTAAATAATAATAATAAATAATAATAATAAACCATTTATTTCAGGTAACAAAGACCCATAGATAAATACCTTAACCTAAAAATACATACTAATAACACTTTTGTTAGTAAAATCTTATATAACTATGTTAGTAAAACCAAAAAAACCAAAAAAATAACCATTCAACTATTTTAAGAATGTTAGTAAACCTCAAGTTTTTGAGTAATTGATTCAAGTAATCTTACTAATCCGATTTTTCTAAATTATGTCCATTATTTTTGTTATAAAGCATAGCCTAGATAGCGCTTCGAGAATCGCATCTGCAATAAGTCTGCATCATACTAAACTAGTTTATAGTTCCTCTCGGAGTTTTCAGCTGCATTGCAGCATAGCACTGCGAATCAGTCACCGAACTGCGGTAATCTCGGGTTTCGGTCTCGGTGCAATTTAAGTTTACTTTTAGGTGTTTATACACCTAAAAGTAAACTTAAATTGCAGTTTTTTTTTTATATATCTATAATGGGTCTACTCTTGACCTCAATCTTGTCCTGCGGTCAGAGATGAGGTCGACGATGGAACGAGCTTACCCATAAGAAGCCTATTAACTCGCGACTTAAACAGATTGGGGTCATATGAACTCGGGAACACTGATGCAGGCAGGGAATTCCACTCCTTGGCTGTGCGCATAATGAAGGAACAGGCAAAGCGCTTTGTGCGAATGTGTGGAACATCTACAAGGAATGGGTGATAACCTGCAGTACGTCTGGATTCCCGATGGAAGAAAGGAGATGGTGGAATGAGCTCGTGGAGCTCAAGAGCACACTCACCGAAATACAGTCTGTAAAAGACCGACAGACATGCTGCAACGTTTTAAAATAATCTACGTTTATGACATTGCGAGATGATTAAAACTCTCTTCTGATCCATGTCCCGTATTTCAGATAATAGAATACCTACGTATATAATAAAGTTCGATCTCCGTCCAACACAAAGCTCTCTTCAAACTTCGGCTGAAATTGAAATTCAAACTTTCACTATCGGCGAGTTTATTCAAAGCCGGATTGTTCCAGTATTTCAGTGGCCATAGAGAAAATTAATTCTAGAATTATCTGAAAAGCAATCAAGCTGAGGGAAATCTTACGGAGGAATCAGTGAATCAAGATAATAGATCTGGCGGAGTGCCAGCACGCTTCGATCGTTACCAGTCAAGGACTCCAAGATCACGATAGTACACACACACACACATAACTACACAACTATACACACATAATATTATAGGCTTATAGGCTTTAATTCGCTTAGTCTTCTCAAAAATCGGATTACACTTACTACGAAATATATTATGACAAATCTCTTGCACACAGACATACTCCGTATATTATAGAACTCGGTTTTCTGGTTCTACTTTAGCGATCGTATGCAATATTGAGAAGTATAACAGATTATTATATGTTGACATATAAAAGTAGTTCTTAAAAAAATGTTACAGGTGAATAACTTAGGCTGAAAAGTTTCACTCCAAATGACGAATGCTTGAACTATTATTTCAATTACATGACATGTTATTGTTTTCATTCAGATTTCAAGACATTTATAACAATATGCCATGTATGTACCGCATACCTATACAATTGTGTATTTATGTCTCAGGAGAATCTCGTTCACTGCAAGTTGAAGGCGCCGTATTTGAGCGCGCGGCGGAACTCCTGCGCCGATCGCCCGAGTTCACAGTACTAGCATCACTCAGACAGGAGCCCGCCAATTCGGGCACCATCCTGTCCTTCTCACATGGATACAACAGGTAACTGCCCGCTGTGTACTCGATGTTGTCGTAACTTTATTATATTAACGTTTATTTTTTAAGTTGGTAGCACGTATTTGCTTAAAAGTATTATTATTGTTATTTAGTCAATAACTCAAAGTATTTGTGGGTATTTCACTGTCAGACAAACAGTTCAAGACAATGTAGTGGGTCAGTATTTGAATCGGGCGAATTGAAGTTACAATTTCAATAATAAAATAACAAAAGTGTGCGTAGCAGTTTTCGTAGCATGTGCTACGCGGCGTAGCACAGTTCGTAGCGACCACAAACAATATGGCAGCTGCCAAAGTTTGTTGATGTTTCGATAATTAAATTGTTGAAGTCCCGATTTCACGACTTAATTATGTATTCATCTGGCATCGAGTAGTGGAAGTGGATGGCGCTCGCGCAGCCCCGGTGAGGCGGCGGGCGGCGAGCGGGCCGGGCGCCGCAGCCGACGCGCTCCGCACGGTGAGTTCTAGATCTCAACATCGCTGCGCGCACGCATGCCTCCCTCCGGCGCCATGCGTGCGCGCGTCTAGGGGAGAATCATGTATCTTGGAATGTCCTGTGCCTCGGAATGTCCTCCTCGATCCATCCGTTGACCTGATTGCGCTCACTGTTACATCTGCATGGATGTTGTGTGCGCGGACGGGCCGGCTTGCATGCGCCCCGCGCCCCCCGCGCTACCCCCGCCGCCGTCCGTCTTGTGTTCTGTGTCTTGACGTTTTGTGTTCTGTTTCTGTATATGTCCGCCCCCCCCACGCTCCTCGTTCGATGTTCTGTACCTGGATGTTGTTGTTAGAGGCGCGCTGCGCGGCCGCCAGCGCGCGCCACGAGGGGACACCGAGCTGTTCCGCACTTGCATTCCAAGCGACATGGGAATCCTTTTTGTCTCGTACTGTGTCTAAAGCCTCGCGCGGCGCACTGGCCGTCTCTGCGCCTTTGCTAATTCGTAATTAACCGTTCGGTCAAAAATTCTCCCTTAAACCTACGCAAGCGGACACCGCGAGCCGGCGCAGCCAGAGCGACTAACAGACACCTGGCGTCTCTGTCGACACCGAACGCAATTCGTTCCGAGGTACATGGTCCCCTATCCTGGCCGAGCGATATTGAGATGTAGAGCGAGCCGAGGTCCGCTCGTGGCCGGTCCGTCCCGTCGCCGCGCGATATGTGTGTTGTTTGCTTTGTTTATGTGTACCTCGGAACAGTATGCGAGGCGGGGCGGAGTCGCTCCGGCTGGCGGCGGTGGTGTGACGTGTAGTGAGTGTGCGCAGGTACCTGGAGGTGCAGTCCAGCGGGCGGCGCGACGAGGTGCGGCTGCACTACGTGGCAGCCGGCGGCGTGGCGCCGCGCGTCGAGACCTTCCCCTTCCGGCTGGCGGACGGTGCTTGGCACCGGCTGGCGCTGGCCGTGTCCGGAGCGCAGGCCACGCTGCTGGTGGATTGCCATCCACTGTACCGCCGCCTCATCCCGCCGCCCGACCGGAACTTCACGCAGCCGCAGCTAGCGCTCTGGCTTGGCCAGAGGAATAGCAAACATTCCTTATTTAAGGTATGAGGCAACTATTTATCAATTAGTGTTTAAATATGTAAACCTACTACGATTTATTTTCCGTCTCTAATTCCAGGGTACATTACAAGAAGTAAGACTGGTGAGCGGGCCGCACGGCTACCTGGCGCAGTGCCCGGGGCTCGACTCGGAGTGTCCCACTTGCGGGCAGTTCGCCCTGCTGCAGGCTACTGTGCAGGAGCTCACAACACATATCCATGACCTATCACTCAAGGTGACATCACGTTTCTTCATAAGTTTCGTCCAGACACATGTGTAAAACAACATATCGAATCCCATTGTTTTTGGGAAACGCAAGATGACGCACAAAGACTTTACAGATGCAGTGCCTAGAATACCATAGACAATCCTCGGACAAGTATTTCCTGCATGAAAGGTGATTTAATGCGTGAAGATTCCACTTGGCTGTCAGATGTACCTAATCTCAATAATGTGTGTTTCCAGTTGGTTGGCACGGAGGCCAGGTTGGCACGTCTGGAACAATGTGATTGTCAGAAGTCGTGCTTCTCCAACGGCACGGTGCACGCCGACGGCGCCACGTGGCAACGAGACTGCAATCGCTGCTCCTGTGTGGTACTACAAACACTATTTACTATAAAATGGGCTAGATTTGGACTTTACCTAACCCGAGTTCCTGTTTTGATTAAAGTAATGCTGCCATAGCTGGCAAATCAGTCGGATTATTGTGTTATTCAGATTTCATTATTTGCTCATTTATCTATCTCGCGGTATTAAGTTATACGCGCAATTTGAACGAATACAAGTTTCTGTCAACAACTGACAGGCAGTAGTAGCCCACCAGACACAACACCCGTTTGCGAGGAGGATCCTCCCTTTTCAATGGTGGATGAGGAACCTTACACCTTGTTTCTAATACCTCTAAACAACCATCTTTATTGTGTGCACAGGTTTAATAACTGATGTTTAACAATAAATTGCAGTTCCAGTATGTTCGGCCTAATAGGAACAATAAGATCTGTCATTGAGGACGAGCTGACAATTTGCAAAAATTTTTTTATTGTGTGTTCACCGTGATTCCTTTGTTTTCCAGCACGGTGAGATAACGTGCAGGCCAGTCGAGTGCGATAGAGCAGAGTGCAAGAACCCGGTGCTACATCCGGGGGAGTGTTGTCCAACATGTTTGAGTAAGTACATCATACAGACACCTATTAGCTGTTAAAAATATGTCAATTTGTTATACCTACACACATACATTTTGCTTTGATGCAACAATTGATAATAAAACTGCTACTGCTTAGTCGACTGTGCCATCGCGGTCTTAACCGGGTGTATTCGACCATTTTAATACTCCTTTTCTTTTCTCAGGGCAGTGCCTTTTAAGGGGAACATTATACGAACACGGGGAGCGATTCGCCCCGAAAGAGTGCGCGGAGTGCGTGTGTCACGATGGCAACATGCAGTGCACGCGCGTCGACCCCGAGCTGGCGTGCCCGCCGCTGCCGTGCGACGTGGCCGACCAGTTCACCGTGCCCGGAGAGTGCTGCAAGTTCTGTCCAGGTATGGGAGATCTTGCCTTTTTTTTAGGGGTGGAAAATCCTCATGAATGTCCCCCGCTCCGTGGAGGGCGGAGGGGTCTGTCAGACTCCTAATGACTCAAACCACCCCGTGTTCCTTCTCACACCTGCGCCTGGGGTCACGGGAACAGAAGATATTTCCGCGACCCCCGACTGACCCCCGGCCCCGCGTACCCCACCAATTCAGCGAGGGGATTGAGGTGTTCGACTCCCCTCACGACGTCTAAGAGAGGCGCGCGTGAACACGACGCGCCGCCACCTCGGATTCATGTACGTGGGCACATTTAGGGGGGCTGGAAGAGGGCTTTGTCCAACCTCCGCATGCCCGCGGCCGGGTGAGTGGAAGTAAACTCCCTCTATGGGAGACCTTGCCTAGTGAAGGAGCCCGACGACGGCTGTAATTCGGCGTTTGGATTTATTTCCAGTGCTTGCTAACGTGACTGTGATGAGCTTGTGGCTAAATAACAACGGTCGAACAAGTCGATCGAGGCTAGCTACGCTTTTCAAGATGAGCTCCGTGGTTGTGTGACAATTCATTATATACCGAGACTCCTCCGTGTCTCGGGAAGCTTCCGTGTCATTTCTAAATCTTTGACAGTCATTATGGGTAGTCAGAGCCCCGAAAGTCTGACATCCAATTTAATCTTGAACTATAGTGTTCTCCAGTCACTGGATTGTAGATATCAACAACTGGTCAATTCAGTAAAAGTCACGCGAAAACTTACCGTCAAGTGAACAGTCAATGCCTAGCATTAATTTTATAGAATAACAGCTCAATTCGCCTTCACTTCACTCACATTATCACGGGGTGATATTTATAGAATAGCAATGCTGATAGGCAAACATATTCAAGTGTTTGTAAAAATCCAATTTACAGAAATAAATATGTATGTTCTCAGTTGCATACCGGCAGCAGAACATGCTTGCTTATGTGCCTGATAGATTTCGACGTTGATTGTGTATCTAGTTCTTATTTACTACTGCTAAGGTACTGTTTTGGCGTTGCTACAGAAGTAGTGGTGTACATTCTCCGATAAATATGCCATATTTATGATTGTATGTTGTCAGGCGTGGACTATTGCAGCATGGGGCACTCGTGCGACGAGAACGCGACGTGCATGAATCTGAACACCAAGTACACGTGCAAATGCAACCAGGGCTTCCAGGGCGACGGACTATCCTGTCAAGGTAAAATATTTCTCGTGAAGGCTGTCCAGCTGATAATTATGTTTACCGCTTTTAACTAACCTAACATGTGCCAGAATGTAGATCTACGCGAGACACAATGGGCTATTTAACAAAATTTTATTTTTAGTCCCTCATCTAGATAACAGGAAAATATTCGACACATATTTTTTCTTTTTTCACGTAATCAAATAATAACGGAGATACATCGAATTTAAATGTAACATGACGTCACTAGCCAGTACAGTTTAAACTAGTTAATTACGTTACAAGCCCCCTTTCCTCAACTTTAATGCGCTTAATCTAAGCAGTTTTCTATCAATTTGAAAAAGAAAAACAGATGTGTCGAATATTCTCTTGTAATCTACATGAGGGACTAATAAAAACTAAAATTTTGACAAATAATGTGCTTTTAATTGTTTCTATAATTAGGCATACGAGTGGTTAATTATTATACTATGTAAACTACATGATCTACGTCGTGTAGAAAACAGGCGTGATTTTGCATAGTTTTATACATTACTATGGTAATGGTATGGTAGGTAATATGGATAAGATCTGTACTTTGCAATTATGATTCTAACATTCATCCATTACTATTACAATTCTGCAAGGATACTCGCTCCCACAAACTCCAAGCATAGAACCGTCCCACTACGTTAGTTAAATTAAATTTAACGTGTCCCCAACGTGCACCGGTTCGCGATTCGGATAGCATAGATGGAAGAGAGCAACAGCCGAGCGAAGACTAAGCTACTCTTGCAGCAAGCGGTCCATAGAATGGTGACCATTCATAATAACATAATCAAGACTCCGCCTTGCCTCGGAGAGCACGTTAATCCGTAGGTTCCGGCTGCATTTGTAGATCTATAACCGTCGTTGCTGGTAATCAGAATCCGGAAAGTCTAACAACTAAATCAAAATCAAAATCAAAAGTTTTTATTCAAACTAGGCTGAGAATCAGCACTTTTTGAACGTCAAAAAATACATAAAGACAGTCCCCCAAAAACGGCCCACCCTTCGCCACTTCCTAGTGTTTTTGCTGGGAAGAAGAAGTGGCGGAACAAACTCATCAACAACAACACATCTGTCTGATTCGTTTGAAGAACTAGGTACCTATACAAAGAATCTATACAATGAAATGCTCAATAAATAGCACTTATGTTTATACACATTGTAAAACATTACATTTCAGAATGATTGTCACGTGTTAGCTAGCACACTCCAATATACCGAGATTAAGAAAAAAAAGTAAATTCATTTAACATTGAAATCAAAACTCAAGCAAAACAACTACAAAACTGAAAAATAACAGCCTCCAGGTATAAAAGGCGTACCCGCTTACATGTGCAATGCTGGCTTATATTCATAAGACTGTGACTCTAAATTTAAAATTTAACAACTAGTTTATTTAAGAGATTACTGGGTTGTGGAGGTCAGGCAGGCAGCCGCCCGATGTGAAATACTAGTATTCAGCTGTGTCCGGTTATACTGAAAGCCGTCCCCAAAATATGTAGTTGGGATAGCTAGATAGATCATGATGAGATGGGAGCGAGAAAGAGAAGGAATAATAATACCCAATTGTCACGTTTCAACGCATTCCAGATGTGGACGAATGCCAGCGCGCAGGTGGTCTGGACGGCCACCACTGCCACTCCAACACGCGCTGCGTCAACGTGGTGGGCGGGTACGTGTGCCAGTGCCTGCCCGGGTACACCAGGAGAGACAAGTTTAATTGTGTAGAAGTAAGTGTTTCTATTGTCACCCTTTTCTTGTCACCCGCTGCTCGGTCCAACAAAAAGACCCTTAGTGTATGTTCTTTTTGAAAATTTATTACATCTATTGCTACTTTTATCACTGTCTCTTACAATACAGGTGTTCCTAGTGTAAGAGGCAGGGTTTACACTGTCTGCACATAGATTTATGCCCTCTAGCTTAAGCTGTTATGTATGTATATGGTTTTCTTTTGCTGTATCTATGTATGTTTGGTGAAATAAACATTATTATTAATTATAGTAAGTAATGATTAATAGTGATAGATTATTATTAATAATAATGTTCAATCACACTTATCGCTTCTTTGGGCATCATTTACGCTTGTAGCACTTCACATTCATTGTCAAATGCAGGTCTTCATTATAATTTCCATATTTGACTCGCTTTTTCTGGTAATCAGTTGAACATAGCTATAGCATATTTTTCAAATGGTAAAGCACAGATAACCTCGAAATAATTCATGGTACACCAAAATTATACAAAGCGAGCTGGGTCCTCCTGAAGGGGTGTGTAATGTTTGGCATAATAACAAATGCTCTAATTTCACTTGAACTATCGTTTACATGACATAATTTTCATATGACATAATATCAAATGACATAAATTTATATGACCTAATGTTTCACATCATATAATATTCATTTAACATAATAACATTTAGTATAACGTTAATTTTGTATAATTTTCAATATGTATAATATTCTTTTAATATAATGTTCATTTGACCTAATTTTCATATTTACTCATTTTCTGCCCAAACTATGTAGTGAATAAGTAAATATCAGAAAACATCATACTGTAATAACCTCACCTAACCTAAATGATTTACCAACAATAGAAGCCATCTGGCGCTTGGCGGCCGCTGCCACGGCACGCTCGCTTCTCTCGCTCGCCTTCGCGCGCTAATGGTCATGGTTCTAACCTAACCTAACCAACATGATTCACCAACAATAGAAGCCATCTGGCGCTTGGCGTACGCTACCGCGGCACGCTCGCTTCGCTCGCTCGCCTTCGCGCTCTAATGGTAATGGTTCTAACCTAACCTAACCAACATGATTCACCAACAATAGAAGCCATCTGGCGCTTGGCGGCCGCTGCCGCGGCACGCTCGCTTCGCTCGCTCGCCTTCGCGCGCTAATGGTCATGGTTCTAACCTAACCTAACCAACATGATTCGCCAACAATAGAAGCCATCTGGCGCTTGGCGGCCGCTGCCGCGGCACGCTCGCTTCGCTCGCTCGCCTTCGCGCGCTAATGGTAATGGTTCTAACCTAACCTAACCAACATGATTCACCAACAATAGAAGCCATCTGGCGCTTGGCGGCAGCTGCCGCGGCACGCTCGCTTCGCTCGCTGGCCTTCACGCGCTAATGGTCATGGTTCTAACCTAACCTAACCCACATGATTCTCCAAATATAGCAGGGATCTGGCGCTGTGCGGCCGCTGCCGCGGCACACTCGCTTCGCTCGCTCGCCTTCGCGCGTTAAAGTTACTTAGAGATTATGAATATTATAGTAAATGAATAATATGCTAAATGAATATTATGTGAAATGTGCATTATAGGAAATGTTCATTATGTCATATGAAATTAGGTAAAATGAAATTCTATCAACAATTCATTATGTCAACTGATCGTTATGTTAAACAAAATTATGTTAACTGAAATTATGTCAAGTGAACGTTAGATATTTTGTTATTATGACAATCGTTACACACCCCTCCTGAAGATGGTGATTGCAACAAAATAATTTTATTTCCTTTTTAGGTAGACGAATGCGCGGGTGAGACACACGGCTGCCACGCACATGCCGTGTGCACCAACACACCCGGCTCATACACGTGCCGCTGCCGCGAGGGATACAGCGGAGACGGATATGAGTGCACACGTATGTACCACGTCTTCAAAAGCATAGGATGTACATGGAGAGATTAGACACAAAGTTAAAGAGCTTCTGAATATTTCAGCCATCTGCACGGGTGGATGTCTGAACGGTGGCGTGTGCGTGTCTCGCGAGCTGTGCGCGTGCGCGCGCGGCTTTGGTGGCACGCGCTGCGAGCGTGACGTAGACGAGTGCCGCGCCCCCCGCACCCCCACATCCACGCCCCCCGCCTGCCCGCCGCACGCGCTGTGCGTCAACACGCCTGGCAGCTACTACTGCGTGTGCGCACCGGGATATACGAGGGATGCTGTACTGGATACATGTCAAGGTATCTATTGTTGTCCAGCGCTTCCAAGAATTAGTATTTCTTAGTTGGGTATGAGGTAAAGACTGTAGGAACCCGCTGGTTACATGAAGAACGGTAGTCATTGTGTGATACTTTATAAAGATGGCGATGTCCAGGACTCCCTTTTTCAGCTAAAGCTGAAAAAGGGAGTCCTGGACACAGAGTTGCCGAATTAGTCAGTTTAGTTGTAGGTTTTAAAGAGATTCAGCGTTTACTTTACATACTATGAACGTTTTTGACGTCATCCAATACTTCAATATTTTGGCATAATGTCGTTATTATTTTTCTCCATCCATTACCTCGAACCGTATTAACAGTTCCTGAGTAATATTGCAGACGTGGACGAGTGCGCGGAGGGGTTCCACACGTGCCACCACAGCGCGCGCTGCGTCAACATCGAGGGCGGCTTCAGATGTGAATGTGACTCGGAGGAACATTGTGAACTGAGTTAGTATTCGACTTTCTACCTTTAAAGTTTCAATCAAAATAATAATAATAATCAAAAGTTTTCAAATCAGGCCACCACTTTTTGAACGTCAAAAATACATAAGGCAATACCACCATTCACCTCTTCTTAGTGTTTTTACTAGAAAGAAGAAGTGGCAAAAAAAAGAACTTCGCAGCCACACATCTGTCTGATTCGATTGAAGAATTTGGATTTATACACTGACATGCTCAGTAAATTATGGCATGAAGGTATATAAACTTTGTAAATCATTACATGTCAAAATGGTTGTCACGTGAATGTAGCACACTCCAAGAAATTATATTCAAGCAAAAGCCTACAAAACTGAAATAATAACAGCCTTCAAGTATATAAGGCATGCCCGCCCTACATATGTCTGTGACTCGAAGTTTTGAGTCCATTGCTTTTACTTCGATGGTTCAAAATAATCATTTTACTGAGTAAATTGAATTATCATTTTGCTTACATGTTAATGGAGTACTTCTTTGTTACTACTATTATACTGTATACTGTTTCTGACTTCTTTTTAATTTTCAAGCAAGCATTTTCAAGCAGAATCTACTGAATTTTGTGGTTCCAGGTTGTTCATGGCAAGGGCGCATAATGTCGGACGGTGCGACGTGGTCGGAGTCGGGCGGTTGCCGCGCGTGCGCGTGCGCAGAGGGCGTGGCCTCCTGTCGCCTCGCTGCCTGCGCCTGCGACCTGCACGACAACCACACCACCGCGGTAACTATCGCTCGCACTAGACTGATCGTAAGTGAAGATGATATGCTCTAGAGTGAATTATGCTTAAAGTGGTATGAGCAAAGGCTTTACGTCTGTCCAGGTCCGAAACACGACTTTCTTGTTGGCCGGATAGTTGGTGCTGGTTGCATGGGTTTATTTTCTTCGAATCGCTATCCAGAAGTTTGCAGACTCACGTAGCCTAAAATATGACAGCAGAACGGCAAAGCGTGAATTGTTTGCCCATTCCCAGTGTTTATCAACATTTTACAAAGTGTGATAGTTAGGTTACGGTCTAGCATAGTGATCACCAATGCGTCTGCTCAGACTACGGTTCTACAAGCAAGATGTTATCGGGACCTTTACCTTTATTCAGTGATTGGGTCATTTCAGTTAACACCTTGTGGTTTAGATTTTGCAATCTTTCAAATTATATTCTTCCACCTCCATTTTTTCATTGTTCCTTGTTTTATCAGTTGCAGAGCACGTCGCTGCCTTCTCTTGCGCCGGCGTCGTGCTGTCCGCACTGCGAGGCGCGCTTCCACTGCCGCCACCAGGAGATGCACCACGTCACCTTCCGCAGCGGAGAGCGCTGGCTCTACCAGTGCCAGATCTGCGAGTGTCTCGTTAGTATTACGATATTCATTTATGTGGATATGGCCAGGCACTTTGAAATAGGATTATAGGCTATAAATGTTGTGCTGGGCTTGAGGTTTCGTGTCCTTGAATCAGGTGTGCTGTCCTCCGCCGGGTCTCATAGATCTATAATATGTCTACCACCATTTCACTTTCCTTTTTGTTTGAATTACCTTAATTTTAGTGCAGCGCGAAGCTGTTAACGTTTCAGGTGTTGGGTCCAATGATATTATAAGTAAAAAGGTGTAAGTAGATAGGTTATAAGCGCGCAGCAAGTGACACGTTAAAATGTGGCTAACTAGCCATGTGAATGTGCCGTTTTTGAAGATCGAATGTTGCTAAGATAACCTATCTACACCTTTTTACTTATAACATCATTGGTTGGGTCCATTTGTGGGTGACTGGTAATTGTTTGCTTGCAGCTTGGTGAGGTAGACTGCTGGGAGCCGGAGTGCGGGGAGTCGGGCGCGGGGTGCTGCGCAGGGACAGGTGGGAGTGCGGGGCCAGGGGGAGGGGGCGCGGGGCCCCCCCGGCGCCTGGAGCTGGGGGGGTGCGCGCCGCCGCACTGCGCCGCCTGCACGGTGCGTCACATACCGCCTGATACTATACACACCGACACACTGCTCTGATGTGAGGTTGGCAGGATCTGGCAAGCAACTCACTATCTCTTCTTGAATTTGTTTGCTGATTGGATTGGAACAGGGTAGCTACCTATTCTGGTGTGATACTTAGCTAAACAACCAGATGTGTCTAGAATTAACAAGATTGAAGTTACCAGTTAAAAATTCACATAGACCACGTGCTTTAAGGTCTATTTTTGTTATCAAAGCAGTTTAAATTTCACAACAAGTGCTATATTTTTCGAGGCCGTCCGCTTCTGCCATCCTCATCGAGATGAGTGTATATGTGCTCAGTGCTTGAACTAATCGCTTCATACGCCTCGACGCTAGCGCCCCGACATTACTAATGACCGGTGGTGTCTTGGGAAACACTGTTTCGCTCGACACCCTGGCGAGGTCCGTTGGTGATGTCCCGGGCCGGCGCGGTGCGGAGTGTGACCGCATTATGCTTGTTGCAGGGCAGCCAGTGTGCTACTTTGGTGAGCAATCTCGCGTGTTGTGTGCATCGGTAACCATCCCCACTCTTCTTATTCATTCATACATCTGCTCTATTAACACGTGTTTTTAGCTTCGAGTCCTTGATTTAATTACATCGGTATTAGTACAGGCAGTAAAGGGGTTGAGACTTTGAGTGGTTCTTCTATAAGATTGACATAAGCAAGTAACGTACAAACATTCAGCATTGTAACTTGTTCTTTATCTTGTCTTTTTTTAAGAATGTTTTTCTAATGGACAGAGGAATTATTACCGTTGTCTCCATACGTTGATACAGCTTCTCGCTTGTTACCACTGCCAGTTGACCACTGCTGCTTGATCGGACCTCTGAACATAGCTGTCAAAGGCACTTAACTTTTTTTCATTAAATTATAATTAAGTTATTAGATTCGAGTCATTAGCTGTCACACCGTAGTTTGTATATTTGTACCCTGTCTCGTATTCTTCGACTTGGCAAACCTAGTCAGCATTTGATAGGGTTGCCATGTTCACGAGTACAAAATGTATTAAATTGAGGACATTCATTCTAGAATCATTTTACGTTGCATGTTTTATCATTTACTCATTAACATTCGTTACTTCTTGCTTTGATATTATTTGAGCATCTTGAATGCGTCTCCCTGAGAATTTGACTTCCATTTAAGTTTTGCATCTACAATTTATAAAATCGTTTTTCTGTTATTTTTCACCTTCCCCCACTAGTTTAGAAATTAGATAGAATATATATTTAAAATTCAAATTCGTTCACAACATTTTATACAAAATTGTATTCCAATCAATTTAATAACTTGTATATTATGATGTATATTTTGTATATAAATACAGAGTAGGTAGTGCTAGTCAATACGTAGTAGCAGAAAAATGTAAAACTTAGGTTAAATTTGATGACCTGACCCGCCTGAACAGCTCACATCAAAAAATAGATAGGCCAGTAGGTACTGTCAGCGTCATTAATATCGGGACGAAGATATTGATCAAAACGATCTACAACTATGAAAATGAAATATTAACTCAATAACATAAGAAATGTTTCAGAATGAAGACACTACACGACAACTGTCATTCGAAAAATAATTTTATCCTATTGAGATAAAGTTTAATTTTCTTTGTGGTTGAGATCATTTTGAACAGCCTGTACATCCCGAAATTTTTGATGTTGATTAGCTACAGAAGATGGCTGCTGTACAGCAAGCGGAAACACACTCACACGCGGCTACTTAGAGCTCTTGCACACGAGCGGCATCTTGCCAATGGCAGAGGCACTGCTGCTGCGACATGCCTTGGCGGCAAGCAACTGATTCCTATACTGAGAGAGCTGACAACGGCTGTCATTCATTCTTATGTATGTGAGTTGGAATGTCAACGGCCGCTGTCGACACGTCAATGGCTGCCGCCGACTCGTGTCGACGGCTGCAGTTGCCTCTGTCGTTGGCAACATGCTGCTCGTGTGTAAGAGCTCTTACAGCGTTAGTGTTTTCCTGTTGTACGGCTATCTGTTGGGTGGTGGCGCCGGTCGGGCGGCGACTGGGGTGAGTGACACTGCGTGTGTGTGCAGCGCGCGGGCGCTGCTGCTGCTGACGCTGCTGGCGCTGTGCTGGGGCCGGGGCCGCGCGGCGCTGTGGTGGGGGCGGGGCCGCGCGGCGCACCGCAAGCACCGCGGCGCGCGGCGCTAGAGCCGCCCTGAGGCGCGGGTGGCCGGACAGAGGCTCCCTCTATTTATTCTAGATAGATCTAATGTTACCGCGGCGAGCGCCCGCGAGCCAGCGCCGCCCCTTCCAATTCTAAATTTAAACGTAAGTCGATCGCTTCACATTATTATCTTAGACTCGTCGGAGTACTTAGCTGTTGCGGCGGCGGGGCGCGCGGGGCGGGGTGGGGCGCGGGGCGCGGGTCGCGGGCGCAGCGAGGCGACTGTATATTGTTGGCGCGAGCGGCCGGCGCGGCGCGGCCGGCCAGGCCTAAGTTAGTGAGAGCGACTGAGTGGAATCATTAGTGCGTACGTTTGTATAGTGTAGTATGTTACGTGAGTGGCCCCCGCGGCCCCCGGGCCCCAGCGGCCGCTCGCTCGGCCGCCTGCGCCCGCGCGCCCGCGCCCTGTTGTACCAAATTTTTCATAATATATTATAGTTTTTGTTTGACTTTATATAGACATCGTTTTTTCTTGTATAATTTGAAAGTAACCAAAAATAGGTACCAAATATAGAAAAAGATATGATTGTTTTTGATTTTCATAAAGCATTTTAATGCTTGCATGTTGTATTGTGTTCAAAAAATTACGATTAAAAAGATATCCTCGATTTTTTGTATCTTATTCATTGTCCCTC
The DNA here is from genome assembly GCA_921972225.1 of Euplexia lucipara. Lineage (NCBI taxonomy): Eukaryota > Metazoa > Arthropoda > Insecta > Lepidoptera > Noctuidae > Euplexia > Euplexia lucipara. Next base: position 1,156,356 of record OV179147.1, on the reverse strand, counting down.
TACGTTTGCCCTAATATTGAAAACCAAACTGGTGGCGCCTTACACCAAATACTTGCGCGGAAATATGAATTTTGCGTTTATCCTAAACGCAGGGAGCTGGTTGGTTTGATTAATGGACTGTATTGTTGCGGGGTTGAAAAGTATGTAAATAAGTAGGTCTAACCTTGCAAATGCGACATGAATTAGAACGACGAACTTGTGGACAAAGGGCAGGAAACATGCAGCACCACTGACCTGTAAACTCGCCGTCTCCAAGATCTATTCTCCGCGTCGGTCCGCAGGGAGGTCGAGTCCTTGCTGGATTAAGGGCGGCACACGAGGGGCGCGCACAGATGCCTTTCACCACATAAACACGCAATTTCCGTAGTGTTTTACACAATAGTTCGTAATTATACACTCGCGGCAATTCGCCACCAAGCTAAGAATAAATTAAAAAGGGAGCATGTTCTTAGCAACGCTACTCTCGTTCAAGTGGACGAGAGTCTTCACACAGTCACCGTCGGCGGTGACAAGGACAACGATAGTCCAGGGGCTCGAGTCTGCTATTGCAATCGTGTCTCAATGACCGGTCATTGATCGCATATTTGACAACTTTGACAGTTTTTGTATGGGAAATGTGTCATAAGTTTGACGTTATACGTCAAAAATCGATCATTGACCGGTCATTCAGACACGATTGCAATAGCAGACTCGACCCCCTGGTATGCATGTGGGAAAAGGATGGGATGCGGTAGGATAGTAACGCATTTTGCAAGTCATTTTTACTTCTACCCTACAATGAAAATTATGAACGAATACGAAATCCAACAAACACATAAGCATAATCAACAAAGTCATTTATTTTTCACATTTACATACGACTTTAAACAATTTTATAGGACATTAAAAATTTTCTATTCTAGATTTTCAGTCTAAAAGTGCTGTCCATTATTAATTAGGAAACTTTCTTTAACATAATGTGCTAAATATGTTTAAAATTGAACTTGCAATGCACAGGTTATGTCGGCCAGTTATCACTGGTTTTAGAAGAGATTTCTGTAAGTTTTAGTTGAAGCTCACCACCGGAACAGCTCAGCATTCAGAAAGGAAATTGTGCAGAAAAGTACAAAATGCGCAATATGATCATTTTATGTTGAGATGTAGGTATGTTGTATTTAATGTCTATACATTAAATACAACATACCTACATCAGGCGCCTACCTCTCTTGCTCAAGGTTGTGGTTCAAATCCGGGCGAGTACCAATGTTGCTTTTTCAATTCATATGTACTTTTTAAGTTTATCTTAGACATGACTGACATCGGTGAAAGAAAACATCGTGAGGCAACCCGGACTTATTGTTAATGAATGTTAGAAATCGCCAATTCGCCTTGAGCAAGCGTGATAATCAATGCTCGTGCCTTCTTTCTCTGTATGAGAAGGCCTTTGCCCTGCAGCGGGACAGTGACAGGCTGGTATCATCATGCTCTATTTGGTGTCATTTGAACACATAACGATATGTTAACCATTATTATCTTCAAAGTTCGTCACACCTTGGCGTTTACTGTTGCTTGTTTCAAAAATGATATTGCAGCGCATTTTCTATACATTTCTGAACAGCGCCAAACAGGGTGGTTTAAGTGTAGGACATAGTCATATAGAGGTATGTTAAAACCGCCACGAACGGCGCCCGGCGTCCCAGCTGCGTTCTAAAAAGAATCAAATTTATGATCGCAGGGATCATAGGACTCAAAATCATCAAATGAACGCTATCTAGGCGCCCGAAATTGGCACCCTGATGACCTGGGCGTACCCACACAGCTGTTCTGAGTAGGCACTAGTAAACCAGGACAGACAGAACAGTTTGGAAGGCCATCTACCTGTTTCAGCGTTAGATATTCGTTTATAAACGCCAGATGAGGACGTCCACGACAGGCAGTTGTCTAAACTGAAGGATCCTACACACCTTGCGAAATTTTGTCGCCGACACTTGTCACCGACTGGCGGTAGCTTAAGTGTGCACTCTTCCTCAAATTGCAAACAATATGAACTAGGTTAATTTCTGAATACCGTTTGTTTTGGTGGTGCACATTCTGAATTTCTGGTGGTATTACAGTACGTTACGTTTACACTGAGTCTTCTTGGGCGGGCGGGGTGATCGTAATGCGGGGTGGCGGCAGCGGGACGCAAGCCACGTGCATTGCATGCGCCTGCGCCGGCTTGAACGTGTACGGCTTGTACGCGCGCGCCTCACCGCGCTCCACCACCCCCGTCACCAGGATATAGGCAGCCGCGAATAGCGTTACAGCCTGTAGGTACCACAAAGACTTATGATGAGGTTTCGAACTTATAAAAGGCTGGTTTGTGACAGTCTTCTGGAGCATCAACTTCAGATGAATAATTATGGTAACACGAGAAACAATTAGCAAAAAGGCAAAATACGTAATGGTATGGCTTCCAATTACATGAAAGTAAAGTAATTATAATTTGTTTTTTTTTTCATTCATTGCAAGAAGGTCAGTGATTCCGATCATCATCATGTGATGTGGTTACAAGCTTTGTTCGTTATCAATAACGAGTAGGTAGGTATTGTCATATTAGGAGCGACTTACTTCGGATAATACTCGAACGTGGAGGATGTCATTCTACGCACTCCATACCCATGTCTCACTTCGATTTAGTAGGTATGTAATTCAGATCTTAATTTCTGCTTTAACCTTTCAGTCGTGTCAATCAGAGACGCAATAGAAAGACAATGACAGCGTGGACGCGCGTCCTCTTGGGGTTTAATGAATTAAATCGATCAACTTGGGATAGTCAAAAAGAGAGCTTAACTGTAAGAACCCTATTCAGGTGGTAATAATAGAATTTGGTGGGTAGTATAGTTACGCAAGACATGCTTACCATGACGATGATGATGGCGGAGGACAGAGCTGACAGCGAGTTGGCAAAGTAGCGCAGCTCTGCCAGCGCAGGTCGAAGACAGCCTACGCTGTACATCGGGACTTCGCACAAGTCTCCTCGCTGCAAATGTACCACAACACGTCATGCTGAATCATTGAATATTAGTACCTAACTCTATAAGTAATATAAGGCAGTCGCTCCATGTAAAATACTGGTTCAATAGCTTCCGATGAAACTGGAAGCCACCCCAACTATATTGGAAAAGGCTAGGCAGATGATACTCAGGTAACTCAGTGCAGTACGGGACATATTAGGTCGTCCCCATGAAGCGCCACAAAATAGGACACAAAGTCAAGACGGGGAAGCAGGATCTTGAGGATGCAGGCCACACTTCCCCAACAATGTTTACATTAGCCGCCTGCGGAAACTCAATAGTTTCTATGAGAGGTGTAAGTACGAGTTTAAAGGTTTTTTAACTTCATAAGATTCTTACAACGGTCTATCAACACATAACGTCACGTCTGTATTATCTGAAGGGTTAAGCAGAGGTGTACCTGTAGTACTCCCATATTTCGCCAGTTATATATGTTACAGTCCCATGTAGGTAATAGGGGGCGAGCCCCGAGTCTGAATTCGTACCAGATTAATGGCAATCCATTAATCTGGTACGAATTCAGACTCGGGGCTGCTACTGAGAAATTTGAAATGGAAAAACTTAATAACTCTTTGCCCAACCCCGGGATCGAACCCGGGACCTCAAGCTCAGCAGTAGCTCTTGCGACCACTGGACCAACAAAGCAGGAACTCATAACGTAGATACAAGATGGAATAGTGTTTAGGAAATCAACCACCATGTTATTAAGCACACGCCTACCGAAGAACTGGACACATTTTTAGGGTACCAGATCTTAGAAGAAAACAACAGAATGTTTTTGAGGGCACTTCGTTGTCTGTCGTACTGCAGGTAGATGATAATGTATGGGCAAGTTTTAGTAGATATTATCGCAAAATCATGCACTTGCTGAACTTGCGGCGGTTACGCTGCTTCTCATCCTGCCGCAGCTGATGCGCACTAGCTGAGAATTATAGTAAATTATTTATTAGATTCATGGATTACCTTTCCGTTCCACATGCGTCCGCAGCAGGCAGGCGGCAGGGTGCGGCGGTGCCAGTACCAGTCGGAATACGACTGTACGCCGCAGCATCTTAACTGTAACATAGGCACAAACAATTTACCATGCTCCCATTCCGCCCAATGATATCAACCTAAGAATAGAATGCCTAATAATATCATGAATATGGAAGTAAAATATCTGCTATAGAACCTACCAAGAAGCAAAAAAAGAAAACAATTTAGACTTTGGGCACCAACGTGACTGGCAATCAACACTTGCACTTGTGACCACTAGATCAACAAGTCTATCTATCTGTAGACACTATAACTACTAATAGATTATTGCTACTAGGCTACTTTTATTTTGTGCTTCGGCGTGATGTATTCTCTTGATACATGCTTGATACGAGGGCCAAGATTAAGTCATGTTTGAGGACGTTGACATCACTTATTCTGGTAAAAACTAGACAAAAACTGTTTGTCAATGACCTACAGGTCACACTCACTCCTTTATACCATCTGTAAGCATACCCTATAAAATAAAAAGAGTACCTCGATCTGCATAGCCGCGAAGGAGCTCCTAACAGCGGGGTCGAAGGCGTCGCTGCCCATGGCCCGCAGCATGCTGGTGTTCAGCATGGCGGGGTCGCGCACCGCTCGCGACAGCCCCGACATCGATGACATTCCCACTGACAGCATCACCATGGCCACGCTCACCAGTGCCATCAGCTGCAACGAGTATTGGCTTAGAGGTAGTACTTAAGTAGGTAACTATAACGGTCTATGGATTCGAGTATCAAAATCAAAGTAAAGTAACCGGGTTTCTCTTTTTGGAAACAAGGCTCTGATCTCCATACGATTTCAAAACTGCGGTTACGATACGTCGTGTAGGAACCAAACGCTGAGACATTGCTTATGTAGGTACGTGGCAGGGCGATGCGCCGCCGTAAGTCAGTCGCTTACCAACTGGGCAGTAGTGAACACGCGTATACGTAGACATAAGTAGGTAACTTTGTGGCAAGTACAATATTATCAGTGTCCATCCAGTGTTTCGTATATCCCTTAGTATTCCATCAGGGCATACAAATATCTCTTAAACCCCATTATGGCCTGTAAGTTGGAAAAGGATCTTGGACTATGGCCTGTTAGTTGGAATGTATCTAGCTGTACCAACTTAATCATGTAATTATCAACTCCATTGCTTATTTTTTTATTTTTTTGCTTAAATCTATCTTAGTATAGTACTTTTTATTCTAGGTGCATCGTCCTCACGCATATAATCTTGTTAATGTATACAAAGTTTTGTAAAATCTATTTTAAAAGAGTAAGTATGGAGTTTCTTGCCCATTCTTCTCCATAGAAATCTACTTTTTGGAAGGGGCAACTAGAATCATTTTTAAAGTTATTTTTTTTTGACGTTCAAAAGTGCCATAAAGGGGCCTAATTGAAATAAATGGTTTGACTTTGACTTTGGACACAAATCAAAGCCAGCGGCGTCTGCACATCCGTGAGCCTCAGTTCTAACTACATTACATGTGAATATAACATAAAGCAATTACCGTTGCAGTCAACGACAAAGATTTGGTGTGGTAGGGGACCACGGTCGAGAGCCAGCATGTGGGCAGGCAGAGCAGCGCGCCCGCCATGAACAGGACGCTGGAGCTCAGCTCCACACCCAGGTCGGACGTCCAGAAGTAGTAAGACATGCGCAGCAGACTCCATGTCACCGACCCACCGAGGATCGCCCCACCGCTCTACCCAGACAAACAAGTACACACAGTTTACACTCTGCTCTTATGGAGATAAATGACATATTATTAGTAAAGTTTATAGTGAGATTATGGAGATTCAATCGAACACCAGAACCGCCAATCTGATGTTTTCCATTCCGCTTAGAGAGTCAATAATAATAATTTGGTTCTCTAAGCAGATAATGATTCATCTGCCTAGCCTTTTCTCAACTATGTTGGGGTCAGCTTCCAGTTTAAACGAGATGCAGCTGAATACGTGTTTAACATGGAGCGACTGCCTGTCCGACCTCCACAACCCAGTTACTGGGTAACACGATACCCCTTGGTTAAACGGGTAGCCAGACTTTCGAGCTTCTGACTACAAGTAACGTCTATCAAAGATCTACAAATGACAGCCGGGACCAAAAGCTTAACGTGCTTTCCGAGGCACGGAGGAGTCTTGGTATGTAATAAATGTTAACCCATCCACGGACCGACCTCGTCACTTGTAGCTTAACCTTGGATCGACCCGTGCGGCTGTTTTAATTAAGCCACAACCTCCTAAAAAGCTCCATTTTACTTACCCGCCCCCCAAGTAGGGGTTCCCTACGTGTATTCGAAAGTTGTTAATTCGATTTTTATTAGAATACTAGCTGTGCCCGCGACTTCGTCCGCATGGAATAGTGAATTTTCGGGCAGCAATTTGAATTAGGTACATGTACCGTTGTTTGGGTAGCTAAAAATTTACTTAACAGTAATGCTTCTCTGTATACGATATTTAATTTTGACGTAGGTATGGCCATCGGGGATGAAAGCATACAGGTTCCTAGGATTGCTAACCCGTGGTAGAGCCACATACAACTGACCGTGCGAGAAACAGCTGATACTTAGATCTACACCCACAACTTTCAGCGTCTGACCTTGGGCTTTATTAATGGTCATCGCAAAACATAGGCTGACTGGAAACTGGACTCGTTTAAAACTAAATGGAAAATTGAGTTATTTATTAAACACGTACTATCGTAAACAATTTAAATATAAAAACTTACAGATTATTATACAGTCTAAAATTATCACAGTTTAAGTAATAAGTGTTAAGACGTGTAAACCAAACGTACTAACTTTATAAAACAAAAGAATTGCTAGAAAAAATAATTACAACCCTGAGCTAATGAACTTATACTTAATAAACAAAATCATGAAAAGAAATGCCTAACCTATACCAAATACTTATAATATTTATATACAAACCTTAAATACAAATTAAGATAAGTAAATAACCAAAAATCAAGGAGAGTACCCCCTAACCTATACCAAATACTTACAATATTTATTTACAAAAAACCCCCATCGCAAAAAAGTAAAACATTTAAAAAGTTAAAAATAACACTTTCCTATCGTTGAGCCATGAAATTTTACTGCACGTCGGGGTACCGCTCAAGTAAGGAACGTTCCTAATACTCATACCCCGACGTTACGTAAAATTTCATGGCTCAACGATAGGAAAGTGTTATTTTTAACTTTTTAAATGTTTTACTTTTTTGCGATAGGGGTTTTTAAAATTTTTTATTTAGCTTTTATTTTATAATTTTCAAATGCATTAATTTTGTTTTATAGAGTTTACAGTTATGAGAATTTTTCAGTGCATTGTATGTAGAGTCAAATGCTGGTTAAAACAAATCCAAACACGATATATCTGCTATTATTTTGTCAAGAGCCTACCTACTGGTGTGCTGGATAGCCTGGCTGCAGCATCAGCTCACCCTGTTGCCATCAGTGCATTGTGTGCAGAACCAAATGCTGGTTAAAATGAATCCAAACACGACATATCTGCTATTATTGTCATCCTGGCTGCATCAGACCAAATATACCATAATCTTGCTTATTAATATAACATACTTGGGTGTTTGAAATTTTAAGCCACACATATGTTTGTAAGTAAAGTTAATACCCACAGACGTCTAAAATAGCCACGGTACCTAACACAAAAGAGCTGATAACCTTGAAACAGCTGAACTGAGTTTGATGAATCATGTCTAAGAACCATCGCAAGAAACCCTGCTTTCAAATAAAATAAATCGCATCTAAATCGGTTCACCCGTTTAGGCGCTACGGTGCCATAGACAGACAGACAGACAGACACACACACATAGCGATTAAACTTATAACACCCCTCTTTTTGCTTTAGGGGTTAAAAAATTTAAAGAAAATTAAGAAAAAATCTTTTTGCAAAAAATAAAACCGACTTAAAAAAAACACTAACCGGTGTAAAATAACTCTAAATTAGGAAGTCTGTGGCTTTGGTGGTTTTGTCTCATTCATGATGGGCCCCCGACTTCCGAATTTAGAGTTATTTTACACCGGTTAGTGTTTTTTTTAAGTCGGTTTTATTTTTTGCAAAAAAGATTTTTATTTTTTAATTTTTAGTTGTTCCCATACAAATAATTGCCATGAATTTATTTTTACATTGTTATTTGTTAACAATACCTACATGTCATGGTAATAGGGTTATCCACTTATCCCTAATAAATGAAAATTAACATACCTAACTGTCGAAATCTAGGTATATTGTACACATCTGCGTACCCCTCAGAGCATACGGCGTGATGATACGTCATGATGTTGTATAAACAATAAATATCCAAGCGATTCCAGCAATCACGACAGATTTGCCGTCTATTTTTGAAGAGTTCCATTATATATCTACGAAGATCAGCACCAGATCTTCACCAAATTAAAATGGGACCACCTCGGGAGTATACTCTTTCAAATACAAAAAGAATTTTGAGAATCGGTCCACAAATGGGGGAAAAATCGCGTAACAAACACACACAAAAAAAACATACCGTCGAATTGAGAACCTCCTTCTTTTTTTGAAGTCGGTTAAAAAGAACCCGGTTGGGTTCTTTTTAACAAACCCTAAAATATAAATAAATGAAATATGCAAACAGTATTCAAGTGAATCGCAATAATCGCGAGGCGTGTACTCTGATAGAATACCTTAACAAATGTTCGCCGTGACTCTTTAAATTGACATAACTTTTTTATTTATGAACCGATTAACATGAAATAAACACTAAATGTTAAATGAAGCTTACTACAATATATTAGTGAAAACCGCATTTAAATCGAATAAGCCGTTTCTGATATTAGCGTGCACAAACATACAGACAAACAGACAAACAGACAAAAAAAAAATTAATTACAATTTCGGGTTCGGCATCGATATAATAACAACCCCTGATACTTTTTTTTTATATATTTCCATTGTACAGACACCACTTTTCTACAATTTTATTATATGTATAGATATAGATATAGATATAGAAGAAGATAGAAGATTGTTAATATAATGTCACGAAAAACAGTAGGCGTTTCGAACCGACATACTTTCGAACTAATGAGCAATCGCTGTAGGGTGTTTCGCACAAACGTTACATCGCACTAATAAAGCATCGATGTAATAAAACATCGTACAACTGAATTATCGACATACCATGTTCGATATAATAAAAATCGAATTAACAACTTTCGAATACACGTAGGGAACCCCCCTGTAGTAGCTAGATTCGACTCGACACACGTAGACTTTTGTACGTGTAACACTGCTGCCCAAGCAGTTACTTTAAGCAACTACCAACCTCTAACTTGCGCGAGACCATTTAACACGGATTAGGCCCAAGATCGAAAGGTCCGAATCTAAGGGAACCTACACGTAACATCGGAATGGTCCAGTCACTCGTAACTATATACTCACAAGTAGCAGACCGGCACATGCGAATAACACCAAGCCGCTGCTTCTCATTCCGGTTCTATTTTTAATGCTTTTTTTATAATTAATAATAAATTAGTAAAAGTTAATAGAATTTCAATACTATTTCTGACAAGAACAGTCACCCGAACAATTTGAAAGTGATTTGAAAATCGATTGTTTGACGAAGTTTTTTCCTTTTTTCCGTTTTGACCAAAGACATTTGTAGTGTATGCAAATATACTTATGATTTGTCTCGGGCGCATACGTCACAACGGCACGTAGTGCGGACCATAGTCTATACAAAGTAGAGCGCACTGAGTGGGAGGCAGTCGCTGTCCGATCGTCAGTGAGGAAGCACGTGGTGGTGCGTAGGCGAGCCAAGTACAATTATAGTGTTAGTGATACTATGTGAACACTACAACATTCAATACCTAATAGGATTTTAAATCTCTTCGGTTTTGACAAAAAGGGCTATACTTTATGACACGTGCGCAACTCTCGATCAATAATTATTTTAATTCCCTTTCCTGTCCACTGTTGGGCCTTTTCCAACTGAAACAATAACCAGTTCCTTTCAAGGTGGACTTGTCTAGTTGTCTAGTAGGTAAGTACATACATACCTACACAAACTCAACTTCCCAAGGGGGTAGGAAGAAACTACAGAGCGCCAAATGCGATACGATTCTTACATAGGTACTTCTTCTGCTTCGTTTACTGCAGCTGATATGTAAAGAACCTCTCCAATACGGTCTATGTATGTATGTTCTTCTAGATGGCATCCCCTCCCGGCGTTTCCACTCTTATCTGCCTTATTTTTTTAGCTGTCTAGTTTAATTTTAAACAGTTCTGTGTGGTTCTTGCGTTTCAAATGAGAATAGGATCGACTTAGCGCCATCTTGTGACGTCATAGCTGTCAATTCCAATCAATTGGGTAATATCAGCAAAACAAGGTATTTTCTGAAAATAATTTGTTTACGAATCTTATATACGAATAATTCTCTAAATTGTACTGTTTCTCGCTCTCAAAGTATTTGTCTACATTGGAGATAATCTCTCGAGCCCCATGCAAAACAGTGCCTCGTTTACTCATTTTCGAGCACTCGGCAGCACTTCACAAGACTAATTAATTTAAGACGTTTTCTATTTTGAATGCCCGTGACTCGGTAAAACAAAAAAAGAACTTTATTTAGTTGGAACCATTGTCGTCAGGTCCTCATTGGGTGTTTGGTTTTCAATTACATTTGACGTTAACATATTTTGCGAGTAATTCTGCAATTAGGGTTGTATGATTGAATTACCTATAGTCAAAGTACAGACGCCAGCACATCAAGTTACCCCAATGTGTCAAATTTCTTTGATCGTTTTTACTTTATGTCAAACAGAATAAGGTTCCAATTCAAATGGGGAAATTTGACACATTGGGGTAACGTGCTGGCCTCTGTACAAGGATGTCCAATATTATTTGCACCGGTCATACTTCAAGGTGTTAGGGTGTGAGCCACCCTAACACCTTTTAACCACCTGAGTTACTCGTAGTAGTAGGTAAGTACCTGTATTCCAGTTGGAGTCCGCCCATAGCTACGTCCAGTTATAAAACGTTGGAATAGAACCAACAAATAAAATATGTAACGCAACGGTTTTGTCGGATAAATTCGACGTAGGTAGGTACTACCTACGCACAAAAGTTACGTTAACAACGAATCGAACAATTTTCAACAAGATGAAACAAGACCTGCGTAATTGAACAAATCAATTATTTATGTGCACGTACAATATTCGTTACCTAAACAATTTACAATTAGACACACATTTACAAAGATTTTAAATTAACACATTCGCGACATAGCTTAGGTACAGATTCGGGATTAAAATTAAGGTGCATGTCACGGCGTTGTGCGTCGAATCGCCGTCTCTAATGCTTCTAGTAGGCTGTGAGCCATGGAGTCACGGAGACTGTTCCTACTCTATATCATAATAACAGTGACCCATGGCGTCCTCGGGGAGATATGGGAGTTCGGCATGGATGCTCCAGGAAGCATAATAGTTGATTATAGAGAAGATACCTTGTCACTCTTCGAAAAGACTAAGCAGATAAAACTACGGGTAAGTGGTAAATACCTGATGCAGTTTCGTAGTGCTAGCTGTAGAAATGCTGTCGTGAAAAAGTCGTGTAGAACTGTTCTAACCTACGCCGTACTTAAGTCATGCTTAAAATTGAAACCACGTGGTATGCACGCCATATTTTCTCATAGAAAACGTTGATGTCATTTCACATTGTTTCTGCTTAAGCTGTTTATGAACCACATACTGTTGAGTCAGGCTCATCGAGGCGCAGCGTCGAGTCTTAGGACGCGGTGGTGTCCTTCTGCGAAACGGTCATCTCGCAGGAGGCTGCGTAAAGGGAGAGGGTGATTACCTCCACCAGGCGCACCGGGCGCAGGCGGAGGGCGGACCGCGCCCTCTTCCAGCCCCCCTGAATGGGTCCAGGGGCGACGGACGCGGGGATGTCCACCGCCCCCCACGTACATGGACCCCAGGTGGCGGCGCGTCGTGTTCACGCGTGCCCCTCTTAGACGTCGCGAGGGGAGTCTAACACCTCACTCCCCTCGCTAACTTGGCGAGGCCCGCGGGGGTCAGTCCAGTCGGGGGTCGCGGAAGTATCTTCTGTTCCCGTGACCCCCGGCGCAGGTGTGAGAAGGAACACGGGGTGGTTTTTAGTCAGTAAGTCTGACAGACCCTTCCGCCCTCCCCGGGGCGTGGGACATCCATGAGGATTTTCCACCCCTAAAAAAAAAAAGGGCTCATCGAGGCTGACGTCATGCAGGACCTGAGTCGGCGTAGTGTTCTACACGCATCCCTAGTAGACATCGTGAGGGGGAGTTCTAAACCTCCGTCCAAAGACCTGAGGTGGTCTGTATTAGGGAATGCAATCTCGTCTCGCCGAGATCCCGATCTCGCGAGATCCCGGCCATATTTTACGAGATTGTATCTCGTCAAATTTCGTACGAGATCTCGCGAGATAACGAGATCGACAAATGCAGCGTGACGACGTGTATTTCATAGCGCGGCTGCGCGCGAACTGAAACCTGGCCGTTGCCTAAATATAGATAATTATTGTTTTGTTACCAATATTGTAAGAATTTGAACTAATTGGCTACAGTAGGTATAATAGTTAAAGACATAAACATATGTTATTAGAGTTAGAGACAAAATAATAAGTACTCTGTTGATTTTTAAAATAAAACTTACGTTATTTTTATAACTAAGCAACGCAGTTTCTATTTAATTACATATCTTGTCAATTACTAGTTCTTAAAACAAGCATTTGCATATGTTTTAATTGCGATTCTTCCAATCTCGCGAGATCCCGTAATTTGCGAGATCTCGCGAGACTGGGTTTTGAGTCTCGCGAGATCTCGCTAGGCGGAAATCTCGTACGAGATTGCATTCCCTAGTCTGTATATTCGGGCCGGCACTCACTAGCCAGAGATCATGGTAGTTCCCACGATCTCTGGTTCAAGTGTAAGATGGAAACATTGGGGTGGATTTTCAGAGTCCTCCATTCGCCCCAAGGCGGAGGTCATCCATGAGGATATTCCATGCCAGAAATAATATCACCCAGGCTCCTGGTCGGCCATTGCAGACGCAAGTTTTCATGTCAACGTCATGCAGAACCCGCTATTATGAAATACTGACAGCCTGGAGCCTGGACGGATTCTATTCCCGATAACCCTAAACTAAATAAAAAATAAAATTAATATTCCACGACTTTTTCACCCAACGCCATTTAGTCCCAAATTAAGCTTCAGAGCTTGTGTTATGGGTACTAAACAGCTGATAAACATACTTATATATTTCTAAATACATAGATATTATAGATAAATTACACCCAGACACAGAACAAATGATCGTGCTCATCACACAAACATTTGTCCTGGGTGGGAATCGAACCCACGACCTCCGGCATAGCAGTCAGGGTCACTAACTACTAGACCAACAGGCCAGTCAAACTAAACTAAAACAGATTTCACATAGGTAATATCCTTCTCAGACACCGCAATGCTATGTCATGGAGTACGTACGAGTGGGAGTCCTGAACCCGATATCCAATCCCAGCGTGACTTTCGATAAGATGACGAACATCGTCACAATCTCTTACAAGCCACTGCAGTTCAGCTCGAGCAGCTTCAACATCGTCGCTAAAGCTGCAAGGAAGCCGGGCTGCTTCAACCAGAACATTGAGCTGCTGATGAGGCACAGGTTTTTTGGCAAGTGAGGAGCTATGTTCGTGTTCATACTATTGTTTAGAATAAAGGTGCATTTTTGTAAGCGTTGGGTTGTTTTATTGAAATGCTTAGCTGTTTCTACCGCTTTTTTGAGCGTTGACAGCGCCTAGCAGAGGCCGCGAACTTAACGTGAATTCGAAGTATATTTTGTATCGAAAATTCATCAATCCTGTACCTAACATTTTTGGTTTAAATTGATGACTCAAGCTCGAGTTTTAATTAATCAACACTATCAGCCATTGTTATAAAATGATAAAATATTACCGTGTGCAAAACGAGAATTTTCAATTTTAAAATCATTGTAGTTCACCTTAAGGTCACAAGTTCCTGCGAGGCACAATATTTATACGCTTAGTATACATGAATGACAATAGAAATTGTGGGGTTTACAGCCTGTATTGTTAACCAAGTTAGGACAAGGCCGGAAAAACTCTGTCATTCACTAAAGTGGAACCAAGAAATTAAATTAGACAAACAAAAAGCCAACTCATGCGGAATTGACACGAAAATATTTGTCGTATTAGTCAACCTGGGCAAAAGGGTTAAATAGCATTTAACCGTTTTAAGGATGCCCGTCTAACCTTCGCCACTTCGCTGTACAGTAACTGAGTGACACAATACTCTTCGATTAAACTGTTGTCAGACAATCGGACCATCAACTTAACGTGTTCTCCTATTTAGGCACGGAGGATATGCAAGGAATGGTAATTTATCAACGGACTGACCTCGGAAAGCGTTGCTTAACCTTCGAGACACGTGCAGGTTAATGTGCGGGATATTAAACATGATAGAAGTAAGACGAAAATAACAATTATAAAACAATTGACAAAATATATTTATTAACAATAACAACAGGTGTGTTTACAATAAATAGCTCAACAGTGACTTGTCTAGCGCTATTATACAGATCCATAATATACATAACATAAAACAATATCATAGAGCAGTGGTTATAACAAGTGTAATTTGAAGAAAAAACACGCGTATGTACATTTTTAAAAGAAAATGGCCGAAACAGCACGCCGATTACGAATTGGGTAGGTAGGTATAATTTTGACCGACGGTCGGTCGGTCAATTAGTTGGTTGGTAGGTCGGTTAATTGGTTATGAATTGTTTAAGAGTGGACATTTTGAGGGGCATGACGGCATAAGAGAGCATCATGCCGTTCGCCATCACGGTATCCGAGAAGATTAAGCCCTAAAGCGCAAATCGTGAAAAAATTATACAAACATAAATTACCTATTGTAGTATCGATTTTGACATCAAAAGTAACTCAAACTTTGGTCAACCTAGCAAAAATAACAGTACCATTTTATGACTATTATTTAGGGATTATTAATCGTGGGTAATGGTCGATAATAGTACATTTTGATGGAAATGTGTATTGTACCTACTGGAGGCGCAATTCCAGCCCAAACCAAACAAATATCTGGATTGAACTACCTACGCAGTTCAAATTATTTGTATCTTTAACGATTAGGGCTAAAAAATCTTAACGCACTTATATAGTAAAAAAACGCGTATCTGCAACTTATTATGGACTACGATGGGACTAGTATAACAAATTCAAACGCACGTGTGTGAAATACACTACATTGTCAACCTTACAGTGAAGCAATAAGAGCCAGTGTTTTATAATAAGTGTTTTGACAAAATTCTTATTAGTTCTAAACACAAACAAGAGTGTAAAAGTCATACAAATTATCTTCTATAAACAGCCCGTCAGAGGTAGCTTCTAGGCGACTGTGAGCCATCGTCATAAAGTAATCGTTTTTGTTTAATCAATCTTAAGTAAAATAATTAATGTTACGAACTAGATGCAAAAAAACTAGGCTTTTATAAGATTGCCATATATTTGATTATTTGTGCGTTAGTCTGTGTCAACGCAACTCTCAAAAGAATGGACTGATTTTGATGAGGTATTATTTGTTTGAAATTGAGATGATTCTTAGCAAGACGAGAAAAGAGATAAGTTTCTTTCGGTGTTTCTTCTCAGAGTAGTCGGATAGTGTAACACTGATCTTACTAGTTTAAGTATCATGTTTGACGTGTAAGTAAAAGTTTTTGTAAAAACTAATTTACAGAACTAAATATTATTTACTATTTAGCTTTAATTTATGAAGATCCTGTTCAGGCGTTTATAGATCATCATCAGCATTTTTCACTAAGAGTTTGCCTGACTGGTTTTGTATGCTTAGATTAGCGTCACGGCGATACTTAGTTTCGTATCAAATACATAACAAAACTAACCTAACACCCGCCGTGAAGGGGTAACACAATTTAACTGTACCATAGACACAAGGTAGAATTCTATACAACAATAAGTACATTACACACCTTTAGTTATAAGAACATACTATTATAAACAAAAGCCAAAAAGTGCTTGGCTATGTGTAATCATACAGTCTTCTATGACTGTATGTTCACACATTTTATTTTTAATGCAAATAAAATAATTTGATTTGATTTGATTGCAAATTAAAGTTTAACTCAGAAACTACATCACAGCTAAAACCACATCCTGACTTGCTTAAAAATTACAAATCTCGCCGCAAGTCATAAAATAATCGATTAATCTTCGGGTCACAAGCTTTTAGCTTTCCTATCCTTGAGTAAGCTGGTGATGAAGAACTCTCCCGCCCTGTAGGAGGACCGCACGAGAGGGCCACTGGCTGTGTAGAGGAAGCCCAGCTCGTTGCCTCTCTCCTCCCACTCCTTGAACTTGGCCGGAGTGACGTACTCAAATACTTTGAGGTGTCGTTTCGTTGGCTGCATGTACTGGCCTAACGTGACGCAGTCAACGCCGGCCGAGCGTAGATCTAATAAAAAACAATAACATGATCATTTATTTATTTTGTTCAACAGAGTCATAGTACAAAGGCCAGCACATCAAGTTACCCCAGTGATTAAAATGTTCCCAATTGAATATGAACCTTATCCTGTTTCACATAAAGTTGAAAAACGATCAAAGAAATTCGACACATTGGGGTAACTTGATGTGCTGGCGTCTGGACATAATAATACGGCAAGGTGAGCGAATTATTACGCTTATTATAAGTTAAGCTGATTATTTTTGCTGTTGAGCTTATTGTGAGTACTAGACAGCTGATAAACAAAAAAAAACATATGTTACCTTTCATAGTTTGTTCTACTTGCTCGTCAGTCTCGCCGAGCCCCAGCATGATGGAGGACTTCGTGATCAAATCAGGGTTGACTTCCTTAGCCGTCTGCAGCACCTTCAGTGTTTGACGATATCTGAGGATAGACATTATTCATAATTATAATTAGGAGTATGCTTAGATGGTTTGATCACGTTGAAAGGATGGATGAAAGGCGACTAACGAAAGGTATTTACAAGGCAGATGTACCTAAGTGGGAACGCCGGGAGGGGACGCCCTAGAAGGACATACATAGACCTTATTGGTGAGGTTCTTCAGAAAGGTCAGGTGCGTAGTACTCGCAACCGGCGTGTGTGTATGACAACATGTATGAATGTAAACGAAGCAAAGGAAGTATGTAAGAATCGTAGCATATGGCGCTCTGTAGTTTCTGCCTACCCCCATGGGAAAAAGGCGTGAGTTTATGTATGTATGTATGTATAATTAGGAAAAAAGATTCAATTACATTAGATTACGGACTAAGTAGCTACGGGCGCACTTACAAGACTTACGTCGAGGACATTTACAAACTGCAGTTACGCATTTTAAAAACGATTGTGCCCACAAAAATAAAACATAAATTTCAAGATAATAACTCGGGCTTATTTTAACACTGTCAAATTGTAAAGGTCTGCGACAAGGTACGCTTACGTGTTATAAGTGAAAACTACCATAATTTAAGTAATATTCGTAAATACGAAAGGTTACATTCGTGGCGTAGTTTGACCTACCTACCCTCATTTGTCGTTCCTAAGTCTAATAATGTTTATGGGACACAGACGTGGGAATGCATGCTACCATGCTATGCAAACAATTTACCTCTAGATATCTTTAAGGAACTAAATGCAAAGAATTGCTCAAGAGTGCTGAGGGGACACTTTTTAGATCGTATTACGAGTACGACATGGCAAGTGTTTTCTTGAATAATGAATTGACCTTTGTATGTAATATTTGTTATTCGCCGAAAAATATGGTTTGTGCTGGTGTGCAAACCGCAATGACTTTTAAAGAAGAACCTTCATACTGAATTTCATTCGAATAACTTCAAAAACGGCAAAGTTTTATACTAACTTTGCACCCCCGTTCAACCCCCATAGGCGGTGAATTTTCAAAAAACCTTTCTTAGTGCTCCCCTACGTTATAAAAGGAACGCCTATTCAAAAATTCAAGTTTCTAACCCTTATGGTTCAGGCCCTTTTTTGTAGAGTGGAAATACCTAATGGATTTCCTCCGCCCCGGGGAGGCCGAAGGGTATGTCAGACTCTTACTAATTACAAACCATCCCATGTTCCAACTTACACCTGCGCCAAGGGTCACGGGAACAGAAGATACTTCCGCGAATGGTTTAGGCCCTGCGTTAACATGTCAGTCACTTAATCAGACACTCAGACAGACAGTCAGTCAGTCAGTCAGTCAGCTTCTCCTTTTATATATATAGATAGCAAATGACACGCGGTTTCACCCGCGTAACGTCTGCTATCTCCTTTTCCGTGGAAATACAGGGATAAAACATAGCATACGTCACGCCAGGGATAGTGCAGCTCCCAACCCAACAGTGAAAGATTTTTTTAAATTGGTCCAGTTTTTTCGGAGCTTATTCAATGCAAACAAACAATCAAATCTTTCTACTTCGTAATATTAGTTTTGACCATAGATATAATAAAGAAGGAGATATGCCCGTTAGACGAAAATGTATCGGAACCATGTGTCTCCACTTTGCCCCTACCACACGGCAACTACTACACATGCAGTTCAGTAAAAGCAATAGATACGCAGTCGCGCACACACCCGCATTTCTTAAAACAGAACGTACTACACAATCAATTATAAACCTTATGCTGTCAAACACAGCGTGTATTTACCATGCACCATACAACTTACGCACACAAAAACAACGGTCGCTATCACTTCGTCGCATGAAGCAGCGGCCGTACTACGCGATGCATCCGCTCAATGAAGTATCGTTGTGTGATTTTTACATTGCTCGTCCAGCCACTTAGCGACAAACTTAGGTAGTGGTTACGGAGCAATGTATTTATTGCAACAATAGTACAGTCGCTGTGATATTTGAAAACAAAAATAACATAGTAAAAGCAAGAAATATATTACGTTTTGTTGTTTTGCATGATTAGATAGACAAATATAGTAAAATACGTGTACTTACATGTGATAAGAAATTCTGTGATTTACATAGTTTTGATTTGTGCTTCGGATTTTACAAAAAAACACTGAACAACACGGCATTGCTATAAAATGTCACAATCGCGGTCGAAAGCACACAAGTTCGCGCAGACGGCTTACGACGTGATCAATTTTAGCATGTCGCGGAGACACCGACACGCCCCCATGCCACTTCTCCTATTATTTAGATTTCTATGGTTTTGACATACCCAGCTCTCGGATCCCGTACGAACGGCGTGAGTCGCTCGACAGTCTCGATGTTGTGCGCGAACACGTCGAGGCCGCAGTTGGCGATGGTGGCCACGCACTCGCGGTCCGCTCTGAAGTCTGGCACCAAACATTCCACTAAGATGTCCTTGTTCCTGAAGCAACACACGGCTCGAACAACAACACTTAAAACCACTATTGGCATGTTAGAAAACCCAATTTCCATTTTTGAAGTTATAGGTACCTCTTTTTGCGCGTTAGGTAAAAATGATGAGAGTAAACTATACTCTCAACGAATTCCTTACTGAGAAAGAATTTTAAGAATTTTAATAACATATTAATTCGACATTGATATTTATTTAACTGACATTGTAGGTAAATTTGATTCTATTGCATTCTATTATTGACACCGCATTTTTATCTTTATTTCCATTTTATTATTTATATGTATACTCGATTGTTAATGTTTTGCTTGTGTTATTTTGTGTTTTATTTCAATTATTTTGATTATTTCTTTTATTAACGGTACGTGAAAGAGTGTACTCCTTTAAGGCGAGGTGTCCCCAGCCGTGTAGGCATTTAACGCTTACCTCAGGCCCCGCAACCAATAGCGCTACGTAATAAACTACGATGCATCGGAGAAACGCCGCGCGCGGTCGTCGTACCGCTCATTCATGACTTCACGAACTCGAGTAGGTACACAGTTGCGTCACAGAATAGAGTAATGCCGTAGAGCAACTTCAATTTATTAATTTAGATATGATAGAATTCTTGAACTACGATATCAATATTGTAATTCAAAAATACTTAGATGCATTGAATGGTTATTTAATTTTAGTATCCCACCTAATATGAATATAAGTATGCGTGGAAAATATGGGTTTAGGGAAAATGGGTTAAATAAATAAATAATTGATTTGTTAATCACAGTTTAATTAAGATTAGCTAAAATATTGCCAGATAAAAGTAAAAAAAGTTTTTCTAACATGGGTGTCATTTTCGTGGTTTTCGGGGTCGCTGATTACGAAAATTAGGTCAAAATAAAAATCCAAGATGGCGACGAAGAAAATTTTTGGTTTTTCAGTCATGGGTGTCGTTTTCGTGGTTTTCGGGGTAGCTGATTACGAAAATTAGGTCAAAATGAAAATCCAAGATGGCGACGAAAAAAATTCTTGGTTTTTCCGTCATGGGTGTCGTTTTCATAGTTTTCGGGGTCGCTGATTACGAAAATAAGGTCAAAATGAAAATCCAAGATGGCGCCGAGGATAATTTTTGGTTTTTCTAACATGGGTGTCGTTTTCGTGGTTTTCGGGGTCGCTGATTACGAAAATCAGGTCAAAATGAAAATCCAAGATTGCGCCGTGGAAAGTTTTTGATTTTTCCGTCATGGGTGTCGTTTTTATGGTATTCGGGGTAGCTGATTATGAAAATAAGGTCAAAATTAAAATCAAAATTGCGCCGAGGAAAATTTTTGGTTTTTCCAACATGGGTGTCGGTTTCGTAATTTTCGGGGTAGCTTATTTTCATTGACCTCATTTTCCTAAGGAAAATGAGGTCAATGAAAATCTAAGATGGCGACAAAGAAACTTTTTGGTTTTTCCGTCATGGGTGTCGTTTTCGTGGTTTTTGGTATCGCTAATTATGAAAATGAGCCCAAAATGAAAATCCAAATGGCACCGTGGAAAACTTTTGGGTTTTTCCGTCATGGGTGTCGTGTCGTTGTCATGGTTTTTGAGTTCATTGATTTTTGAAAAATTTTCTTCGTCGCCATCTTGGATTTCTATTTTGACCTAATTTTCGTAATCAGCGACCCCGTAAACCATGAAAACGACACCCATGACGGAAAAACCAAAAAATTTCCTCGGCGCCATCTTGGATTTTCATTTTGACGTTATTTTCATAATCAGCGACCCCGAAAACCATAAAAACGACACCCATGACGGAAAAACCAAAAATTGTCTTCGTCGCCATCTTGGATTTTTATTTTGACCTAATTTTCGTAGTCAGCGACCCCAAAAACCATGAAAACGATACCCATGACGGAAAAATTAAAAATTTTCCTAGGCGCCATCTTGGATTTTCATTTTGACATAATTTTCATAATCAGCTACCCCGAAAACCACGAAAACGACACCCATGACGGAAAAACCAAAAATTTTCTTCGTCGCCATCTTGGATTTTTATTTTGACCTAATTTTCGTAATCAGCGACCCCGAAAACCACAAAAGCGACACCCATGACGGAAAAACCAAAAATTTTCTTCGTCGCCATCTTTATGTGTTATGGGTACTAAACAGCTGATAAACATACTTATATATTTCTAAATACAAACACACCCAAACACCCAGACACAGAACAAATGATTTTGCTCATCACACTAACATTTGTCCTGGGCGGGAATCGAACCCACGACTTCCGGCATAGCAGTCAGGGTCACTAACTACTAGACCAGCAGGCCCGTCACTAGACCAACAGGCCCGTCATCGTATGATCTCAATCATACCCTAGAGAGAGTTATACAACGTGTTTTTTTTATATCCCATAAGATATAAAAAAAACACGTTGTATAACTCAGGCATTAAAATTATATAACTCAGGCATAACGTAGTTTTGTATTAGCGAAAAATAAAAACATACTTGTAGGAAATGAGCAATGTAATACTGTACTTTGCTACACTGTGGTACGAGTGTGCTGTGGTACGTGACCTTCACAAACATAGACACAAAATATAATAATATTATTTGTTGTGTTGTGGTAGCTGTGGGTAGTTTTACCTAATACTCACGTGACGTGCTGCTGGTGGTTTGATGTTCATACTGGAGACAGTTCCTATGAGTAGACGGTGTGACCACCATCCCATCTTATTCACTATTTACTACAATAATGTTCATCATCATCATCATCAGTCTATAATGTTCCCACTGCCGAGACACAGCCCTCCTCTCTATGAGAGGGAGTGGGCTATAATCCACCACGCTAGCTCACTGCGGGTTGATAGATGTCACACACCACTGGGCCACCACTGCTCAAGAGTATGTTGATGCGAGTATTTTTTTTTGTTTCAATGCGCAAATTCATGGCGTTACTGATTCGATACTGAGAGAAAAATCTTTTACCTATTAGAAAGCTACGTTATGCCTTAGGTTACGTATATTTTATTATCACAAAACAATTAGAAAAAAAAATGGCGGGCGATTTCGTAGGCAAAATCTATTAAAAAATACAAAATCCCAGCAGGTTGAACGGGTGAACTACCTATTTGACGTCACGCAACAATAAACCACTATAGCATTTGCGCGCGTGGCGACTTTATTTGCTCTATCTTAGGGTTCAAATACTACTGTTCGATACACTTGGTATGGTTGGTAAATACGTTTCGCGGTAAAAATAAAGCATGAAAGACTTTCGCGCTCATCGTTGTTATTTGCATTAGTATTTTTTTTTGTAAACGTTGCCCTACTCTAGAAATTTCTCCTGTGTCGTGGGTGCGTTTACAAACATTTATTCTCACATACACAAACACCCAGACCCGCGAACAACTACTTTTAGGTCAAACAAATATTTGTTCCGTGCGGGAATCGAACCCGCGACACGCTGCGCACATCGCTCAGCCACTGCGCCAACCGTGCAACCGTGTCCTTGTTGTAAAAGTATTATCCGTACCTACCTAAGTTTGTGATTCAATTTATCATCTAAGGTATTATTTGTATGGTAAAATATAATTTAGGTAGGTACCTAAATAAAAAATATCGTCAAAGTATTCCTACCTTTTTTGTTTACCTATTCAGTCTTCGTAGAGCCAAAGAAGAAAATTTTTTATTCATGACCATTTTGATTTATTTTACTTATCTACGAATTTATCCTAATAATGTACCTAATAAAACAAAAAATATTACAACTATTTAAAAAACTAAATTAAAGTGATGATAAAGTATGTACATGTATTACTATTTATCGAAATCGATTTTATAACGGGGATGACGGAAAAAATTGGCGCACGTCCGACCTCGAACACGTTCCGCTCGGGACTAAAGGACTCGGAGCGAGCGCAAACTAGTGAAATACACTTAACTTTGGAATTTGTGATACATTTATTTTCATATTGCACATTATGTGACCCGAGATAATACACATTTTTTACGACCTTTATTATGATATAAGTTTTATTTTTCTAAGCCTAATATAACTCAAGTAAAACGATTATTTAGCCATCATTTGGACATGTCTTTGCGATTTAATTGGATGCAGTGAAGTGTTAGTAATCGTGTATCGCATGCCCGACATATCATAATCAAAGAGTCAACTATGTAATACATTTTTTTCAAAATTTAAATCCGTTCCATGTACGAGTAAAACGCTATTGTTGACGACGTTTATTGGGGTAACCTCGCCTTAAGGTAGATTTTTGAGCAACGAATTATTTATTATTAAGATCTCATGTAAAATGTACCAAAAATCACACCAATAAATGAATTTTAATTTGTTAATTTTACGGTGCGCGCGCACACCGTCACGAAAAACCGACACCCTGAGTTAGCTATAGTGAACATTTTAGTTTTTTTCTATTTTAAGTGTCGATTTTTCTACAAATGTAAGATAACGCGATATTTTTTTTAGGAATATTTTTATCTAGTTACGCCAAAGAAGTTTAACTATTAACGCGTGTACACACACACTTTTTCTTTATTTCTGACTAATCGAAGGTCGGTTCGTGGATTTGATGTATGTGTGCTAGCTAACAAGTAGCAATTTATTTTATTTAAATTATTATGTTTATTAATTATCTATGTTGTTTAAACTCGTGTTCTCCTAACATACCAGATAGACGTGTTGCTGGGGAGTTTGTTACGCCACTTCTTCTTCCCAGCAAAAACGAAAACGAAATGATGTAGGTTTAATTTAGTTATTTATTTTATTTTAGTTGAAAATTACAGTGTCCTCAAAAGAAGCAGGTGTGAACAATAAAAGAACACGTTTTTCGTTTCACTTTTATTCTTCTAAATTTTTTTCGCATTCCTGCTTCTACAAGCCTCTTTCTCTATTCTATTTTATAAATAGAGTATATTTAAGTATTACTTACCGTTCACCCAACGCACTTATTCGTAGATCTTTGACGGTCGTTATTGTGTAGAAACCTTGACAGAAATCTGACATTCAGTCTTACCAAGGGTTATAGAATTACAGGTCACTACATATAACAACTAGGCAATCATTAAATGTAGTGTAAAATACTGATGTTCAGAATCAGATGTATCCGGCTAGACTAGAGCCTTCATTGTATTTGGGAAAAGGTCAGGCTGATGATTAAATTGTAATATTGTGAGGCAATTAATACAATAATCTTGTCCACTTACAGTTTTTTGATTTCCCTCACAGTTTCTGCGAGATGATTAGATCCACCGTCCGGTAAATCTGTAACATGCCACAAGGTGTTAAGTAATTTCTATTAATTGGGAAAGTACAATCCTTTTTATAACTGTAATGAATGATTGAGCTCCTGTCGCCTGTGATACAGGTTTAACAAACCCTGTACAGGCCAGGCCAAGCCAGGCCTTGTACTTGGCATTTAAATCCCTTTGTAAATTATTTTAAGGATTTTTGTATTTTATTTACACTAACGTATGGAATGTTGGGCGTGGCAAAAGAGACATGAAAGTAGAATAAATGCTGTAGAAATGCGTTCCTTGCGAAGTATGTGTGGTGTAACAATGAATGACAGATTGAGGAATGATGTGATAAAGCAACGTTGTGGTTTAAAAGAAGATGTAGTAACAATCATTGAAAAGAGTATGCTTAGATGGTTTGGTCACGTTGAAAGGATGGATGAAAGGCGACTAACGAAAGGTATTTACAAGGCAGATGTAAGTGGGAACGCCGGGAGGGGACGCCCTAGAAGGACATACATAGAGCGTATTGGTGAGGTTCTTCAGAAAGGTCAGGTGCGTAGTACTCGCAACCGGCGTGTGTGTATGACAACATGTATGAATGTAAACGAAGCAAAAGAAGTATGTAAGAATCGTAGCATATGGCGCTCTGTAGTTTCTGCCTACTCCCATGGGAAAAAGGCGTGAGTTTATGTATGTATGTATGTAACTGTGATGTTAACTTTGAATAAACATTATTATTTGAATATCGCGTTGCGATACGCCAGATTACTTCGTATGTGGCGAGATTGATGTCGCTATAGAGCAAACAACTTGATTACCGTTTTTTCCGCCAAAAATGATTGCCGGAAAAAAGAGACTCGCAGAAGCAGGAATGCAGAACATTTTATTTTAAAGTAAGTAAGTGAAACGAGTTTTTATTCAAATTTCAAATTTGGAAGAATAAAAGTGAAACGAAGAATCTCAATCATTTCTTAAACTAAATTATTGTTGCAATGGTTACAAAAAGTGTGACAGCTGCTGTGAAAATAGATTTGAATACATTCGGCGTCTATCGTAATTGTAACATGCTTGATTGTACAGACGCCAGCACATCAAGTTACCCCAATGTAACAAATATCTTTGATCGTTTTTCAATTTTATGTCAAACAGAATAAGGTTCATATTCAATTGGGAAAATTTGACACATTGGGGTAACTTGATGTGCTTGCGTCTGTACTTTCGTTACAAAGTGTACATTATAAATAACCTTTTTTACTTCTGTCTAATGCTATTGTCAATGGATTGTTACGTTTGGCAATGTCTTACCATCTCTGTCAACTGAAGTGAGCACGATGTACCCGAGTCCCCACTGGTTGATAGCGCGCGCGGTGTTGCGCGGCTCGTCGACGTCGAGCGGCGGCGGGCGGCGCGACGTCTTCACAGAGCAGAACATGCAGCCGCGGGTGCAGGTGTCGCCCATCAGCTGAACCAACATAATATATCCATTCTATTTCAACTGTTTGTTGCTGGGCTTGTGTAGTTGTGTATTCGCTAAATAGGCAAGTGGACTTGTTTTGTGTTTTTAGTCCCTCATCTAGATTATTTACAAGAAAATATTAGACACAATTTTTTTTTTTCACAAAATCAAAAAGTAACGGCGATACATCGATCTAAATGTCGCATGACGTCACCATCTAGTACAGTTTATACTGAATTATGACGTCACAAAACCTTCTACTTAATTTTAATGCGCTTGATCTAAGTAGTTTTCCATCAATTTGAAAAACGGATAAAATACTTGAATGAATGAATGAATGATGAATGAGTGTAGTGTGTGTAAGTATTATTTTTTATTATCTAACTGATGGATTAAATATGAATTTTGGTATTCTTACACCGTCAACATGCCTTTTTATAGTTTCGTTGAAAGGATGAATGAAAGGCGACTAACGAAAGGTATTCATAAAGTGGAAACGCCGGGAGTGGACGTGGATGTATAAGTATATATCCTCCTTGGGGGTTACAAGTGTGGTGTCGTGTTATTTTCGTCTTGTACTCCCTGCTAAACTATAGTAAATCTGCTTCATGTAATGTTCGAAAATAATTTAAAAAAATATAATATCCGGAATATTGTGACACCCCATCTAGAGTTGGTAGACAAAAAATGAATTAAAATACAGATCTTCATACAGAGTAATCAAATATGGCGTCCCTCAGGGCAGCGTCCTAGGCCCTTTGTTGTTTCTACTGTATATAAACGACCTCCCCCGCCAAACACCAAATCCAATGGTATTATTCGCCGATGACAGTACGTCTTTAATAAAATGTACCAATAAACAAAATTATGAACAAGATATTAATAACACACTCGGTTCTCTAATAAATGGGCTAAATCATAATAATTTATTAATAAATCTTCAAAAGACCAAAGTTATGCATTTTTTCCAAAGAATCTCCCCTAATGACATGAATATAAACCACAATGGTCAAGCTGTAGGCACAGTGGATGTTGCAAAATTTTTGGGTATATTAATTGATAGCCAACTCACTTGGAAGCCTCAAGCAGAGAGTATTTGTAAGAGATTGAGTACATCGGCTTTCATGCTGCACAATTTGTCCAAAAAAGTGGATCTGTCTAGCGTGTTGGTTGCCTACCACGGATTAGTTATTTCACTTTTGAGGTTTGGTGTAATTTTCTGGGGCAATTGTAGCGAGAAAGAAAGTATTTTTAAAGCTCAAAAAAGCTGTATCAGAGCTATGTTCGCCCTAAAAGTAACTGACAGTTGTCTACCTATATTTCAGTCTCATAAACTCTTAACCTTTCCATGTCTTTACATATTGGAATTATGTATATTTGTTAAAACGAACTCACACTTGTTTACCACCTTGAAAGAAACTCGAAATAGAACAATAAGTATTAGATCCCAATATAAAAATCTTTTAAGCACGGGTCTTTTTAAGACTGCTCTTTTAAGAAAAAGTGTTATTTGTATGGCACCACTTGTTTATAATAAGTTACCAAATAATGTCAAGGAACAACCACTAACAAAATTTAAAAAGCATGTTACAGAATTACTTTTACACAAGTGTAAATTCAGTACAAGAATTCTTAGATGATAAGTTTTATTAAATTCTTTTAAAATTAAAATTTGCATGCCAATTAAGGTAGAATGTACAAGGAACCACAAAACTCTGTAACACCTAATAATATGTACCTACATTCATTGCAAATAAATAAATCTATTCTATTCTATTCTATTCTAGACAGGAAGTTTAAAGAATAAAGACTTACTTTTTTCTCTTTTGATTGTACATACCTTCTATTTATTATCAAGTACGACATGTACCTTTTGTGCCGACGAAATACTTTTTCTTTCTTTCATTCTCAATTAAATGAAATCATACCATAATAGTAGCAGTGGATGTGCCATGTTTGCCTCCACTCCAGCACTCTCCTATGTTAGGACACCGTGCCTCTTCACACACTGTGCTGAGTTTCAGTTCACGGAGCTGTTTCTTTATCTCTGAAAACTTCGACCCTGCAACAACACACTATTGATTACACTATTGAACCACAATAAATAAAACAGATTCAGTTGTTTTAAAAATGTAATTCTTTTAAGTGAAAGTAAATTGATTACTCGTCACATGTCCCAAAGGTTCATTTGAAAATCAGCGTCAGGCAGGATCTCAGCATTTGTCTGGCATTACCGCTGAACGCCGGGAGGGGACGCCCAAGAAGGACATACATAGACCTTATTGGTGATGTTCTTCAGAAAGGTCAGGTGCGTAGTACTCGCAACCGGCGTGTGTGTATGACAACATGTATGAATGTAAACGAAGCAAAAGAAGTATGTAAGAATCGTAGCATATGGCGCTCTGTAGTTTCTGCCTACCCCCATGGGAAAAAGGCGTGAGTTTATGTATGTATGTATGTATGTATGTACCGCTGAAATGAACCTTTTGGCGCAGCCGTGAGACATGCCATTTTTTGTCTCTTTTTTTTGTGTTATTGCGTTTTTACTGTGCGTGTATCCAGCTGTTGCCAATAAATGTATTTTCTTTCTTTCTTTTTTCTTTCTTACTCTTTATTGCAGTAGTTTGTGAAGATGGTTGGATGTTTGTTACTCATTTACATGGAAACCAATGAGCAAAAATGGATGGAAATTGGCACATAAATACATGGTGCTGAATTGACAAATAGGACACTTTTATCCTGATACTGTGATCCCTTGGGATAATCAATTTTAATGTTATTTTAAAATACTTATGCTAAAAGCGAGCACTAATTCCCTTCTACTTGCAAATTTGGCTTTATGTGGCGACCAGACGACAGCATTGCATTTCACTTAGAATGCATTGCATTTCACAACTCTTCTTAATTTATTTTTATTAATTTATCAAGCGGAAACGGAAGCCAGTTTCTGAGAACAATAGGTAATTTAATTGTGTCTGGAATTCCCGTAGTGAATGAGTTGAATAAAAACTTTCTGTTTTACCTTTATCAATGAAAAAACGGAAGAGGTTGTTTGCTTAAGTTAGGTTTGCTCAGGTTTTTATTTTACTCTTTTGACGTTATAATGTCTAAAATGGATCAACACCGGTTGTATGTAATTTTAATCTTAGTCGCAATCTGTTAAAAATATTTCTGATTTGCCTAGATTTTTGACACTGGATTGTCACAGTGCTGAAGGCGCGACTAGATTTTAAATGTTTCTAGTTCTGGAATTTATCAGGTTATTTACTCACAATAAAAGGTCTCAAAAAGAAACACCACACAACATTACACTGACTCTAACTTAACACTGATAAAGTACAATCATAATTATGGCCAATGAGAATTTGTTTACAAATCTTCCATTACACAATGTAAGTAATTATTATTAACTAGTCTCCAAAGATAATGTTGTTCATTATTGAAAGGATCTTATCAACATTAATATTCTGGTTAAATAGAGAAACAATTGCTTATGAATCTGGAATATGTCATAAGGTAGTCTTGAGCTAAATTATAATAACGGGTTGATCAATGGAATTTTCAGATTTTTATTCTTGTGCCTTAGAATGGAAGTCAATATTGTGGGTCTCAACTGACATTTGTAGAACTTTAATAGTTGTTTCGGGTCAGTAGCCTCAAAATATGACAACTGGTCTTATATAACCTAGTATATGAACATACCCATACTATGTGACCTGTTCAGGGAGCAAGAGGAAGGGGGTCACTTAGTTAGATCATTGTCACATCGTCAACCACAGTGATCTCTAACTTCCTACTTTTTTCTTAACTGATTTCATACCATGTGGCATGCATGGCATGCAAAATACTGGTTATGAGCAAAATCAGATGGCTAAACTGAAAGTTGTTCTCAATATAGTTAAGAAAAGGATAGACAGATGACTTTAAAAGTCTATATTCACCATAATTATAACAAGTAGTAAGTCATTACCAGTAGGTATGGTCGTCTTCAACCAGGGAGGTAGCCTGAGTCGTTCTGCTTCACCTTTCTCCCTCTTCAGTTTGCCCTCATACTCCTCCCAGTCCTTCGGACGATCTTCAGAAACAAAATCAGCTAAACTTGGGCCTTCGCGAAGTTTCTCTCGAATCGCATCGAGTTTAGCTGTATGTTTGCACCTCTGAAACTGGAAACGACGTCTTGAAAGAAGAAAGCTATGGATCTACATTGTGTGCTTACAAAAACTTGTGCTAAGACATTTTGGCCTTCTTACACCTACGATTATATTACTATCCTGTAATTTAAGCCACCTCACGTATAGATTACACTTGACTAAAAAGATCTTAGGCATAAAACTCTGAATGTTATTTTGATGTCAAAGAGGTTATTTTGATACTTACGTCATGACTTCTACAAATAAGAGAAGACTTTAATTTGTTGCGAAACATATTCAAGGGAACTTTAATCTTATATCGCTAAATAACATAAACACAATGTAGCAATTTACACTAAACACAATAACTTTTATTTTCGTTCACTTTTCACGGACATTTCTTGTTTCTGCTGTCACTTTGATTGATGTCAGTCAACAGTTTTTGACAGTTTTGTTAGTGATTAAAGAGATGTCACGTGAATTTTATAACATCGAAGAAACATAGGAAAATCGTCTATTTAATCGCACATACAATCATAATGAACTTTTTTTTCAAAAACTCGAAAGTGAACAAAGTGTAAGAATAAGAAGAAAACGATTTTTTCTGACCCAAATATATTTCTTTTTTGGAATCAGAGCCCTAGGATGACGTATTAAAATACTGTCTAATTAAAACTAATCGACTGAGTGTCAATTGATATACAAAGTACAAGTTAAGTTGTGTTCGTAGCTTTGCTTGCAAGTCTAAAACAGAGATGTCGATTAAATTCCTCAAATTAAGCAGAGTTTTCCCTTTCCCAACACTCTAGAAAAAAAAAATCCTTGCTAGGGTAGGGCTTTGTTTGTAAAGTGAAATGAATTTTAAGATATTGTTCGAAATTCTAGCGCAATAAAATGAAAGATAGTTCTATAATGTTTTGAGGTATCGTACGAAAACTAGTATATGGTGATTAGATTAAACGTAGTACTAATAAAAAAAGTAAATAATTTGTGACCTTGAGCGTAAGCAATACAGCTGTCAAATAACCTAACCACGATTTTTTGTAAACGAAAGATGAAGGAAGTTTCCCTTGAGAACTTTTATTGTACATAGCGTATGCTCCGTAAGTACAGATCCTTTGAAAACAATGGATGAAACCGTCACGCACTATATAACCTCCCACCCAGCTGATCAGGTATGTTTCATTGTATGTTTATAAATATCAAATTTTATTAAGTTAGCCACTAACAAGCTGGGTTCAATCTTGTCTAATATTCTTAGCTGTTGTTTCTGTGTATCAGCCTTAATTTCTAAATATTTTTATATCAAGTTGTGTGCAAGACAAACATTTTTAAACAAAGAAAATGCCTTTAAAATCTACCCAGTTGGTCTAATTAAAATAGGTAGGTATTATTTAGAACAACTGGGTACATTTTACAACAGTTGAGAAAATTATATCCCTGTTCCAATTGCCACCACTCCATTTAAAATGTTGTAGAGAAGAGATTTACTAATTAACCGGTGTTGTGTATTTGTGCCCTCAGACGGTTCATGTGGATGGCAATGCCCTGGCTCTCAATGTCCAAGATGATGGCGGCGGTAGGGTGGCCATCATGCATTCCCAGACCTACTCCACACCACTATGCAGGTATATTCCACAACCCAGCTACAAGAGCATTAACTTTAAATAACAAAGGAAAATCTAAATATCTTTTAGGTACCAATTTACCTACATTAAATCAACAGATGCACAAAACATCTACTGTTGCTGTATTTAAGACTGTATTGGTTGATTTAGGTTTGAAAATAAAATATGGCCTATGTTTGGTGTAACATGGGTTTCCAATGATGAAAGAATGTTTAAAATTCGTTGAGTAATTTTTGAGTTAAATCTTTACAATCAAACAAACAAAAAATTGAACCCTTCCTCTTTTCTCTTTGACTTTGACTTATAATATCAAATATTATCATCTAAACTAATGGTTATTTTATTAGTTGGTTGACATGTATTAGTTTATCTTATTATTATAGGTGTTTTTGACATTATTTGATTACTTTTTGTACTTTTTAAATAAGTAAGTGTGAATGATAAATTGGACTTGACATTAGTTCTAGTAACAACTAAAATAGTTTTAAGATCTTTGTTACTAACAATTATTACTACAGACACTGTTAGTCTGAAATAAAACATAACAACAACAAAATGAAACTGTTCTTTGATTAACCAATCGAATTTCTTTGTTAACTTATATCTAAAACGTTAGAACAGTACCTACTACCTTTGCGGAACATAATATTGTATCTTCAATAATTACCTACATTGTTTTGGGTTCCTAAATAATAACTTTTTATGTTTAAAATAAGCTAAGCTGTCTCATTTCAACACCAGCTTTTTTATACATGTAGCAGGCCAGTCTCAGTGGGTGATCAGGTTGAGGGGCAGTGGAGTGATGAGATCATGGATCCCGAAGGCAGGCTGGCGGCACTCATGGCCCACATCACTGCCCAGCAGTCACGTGGGCAGCACCAACTGCACCATAAGGTATTAGTAATTGGAGATTCTTGAGATGAAACCAATCAATGAGTAAATGTAGCACATGATAATCTACTAGGATAACAATAATCAAAGATATTCTATGGTTTTGATTTTACAGCAGATTTAAAGGCGTTATTAAAATATTTTATATTTTCTTCGATTTAAGTACATTTAAGAGAATAAAATAAAAAATTAAATAATAAAACAAATAAAACGAAAAGTTAAAATACTAATTAATTAATATACACAGTTAATTAATAAGCAATATACTAAATCCTATTCTTGCTAATAAATTATTCTTACTGTTAACTTTTGTCTTTAAAAGAGCTCACAAACAATAAAGCCACTGCCACTGTGAGCTACTACGTCTTGTAGTATCTTTTACGTTTTTTTAAAATTTCCTTAAAATTTATCATCTAAAATCAAATAAAAAAAAATCTAATATGTTTATTTGTTAGAACATGGTACAATCTAGAGATGGTTACAGAAGTAGTTCAGCATGTCCTGCCATACTATGGCGAACAAATATTTAATTTTAAACACAACAACATTAGAGGTTAATATAATAGTCAATTAGTAAATATAGAAATTGTATTTTTGTAATAATAATTGATAGAATAATAAATTAATATGTTTGTTGCATGTGGTCTAGAGAATTTGCCATGCATTTCGTTTCCAACATACTCATCTTAACTTGAACTATGTATTTCAGGTGCATACAGTGAGAGGTGATGTGGACACATCTATCATCCTTGATAGTTCCATGAGACTCTTCCATGGCCAGCCAATGGTAAGCTCAAAGGGAAAAATAAATAAAAACTTGTGAGTGAGATTATGCTAAAAATATCATGAGCGGGATTTCTAATTCTTCCTGCCTTGAAAAATTGGAGTGATGATGATTAATAGAGATGCGAAATGTAGCTCAGTGAAAAGAAAAGAGAGATACGGCTCTTTTGATCAAAAGAACTATATCACTCTTTTAGCTCTTTAGCTCACCGAATAACTCTTTTAACTCTTCGGCTCAATTGATTCACTTGCGAAGTTGCGAGCTACAGATCAAATTGAGCCGCGCCACATTACGCTAGTCAAACGAGACAAATAGCTCAATGGCTCTTTCAAATCTTTGAAGTTCTTTAGTTCATTTCACTTAGTTGCGACTGTTGCGAGCCATAAATAAAATTAGATTCGTTGGGTTGTTTTGTTCTTATTACACATAAATTAAATTATGAAAGCCAATATGCAATAAAGCATTTTTCTAAAACAATGACGATAAGAGTTATTTTACAATGACGTATTGAGCCGAAGAGTCAGTCAGTGAGCGACATGCGAAATCGTTCTCCTGTTCGTCGGGGAAGTTCGGGCCCTGTTCGGGCATTGTCGGATGTCGCTAATGTCGGGTCGGCGTTTCGTCGGCATCACTCGTCGTAACTCGCAAAGTCACAGAGTGATGAGTAGTATAGAGTATAGAAACAAGTCAAAGAGCCATTGAGCTAAATGAACTACTGAGCTACTCCGTGAACGACTGAGCTACTGAGAGCTAGATTAAAATTAAAGAGCTAGTTCAATTTTATCTCTCATTCGCGAGCTACCCATCTCTAATGATATATTATACTATCCTCAGGATCAGTCCCAAGACCCAATAGTAGCGGAGGTCTCTGCCCTGCAGCCGCTCCCTCCCCTGCAAGAAATGAAGCGGTGTCAGGAAACTGACTGGTTCCATAACAAACCTAAACCTTCACTCAAAGTAAGATGACAAACAAATGGCTTGTTATTACTTGTGGCTTACATTGAGATACCTACTTTTTCTATAGATCTAGTTATATCTTTAATCTTGCTGTCTTAATTATCTTGCAATTATCTAGCTATCTTAAATAATATTAATAAAAAGTAACTATTTCATAGTAACAAAGGTTATTGTAACAATTGTTAAATATTCTTTTTGAGAACTGGAGTCTATACTCGGTCTAGAGATGACATAATATATCTTATCTGAAATATCTTGCTATCTTAAATATTTTCCTACCTTAAAGTTCACGCTATCTTAAAGATCTCGCTATCTTAAATATCATGCTATCTTAAATATTTTCTTACCTAAAAGATCTCGCTATCTTAAATATCTTGCTATCTTAAATATTTTCCTACCTTAAAGATCTCGCTATCTTAAATATGTCGCTATCTTAAAAATCTTGGCTATTAAAGAGAAATAGCGGAGTACCGATCGTGGTGTCGTAAGTCAGTAGATTGTTTCAGGAGAATGCCAAGGGTCTTTTCTAAGCAAAGTTAGTTGATATTGAACATACAGGGCAATTCTTAGATTGATCGCGATAATCGCTGAAACTACATGCTATGATTCTTAGGATTGGTTTTAAGGATTATTAAATTATTACTATTGTTTTATTTTTTAAGGATTGGTTATAAGCCCAGCTAACTAGCCAGTTATGAACATGATACTTACCAAAATAAGTGATCTTTCTCTTCCTACAGGATGATTCTTCCATGGTTGATTCAGACGGATCAGTTTTAGATCTGAACCCTGGATCATCTCCGGGGCAGCACAAACTTCAAAGTAGGAAGAGTCTTCCACACAAGAAGAGAATATCCAGGAAGCTCAAGAAGAGTAATGGGAGCAACACTCCTCAGCAGGTCAGTTTAATTAACCTGGGGAATTTTAAGGATTCAGGAATCTATCTGTTTTCTAATATCGCAAATAACTGATCAGAAAGCCGCTGGATTTTCAGTTGCACTAGATAATAAAAATTCAATTCAGACTTTTCCAAAATCATAATTCCAAATTCAGATACACAGAAAACCATTTATTTTTCCGTATTTTGTAAATTAAAAAGAGAGGTAAGCTTGAGAGGTGACAAGGGACACCCGGATGAAACAAAGTTCCTTCACATCTTTTTCCGTCTAGCCCCCTTTCGCAACGCGTTATAAGGAACTTCGTTCCAATAAGTTTAAATGTTTGTAAGCACACCAAAAGCACAAATTACGATATATTAAAAAAAAAATCTGTTGTTAATGTCAAGACTTTTTAAGGAGACAACATAATGTCTTATTTCTACATACAAAATGGCTCAACTGTGACACAATTACTCTTTCGATTGTTATCGATATTAATTTAATGTCGCCACATCGGAGCTGAGACTGCCTGTTGGTCTAGTGGTCGCAAGAGCACTCCTGAGAATGAGGTCCCGAGTTCGATCCCCGAGTTGGGCTGGATTTGTGCCCGATCGATGGCAATTACTCGGGACTTGAACATACCTGGCGAAAAATGGGTGTAGGTACCTAGGAATTACTGGTACACCTCTGCCTAACCCTTTGAGGATAACAGGCGAGATCTTATGTCATTATTTGTCACATCGGAGCGGAATACAAATCGGCTGATTATACGTGGGCTTGCAGGACTTAGTGGTGATCAGTTGCACGGACGTCGAGGGTCGCATCAGCTGTGCAGAACACGGCCAGGAGCAGGAGATCCTGCCTGATAACTTTGTGCCGCAAGACCATTTGCCTGATGAGACGCATCATATAACACATGAGGTATGTTTGTAAGCACAGTCACGTATTGATGTACCTGCAATCTATGCGAATAATTTTATTACTTTACTTCAAACCATAATGTGCCCAACACGCCATGTGTCACGACTACATGACGAATTAATGAAAAATAAAGGTTTTTTTTCCAATCGACCTCAAAAGTATAACAAACTGTAAAGCAGTTTGTTGACAGATGTAACTCCTATTTACAATTTTAGGTTGGTATCTACTTAAAATTCTTTCATATTTTTTTAAAGGATATGTGGTAGATTGGCGCCGTAGTCCGATTGCTTTTCTGACGTGGCGATCAAGAGGTTAATTAAAACATGGAAAAAAGATTACATCTTATTTATTTATTTATTGACCTATCTACAATGGGCTATTTGACAAAATAATAGTTTTTAGTCCCTCATCTAGATATCAAGAAAATATTTAACACATAATTTTTCCTTTTTCGAATTGATGGCAAACTGCTTAGATTAAACGCATTTAAGTTGAGGAGAGAGGACTTGTTACGTCATTATCTAGTATAAACTGTACTGGCTAGTGACGTCTTGCGACATTTTGACTCGATGTATTTTTTTATTACGTGAAAAAAAGAAAGAAATACTTATGTGTCGAAAATTTTCTTGTAATCTAGACGAGGGGCTAAAAACTAAAATGTTGTATAAAGCCCATTGTTTTATCGCTACTCCTCACGGTACAAGCAATTTACACAAGTATAGTGTACTATTTGATGCGATAGACACGGCATGCAAAAACAACATCATCAATGTCTTGCTGTGGCTCAGAAGTTAACTAGAAAATACACGATGTTTTCGATAGTTATTAAATTCTAAAATTGCGCAAAACAATCAGCAAATTTTTTTGCAATGTGGTTAAAAAAATTAGCAGTTGCTTACAAAAGTTTGATAGTAGGTATCAACCTTTGGTATGCAATTGCTAATTTTATTTTCGCAATTTTCAATTTAGTCCTATAATGAAAGTTATTCATATTCATGGGTAGAACAGCTTGTTTTTTTTGTGTTAAAATACTCTTTATACACACCCAAACTATACTAACATCCTTCGTCTCCCCACGGCCAGGTCCGTCCGATCTTCATCTGCCAGCTGTGCGGCGAGTTTTATGGCGACGAGCAGCTGAAGTTCTTCCATCATTTAAAACAGCATTACGAGCCGCACATCATCATTGAGAACCCCGTGCAAGACCTGGGAATTGACAAGGTACCGTTTACTTCATTTTGCATAAATTAATTAAGGTTATTAAAATCAAACTGAAAATCAGCACCTTTTTAACTGTTAATCTGAATCTTGTTGTTGCTAGTAGCAGCTCCATTATTAATTTCACAGACTAGTTGGTCGAATGAAATATTAATTAAGTCTTATGTCTCTACAGATAACCAACTCATGCATCGCAACAATCCCGGACTCAATAGTAGAACTGTCTCTAGAGAATTCCATACCAAAAACTATATACCAATCCATAGACAAACACGTCTTATACTCGACGAGCGATAAAACGTTTACGTACGCTAACAATAAGGTCCAGTATTCTATGGCAAGTATGGATAAGGAACCGCCGACCGTGGTACAGGAAGTTGAGAAGGCAGATTTGTATGATTCCCTGGACAAACTAGATTTCTATAGCTGTGGGAAGTGCAGCAAGTCTTTTAGGAAGCAGAAGCAATGTGAAGCACATATCAAAGAGGCGCATTCTAATATGAAGGTAGTTTTTTATTTAAAAGTGTACAATATGTTATGTCATATGAACTCCTTGCAACGTTAAACTCGCATGAAATATTAATACAATCCGACTTTTCACTTTAAAAGGGACCATGACCCCTAAGTTTCTTACAGCATTTCTTCTCAGGAATCAGTAATTTTGGAATTGCCGGTATCTGGGAAGATCTACTTACAAAAATAAATAACATTACATAATGATAACATTATTCATTTGTGATGACCCTGCGAGTTCGAAGGACTGGGGTAGTTGTTTTAAAAGAAGTATAAAGTTAAAACGATCAATTTTGACCTCCAGGTGACATCGTTATTCACTTAG
This sequence comes from Euplexia lucipara, assembly GCA_921972225.1. Taxonomy (NCBI): domain Eukaryota; kingdom Metazoa; phylum Arthropoda; class Insecta; order Lepidoptera; family Noctuidae; genus Euplexia; species Euplexia lucipara. Next base: position 1,117,955 of record OV179147.1, on the reverse strand, counting down.
TCTTATGCCAATTAATTTGGGGTCAGCGCAGCATGTCTTCTTTTCCCATACACACCTTTATTTCCTTCCTAGCCTTAACACAATCATTCTTTCGGTTGTATCAACCATGTTTAAACGTCGTAAACAATGTTCTTTGCGATATGCCATGGCTATATGAGTAACGTCAACCTACAGTCGCCCTTGCAGTTAGAGGACATAGACGAGTTCAGCGAGCCCGAGGACCTGATGGAGGGCATCCACGTGGCCGTGGACGAGCCGCCCGAGCACTACGAGCACGCGCTGCTGCCGCACCTCACCGTGGAGAACGGACACGCGCACCAGGACAACGCCAGGCACTGGTGAGGCTTCACCATTCATAATCATAATCATTTATTTGCAATAAGTATGGTACATTATGGTCTTAAAGTCAGTTGAAGTTCCTAATACATAGTCAGATTAAGATGCAAAATTTCACAACACAAAATTCATTAAAGTTACCTTAATCAGAATAGATTAATTCATTAATCATTAGAATAGAATAGGAGAATAGAATAGGATTTATTTGCATAAAATGTAGGTTACATAGTGATGGACAGTAGAAATTAACAGTACCGGATACATTTTGCCGGTATGCGACATGCAAATATTTTAGTAGGTACATACTAAATCTTAATATTTAATAGAATTATCTGTTTACAACACAAAATACACTCCATTCAGTAACAGTTCAGATACAGAATAAAAACATTTGTCTATCAGCCATATTTTTAGTTTTGTTTTAAATCGTTTTGTAGGCAGTTCTCTAACAATATTTGGAATTGCATTATATATACGTCCACACAATAACATAGGAGTTTTTTGCATACATTGCCGACCTAGGTACACTTCTGTTGACAATTCTGGTTGGATTCCTGGTATTCCTGGGAAAACGGTCTCTAGCTGTTTGAAATAGTTGACATTATTTAAAAATTCATGAACAGAATAAAATCGTTTTTCCAGTAGCCTTAATTTTAACTTTTTTAAAAATAAATGATTAGTTAGCTCTTTGAAGCCCTTTGGCTAAGCTATTCTATCTGGATCTCTTACTTTTCGAGGGAACCGGTCTTCCGCCTTTTTCAACAAGTCAAAGTGCTGTCGGACAAATTTAGCGCATTCCGAAATGTACATACTAGGTAATGTAAGAAGCTTTAATTTTTCATTAGAATACATACCCTTGGACCAAACCATGATCCTAAATGTAATGGTTTTATACATACGCCTTAAGGTGGAAGCGCCAGGGTAGCCCGCAAAATCCAAATTTTGTTACATACAACCTGACACTGAACGGCAAATTGTAGAAAACTCAGAAAATTTGCATTCCGCGGGCACCATGGCACATGTACCTTAATTAAAGATAATTGGTCGATATTGGCAAAGCTTACGTGCTTACAGCATTTTGGCTGCGGATACTTGAAAAACATTTGCTTCTGTCTTCAAATCTGAAAGTGTAAGGGAAAGTTAAAAATAAATCTGCAAAAATATAATGATAATGCTACTGTTTTTCACTGTCAGGTACAACACGCGCAGTGCGAGCGGCCCGCCCGGCGCCGCGCCCGCGCCGCATGACGCGCATCACCTCAAGCTGCTTAAATGTAACTATCTAATACTATAACTTAGCTAAAGATATAACTATAACTAGGAACTAGGTGATAGAGCTCAAATAAACAGTCATTCCATGTAGCATACTTGTAGTATTTAGCTGCATCTGCTAAGAGTACCTGGATAGATACCTACATACTCAAACACTCACATACACACACACTCACTCTCACTTTCTCATTATAATGATGCATAGTTTTGTTGCCAAATAAATACTTAAGTCATTACAAGCTAGTCTGTCAAGCGCATAAAACTTCGCATAAATTGACCCTACAACTCAATCTTTCAAATAATAAAAAGCTCCAATTTCACCTGCTTTACAATAATAATAGTAATACTAGCCTCTTACTGTCCCACCTCAGGGCAAAGGCCTCTTCTTATACGGAGAAGGCACGAGCATTGATCACCACGCTTGCTCAAGGCGGATTGGCGATTCCAGACTTATATTAACTACAAGTCTTGGTTTCCCTCACGTTGTTTTCCTTCACCGATGTCAATGATGTCTAAAATAAACACTTAGAAAGTACGTTTGAATTGACAACATTTCAAAATTGACATGACCCTAAAACAAAAATACTGTTTCTTCATTTTTGTATGCTGAGTTCAAATATATTTTATTTTAATTATTACATCGCTCAGTTTCTGAGAAATAAAATAAAAACCCAAAAACATGCGATGACATCACTTATACGGTGGAATGAGGTTGCGTTGAACCTTTGCGTTAGCAAGCAAATTTTTAAGATAAAACCATAATGTCATACATGACATATTTAATGTAAAACAAGACATATCTAATGTCAAACAAGACATATCTAATGTCAAACAAGACATCTAATGTCAAACAAGACATATCTAATGTCAATGTATGACATTGACAACTGCTAAATGACAGTGACATCTAAGTAACAGTTTTTTTAAACGCATCACAGTAAAGCAAAGGATGTATCGCCGTTCCACCATATGAATGACGTCATTTGGCGCTAACGTTTTTTTAGAATGTACCGAATTTCAAAGTTAAAATGATGAATGAAAAGTACATAATTTCTAAAAACTAAAAAATATGGGTCCTCTAGTTTTGGATTTACTTTTATATAACGTAATAAAACATGCTGGTTAAAATTTTGAAATGTTACATATAAACATAAACATAACGTCACGCCTGTAATCCCCGAAGGGCTAGGCAGAGATGTACCTGGTAGTATTATAGGGGGCAAGCCTATTGCCATCAATCGGGCACAAATCCAGACTTCGGGCTGCTACTGAGAAATTCCAGTAGAAAAACTCAATAACACTTTGCCCGACCTGGGGATCGAACCCAAAACCTCAAGCTCAGTAGTGGCGCTTGCGACCACTAGACCAACGAGGCAGTCACTAGACCAACGAGGCAGTTGTCAATTAAAAAGTCACATTAGTACTTACCCGGATTTGAACGACAACGTCGTACATGAGTGGGCGCTTTGAGCCATCACGACGTTATATACAATACTAGTAGATGTTACGCGGTTTCATCCGCGTAGTTCCCATTCCCGTGGGAATACAGGGATAAAACGTAGCCTATGTCACCCGGTTATAGTGTAGCTTGCCAACGGTGAAAGAATTTTTCAAATCAATCCTGTGGTTTCGGAGCCTCTTCAATGCATACATACACGCACACACACTAATTTAAAATAAACAAAAAATAAACCTCTTAATATCTTTATAATATTAGTAAAGATTAGCCTTTAATCCACCAGACGAAGTCCTCCGACGAATTTTAGAAACGGACGTAGCGAACCAGACCCAGAACTTCACGGATAGCACGATGACCGACACAGCCGACACGGCCGACGCGACCGACCTTCCGCCCGACGAGCCGCCGGCCGACGACAAAGTGGACGATAAGAAGAAACCGAAGCGTTTCGAGTGCCAGCAGTGCCAGCGAGTGTTCCAGCACAGGTAATAATAATTCAAAAACCCGCAACCTAGATGTATTCCTCAGAAATGGTAGAGCTAAAAATCTAAACACATAAATAATAGCTTATACTGTGGAAAAAACGAAACCCTTATAAGATCACTTTCAAACTTCCAAGTTTACGTAAAAAAAGATACGGCGGATTATTCAGCAAAAAACGTGTATTTCGATACTCTTAAGGGAATCAAAATTCATAAGTTACTTCTCGTTGACTTAGAACTATGAAATTTGGCAAGTAATATCGTTATAAACCACAAGTACAAGAAAACATTTAAAAAATATAAGATTTCAATTCACTCGGAAAGGTAATTCTCGGAAAAAATGCACAATTAAATTCCTGAACTATGTATAATGAATATAATGATCCTACGGACGAAACCCTAGGTGGGCGAGTCAAACTCGCACTTGTCTGGTTTCTTTATGCATATTATACAAAAATATTTTTTGTAATGAGTTTGTTTTGTTAAAATATGTAAAGGGTATATGCATGTATTTTTTTTATATTTTTAATTCACTGTTTACAACGTTTTAACATAGTAAAAAAATATAAACATATTTAAAAATGCAGTAATGAAGCTTATAAAAATATTTAAAATACAGAATAAATTTGAGCTGTTTAAACAACGCCATTTTCGCGCGCCATTTCGATTACGTCATTTACTATAATCCTATTACTATTACTATGGGTGTTTTCGTTCTTCTAACCATTTGACCATGAAAAAAGCTCAAAAACCAGTTTACCGGTATAGCTTGTACCCGAATGCAATAAAAACATTATCAGATTGTGCTTTCACAAAACCACTTTCAGTAATTTTTCTTAAATGTTAAATAACCTCACTATGAAGCTAAAATTACACTTGAACATTAAATTAGTTCACAACACACACGGCGATAATTATGTTTTGGAATAAAAAGTCCATTCTAATACTTAATGTCATACTAACACATTGTATGTTTTGTAGACGTTGAGTTGTTGTCGTAGTATTTGACGTAATTTTTCGTTATAACCAATGGTGATGCGTTTCACTAATTTGTATTTCCCGCGCTTAATTCGCACTTTTATTTTTAATTTTAAATAATTTTGACGCTATTAAAAAGTAAAATAATGATTCAGTTCATATTTTCTGCCGTTAAAGATTCGGAAAAAAAATATTCGAACCATATTTAAATTACATGCATATTCCCTATTAAAGAATACTAAAAAATAAATAATAATTTAAATAATATTCTTTACTATCGCATAACAACGATCCATCGTGTTGCTTGACAGTGGGTAGATAGTTAAATAAAATCGTTTTATCAGTGCAACATCAAAATAAACAATACAGTTAATAAACTATGCATTAAGTCTTTTGAGGATTTTGTTTTAATGGTCTTTTGTTTTGTTTTTGGTCTTTTCTGCTGGCCGTCTTTTGTGGATGTTGTTTTTTTTATTTTGATTAACAAAATACATTTCCAATAAACAGGAACAGTTTGCTGTACCATATGCTATCACACAGCGGGAAACAGCAGATGTGTCGCGAGTGTGGGAAGGGATTCTACACCGTCGCTGCGCTCAAGGTACCTGATACATAATATATATGTGAATATAATGTAGCGGACAACCATAAAACATGCTATAGTCAATGACACACTAGTTTAGTGTACATTTGTGTAAGCGTGACGGTTGTTATCAGGATCTTGTATACGTTCAATCACGAAGAACTTTAACATCGCGATGTAGGATCAGTCATCTTTAGTTCATATGTAGCGAGATAGATGTCGTTACCAGACTTTGCAGAAAATCAATTTTATTCTGTCAAAAATGGTTTCCCACTTCAATTAATCTAGGCTACGGTTTGCAACTGAGAAAAGCCAGATGAAAAACGAAGCACAAATGAAGCAGTTAACTAGAAGTGAACGTAGTGATATCCCCCTCCGCCCACAGATCCACAAGCGCGTGCACAACGGCGACCGGCCGTACAAGTGCGACGTGTGCGGGCGAGACTTCCGCCAGTGGAGCGACCTCAAGTACCACAAGGTGTCCATACATTCCGACCAGGTATATTCACTCTTGTTTACTATCTTGCTTTTTGATTATTTTTTTGTTTAATTCTTTTATTTTGTACCAAATTTTATTTGTTATTGTGTGCCTGTGTCGTTCCAAATAAATGCTTTTTCTTTCTTTCTATTCCATTTTATTTTATATTCTGCGAGTCTAACGCTACGTCCTACGTAAGCGATTCAAAGCGAACGCAATTCTACGCGGTGACACGCGAATTCAATGCGATGCGGTGCGACTCGTGCGACGCGCCGACTGTGTGACTGCGGAAATATTCGCGACAACTGCAGTGCGATTCTGGTCAAATCACCGCGTGAAAATGTAGGCGTAGTGAGGGCGAATTGAGCTGTCATTCCATACTAATGCTAGGCATTGACAGTTCACTTCACTTTAGTTTTCACCGCGTGACTTTTCATGAATCGACCGGCTGATCACGTTCGCTTCATTTCGCGCCGCGCCGCACGTGTGTTTGGTGACGTAGGACACTTCAATAGGAATCGACTGTTTGTTGCTTTCGCGCCGCTTCGCGTTCACTTCTAGATCGCTCGCGCAAGACGTCGCGTAATAGACTTGGTTTGTTTCTTTTTGTATAATTAACTTACTACTAGACGCCGCTGCATCGTATCAAATGTACTAGAAGCGTAAATGGATCACTTAAAAAAAAACTGAATCAAACTTGAATTTTAGTCTGTATTTAAAAAAATGATTTGAAAATAATACTTAGTCCAATTTCTTGAGGAAGACCATAAGGCATGTGTAACATATGAAATGTTATTGTAGTAAATACGCCCTATAAAATAAAATGACAGTTCCATATGGTATCAACCTCTCGCAGAACGGGTTGGCACTATCTCACAGCCATTTCTCCGTCACCGCACGGTCTCACTCATTGGTCAAATCAAATAACGCGCGCTTTTTCTTTGTTATAGAAAATGTTCAAATGCGAGTTCTGCAACAAGGAGTTCGCGCGCAAGTACTCGCTGAACGTGCACCGGCGCATCCACACGGGCGAGCGGAACTACAAGTGCGAGTTCTGCAACAAGTCCTTCCGCGCCTCCTCCTACCGGCTCAGCCACATGCGGACACACACCGGTAACTCTCACCACCACATACTCCTATCAGGTTGCAGTACGTGAAGTACAGGAGAACTGAGCTGTCATCTCTTACCAACGTCAGGTTTGACCACACCTAGCTCTTTGCGTTGTTTGTGTTGGAGAGACACGCAGTTTTCACACCGTTACGTTATTAGGGCTAGCTCACACTGAGACGCGACGCGACGCGACAATGCGCGCACACTTTAAAAGAGCGACTCAAAATATTACTTTATTTTCAACACGAAAACATACACATTTCGCTGTGAGAGTCCAGAATACGTTGCAGCATGATGTTTCGCGGCGTAGAGCGATGCATCGTGACGCAGCGGTGCATCTCGCAACGTTGGCGATGTGTTTCGCGACGTTGCGATGCGTCTCGCGACGTTGCGGTGCGACGCTGCGATGTGTCTCGCGACGTTGCGATGCGTCTCGCGACGTTGCGGTGCGACGCTGCGATGTGTCTCGCGACGTTGCAATGCGTCTCGCAACGTTGCGATGCGTCTCGTTTCGGCGCGCATCGCAGCACATAATCACTGGCCTGTTCCAGTATCGTCGCGTCTCGGTGTGAGCTGATCTTTATTTTAGACGGCTACTCACAATATTCTTAAAGCTCATACTAAGCGGCACGCGGCGCCGGGTTCCGCGGGCGGCTCACATACACGCCGGCATAGTGTGAGCCCTTTTGCAGTCGCTAAAGCAATGAAGCGGTTATATCTTAGGCTAGTTCTATGGTGCTAACCTTATTCCAACTTCCCTTCTGAACTCATATGAACACCTTTTGGTTCGGCCCGCAGGCGACAGGCCGCACAAGTGCCCGCAGTGCGACAAGTGCTTCCGCGTGGCCGGCGACCTGCGCCGACACATGCTCGTGCACGACAAGGTGCGCAACCGGCTCAGCGAGCACAAGCCCAAGGAGAAGGACCTCAAGGACGACAAGAAACCGCTCGTTAAGCTCGAGGACAAACATCCCAACATCAAGATCGAAGATGTGGAAGTGGTCAGGAACATTAAAAAGATCGCCCTCGCCTCTACGACCAAGTCACCCATTCTCAGAACAGTTCTCACTTCGGACAAGAAAAAACCAACAAAAAAGAGCCAGAGTGTTAAGAAGGGAGCTCCTAACGTGACCATAGACCAGCTAGACGATAGCTACACCAACAACGTGTACGACACGCGGCAGGGGAACTACGGGAAACTCAGTATAGTGTCCGTCAAAGAGATTTACAACGGCTCCACGTACAAGCAGGAGTTAGGTAACACGTTCAACAAACAAGTTACAGGCGGAGGATACAAAGAGGAACAGACACAGGACAGGGAACTCGCGATACTGAGGCCGCTGTTTAGGAACAATATGCTTTGTGACACAGTAGACACCGACCAGACTGTGTTTAGGAGCGAGAACACCGACGGGAAGCTGCAAGTGTACACGCACATAGAGAAAGGCCCCGCCATCGTGCCCAACACACAAGTGTCCCTCAGCGATATGCGACACCTGGAGCGGGAAGTAGTCAGGAATGAAATTCCCGGAGAGACCACTGAGAACGGCTTCATAGAAAGACTTACGGCGATCTACAATATACCCGCCGTGTCAGCGCAACTGTGATAACTATTACAACTAGTTTCAAATTGAACTTTAGTATTGAAATTGCTGCTAAGTTCAGGCGCTACTTTGCTCGTTTTTTTCAATCGATAAAGGCAAAATGGGATGCGATATCGTATCATAAGACTAAACAATTGTAAAGACTGCTAATATGGAATACGATTTTCCATGCCCGGTTTTGCTTATTATAATAAAATGGTTTTATCATTAATATACTTAATGATAATAATTAAACAAGGTATGTTAATCTTCCTGATGCTTTGTAGCGCCTAAGAGCGATATTAGTGGCATCCAAACTTATTGCTTAGGACCAAATTATGTCAAATATTATTATAAGAAAATATATACTTAATGTTAGAATAGATTTTTACTGCTTCGTTTGTATTTTATATCGGCACTGGTCTTACGCAAGACGCATAAATATGATTTAGTTAAAGTGGTTAGAAAAATAATAAGTTGAGTTTATCGTAATTGTATTTTATGACTGGTTGAACACCTATTGAAGTGTTTTTCACTTATTGCTAACATATTCTATGACTAGATCGTATATATGTACATAATTGCCTCAAAACGGGCGCGATTGGGGTTTCTTCTTGTATAAAAATAATAGTATATGAAGTTTAGAATGAAAATACAGCAATAAAACAAATGTTAAGAGGGAAGTCTGCGAGCGTGGGAACTTATTTTTGAACGCATACATTGACATTTTCCACTTACACAGTAGCAACGAGCTACACACCATACACACACATTAACACTTGCCCAGAAACAAACGACAAACAGTACGGCACGACGGGAAAATTATTTTTTCAATGCGTGTTCGAAATAAAAGAGCTAGTAATTATGTGTCAGTAAACAAGCAATGTAATAACAATTGACTTATTGCATCGCGATGCTCGCTTGCTTATGATATTGTTTGGTAGCCACGAACGGGTGGGGTCACAGTGTTCAACAGAGATTTACAATTTAATTGATAAAATTATTATTTCTTTTAGTTGTGTTGTTAAATGTAATTAATGACTTCGTAATTTAGAATTTTATGTTATTATAATAATACTATAATTGATTGTTTAAACTGTTATAAGTACATGCATACTAAATATAGTTCATTGATATTTTGTGGTAAATATATGAATGGCGTAAGGGAACAAAATGACTAACCCAAAAACCACAAATAATTGTATTTCTATACCTTATATTTAAATTTTATAAATGCAAAAGTAACTTTGCATGTCTTTCTGTCTGTCTCGCTTTTACGCCAAAACTACTGCACCGGTAAAACTAAAATTTAAGAAAGACCTGAGAAAGGACACAGACTACTTTTTGATTCGCGAAAAGGCTTGTAAGGGATAGAAAAGGGGGATGAAAGGATGTATGAAAGTATTATCATTTTCACAGCTAAAAGCATGCAATTTATATTTTGGGCAGTTGATTACATATAAACAAGTATGGCATTAAAAATTTGTTAAAATGTTACCCTTAAGGGTGTAAAACAAATGGAATAATAGGTATATACAGGTTGTCTCATTCAAATCGGTCAGTATGGGAAAGTCTGAAACTATAAGACATACGAAGATCTGTTCTGAGGAACCATATCATCGATTTTAATAACAAGAAAAACTGCATTCATACATTTTAGAAAACATCTGTACTCCGTTCGGGAATCGAACCCGGTTACTTTGAAAAAAAAAACCTACACTATTTCTACTTAGATATCGATTGTGTAGGTCTTAAGCAGTAAATGTCTGTATGAAACATGATGTCTAAAATGAATAAAATGCATTGTTTTCACATACTTTAATTTATTTTAGTAGGTGCTCGAAGTGACCACGTTTACAATATTACTATAATTACAGATGTTTTTTAAAATGCATGAATGCAGTTTTTCTTGTTATTAAAATCGATGACATGGTTCCTCAGAACAGATCTTCGTATGTCTTATAGTTTCAAACTTTCCCATACTGACCGATTTGACTGAGACAGCCTGTATATGAAGGAATTCGATATTTTTGTAGCTGGAACGATAAATCTTTTGCGTTTGGCTATTGATTCAAATAGATACCTATAATTAAATTTTGTAACAATTTGATCGATAAGGGAGTAAATAAACGAACAAAACGTGTCAAATGTTGAAGGAGATGTCGAATTCTCAGTGGACAATATCATGGACTCTGAACAAGTTACAGCATACCCATAGGGTATTTTCAGACGCTCTACTCAAGAGGCTAAAAGTTGGTGTTCCAGTCCTGTACATCAGAAATCTTGACGCGCCAGTGCAACGGTACGCGACTACAAATTACACAACATTATAAAGGCTACAATCATGGCTGGAATGGCAAAAGGAGAAAACGTCTTGATTACCCGTATTCCAATAATTCCGACCGATTTGCCATTTCAATTTAAAAGAGTCCCTGCACGGTAAAACAAACAAAAGTAATTTATAAAAATGTACTTCAAACATAGGCTCATATTTTATTATTCCTACTACTTTAATTTTTAAGGTGTTTGCACCCTTATTGTATTACGAAAAGAAGTGTTGTCCGCCATCCTGGAGGGAACTGGTCGAATGAGCTTGATTCCAAAAGGTTATTAAATAATAACCCACGTTTTATATCGGCAAAATATCTTAAATAAAAGATACGTACTATTTTTTTTAATTTTCCTTTATTTTTTTTCGATTTGTGAATGTTAAATTTATCAATAAAATATCAATGAAAACGGAATCATAGTTATTAGTTAAAACTCCTCTTAAATTATATTATTGATTTATATTAATATCTAAAAGCAAATTATTTTCTATACTTCCATTCCAGCAACTAATGCAAAAATTAGTAGATACACCGTGTAACTTGCACCCCACCCTATTACTCGTGTGGATGTATGAGTTGACGTTTATCGAGCTCGGAGCGGACTACAAACTGACGTGCTCTCACCTTGGTTTCCAGGGCGGCACTGATTTGTTTTCGGACGCATGTTCGAATATAAAACAAAATATGAAACGGGGGACGCTCCATACTAGAATGTATGGCAAACGGAAAACATTTTGCCCAAAAATATTAAGAATGTTATGACGTAAATACTAGTGTATGATATTATTTTATTAGAAATTAAAAAGGGTTAACCTCATAATCATACACTTGTGTCATGAATTAACGAAAAATATCTTTAAACATTGCTTTACATTTTAAGAAAACGTGCAAATAGTAAGTGCCGATTTCGATGTAAATATGGAATATTGACATTGTTTTAGCAGACATTTTAGGATAATTTAAAAAATATCACACGGTGTCACTGGTGATACATCTAATATGTATCTTATTTAATTTTTTGATAATATTTGGTGTGTTAGATGTTTAGATACCTTGCAAACCGTAACCCCTGTTTTGGCGGTTTGCAAGGACTGTCCCCTTAAGTATTGACTGTTTGATTATGCAAGTGATTACTTTTAAAATAACTGTGGGCGTTAGGCGATAGGTATCCGTTAACTAAAATAACTATACAAAAATTAATACCGTCGAAGAAATAAAAAAAAAAACAGCTATAAATTCCTTAGGTGCCGGTGTAGAATCATATTCTTTTAGGAGTGTTCTACTAAAAATACCAGGATACCCATCGTAACTAACTTACTCATGACTTTTAAGCCCTTGGCGCCGAGCTACGTATTATCCCATAAATACGTCATGTAGGCGTGACGCATGGCGTGCAGGACACATTTAAGTTTGTCATCTATGTATACATGACTGTGTCTATCAAAGGGTGGCTAACAAATCACTTAAAATAATCAATAAGCAAGGCCTGTAATACAAACAGAAGGTAATTGATGATATACAATTGTAGTCATATTAAATAGTTATGTGGTAATAATTATATATTCTAAGTTAACGATCAAGTACCGAGATGGATAAATATTTACTTTTAATTAACTAAAGATGACCTCTAAAAATGTACTGTAAATAACCTGAAATAATAATTATTCTAGTAATGTGCTGAAATGAAGACTGAATTCTCTTTTTTTTTTGCTATAAAAATAAATAATATGTATGTTATGTATAACTTTAGCGTAGTACGAGTTTTTGCATAATTTATCGACAAAAAAATAAAATGTTTATAGTGAATTATAGCAATATGTTTGTCTTAAAATTTATGTGGTGTCAATAACTGAGGCTATAGAGGTGGTGTAATAAACATGGACCTCTTTGGCAACTTCGTCTACCAATCGTCAAAGAAGTGCTTGATATAATTTATTTGTAAACTAAATAAATAAACGAAAATGTAAAAAGAAGTCTAGGAGCGGAGCGCTGATGACCGATAATATAATCAGCCTCTATAACGATTTCTACTTCCACAGTGCAAATACACTTGGCGGCGGTAAATATAACTCAAGCCCTAAATCTGCGAAAAAGTCACTCGAATTTGATCATGACTCGCTGGTTTCACTCTGCAGATGCGCCCGCGACGATCATATTGACTGCTGCCGAGTGAATGTAGTTAAAATTGACTTCCGTATTTAAACATTTTTTTTATATTTGCGTTTTCTTATATGGGATCGCAGTTTTTCTCCTAAATTAAGTCTCTTTGGTCGACTTCCTCCTTATTCCTAATCCTTTTCCAATTTAAAAGGTAATCTGAAAAATGTTTACCTATCATCCACCTCAGATGTTTATTCTTCCAAAAGACATGTTATTGCTGTTCATAACAAGTCTTTACTTTTGTACATTGTAACTAAATACTTATAACTTATCATAGTTAACTTTCAAGAGAATAAATGAGTTTCTTGTTATTTTTATTGTTTTATTTAACCGATCTTTGGACCAGCTAACTATCCTTTAACAGTAGGTATAAAAGAAAAAGCAGTAGCGACGACAACAGTTAACGAAGCAATTAAACTATTCAACTGTCTTGGAACTGAAAAAAAATAATACCCATAGACGACTAAAATCGCAAAGGTATTTAACACAAAATAGCTGATAACATTGAAACGGCTGAACCGATTTTGATGAATCATGTAAGAACCATCGCAATAAACCCTGCTTTAAAATAATAAAAAAACCGCATCTAACTCGGTTCACCCGTTAAAGCGCTACGGTGCCACAGACACACACACGCGCACAGCAGTAGCGTTATTATTATAGCGGTCAAACTTATAACACCCCTCTTTTTGCGTCGGGGGTCAAAGGTTTGGACCATCTCAGCCAGCCATCTCAACGCAACCGCGGGAGCTCATTGGTCAAATCAAATAGTGCCCGCAGTCCCGGAGTCCTGTTTCATATTTTCGTCCCTGAATTTCTCGAAATATCTCATGCTGAATATCCAGCAACAAAGAGAAAAAAAAGTTAAATATCTAAAAAAACTGTATTTTTCGCTTGCCTCCAGAAGTATGAGACAGAACAGAGCTAGTTCAATATGCATTTGAAGATATTGAAGAATAGAATACTGAAGTCCGGTTGCCTAGAATTAACATTATCTAATACCAAAGCGCTATTGTATGACTAGAATTATTTAGATAATTATAAGAACGTAAAGGTAAGCGAAGAAAGAGAAGTAGGTATGTAAGGATCATAGCAGGATTAGCAGACGACGTTCTACTCCTTAACTGCGGGACTCACATACGCTGTGTTATCGCCGCTGGAACGCCAGTACGGCTCCGGTTGTGATTTCATATTTTCCAATACGGCTGTGCGGCAAATCACGCCCAGCGTGTAAAATTTAATTATGCCGCGAGTGCGGTTCTCGCAACTGCTGTGAGTTTTCACGTCTGTTTAGACGTTTGATAATTTCAAGTTTCAAGTCAATAAGAATTTATTTTTTAAAATACAGAACCAGTAAGGGTTTCACTAGAATTTCTTATAAAATTACAAAAATCATAAAGTTGAAAATTGTATAATTAAGCTTTTTATGACCGATATGCCAGGTGTCCACAAAGGATCCTAAACCCTAATGTGTTAGGGCTTAAATTGATATTCGCAATGTTGTTTTATTTCACTTTAGCAATTAAGATGTCAGGTGTTCACAAAGGATTTTAAACCTTATTGTATTAGTTTGAGGGTCCTATTGTGTAGGATGGTCATTTTCGAAGTAACTTGTTACATTTGTAAAAAAAACACAAAAGCCTGTGTTTTGCCGCACCGCATTAAAACACACCTAGCGCTATATCCGCACTGGCGTATTGTTTTCGACCATCCGTTACGACTGTGCAGCTCTCGCAGCAGGTGTGCGGCCGTCCGCACTGGCGGCTTGGCGTAGGCGATAGCGCCCGCAGTCAAGGTGTTAAACTAGTCAACTGCATTCACTATTCTAACTTATCAGACATTTCATGTGTTGCTGAGTAGTTTGTTCCGCCACTTCTTTCCCAGGAAAAACACTAGGAAGTGGCAAATGGTGGGCTTTTAGGAGGACTGTCTTGTATAATTTTGACATTATATAAAAATTCTGATCCTCAACCTGATTGGAATAAATGACTACTTATTGATTTGATTTATTGGGAACAAAATCTGAAGTTGTGCCTACCCCATCGGGATAAGGCGTGAGTTTATGTTTGTAAGTGTATTAGGGAATATTAAAATGGGTAAAATAAGGTAAGCTCTCTTTGATTCCTAACTATGACGCTTGGAGACACAGACGTTAGTTCTGTACAAGGTCCTCATCTTCCCTTTCTACAGGTTAATCATCTGAGGTCCTCAAACTAAGTAATCAATTCCGGATGTAACCTGTGTACCTACTATAGATACCTACCTTCTTCTGGTCTATGTCAACAAAGCTGTTAGGGGGCCAAGTTTCCTACACCCTGGAGACTTTTTGAATCTTTTGCCGACCTACCCTGGTCCGACGTAAGTTGAAAAGAAATGTAGGTAGCAGAAGTTTTTTATTGACATTATCTATAGCCTGAACTGTCCCATTGCTGGGCAAAGGCCTCCTTTCGCCTTTGCCCGACTATTTGTGTTTTAGAGCGCAGTGTGGTGTTTCGAACACGATGTGTAAAAGTACTCTACATTATTGCAATCTTAGCATTTTTTAAATTATTTGATTCCGTTTTCTTCAAAACATTTGCCTTGTTCGTGCGCAATAAGAAAGTCATCCAGAGCGAATGCCATCCGTCCCGTTGAACCCGGTCCCGGTGATGTGTTCGGCAAAATCTCCAGCAATCCCGCTCGTTTCCTGTTGAATGCCTGCCAACTATTTCAAGTATTCCCCCTTGTTTAGAAACTTAGTCACATTAAAATATTGTAAAGTTAAGCAGTCGCGGATTCATGATTGTCGTTGGAGAGTCATCACAGCAGGCCGTACACCTATCAGAATAAAAACGCTACGGTATTTATTGTTTTTTTTAAATCTCGTCTAACATTAGGAAAGGAAAGAGGAGGTAGGTTTAGGTTCTTCAGAAAGGTCAGGTGCGCACTAGGTACTCGAAACTGGTGTGTGTGTATGACAATATGTAGGTAGGTATGAATGTAAACAAAACAAAAGAAGTATACCTAAGTACCTATGTAAGAATCGTAGCATATTATGCCGCTCTGTAGTTTCTGCCTACCCCATGAGAAAAAGGCGTGGTTTATGTATGTATGTCTAACAATAAGCTGGGGTACCTAGTAGCCTTTTTATCACAAGTATTTTTTTATGTGAAACTTCTAAAGATGCGCCTTGACAGTAAAATCGAACTATAGGTGTATTCAGCCCGTGAGGACAAACGGCATGACGCTCTCTCACGCCGATATGCTACCTCCACTCTCTTTCTAGACCTCCAACTCGAAAGTCTTACCTATTTTCATCCTGTATCCACACTCCCATCTGTCATAGCAGAGGGCATTCACGGATTTCCGCCATTCCATCTACAAATAACAATAGTACAGTCAAATTAGCAAAAAGATTGGACGTAATTCGTGTAGTTGTAATTTTTTGTGGAATCATTAGAAGACATGAAAATAAGTTTTCTCTGAGTTTGCACCATTCCTATTATTTACGGAACATCGTTTAATATTAGGTAAAAACTTGAAAGTCCCAAAATTTTGAAATTTCATTAGTAACTAATTGTGCTAAGTATGCAAATATGTAGATACCCCTTTGGTGTATAATTACTGGTCACGAAAAAAGTGTGAGGTGTATGAGACATTAATAAATTAATATTTTTGATTTGCGGCTGAAGGGAAATTTTGTCTGTTGGTGCAAACTCATAATAAGCTTTTTATAGCATCATAAACACCCAGTTAAATTTGCACCCTTTTGCACCCCTTGGAAACCAGCATTTTACAATATTTGTAAATTGTACTTCGGGGCAAATTATTGTAGTCGTGGTTTTTTTTATACATGATATGCTATAAGAAATATACTATATTCGCACTTAATAAAAATAAGAAATATATGACTGGAAGTTTATGTAAAATTAACGTGGATATATATCGCGCCTCGTGGCGTTCGTAGGGCGCGCGCGGGGTCGGAGCGGGACGCGGGGCGAGCGCGACCGGCGGGGCGAGAACAAAAGCGTGCATGCCTTGATAATAGAAGATGCGTTAAATCTTTGTTGTGGCAAGAAGCGATCCGCGCGTTACAAAAATTTACTTTTAGCTAAATTAAAAAAATAAATTAAAAATAAATATCGGATATAAAAATGAATATCGCAACTACCTCGAAATTGGTTGCGAAATTTTTCTAAGTTAGCTGCGCCACAGTTATTAACTTTTGCAGTAATCATCGTTTTTATTTTTTCATGACTTTACTGCTTTTTTCCTAAATAAATGATTTTTAATATTTTTTTTTTTTAGTAATTTTTTCATAGTAACCCTAAGACGACACTCTGACCTTATTTCTCTACTTACTTACCTACTAGCAATTCTTACGTGCTTATTACGTGCTGATTTGAATATCGTTAGTATCGGATTAAGAAGAAATTTTAGCTATGCCTTTTAGAAAAACATCAAATCTGTCTCGAAACTTAAGGGTTTCTAAGATGCGCAGGTTAGTTCGATCTCTCGAAACCGACGCAGAGCGTGTGCAACGGCTAGGTTCTAACCGTGAGCGTAATGCGCTAAGTTTGTCCGCAGAAACTAGCACGCAGCGACAATTACGGCTAAAATTTAAACGAGTCCGCACTCTTCTCTATCTCAGGAAAGTGTGAAACAACAAGAAATGCGTTTAGCTATCGACCGGGATCGTCATTCTTTGTCTCGCGCATCCGAAACGTTTACAGAGAGGGATCAGAGGTTGAATTTTCAGAATATTTGCTCTGAGACTGCTCGGTCCCTCGAGAACAATCAGGAGCGCGATACATTTTGAAAATCATCCCCTAAGGGGGTAAAAGGTGGGTGCAAAGTAAGTACTAGTATAAAACTTTGTCGTTTTTGTAATTGTTCCAATGAAATTCAGTATGAAGGTTAATTTTCATTGAAAGTCATGAAACACGTAACAAATATTTTTTCGTAAATCATTTTTTAAGGGGGTAAATGGGGAGCGCAAAGTTAATGTGAAAGTTCTCTGATTTTCAAAATTATTTCTATAAAATGAATCATTAGGATTTTTAAACTTTTGTGAATTCAATCCCTTAGGGGGCAAAAAAAAATAAGAGGTATTTTAGTATATATACATATAACCTAACCTTACCATCCTCATGGATGTCCCCCGCCCCAGGGAGGGCGGAGGGGTCTGTCAGACTCTTACTGACTAAAAACCATCCCGTGTTCCTTCTCACACCTGCGCCGGGGGTCACGGGAACAGAAGATACTTCCGCGACCCCCAACTGGTGCCGGCCCCGCGGGCCTCGCCAAGTCAGCGACTGGAGTGAGGTGTTAGACTCCCCTCGCGACGTCTAAGAGGGGCGCGCGTGAACACGACGCGCCGCCACCTCGGGTCCATGTACGTGGGGGGCTGGAAGAGGGCGTGGTCCACCCTCCTCCTGCGCCCGTTGCGCCTGCTGCAGGCAGGGTAAGTGGAGGTAATCTCCCTCTCCCTTTCCCAGCCATCTTTTGCGAGATAACTGTTTCGCAGAAGGACACCACCGCGTCCCAGGACTCGACGCTGCCGATTATCTTCTCGACCACGGCCGGCAGCGACAAGTCACTGCCTACTCCAAAGACGAGGGCACGGCGCACCTATCCTATACCTAACCTAACTACCTTACTGCAATGCATTGATTTCGAAAGATACAAAATACATAAGTTTAAACTGAACTACTGCGCTGAGTGTCTCTATGTTGCTCCTAACACAAGCATTATTTTCTTAAAAGGAGGCTCCAAATACTAAACATAAACAATGTAAACTGAAGCATTAATAAACTTATTATTATTCCATTTATTTCCTGTATATACATATAAATTACATTTTTAAATATTGATATAAAAAGATAAGAACATTTAAAAATATAAAAAATAGTGGACCACCGGTGGCGGGAGCAGGGTCCAAGCTATCGGTGGTTAGGGCCCCAGAGACAGGAACCTCCTTACGATGCGGGCCGTATCAAGGAGTACTGCCTTCTGAATCAGGCTATTGACCCAACCGTGCAAGCCATAAGGCCATTGGCTGTTACGACTATCGGCACAATGACAGCCGAGTCCACATCTCACATGTCGACAACCTCGTGTGCTAAGTCGAGATATTTGTTTTTTTTCTCTTTCTCAGCTTTCACGAGGTTCTCGTCATGAGGGATGGTAACATCGACTATCATTGTGCGGCGCGCTAATCGATCTATCACCACTATATCAGGTTTATTGGCAACAATAGTCCTGTCAGTGATGATAGATCGATCCTAGTACAGTGTGACATGGTCATTCTCAAGAACTGGGTCGGGCACATACCTGTAATACGGTACTTCAGAATCCACAAGCTGGTATTTCAAAGCAAGTTGCTGGTGAATAATCCTGGCCACTTGGTTATGTCTGTGCAAGTACTCGCTGTTAGCTAGACGAGAACAACCGGAGATGATATGTCTGATAGACTCACCCGGACAGTGACATGCCCGACACACATCAACTGTCCCGTCTTTCATAATATATCTCCGATAGTTCCTCGTTAAGATAACTTCGTCCATAATTGCACATACGAACCCTTCAGTTTCTCCGAAGAGGTTACTGAATCGTAGCCAGGATACGGACGCTAAGAAATCTACATCGGGCCCATGAAGAGCCCGGTAGAAGCGCCCGTGAAGCTCTTTTCTTTGCCCGTCTGCGGTCATCAGTACTCAGTGCTACAGGTTTGCGCCAGTTCTCTTTAGCCCCATGGCCCCGCTATCCATTAGCGGGGTAAGGCCCTTGTCCACTGCGACTACATCCCGATGCATCCCCACGTCGGTTTTAAAAAAGTAGTTTATTATTATTATACAATACTAGAGAAGGTAGTAAGTATTATTTGAAGTAGTAGTAGGAGGTAATAATTTAACTCGATTGGTATCATATCATCCATACATAAATATTACTTTGACTGGTTGATCGAGTGGACGTCGCGGTCGTCTGTCTGTCTGTTCGCGATGAACTCAAACATGACTACGCCAATGCTGTTTTTACCCATAGATAGTGTTTTTCTCAAGGAAATTATTAGTATATAATTTGTCAAGTTTTTGTATGCATTGGCAAAAATATAATTGTATTTGTTGGAGGTTAAAAATAAACCATCCAAAACCTTTAAAAATAATTCCATGCGGGCGAAGCCGCAGGCATCAGCTAGTTAAATAATAAATGAGTATGTTTGGAATAAAAATGGGTTACGTGACTAACAATATTCTATGGAAGTGACAAGCGCATGTCGCTAGTCACTTCCATGGCGTAATAGCTCTTTGGCAATTACTGTAATACAAGAAAATTATATGTTCCCTTAAGAAATGCCAATTTTTTATAGGGTGCAAATATAAAGGAAACCAAGTAAATATGACTGTATTAATTTCAAAACAACCAAAATTTCCCCCGAAGTACAGCGGCAGAAAATCGTAAAAAGCTAATTTCCATATGTCACACTAGGGTGCAAAATCAATAATGTATTTAGGTCAAAATGTATAACCCTTTCCTCAATTTACACAACTACACAGATTTCCCCAAAGCTGCAATGACCAAAAAAGAAAAAAAAAATGTTTTTATTTTTTTTCTCACGCCGCGTTAATCAGAATAAAATAAAGAAAATGTAATAATGTAGATTAAGGTGTAATACAGCATACAAAAAATTATGCAGAGTACACCTGTATTATCTAGTTAGTTATGGCCAATAAACAATTTTCACCCCCTTCCGTAGGGGTAGTAAATGTTTTTTTGTTTTCATACTCGATTTTCCACTCATACAAAACCATCAGAACCGTTTTTGTCTCTCCAGAGAATTTATTCCAATCTTTATCAAAAAATGACCTAATTTGACTGTACTACAATAAAAACACAGAAAACCAATCAATCAAATCGAAACTAAGTAGGTAAGTAAGTACTACCGCCGAGTGCCAATCGATTGTTATCTGCAATGAGTAGGTAATGAGTAATTCATTTAGTTTTAATGGCGAATCTAATCCGCGTCGCTAAGATAATAATGCTAATTAATGAATACCACAAATATGTCTGTGGTTGATACCAAATGCCCGCTCTGACTAACACGATGCACCTTAATGTTGGATTTGATTATGATTTGATTACTAAACCGCGAGAGTGCAAATAAATCCTATGATAGATAAATTTACAACCCTTTTATTGCAAACCCGGTACCTCAGAAACATCACTATGTTTCTGAGGTACCTACCGGGTTTGCAATAAAAGACTGATACATAGGTACCTAATGTTTGAGTAATCAACACTACCTAACTTACCCCTCCATTCTAAAGAACGATATCTTGACCGGACCGCGCCCACTGAACAAGCAAACAAACAAGCAAAAAAGTAAAAATTCATTTATTTTCCACACTACTTAATTGAAAACTTATGTAGTACAGACATTATCAAATAAATGGAGTAGACTGGAGCCTAAACTAGGGCAGTCCTGTATTTCAGGACTCCAGGTTCTTCTACCACGACGAGTAAGTTGGTAGATATAAATTAATAACGAATTACAACTAGAGATTTAATAAACATATTGAGTTTTTTTGTGTGAGAGCGTGTGTGTTGTGAGTGTGTTCGTGTGCGTGCGTGTAAGTGTGTGGTGTGTGTGTAAGAGTGTGGTGTGCCGTGTGTGTGATGAGTGAGAGTACAAGATCGCGCATCTACAATGATACATACTCGCATATCGCTTGTTTTCCTCAGTCTTGTTACCCTCATCATTTAACGATCCCATAACCCTATTTCCATTCGCATGACCGTTTAAAAATATCAGTTTATTTTTACCAATTTTTACCAACAAAGAGAATTACCTAGTTGTTTTGATCAAGCCGCTGCCCAAGAGTAATGCACGTGGGCGAACTGTTAAAATTAATTTTGTGTAACGTGTATTTGCGTGTTACCTGGTGGAATTCGTTTCTGGTTTACTGAGTAATTACAGAGGTATTTTTCTTCGTGTGTTCAAATCTCACCTTTCGTGTGCAACTGTGAGCTGGACGGGGATTTTCCATTTCCATAGATAGGTACCTACCCGTGAAATTTGAATTTTGTAAGAAGAACTGTACGAGTCATGCATCGTACATGGCACGCGCGCATTGCATACATCAGCACTTTTCCGTCACCTTGCACAAATTAATAGTGTAAGGCGACAGTACATAATCAGCGTTCATAATCAACGGTACTCATTACAAATCATCAACTAAGTATACGTTCATATAGCATTAGTTACTTGATAGTTAAAACTATTCAATAAATCAGGGGGTCGAGTCTGCTATTGCAATCGTGTCTCAATGACCGGTCAATGATCGATTTTTGACGTATAACGTCAAACTTATGACACATTTCCCATACAAAAACTGTCAAAGTTGTCAAATATTCGATCAATGACCGGTCATTGAGACACGATTGCAATAGCAGACTCGAGCCCCAGATATTCTTTGGCTATCAGTGACTTATCATTTCAAACGTATCTACAACTTCTACATGGTGTGTGCGACCCACTCAGCAGCGCACACAACAAGAACCTTACCTTACGTTATCAGGTTCAGTTATTAGTGATGTTGTTTTGAAAGGTCGGCTGCGCAACCTGTCTGAAGTGGCAAGCTACAAATTTAAGAGCATTCACTCTAGCCTTGAAGACCGCAGCAGGCAAGTTGTTGCAGTCTATATTATTAATTTCTAAAAACACACACACGCTTTACAATCGTGTCAATTATAGACACAATAGAAAGACAATGACAGCGCGGACACCGGTGTCCTCTTGGGGTTTAATGAATTTAAGATAAACTTCACCCAAACACAAAAAAAATGATCGTCGGGTGGAAATCGAACCCACGACCTCCGGCATACCAGTCAGGGCCACTATAACTACTAAACCGACATGGCTGTCAGAGTTGTAACGTAGGTACTTCTTATATGGATGATACAGGTACCATCCGAGTTAAATTATTCCCTCCTACCACTGCTACTTCCTACTCTAGTATTGTATGTAATATAGAGACACGCAGCGCAGTAGTTCAGTTAAAAATAATGTATTTTGTATGATTCAAAATCAATGCATTTCAGTAAGGTAGTTAGGTTAGGTAGTTAGGTTCGCTATAGGATAGGTATGGTAAGTTAGGTTAGGTTATACATATGTATATGTAGTCATTCTTGTTCTATCGAACACAAAAAGAGCACATTAGACACTCGCTAAATAAAAAGTAGTAGAAGTTACCTACTATTGTTTTGGATCTATTGTTTTGTTGTCATTTAAAAAAAGTATGTACTTATACCTATGTATAAAATTCTCGTGACTCTGTGTTTGTTACCAAACTGCTCCGAAACGGTTGACCAATTTTTATGAAATATGTGCTTCGCTCGCCCAGGTTTTTTTCAGGTGCTGTTGCAATAATATGTAGGATGACTGGTAATTATTATATAACTTTCCCAAAGAAGGGGGTTAGGGGGAGCGTGTGACGCTACTACTAGTAGATTTTGCCCTTCCCGAGGTCAGACTATCAGCTGATAGATCGTACCGATTCGTGCAGATGTTCGTATAGTACAGATGTTTTTTGAAATGTATGAATGCAGTTTTTCTTGTTATTAAAATCGATGACATGGCTCCTCAGAACAGATCTTCGTATGTCTTATAGTTTCAGACTTTCCCATACTGACCGATTTGAATGAGACACCCTGTATATAATACGCCTTCTAATACCTACAATGAGATTTAAAATATATGATTATGCAGTACTAATCAGAGAAAACGTGATCACTAATTTCAAAGTTTCATGACGTGCTTCCATCCAGGCCAAACCCTGGCTTTCGCTCAGGACGCCAAGTCCGAAGAGGCGTCCTTCTCCAAAGTCATCTGAGGTGGAGGGCTTCTTTTAAGTAACTGTTGGCTCGTGGAGCCACATTAACTTCATGTATGTTAAATCGAGTGTATTCAGGCTTTCAGTTTATAATATTGTGAAGTAAATACAGTGACGAGCCGAGCACCCAGCTGCATTTTGATTTATAAATAATTTACAAATAAGAATTAGGTCCTTAATCTTGTGGCGCAAAAACATATCCTTTGTATGAATGCAATGTATGGATAGTCCGACTCGCTCAACCTTTTTTTATAGCCTAGACCCGCGCCTTGTGTTTTCCCAATTATTTTAAGAAACAATCTTACTTCATAGATTTACTGATGTAACAGATCATTCAGAATGATGCTATTCCGCTCCATCTAGTTCAAATATTTCGACCGAGTCAGTCGTTAGTTACCTCTGAAAAAATAAACTTACCGTTTCTTATTTCCATACCTAATTATTTATTCGACTATCGTTTATAGTTGAAAATCGATTACCCTCATTTCTACAAATTCCTGCTGCTATTTTGGTGCACGAATAAAAATATCGGAGAGTTATATTAAGCCTTTGTATAAAGTTGTGTTAAAAACAAACTAATAAGCTAATTTGTCCGATATAACCCGCGCGTCCATCAGCGGTCTTATTGAATTTTCCATAAATCGAATGTTGCAAAACAAACACGTCTGATATCCCGCGCAAATGGCAATACAAAAATACAAACGGCGTTCGGCGCACATCAATCCGTCACGCATTTACGCTTGCCCACGCGCATGTGTAACGTTCAACTGTTCCTAATTAAAGCCTAGTGTTTACTCTCCTAGGAGCTATAACGGTGGAGTGAACTAAATCTGAAGCTGGAGTATAAAAATAACAGCACGTACGCCGCCGTTATCGCAATGACCCGCGCTTGCCGCGACCTGCTGCGATCCGCTGCAATCCAATAGGACCTGACCTTCTCCCTTGTTTCTGGCTATGTTTTTTCCCATCTGTTTATATTAATTAATTAAGTAAGTAACTGAAATTTTGCTATTACCAATTTGTAATGAGACAAAGGTCAATACAAAACTCGATTTTAATATGACACATTCAATTGCTTATTGCATTCTATTTTTTTTTAACGGGCCTGACATGTTCTTATAAAAACAAAGTACCTACTCTTAAGATACAAGAGAATAAAAAAAATCGAATACTTACCTACTTTCGATCGATGGTCAGTATAAACCTACTAACAAAGTAGGGATTACAATTCTCAATACAAAGTCCCAATGAGCCGAAAAAGAGCCGTTGTTTCTGTATCTGTGATGTCAATCCTATAAAGCCTTCAATTTGTTCCTTCCATGTGCATCACTTGGCCAAAATTTCTTCAGAAAATGGGCATTTCCTTTAGCCTTTTATGGGAATGACTCACTCTCGCACAATTGTGTACCTACATTGTCGATAAATCTGTTTCCAATACAGTGTGAATTCGTGCCAAGAGTTGTCATTATTAATTCACGCTTTCTGCATTTAGAACTTCATCTATTTCTGATATCATTAGATTTTCGACCTTTAAAAATGTGTTAACTTTCGGTGGCCTAAATACCAAACACAGTTACAAATGAAACTGGTACAGATCTTCAGAACTGAGGTTTATTGCTGTTTATGTTGATGCTGATGTAGCATTCACAACCTCTTTAATAATCTTGAACTGTTTTTTTCGGTACATTTTTGTTTTTTAGAGACTTCCGTTAAGAAGTCCTCATAAATAGATAAGTCAAATTGAAAAAAAGGGAATTGCTCCAATTTAAATTTCAATTTACATTTTGTTATAACATTTTGTCATGTACACGCAAAAATAAGAGTTAAAAGTTCTTTTTTATCCTAAGTTTATTGTAAGTGTACTTTTAGGGAGATGCGCACGTGAAATTAATTTTTTCTTGTGATTTCTGCAATTTGGCCGTGTAGGACAGTCCCCTTTCTGTTTTTACACTTATGCAAAATATAAGGTACCTATCTAACTAAGCAGTATAAAAATAACAAAAAAAACGGGTTGATAATAAACTGCGGTACTCTCCACCTCTGTTTACAGAGGGTAGGAAGAGTGGACTCTGGAGGGGCCCTTTTCAGGGGCATCCGCGGAGGCGGTTCCGAGGGAGCGGTTTGTCCGAGTGCGTCTCGGCTTCAGGGTCGACGGGGTCGCGAAGGCAGTCGGCCGGAGGCAGCCCCGATGACCCATGTCGTGGGGGGAGATGGCCCTAGGGGGGGTCGATTTCTCCCCCAAGTTGCTCGCTCGGACCCGGACTTTAGGCTTGACACGGAGGCGATGGGCGGGCGTCAGGCGCGGGGGCGTCTGCGCTCGCATTGCACCCATCGCCACCTTAGTCGGTCCCTTCGGGGAAGCCAAGCGGGGTAATCGTCGGCTGAGGACTGGACGTGACGGCTATGCTCGATTCCCAGTCCCCCGCCAATACAACGAAGCGGGAAAAACGCTGGGTTGTTTTAGTGAGTATACCGGTGCGGTAAACCGGGGAGTCCCACATATTCCCCCATATTTCCCCCGATGGGCGGGTATGCGTAATTGTCATTTTTTCCCAGCGCGAACAACAAAAAAAAAAAAAAGTAAGTAAATATTTAAGGGCCAAGAGGAAAACCTTAAAGACCAGAAGAGGAAGACCTTCGTCTTAATTATTTTTTTAGTCCAGTCATCTCTATAGGATCGCCAGGTTAAGCAGTTTATTATTTTATTATTTATTTATTTAAATTCATAACAATTTTTACATTGTGTCGAATATTGAGAACAGATTTATAACTTAAAAAAAATACAAAAGAACAAAAAATACAAAAATACATGCCACTTAATTACCTACTATATGAGAGAAATAATCATAATAAACAAATGTCATTTCAATAACTAGAGTAATGTCACAAATTATTAAATGTAGCCAATGTCAAATATCAAAAATGTCTATTACATACATAAATGTCAAGAATGGAAATGATAAAAATAATAATATAAAATCAATAAAAATAGTAATAATAGTAGTTATAATTTTTTTTAGACTAAATGTTAAATACTAACCATGATTTTCATAATTTGTGTTTACAATTTAAATATCATCAATAGAATAATAGCAGCCTTCCAGTAAGTAACGTTTCAATTTAGTTTTAAAGTCCCTTTTGTATAGTGATAATTTTAAGTCATCGGGAAGTTTATTGTATATTTTCACTGCCATGTGGCAGGTACCTTGTTTGACTATGTTAAGTTTAGGAATAATGATGCTTTTAAAATCTTTTCTTCTTGTAATCTCTCTAAGCTTTCTTTCTTCTTCAGTCTCATATTTATGTACATATTTAGAAAAGTGTGTTAGGAGCACCAATACGTATAGCGATGGTACTGTGAGAATATTCAAATTTACAAAGTGACTCCTACAAGATTCCTGCTGACGAATGCAAAGCATGGTGCGAATGGCCCTTTTTTGTAACACAAATGCTTTCTGTATATTGTAGTCGTAGCTGCCTCCCCAGCATAAGATGCTGTACCGTAACCGTGCCTCGATTAACGCGTAGTAGACTTTTTTTAATTGCGTTATGTCAATAACATTTCGTAGGCTTCTCAGTACTTATCATCCTGAGCTGATGGAGTTTTTTAAGCTTTCAAGTTCTGGTTTCCAATTAAGATGACAGTCAACTTGTACCCCTAAAAACTTTACTGCCTCTACCGAACTAACATGGACTCCATCATAAACACAATTTAGTTGATTTTTATTTTTAGAAGTGGTACGAAATAGCATTAATTTTTTGTTTTGCTAGCGTTCACTTTAAGTCCATTGATAGTGAACCAATTGTGAAATATGTGTAGAGTTTCATTTACGTGCGAATTAAGGGATTGAATGTTATCTGCTGAAATTATAGCATTTGTATCGTCTGCAAATATCACCAATTTTAAATGATCCCCTATTTTATTTTCTACGTAATCGATTAAATCGTTAATAAATGTAATAAAGAGAATGGGGCCCAATATAGATCCCTGAGGAACTCCTACTCTAGTGTTTTCTAAATTAGACCCAATGGCTTGCTGATGAAATGCATTGTTAGTTACATTCCTCTCATTGTTATTTCCAGCTCGAGTCAGTTGTTTTACTTCTACTATCATTTTTCTATTTTTTAAGTAGGATGTGAGAAGTTGAATAGCTTTGCCTCGCACTCCATAATGCTCAAGCTTAATTAACAATAGGTCGTGGTTTATTAAGTCAAAAGCAGAACTTAGATCTAAAAAGAGACCAGCTACCATTTGCTTTAAGTTTAGTTTACTTCTGACCTCCATAAGTAAAGTATCAATAGCATCTTGTGTTCCTACGCCTGATTGATAACCAAATTGTTTGTGATTTAAAATCCTATTCCAGTTTAGATGTATGATAAGTCTAGTTTTTATTAACTTTTCGAAAATCTTTGATAAGGTTGGCAAGAGAGATATAGGTCTATACATTTTAGGATCCTGAGTAGAGCCTTTTTTGTGCACTGGGATCACCTTGGCTATTTTCAGTTGATCAGGAAAAATACTGTTTCTGAAGCACTTATTATAAAAACTTTTTTGCAAAAAATAAAACCGACTTCAAAAAAAGCACTAAACGGTGAAAAATAACTCTAAATTAGGAAGTCTGTGGCTTTGGTGGTTTTGTCTTATTCATGATGGGCCACCGACTTCCTAATTTAGAGTTATTTTTCACCGTTTAGTGCTTTTTTTGAAGTCGGTTTTATTTTTTGCAAAAAAGTTTTTTATTTTTCTATTTTTAGTTGTTCCCATACAAATATTTGATGAATGAATTGATTAAAACATGAATTTATTTTATACTTATTGTTAACAATACATGTCATGGTAATAGGGTTATCCACTTAACCCTAATGTAATATATGAAACTGAACATACCTAACTGTCGAAATCTAGGTATATTGAACACATCTGCCTATCCCTCTGAGCATACAGGCTTGATGATACGTCATGATGTTGTATAAACAATAAACATCCAAGCGATTCCAGCAATCACGACGGATTTGCCGTCTATTTTTGAAGAGTTCCGTTGTATATCTCCGAAGATCAGCACCAGATCTTCACCAAATTAAAATGGGACCACCTCGGGAGTCTACTCTTACAAACAAAAAAAGAATTTCGAGAATCGGTCCACAAATGGCGGAGAAATCAGGTAACATACATAAAAAAAAAAAAAAAAAAATACATACACACGAACATAGAACCTCCTCCTTTTTTGAAAGTCGGTTAAAAACATTTCAGAGGCTCTGCTAAAATATCTAAATTATCTTTAAATATCGATATGGGTATGTATTTATTATTATTGTTATTTAGGTTAAGCAGTTTATTATTATTATTTATTTATTTATTTATTTATTGTAAGTAGGTATTATAGCCTGTTAGCCGCCGATGTGGTGGTGGCTACTAAGATAGCTCAAATAGCATGTGACGTCCAAAGAACGCTGCTACAATTTTGATCGCTAATGCAGTGAACACACATATTTAACCTCAAAAATGCTCATTGTTATGACGTTTTTCCTACGTCAAACAGCCCACGGAGAGTTAACGCGGCAAGAGTAACGTTACAGGAATGTGTACTGACATTCTGTGTTGAAACACCATAATAAAGCGGTATCATAACAAGGGTAACATAAACATTGACTCATTAACCATACAGTGTAGGTACAACACTAGCGTTCTGACGTCTGACGTATTTAAGGAACGTGTGGAGCGTTACCCTGTATGGTCTGGCAATATCTGGTCATGCCCTTATCAAAGGTTACATTACGAAGATGTTGTTTATTGTTTTTTTTACATTCGTCATGATTTTAAGTCAAAATAGAGTAACATAACAGTGGCCTGCAAAACTAAGTAACTACACTTTAAAAATACATATTTTTTTTTAAAAAACGTTTAATAGGAAATTTTATCAACATTCTTTGAAACCATATACCTATTAGTAACATTTTAAAGTTTAAAATAAAGATAAAACAATAAAAATGATCATGTTTTAGCTTTATTTAGAGAAAAACTTTAATTAACATTTATAAGAAGGTACTATGTTTTACATGTTATTTGATAAAAAATGATAAAATGATGTTTATTTTGTAAATAAGTTTTCACAAACACTTTTACACGACATTTTTTAACTGGTAGATGAAATCGGAGTTTTACTAACTGACTACTCTGAGAAGAAACACCGAAAGAAACTCAGAGGTCATACTTAGTCTCTTTTAAAGTCCAGACATTATCTTGGTCAGATCATGTAAGAACCATGCATATTAGTATCTGAGATGGTCTTTTGAGGAAAGAACCACACATGAGGGGACCAGATCAGTCAGTGCAAGCATTTATCAGTAATCGTGAGCTCAACTCGGAACTTGAGGAGCTCCACGTGCTGACGAACAGTACCAAAGAATGAACATTTGGGTTGGTCCCATAAAGTACTGAAACTGTTAGTCAAAAAGTTATAAAAGAACTTACAAATTTAGAAACGAGATACAAAAAAATAAAGATCCACATAGGCCTTACATTCACAATAATAAAACATAATATTATACTTACTCTTAAGGTAAAAATACATGTCATTTACATAACAACATAATATCACGCCTGTAATTCCTAGAGGTGTACCTACCTGGTAGTACACCCTCATTTCGACTGTTAAGTTTAAGTCCCATGTAACATGTCGGACACAAATCCAGACTCCGGGCTACTGAAAAAGTGCCTCCTCGGGCTCTGACTACAGCTTCGAGCCCGTTTGACATACTCAACACGAGGTAGATAGATAGGTAGATTGTGGAAACATGAGTTACATAACATGGTATGCAGGTTGTAAGTATAAAATCGTACAAATATTACATTGTTTTGCTTACAAATACAATTAATATTAATAATCATTCATCTAAATGTCTTGATTACAATTACATTGCATTAACATATAGGATAAAATCTAATAATGTCAATAATAAATAATAACACCAATGTCAAATATAAAAAGGTTTCGAAGCCGATGTTAGGGAATGTTTACCTAAAAAGTAATTCCAATTTTAAAAATGTGATACTTACTGGTGTTGCAGGCCTGCCAGGGTTGAGGAATTTGTTCGAAAAAGTCACCGCCATCGCCACCCTGGACCGCAATGGGCATTAGGAGGAACACGGATGGGTTAGTCAGTAAGAGTCTGACACTCCCTTCTGCTTCACCCAAAATGGAAATCATTTGATGTTTTCCCACCCTTTCAGTGTAGCTGACTATGAAGTCAGTTTGCTTATTGTTGCTACTAAGCTCTGCAATTAATCAGTCACTCACTATTACTAAAATACCTGTCAGGTGACTTTCGCAGACGTTCTGAAACTTTGTGTAGGTAATAAAATACTCATCTCGCAAGACAGGAGTGATTCATACTGGAAAACACCGCACATATCAACACGACTTCACTCTCTACGTCAGTCAAATAGAAAACGTTTTTCTGTGTGCTAAGATTAGGTTATCAAATCACAATAAGGGAGTCATCATCATGTGGGTGCGTGTAGGTACCTGTCGGCTTATTTCAGATAGACGTAATGGGTGAGTAAGGCTAACGTAACATACCTAGTACCTACCAATTGTATTTCAAATGGATATGTCTCATATCAACACAAATCTTTGATCTTTCAATTGGTTCCGTAGACAAGCTTAATTCAACCTTTTCGCCTGTCCGCTTGGGGTTTAATGAATTAATTATCCCGTCTATATTGCAGTTAATTTACACGGATTGGCAGATACAATAAAATCATATTATTATATTTTAAGTCAAAGAAACTCAAATCAAATTAGAATCAACTGAATTATACTAACTTCAAGGCGTTCGTGAAAGACACAAATTTTACTTATAACATGTAGAAATTAAACCAAATAATGTAAAACCAAAATTAAAAAAAAATTAAAGCCGATAGTTAACGTCCGACTTTGGATCATTAACTGATCGAAGCGCTAATCGTTCAAAAGGTGATGACTGTCAGCATACTTTGAATAAATGATATTTGATTTTCTATTGGCTGATCTAGAACTTTTTGGAGATCAAATATTGTATAAATCTGTTTTTATATGTCATCATTCATTATGTGTCCACACGATAAATGTTGTTTTTAAAATATCATCATACGTTTGCACTATGTTAGTTGATAACAAATACCTAAACAATAACTCCAAAGTTCATTAAAAATACGAATAACGTCACACACGTAAGTGACAATTGTAAGTAAAAGTACCTACACACGACACAGTTATTTAAAGAAATCAGTAAAGACAAATATTAGTCTTATTAAAATACAACATGCCCGCGCGCCGCGCAAACTAAAAGTAGGTACAATATACTTACTTGCCATCAACAATATTCAAGGAAATCCACTTAAATTACGGAATTCCAATTACATATTTTTTACGGACACGAATAAGAATCGAATTCGAGTATGAATCAAAGTTATTTGTTTACATAGGTACCTACTTTATGTAATCTATACGCTGGTAGGTTCTTAAGTAATCGGATTTTCTCCGAAAAAAAGTAATAAGCAAAGTAATCCTATTTGCGTACATGGTACTCGTTAAATTAACATTCCACAACTTTCCCAAACTAAGCAGAGCTATTATAATTATGGGAACAACTGGTAAACATAGTTATATTTTTCTAAATACATTTTGCATTTTAGTTAATTTACACTCAGACACAGAACACATGAAATCGTGCTCACCACACAAACAGTCATTTCATTTTCAAATATCTTTATTAAACACAAAACATAAACAAAATGCACTTACCCTAAGTTACATTAACACACTATAATTTAGACACCTTATGAGGCTAGTGATTCACTTTCAAAGCTTTCAAACATCATTTTAAGAACTTAAAACAAACACTAATACACACCTAGTAATATTAAAGGAACATGTTGACAATTTATTAATTATGCAGATTATTTAGTTATAATCTACTTATTGCAAGGTATTACAAAAATATTTAAGACACAAACATTAAAATCGGAATAAAGTGTTAACAAAAAATAAAATGTAAGATACGTACCAAAATATTATAACATGCGTAACAACATTACGCCTCTAGTATTCCCCAAGAACTGTACCTATTCGCCAGTTATGCTTAAGCCCCACGTTATAGGCTGCGAGAATATTACCGGACATAAATCTCCGAGTTGCTACTGTAAAGTTCCATATTGAAAATCCCAACAATGCTTTTCCCGACCCGGAAATCAAACCTCATACGACTTACAACTACTAGACCAGAGTCAGTCAATATTATGCTGACTGAGCATAACATCATAACAGTCTGATACTTCCCGAAGAGCAGGTCATCATCATCTGCCTAGCCTTTTCCCAACTATGTTGGGGTCGGCTTCCAGTTTAACCGGATGCGGCTGAATACCAGTGTTTTACATGGAGCGACTGCCTGTCTGACCTCCACAACCCAGTAACTGGGTAACATGATACCCCTTGGTTAAACTGGTTGTCAGACTTTCGGGCTTCTGACTACAAGTAACGACTGTCAAAGATCTACAAATGACAGCCGGGACCAACGGCTTAACGTGCTTTCCGAGGCACGGAGGAGTCTTGGTATGTGATAAATGGTCACCCATCCACGGACCGACCTCGTCAAGCGTAGCTTAACCTTCGATCGACCCATGCGGCTGTTATAATTTAGCCACAAGCTCCATTCAATTCAATTCAATCAATTCAATTCAATTTAGCAGGTATCAGTGTGTAAAGAACGATTTTAGCGATAAGGCCGCCCATTGTAACACTCTATGTAGTTAGCTTTATTGTATATCAGACCAGGTATTCTATATAAGTCTAAAGTAATAATAATAATAATATTTATTTAGGAAAAGAGCTTAGCCTAGTTATCATCAGTGTTGTCATTAATCTATAATATTTAGTAGGCTATTTATTTATTTATCAGGAACAATTAAATTGTGGTTGATACATTACATACATCATAATTAATAATATTAATATAGTCTAAAAAATGACATGCAATAATATAAAACATGCAGCAACTAAAAACAAAAACAGTAAAAACTATTTTTTTTTACAAATTAGTGAGACCCCTGTCCTTCAATCCTGTATCTCAAACGACAGTGTTCTTTAGTTATACATTTTACAAATATTCAGAACTGCGTGATATCAGACTGATGTTAACATGCCTTAAAATGAATAAACTGTGTGGAGTGTTTGAGTGAGTGTGTTTAATTTAATTTAATTAAAGTAAATCCACATTTCGTCAGCCTTTGTGTTTTAAGTCCAATAATAAAATAGGGAGAGATGAGCCTATTGCCAACTACTGGTCACAAATAAAACGCTGACTGAGATTCCCCAATAGTCCTTACCCGACGCCAAGTCTAGGAGTGGAAGTCCCCACCGAAGTCGGTGTTTCCTGATAGCATAGTACAACCTAGGGGGTCTTTAAGTCGACAGTGAATGGTTACTTCTAGGCAAGCGTGCTTCATCGTCGACCACATCATCGCTTACCATCAAGTGAGATAGTGATCAAACGGGAACCTATCAGTAATAAACTATATAAAATGTCCCACCCATCTCAGGAGTCTAGACTGAACCTAGATCCGGTCCTTCACCCAGTAAATTACTAGTACTTACACTATGACTTGCACAAGCAATGGGAACGCGTGTTATCAACAAAAAGGTGTTCAAGGCACGAAGGTATCAAGGCCAAACAACGGGTTTACCAAATGCACTTCCGTTGGGTATTCTCGTCTCGCAAAAACTTAACCGGCTTAAGTACCTATCTGTCATAGTTATTTCGAGGTTATTAGAAAACGATACCCGAACTAATTCGTTTAGTGTTTTTTTGCCAATATCATCGAACTTTGCATCCTTTACAATCTGGAGTTAATTAAGTTGTTAAACATAAAAAGTGGTCAAGAGTGTACGGTGTTTGGTTCTGGTTCCGTACATTTACTGTCGTAAATTTGAATCTCAACATTGAAGAAAAGCCTAATTAACTACTAGCGACTAAAGAACAAGCGTGGTCCTGCCCGACTGAAGCGCGTCCTACCGAATCTAAGCCATTCAGGGACCCACTGAAACACACAAACAATCTGATTGATCTGGTCCCCTCATATCTGTATGATTCTTTCCTCAATAGACCATTTCAATCACTAATCTGCTTGATACTTACACGATCTGACCAAGATAGTGTCTGGAATTTAGAAGAGAGCTTTGAGTTTCTTTCGGTGTTTCTTCTCAGAGTAGTCAGATACTGAAACGCCGACCCCACTTCTCGTTAAAAAAATTACGAGTAAAAGTGTTTAAAATCCTATACCCATATCCAATATTCTATCCTGTTTGCAGAAATGAATATCATATATCATACGTACGAAAGAATCAAAGGTTTACCAACAGTAAAAATAATCACATCTTAAGAGAAAGTAATCAAATATCGTAACTAATTAAACTAAAACAAAATAATATGATATAAGTGCGGTAAGTTGATAATTACAGCCGAGGCAATATTGTTACAAGAAAGCAGAGTCTGTAATTATCAAAGCGCACGTATTAAAATGTTGACCACTTTTCTGACATAAAAACTTTTTGCTAAGATTTTAAAACAGGAACCGTTCGTTTTAGTCGGAGCATCTTGCAAACTGAATTTGGTGGAATAAGATAAGATACCCTTTACGAGCAAATGTTTTATAAAATATATTCTTATTCCATACCTATCTACATTTTGATGAAACATAAATAAAACAACCTGAAAAACCAGTCAGTTGTCTTCAAGATTGGTATAAACCAAATTGAAATGATTTTTAAAATAGTTGGTAAACATACAGTTAGCCAGACGACTAAATAGACATGACGTATCTTTAGCAAGTCGGTAATGACTTCGGTCGTTCGTCTACGGACTCCTAACAGTAAATTATATGATTCACGTGTCGCGATAAAAAGTGGGGTTTCCTATATTTTTTTTACAACAACATTCATCACCTGCTATTACCTGCTGGCACTGAGATACGATACTAAAGAACTTAATAACATACTTGACAGTTTATTTTGAGTACAATACCATCATCTGCTCTGCCTTTTCCAAACTATGAACCGGATATAGCTTCTTTACTTTTCGTGTATAGTGGCTAACCCGATGTCAGTCTTTTTCTTATATTCAACAGGTCTCCTCTCGACTTCAATCTTGTCTTGGCGACAAATGTAGGTTTAAAGATCAAAAAAATTAAATTAAAAATTTAAAAAACCCCCATCGCAAAAAAGGTAAAAATAACACTTTAGCCATGAAATTTTACTTCACGTCGGGGTACCGCTTAAGTAAGAAATGTTCCTAGTACTTGTAGGTATGTAGATACTTATTTTAACGGTACCCCGACGTTACGTAAAATTTCATGGCTATAGTGTTATTTTTACCTTTTTTGCGATGGGGGTTTTTTAAATTTTTAATTTAATTTTTATTTTATATTTTTTAAACGCATTATTTTTGTTTTATAGAGTTTACAGATAGAGAATTTTTCAGTGTGTATGTAGAGTCAAATGCTGGTTATAACGAATCCAAACACGACATATCTGCTATTATTTTGTCAAGAGTCTACCTACTGGTGTGTTGGATAGCCTGGCTGCAGCATCAGCTCATCCTGTTGCCATCAAGGCATTGTGTGCAGAATCAAATGCTGGTTGAAATGAATCCAAACACGACATATCTGCTATTATTTTGTCAAGAGTCTACCTACTGGTGTGCTGGGTAGCCTGGCTGCAGCATCAGCTCATCCAGTTGCCATCAATGCATTGTGTGCAGAAACAAATGCAGGTTAAAATGAATCCAAACACGACATATCTGCTGTTATTTTTCCAAGAGTGTATTAGTCTGCTAGATATCCTGGCTGCATCAGACCAAATACACCACAATGTTGCTTATTAATATTACACACATGGGTGTTTGAAATTTTAAGACACACATAAGTAAAGTTAATACCCATAGACGTCTAAAATAGCAACGGTAGCTGACACAAAAGAGCTGATAACCTTGAAACGGCTGAACTGATTTTGATAAAATATGTCTAAGAACCATCGCAAGAAACCCTGCTTTCAAGTAAAAAAAACCGCATCTAAATCGGTTCACCCGTTTGGGCGCTACGGTGCCACAGACAGACAGACAGACACACACACATAGCGGTGAAACTTATAACACCCCTCTTTTTGCGTCGGGGGTTAAAAAAGACACAAAGTCACTTACATGAGAACAATGCTTAAAATAAATTATAATTAAAGTTCGCCACAGACGTCACGGTAGCGATTACATATTAGATATATTAGATATACTCACCCACTGCATTCAGATGTTAGGAAGGCATGTTATTTGTCATTACATATTCAGATGAACGAACGTAAACGTGATGAACGTCGATGATGATGTTGATGATGACGATGATGATGACTTTTGAGTTCATTGAATGAGTGCACCCTTTTAATACATGAGGGTATTTTGTTAAATATGAGGTCGACGATGGAATAATCTTACCAAAAAGAAGCCCATTAACTCACGACTTTAACAGATTCGGGTCATATGAACTTGGGAACACCGTCGCAGGCAGTGAATTCCACTCCTTGGCTGACTTATGGGGCTGTTACTTGGGTTTATGTAGCATTACCCAGTTGTTACATCATGGATATGATGTCAAACTTTCGTGCTTCTGACTACCCATGGTAACGACTGTCAAGATGTGAATAATAAAAGCGACCTACGGCTTAACGTACGTCGAAAAAGGCATGCATGGTGCCGGTATTCAAATGTTAGTTTTCCGTTTGTTTTATAGTTTAATGTGTATTTGTTACTTAATATTATGCCGTAATGCCAATACATTATCTATGATTTACAAAAGTAATCGTACATAGACAAGAGGCTTTTACTAGGGCACCACACATTGAAACCCTGATCTCCAAACTAGGAGTCCCTGTATCTTGGAGATCTGCACTTATTATTATATGCCTGTTATTGAGTACCTATGTCGAAAGTATACCTTTATATGCAATGATGTTATAAGTAAAAAGGTGTAGATAGGTTACCTAAACAACATTCGATCTTCAAAAACGGCACACTAACGCACGCACGTCACCTTTGCGCGCGACGCGACACTGAGGTAAAATGTGGCTGGTTACCCACATTTTAACGTGTCGCTTTCTGAGCGCTTGTAACCTATCTACATCTTTT
Source organism: Euplexia lucipara (assembly GCA_921972225.1). Classification (NCBI taxonomy): domain Eukaryota; kingdom Metazoa; phylum Arthropoda; class Insecta; order Lepidoptera; family Noctuidae; genus Euplexia; species Euplexia lucipara. The sequence goes on along the minus strand of OV179147.1, from coordinate 1,080,104 downwards.
TACTTTTAATATCAGTGTTTAAATGAATGTTGAGAGTAATTGTGTAACATACGAAGATAGTCGGTTACAGAGGAAACTATAAAATTTAAGATGCGTTATGGGAAAACCGATGGAAACTGCGCTGTGTACCCCAATACCCCAAGAGCATGAAGCCCAGTTTTCCTGTAACCTATAACATCACATCATCAACGTCTTTCTTAATAAACGGTTTATTTATATTGTTAACTAGGTACATTCAAGCGGAATTAATTACATAAACGTTGATGACATTACATGCGTAGGGGAATCACTGAGATCTTGATAAACATTTTTATAGGTACGCCGTATTTAGAGTTTGTATGTTAATTGGTAAAAGTTTTATCAGAAAACCTACAATCAAGTATTCATCTTATTTAATCATTGAGTGCTAAGGTTCGTAGTCAGAGATAAATCTAAGTTTGAATGATGTACAATTAACTCAAAACCTACTCCACAATTCAAACATTCTTTTACAATCAGAAAGCAATATAATGGGTGTAAGTCAGGTGTGCGTAGTTCTCGCAACCGGCGCGCGGCGTGCGTGAGTGTATGACAACATGTTATTGTATGAATGTAAACGAATCCAAAGAAGTGTGTGTATGGCGCTCTGTAGTTTCTGCTTACCCCCATGGGAAAATGATGTGAGTCTAAGTATGTATGTAACATAGCCTATATTTTATTTGTAGGGGTGAAATGGAAAGTTAAAGTTTTAAGTTTAAAAATTACTATAAAATTAGAAAACTATATTATGAAAAGTAATTAACATAAAAAATCGTTTATTGATAGGCATGCCAATGACTAAATAGAAGTAATAATACCTCAATAGTCACCAATTTAAAAAAAAACTTTACAACATGTACATCGGTAGGTAAGTACCTGCGGTCAAGTCTGCGGGAGTATACCTGTCATGTTTTTGATACAACCACTCTTGACAGCTTCATTAGCTGGTGATTGAGGGTCTTGGCTGTCACTCTGCCAGGCACTCCGGCCATTGCCCGACATCTATCGTCACACATATTGGTTAATATTGATAGCTAATTGCACTGTTTACATTCAAGTTCTTCTAACTTATAAGACGGACGTGTTGCTTGCTGAGGAGTTTGGTTCCGACCACTATGGTTCCGCCACTTCTTCTTTCAGCAAAACACTAGGAAGTGAAGAAGGGCAGGCTTTTTGGGGGATTGTCTGACGTGATTTTGACGTTCAAAAGGTACTGATCCACAGCTTAATTTGAATGAATAACTTTTGTTTTGATATGAATGATTTTTTTTATGGTAAACAAACCGTAAGAATTAAAACAAAACAATTACCCTGCGGCAATGTATAGGTTTATAAAAAATACTTAAATGGCTTTTAATGATATCTTAGTTTGTGGTTACAGTATCGTTATTTGTTCTCAGAACAATTGTAACCAACTAATTATTGCGATTTATCGAATTATGTTTTAATCGTTTCCATTTATTGAGTGATTAGCAATGTTGATGTACGTGAGTGACCTTAGCTAGTCAGCATAATACGATGTTTCCACGGAAACAAATAATTGGAGGCTTTGGAATTCTTGTTTTTTTATTAACCAAATACTACAAATGTTACGACAGACAAGAGTAAGCTGAGATATAGGCCCATTCCATACCGGGTCCATATCTCAGCTTTCTCCTTTTTCCTTTTTTTTCTCATTTTCTACAAAGCACAAGAAGTATGTAAGAATCGTAGCATATGGAGCTCTGTAGTGGGTGCCTACCCCCATGGGAAAAAGGTGTGAGATTATGTATGTATGTATGTATGTTTTCTCATTTTTTTTTTGGCTTAATTCCTTTAGTGACATTGTTTTATAAACATTATGGAAAGCAAATAAATGATTACTATTACGAATGCACCATACCTACCCTACCTATACCTATTGTGGGTGTACTACCAGGTACGCCTCTGCCTAGCCCTTCGGGGATTACAGGCGTGACGTTATGTTTTATGTTGTATTATGAATGCGAAGCAATAGTAGTGTACTAGTCTTGTAACCAATGGCGCGCAGTCTAAATTCATGCGTTTTTATTTGATAAAAGAATCTCTTTCTTTTATAATATCTCTTTTTTTGCAATCAATCAATTTTTAATATAATTATTATTTTGATGCATTTGACACGAGGCAGAAGACGGACTTTAAAGACAATGTATTCATGATTGGCGCCAAAGTTCTTAGTCTATGGCTTTGTTCCTTTCCCAATAGGTATTTGCCCCACAAAATCAAGAACTTCTGAAACTAAAAATGTTAAAGTACTGAAACCACTTCAAAGCTGAACGGCTACGGGCCCGGTCAATTAAAAGATGCTACAGGCTACGCCGTAGCGCCAGCGTAGCTCGTCGTAGCCACCTACGGATACTCTCATTATTGACTTGTAAAGTAAAGTATTTTGTTTGGGTTCAATGACCTCATATAATGGTGCAAACTTGGATCGTACATGTAGTCGTATTTATTACTTATTATATATTTAGTACAGCAAATAGCCAATAAAACTAATAATAAATTAATCAACCTACCATTAAATGTTTTCAAACAACGTTATTGCTTCCATTCATGAGTACACATGTCAAATACAGGGTAAATTTGCGTAAAGCCATTGGGTTTTTGCCCCTTCAATTATAAAATAACATATGGAAACGTATATAGAGGCATATACCTATATATAATGGTATCCTAATTTTGGACCGACCAAAGAATTAATTCACAGTAACAATTTGCCCAACTAGATGATCAATTAATAAAACATTGAAGTTTTCTTTTTTGTAGTCGATTAAAAGAACTGTTTTTATACAAAATCTAAGGTAATTGTTCGCTTTTATGATAAATAAATGCCAACGTTCTGTAGTTCATCAGTCTATAAAGGAAAAAAAACATATTATTTTAACGTGTTTAGTCAAAACAAATACAAATAGTTCAAGTAAATACAGTAATCAAATATGTCTTTGTACAAAAATAACTCCTTGTTTCATTTCTTGCGTAGCGTTTACGACACTGTCGTTATATGGACATTGCTTAAAATAGTTTGAGTGTTTACGATGTAATTAACTGAGTTAGGTGAATTGTGATTATAATGATAATAACTTGAGATAAATGTTATTTCGAATGTATGAAAAAAAGATATGATATAAAAATATTTCAAAAAATCGCTTACCAGAGTTTTACATGAATCGATGGTCTGTCAGACCTACACGACCCAGTTCCTGGGTAACACGACACCCCTTGGTTAAACTGGTTGTCAGACTTTCAGATTTGTGAAAGTCTCCATAACGACTGTCATAAATCTACAAACGACAGTGTCGGAACCGGGCTTAACGATCTTTCCGATGCACGGAGGTATGCCTTTAACACCGGTTTTCAACACCAAAAGGAAAAGTCGTTTTCCAGCAATTGTTGATGTACAATGTTACACGCATACACAGTAACATGAACATACTCATGCACAGAATACATAGATGATAGCTTTGTGATGGGGTTTTCTACAAGTTAAAAAAGGTTATATTTATAATGCACACATTGTAACGAAAATAATTTTAAGCTTGTAACTATTACGATAGACGCCGAATTTATCATAATCTATTTTCACTGTAGCTGTCACACTTAGTTGTTTGTACCATTGCAACAATTTATTTTAAGAAATGATTTGGATTAATTTAGTTATATTTTTTTTAATTTTAATAGAAAATCACAGTGTCAATGATAAAAACTTAAAGAAGCAGGGAAGAACAATACACGGACACGTTCTTCGTTTCACTTTTACTCTTCTAATTTTAAAATAAAACAATTTGAATAAAATCTGTTTTCATTGATCTTTAAAATGAAGTGTTCTGCATCCCTGCTTCTACGAGCCTATTTTTTTAAATAATAATAATATAATAATTTTATTTAATTCAGACCATTGATCCATATAGTGTTAGTAAAATCTTAAACCTATTGTTAGAAGGTACATAAAAAGCTTAAATTAATTGGCGACATGTACGCCAGTACGCACATGCCTAGCTGCCCAGTGCTTAATGAAAGGCCCATCAATTTTGTCCGCCAGTGTAGCCAGTATGTTGTTGGGGCTACCCCTGAATCGCTTCAGCATACTCGCACATCGCTTGCGCATAACGGCATAAAAATCATCTAATCTCGCTTCAGCGAACATGCCAGAAGCGAATTTTAATGCTATTATAAATAGAGTATAGGTATGTATAAAGGATAAAAATCAAAGAAGTTCTACAAACATAAAACCTTTCACTAGACCTTTGCTATTATTATCTTTTTCTCAATAGGGACATACCCACCCATGTCGTATTTTTTTTCTCACAACCATCTTAACATGACATTTGTTTAATTAATATCCCAAAACCAAATAAATCATAATTACTTTATTATGTTTATCACGTATGCAAATCGTGTGATAATTTCAAATGTTGTGGTTTTATAATATCAAAATTCAAATGTTGGTAGATTAATTTATGGAAAATAGTTTACATGGAATTTCCTTAATAACGCTTAATAGGGGCATCCCGCATCATCTGAGAAATGACTAATTAAAATGCCGGTTCAGTGCCAATAGGTTATCTATAGTTGTAACATTACTAAGTAATAAACGTGCTGGATTAAACTAGATACATCAGTAAATCTGATGTATTTAACCACCATTTATTACACAGCTAATTCTTATTACTTAGAACGCAATTGTCCTGGTAATTTATGCAATTATTCTAGTAGGAATGAAGTTCTATTACATGGAACTTAAACATAACTGGCGGATTTTGGATGTTCTAGAGGTAGGTACAACTCTGCTTAACCCTTTGGGGATTCTTCTTCTCAGCGTGTCGATGACAAACAAAGACACTCAATTTCTAAATTGTATGTTTAGCCCAGAATTCGGCTACCGCAACACCATCCACCGACGCAATCATAAGATCCTCACGTGTGCAGGTGACGGGGCACGCGGCGCAATACATGATGATGCGAAAAGATGCGCCATCATGGTCCATGGATTATCCTTGTTGCGGCCGACTTGGGTGCGGAGTCTGTTCAGAGTCTTTTTCAAGTCGGCCATGGCAATGTGTGCCCAGGTGGAAGTCTCTCTGATGTAAGTATCTCTCGCCAAAGGTCACATCTCATCGGGGATTTTAGGCGTGATATTACTTTATTACATGTTGGAATTTTGCAGCTTTGTTCCAATAATGCGCACCTCTACTTATAAATAAATGTAGAGTAAAGTGATAACCATTATGAAAAATCGTTTTGTCTTATATTTTTAAGTTGTTCTTAACTTGACACCACGCTTGTATTTCGTGAAGGATTTGGCATCAATCGGGCTATTACAGAGGAAGACCAGATGGTGAAACCTAATATCAATTGCCTGACTCGGGAGTTGAGCCCGTGAATTCATGCAGTGCTTGCGATCACTATCAACTACGCATCTAATTGGTGAGGTTCTTCAGAAAGGTCAGCAGGCCTAGCCATATTAAAAATTCTATTTCTATTAAAAAAAAAAAAAAACATTTATTTCGGGTAACTGGGCCCATAGAAGTCAAATTTCAAATCATATAGCAATTACACTAATAATATAACATAATAGAATAAAATAATAGTAATAAAATTAATAGTAAATGTCAAAAATTTAAAAATAAATAGGATAACATTAAAATTATAACATTAAAATTACAATACTTTAAAATACATACAAAAACATACACAAAGATTCCAAAAAATCAAAATAAAATAACATTCCATTGAAAAAAGAAAAAAAATTAAAGAAAGAAAATGGCTTATATGGAATCAGCAGTTTGTCAACTGTCTGCCTGCAGCTGATTCCATACACGCCATTTTCATTCTATAATACAAATAGAATAGAAATAGAATTTGCAATATGGCTCGGCCTGATGGCTAGGCCTGGATTCAATAATTACAACCGACGTGTGTGTATAACTTCTTGTCTGAACGTTAACGGAGCAAAATAAGTATTTATAGAAAGAAAGAAAGAAAGAAAAAGCCCTTATTTGGCCTAAAAGGGACACGATAATATAAAACAACAATAGCAAAACAAAACAGTTAAAAGAAATCAAACTAGTGAAATAATAGGACAAAAAAAAATGTGTAATAGTGTGTTATTGTGTAAGAATTGTGGTAGATGGCGCTCTTCAGTTTTTGCCTACCCCTAGGAAAAAGGCGTGCGTTTATGTTTGTATTTAAACTGCGCAGTTTTGATAAGGGGGAATTGCGATTAGGTGCCTGATATGTATTCAAAATGAAGTTTGCATTTTTGCATCTAAGATGGGATTTTTCCGAAGATTAGAGATTAGATTAGATTTCTCTTTATCGCAGGTCTAAACACGCATATACAGAATCGTATCTCGATCTTAATCTTGATTAAAATCTGGGTTAATGACTCGTATAGCTGTATGGCAAAAATTTTCGCTATAACATTTAAAATGATAAATCTCCATCATCCTTACTATTTAATTGGGACCAAGGCAGTATGTCTTTGTTTTGAATAATACTTGTAAACACTATAATTATAATGTCTAGACGTTATAATGTTTGGTTGGCGCTGTAGCTGAGCGATTGGCTGCTACACCGCGTTCATCTCAGCTTCGATTCCTGCCTGAAGCAAATATTTGTGACCTACAGGCAGCCTGATTGTTTATATGTGAGTTTAAATATTTGTAACCGCACCCACGACGCTTTTTATTATCTTTTACATTTTTTTCTTACCTTGTTGAAATTTAAGTCACCCAGTCAACAAAGCATCGTCGGTCGGCGCCGGCTGTCGCGGTAAACCTGGGGCTCGAGTCTGCTATTGCAATCGTGTCTCAACGACCGGTCATTGATCGAATTTTTGACAACTTTGACAGTTTTTGTTTGGGAAATGTGTCATAAGTTTGACGTTATACGTCAAAAATCCATCATTGATCACGATTCACGATTGCAATAGCAGACTCGACCCCCTGTACTGTAGTTCTTTATTGCTCGTGAATTCAGTATTATTTTGAGCTCCGGCTAATTTGCGCTCAAATTTTCCCCATTAGTAATTTTATAATATGTGTTTTTAAATCGATCAATCAATCTTTAATAGTAGATTGTTTATCTAGGGAGCAAACAACTATTTTTAAGGCGAGAGTGTTTTTTTTAATCCTGAGCGCAGCAAGGGATTAAAAGTATGCCACTCGAGCTTAAAATAGTGTTGCTCCCGAGGTGGACACTCTATACTTTTTATCACCCTCTATGAGAAAATAAGTAAGTGCAACTTATGAACAAGAATTTATTTACGTACAATTCAGAACCATAAGATATAAACACATTTTCCGAAAAAGATTTTGCTCTTCTTGCATTTTTCCAAAGGATGAAATTGTTGTATGCTTTGACATATTGTTCACGGGATTTTGTAGGTAACTTTCCATCACATTTTTAGCATCCGATACAATATTCTCTGGAGTCAATATAATACTTTCACTTGAGGAAACGCACTCATTTTTTATAATAAAATTCTAAAATCTAAATATGAATCAACTACGAAAGCAGAATGCATTTAATTATTAATTTCGCGCGTTGTTTATTTTTCATCAACTTTTTTTTAAATTTGGCGCGCTCGCAGTTTTTCAGCCAGTCACATATTCAATACATTGTTCCCGCATTGTTTGTGATTCACCTCTTTGCTGGTTGAAACATTTACTAACAATATCCACATTCCAAATTCAAATCAATTTTGGTCCCTAGGGATTAATGAGCTATTTTGGTCCCTGTTTACGAGGAATAAACTAGCTCTTTTTGAATAGATGTGATAAAAAGGTTATATATTATATAGGGTGACTGGTAATTAGTGACCGATACCTAAACACGTGATTGTACTCATGAATACGAATAACTTTCCCAAAGAGACTTTTTATACTCATTAACTTTCAATTAATTCAATTACCTCAGTACTGCACAACGGGAGCGGTGTGGTTGGCGGGGGAGCGTGTGACGCTACTACTAGTAGATTTTATAACCCTTCCTGAGGTCAGACTATCAGCTGATAAATATCAGGCGCGCGCGCGGGAATTTCAAACATCGTTTTTGTTATTTTGTTGTGTTATCAGTTATTGTGTATAAAAAAAAAGTTTCTTTGGGAAAATTTATTGAAATGATGAATACAATCACGTATTAAAGTATCGGTCACTAATTACCAGTCACCCTATATATTTGTAATTCATAGGCATTTTTCAAGTTCGAGTTAATTATGTCAATTAAATATATTTAATTTAGAGGCATCGTATGAGCTTGTAGTTAAATAATAACAGCCTTACGGGTCGATCGAAGGTTAAGCCATGGATGGGTGCCCATTCTTTATTGGTCCCGGCTGACCTTTGTAGATCTATGACAGTCGTTACTGATAGTCAGAAGCCCAAACATATAGCGTATACCCACACACACGGACACTAACCCATAATTATTACTGATAAATACATACATACATAGATAAATGCACGCACTTACACGCTACTCCTACCGTAATATGATATAATAATTAGGAATAATTATTTTGTAACCATATGCACCGTGCAGCGACAAATTTTTCACAATATTTCACCTTTGTCCTGCATCAATCAATGTATATTGTATGTCATCACTATGACTGAACATAGTTTCCCAAAATACAAGCTCTAGCTTAGTTTGGGAATCAATATCAGCATGTATTGCACTATACACTTGAATTGTTACCCGCTTTAGCCTGCAAAGTTGTTGTGAATGTATCTGGTATCAATAAACAATTTTTATTTTATTTTTTAATTATTTATTATATGATAACCAGTTTAACCTAGTGGTATCATGCTACCCAGTAACTGGGTTGTGGAGGTCCTTGGTACTGGTATTCAATTCCATCCGGTTAAACTGGAAACCGGCTCAAACATAGTTGGGAAAAGACAGGCAGATTTATTTAGAGGCATGGCATAGAGCGCACTTTCTTCTTCTACCTTTTTAGATGGGTCTTAACCTGTCTTTACAAAGCTATGCATCGATGGCGCAGGTTGCGCGTGCGACTGCTACACACAGGCTTATCGTGATTTACACCAGCGATAAGATCAATGTCAGATATTGTAATCTATTCGGCTGATTCAAAGACTTACAGCGTCATCAGTGTGGGAGATAGCTATTTATCTCAATATAACATCACGCCTTTATTTCCAGAAGGATAAGGGTGCACTTAAGAAATCTAAAACCGAATTTTGACAATTATGTTAAAGTCTCATGGAATAAGGGTTGAGCCAATTTCTTTCTACGGGTATCTACGCAGAGTCCTAACTATCATAATAATATGATTTGACTATGGGAGGGCCCATTGCGGGGTGGGGGGTTCGGAATCATGTAAGTACCTACAGATCTCATGATGTCCGGATGTGCGTCAATGTTTCTTCCTATAAAAAACTAAACTTAGTAAATCCATTTAAACATATATAAACTCTTCATGAATAAAGAAGACTTGACAGCTGAGCTAGATTGCAAGCCCTAAACGAATCTTTATTCTTTATGTGTATTGCAAGTCAACAGAAACGAACCATTGTTAACTTAGTGTCCCTTGAGAACTGACGGACAATACACTAACCTAATTGGTGAAATTATTCAGAAAGGCCAGGTACCAACCAGGTACTTGCTCTCGGCTTGCGTGTTTAATATGTATAAATGTAAACGAAGCAAAAGGAGTAGGTAAGTAAAGTCAGTAGATCTGTATTTTCTGTCTGTTCATGGGAAAAAGGCATGAGTTTATGTATGTGTGTAGAAATTACGAAAAGGTTTTCATGTCCAAGATAAAACGTCGTCGCAAGCGCAGTTTCAAATCATCGATCAATCAATTTGTCGTTTTCCCCACTATTATGATTTAAATAAAACAGAGATAAGGGAATGTGCTCTGTAGGTAATATTATAATAATTCACTCGGTAACGTCATGTCTATGACTGTGTACATTTCTAACCGAGGTAACACCGCAATTGCATAATATTATTATAATATGTAACATATATAATGTATATGCATGTGTCATACGATTGTTTTTCATACAGTTCTCTGACCATCTCGTGGTAATCGCGTGATATATTATTATATATTCGACTGGCCTGTTGGTCTAGTAGTTAGTGACCCTGACTACTATGCCGGAGGTTGTGGGTTCGATTCCCACCCAGGACAAATGTTTGTGTGATGAGCTGTCATTTTTGTTCTGTGTCTGGGTGTAATTTATCTATAATATGTATGTATTTAGAAATACGTAAGTATCTTTATCAGCTGTTTAGTACCCTTAACACAAGCTCTCAAGCTTAAATTGGGACTAAATGGCGTTGTGTGAAAAGTTGAGGAAAATTGTGAAATATAAAGGAACAGATTTTTTTATGTATTTGGTGAGTTTATCGCATGGTAGAATAGAACGGGCTCGTGGCTAGAAAAACAGCGAATCACGAGGATAAGCAACGTTTACCGATGGTTGGTCTGTAGATGGTCGACCATTACATTACACACTGAAAGACTCTAACCACCAGTCTTAGAAAAGAGTGTCCTGTTGACCAGTAACTTGGTTGGAGGTCAGACAGGCTCCATGAAAATTACTGGTATTCAAATGCATCATTGCAAAAGTGAGCTTAATTTTTTTTGTATTTATTTGCTGCCATCTGAATAGTCACCTCCTTTCTAGCCATAACATCTTTCACATAATCCATCCATTGTTTTTTTATTTGGTTTTTCAGTTATCAGGGTCTGTCTGGTCTACCGATTGTGTTTTTCCACATTTTAGAGAGAGACTTCCTACACTCTTGGTTTAAGGAAACCAATTTGAGGAAGTTTTTTTCCAGAAATCTTTCCTCTTCTAGATTTGTTGGTATAAGGAAGTATCCACATACGAATTGGTACTATTCATAATAATACCTGCAGTCTGTGACTTTTTCTCTGCAGGGTAAAGGCGTCTTCTCATACAGAGAAGCCACAAGCATGAATTACAACGCATGTAAGGGTTGGCGATTTCACACTTAATGTACGAGATATAAGATAGAATTAATAGAATTAATGATAATTAGAAGAATTAATTACCAATCACGCCTATATCCTCCAAAGATTAGTCGGAGGTGTGTCTATAGTACAGACGCCAGCACATCAAGTTACCCCAATGTGTCAAATTTCTTTGATCGTTTTTAACTTTATAGTAAACAGAACAAGGTTCATATTCAATTGGGAAAAATTGACAAATTGGGGTAACTTGATGTGCTGGCGTCTGAACATAATTTGCTGGTTATGTTCATGTCTCATATTATAAGGGGCGATCCTATTGCCATCAATGGGACACAAACAAAGATGATTCTTTGTTTGTGTCCCATTGATGGATAGGTGGTCCCACATACACACAGACTTGTAATATTGATTATAAGCCAAGGTTTCATGACGGGGTTATTAGTGAATTTTGTATAAATGAAATATTTAAATAGCGTTTTCTAAAAACTGTTTATTAAGTAACTTATTGACTAACAATACAAAAGCTTAATTCTAATCATGTCCGTCGCTTAGCTTTTAAAGCTGAGTACCTCCGTTCAGTAATAAATAAATAATAAAACAAACAAATAAGCAAACCTACGAGATTCTATGCCTTTGGCACAATCGAAGACTAGGTCCTAATTTAAGTACAGGAGGTGCCTAAAATTCATTAAATAGTTCTAACATAAATCATAAATAAGAGAGCCGATACTAAAAATACAATTTATAAGAAACTCAATTCTTGACTAGACAGCAAATACTTTAAAATCTAGATAAACTTATCCTTTAAGCACTTAACAAATCTAACATAAACCTATCAGAAATGGAATACCTATTATCACAATTTAGGAATTGCGCAAGATCAGCTTTACGCACGTCATTAAATAACTATTAAGATTACTAAAATACTGAACAGTGATGTCGCTCGGAGAATTGCGAAAAATGCACATTAACATTAAAATAAATAATTAACATTAGACTCGTTAGTTCTAGGACTACGATCACTAACGTGCGAGGTTTGATTACAAGGTCGGGCAAATGTGGAATTGGGTGAGATTGAGAAATTAACTAATTTTAAAGCTCTTTGAAGTGAGCCGGATCAGCAGCTATTGGCATCTCCCCAACACTCCTCTACCGTCCCTCGAAGAGTTTCCTATAAGGAACCTTACAACTTAGTTCTTACAATAATAATAAATTAATAAATTATAAATAATACGCATTTGAGTTACAAAATTAAGTACATTAGACAGCAAACCAAAAAGTCATGGAATAAATTAGCAATGTCTACTCACAGCACCTTTTGGCCCCATTTGATCTTAAAGCTAAACAAATAAATAACTTACAACGCTATAATACTGTTAAATTCTGAACAATTAAGACACTTCACTCAGTCGTTATACGTATACTGGTTGCACGAGACTCTAGTTTGGCCACCTCGTGACCGGTGACGATCGCATCCAAATATTGTGTTTGAGTCACGACTCGACTACACACGTCACTACAGCTTCCACGGAGGAAAGTCTTTCGATGTCGATGTCACCTCACTATCCAATGTTCTCATGCTCTGTTCACTTTACTGTCTCTAAGTTTCACAACACTAGTCTGTCTCAGGACTCTGGTATCACCGGTCCACCGTAAGGCGGTCCATTTTATGTCTTATGTGCGAGCGTGAGCTCTAGATCCTCCTCCGCTGCTCGCAGGCGCATTTAGACCGATTCCACCTCATATTCTGGTTCCGCTGTAACAAAATAAGAAGACCATTGCTAACCTTGTTGGGGAAACAAAAGTATTTTGTCGACATGATTTTAAAATTTTAATTGAATGTTATATTTTGGGATAGCCAAGTATTTGATTACATTGAGTTCTGCAACTCAATTATGACAAGAGAATTTATGAGTTGTGATATTTTTTTAACTGATTAATCAAAACAAACAAAAATATTGACAAAAAACATGCGACAAAAATAAAATAAGAGTGCACACAAAAGCAAAAGATTGAAAGACAATGGATGTCAGTACAAAACGCGTCGACATAGAGCAGGCGTCAGACATTAACCAAATATGTGTTTCTTCTACTTGAGCACAAGCCAGTGTTGACTTGACCTCATTGTACACGCACACACAGCTAGACACGCGGATAACACAGGTTGAATTGTGAAGGATAAACAACATCGAGAGAGAAATAAAAGAAGCGTGTGTTAACAGAGCGGGAAAGGGAAGTGCTGACGCTGACTGGGCGAGGCATGCGCCCTACGATACGTTAGTGTTGACAGACATCCATTATCTTACGAACCTTTTTGAGACAATTGCGGCGTTCATCCATGTTGGGACATTGACAGGAGCACTTACGAGGATTGTACACCCTCGGCGCCGCGCATTCCTCGGGCGACAGCGAACAGCAGCCGCACGACACGTGCTCCACGATGGGGTACGTCGCGCACGTCTCCTTGTTAGTCTTCGCGTTGTATATTCGTATCTGTAACAACAAGGTCGTTAACATCTCTATCGACCACCGGAACTTCCAAACATCTAGAAATGTCCGCACAAAAATGTGCTGACTCATGGAAGCACACTTCACAGTTATGTCACTATTCTCATTAAGGACAATCACGGTTACGCAACTCGGCGTACTCTTGTACAAATATAGTAAGCGGGTCAAGGATTTATCAGAATTAGCTGAGTGTAGATAAGAGATAGTGAATACTCACGGGAATGTGTCGGACGACAGTCTCGGTGGGCACGCAGGTGCCCTCGTTGTCGTACTCGCAGAGCCCGACGCATCTCTTCACCCACACCGCGCGTGGACTGATCTGGGGAAACACACACTCGTCAGCTTTCGTACAATACAAGTCGGAGTGGAGGATGTTCTCACGCGACGCTAATCACGCCGTGTTTAGTAACCACGAAACGGTCGCGGATGTACTTCACAATACTTAATATCTAATATTTGCTGATGAGTAATTTGATTGCTAATCGTGCAAATGTTAATCCACCGAGCATTGCTGCCGATTTGTTTGATGACGAAGTTCAAGACGTCACCATAGCGCAGCAAATTGATAAGATGACTGCAAATATTTGCCCAAAACCAGTTAGAGAGTCGGTTGAATATTTTTTAATATTTCTTAAATATGATTATCTTAAGAGTCATCGGCATGTAATTATGGAATTGCGCGATGGTCACGTGTTGTATGTGCTAATAAGGTCATAAGATAATGAATTGTAATGCCTCATTAAAATAGGCGCCAAAGAAAATTCAATTGTGTCATATTTGACTTCTTAAAAATAAACTGTTTCTTAACTACCATTAACTAATTAGGGACAATTCATAAATTATGTGTAACGAGTGGTATTTACCTGCTCGTGTGCAGCCTTCACCTTCAAGTATTCGAAGACCTCTTTAGGGTCTCCACACTTTGATTGTTCTATAATGTTTCCACGTTCACGTTCATTGTCACTCGAGCATGCAACTGAGGACAAACAAAATTAAATTAGGACTAAAATAAATTTAAAAATTAATTTAATTTTTTTTTAATACAAGTCCTCTAAATTTTATGGAATGTGCTCTGCAAATCCAAAAAAAAATTGGAAGCATCAGTAAATTTAAATATTTTTTTTTATATAATCCAGGGAGAAAGTAATAAATCAAATTGAGCATTCACCTTTCCTCGGCATGGGTATGATATAATCCTCAGCACTTTTGGGGAACTTGGGATGGTGCTTATGTCCAGCTACCACCACAAACAACACCACACACAATATTACAATTTTAGCCATTATTAATATTTCACCTTTCACTTGAATCACTTTTTAATTGATCACGATTTATTAGCACTGTTATCTCGAGATATTCACGTGTTGTATCACTGGCACTACGTGTTGCTCGCTTGCCGGTCTGTTGGCTTGTGCTGGAAGGCGGGCCGGTATGCTGTTATAAAGCAAGCCTGACTCAACACGTGGGACCGAGCGGTGGGCACGGCAGCCTTGCGTCATCGTAGACGTGCACTGTGTTAACACAGCTGATGCTACGTCACCACGCTGACAACCCAAAATTTTATGAACCACTTCCTCCTGTTACCAATTTACAGGAACTTCGAACGGAACTCGCCCCACACATGGCCCTTACAAATTCATTTTTTTTATATTCCCCTACGTCATAACCTAATGGAATTTCATCATAAATAATTATCTATTTAATCCTATCGATAGTAATTATCCTCATATTTAATTGGAAATTCGAGTCCCACGATAATTTGGTCGAGATTGCGTTAAGTGCGCGTATGGAAACTCCTAAGGTAGCAAGTTGGCGGCGGCACCGGTAATTTAATGACGTCACGTGCAGTTTCCGCCGTCGCTGAGGTCGGAGACCGGTTGTAGGGTTCACCCACTGACCAGCTCCGTCAGCAACCGACGAGGACAACCTTGACAACCCAAGTGCTAATAGACGTTGGGAAAGTAGCCGAGAAAGTAGCTCCGATTATAAAATATTGTGCAATTCTTACTGACATGCTTCTTTTTGCACATGGGGTAAACAGATTAGGAGGCGCGGTACATGACAGTGATACCATGTTTACCGTTACTAAGCAAATAATGTAACAAGTGTAAATGTTGCGTGTGATGTATTTGAACTAGACGGCCAAGTCGCGGCTTGCGCCTACACCCGACACTAACCTAAATTCTTTACATTGATTCAAATTCACGAACACTATTTGGGAAATTAATCGGTGTATGTTTCATATGTTGATATCTACTGATTTGTCATTACAACAATAGTTATCAATAACGCAATATATTACAATGTCACAAATATTATACAAACTAAACTAATATTTCTCATTATCATCTGCCTAACCTACTATTAAATAATATGTTGGCGTCGGTTTCTAGTCTAACCCGATGCCCCTAAATACCAGTATAGAGTATGAAGCGGTCTATATGCCCTCCAAAGCCCAGTTCCTAAGATTGGTTTTTTGACTCTGACTAGTATCTAGAACACCAAAAATCTACGAATGACAGCAGGGAGCAGTATTGGATGATCATCTATCCATGGACTAACGTCGGCAAATGCTTAACATTAGCCACGAGCCAAATCAAGTATTTCCTAATTACTCAAAATAAATCAAATCAATATCGAAAAATGTCGTGGGGAATTCCTATTCGGCTATCATGAAATATTTGTGTTCGATCACTTTACGTTATTGTTATTTAAGATAATAATCATCTATGATCTAATTTGTAATCTGTACGTGCGCACGCGTTCCACGTAAAGCGGCGCCGTCTGATAACTAATCTTTAGAATTTTTGGGTTCCTTGCACCTGCTTCTGAACGTTCTACGACTGAATACTGATGACTTGGGAACTTTTACTTTTTTGACTGTACCGGAACTTATATGCTCCAAAACACTCAACCTTAGTATTTTGTCATGGATATATACCTACTACCTGTTTTCTGTATCTCAAAACCCGAGGTTTATGTTCTAATTATAAGTAAAAATAATACAAAAAGCCCCGGAATATGTAGTTCATGAATGCATAGTTTCGAAGAAATCATCAATCATAATTAACTAAATTTCTTTGATAAATACGAGTAATTCATTTTTATTCTAACCTATTATTCTATATGTTGAATAAAGAAAATGCGACGTTGTCGTATTTAACGTAAGGGTGTTTTACTTAAATAATCGTGACTTAATCGAATTAATTTGTATGAAAAATGAAAACAAAAAAAATAATTCTTATGTCAGTTAATTCTTTGATGGTCTCATCCGTACCCTAGAATTATAGGATATAAAACGAACAGGTTGTATACATATGGTGTTTTCCAATCGATATCCCCAAAGTTTCTTTACGGATGTCAAGCCCTGTGCTTCCCCTGTCAGTTGATTACTCAGAACAAAAAAGGACGTTTGATTCATTACCGACATCGTTTGAAAGAATATAATAAGGATACGGAAGTAAATCTTGAAAGACCGACAACGTACCTATTTATTATTATTAAGTCACTTCCGTGACGTAGACATTGCATTAGATTATTATACAAACTATGTAGTTTAATTTATTTACGCTTTCGCATTAACCTATGAATTTATAAATATTTTCATTGTAAACGGTAACTAGAACGCTACCTTTTTCCTAGATTAAGATTAACTAATAGATTTGCATTATTTTTTAGCTTATAATTATTCCTAGGAATATATTTATAAAGGTTGGTAAAGCTGCGTTATGTGAAAACGTTTCTGGGAAAGCGTGTGTTTGTGGGGCACGTCATAGTTTGACTGTGACGTCACATGTCACGGTGACTGGCCGGAATGTAAGCCACCCCCGTAGACGCGCGGATTGAGCTTGATTTTCAGAAGTGATGGTCCAATCTACAAGCGAATGTTTATGTATAAATTTCATTTAAGTATTATTTTTAGACTTTATAAATTATATGCTTTATTAATTTATATTGATACTAGGAATTCACTCACGGCTTGTCCATACTCCGCGTGCATTACATTACGCACTTCAACATCCCCTCTTGGTTTTCAAAATAAAATATAGCCAAGGACACTTAGAAATAATGTGGCTTTCTATTGGTAAAATATATTTTTTAAATCGGTTTGGAAGATCCAGCAGGCCTAGCCATATTGCAAATTCTTTTTCTATTCTATTGTGACAGTAGCAAGAAAATGGCGTGTATGGAATCAGCTGTTAGTCAACTGTCAAGTGTCAACGAGTAGAATATTTGTAATAAATGGCTGAAAATGAAATACACTTGACAGTTGACAAACAGCTGATTCCATATACGCCATTTTCTTTCTATTGTCGCCTTATCGATTACGACAATAGCAATAGAATTTGTAATATGGCTAGGCCTGCTGAGCTTACCCGCTACAGCTGCACAAACTTCTTTCCATGTTTCTATTAGTAAAGATTATATTTTTTTATTATTTACATTTAAATTCTCCTGTTTCTTTTTCTTGACAAACTGCTCCTACCACTATCTTTTCATTACCCAAAGAATTAAGTCCTCTTTTTTTTTGAGAGGTTATACTTGTTGCGTTAAGTAAGTTAATAACCGACTTTTTTAATTGAAGCGAATTATGCGTACAACGTATGACAACCAGGTACAGTAAATAGTATGTCACGTCTAGAGGACGTGTCCTGCGTGTTTCATTCATTATGTTGTGACCGCGACCCAGATCTTCTTACACCAAAACTTTCTTGTCAAACAGAACACCGGTTTTTAATTAAAGCTTTAAAAATAAACTTGATTGTGGTCTGAGAGCATAACAGCTTATTATTTCAATGATTTCACGATTGTATGAACTTACAAATGTTTCATAAGACTTTTAAAAAGTTCCAATAATTATGAAATTTCTTAGAACCTGTCTCAAAAAACGATGACTGGCAAAAAATCTTAAAATTTATCAAGCAATTTTTTTGTTTTCTTGATACAGTTCATCCATTTGTTTCTTTTACCGATCTTCTAGACGTTTCTATTACAATATTGGTCTATTTTTTTTCTTTTAGTTTAAATCATTAACAATAATTCTCTTCGTTATTTGAAGTTTGAACGCTTGCCAGCCGTCTTCATCGGCTGTCAGTGCAGTCTTAGTTCCAAAGATTAGTGATATAATGATCTAAAAATGGTCAGTTCTGTAACAATGCCAACGTTTCATCGTTCTGTCGTAGTTGTTACCTTGACTTCTATGTATACCGGTCTTCAATCTATGAATATATACGACTACTAAAACCGGTAATTATATGACATTCTGTCTTTAAACTGTAGCAAGTTGTATACGTCTGTTATGTCTATCTTCAGTTTTATCTGCCTAACCTTGATCATGTTTACCAAGTGCAGTTAGAGCCTTCTCATCTATTTTTTTGCGTTTTTTCATGGGTTGACTGCCTCTCTGATTATTACAAGTCTGTTATTGGTTGATAAACTTTCGGGCTTCTGAATACCCGTAACGATTTTCAAAAAACTGCCTATGACAGCCAGGAGCTTTACGTGCTTACAAAGGACGGAGGGTATATAATAAATTACTACTTTTCCATAGGTTGACCTCGTTAAGCGTATCTTATTAGACCAAGACAGCGATTTTTCTAGAATGATCCGAAAATTTTCGTTCGTATTAGGAATGAAAGCTCCCATTTTTACCAGACCGATAGAGCCCGACGGAATCCATATATTCCCCATATGCAAGTAGCATATATTAGTATTGTTTTGCCTTCTTTCATTTTCAATTAAAATTACATCTATCACTGCTCTCCTCTGCATCACCTAAAGGTTGACTGGGTAAAAAATACCTAAGTCCGCCTCTGTACTGACGCCAGCATGTCAAGTTACCTCAATGTGTAAAATTTTTTTGATAGTTTTTCAAGTTTACTACAAACAGAATAAGGTTCATATTCAATTGGGAAAAATTTACACATTGGGGTAGTTTGATTTGCTGGCGTCTGTACATTGGTGTGCATGAAAAATTTAAATGAATAAAATATAAGAAGCGTCCAAGTTTAGTTAAGGTTAGTGCCAGAACTAGGTACCGTTGTAACCTTCTAGAATAAGAAAGGACTATTAAATTTAAAGTTGCAATAACTGTTATAGAGGCAGATAAGATTGAAACGTACCAATGTAACGTTATCATCTGTTTATCTCACGAGACTGCGGGAGATATGTGACGCTTTTAACTATCTACATATGATTCACTACTGTATTTTATATGTATTACATTTCATGACAATTTCTTCGCTTTGTATGAAGAAACGATGAGTAGTGATGACTCAGCATTTTCAAAGTCAAGTAAGATAGTAAAGTTACAACGGAGGTCTTGGGGTTATATTGTAATGTGTATCATCATTTTAGAGGTGGTTTTGTTGCTAAAATATGTATTTTAAGAAAATAAAATAAGAACTTTTGAAAATACAATACGGGTCTATTAATTGTTTTGTATAGGATGAACA
Organism: Euplexia lucipara; assembly: GCA_921972225.1. Classification (NCBI taxonomy): domain Eukaryota; kingdom Metazoa; phylum Arthropoda; class Insecta; order Lepidoptera; family Noctuidae; genus Euplexia; species Euplexia lucipara. The sequence continues at coordinate 1,060,136 of OV179147.1, read as the reverse complement.
ACATGAGAAACACAAGCTTTTAAAACAATTTAGCCAACTTAAATACTTTTAAGGTTGAGTTTTTATTTTTATAATTTTAACCGCTTAAAAGTTTTTAGTAAAATAGTTTCACTTTTAAATAGTAGGAAGATTCACATGCATTCCTCCATAGCAGCTCGAATTATGGATTTATGCCCGTTTGATAGCAATACGCTCACCCCCTATTACATAGGACTTAAAAATAAATAGCGAAATGTGGGTGTAGGTACTATAGGACCCTTAGAGGAAGTCGTGACGTTATGTTGATTTAGAAAAGGGTTAGTAATTTCACACGGCAAAAGTGTTATTAAAATTAGTGATCACCTAGTGGTCGAAAATCGACTGTATTCGAGAGCAATACTATTAAACTAAACTTCATAATCTATCTATAATATATAAAAATCATTTGCTGTTCATTAGTCCGGCTAAAACTTAAGAACGTCTGGGCCGATTTATCTGTTATTTTGTTTTGAAATGTTGTTGTTTGGATCGTTTCCTGGACTTCCAAGTCCAGGGAACTATTAATAAAATAGTAAAAATCGGAAAACTCAGGCGTCAAAGTACTCCGCCCCAAGGCTGTCATCCGGAAACGTGCCCAAAAGACTTTACAGCATTGCCACGTTGGATGGCACTGCTAATTTTTTGGCCATAGAATAATCCAGCCATCTTGAAAAGGCTGCGTGCTGTTTATTTAATTTGATATATTTCTCAAATAAATAAAACTATTAGGTAGTGTATAAGTATAATAGTAGTACATTTCTGCGCTTCTGCTCGGCACAATGTAAATCTCACACTCTTCCTTGCATAATATATCATTTTACGTGCTGTAATTTCAACAGAAATGTGCAATATTCTCTTTGATTCTTAAAATCGCCGCTCGAACTTTCTAGAAATACCGTGGGTTCACTGAAACCGCTCGCGCTTAAAGCTTGGCTTGGGCGGGACCTTGACATGTGAAAATTGCCTACTCATTAGACTATGACGTAGCCGGACCACCGTACCACCACAAGAATGCCGTATAAACCATTAGTAGCTTTAACTGAAACACCATGAATGAATTCTAACAGTCACGATTATTCGTAACGCCGCCATTTTTCAATACATGATCTGAAATGTAGGCCAATAGGCAGTTTTCACGCAACTTATTAGGCCGACGGGAAATTTCCAACCAAATAGGGTGTTTGGAACGGTGTATTTATTCTAATATTGTTATTAAAAATAATTGTATACCTAGTACAATTAGGTGGCCTGGATACTGTGGTAGCTAAAATTACTTTGGCCCCAAATCCTCAAACTTTGGGTGAGCAGTCAAGATCTATCAAAGATAAAATCACCGCAAAATAATGAAAAATTGTACTTATCATACAGAATAACCTGTTCCCAAATGTTGTAAGCCGTTCGTAAATGTTGTGTCTATTTTTATAAGCAGGAAGATTTTTCAGTGTTCGAGGGTTCCATAGCCAAAGCTACAGAGGCGCTCCTTTTTTATTCCTCGGAGCGCACCTTTTAGTAGCGCTCCCGATAGCAATTAAAAATATTAACTTATTTTTCCTCGAAGCGCACTTATTATTAACTTTCGAATAGAGATAGGATACTAACTGAAACTATCGATAATAAGTAAAACATGTTATTTTAAACAATTTGCCAAAACTCTGTACTCCTTGACCATAGATTGGTTTTAAAAGGTGCGCTCCGAGGAATAAAAAAGGAGCGCCTCATTAGGTGCGCCTCAAAATGGTAGCGCTTCGAGGAATACCTCAATAATTAGGGACTGTAGCCGGGGTGCGTTTACAAATATATAAACTCATACATACATTCATACATGCCTGCTTCTATTCTTATACTTCTTTAAAAAAACTGGGTAAGTGGGTAAATGGGTAAGTATAGGTACTTAATTAACTCTGCTACGAACTAGGCAGTAACTTAACACAAAATCAAAATTAAAAGTCAGTTATTTAAATTAGGCTGAAGATATGCCTTTTTTCAACGTTTAAATTACCTAAGACAGGCCCCCGAAAAGCCCGCCCTTCACCAACACCTAGTGTTTTTGCTGGAAAGAAGAAGTGGCGGAACAAAGTCCCCAGCAACGCGTCTGTCTGATTCGTTTGAAGATCCTGAATCTATACAATGACATGTTCTAATTGTAACTTGGTCTTTCTATATACAAAACATAAACACAATGAATACCTAAACAAATAAATTTTCCCAAAGTATAAGATATCGCTGCACGTATCGTTTTATCAACTTTCAGGATAAAATCTTGGTCACGCCATTCACCGAACGACCAGGTGTGGGGTGATCGCATCCATTTCACTCAATGATACCAGGTTATCATTAATCAGATGATCTTTCAAAGCAAGTAAACATTGTGTCGGTGATTAATGAGCTGGTTGATACGGTTTTTAGGACAACGCGCCTTAATTATACCTAATGCTTTCGAGAATCCTCGTGAGGCAGAAACATAAAATAAAAAAAACTTTAAATTAACTTCACTGCATTTTCATGCGATTTACTTTTAGTACAAAAAAAATATTGTTTTATTTTGTTCCTATATTTCAATACAGGGTGGAAAAAAATGGGCTTCAGGGCGCATTGATTTTCTTCACCCTGTTTAATAATTATTAAAATACGTTATCGAAAACTTTATTTTGGTTGAAGAAGTGCACGGATCTAAAACGGTTGTATTTCAATCAATAGGCGACCACTGATGATGATATTTTGTCATCTTAGTCGGTTAAAGCAACCCGTTGGGCTAATAAGTGTAACAGGTAAAATGATCGACTAGTTGTCACATTTATCTTCCACTTAGAGCACACGAGCGGCATGTTGCCAACGGCAAAAACAACTGCTGCCGTCGACACGCCTCGGCGGCAGCCCAACTGACTTCTATACTGAGAGAGCTGAAGACAGCTGCCGCTGATCTTTGTAGTTGGAATGTAAACGGGCGACGTCGACGCGTCAAAGGCTGCCGCCGAGGCGTGTCGACGACTGCAGTTCCCTCTGCCGTTGGCAACATGCCGCTCGTGTGTAAGAGCTCTTAGTTACTCCCAGATGCATGCCGTACACTCACTCATCACGCACATACACGTACTTATACACACAAACAAACACACAACGCACGCACTCACACAAACATACACAATAAACATAAAATGATTAGGTACATCTCTAGTTGACATTCAATAATGAAATTGTGATCAACTCATTTGCTTTTACACAAATACCCTATGCCCTAGTTTACACTCCAGTCCACTTTTTAAGTGGGGCTTAGCAGATGACACCGACCTTCAGTGCCTATGCGGCTCCTCTCCGCAGACCATGGCCCGCCTTTTAGCTTGCGCCTCGCACCCTGTCACCTGTACACGTGAGGACCTAGGTAATGTCTGCGTCAGTGGAAGGTGTTGCTGTAGCTGAATTTTGAGCCAAGCACAACATTTAACAGCCTTGCATGCATAAATTAAGTGTCAATGTTTGCAATCGTTACGCTAAGAAGATTTTAATAAAGTCTATGCTGTGTTTTGATTAGTACATACACATACATAACGTCACCACGCCTGTAAATCCCGAAGGGCTAGGCAGAAGTGTACCTGGTACACCTGGTACACCCACATATCGCCAGTTATGTTTCAGTCCCATGTAATAGGGGACGAGCGTATTGCCATCAATCGGGCACAAATCCAGACTCCGGGCTGCTACTGAGAAATTCCAGATAGAAAAACTCAATAACACTTTGCCCGACCTGGGGATCGAACCCGGGACCTTGTTTTGATTAGTGTGGAAAGTGAATGAATTTTTGACTTTGCTTTAAATAACTATACATACTCGTAGCTCTGGTGTAAGTTTTAGTAAACCAGAATCTTATCAAGAAGTCGTGATGATTATTATCATTAGGTGGGCCGCCGCATCCGCTTATGACATAAAATTTCATTAATTAATCGATGACAGTCATCTTTATACAATGATGTCAAAACATGGATAGAAATAGCTTCATTGTTATGTGTGAAACTGCTGTTATTAAATATATATTTCGGTAGACACACGTAGGAAATAAGTAAAACATTTTTAAACATTTTTAAAATTGTTAAGTTTATTATAGCCTTTAAATACCCACTGCGAAGACACAGGCCTCTGTAAGATGGAAAGGGCCTTAATCCAGTTATTTATTTATTTAAGGACATCCAATAGAGCATACACCAAAAATATATGTTAAAGTTGTTATCTATACATCTCTTTACATTTAACATAGGAGTGGAATGTGCAGTTACAAAACAAAATTAACTTATTTAAGCTTCGATCAGTAATAGTGATCGAAGTATTTAAGTATACAAGTATGTATATCGGAACATCATCATCACATATAATAATTACCTACCTATCTGATGAATGTACAAAATATTGTGAAAAAAGTATCAGAAGAAATAATTAGCTTTTGCCCATTTTTTTCCATACAAAGCAACCATTTTAAAAGCGTAACGAGAATCATTGATTCATTTTAAAAAGATTGATGTTTCAAGTATGATAAAATATGCCAAGTGCGGGTTTCCAGTATTTTCCCTCACCGTTTTAAAAGCGGTGGGAGTCTAATTTTATTACACAAAGGAACGTGCTTGTCTGGATTCAAACTCTTGAGTGACATATGACCACAGGACCAATATCACTTTGTGCTCTGCTGAAACAATAGGTACATACAACTCCACTATGCAATTAAGGTACAAGTTCGAGATGGGCCGCAGATTGCAACCTGCAACCGCAAACTGCACGGTTTTCTATTAATCCCTATGAAATTGAATCCGAACGCGGCAACAGCCTTTTCCTCTCTCTTATCGTCCGGGAAAGGTACTTAATAGTAAAGAGCAGTCACCTACGCCCGAGGTTTCGTGTTCCCGCTCGTAATCACAATATTATCACCCGCACGTCCGAACTATCTTAAGCAATTAAGTACTTTAATTCAGTTAGCTAACATGTATAATATTCATATTGACATAAATATAACACAGTTATTAATAATTATAGCACAATTAATCACGTAGAAGATTATAGAGGTCAAAGCTGCCGGGAGCCCGACAGTGACGTGAAATCTGACAAAGCTGGGGTCAGATTAAATAAAAATGATTCTGTTTTTTATTAAAGTAAAATTTGAATTGTCTGCAACCGCATGGATAAAAACGGTTTAAAAGTTATTAGTTACGTGTCTTTTAATATAATACTTTACCTACTTACTGCTATCTACTATTTTTACTTACATATCTATGATTCGCCGAAAGAAAAAATATAAAAATATTTCTAATTTTAGGAGCATTGTGCAGACGCCAGCACGTCAAGTTACCCCAGTGTGTCATGTATCTTGGACAATTTTTTAACTTTATTCCAAACAGCATAGGGTTTATGTTTAATTGGGAAAATTTGACAGTTTGATTTGCTGGCGTCTGACATAACAAAAAATAACCATGTTTTGAACCTGTTTTTCTCAATGAGATAAAAATTGACTTAATCAAAGTTGCTTTTTTTCAATCGTAATAAAAATTGAAAGTTCTTTTCAAGAATAGGGACTTGCCACCACCATATTATGGAATTAAACACCATTGTCATTTTTTACGATGAGCTCTTATGCTACTGTAATACTGGGTACAACAGAGCGTGATTCTCATCTTAATATCATGTCTTGAACATGGCACTGACACTCTCATCTGATCACCCTGTGAACACGAGTCCTCTGCAAGCCTTTGAAATACCAATTAACAACTGAAGAGCAAGTTATTTTAATCACCCGTCATATCAATCAATATTCATGACTTCAGTAACGTGTCTCGTGGCGTCATCGGTATCACGCTTCATAACTTAGTATATTACAAACTAGGACAAAGACTGCCTCAATGGTCTCAATCTTAGAATACACCGCAAGCATAGAAGCCGCGTTTAGTACAAAACACGGGCAAAATCGTGTGTCCATTTTATTATCTTTGTGTGCGTGAGCCGAATGTGTTTACTCGCGAGCTGTGTTCAATGGAACGTGACTTTTAGTACCTACGGTACCTACGGCACGCCGAACAAAGATGCCCATTTTGGCTCAGTTTTAGTTGCCTAATTTTTTTACTCGTACTAGGTTTATATGCGTTATTATTCTAAGGTCTCAATACTCAATATCTGTATTGCTTATTGAGACCTTAGAATAATAACGCATATTAACCCATATTATTATGACACATAGTTAATTTTTGGGTACTAGCTTATATTATTTATTAGATTTATTTATGGCTATTGCCCATACGTGACTATAAAAGAAAAAAGATTGTTTAAAAGATTTAATTGATAACGAAACATAATTTAACTAAATAACCACAGAACAAATACATATAAAATGGGGTGAATAGAAACAACATTTTTAAAAAGTTATTCACGTAAGTTAAAAGTTGTTTGTAATAAACGAGGACTGTAATGCTTTTAAATAATTGAGATTAATAGTTTCGACACCTTGATAATATCACACAATATTAAACTTGCGTGAAAATCCTCCTCATAGTAAAGTGGTTTTTCTATTCACCCTTGAGTTTCTATCATCCCGTTTTACGGTAAATAAGTTAAAAGTCAAATCTTCACAAAGACAAAAAATATTCTAGTTTATACATAATTAGTAATACTACTACCTACTTTAGTATTGTAAGAACCATAGAGACACGAAGCACAGTAGATCGCTTCAAAAATATGTATTTTGTATCTTTCAAAATCAATGCATTTCAGTAAGTTAGGTTAGGTAGGTTAGGTAGTTAGGTTCGCTATATAATAGGTATGAAGAGTTAGGTTAGGTTATATATATATTGTCATTCTAATTTTAGCAAACACAAAAAGGCTTAGAAAAGAGCACATTAGAGACTCGCTTAGTAAAAAAGTAGTAGTGGGTATTGGTAGATTTTACATATTGTTTTGAACAGGCTACTATACCAATTGTTGTCATCTTATTAAAGGTATGTATAATATGTTTTTCTAAGATAGATTTTTAATAGAGGGATTTCTTGATTACTTTTTATATGATTACAAATTAGAGAAATATGTCAGATATAATGTTCATATCATTTTTATACGTTTGTTTGGCATTGGTCTTCATAATAATATGTATTGTGATTTTTAATGAATGTTTACATTGACTTTGTTTAACTATTATGTACTGTGTATGTTTTTCTGTTGCATGCCTAATAAATCACGTGTAAAAGTGTTTGTATGAACCTATTTACAGAAATGAAATATTTCTTTTAAGTATCTTTATTGCTATGAACTGCCTACCTCTTTAGAGAACACTCTCAGTAGGCAGTGCAGGCGTGGTGTTATGCCACTATATCTAAATCCACGTTTTCCTTATCATAACTTAGCCTGAATTGTCCCACTGCTGGGCAAAAGCGAGAGCAAATATATTTAAGATGGAACATAATAATTATGAGTCCGCACTATTGTGTCATGTATTGTTATTTGTGACCTAAAATTCAGTGTTCCGTTCCCACAGACAAACCGTGAAAACGGTTTTGTGGGGCATAGTTTAAGTACAGATTTTTGTAAACGTGGTTATTAATAAATAAATATATATATAAAGGGCTCCATCCATTCCTTCTATCTGTCACGATTCTGCGCCACCTCTCTCCAATTCTCAAGGAAGACATCCAAGTCCCGCCATCTCTGGTTTCCCGCGGCCCCGTGACAGCGGTATTTTGTAGGGCACGAATTCTGGGTTTCACGATCCCATAGCTCGTTCATCATTCTCATGGGTTTTCGTGCGCAATCAACAATTTGAAAAGTAAGTAGTAGTATTTTAAGTTTTCCTTAATTAAGAATAATCACATATCGTCTCTGTTTCAGTATTTCCCGCCCTAGTCAGTCTGCGGAAGGTATTTTCCCTCTCTGCGTAGTTCGGAATGCACCTCACGAAAAACTGCGATTTTCCTGTCCTTAGCGATTTCGTCAGTTCGTTCGTATTACTTGCACTAGAGTGAATGTGACGGGTGTTTCTTGGGTAACTCCTGATTTTAACACCAATTTAGAGTTGGGTAGGTAGATTTATAAAGGATTTGTTTTCCTGTTATGAAGCGTGTAATAGGGTAATAAAGTTTACCAGGTTACACAAAAAAGCTGTCTATGTTATGTAAAAAAAAACATTATTTGGGTCTTTCATAAGATGCATTTTAAGTTAAATATTCTCTCCTCGATTGTTTACCTAATACGCGGACACACACTTACATTCTTTATTTTTAGTAAATTAATTATTTTAAGTTCCGTACTTTGTTGAAATTTTTATTTTAGTTTCTACGTCACCGAGACACGAGAATTTTATGTACTCGTATCGTAGCTGTTTAAGCTCAAGATCTGAAGGTACTTCATTAGTAGGTATAAAAGTCGATGCTATGTTGCTATGTTTCCTCATGTGACTTCAGCGTCAGAAGTTTAAACAAGTACATAATATATTATGTAGGTATTTACCTATACAGATAAGATATACCTACTCTTTATACAAAACAAAAATATTGTGTGACGTTTTAATTCGTGAACGTTTTTGGTTGTAGATAGTTTATAAAACTTAAGAAATAGATTTTTTTTAATAATACCGAGAGAACTACACAAGTGCTGAATTCCTTACATTTCGGTTTTATTGAACTTTGTTATCGTTAAATGTCACTTTGTCTAGGCATCCTAGTGTTAGTGTTTTGTTTAAATTATGAGTATGTTAGTGAAAGAAATGAAAACTAATAAAAGAAGCGTGAGTTTCTGTACATATGTATGTTAGTAAGTTAGTAGATACTTTACAACATACATCAGTGATGATAAAAAAACAAACTAAAGTTGTAACTCAGAATATTGTCGGGAGTTCTAAGTCGTGATTGTGGCAAGAAACATACCACTCAGCATAATGCAGGGCCATGAGGGGCCCGTAGCACAATGCTGGTTTTCAGTAGTCACATATGTGGCGGTACTTATGTACCGTGACGTACAAAAATCAAGTGGGAAGGCAGAATGTGTGACTGCGCAGATTGATGTATATAAAATTAGAACAAAACAAATTTCGTCAACTTTTATATTAGAGGCGATGTCGCAGTACACAAACAGTGGGCGGGTATACGACTGGAAACATTTCTAGATGAGAATATTTTTAGGGCGGTCAATTAACTTCATAAATATTATAATGAGCTAAAATAAGAAATGCTAACGGTCTGTTCACAATTACTACATCCGTCACAGCAAATTCTTGTCACGGCAATTTTTTTATTCATGTTCAGTAGCGGTCATAAGTCGATAGGCTTTACGTTACTAGTGGGACACTAACAATCTCACAATCACTAAAATCAGTGATCATAGTGTCTAAAATTTCTTCACTAAAAAAGTACAGACGCCAGCACATCAACCTACCCCAAACTTTCAAATTTTCTCAATTTATTCTATTTTCAATAAAGTTTAAAAACTATCGATGAAATTTGACACATTGGGGTAACATGATGTGTAGTGCTTGTGCAGTAAAATTAGACTTTAGAATTAGTTGACAGGTGGGACAGCCCCATATAGGGGCATTGGATACGCCAACATGCACCTGTGGCGTAGTAATTAATAGTACCTATGTGCTGTTTTTCTGGTAGATGTAACACTAGTTTGTAATTCGTGTGTAGGTATACTAACTAAATAAAAAAAAAAATGAAAAAGTGTTTATTTGTAACTTAAGGCAAATACATAACAGTTTACTTCTGCCAAACTACAGAGCAGTTTGTTGGCAGACGTAGCTCCCACGTTACACTCAATATTAACGCATGTATGTACGTTCACTTTTCCATTTACAAAATAAAATTACAAAAATAATCTGACCACAACCAAATTACTGCTGAATACTACAAACATGCTAAACTACTAGATTTAAATTTTAAATTACAGATTTGAGAAATTGCTGAGGTTTTCACTAAAGTGAAAATGGACTATTATGTACAGTATCTGTAATAATTGGTTGGTGAATCCTACATATATAAATAAGTATCACTGGCTTTAAAAAGAGCGTAGGAAAACATCGTAAAGAAACCGAGAGAGCCCCTGAGGTGTATTTCTCGACTGCATGTCAAGCCAAGTCAGAGGCCTATGGGCGGTGTGAAGTCTGTCACCAGGTTAATCACTAAACACGCAAAAAGAAGAAGAGTAGAAAACAAACCAGTTCAAGCTGGTCTAGTCACGTCGTTATGCGAGGTAGCCAATCCACAGAGCGGGTTGTCATCCAGGGAAAAGTTACCAATGCTATGGACCGATCAAATCAAATCGGCTGTTGGCAGTCCCATGTATCTGACACAGAACAGGCAAGAATGGAGAGATATAAGGAGGCACATCACATCAGCATGCGTAGCATGAACACATTGAACACCGAAGAAACGGCCTTTGTCTACAGACGAATCGGCAAAGTGACAGATTATATAGACAGGAACCTCAATCTTTCAAATTTCTTTCAATAAACCTGCCTGCGTAGCATGAACACTTAGGTAGTTTCTTTTCTTCCGTGACACGACAAAGACCGTTTCTTCGGTGATCATGCTACGCGTGCTGATAGATAGATAGATATATAAAACATTTATTCAGTGCACACCAAAAGACATAAACCAACACACAATACAAAAAAAAATACAAAAGAGATAAAACAATTATTAATGAATACACAGTGTGTTATTCCTGATATACTACATTTTGACAAGAAGGCAGCGACCAAGAAGGAAAGTTATCTGCTTTCGCATTCTGTCACCCGTACAACACTAGTCCAGTTCAAAGCCAAAGTGGTACCAGGCATCAGAAAAGTATTCACCTCAAATTCAAGGAAGTAAGGAACATAAAGTGGTCCCTCTATTTTCTTTGTTGGATCCCTGGCTATCAATTCAGTAAAAGTCACCCATTGAAAAATTGAGTAAAGTGAACTGTTAATGCCTAGCATTAATATGGATTGACAGCTCAATTTGTGATTTGTACAGAATAGCGCTGTGGTAATCATCGACTTCGTGTAGTCTACCAACTGACCAAATAGTATTGTTCATAATTTTTGTGAGTGAAACTGACCCTAGGAGTGCAAATGCGTTGTAACCCAATTTCAGTACGACGGGTGCTTTACGGAGCGGAGTTATCATAATTATCTAAGTTAGCAACTTATCCGCAATATTACTCAGAATGTCAAAACTGTTATTATTAAGTATCTGTTGTTTTATTTTTAGTCGAATGTTATTATAATATATGTAATGAATCAGCTGTCCTATAATATTCGCGCCAAACTCTGTAATCACTTGGGTAAAAAACAATATTAATTAACATTTTCAAGAAAGCTTGAACATTACATCACCCGGATTGGTTTACAGTAGTCCAATCCAAAAACCCAAAAATACATGTCTTCAGAATGGCATCAGATTATGTAAAGGAAGAATTATTAATATTTACTTGTAAACATCATAATTGTGTAGTTAGACTCTCCACTTTTTGCTGTGAGGCATGCACAATGCACATAATTATGAATAACAAAACGTTTATAAATTTAAATGTTATTAAAATTAAAACAATATAAAAATATTGAAACCGGCATTAATTGTTATTAATTAATCAGCAAAGGTTAATATGACTCAAGATAGGATGTCTTGTTCGTCATCTTGAGCCTACTGCTTTTATCTCAATTTTATTTACGGGTTGTGTACTGTGTTTTCTTTTTCCAAAGCTACATCTTAAAATCAAAATAAAAAATCATTTATCTGAATTAAGCTAAAAATCAGAATCTTGTAAATAAACGTCAAAAATTACACACGATAGTTATTCCAAAAATGCCTGGTGTTTTTTGCTAGGAAGAAGAAGTGACCATCCTACGTTTCTTGGTCTTCCTAACTTGTAACAAACACACACAAACACATAATTATACACAAAACCTTCTCTTAACCGATTGTATTATTCACGAGGTTGTGGTTCAAATCCGGGCAAGTACCAATGTCACTTTTTCAATTCATATACTTTCTAAAAATGTCTTAGACATCGTTAAAGGAAAACATCGTGAGGAAAGGAAACCTGTTAATATACCTAAGTTTGAAATTGCCAATCCACCTTGAGCAAGCGTGGTGATCAATGCTCGCGCCTTCTCTGTATGAAAAGAGGCCGTTGCCCGTAGTGGCAGCAACAGGCTAGGATTATTATTGTATTCTTCTCAGAGTAGTCAGATAGTGAAACCGATGTCACCTTCTGGTTAAAAATTTACATGTAAAAGTATTTGAATGAATCTATTTACAGAAATATATACCTATCATTTATGATTTGTATTATATTATAAGCAAAAAAGTACTAGTATTTGAAATTTCAAAATGACAATTGAATTTTCATATAACCTACTATGCATTACGACGCATCACCGTGCCCCCTGTGAACTATCGTTTACTGATAACAGTAACAGCTGATAAAGATCCCTTCCTGGTCCAATTACTAAGTAGTTCGGTGACCAAGATAACGATTAAAACGTAGTAGTGTAGTCTTAATTATTAATTATCAATGAATTAGTTGTAGCTCGTGCTATATAAGCGCACGAGTTATAAGTAATTGAGGAAACTCTAGAATATCGCGTCTTTGTTTTATAGATTTTCTGTGTAAGGGAAAGCTTACACCGTTAGCTGGAGAGTTTGTTCCGCCATTTCTTCTACCTTGCAAAAACTACAACAAAACACTAAGAAGTGGCGAAGGGCAGGATTTTTAGGGAACTGTCTTATGTAATTTTAACGTACAAAAAGTGCTGCTGTGGCGATGGAGAGGCTATTTTAATCATCATTATGACGCTCCATGGCATTGGCTTTGGTCTCCCCCAAAATCATGGGTAAGCCAGTACCACCACGGCTGATAGGTAAGTTAGCGATTGCACGTGTGAAAATAAATATGAAGTGATGTCCCAAAGCCTAGCATTATTATGGTATGACAGTTTCCTGTCCTTTAATTCACCATCATTTTAATAGCGTTATTTTTAGAATAGTTTTTTTTTATATTATAAACCAGTGCTTGACTGCAATCGCACCTGATGGTAAGCAGTGATGCAATCAGTGATGGTGAAGCGCACTAGTTTATTAAGAGCCTATTCACTCTAGCCTTGAAGACACCTAAAGAAACCAAGATTGGCAAAGACCCACGAATTAAATGTCCTATATCGTGGTCTAACCAGCGCAATCAAGTTCGAATGAGCTTTAATATGTAGGTATGTAAAAATATAAACGCCAAATTGCTATGAATTATTTGGATATTTTTATTTGTCGACATGGTGTCATTGAGTGTGACCAGTCTGGCACAAACACCCGCCTCTTTGATGCAATGATAAGTGTAACGATCGACGAGCTCGTGAGTAATGCGAATAATTCGAATATTTCAGCGATTACCTACCGCCGAGTTTATATAGTTTTGCGTAAACACCAGCTTTCCACTGAATTTCCCACGCCGACCGACCGTTAACAATTTATGGGGAAATGTTTTCAATAAGTCCATTGGAACGCTGAATGATTTCCTTATTAATGGCACTGATTTAAATCCAGAGTATCCTGGAATAGAAACTCTTTTTAAAACTTCGACAAATTGAGTGGGAGTTCCGTCGTAAAGAGATGAAAATATCTGAGCTGTTGTATTGAGAGCTGCGGATTCTATTTCAGAAGTCTAATAAACTCTTTTGTAAAGTATAAATTAATACACCCACGTGTAACTATTTTAACAAGTTAGTGTAAATAAGTTATTTCAAGCTGCATTCTTCTGTGTTTTTGTGATTCGGTGGAATTTGAAGTGTTGTACAAAGAAGAAGAGTCCAAAAGTCCCTAAACCAAACAACAAACCCTGAATCATTATACAAGGAAAATCCACATGCAATCATACCGTTAACTTTTATCAAATTATAAAGATCTACTTAAAGTCATTCATTTCGCACCTGTCTTATGACGGTGTTGCGGCTTCGATCAAACAGCGTGGCGGTGGCGCCTGCGCAGGCGGCCGAATGATGAGTAAGACCAAACAACACTTTAACTTGAAGAAGGAAGTTCTTTCATAATTCTGAAAAATACCGGTGCCCATATTAGGTGGAGGACGGTTATTTTATTACGTTTACTGACGAAATTGTCGGTGACGATGACACGTTGGGTATTTCACACAGGCTTCACGGTGCAGTCTACACGTTTTGACAGGAATTCTGACTTATCTTTATGATATTTGTTCATTTGCTGCGGGTGAGCGGCGGAATTCCGCGCAATATCGACGCTAGGGGTCAAATTATTGTAGATAGGTACTTGGATTGCAACATGATGTCATTTTAGATAAAAAGGAGTCGCAAACTGCTCTTCTCCCCCTTTGATATACAAATCGATCAAAGTCCAAGTTCTTATGACGGCGTTTTAATCTGAAAAATGACACGTGGTCTATTATCTACTACATAGTGTTAACTGAAAAACTTCTCATGTCACTTTGGACATATAGAGAATCTCCTTCCCTTTGCTTACTAGCTAACCATTTTAAGAGGTGTCTTCTCAACAACACATTCGTGTTAAATTTATTTACTATCAGAAATATTTACCAATTAGTTTTATTTTGAATATAACATCACGCCTAAGATATCTAGATACGAAGTATTTTTATTTTGAAGACTACATAACGTCACGCTTCCTAGGCAGAAGTGTACCTGTAGCTATTTAATATTTAAGTAAATCATGTATTGTGATTTTAGATAATGGACTGTAAAAAAAACAACCGACTTCTTAAAAAAAAACTAACAGGTGAAAAATAACTCCAGTTTCGGAAGTCTGTGGCTTTGATGGTTTTGTTTTGTTCATTATTGGCCACCGACTTCCGAAACTGGAGTTATTTTTCACCTGTTAGTTTTTTTTTAAGAAGTCGGTTGTTTTTTTTGTAAAAAAGTTTTTATTTTGTAATTTTTAGTTTCTTTGTATGTAAAGAAAGTCTTTCAAAACTTGAAAAAATCATTGAAATTAGATAACAATTGCTAAAGAAGTTCTATCTCTAAACATTAATCTGTACATCTCTGCCGGCCCCTTTTAAAATAGAATGGCGTAATGTTATGTTGTAGAAATACAAAAGCTCAGCATAGACATCTGACTATAGCAATCGCGAATAATTTGCTGTTATGCGTTGAAGAGTTCCGTTGCCTGTCTTCATCATCAGGTTTTCTTCACCAAATGATACTTTCTAAATGAAAATGCTTTATTTGTTACTAAAAATGTTGAAATCGGTGCATGTGTGCCTATATTTTTTGAGGAGTTCCCTCAATTCCTCAAAGATCCCTCATCTGGTATGAGTTTTGATACAAATGGGACCAATCTGTTAGTATACCCTATCAAACAAAAAAAGAATTTTGAAAATCGGTCCATAAATGACGGAGTACTGAGGTAACAAACCCGAAAAAAAAAAAAAATATACAACCGAATTGAGAACCTCCTCCTTTTTTTGAAGTCGGTTAAAAAAGCTTACGACTTCGCCCTTTTGTGAATTAATATAAAGATTTTTAGTAACGTGGCTTTCAATTCTTCTAAGCCTAGCTAATGACTAACTTTTATTATTGATGGGCTTGCGTTTTATAGGACTCTTGACTTAAAGAGTTCTATAGGTTTTAAACTGGCAAACTCAATGGTCATCAGCCTCTTTCAAAGTGCAGACATTATCTTGGCCAGTTTTGTCTATGATACAGGGACCATTCAGATTAGTTTCTGAGATGGTCTTTTATGGAAAGAACCATACAGATTTTAGTGGATCTGTCCAGTGCACGCATTTGTAACTAATCGTTTTGCTCAACTTTTAACCCTTGATAGCGGTCACCACATTCCATTCAGCAACATACAACAAATATGACGACACACACTATCATCATTATAGATACCTACCTATATTTTATGCACGACAAATCTAATAATTTATCGGTGCTTATAAATCTGATATAATCTCCTAAACCTAACAGTACAATCACATCATTCTATCGGTGTACGTCGTACCTGTAAATTATATGTCATTGATAGTTTGTCGTGTGTGTACTTTGTACGTCGTGTACTTACATTGTTATCACTTATCAGTCATTCATGTAGTGAGTAGTATATACATATTTAAGAGCAGGTCGTTACAAGATACGGGAAATGTGTACTATTATTATATTGTGTAGTTTTTGCGATGGCAAAGATTTTTTTAATGAATTTGTTAAATTTGTTTTAACTACCTATGCCTTAACAATCAGCAAGCCCTATTTGTTATTTATTTTTGCATGGTTTAATTATGACATGTCTATGTAAAGTAAGCGTTGCATAAATAGGTATTTGGCCAATCTTATTTTTTTTTCTTTTCTATGGCGCCAACTTTTACTAACCACATTTCATGTGACTTTGCAAATACCAGTTATTTATTTAATACTTCAAGCAAACAAACGGACAGAGGCGAATTTAATGCCTTAGGCATTTCCTACCAGTCAACCTCTCATGCAGACCAACCAACCAACCTTTGATGCAACCTTTGATGGTCATGCAGAGACAAACAGTGGTAGGTGCAATTCCGTAAGAAATGTAAAAAGAGAAGTTAACACAATTTATTTGTATACACGGTTAAATTGAGTAAAAACGGTTAATTGGTATACCTACATGTTAAAAAAATGTGCTGTTCCCTAAGTTTATAATGTTCACATATCACGTCAAAATGTAGGGTCTATATATCTTGGTCCCATGGTAAAAGTTGTTCATAATGATGAGTACCTATAATGAACCCTGAAGAGGTCTAAAACGGCTTAAATTTAACCGTGTATTGTAATTGTGTTGTTGTGTGTATTTAGTTACCATTCACTCAGAGACAGAAAAATGCTAAAATGACTGCAACCTGGCCTTAATAAAACTACGCTAGCGTTAACAATGAGGATTTCGGTTCCTACGTCACATTATTAGTTTAGTGATGCAAAGTAAAACGGACAAATAACACAAAAATGTTGATTGTTATCCTAAAGAATCACATTAATGCATACAAGATAATGTATTTTAGTTTGTATAAAGATTATGATAATCTTCTTTTACGTGAATCAAGCTAAATACTGTTCCTTCTTAAGTAAATAAACTCATTGCCTTAGTCTTGGATTTTTGTAGATAAAATCACATAGGCTTGTTGGAAAATTATATTGCTTGCGGAAAAAAACATCTGTTTTTCAGGTACATAATAGGCGTGTGTAAATATAGGTATCATTAAATAAGTATTTATTCATGAACTGAAACCGTGAACTCTGTCTTAACGTCTTGTAACATTAAAATCTCGACAGAAAACAATCCGTTGGGTAAATGTAGGCTGTATTTTTCTTCTCAATACAGAATTGATAAGGAAGTTTGGATTATTTTTTTAAATATTAATCTTGCATGTGTGAAACCGCGGTAGTGCCGTTTCTACTTAAAATCATTTGTCATGCAAAGACAATAATTGATCATTTCATTCAAGATTGGCCTTCACAATTCTTTTAAGTTCTCTCTTAACAAAAGCCTCAAGGTTCTATAGGTATTAACAAGAATTGTTCATGTATCCTGTTAACTTTTATATCAGACTGGAAAATTCTTTCATGTTTAGATCGCTGCTGATACCGCAACGGTTTGATACCAAGCGTGTAGGTTATACGCTTCGGTCATAGATCAAAGATTACTTAATGAAAGATGCGCAATATGCTTTAAATAGCACTGTGACATTAATTTACGGATACTGATTACAGCAATCGTTGATAATTTCATAATTAATTACGTATAGGTTTGTTTCTTTTATAACTGTGTCGCAATCATAATATTTTAGTAAGGTTTGGTGACGTGCCGTATTCGCAAACACTGTTGATAATAATAAAAGTAAAATATCATTCTACA
The DNA here is from genome assembly GCA_921972225.1 of Euplexia lucipara. NCBI lineage: Eukaryota > Metazoa > Arthropoda > Insecta > Lepidoptera > Noctuidae > Euplexia > Euplexia lucipara. The sequence goes on along the minus strand of OV179147.1, from coordinate 1,042,254 downwards.
TACATACACTCCCGCCGTTTTCCCATAGGGAGAAACTACAGATCGACACGCAAATCGACGTCGGCTTCGAAAATTACGCATGACCTTTCAATCAATCCATCAATCATTTATTAGTTGTAAAACATAGGTACTTAACAGAAAAATACAGATCTTAAAAGTAGATACAGTGCGCTATGTTTTGTGTATGGTAAGACATACATATATGGGTAGTTTTAAAGTTTACAGTAAAAAAAAAATGTCAAAAGATTCATAAATATTAAAGAAAGAGAAAAAAACACCACCGAAATTACTTAATGTTGAAGTTACAAACTTAATCATGTAAAATCTCGTCAACGGTGTAATAACATTTTTCAATAAAAAAAATTTTTTCAAAGTTTTCTTGAACATGTGAACAGGTAATTTTTTTATCTCTTCTGGTATTTTATGAAGAAACTCACCAATAAGGTATGTGTATGTCAGTCTATGACGTCCCCTCCCAGAGTTTCCACTAGCATCCTGCTACTTCTGCATCATACTAGCTATACCTGTATCTTGGAGGCCTGAACTGAAGATTTGACACTGTTGTGTGAACATGGTTAAAGCCTAGCCATGTTGTTGTAGAAGAAACTTTGTGAACAAACCAAAGGCTTCTTACCGTGTGATTAGTAACCTAACCTGGTAACAGAGTTTTAATGCCGCCCATAATAAAAAAAAACGTATATTTAATTTGTAAATAGGTTTTCACAAACACTTTTACACGTCATTTTTCAACTAGTAGATGAGATCGGAGTTTCACTATCTGACTACTCTCAGAAGAAACACCTCTATTAAAGTCTAGACATTATCTTGGTAAAATCAGGTCCATGCAGATTAGTGTCTGAGATGGTCTCTTGAGGAAAGAACCACACAGATATGAGGGGACCAGATCAGTCAGTGCAAGCATTTGTCAGTAATCGTGAGCTCAACTCGGAACTTAAAATTATATAAGACCGTCCCCCAAAATGCCCGCCCTTCGCTACTTTCTAGTGTTTTTGCTGGGAGGAAGAAGTGGCGCAGTTTGTTCCGCCACTTATTCCTCCCAGCAACACATCTGTCTGACAAGTTAGAAGAACTTGAATTTACACAAACAATTAGTTATAAATATAAAATAATTATTATAACTTACTCAATATACAGAATACTAGTAATACCTATATAGCTACCGACGTTAATACTAACTTAACTCAAGCAAAAGTATCTGACTAATAAGAAGCCTCCAGGTATAAGGGGCATGCCCGCTTACATGTGCAGAGTTGGATTAAATCCTTATCAAGATCTGCAAGTCAATGTAACAAAATGATAAACTACCTGTTTTTTTTTTGTTTTATTTAACTTCGATAGTCCTCGAAGTTAAATAAAACAAAAAAAAAAACAGGTAATAGTTAAAACAATAGCTAAACCTAGGCCAGCAAGACGACCAGTTGCCGCCTCTCCTTCTCTCGCCTTCTTAGTCCATGGTGGCAAGTGAATGAGTCAGTTTCCACGAACTGTTCAAACTCACTGTAGGATCACTAGCCTAGCCTGGCCCACCGGCTTGACTCACTGCCGAAAGAACATTTACCTTTGAACGTTTAACTGTGGGAGGTCACGAAGACACGCATATTTCTGGGATTTTTATAACCGTTTGTGTAGTTTCCAATTACGCATACTCATTGAAAAATGTTTGATTAGGTGGCAAATAAGAAACTTAATGGTATTGGTGACCGCTGTGTATGGTCATCTGCGACACTAGATTTGACCAGATGCAAAGCAGGCGCGTGTAGAAATACCTGCCTCTTGTGCCAGTGATAACACCGGCAATTATTAAAAGTTATACTGTACTTTTAGGTGTAAAGTTACTAGCAATATTTCAGATGGTGAAAATGTTTACAAATACTTACTTATAAAACACTTTTACAATGGGATTAAGCCTGAAAAATAAAAAGTTAAACCAACTATTCAGTACAATTTGATTAATGGTAGCAATTGCGCAACTGGACAGCAAGTTAAGTTTTCTTGTTTCAGACTTCAAATTATTGACCAAAAGTTATGGAGGATGAATGGTTGCGTGAAAGATAAAAAGGCTGGGAAGGTGACTACTGAGTTGACGGCAAACAGAGGCGTATGGAAAACGAAAAAAATATGCGCCGAGCCCAATTAAATTGGGATTAGGGTGGGAAGATGATTTCAAATGTATTGCCAATTAAAATTACCTACTGCCAAAATAGTAATTTATTTATTTTTGTTTTATACTTCAAGCACATTAATATACAGAGGCGGGCCTATGCTTTTAAGGCCTTTTCTACCAGTCAATCTTTAGGTGATGTAGAGAAAAGCAAGTAATTTCATCCTTATTCCCGTATAAGGGATGAAATGACTAGCTTTATTCTAAAAAAAAAGTTGCCTACAAAATTTACTCGTAAATACCTAGGTGTCATCAGCATCGTACCTCGTTTGTTAGTTCAACTCTCAGTTGTCTGGTCTTATTTTTGAAACTGTCAGTTGTAGGCAGAATACTTAGTAAACTTTTCGAAAGGACCAACATAGCCAATCCTTACAAAACAACGAAAAATGGCATCAAAAAGGAGCGTCAGCTGTAATATGACGTAAGTACAACCGACGCGTTAAATTAAACCCCAAATTGCACACCCACTCTTACAATGACCACAAGTAGTCCTAAAGGGCAAGCCTTATTTGATTGGCACTTTAATCAAAATCTCCCACTAATGTAATGACAATCTTAGAAGCTTATTTGAATATGTCAGGAACTTTCTCGAATATTTTCGGTGTCATTTTAAGTTTAAGGCTAGATGAATGTTCTATTTTGGTCTTTTCATCATCATACTCTTGTCATGTCTTTTCTTCCACACATCTCTTTACCCGCATCTTAACATTATTTCCTTCACATAGTTCATCCATATTTTTTTTGGCCTTTGCCTACTCTTTCATTGTACAGACGCCAGCATATCAAAATGTGTCAAATTTCTTTGATCGTTTTTCAACTTATGTCAAACAAAATAAGGTTCAAATTCAATTAGGAAAATTTGACTCATTGGTTTAACTTACATCTTCTTCTTTTCGCTAGGTTAGTGACAAACTTGATGTCTGGTTTTTATTCCACACATGGGCCTTTGAATGTCTCTCAGGGATGGCTGGTTTAATTTATTTATTTAATATTACAAGCATACAAATGTACAGAGGCGAACTTAATGCCATAGGCATTTTCTAGCAGTCAATCTTTAGGTCATTCGGAGTCAAACATTGGTGCAACTCCGCAACAAACTTTCCTGTTTTTTGTTTTCCTTCAACGTTTCCATTCATACTCTTCAATATCGACCATTACGCCTAAAAATGCCTGTTAATTAATGTGTCGTGTTTTCCTATTACACAATCACTTCAAACCGCGAAATTCCTCTGTCTGCCTATTAGCATTAGCACGTGTCACCGGTAGAGAGGCCGCCGCGACGTCATCATCTCGGTCTCATTGTTATTTTCGTCATGTCTTACCCAAACTTTGAAAACTAATGATTCACATATTTTTTTGCACGTCACTGTAAAAGTGTACATGTGCTGGTTATCCGTTTTACGGTTTGTTATTATATTTATCTTACGGCAACGCGGCAGCGGCGGCGGCTTGTGTGTCATCTCTTCTAGTTACGTCGCGTTACCAAATATGGCAGTTTACTGTATTTTGTGGTTTTCTAGGAATATTTAAACTAATCTGTCTGCAATTATGAGCGTTTGACGCATTTTTATCAGTTGTGTAGTACATAACTGATTCATTGACTCGTAACGGTGTGTACTAAGAAGTATTGTTGTTTCAGGCTTACTCTCACGTCCGTCTTTCAGTCATATACAAAGTTTAGTATCAGTTTGTATGGGAGTTCCTATATCTGACTTCTTAATCTCTGAAATTTTAATGACTGAAAGACAATAGACAGCCTAACTCTTCTCTTAGAGACTTCAAATCTGGTGGTTGCATTTGTTTTGTTTGATTCGTTTTAATGTTTTGGGTGTTTCAAGCTATAGTGGTGAAAATATTATTTGGATGGTCGATTTAAATAGAACAGAAAGTTTTCGACATCCACACAGACCAAGTCGCAAGCATAAACTAGTTCCACATTCTAATATACTTACTTGTTCATAATTATTCAAGACTGTGCGTTACTATGTTGGCTCATCCATTCAGAAATGTCTAGTAGCATAATTCTCATAAAAAATGTCATAATCGGCAGGTATATGAGTCACGCTTTTTTTTTTCTAATACTTAACTAGGTATGCCTATGCTATGAGTAGTCATAGTTCAAACTTTGCGTAGTCTTACGCAACTTCGACGGAAGCCTGAAACCTGAGGATAGGATTGAATCATCTTGATTGAAGAGTTTAATAAGGGTTATTAAACTCCACTGTATACAACGAAAGCATTACTTACCTACATTGCCATTACTGTACCTATGTAGCAGTGGCGAGGGGTCAATTTTCTTAAGAGGGAAGCCGCCAAAAAAAATTAGTACCTACGTATTTTTTTTTTATTTGCTTTATTCATAAATCAACACAAAACATGTTTACAAAAATTCTGCCAAACTGCTTAACAGTTTGTCTGCTGCAGTTGTTCTGTTTAACAATATATAAAAGATTTTACAAACATAATATGTGTGCGTGTTACTAAACTATATGTAACTTAACTAAAAACTATATATTCGTGATCACTATTTGTTGTGTCTCTTGAAGTCATCAGTCTACTTACCACGTGTATGCCTTTGGAATATATATTTGGCAAAACTAAAGTTCAGCTGTCATTAGTCAATAGCGGTAGAAATTCAAATTCAAATTGAAATTCATTTATTTATTTTGTGCACATAGGTTACAATTATTTAAGATCTTACAGAAAATGGTTCATGCTATGTCCCGCCAAAAGGCATACAAAATTAAAAAGTTACCATAATCAAATAGTAATAAAAATTAATTCAATAGGTATTTGGATGTTACAAATTCTTGCAATAACTAATAAAATGTCAATAAATTTAAGACGGTTAATAAATAGAGTCATAATTTAGTACACGATAGCCATAGTAAAATACTGACAGTGAATTAGTAGAATTGGTCTTCCGAACCTCCAAAGGGAAGCATAAAGGAATCGAGTTGTATGGACAGTTATACACTATTCCAACCTTTCAATCGTGTCTATTATTATATGTGTGAGACACAAAAGAAATACAATGACGGCGCGGACACCGGTGACCTCTCGGGGATAAATGAATTAAAGGAGCAAGTATTTAGTGACACTACCTTAAACCTGTGTTACCCCTTACCTGTGCTTAAATACACTACCTTTGAATGGTTATACTTGAATAGAAAACATTTTTAATCATTTCAAGAAATTAATTTATCGACCAAGGATTACCAAAGGTGTTCCATGTTTCATAACTTGAATTACCAAAAAACGGCGTAAAGCTTTTACGATAGGTTAATAACATAATTGAGCCACTTAACACTATTACAGTCCCAATCTATCTTGAATATGGTTAACATAATTAAACAAAGTCAATATGTAATTTTGTAGTACTTAAATTAAAATGTCAATATTTACGGAATAGTATTAACCTTTTAATCGTGTCAATTAGAGACACAATAAAAAGACAATGACAGCGTAGACACCGGTGTCCTCTTGGGGTTTAATGAATTCAATCGTATGTAAGCTTAGCAACCTTGTTGGTAGTTATACTTTCGAGCCGTTTGGGGTTGAAACTCTTGGGCCGTGGGGTCCGAGTGCTCGTCTTCTTTACAAAGACATCTGCAAACGTTTAGTTGACGCTTCCCGTGACCCAAGGGCTGGCCTCTACTTTGGCCAGAGGCTAAGCATTGCTATTCAACGTGGCAATGCCTCCAGTCTTTTGGGCACTTTACCAGCTGGCAGCGATGCAGAAGAATTTTTTGACGCTTTGTAGTTATTTATTGTTAGTTTTAGTTATTTATTTATTTTAAGAAATAATTGATTATTATTTGAATGCTCACGACAACATTATGTACCAAAAACTTGACATGGCAACTTTTGAAATAACGAAAGTTTCTTACGATGAAAATAAGAGTAGGTCTATTAGCATTAACATGCAATGCACGACCGTAAACTGGGTCTAGATTTTATCTCCAAGCTCCGACGCAGGTAATGTATAATTTTCTGTTACTTGTACATTCCACTCTTTAAATTTACTTCAAGTGACGTAAATGACTTGGTTTTTATACTTAGCATGCACATGAGACAGTATGTCGGTTTTCCGAAATGCCTTGTTTGTTTTAACTTAAGAAATCCACTGACGGCTTCGGTATTTTAAAGGAAAATTATGCAAAATTATATATTATGCGATCTGAATTTCCTTTTTGCTTAAACATTTAGGAGGCTTGGAGGATGTATGTGGGGTTTCAGATTAACGGATAAATTGTGTGATTTGCTAGCCCTTTTAACGTTTCTGGGGAATGCAAACATCCTAAGACATTTCTTATTAGCTCGTTAGAACTTAGAAGATTATTTTCATCTTTGGGATGTAAGATCTGTGATTTGTGGAGTTTTATAAACACTAAGAACAGCCTTGCACACGTGCATCAAAAAAACCATTTACACTAGGCCTGCAAAACTAAGTACCTAAGTATCACACTTTTATAAATGGAATTCATTTTCATCGTTCTATCTTTTTCAAAGAGACGTTTTGTTATTTTTAGGGTTCCGTAGTCAACTAGGAACCCTTATAGTTTCGCCATGTCTGTCTGTCCGTCCGTCCTCGCTTAATCTCTATGACCGTTAGCACTAGAAAGCTGAAATTTGGTACCAATATGTGTATCAATCACGCCGACAAAGTGGTAAAATAAAAATTGGAAAAAAATGTTTTACTAAGGTAGCCCCCCTAATATGTAAAGTGGGAAGTGATTTTTTTTTTAAATTTCGACCCTAACCTGTGATATATTGTTGGAAACGTATTTAAAAATAAATAGGGGTTTACTAAAATCATTTTTTGATAATGTCAATAATTTCGGAAATAATCGCTCCAAAAGTAAAAAACAACAACCCCCCTCTAACTTTTGAACCATAAATTTAGAAAATATGAAAAAAAACTGAAAAGTAGAACTTTATAAGGAATTTTTAGGAAAATTATTTTGAACTTGGATGGAAACAGATTTTGTACAAAAAAGACAAAAAGTTGTACAAAATAATTTCTGGACTAAGTTTGCAGTATAATCGTATATGTAAGCATTTTTTTTAACTTCGTTAACATATTCTACGGAACCCTACACTGAGCGTGGCCCGACACGCTCTTGGCAGGTTTATAATCTCTAATTTCTATACTTTTGAAATTTTGAACTTGTAGGTATATTTACTTAGTTTTGCAGGCCTGTTTACGTAGGGAGTTGTAGCAATCGGGATTCATATATTAGGTAAAATCGTTTATACTTATTATGATAATGAATCGTAAATTTTCTAGTGCTGTCTGGTCACTTACGTCACTATAGATAAATAGTAAAAACCCCATCAACACAACATGGGTGCTTTCTCCCATGCAAATACTTGAAACAACAACATGTTGGTAATCAGTTGTAATGGATCTTACGCAACAGCGTTACTAAATAACTATTATTCTGTAACAATGGACCTTGGCTTCGAGTACCGGCTGATGTAAAACCGAGGATTGATTGCCGAGGTCATTTTTTACGATTTCGAAAAAGGAGGTTCCCAATTTGTCTGCGTGTAACGTAGTTTTGCTTGCCGTGAGATGCATAAATGTCGTGAATGTTAGTGATTCTGTAATGACGATGGACGAATTATGAGGTTTTCTTCAGTTTAAGCTGGTCTCGCATTGCTTAGGATTTCCGTGCAATGCGAGGTCAGCGTAAACTGGAAATGTATATATGGTTGACCGATTGTCTGTATATTCAGCGGGTCTGAGAATGGGTCGTAAACTGTATTTTATTTTTAAAAGGCGGAACAAAGTTTGCCGGGGCAGCTAGTAATAGTACCTATATTATGCATAATAGTTGTTCGTATCATGAAAGATACTAAGGTAGACATTCATTACCAATCAACTTAGGATGGACGAAAGGTAAAACAGTATTAAGTATGTGCATTTGCGTGATTTGGTAAGCTGGAAAAAATAAGACATACCTATCAATTTGTAAATCAATATAGTGTAGTAGGTACTAAGAGTTTAGCATAACAATACAGTTATAAAAGTAATTAAGTAGGGTGTTAATTAAATTGAATCTGTTGTAAAGTTTTCTCAGAAAGTATTGTAGCTAATTATCCTAAATATGAGCTTTATTTTCTTTCAATACCAAATGACTTCAATACTTAAATAACTAATTATATTAGGTACTTAAGTAGATAGTTGACACCTTCTACGAACTTCTCGAAACTGTCTACTTAGTTAACGAGAAGTTTACACTTCTCGTCTGTTTCGTTACTAAATATTATCATCACCTCCACGACGGGTAGCGAAACGGCGAAGCCATACTTTTTTACTGGTAGGTATGGAGAATTTGTGAAGTTAGGGTCGGCAGAGGTTAGGCCGCGTAGATTCAGGAGCTTGGCTCTACATGAGATCTGATATCTTTTTCACAGGGCAAACCACGTATGTGGTCGTCTTGGCAACATTTTACATGAAATGTTTTTGTTGGGATTGTAATTAGCCGTAAGCTTATTTCTGAGTTAATTTGCGTAATTATTGACAAATGCCGAACTAAATTCTGTGTGATTTTTGTACCACCAGACAAGCCCAGCCACAAATCTGCAAATCTAGTCAAGTATATGGTATATGTATATTTATAAAGGTACATATACACTACAAAATACCTGTTTATCTTTTCTCCATCCAAAGGGTTTCTGTAAGAGATTGCTTTTAGCGATGAGGCCTCCTATTGTAATACCCTATGTAGCCCTTAAAGTTATAATTTATAAATACCATGTAGAGTATTCTATTCTATTTTATAATATTATTCATTCTATTCATCCTCACATGATCTGACCAAGATAATGTCTATGGACTTTAATTTATGACCTCTGAGTTTAAGTCTGTGTTTTTCCTCAAAGAAACATCGACCTTAGCTAGTTTAAGAATAACAGCTATAGACGTATAAGAATGTTAATTTAAACCTATTTCCAAAATAAATATTCTGATAAATGATAATAAAATTTATCAGAATCACCTTCTTACTAATGATACGATAATGAGATAATCAAACATCATATTTGAACAAGTAGCTGGTAATCCTTACTGTTAAGTTATTCATTACTTAAAACTAGTTAGAGATGGTTAAAAAAACTAGGTATTCACGGGGCAACTAGATTCATTACTTATTTATTTGATTTAACTTGTTAATTTGACTTTGAAAACTGATTTTTAAATGGCCCAATTGAAATTAATGATTTGCCTTAGACTTTGAAAATAAGATCATTAATATCATAATCACTTCTAGGTACGTAATGTATTACGATAATGACACAATAAAACATCATATTTGAACAAGTAAATAATCCTAACTCATTCATCAGTTTAAACTAATTGGAGATAGTTAAACTGTCGTCACACTTATCTATAGTTTAATTAGTTTATCTTTGAACGCAAACTACGCACATAGTACTACGGCGACCTCGTTTGCACTTTCATGAATGAAATACCGCGATCGGCTTCTTTCAACCATGTGCCAACACTAATCATTGTAACCGCATTCACTGCCAAACAAAAACCAATCTTAACTTGCTACTTTTAAAGTTAACATTTCACCTCTAGGAGACCGTCAGAGCTTTCTTGGCAACGCCATTGAATATTCGACCATGTGTTTAATGTTTCAATGTTGGTTTTAGACTGCAGTTTTGTGTAAGTTATGCCGTTAAGGTCGGGGTTTAAGATACGGCCTCGACGAGCACGTGGCGACAGCGTGCGGTTCGCACTTCTACAGCATAGTCTGCGCAGGCGCGACTTGTCCATTCAAGACATGGGAGAAATGCCGGAATTTCGACAATGTAAGTAAATGTAGGCCAAGATCATGAATGTGACAAAGAGAAAATTATGCTAATTATCTTCCTATTTGTGACGAACATATTTGAGGAGTTCGTGGTGGCTTTAAGTCATAGCAGACGCACAGGTCGTTCTTTAAGGTTAGGCAACGCTTGCCGAGGTCAGTCCGTGGAAGGGTGATATCCGTCACGTACCGACACCGCACTTCGGAAAGTACGACACGCTGTTAGATCCGGCTGTCATTCATAGATTTTAAGTAATCGTTAAGGTTAGTCAGAATAAAGGCAAGGAAGACGATAATTAGGTTACCTACCATAAGGTGACAGAAGAAGGTGCTCAAAGAAAGTAGGTAAGTAGTACTAGGTATAGATCCTTAATAATAGACATGCGGACGGTGTATGAATATTAAAATAGTATTTTTTGCTTTTTATAATTGATGGAAAACTATGTAGGTACTTAGATTAATTAAGAAAAAATATGAATCAAATATTTTCTGGTACCTAATTTAAATGTGGGACTAAAATTTATTCAACTATCTTTATTAAGTTAAGGTTAGTCAGAAAAGGGCTGTCAGATAATAATCATTGGGTTAATTACCGTTAAAGTGAGTAAGTGAAGAAGTTATAGTAAGAAATGATTGCAAATTTTTGTGTCTATGTGAAGTTTTAAAGCCTTGCACGGCTCTAAAACATGAAACATACATGGTTTAGCTGTATCCCTGTACAGTTCCCTCTTTCACTCTTCTCTCTCTCCCTCACTTTGTTCTGACAACCTTCTTCTTGATATCTCCTAAACTGTTGAGTTTATCAGGATTCGATCAACTTGTGGAAAGAGCTACAGATAAGCGGCAATAACCAATCGTGATCAAGAAGCAATTGAGAGGTCATGTGTTCGATCTCCAACCATTACACTATTGAAATGATCCACTTCAGACAAGCAAGTTTCGCTTAGTTGGAGAGATTAACAAGACTATATTAGTAATGTGCAACCCACATTACATGACAGGTTTTTGAAAAAAAAAAAGTATAGGTATTTAAAATATATTAAACGGGGTTATTTTTTAATGACCCGCCAAATTTTCACAGGGTGTTCTACCCATGAATATGAGCAACTTTTCCTATGGGATCAACTCTGAAATCACGAAAAAAAAATCAGCTGTTTCATAAAAAACCTCAATACCTACTCGACTAAAATGTATGAAACAGCTGATTTTTTTTCGTGTTTTCAGAGTCGGTCCCATAGTGAAAGTTGTTCATATTCATGGGCAGAACACCCAGTAAAAATTTGGCCGGTCATTGAAAAACAACCCTGTAGGTATGTCAGATTTTGTTATCTTGTCCTCCTGTAAAGCCAGGTTTTGCTTCTTAGAAGACCAGATTGTCGGAAGTGTAACCAAAAAGCTGTGTTGTAACCGTCCAAAGGTCATTTAGCAAGGCTGCCGGTCACACAACACACAAGTTCGTCGAAGTACCGTTAATCCTTCACTGTCTTCATTCCGGACACTTGATGTGACATTAGATGGTGTTGCATCAGACTGTCAGTGAAAGCAATTCTCCGAAACAGTCTGATTCTAGCCGTCTCCGGGTGCCAAGAGCGACGGGTCGGGTCGTTCGTTAGCGGTTCACCTCGAGCGATAAGGAAAAATGGCGCATTTATTATTAGCTCATTCTTTTAATTGTATTTGCAATCTTTATTATTGTCTAGACTAGGCTTAGTTAAGGAAGCTTTATTTTTTATCCTCATCAAGCCTATTTCCTTACGAGAAAAAAATAAACAAAGGGTTTCCCCGTACAGGTAAAAGTTATTTATATCAGTATTAATCGGTGTATAGTATGTTATCGGTGTATTTTCTGGTACTTATAACTTATCAGACAGCCACTTCTTCTTCCCAGTGGAAAAACACTAGGAAGTGGCGAAGGGCGGGCTTTTTTGGGGACTGTCTTATGTAGGTAATATTGACTTTCGAAAAGTGCTGATCCTCAGCCTAATTTAAATAAATCTCTTTTGATTTGATTAGATTCGGTTTGTTGCACGGATTGATCGAAGGTAAAGCTACGCTTGCCGAGGTCGGTCTATGGATGGGTGACCATTCATTACACTCCGTGCCTCGAAAACACATTCAATCGTTGGTCCCGCCCGACTATCGTACATAAATCTTTGCGATCGTTACGGTTAGTCAAAAGCTCGAAAGTCTGACAAGCAGTTTTATCAAGGAGTATCTAGCTACCCAGTAACTGGGATGTGAAGGTCGGATAGGCAGTTGCACCAAGAAAAGTAGTGGGTTATTCGATTTCAAGAAAGGGATAATTTAATGATGCAATCTATAAAAACAAAACATGACCACATTTTGTACCTACAAATGTTTTTTATACCAAGATGTCAAGATGGTTAATGACAAATATTTTTTTTCTACGAAGGTGACATACAAAAACTGTCTTCAGTATGAATCATGATTAAGGAACTTGAATATGAATATTAGGTGGCATTTACATAAACTGAAGTCTGCTATTCGTATTCTAAGAACGATGATCAAGCATGAATTGGTATTCAAAACTCAGTCATGATAAGATTCTAAACGAATCTAGACTGTATAGCTAGCTATCTATTTTATTTTTTGCGTTCATTAAAAGTAATTGGAAAGATTTTTATAAATAGATAGGTAAGCTTTTAAAGACTAGTACATTAGCGAAGTCGTAAAAATAACTATTAAGAGCGGACAGATTAATGTGTAAGTAATAACATTGCACATGTAGTTTTTTATTGTAAACCAAACATTTGTATTTCAACGTTTTATCGCGCACGCGCGATTTTGCATTTGACCTCGCTTGAGATAAGTTAAAAACTTTATCCCAGGTTTTTAAAGACCAAGCACGTGTCGAAAGGATATGCGGATGACCTAGACGGACGCGTCTCCAGCACAGTCTCGCAGTCAAGTGTTTCCACCATTGATCAACCGTGAGGCAACTCGAGTGATTCGTCTCGCCGCCAGGATCTAGAGGTGCCTCTGGGACCTGGACGCGAGACCCGTTCCTCGAGTCCACTCAAAGCCTCCTGTGGAGACGACTGCGCGGTGGCAGAGTCCGCCTAGCGTTGTAGCGCAGGCGGGACGGTTTTTTTTTATACCTTATTTTACCCCATTTTATTTTCTTTACTATTGGCTGGTTCCTTTAAGAACCAGATTATCACCGGTCCGGTCTTCAAACTAGAAGCCGGTCTTCTACCCAATTTAAGTTACGGACCTCGGGTCGACGCCTACACTTAACTGGACGAACACCGAACATCCTAGTCGGCTCCGGGATCTGGGACTCTTAAAGTCCCTGGCGCCCATTTAATATTATATTACTGGAAGGTTGTACCTTGATTTTGCTATCAGTTTTAACACTTCATTTTAAATTAAGAAATAGTACCTGGGTTATCTCCAACCCCCCACCACCCTAGTTCTACCTAATTAAGCTGGCTGGCAGTAACCTTATGTTTTTACTTTAACGTTTTTTATATCAAATAAACTATATGGTTTAGAAGCTTGTTGTTTCCTTGAATCAATACCCACCCACCTTGCATTTGGGCTTTTGTTCACCTACTACTAGAGGGACAAAATCTTAAATGTAACAGTGGCTAAAGTATACTTACAGTATAAGTTTGAAGCTGAATATTGACTGCCTTAATAAAAGTATCTGCGCTGCTCTCTTTTCTGTCAACGCTGACCCTTACAATGGGGGTGGACAGGAAGATGATAAACTGAACTAACATTATAAAACTTCTAAATAGGTGTGTCACTTCGCTAGTTCATATTTTACTTCCTTTCAAACAAACATGCATATAGACATGTGCAATACTAACAATTACATCCTCGTCTGTGTCTGATTCATGATCATGTGATGTAACAAACAGTAGATATAAGTTACAGAGAGTGTTACTAATATTATCAGTCGCTAGAATGTCAGTTGTACACCTACAGCTCTGCCCTTGCTCCTCCGCAAATAGCACCGAATTAATTGAATTAAGACATGACGACTAATGTAAGATAAAAACTTATCTAAAAATAATTATGTTAAAGCTATATTTAGCAAAACCTTGAACAACATTATCAGTGGTTGCTTCAGAGAATTCTTACACAATTTTCCAATGACGCAAAGAATTTGGGCTGACTATTTTTTTTTGTATACTTATCTCTTTTGTAAATTGATATAAAGCTTACAGTATTAATTAATGGTTGATTTTGTTTCATAAAATGGTGACACACGTTAGGTAATTAATGTAGGGTGAAGATAATTAGTCGTAACAAATTTCGTAACATCACTTAATGTATAATTATATACATATTATCGCAACTACATTTCCTAAAGGATAAATCAAAGTGTTCTTAAATGCACATTTTGTCAGTTATTTCCAGTCCTGAGTACAAACGTACAAACAGACTTGGAGTTAACCATCATTATGAGAGTTAACGATGGTTATGACAACTACTGTACAGTTGAAAAAACCTAATAGTGATTTGCCCGACCCGGGAATCGAGTTCAACGCCTAATACAAGTTCTAAAATAAAACGTAAAATAACTGTTTCCAACGATAGCGTTCGCCAATATACTGACAAGCTTTTGAGACCCCGTTGTGGAGTCTCTTGGTAGAGAAACATGGAAATTCTTCCCAGTAAAATCACTCGAAAAAAGTGAAGGGCAGGTTTTCAGGGGACTGTCCTGTTATTTTTGTCATTTAAGACACGCAGTATAATTTTAATAAATTAGTTTTGATTAAGAAAGTCAGAGAAAAGTCTAAGCTTTAGTACCACAGTATTCGTATAAAATCTCGTCAAAAGTTTTCACGAATTAATTCAAACATTGAGTCGACTACACACGTCAATTAATAGGTTAAATGGGCCCATCATAGTCTTTATCTGTTTGCCAGTCTGACCTCTACAACCCAGTTACTGGGTGACACGATACCCCTTAGTTAAAGTGATTGTCAGAATTTCAGGCTTCTGACTACAAATGACAGCTGGAACCTTTTATACAAGGCGTTTTTTTTTTATATCCCATAACTCTAGGGTTACATTCTGTTGGTAAAAATAATACTAAAACTCCTAGAATATATGGTCCAAAAATGCATAGTTTCGAAGATATCATCAATCATAATTACTTAAATTATCAGTTGTTTAGTACCCGTAACACAAGCTCTGCTTAGCTTGGGACTATATGGCGTTGTGTAAATAGTCGTGGAATATTATTAATTAGGTAGTAGGTATTATTAATATTATTTTTATTACCCTAATTAGTTCAAAAATTGTCACCAGTACGACGAATCTTCTTTCTAACGTCACTTTTCTTTCACGTAAGGTGTTTTACATTAATCATCGTGACTTTGTCGAATTATTTTGTATAATAGTAAAAAAAATAAAAATAAAGGATGATTGAAACATAATTCATATGCCAGTTGATTCTTTGATATGGTCTCAATCATACCCTAGAGTTACGGGATATAAAAAAACATGATTGTCGATATTATGAACTAGACCCATAAAAGGAGGAGGTTCTCAATGCGGTTGTTTTTTTAGGGTTTGTTACCTCAGTACTCCGTCATTTATGGACCGATTTTCAAAATTATTTTTTTGTTGGATAGGGTATACCAGCAGATTGGTCCTATATAATCCTCGAAGAATTGAGGGAATTTGGCTCGGGTCGGGTAGTCGATGCAGCGTACTATCGATTTGGTTTACTGTCGATGTAGCATACCGTCGTTTTAGTGTACTAACGATGTAGCGTACCAACGATTTAGGGTACTGTCGATGTAGCGTACCATCGATTTGGGGTACTGTCGATACATTAGCCCGTCGATGGAACGTTTTCGATACAGCGACCATCGATGTAATGATTGTCGATATTATGAACTAGACCCGTATAACTATGGCTGGAAAGTGCTTTCTGAGGCACAGAGGAGAGTTGATCTGTAATGAATGGTTACCCATCCACGGACCAACCCGTATGGCTATTATTATTTAGCCAAAAGGTTCTAGCCTATCATAGTACTGAGTTTAAATAGAATAAGAGTTCAGCTCATGTTGGTTTCTTTATCACTAACTGTACTTACATACGTATAAAAATGAGGTATCAATGACCATTGTATTGTGGATAGATAGTAGATTATCATAGTACTGAGTTTAAATAGAATAAGAGTTCAGCTCATGTTGGTTACTTTATCACTAACTGTACTTACATACGTATAAAAATGAGGTATCAATGACAATTGTATTGTGGATAGATAGTAGATTATCGGCTCACGTATTCGAGGGTTAAAGATCGCTACAAGTCCCAACATGACGCGACGGCCGCGCGCGCCGCTATGTAAATCTACACAATTATCTATGTAATTCTATTTCCAGCCGCCGGATTACACATTTGTTAGTAATATGACAACATTGATGACTTGCGGTTTTTTTGGGAAGACACGTGTTGATGTTACACCATTATTAAAATTTACAAGATAACGAATAAGGATGGAGGTGGAAAACTATTTCAATTTAAGCGGAAATAGCCCAATGGATAAGGCGTCCGTCGGCCTGGCGATCGAGAGCAGTGCTGCCACCTTAGCGCTTTCGGAGTTAGATCTAGCGCTTTTTTGGAACACTTAGCGCTGTAATTTCAATATTAACTCCTAGCGGAAAATATAGCGCTTTTGTGGCACCCGGCACAGACACGATAAACGCAAATTTACATAAACGATTGGGATTATCTTACAAAAAGGCTACATGTCGGGACGGCTACCGTCGGGAAAATCTTTGTTTGAAAATGTTCTAACACGCGTCACGTCAAACCAAAAATATAAATGGAAATTACAAAACCCTCAAAAACCGCAACCTGGACCTACAAAAATTCAGTCTACAGAACCTGCTCAGACAGCGAAAGCGATTAGGCTCTTTATTAATTTAGATTTAAAATGATTAAAACAAATTTTTGGTATTACTTGTGTGTGTGTTTTTTTTTATGCAATCTAGCGGAATCTAGCGCTTTTTTCAAGCACTTTTAGCGCTTACTGGCTTCAGAGAGGTGGCAGCACTGATCGAGAGGTCGTGAGTTCGTTCTCTAGCCATTACACTATTGACGAACCCACTCCAGACACAAGCATATTAGGCTTAGTTGGAGGGGCTAACAAGAAATACCAGTACCTAATGTGCAACCCGCATTGCAAAAATAATGTGTATAAAATTAATAAGATAAGTACGAAAAATTTAAAAGTTTGTTTGTATTGAGGTGTTTTCCATTGTTTCTCGCTTACATCTAAAATTACTGCATTGTTGCTTGCCGCTAAAATCTGTATCTATTTGTATGTAACAACATTTTAAAGCGCATAACTTTATATTTAAGCTGCCTACCTGGTCGGTACAGTCGACATAAGCGCCACTACTCAGCATCATCCACTTCGATTCCCGGTTCAGGAAAAGTGTTTCTGGCTTGTTCCATCTGAATTTCTTCAGCGGCAGTCCGATTACCTATGTGCCCAGTTGTTACCAATAGCAACCTCGCATAATATTACATGGGACTGAAACATATCAGGTGAAATGTGGGAGGGTAGCTATGGGTAGGCTATGTCCCTAACCCTTCATACTGGAGTATATAAAAAAAAAACAAAATCTAATCAAATTAGCCTCAGCACTTATTAAACGTCAAAAATTACATAACCGATCCCCGAAAACACCCACCCTTTACCAATTCCGAGTGTTTTTACTGGGTAGTAGAAGTAGGCGGAACAAACTCCCCAGCAACACACTTAATTAACAAAACATATCAATAAATCAAATTATTTAAGTATAATAATATTACGTACTTGTAAAAACGATTGCCTATCTTTTTCCGTCTGCCAAAGTACCGCTAATGCTACAAATAATATTAGTATCCACGGTTCAAATAAGAGTTCACGACGACACATAGCAACAACACCCGTGATTCACTCGCAGAGAGATATCTTAACAAGTCGACACGCGTTTTTTACAATAACACGTTTTTTTGTTGTTTGGAGGTTATTTTGAAAGTGACGTATCTGCCTACCTACCTACGCTTGCGTGTTATCATTATCACTCGTGCGTGTGGTCACGGTTATGCTGGTACACAGTAAGTAGTAGATTATGTTTTAAAGAAGGATGTTCTTCGTAAATAACAGTCCCCTTATAAGCTCCGGATCACACAGGAGCTTCCTCATTTTCATTCCTTGGTCATTTAATATACCTAATATTTCACAACCATCACACAACGCCATCTAGTACTAATATAGGGTGACTGGTAATTAGTAACCGATACTTAAACACGTGATTGTATTCATGATTTCAATAAACTTTCCCAAAGAAACTTTGTTTTAAACACAATAACTTATAACGCAATAAAATAACAAAAACGCTGTTTGAAATTCCCGCGCGTGCGCCTGTGATCGATCACAGTAGGCCTGCGCGCATCGCACGATTTATCAGCTGATAGTCTGACCTCGGGAAAGCCAAAATCTAGTAGTAGTAGCGTCAGCTCCCACGCCACCCCCACCACTCCCGTTGTGCAGTACTGACGTAGGTAATTGAATTAATTGAAAGTTAATGAGAATAAAAGAAAGTTATTCGTATTCATGAGTACAATCACGTGTTTAAGTATCGGTCACTAATTACCAGTCACCCTATACATATAAGCAGAGCTTGTGCTATGAGTACAAGACAACTGGTAAACTAATATTTAAATATTCCTAAATACAAACGTAAGTAATATATATAGATAAATTACACCTAAACGCAGAACAAATCATTGTTGTCATCACACAAATATTTGGGTTGAGTGGGAATCGAACTTACAACCTCCGGCATAGCAGTCAGGACCAACCACAAGACTAACAGGCCTGCAGTCTATTCTATGATTTTCTCCTGTTTCCGGTGAGTGTTTACAGATATTTAAACTCACATGCACAAACTGCCAGGCCCTGAACGACAACCTGTAAGGCATACAAATATTTTTTACATGCAAGAAATAAATATAAATAAATAAGTAAACCCTCGACACGCAGTGCAACATCCAATCGCTCAGCCACTGCGCCAAATGTACCGAAAACTGTAGGTACTAATTAACCGACTTCAAAAAAGGAGGAGATTCTCAATTCGGTTGTATTTTTTTTTTCTTAGGGTTTGTTACCTCAGTACTCCGTCAATATTAGCAGATTGGTCCCATTTATATCAAAACTCATATCTGATGAGGGTCCTCTAAGAATTGAGGGAACTCCTCAAAAAACATGTACACACGTACCGATTTTTACATTTTTAGTAACAAATCAAGCATTTTCATTTAGAATGTATCATTTTGTGAAGAATAACTGATGAAGAAGACATGTGACGTTTGCATTTGATAGCCCAATTCTAGAGGAAGGTTTTGTAACATCACGCTTTAATGAGATACTTTTTACAAACAATAAAAAAGGAGCACATAAACATACCAACAAAATGACATCAAAACATCGAGTTTTTCAACTTTGATATATTACTGTGAAAAACCCGATACATTCAGTTCGAATTTGCTGCATGGATACGGGATTTCACCTTTATAATATAATGGGTTATAATATATTACGGGTTCTTCACCGTCATAGTTTCGTCGTACATTGTCATTCGAGAGCTGAACCCTGGAGAACATCTGCATAAAATGCCTGAGCATCAGGATCATCAGATATATCACAGAATATTAGTAAATTTTCAACATCTGCTTTCTTTTTGAAGAAACCATGTTTGTTTTAGGCATTTGAGCAAAGTCGAATCGTATAAAAGATTTGTGTTTTTTTTCTTAACGTCAACGATCACTGGCGCAGCAGAATAAACTTTTTGAACACTAATTTTAATACTTTATTAAAGCGCGGGATCCAACTATAAGTATAATGTAGTATTCGGGTTTGGCTTATTTATCATATTTTTTTATCATATCTTTGCACTTAGCTTTTTTTTATTACTGATAGGCACGCGTTTGACCACTATCTCACCTGATGGTAAGCGATGATGTGGTCGACGATGAAGCACGCTTGCCTAGAAGCAACCTGTTCACTCTTGACTTGAAGACCCCTAGGTTTTAGCTATCAGGAAACACCGACTCCGGTAGGGAATTCCACTCTTTAGCTGTTCGCACAATGAATGTGTTTCCATAGAGTTTAGTAGGCATGGTTGGGATATCTACCGTGTACCGGTGGCGCAGTGCTGTACGTCTGGTGGTCCGATGATGAAAAGGGCTTTCATGTCATATTTAAACCAATCTTTATTATTGCAATATTTATAAATTCAAAGAAAAAGTGCGTGCACTCTCTATAACGTAAACAATCCGACTAATGTGAATGTGAAAGATGATGTAATAATTATTTAATTTTGTAAGAATGAGACAACAACAATAACAAAGTTTGATGTATTGTTTTGAAAAAAATAGATTGATGTAGATGTATCACTTTAAAATAAAACCGGCCAAGAGCGTGTCGGGACACGCTCAGTGTAGGGTTCCGTAGTTTCCCGTCCGTCACAATAATTGTTCAAAATGCTCGCTTAAACGATTAAGTATACTACAAACTTAGTCCAGAAATTATTTTGTACAATTTTTGATTTTTTTTTTGTACAAAAACTGTTGTTTCCAAAGTTAGAGGGGGGGGGGGGGACACATTGTTTTTACTTTTGTAGCGATTATTTCCGAAATTATTGACATTATCAAAAAATGATTTTTGTAAACCTCTGTTCATTTTTAAATACCTTTCCAACAACGTTCGTACGTATCACACGTACGTAAGTAAGGGTTGAAATAAAAAAAAAAACACTTCCCACTTTACATATAGGGGGCCTACCCTAATAAAACATTTTTTTCCAATTTTTATTTTACCACTTTGTCGGCGTGATTGATACACATATTGGTACCAAATTTCAGCTTTTTAGTGCTAACGGTCACAGAGATTAAGCGAGGACGGACGGACGGACAGACAGACATGACAAAACTATAAGGGTTCCTTACCTTGTTGACTACGGAACCCTAAAAACTAATACACTTCGCTGTAATTTTAGCGTGATTTATGTATCGATTACAGAAAATTCGTAAATACAATCGTGTAGCCCTATTGAGCCCGATTGAGTACGAAACGACAAAAAAAAACAATTTTGAAATTTTGATTGATGTAAGTATTGCTTTGTGAAAACGCTCCTCTTACGATCGAAATAAAACCACCAAAGCCACAGACTTCCGAAACTAGAGTTATTTTACAATTGTTAGTGTTGTTTATTGAAGTCGGTTGTATTTTTTATATATATCCTATCCTACTATCCTTTTCATACTAATATTATAAACACGAAAGTTTGTGAGGATGTTTGTTACTCTTTCACGTAAAAACTGCTGAATGGATTTCAATAAAATGTGGTATGAGTTAGCCGAAACCCTGGATTAACACATAGGCTACTTTTTATCAATATATTATATTATATTATTATTATTTATTATATTAAGAGCCTATTCACTATAGCCTTGAAGACACCTAAATTATAATCGGACGGGAAGACCGCAGCAAGCAGGCAAGTTGTGATTTTTGCTTTAACTAGTCAATTACCGCAATCCAGACACAATTAAATTACTATTGTTTGCGGACACCGGTGTTCACGCGGAGCCTAATGAGCTAAAATGGTATCAAATGTCCATACATACCCAAACTATTGTGTGTTGAAGTGGTAAGTAGGATTATAAGTTGTTTTATTAAATATTTAATTAAACTTTAGTTTCCCGTTCAAAATTGCCTCTTAATGGTATAATAAAAAACTTTTTTGCAAAAAATAAAACCGACTTCAAAAAAACACTAAACGGTATAAAATAACTCTAAATTCGGAAGTCTGTGGCTTTAGTGGGTTTGTCTTACTCATGATGGGCCACCGACTTCCGAATTTAGAGTTATTTTATACCGTTTAGTGTTTTTTTGAAGTCGGTTTTATTTTTTGCAAAAAAGTTTTTTATTTTTCCATTTTTAGTTGTTACCATAAAAACATTTGCCATGAATTTATTTTATATTGTTAATTGTTAACAATACATGTCATCATAATAGGATTTTCCACTTATCCCTAATAAATTAAAATTAACATACCTAACTGACGAAATCTAGGTATACCGTACCCCTCAGAGCATACAGGCGTGATGATTAGAGATGGGTAATCACCCAGGTTAAAACCCAGTAGTGGGTTATAACCCAGTTATCACCCGTTTCATTCCACCCACTGGGTGGTTTGGCTGGGTGAAAACTAAATATTTCTGATTCTTAAGAGGGAAGTCTGCGAGCGTGGGAACTTATTTTTGAACGCATACATTGACATTTTCCACTTATACAGTAACAACGCGCTATACACCTTACACACACATTAACACTTGCCCAGAAACAAACGACAAACAGTACGGCACGACGGGAAAATTATTTTTTCAATGCGTGCGAAATAAAAGAGGTAGTAATTATGTGTAAGTAAACAAGCAATGTAATAACAATTGACTTATTGCATCGCGATGCTCGCTTGCTTATGATATTGTTTGGTAGCCACGATCGGGTGGGGTCACAGTGTTCAACAGAGATTTACAATTTAATTGATAAAATTATTATTTCTTTTAGTTGTGTTGTTAAATGTAATTAATAACTTCGTAATTTAGAATTTTATTTTATTATAATAATACTATAATTGATTGTTTAAACTGTTATAAGTACATGCATACTAAATATAGTTCATTGATATTTTGTGGTAAATATATGAATGGCGTAAGGGAACAAAAAGACTAACTCAAAAACAACAAATAATTGTATTTCTATACCTTATATTTAAATTTTATAAATGCAAAAGTAACTTTGCATGTCTTTCTGTCTGTCTCGCTTTTACGCCAAAACTACTGCACCGGTAAAACTGAAATTTGGGACACAGATAGTCTAAAACCTGAGAAAGGACACAGGCTACTTTTTGATTCGCGAAAAGGCTTGTAAGGGATAGAAAAGGGGGATGAAAGGATGTATGAAAGTATTATCATTTTCACAGCTATTAGCATGCAATTTATATTTTGGGCAGTTGATTACATATAAACAAGTATGGCATTAAAAAATTGTTAAAATGTTACCCTTAAGGGTGTAAAATAAATGGAATAATAGGTATATACAGGGTGTCTCATTCAAATCGGTCAGTATGGGAAAGTCTGAAACTATAAGACATACTAAGATCTGTTCTGAGGAACCATGTCATCGATTTTAATAACAAGAAAAACTGCATTCATACATTTGTATGTGAAGGAATTCGATATTTTTGTAGCTGGAACGATAAATCTTTTGCGTTTGGCTATTGATTCAAATAGATACCTACCTATAATTAAATTTTGTAACATTTGATCGTTAAGGGAGCAAATAAACGAACAAAACGTGTCAAACGTTGAAGGAGATGTTGTCCAATTCTCAGTGGACAATATCATGGACTCTGAACAAGTTACAGCATACCCATAGAGTATTTTCAGACTCTCTACTCAAGAGGCTAAAAGTTGGTGTTCCAGTCCTGTACATCAGAAATCTTGACGCGCCAGTGCAACGGTACACGACTACAAATTACACAACATTATAAAGGCTACAATCATGGCTGGAATGGCAAAAGGAGAAAACGTCTTGATTACCCGTATTCCAATAATTCCGACAGATTTGCCATTTCAATTTAAAAGAGTCCCTGCACGGTAAAACAAACAAAAGTAATTTATAAAAATGTACTTTAAACATAGGCTCATATTTAATTATTCCTACTTCTTTAATATTTAAGGTGTTTACACTCTTATTGTATTACGAAAAGAAAGTGTTTTCCGTCATCCTGAAGGGAACTGGTCGAATGAGCTTGATTCCAAAAGGTTATTAAATAGTAACCCACGTTTTATCATCGGCAAAATGTCTTATATAAAAGATATGTCCTATTTTTTTTTAATTTTCCTTTATTTTTTTTCGATTTGTCGGGAATTTTCCTTCTGTTTGCCCATTTTATAAAAGATGATGTAGTATTTAAATTATGGAAATTTTATTTATCCATCAATTATTACCACACCTTTGGTTTGGGCTTTAACCCAGTTATTCTATTTCATGTGTGAATGTTAAATTTATCAATAAAATATCAATGAATAAACATTAAAAAAAAACGAATGCCTTCTCTCAAAAAAAAACGGAATCAAAGTTATTAGTTAAAACTCCTCTTAAATTATATTATTGATTTATATTAATATCTAAAAGCAAATTATTTTCTATACTTCCATTCCAGCAACTAATGCAAAAATTAGTAGATACACCGTGTAACTTGCACCCCAGCCTATTACTCGTGTGAATGTATGAGTTGACGTTTATCGAGCTCGGAGCGGACTACAAACTGACGTGCTCTCACCTTGGTTTCCAGGGCGGCACTGATTTGTTTTCAGACGCATGTTCGAATATAAAACAAAATATGAAACGGGGGACGCTCCATACTAGAATGTATGGCAAACGGAAAACATTTTGCCCAAAAATATTATGAATGTTATGACGTAAATACTAGTGTATGATATTATTTTATTAGAAAATAAAAAGGGTTAACCTCATAATCATACACTTGTGTCATGAATTAACGAAAAATATCTATAAACATTGCTTTACATTTTAAGAAAACGTGCAAATAGTAAGTGCCGAATTCGATGTAAATATGGATTATTGACATTGTTTTAGCAGACATTATAGGATAATTTAAAAAATATCACACGGTGTCACTGGTGATACATCCAATAAGTATCTTATTTAATTTTTTGATAATATTTGGTGTGTTAGATGTTTAGATACCTTGCAAACCGTAACCCCTGTTTTGGCGCTTTGCAAGGACTGTCCCCTTAAATATTTACGCATGTAGGGCGTGTATTCGCTTAGTTTTTAAGCTTTTTAATAATAATAATAATAACCCTGGCTAGAGGTTTTAATTTTATGACACTTACAGGAAAATCAGGTTAAATAGTGATACAACAACATAAGAATGGGACGGTTTTGATGGGTGGCATCACTTAATAGGACTTTATTGGGGGGGGGGGGGGGGTTAGCGCAAAATTACAAAAAAATTACGTAACTATACTGTGACAGACAAGTTACATACAGTGTCCCACGTAAGTGACTACTGTAATACATCGAGAAAGTGCAAACAAATTGGCTGTAGCTATTGCTTCGCAATACTTATAATTGTAACAAACAGGCAGTGAGTCTGACAACGAACGTAAATTTAAAAAAAAAAGTTAAATGTTGTTTCTTCTTACGTCTCGGAAATACCCATTTCGATCGTAGAACACCCTCTATTTTAATATCAACTTTTAATAAAGTTCAGCCATTGTGCAAATGGCCTACCAGAAAACTATTTCTACCACTTTTTTGGACAAAACATACCTATAATAATAGGGAAATGCATTGCGAATTAAAAGAAGACAAGAAATCACAAACATGTTTTTATGGTATTTGGTTGGTCAAATTATACGAATGAAAGAATAATTAATATAATGATAGTATTTTGAACTCGTCTTAATCAAAAGTATTGAGACGGGAGAAAATCGGTTTTTATGTCATTAGATATGTGAAAAAAATATAAAAGTACTATTTAAATATAGATCAGGCAGGTTTGCTACAATGATCGGATATAATGCAATTAATATGCAGAAATTTTCCCGTCTCATGAACGACGATCATCCAAACATAACTTATACATACCTCCCGCACTACGAACATCGGTTTGTTCGCAGTGCGGGAGCGGCTTTCCCGCGTCTCGCCCCTCACACTCCGCACGATTGCCCTGTCTAGACAGCTTCGTTGGACGACTGTATGTTTTTAGACTGTGATGCTAGCTAGCATACTCTAATATACAGGATTCTAGTAATAATAATTTATAGCTACCGACATTAACCCTACCTAAACTCAAGCAAATGTAAACTTATTGAAAAATAATCTCTCGGTATTCAGAGCGTGCCTGCTTACACGTGTAGTGTTGGATTATATCTATCAGTCTACGACACAATGTCACAAAATGATAAACTAGGACCAGCAAAGTTAAATAAATCAATAAAAAGCTAATAGTTAAAATAATAACAAAACCAAGGCCAGCCAGACGACCAGTTACCACAAGTAGTACCCGTTCACGAGCATAATGCAAAGATCAGCCACTACCCCCCTCGCCATATTTCAGGTAAGCTGGTAACCCGACCTTCGACGCTACAGCAAGCAGTAACATCGGGAGCATGACAAACTTGCTACAGGTTATTTACGTAAAAAATAGCCAATAAATAGTCTAAGTTACTAGTTCTCCATAAAATGCAATACACTTGATTATGGAACAACTTATTCTGGAAACTATTTCTGTGTTTTTGATGCAAGTGATGATGTAAATTAAACCAAAAGTTGATTTTTTTTTCAAGTAAATAATAAATGTGCCTGATTTTATGTGCAGGCTTTTAGTTTAGACAAGCTAGTAGTGCGTGTAGCTACTAGTAGTACATAACACAATTAAAAACATATCAATAGCATTTCCACCCAGTAAATTGGGTGATTATGGGTTAAAACTGGGTGATTTGGGTTATAACCCAGTTTTAACCCGGGTGGAATGATTGGGTTTTAACCCACTACCCATCTCTAGTGATGATACGTCATTATGTTGTACAAACAATAAACATCCAAGCGATCCCAGCAATCACGACAGATTTGCCGTTCATTTTTGAAGAGTTCCGTTATATATCTCCGAAGATCAGCACCAGATCTTCACCAAATTAAAATGGGACCACCTCAGGAGTATACTCTTTCAAATAAAAAAAGAATTTTGATAATCGGTCCACAAATGGGGGAGAAATCAGGTAACATACATAAAAAAAAAAAAAAAAAAAAAATACATACACACGAACATATAACCTCCTCCTTTTTTGAAAGTCGGTTAAAAATTGAAACAAATGGTTTAAATTTATTAGAAGTAAATGACTTACACAACGACAGAATATTTATTTTAAAAAGAAAATTGAAAACCTACCTATATAGTTATTAGGCTAAGTTTTTACATCATTTTCATGTGTCTACCTGCCCGACCTCACTTGTGTGACCTCGGCAAATAGACCAAACAAAACACGAGATCATCACATGACAGTGAATCAACGGCCGCGTGCACACCGTCTGGCACGCAACTCCTATCAGTGATGTCACATCTAAGTTCATGCCACTACGTGAGTGTAGACATGGCTCTACATGCCTCTACTTGTCCGGTATAGAAAGCCCCACGTGCGTACTCTACATTAAATAATAATAATAAAAAACCCAAAAGAAAACAAAACCGGAACACTCAGGCGTCAAAGTCCTCCCCATCGCTGCCATCTGGAAACGTGCCTAGAAGACTGGCAGCATTGCCACGTGGGATGGCAATACTAATTCTTTAGCCAAAAAATAAGTTAAACCTCAGGGGTCGAGTCAGTTATTGCAATCGTATCTCAATGACCGGTCAATGATCTGTTTTTGACGTATAACGTCAAACTTATGACACATTTTCCATCCAAAAACTGTCAAAGTTGTCAAATATTCGATCAATGACCGGTCATTATACACGATTGCAATAGCAGACTCGAGCCCCTGGTCTCGCGAAGTGTCGACCAGTTGGCGAGAAATGTCCTTGTATAGGCTGCGTGCAAATAAATGAATAAATTCTTTTACTTCTCCCTTAAAACATATTAACAATGAGTTAGTATAAAATTAGAAGAGAGACAGGAGACCCTAAACCAAGCAAAGCTTGTGTCTTGGGTATGAACTGGAATGAATACGGGAATGAACTGGGAGTCGAGTCTGCTATTGCAATCGTGTCTCAATGACCGGTCAATGATCGATTTTTGACGTATAAAGTCAAACTTATGACACATTTCCCGTACAAAAACTGTCAAAGTTGTCAAATATTCGATCAATGAGCGGTCATTGAGACACGATTGCAATAGCAGACTCGAGCCCCTGGACTAGTGCCGTGCGTGTGTGTGTTTGTGCGCGCGTGTGATAGAGCCACAGAGCCCACGTGCTTCTAGTTTCCAAGGTAATAGGAAAACATGTAGGAAACGGAAATAATTGTCTCTTACTTAAGTGTATGACGATGTTTGAAGATGGGGGTCCCCTAGTAAAGATGTAGATTAATTATCAGGGTCAATTGATATTAATAAGTCAGTTTTCCTTAGTTACAGATCGCATTTTGTGTGACTGTTGTTAACCTAATTTATGTGACACAGGCAGATAAGTTATTAACGTTTTTTTTTTTTTTATTACTTACTAGCACTGTGTGTTACATATTACTAGTAGTCTTGTTAACCGCTCCAACTAAGCTAAATATGCTTGTGCTTCGAGTGGGTTCACGTCAATAGTGCAATGGATGGGAATCGAACTCAAGACCTCTCGATCGTCAGGCCGATGCCTTAACCATTGGGCAAATGCCGGTTTAATTAAATGTAAACTCAAACTCTTTTTTGCATACATGTGTTATACTTAGCTGTTACATACTGAAATCTTACTGGCTATATTATTATATGTACAAAATATTTATATTAAAGCACCATTTTTATTCCTCACATAAAATTTACTTGTATTCGATCGACCATTTGACCCTTGGTCTGAACTAGTTACTTAGAGGCAAATTGCTAAGATTGTACATTATTTAATAGATTGAAAAAGGTATACCTATAGTTTATTATTATGGAATGTCTTTGCTTAATAGAGTTAAAACAAAAATATTACGTGCCTTATAATTACTTGTTTAAAGGGAAAAGTTCTAGTCCAGATGATCTTAGGCAACAAATTATATTAAATTACTTAAATTTTGTAATTTCTTGAATAGGCATTTAAAATGATAGGCGAGTGAACCAGTGAAGTTAACTTAAAGTAAGTAAACTTAGGTCTTACCTAAAGTTTTCTAGCTTGATTGAATAGTGAAATTAGTCAGTAAAGTCTAATATTATAAACTTAGAAAGTCCATAATTTCTAGTCTGACAAATGTTTTTAAAGGTATTTCAGATATTTTTGTAAATATTATTACTTTAATGGACTTTAGAGAACCTTCTGGAAATACCATCGTAGTACTTTCCCAATTTTAATCGACGCAACGAATGGAATTTCACAGTAATTAGTCAAATTAATCGACTTTGCCCATAAAAGATAATTTTCGAAGATAATATCAGCAAACATGTGCAAAGTCGACAAAACTATGTAGTTACGTGGACATTTTAAACTTCATTAAAAATGTAGAAAAGATTACAGAATGTAGGTGTATTGAGTCACTAACATCATACATATTATAATGTGGATAGTCATCGAATCCAAATAATTATGTCTCAAAGTAGGTATAGATTGAAATTCATATGACTTTATAGCACAACAAAATATAACATGAACTTTAGCAGCCGTATTTTGAAATGAAATCAGCTTCGTACGGAATCTATTACTGGTGTTAAAAGTAAGTCATTTAATTTATTGTGATTATGAATTTTAATCGTAATTATCTGCCTGGTACTATCCCACTGCATGCCAAAGACCTCTTCTCATACCGAAAAGCATTGATCTCCACGCTTGCTCAAGACGAAAGGGCGATTTCAGACTTTTCTTAACTATTAGTCGATCTTTCATCACGACGTTAGACGGACTTTCTAAGTTCCAAAAAAGTCCATATGTTTTGAAAACGTCTCTTAGTTACTTGCCCATATTTGAACTCCAACAAACCAACCTCGTTCATGAGAGGCAGCGGTTTTAACCGTTGGACGATCAAGACTCTTAGAAATATCTCTTTCTTTAAAAGGCCTTCCCAGACTTTTCCCTGCATCGTGAGACTCGTATAATACATTAATACAATCTTCCCAACAAACAAAAATTGCTCTTGTAATGGCATATATTGCCAAAAATTTTATTCTTATAGGAGCCGCATTATCGCTAATAAGGGTGCGTTTGGGCACAAATTATAAAGACAATAACCTTATACCCCCCTTATAGTTGCTTTATTGTCCACTTTTTTTCCTTATACGTGTTATATTATGACAAGTAATAAGGAAATTAAACTTATAATGGCAAGAAAAAAGCTCCTAAAAAGCCAACACACTTGAAAGAAACATATAGAAAGTGTTAATACGGGCGATCACCCTTTTACGTGTTTTATTATGGTCCGGTACAAGGGAATTAAACTCATTGTGGCAAATCAAAGGCTCTTAAAAAGCCGTAGGCCCTTATAGTCGTATGTTTATGATTCTGCAATAAGTGTTTTTTAGTGATTATTTTACATTTTCGAAACAATTTGGCGAATGAAGAGAAACGTCAACCATTTTATTGACAAGTGAACGGTAAGTTATTATTTTATGTAGTTTATTTACCTGATTTATGTGCTCGTTTATAGTGAAAAGTGTATGGGAATTCAAATGCATGATAAAATGTGGTACGCTGTGTGTTGTAGTATCAACCCGCCCTTGAATTTAAGCTGTTTTTGTGCCACAAACGTTATAAATTATTTAGTCAGGTTATAAATAATGCTACTATGAGAGCAAAACGATTCGCACAACGTCTACAAGGAGTCTATGAAACTGAAGACTTTATAATGGCCACATTTGTTGCTTATGCTATCGCCATTTTACATACTGTCAGGGTTCCTTTCTCACGAACCAAATCCTGTACCTAGCAAGTCTTGTTCCCATATGTATAAAATTTCTGTTTCACTATGGTTGGATTGGCTGGAAGAGATCTCTTTATATAGGGATAAGCTTGCTAGCTAAGCGTGTGCACTAATTTTAAGTTTGTTATACGTATAATTATAATTGTAAGTACACAATAAAGAATATAATTATATATACAGGGTGGCAGGGACATCGACGCGCAACCGCTTACCATGGATTCAGTACATGATTTCGAACCCCCCTGCGTTGCAATTTTTCGTCGGCTTTTTCTTAAATTTTACGTTTTTTTCTGCATTATTTTTTACTGTAAACTGTATAAAATCATTATACATTGCAAAGATATTTTTTTATTTTTAAATTGTTGTTAAAAAGACTGATGATTGAAGTACTGTCATAAGTAAGGCTTAAAAAACTAGTTTTAATAGTAAAAAAACAAGAGATAGCTCCCAAATCAGGCATCATTTACAGGTTATGTTTAAACAGCGATTTCTATTATGAATCCACCAACTGTTTCGCGGGCTAACTGAGTAAGCATTGAGGTCAGTCCTTAAACCAAGAAAAATAAAAAATTAGCCTTCCTTTAGACAATGCCCGATTAGAGAGCCACTCTTCCTCTGGATTTTGATACGGCTGCATGATATCCTATAAAAATAATAACTTTAATAAAAATACGTGATTTTCAAATTAGTTGTTTTATTTTACGAAGTATGGATTAATGGTGTAAAATACTATACCGAATTATAATCTACATTTAATCATTTACATTTAATGAGTTGATGATTCGAACTTTTATGAATCGGTAAACCATCGATATTTAAATTCTAGGTTATTTTCTTGGGCACTTTATAGTTTTGGAAGGGTTTTTGTCATTGTGTAAGTAATTCATTATGCCAATAATGTCCAGTACCAATTTCAGTCATGCATATTTCTACTTTATTTGTTTTGAGCAATGTACGCGCATCCAATGGCATTTTGTTTGGCATTACATGATGTAATATTTTTAATAAGTCACTTAAAGCGATTTGGGAAATGTTGAATTTCACCGCCCATACTCTGATGTCACTACGAATATCAATATTCTGCAACTCTTCATTTAAAAATATGTCTGTATCACTATCGCTACTAATATATTCTTCCTCATTGGTTTACTTTTAATTCTCATTTTCTATAAAATAATCCTCTGCGGAACCACTGGCTGATTCGTTAGTATCGGCTTGGTCATTTTGTAGCATCATAGGAGTAGAGCTGATGGGTGTAACGCTCCCAACCATGTTTTCGTAAACTTTTTTTACTTTTCTTCTGTAACCACCGCTCCTTTTAAACTACTTCCAGTCTTTTGAATCCATTTTTAAAATGTAAATTCCACTCCGTATTAAATTCACACAATCTGCTGTACTTTCAAAATAGCGAATCTAGTTATGTAAAACATTTTAATGTTACCATGTACAGAATAATATCTTTATAATCACTGTATAAGGGAATACGGATTGCTGTCATCCTTGTAAAGATCATATACAATGTTAGAATTCATTTGTTGGATAGACGTCTTATCAGATGCTCCTATAAGTTAAAAAGCATCACAGTTACCTTGTGCATTACTTTTCTAAGAATAATTGACCATATGAAAAGCTTTTATATGACTTTGAATATTATATGGCTAAAATGCAATGTAACTAGCCTCTATAAGAAAAATACATTTGGAACCCTTATTGTAGCCGTATTAATTGGATTTATTACCGTTTACCCAGCCAAATTATAAGAATAAAGGTAATATTAGCTAAATCTTCTAATAATATGCCACTATAAGGAACAATAACATATTAAATGCTCTTTTATAACAAGTATAAGAGTTTAGACCTTATAGACTTAATTTTATAAGCTTAGTTTGTTTGTTGGGTTATGTCTGGACTTAAAAAAAGGGACTATAACCCCTGAGTTTCTATCGGCATTACTTCTCAGGGATCGTTTGGAAATGCCATTTAGTTTAAAAAATGACACGTAAAAGTATCTGGGAAGATCTACTTACAGAAATAAACATAATTTCATTTCATTTCAATAAGACGTAGGTACTTACCTGTCGAAATTCTCCATTAGTATGTATTTATTATACTATCAGTCGGAATGTAAAACTGTTGGATGAGATCTGTATCCTACAAAGGTTAGACACAGGTGTACCTGTAATACACCAAAAGTAGAAGTAAGTATAGTCTGAATTCAATATATTTGAATTTGAATTTTTGAATACACCCAAATCAGCGAATTTTGTAGCGACCCTTACGCCATCTACCGAGTACGAACTGCTACTGGGAGATTTCGGATTGACTGATCCGGGTATCTACACTAAGACCTCGTTGTTAAAACTACCACTGGCGGCCACTAGTGAAACGACGCAATGCAACATTTACAAATCTGCCTTTTTGTCTATTCATTCGTATATTTTATTTATACAACTCAATACTACTCAGTACTATTAATATACAATATCATGAATTTCACAATTTGACTCATTTTCGATAAAGATCAATAACCGAAACGCTGACGGATTTTGGCGACTCACTGCAAGTGGCGCAAAACTGAGGCTGGGTTTAATTAAGCTCACTCGGCCCCATACCTAAGATTGCCATCATTATAAATCAGTGTAACAACGATGACGTAACAATGACCAAGCGACGCCGACCTATCCGTTTGGGTATCCGTGTACCGTGTCGTGACGTCATAATCTCCATCAAGTAACACGTTACAGATTGAGATTAGATAGTCGTTATGACATCAGTTTGGTCAGACTTTTTATCATAAATATTATTAATCGAGTGGAACCGTACCTTTTTTTACTGCTGTTTGAAAAAACTGGGCTATTCACATCTGCTGCAAGCCGGATGAGTTTTGATACAAAGACACAGGTTACAGATGCAGGCTGGAGACAAGATGGCTGCACGAATTAGACTCTTTCTAACTGGCCACTGACGGAATCATCTCCCTGCTCTTATTTCAATTTATTTGGCATCAGCAGGAATTTGTTGGAAGCAGAGAGAGAGGGTCAGTGTGTGGATCAAAAATGTAGTGTGAGGGAAATAGAAAGAAAGGCCTTTGCCCTGCTGATTTGAGGCGCTAATATAACACACTCACCAGAATCTTCGAACACACTGTTAAAATCTTCTATCGGTCATTGGTCGTAAAATATTTTCTCCTCGATTAAAGAACTTACAAGTCTTTTGCGTTTCTTTAGTTTATATTTTAACGTAAAAACTAAATACAGTTTAATGAAGATGTAGATGGCAATTCAATCAAATTAGAAGTTATCGCAAAGCATGAAGAGGCATTCAACTTATTTTATGAAGCTGGCCAGGTTAAACCATTAAAAGATTTAAAAAAAAAAAAAAATGTGTCTAGACACACATCCAGGCTCGCTCCGGACTCGTGATACCTACTGAAAAATCCCAGACGAAAAAACTCACCCCGAGCCTGGGATCTAGCGCGAAGCCTCGATGCTCAGCAGTTGTGCTTGCTACCACATCAAATAGACAATCATTCAATTTACAAGTACCTTAGCATAAGCTGACGAGTTGGTTGTTGGAAAATTGCTTTTATGACATTGGCGAATATATGGACTATTGTAAAAATTCAAGATGACATGATCAAATGACATTTATACGTAATTTTAGATAATAATTATAATAACAATAATGTTAAATCTTAAAACTAATTATTGTACTTAGTTATTTAAGAATGACACTGAAATATTTGTACACCATTATGTTATGGTAGAGTGTAGAGAACTTTAAAAATATATTAACACCATACTATTTATGTAAAACCACATTCTTACAAATAAATTCTATTCTATTCTATTCTATAAAACAAAATCCACCATAACCAGTACAAGATTAGCTATATAAACCCGAAAATATTACGTATCTGGTAGGTGTGTACTTATTTTATTATAGGTTATTTGTTATTATAGCGGCAATAGAAATAGACGCCGTGTAAATTGTAATTGTCTGGGTTTTACGGTTTCTGAAATATTGCCTGCTGATAAATAGACTGGAATTGCACCAACACTGTTTGTCTCTGCATGACCTAAAGGTTGACTGGTAGAAAATATTATGGTGCCTATGGCATTAAGCCACAAATAGGAAAACCAAAGGTTGGACGGCTAAGGAATAGTTTGTAATGTGTGGGTCAAAAGCTTCTCACGCTGCAAGCATGGCGTTAAATACAAGCATACATAACCACGCCTGTATTTCCTGAAGGTTTAGGCAGAGGTATAGGACACCTACATTTCGCCAGTTATGTTTAAAGTCCCGTGTAAAATTTGGTGAGCCTATTGCCATCAATCGGGCACACATCCAGACTCTAAACGGCTGCTGAGAAATTCTATAATTATGGAATTTCAATAAAGTGCTATGATTTTCCTATCTAAGTTGTAAATACTGAAAATATACCAATTTATTTGGTATTTTAAATATGGCTATTACCAAAGAGGTTTAAAATACTATAGAGCAGACATGCGAGGAAATGTCATAGACAAACTTTGATCCCATGTCTCAGTAACACCATCTAGAATAATATATGAATATTGGAGCGGCAGCGGAGCGTACTAAAGAAAACCCTTAGACTTGTGTCCACCAGGGCACATATTTCGGATAAAAATTTTGTTCGTGATGTCCTTCTGTAGTAAGTTTTAAATGTCTTTGGCTATTACCAATTACTAAGGATTACAAAGGTAGGCCAAACGCCGATTTTTTTTCTGAGTTTCGTTCGTGAGAGCATTCGTTAATATTTCATTCGATGGTCAACTTCAACGTTAAAAGTAGGGATTGCAATAAAATCCTACTAATATTATAAACGCGAAAGTTTGTGAGTATGGATGGATGGATGGATGGATGGATGGATGGATTTGTTACTCTTTCACGTAAAAACTTCTGAATGGATTTTAGTAAAATTTGGTATGGACTTAGCTGACACCCTGGATTGGCATGTACTTTTTATCCCTGTATTCCCACGGGAGCGGGACCTACGCGGGTGAAACCACGGGACGTCTGCTAGTACTTCATAAAATAGTCCCACCGAGTTCTAAGTATATGAAAAACAGCGGTTATTTCTTAATCCGTGACGTCAATCGTAATGCCTATCATTTGTTGCTTCCATGTGCATCACTTGGACATAGTTTCTCCAGTAAATGGGCATTTCGATTTAATACATTGGGGTGGCATGATGTGCTGGCATAAGGTTCCTTTGAATAAGGGCATTTAAGTACTTTCAGATGGAAAATAATGGGCAAGAAACTCAATCTTTGATCTCATTGGTGTCAATGTTGCCCTACTTCCAATAATATGTTATGCAACTACGGTGCACTGTTTCTAGATAAGTGCATTAGAGGCACTGAATGGACTATAACGCCTTGGCTGGAGGTCTTCATTATTTTTTTTGGTTAAGGTCATCTCCTCCACCTCCTCACACAGTTATCCTGAACTGTGTGATGCCCCTTAAAAAAATAAGAATGGACTGTTTAGTGGAGAATTGTCCTAAATTCGATTTTACAACGTCAAAGCACATCTCGGGACTATCCCGCATTCGAGCCCAACCCACGAAGTTTCAGGAAAACACCTCATTAAATTATGCGCAATAAAGATTAATTTAACTATCTTACTAAATCAATTGCCATTGTAAACTTTTCCACATAATTCCTGATAAGGCAGGTTAATCTTACGTCAACCGGAGTGACCTAACCTCTGCAATGACTTTATCTATACGACTTCCAATAATTGTTATCTTCTTTGAACCAGTGTCGGCTTATGTGGTAATGCATTGGGAAGTGATTTAAGACTATCTGTCTAATATGACTATTTTATCGGAACAAAGGTTAAGGTCAAGTAACGGTTTTTCATCGTCATCTTCCTAACCTTTTCCCATAAACGTTGGGGTCGGCTTCCAGTTAAACCGGATGCATCTGAATACCAGTGTTTTACAAGGATCGACTGTCAGTCTGACTTCCACAACCTTACTGGGTAATACGATACCCCTTGGTTAAACTGGTTGTCAGACTTTCGGGTTTTTGGCTACTAGCCGTGAGGCTGTTATAATTTGGCCACAAGCTCCCGCAGTATTAACTACTGGATCTTAAAAGGAATTTATCGTAGATAATTTATCCAAAACAAGAAGTTCTAAATGCCCAATAATCCGTTATTTATAAAAAGTAATCAATGTTGCACGTGCCTCGGCACACCACTATGCCAAAAATTGTGTAATGACACATTGCTCGAATTCGAAACTTCTCTCAAATTCATTTTATTAAGTATACAAGGGTTCTTCTAAAACCAAATCATAATTTATACTAATAACAAAGGCAAATGACAACCCATCTTGCAGTCTCTCTTTCGAGCTTTCTTGTATATAAAATATATAATTATACTCAAGTATAACAATAAAATAAAAACAATTAGTAAGTAAATGTTATTTTATTTTCATGTCGTTGATCTGTTTGTATTCAGAATTTGAGCTACACAGGGAAACGTATTATTAGTCACACAATTATTTCAACTATAAAGCTTTAAAAAATGTTAAGTATTGCCGTTGTCATCCTTTCTGCCTTTATCACAATTAGATTGGGATAGGCGAAGATGGTTTCTTCTAAAAATCAGTCCTCTGTATATAGATATAGACTGACCAGCTCATGCCATGATAACTGATTTCTACGCAACTTTATTCATCTGTCTTCAGTCCGACATGATTTAATTCATTCTGTCCGTTCGCGTAACACCACATATCCCCCTCAGCGTCGCCATCTCATCTGCACGCAAACCATTCATACATTCCTTTTGTGGCCTAACTTTCTGAACCATACAAGATCTTGCAATTGTAACAAATTGTATTATTTTATACCTTTGCCGAAAGAAGACTCTCAAAAGTATCATGTAGGAAGTTATTTATACACTTTCTGTTAGACTTTGGTCCCCTATCTCAAATGAAATCAAATTTACGATTAGCAACTTTGGTTTTTACCCACTTTCGTGATAAGATAAAAAATTGCATCTCAAGCAACAGTCGTATTAAGCCCGTACCTATCCCATACCCTATGATTCACAATACTCGCCCAATATATTCATTACACGCGCAATATGATATTAGGTGGTTATTTGCAAGTCACGGTGTTCTGTTTAAAAAATCTGGATGCGAAAATTTTGATTAATAACCCATTCATATGCAGAACGTAACTCACACATGGCGCCAATGATGCATTGTTGATATTTTTTTGAATATTTGGGTGACAAGCTAATACTTGACTCATGATACCCACAGACCAAGGAATCCGCGCTGACTTCGTCTAGACATGAAGACTAACCTCAAGGCTATAGAAAGCAATTTGACCACCTAGAAAGTATATTTACAAAGAGAGTAGAGCTCCTCAAGTTCCGACTTGAGCTCACGATAACTGACATATGCTTGCACTGACTGATCTGGTCCACTTATATCTGTGTGGTTCTTCTTCAAAAGACCATTATCAGACACAAATCTGCATGGTTCTTATATAATCTGACCAAAATAATGTCTGGACTTTAAAAGAGACTGTGACCTCTGAGTTTTTTTCGGTGTTTCTTCTCAGAGTAGTCAGATAGTGAAATACCGACCTCATTTTCTAATTGAAAATTACATGTAAAAATGTTTGTATGAGCCCATTTACAGAAATAAATATCATCTACCTAAAGGAAGAATTTTCCTAAGATTTAGCCTGTACCTTCGAGTAATCGAGTAAAAACCAAGAAATATAAAATCGGAGTAAGTCAACTACAGTTCTCCCAAAGTGATAATGCGCATAGAAATATTCGTCACTGTTCGGCAACGGCCGTATTCCCCGAGTGTCGGATGACTATTAATATGTATATAGAGTGGTTAAGTGCATTTTCTTCATGCATAAGTAGGGCTCTTACGATTCAATTATTCGGGTGTTTCCGGGAATACGACAATTAGCGAAGATCTGTGCATGTGCATTATTAATTTGGGAATACTGTACCTCGTCTAGTATTTGCAAGTTCTACTGATGAACGAGGATTAAGTTCCCAGGTCAGCCAAGGTGTTCTTGAGAGTTTTTCCACCAGAAATTCCTTACATGCATAGGTAGCAAGTTGCGGTTTTCCTACAGGCTCTAATTTCACCTCTGACTAATGCTTCAGTGTTTACAGGTGTCATGTTATGATAATTTACTAAATAAGTCAACTACGCAATTAGAAATAAAATTTTAAGTGATGAGGTGTCTATTAATAAAAGGCACGCTTTCAGTAAGTGATAGGAAATCGCCAACATTTTCCAAATACCAACGACCGATATGTTATCTTTGATACCTAATACGTAATACACGTATTTGTTAGTTATTTGCAAAATATGCGAACAATGTCGTTATCAATAAACTTTGACGAAACGTGATTAGCAATATGTCCCTCTCTGATTATTATTTAATATTACTATATCTCAAACGTTATAAAAGCTGTGTTGACCATTTTTCCTTGTTTTTTATTACGTTTACTAACAGATATTTAGACAGGTATCAGTTTAAGATTACATGCTTGTAAATACAATTACTTATAGATAAATACCAAATCTGTAATAAAAAAATCTAGAAAGAGGTATTGCATGTGTAAAAGTAATCAGAATCGATAATGCTTGCAGAGCCGAAACTACAAACAATCATGGCTTAATATAGCCATTGTGGCTTAATTATTTATCTATTAAGTGCCGATTTTTCAATCATCAGATAAGTTTTATCCAAGGAGTTAAAATGGCCGTTTGACAGCTTTTGTATAGACAATATGTCAAACTGTCATATTTATTCGTCAGATAAAAGTTATCTGTGTATTGTAAAATTAGCCCTAAACACTTTAAAGGTTGTAAGTACTTTAAATCACAAATGTATCTACATATACATGGGCACATATTATGCATATTCTACCAGTCAACTTTTAGCTGCTTTGAATTTGGCTTCACAGTTTTTCATTTCAATGGGTTTGTTCATTTTTATGTTTAAATATAAATAAAAAAATATGCCACAACTTTTTCACACAACGCCATTTAGTCCCAAGCTAAGCTTGAGAGCTTGTGTTATGGGTATTAAATAGCTGATAAACATACTTATATATTTATAAATACATACATGTTATAGATAAATTACAACCAGACACAGAACAAATGATCGTGCTCATTACACAAACATTTGTCCTGGGTGGGAATCGAACCCACGAACTCAGCAGTAGCAGTCAGGGTCACTAACTAGACCAACAGGCCAGTCAAAGACCGAAACCGTGTTTACCAATGTTTAATTGCTTACCTCTATTTCCTTAACATTCACCTCACTGCAGATGGAGTTTATAAGTACCTACTCGTGATTACTGCAAAGTTTCCCAACAACAGGAGCATAGTGGGCACGGCAGCGCGAATGTCATCGTTTCCAGGAGCGGTACCACGTTTGTTGCGGTTGTGTCGCGATCGAAATAATGCTCGTTATTGCTAACTATTGTCGACTGAAGAATCTAGCTCAAAACGTACGGCGGTACCTCACGCTGGCAGGACCATTGTAGGAACGGATTTTACAGTACAGAAGAATCGACAAAATGACAGATTGAAGAAACATTTCTTTTGTTTTGAGCTAGATTCTTCAGTCGACAATAGTTAGCAATAACGAGCATTATTTCTTCTAATAATTGGCAGAAATGTTCTTACCATCTGTCACTTCTTTGTCAATTCTTCGGTAGGTACACAAAATCCCATTTTACGAAAATCATGCTACGCGGACTGCGTTTATCCCTCATCTTTGATGGAGACGCACACTACACAGTAAATAATGTGTCTGTAAGTTTTTGGTCACCTTCAAATAAAAACAGAAAAAAACATCACCTCAAAACAATAACGTGGGCCGGTAATTATTAGGAACGCAAGCAATACAGGCACATTTCGCATGACACATTAGTTTACACAGCATTTCTTATTAATAAGAACTTTAGTAAATCAAACGAGGAATGTTCATAAATTCATGAATATTTCTTAAACAGTAACATTTTCCAAATATTTGCGGGTATACGTCAGTCTTGAAATAGATCTTTCTTAGGCATGTGGGTCACTGATTCACGCGGCCGTGACCTACATGAGGAAATCTTGTAGATAAAGTTATTTCCCTAGTTCCAATTCTACAGGAAATCTTTAGTATATTTACTGTAAAGAAAATGATGTCTGAAGATAATAATTACAATGTAGATATCTATGAGTACGAGAATAAATTAATGTGCTAACACACTGTCTAGGTCTGCTTTAGTTATTTATCGGTAGAAAGGGAAATGCCCATTTGCTGAGAAGAGGTTAAGGCTGCGTTTCCACCAGAAATGTGCGAGGATGCGTAGCGAGGGATTTGTTTGTGAAGAACCAATAGAATCGCTTCATTTACCTCACCTAGGTCAGCACAGCTCTGGCGGCAACCAACGGCTCAGCGGAGCAAGATTTTTGCGCATACAAAACAAGCAATAAGGGATGTGTGCGACGGATGCGTGCGAGGGATGTGTTGCGAGGAATGTGTGTTGAGAAGGATGTGTTACGACTTACGAGGTTTGCGCATACTGTACCAGCCAGTCCATAGACGGAGTTTGTTGGAAGTAGAAGTGCGCAAAATAGATATGGATAATTGGAAAATTGGCTCCCACTACACCGCACCTCCATCGACGCATTCCACAGCTTCGCAACGCATCCTCGCACCACACAATAATGCGCATTTTCACAGCTCCGCTACACATCCTTGTAGGCACATTTTCATCGCACAGCTTTGGTGGAAACGCAGCCTTAGACCCCATGCCCTATCCGCAAAAAAATCTATAGTTTATCTGCCAAAAATAGGACAATGATGTTTGACCTAGCATGTAACAATAAACCACGTGGTTACTGACCCGCTCCTCAGTAGACATGGCGACGGAAACTTAGCAGTCGGACTCAAAGTCCAAACTTAACCAATCAGGATTGAACTGTTGTAGAGATATAGAAAGGATAATTAAAACAATGATAACCTTCACAACACTTGTGACGGAAACATTAACATTTCATTGAGTAATACCTACGTACTTAACTGCGAGTAGAGATAACTGGCTTGGCAACAGACATCAGTTACGTATTTACT
This sequence comes from Euplexia lucipara, assembly GCA_921972225.1. NCBI lineage: Eukaryota > Metazoa > Arthropoda > Insecta > Lepidoptera > Noctuidae > Euplexia > Euplexia lucipara. Next base: position 1,000,423 of record OV179147.1, on the reverse strand, counting down.
GTATCTTTGGAATATTTGCTATGTCTGTGATGTAAACTTATTCAATAAGATGAAGCATATTTGTTTGTTTATAAATGTATCGTCAAACGGGGTGAGTTGAAACGCAGGGGTAAACAGAAACAAAACTTTAAAGAGGGTTTTTGCGCTACATTATTATTTGTTACTAGCTGATGCCCGCGACTTCGTCTGCGTAGAATTAGAACAGACCATAGACAGTTTTAGGTGTCAACCTATTGTTATATTTTGGACAATTCACACATTACAAATTATAGCCATGTTTTATTCTGATGTATTTAGCTGTATTATTTTAATGTTTAATTAAAATCCATTGATTAGTTTTTGCGTGAAAGAGTAACAAACATCCATACCAACTTTCGCATTTATAATATTAGCACAGTATAAATATTAATACAGTAGAACGACGCCATTGATCTCTGGAAAAATGACGACAACTTCTACACGCGTTACATGATAATACCTCCCGCACTACGAACATCGTTTTGTTCACAGTGCGGGAGCGGCTTTCCCGCGTCTCGCCCCTCACACCCCGCACGATTGCCCTGTCTAGACGGCTTCGTCGGACGACTGTATGTTTTTAGACTGTGATTTTAATAAGGACTAACAAGGTGTCGAAACTATTTATCTCAATGATTTAAAAGCTTTAGAGTTCTCATATGTAATATCTTCCTCAAAGATTTGATTGAAAGCTTCTACTAACTATGGTTACCTAAGAAACAGCAATAGTGAATCTAATGTTTGGGTTTTGTATCTGGAATTTCTTAACAGCCCGGAGTCTGGATATGTGTCCCATAGATGGCAATAGGCTCGCCCCCATAACATGGGACTGTACCATACGCAACTGGCAAAATATGCGGATACGTACAAGAGGTACACCTCTTTCTAACACTTCGGAAAATACAGGTATGTTATGAGAAACCTGTTTGAAGTATCTTTAAGGATGAAATAGATTTAATTACGGGCTACGCATAATTTTGGTAACATTATATACAATACAAAGTGCAAAGTACTACTACTTATTCAACGTCTTAATCGTATTACTTTATCCGTAGCGCGAAACATAATATATCTAAACACTAGTTTGTTTTTTAAGCACTTCCACGAGTGTTATGAGAATGAGACTCAGAAGAAGCGCTTGTACTGCTCGTCTTGGGTTTGATAACCAAGTCAGGAAAGTGGTTATTGGCTTTCTACATCTAGATTCTGGGGTCAAAATAACACACACACACACATTAAAAAGTCCATTGTTAATTGTTGTTACCCCATTTATGTAATTAGGTTCTTCAACATCAAACAACACACATAGAAAGGTTTATTGATGCATTCGAAGTAACAGTAGAACACTGACTCCTAAGGCACAGGTTTCCCCTAGTTTAGGAGGCAGGGTTTCCAGTATCTAAGCTACCTTTATGTATCTTAACTTGTAACCTAATTGTTTAAGTTATTTTTGTAACAAAGGTTATCAGCACTTTTTGAAAGTCAGAAGTACAGTCAGTGAGCTGCATTACCTGTCCCACTGCTGGGCAAAAAGCCTCCTTCCATTCCGTCCATCTGTCGCGATCGTGCGCTACCTCTGTCCAAGTCTCAAGGAATGAATCCAGGTCATCCCACCATCTCCTCCGTGGTCTGCCGCGGCCCTGTGTCGCTGTTGTAGGACACCATTCTGGGTTTTACGAGCCCATAGCTCGTTCGTAAATTCCATTATAAATAAAAATAAAAACAGACTGACAAACAACATTAATATAACATAACGTGTGATGAAGTAAACAGAAGAAATACCTACGACTTCCTAATTCCACGGGCGGAGCCGTGTGCAAACACACAGTATATTTAATGTTTAGAGCATTTTTCTCCCACGATATCGAAGGAATGTAAATTAATTGATTTACGTACATTATAATACACTCATTGAAAACATTGACCGTGACTCATACTCAACTGTTATAAGTATAAAATGGCGCAATTAATGAACTCTGACATATGGAACTTTTCTCAAATTATAATTAGCTTATTTGTATTATGTAAAAGTAATAGTAATAAGGTTCAGTGTGCTGTATAATGATGTAATACAACTATAGTTTTTGTTTAAAATAAATCACTGTTAGTTCAAGAAATGAATTAACCTTGATATTATTCAGCTTCAGCTTTTATCGATTTAGTAAGTTTACACGTTAAGTTTCGCTTTAGTAGGTTTAAATATGTAGTACTCAGTACTCAATATAATGTTTGTTTATTGCTTTCCATATGTATTCTTAGGTGCTAACTTTATAATGAGACTATGATGGAACCTGTAGGGCATAGCAGGAGAGTAGGAGAGAGAAAGCCCTATATTACGAGATCACTCGCAACCGGGAGTGCGTGGGTAAACATATAGCCAGCATATGTGAACGTAAACAAAGCATGTAAGGATCGTAGTAGATGGCGTCCTGTAGTTTCTGCTTACCCCCTCGGGAAAATTTGTGTAGTTACGTCAAAATACCAAAAAAAACCAACGTAAAAACGTCCAGTCGTTACGGGAAGTCTGAAGCTCAAATGTTTGATAAACAATTGAACCAGGGTATCGTGTTACCCAATCACTGGGTTGTGGAGGTCAGTTTGGCAGTCGCTCCATGTAATACACTGGGGGCTTACCATGATCTTCTAAAATACTTGCCAAGTGCAAGGCAGTTCAACAGAGCAGTTTAATCTGGCAGGTTTCTTTTTTGTACCATGAATGTTTCCTGCTGACCTGCATTTTGACCTGCTTCATAGTCTCTGATCAGTAAGCTGGCCGCACAGATTAAATAAGATTAATTCAATCGGTCGTTCTGAAACACGTTTACGGTTTTACGGTTTTTATAGAAGTTTAATATGTTTTAACAAGTAAAGGTTAAAACAAAAGAAATTGATGAAAGAAACATTTTTCCGTGTCCAAAATGGAATTTCACATTATTCGTGAGAGAAAACGAGTTCCATCTTCATCAAAAACTTAAATGTTAAAGTTAAATGACTTCACATTTATTTCCGAACGTACCTATTAATGACAAATGAAACATGTCATGTTCTGTCTGTCTAAGGACAAAAGTAGAATATTTAAGAGGCAATTTTGAAATTCAAGTGGGTTAGTTTTAAAAGAGTGTTATGATAACCTGAGTGTTGTTAACTGAGGCCGTGTTTGTGAGTGAGTGGTAACCGTGGTAGGCAAGTGCAACTAGGAAGAGTTTTTTTACTATATTGCATAAAGAGTGTCCTACAAACAATTGGATACTTTGTGGCTTATTTTTAATACTAACAGAGATATCGCTATGGGTACAAAAAGAAATGATAAATACGATTGCCGGAGATGTTAACATTGGATTGGAATATTTGGGAAGCTGTAAGTTTTACAATTAGATCAATGGTAAGCGTAAATTCTAATCACGTAAATATTATAAGTAGGTACTAATCTTCAATTCAATCGAAAAGTTTGTTAATAAAGTAGGGCGTCGCATGAATGTTTGTAGCTCATATTACTTACATTACACAGCTCAAGTGTAAGCTATTTAGTGACCCCTTATTACGTTTAACAAAAGTATTGAACTGCGACATTTCAAATGTATCTATCGAGTTCCTCTAAATAATTATTTTAATTTTAGAATATTGTTTAACACTTTTGCTATCACTGTTTCTTAAAAGCACAATAAAATATGTTCATCTCATATATAAAATAAATGGTAAACACAGTGCTTATAGAAGATTTTCTATATTTTATTATACTTTGAAATAACGTAAGAATTATATTTGATGCACATTTTAACAATACGTAACGTTTTTGTACTCCAATTTTATACAACAGTTCAATAAAAGTTAGTTTCACAGACCTGCAAATTATGACAGTAGGGCAGGTTAATTGTTGATTGTCTATATGTCAAAAAGCCTTCATGGTAGGAAACGTTGCAGGACAGCCGGCTGGAGTGCTGTCAGGTGGTCACTCACCGGCTTAGGTCACGTGATCAACGGCTCGCCTGCTGCTATACTCACTCATGGTACAAAATAACAGGGCAGGTTATTTTTCGTGTGAAATTGACCTGCTATAAGAGTTCATGGTAAGCCCCCTGGTCTTCAACTGCATTCGATGAAACTGGAAGCCAAACCCCAATGTATTTAGGGTGACTGGTAATTAGTGACCGATACTTAAACACGTGATTGTACTCATGATTAAGAATAACTTTCCCAAAGAAACTTTTTTTTTATACTCAATAAATTTCAATTAATTCAATTACGTCAGTACTGCACAACGGGAGCGGTGGGGGTGGCGGGGGAGCGTGTGACGCTACTACTACTAGTAGATTTTGCCCTTCCTGAGGTCGGACTATCAGCTGATAGACTAACACAGATCTAACATAGACACGCGCGCGGGATTTTTTTGACAGCGTGTTTTTTTATATTTTATTGTGTATAAAAAAAGTTTCTTTGGGAAAGATTATTGAAATCATGAATACAATCACGTGTATAAGTATCGGTCACTAATTACCAGTCACCCTATATAAGTAGTTGGTAAAAAGTTAGTTTGGCAGATGATTGTATAAATTTCCACACTAACGAGATACACGTGGTAACAAATCCACCTAACCTCTCTTTCTTATTGGTAATTTTTTAATGGCGAAGTAGTGCAAACAGCATACAGCCACAGCATGGCATTAAATTGCATGTATAGTCAAAGTTAAAGAATTATTTTTAATTATCCCATTAGAAGGTACCTTTGAAAGTCAAATTCAAGCAAACTATATACAAAAATGTAAATCGACTTTGTATAAATGTTTAGTAGACTTTGCACTATGATATTGTATTTATTTAAAGAAAATAGTCGCGAGCGCAGGTGATCCCAGAGCCAGTTTAGTAGCTAACTATACCTAATTAATTAATTATGAAACGAAAAGCGGTAATACTTACTGAAAACACCAAGATTGTTTTGGGCCTTCCCTGTTGGAAAATTAATTACTTTAAAATAGTAATTTTAGGCAAGTTTATGATTTTATCTTTAATCAAATATTTTCATTTTGTTTAATTACTAAATGGCATCCGGATTAAGATATTTATAACTGGTTTTTACAAGTGTTACTTTTTACAGGAATTTCCCAAATTGTTTGAGATTGTTAATTAAAAACACGGTTTACTTATAGTGTGTGAGAATCAGGCTGACGCTTCGAGGGTTCCGTACACAATTATAAAACTAAATATAATAATAAAAATCTAAGACAAAGTAAATGATGTAATTATTTTTATTGTTTTATGAAATAATTATTCAATCCATTAGTAGGTACCTACTGACACTGCCTCGCTAGTCTAGTTGTTAAAAGCTCTACTGCTAAGCTTTATATTATTCTGGGTTCGATTCCCAGGTCAAGCCGTGTTGTTAATCCATCTGAAATTTCTCAGTATTAGCTTGGAATCCGGATTTGTATTCGGTTCATGGCGTTAGGCTCGCTCCTATTACATGATCCTAGAAGAAACTGGCAAAATGTGCGTTTTGGGTTCTGCCTAACCATTCGGCCAACACAGGCGTGATGTTATGAGTATTTTTGTGCAGCAACAGTTGATATGTAAATAAAGGTAAGTTTTCCTTAATTTTTTTTCAAACTTTTTCGTAAACTTTACTGGGTTTAAACGTGTTTGTTGCTACATAACACTTTGTTACATAATTATCTCTACCTACTAATTATTATAGTTTACTTAGTAGCATAAATTAAAGACTTTTTTTGGAATGTGCTATTCAACACACAACTACTAAGTAAAATATATATTAAAAAAAAATACTAGTTAAATTAATATTTTAAATTTGTAGTTTTATAATACCTAAATTATTAAAAACGACGCAAGTAGCATCATAAGGTCAAAAACCTCATTATAATATTCGGAGGGAACCCCAGCATGAAGGCCGATTATCACTTATGTGCCACTTGACCTTACCAAATCATGAAGAGTTTCGTCACATTTGGTCATAGACTGTGTCATCTAGTTACCTTGGTCACTTAATATTAAAAAGTTACAGGTGAACGCTCCGAACGAATTCATAGTAAGTGAGTCAGCCTATGTTGTAATCGGAATGTAATCTTTATAATAGGTTTGAAAAGATGAATCAATTGTTGAAAAATGCGAAGAACATTTCTGCCGCACTAGTATACCTCGTTATTTAATCCTTATTTTGATATGATAGCTATCCTTATTTTGATAACTATACAGAGCTCATTACGAGAAATTCGAGTTCATGTTGAACTCAATTTTCTAAAAATCGTCCATACTGCGCTGTTCTGTAAAAATCACCCAGGAAAAAGTAGGTGAAGTGAAGGCGAATTGAGCTGTCATTCCATACTAATACTAGGCCATGACAGTTCACTTCACTCGAGTCTTCTTATCGTGAGGTTAATATAACTTACCTGGTGTCAGAGTTTTAATGCCGCTCATGGGCCTCTGGACTTGGCATCACATGTCCTCGAAAAATATCTCTCAGGCATGCGGTAATGCCGGTTTCCAAACGGTGTTTTCCTTCACCGTTTTTGAAGCAACTGATAATTACCTATAGTGTAATTACCTGTAGTGTGACGAAGTGACGTTTACTGAATCGACCGGCTGGTAATCACCGAGACAGTCACTCAAGTTTTCATCGGGTGATTTTTGTTGTAAGGTTCAACTGAATTCCACAACCTAGCTGATTGGGTAACACGATACCCGCTTGGTTCGACTGGTTGTCAGTCTTTCCGGGTTCTAACTGCTCGTAGGGACTGTAACAGAACTGTGAATGTCAGCCAGACAGAACCATAAATGGCTTGACGTGCTTTTTGAGGCACCGAGAAGTCTTGATTATGTTATGTTTGTAGACATTTGGGGTCCGTGGGTTACGCCCCCAGTGTGTTTTGCCCCCGTGGTGGAAGCCCCCGATTTCGTTTTAGTACTATAATATTTATATATATATATGCATCTAAAGTAAATAATTGTAATATAGTAATAAAGTGAATATCCTTGTAGCATGTTTATAGTATCCAATATTGTGTTAGTTAGAATACTTATTTAGTAAGTTTGTCTACGTATTTGGTTCCGAAACACTTTTTTCATCGTCTGTATCTAGTAAAAAATATTTTTATTTCGGCGAAATCAACTATAATAACTTAATTTAAAATCGGGGGCTTCCACCACGGGGGCAAAACACACCGGGGGCGTAACCCACGGACCCGACATTTGCTTACGTATTTTTTTCAAAGTTGTATTTTTTTTTTCTTGGTTTAGTCCCAGTATAAATATTAATACAGTAGGACGACGTCTTTGGTCTCTGGAAAAATGCCGACAACGTCTACACGCGTTAGCCCTGAATAATACCTCACGGACTACGAACATCGTTTTTTTCGCAGTTTCGGCTTCGTCGGACGACTGTAGGTTTTTAGACTGTGGTATAGCTACCATTTTTAAACCAACAACGATTTGCAAAGTTTATAAGACTGTATGCGATTTACTGAGCATTTTATTGTATAGATTCAAGTTAGAAGCAGACAGAATGATGTGTTGCTGAGGAGTTTGTTCTGCCACTTCTTCTTCCCAGCAAAAACATAAGGAAGTGGTGAAGGGTCTTATTTAATGGTGAAGTTCAAAAAATGCTTTTTCTCAGCCTTATTTGAATAAATGAGTTTAGATTGGATTTGTTTCAGATTTCATGGATTGCGTTGTCTAAGTAAGCTTTCTGTTCTTTTTTAATCGCAAGCCCTTATTAGCTAAGCATACCACTTTAATGCTGTTATTAACTGAAAAGAGTTTGATAATATCTATTAAGATTATTTGGTCTACAGACAATGTAATCTTCATAACATCATTTTAATCACAGGGTTTTTTCTTCATAGGTATTATTTGGCTGATGAAATTTCCAATAAATAGTGATTTAGTTAGTACGTCTCCGCCTTTAATATCAGTATGGCTAATTAACTAAATGACGTATGTGATTGACTGACTGATTAAATAATATACTTACCTACTAAGGTAAAAAAAACTACCATTAAGGTATATGAGTATACGATAAGAAATTCGCGGAATAGATAACCTCCTCCTTTTTGAAAAAAGTATTAATTACCCAATAATCTTAAACTAAAGCTCAAATTATTGTGACCTGCAGAGTGAGACTGCAGAACATGGACCACATATTCAGGGTTATTTTGTATAGACGCTAGCACATCAAGCTACTCCGAACTGTTTAACTTTTCCAATGGGCTATAAACCTTATTTAATTAGTTTTAAGGTTGAAAAACAATCAAAGATATTCGACACATAGGGGTAGTAGCTGGCCTCTGCAATTTGTACTGTGATATCCCTAAAGTACCTCAGCCGTTTTTGTATGCAGAAAATAGGTAGAAAACACATAGGTTTGTATGAGAAATTTTAATACTTAGCAGATTTTTTATAAATAATCCTGCACAAACCTACGACCAAACTGGTTTCATAATAGCTCTCTCATCTTGTTTAAATTAACAAATTATTTCAGCGTAACCAGTTACTCAAAAATAGAGCGGTGAAGCCGGAACTAAATCTTCTAACAACAAATACATTTTCTGCGTATCTTTATTACAAATTAAGCGTATAATAAGACGCACGCTTACGCACAGCAACCGACTTTAAACAATATAATTAATTCGCTGTAGGCTAATAATTAAGTAGCAGCAGTTAATGAGCTGCAAAATGATTAGCTGGACATGGTCCGGCGACCTCACCCGGATATTCTGGGTAATCCCCAGCCTCCTTCACAATGTACAGTCACGACCACAACACGGTATCCAATTATATAACCTAGGTAGCGAGGCTCTTTCTGCGAAACGGTCATCTCGCAGAAGGAGGCTGCGGAAAGGGAGAGGGAGATCACTTCCACTCACCCGGCCCGCAGCAGACGCACCGGGCGCAGGCGGAGGGCGGACAACGCCCTCTTCCAGCCCCCCTGAATGGGTCCAGGGCGACGGACGCGGGGATGTCCGCCGCCCCCACGTACATGGACCCGAGGTGGCGGCGCGTCGTGTTCACGCGCGCCCCTCTCAGACGTCGCGAGGGGAGTCTAACTCCTCACTCCCCTCGCTGACTTGGCGAGGCCCGCGGGGCCATTCGGGGGTCGTGGAAGTATCTTCTGTTCCCGTGACCCCCGGCGCAGGTGTGAGAAGGAACACGGGGTGGTTTTTAGTCAGTAAGAGTCTGACAGACCCCTCCGCCTCCCCGGGCGGGCACATCCATGAGGATTTTCCACCCAACAAAAAAAAAAAAAAAAAAAAAGGTAGCGAGGCTCTCGAGAGTTGCGGACGCCGCCTGGTGTGAGACAGAACACCGGTGTGGGTTTTTTGTCAGTAAGAGTCTGACAAACCTCTCCCCCCTCCCCGGGACGGAGGATATCCATGAAAGCCTGCCTGGCTATGGTAAGAAAATAAATTCATGGTTTTTTAATCGTCATAATTTAGCTTAACCTTTGGGGTTAGCTTCCAGTCTAACCGTTCTATATAGGGTGACTAGTAATTAGTAACCGACACGTGATTGTATTCATGATTTCAATAAACTTTCCCAAAGATTTTTTTCTTTATACACAATTTGTTATTTAATAACACAATAAAATAACAAAAACGCTGTTTGAAATTCCCGCGCGCGCGCCTGTATTCGATCACAGTAGGCACGAATCGGCACGATCTATCAGCTGATAATCTGACCTCGGGAAGGGCAGTAGTAGCGTCAAACGCTCTCCCGCCACCCCACCGCTCCCGTTGTGCAGTAACTGTCGTAATTGAATTAATTGATTAATGAGTATAAAAAAACTTTGGGAAAGTTATTCGTATCCATGAGTACAATCACGTGTTTAAGTATCGGTCACTAATTACCAGTCACCCTATACATATATATACCTATATCAGTGTTTAACATAGAGCGACTGCCCATCAGACCTCCACAAGCCAGGTACTGGTTGACTGGCCTGTTGGTCTAGTAGTTAGTGACCCTGACTGCTATGCCGGAGGTCGTGGGTTCGATTCCCACCCAGGACAAATGTTTGTGTGATGAGCACGATCATTTGTTCTGTGTCTGGGTGTAATTTATCTATAATATGTATGTATTTAGAAGTATTTAAGTATGTTTATCAGCTGTTTAGTACCCATAACACAAGCTCTTAGCTTAGCTTGGGACTAGATGGCGTTGTGTGAAAAGTTGTGGAATAAAAAAAAAAAAAAAAAATAAAGTACCAACGGTTAAACTGTCTGTCTGAATTTCGGGTTTTTGACGACGCATAATAACTGCCAAAGATCTACAAATGACAGTCGGGAGTCCTACATTTTAACGTGCTTTCCGAAGCAAGGAGAGCTCTTGATATGTAATGAATGGTCGCCCATCCACGAACTAACCTTGGCAAGCAAGCTGAATCTTCGATCGAACCGTGCGGTTGTCTTGGCGTTAGACTAAAAGTAACCTAAACTTTTAGCCGTAAGAAATTAATAGATGGGTAGTTCGGTAGGTGTTATTCTTCCTTGGCAAAGAAGGCTACTTTTTCCACTCAACTAGGTTGTCTACTAACGTAGGTAACTCTTTTCCGGTAAAACATAAACTCTCTTTTAGCCAACTGTACTTACCATTCTTTCAAAATCTGGGAACCCAATTAGTTTCTTATAACTCCTAGTATTTTATGCATTTATTACTCTTACTTGCAAAAACAATCGAATAGACTCCGATGAAAAATTTTAGTAGCTTATACTTACAACCAAAAAGTATTTTATTTGTGACGAAAATCGTTAAGATGGATCGTAAGACGTTGAAAGTTGCAATCAGTCTCGATCCTACTTGAACGTTTGCTGGCAGTTCATGCCACTCCCCAATCTGTCTAAGTCGCGAGTTAATAGGCTTCTTTGGGTAAGCTCGTTCCATAGTCGACCTCATCTCTGACCGCAGGACAAGATTGAGGTCAAGAGTAGACCCATTACATATTTAAAAAAAAAACTATTCCCATCGAAAAATCATTCCCTAGAACTAGAAAACATTGCAATTAGGTACTTTAGACTGCCAACATTTCTGCTCGTGACTGTACACTGTGCGCTAGGCATGTTGAGCGGGTTTCACTAATCTTCACATGCCACAAATAAGTAAAGGTTAATACTAAGAAATGCATGCAATACGTCAATCACACACAAGTGGAACTTACTGAGAACTCGTTTGGGTGAGTGGACGGTAAAGGGAAATGCCGGGACTGTGCACACAACCTGAATTGATGACGTTACTCGTAGTTATCGCTGACATCTGCAAGCTTGATTTTCCTAAAGCTAGGGAAATTATTTTCCCCTGCCTGCTACTCCAGATTATCAATAAATATCCTCGTCGAAAGTGACGATGGTCCGCACTTGATACGACCAAGATAATGTCTGGACTTTAAAAGAGACTTACTTGTCTCTAAGCTTCTTTCAGTGTTACTTTTCAGAGTAGGCGGATATGAAACACCGACCTCACTTTAAAAAAAAAAACATAATTATGATACTAGTTTGAGTGTTGTGTCTGTTTGTAAAAACCAATTGACATAATTATTATCAAATATCATTGTATGTATGCTACTAATATCAGTGTATACTATTATCTTCATTGACTAATATACGACATCTTTAACAAAAAGTCACCTATTTAAGAGTGTACACGAGATATCCAGAAGTGTCGGTACTAATAGTACACCCACATTGCGCCAGCTATGTTTATTGTTTAATTCCCGTGTAAAAAGGCCGAGCCCAGTTCCATCAACCATGCATAAATCCAGAGTCCGTGTTGCTACTGTGAACTGCCTTGCTTGAAGATGGAATTTTTGGTTTATTTATTTAAGGGGAATTATAAAACGAGCGATTAAAAAAAAGCTTTGCGACTGATGATGACATACTGTATTAATAACTTGAGCGGTATGAATTTGAGTAAGCGAAAAATTAACTAAACTAACGACGAATATTGATTAATAATAAAATCCAGAACAAGCTTACAAAAAGTGGATTGTGATAAATCCATTTCATATATTAAAATTTTATCCGAGCGACTACATTACTAAGTGAGCGACTGGAAATACAGAGAGGGCAACTTCAATATTAAGATAGAACAAAACAGTTACTCAAAATGGAAACGGCTAGGTTAGGTTAGGTTAGAACTGTGACCACGCAACGCGCGAAGGCGAGTGAGCGAAGCGAGCGTGCCGCGGCAGCGGCCGCCGAGCGCCAGATGCCCCTTTTTTGCAATGCAGTCGCTCAAATATTATGAAGCTGCTCATTTTGTATTTTAAGTAACTCAAATTAATGTTTGTAAGATACTATTCTGTTGATTTTTCGTCACTTACAGTCAGTCGCTCACTTAGTAATTATATAACCCAAATTAATTAATTTTGACACTTAAAATTGTAATTTACATGGCAGTCACTCGTATTATTGCTACCCGTTATTTAATACACAACCTTAAAAATGTAAATGTACTTTACTCAACTTATGTATTAGTATTGTTGAGCTTTCTTTTATTTTCATGTAAAATTTCACCTAATCTTAGTACTGCTTTTCTCTGCATCACCTAAAGGTTGGCTTGTAGAAAATCCATATTATGGCGTTATGTCCGCCTCTGTACAGTGTAAGGTACAGACGCCAGCACATCAAGTTACCCCAATGTGTCAAATTTTCCCAATTGAATATGAACCTTATTCTGTTTGGCATAAAGTTGAAAAACGATCAAAGATTTTTGACACATTGGGGTAACTTGATGTGCTGGCGTCTGTACATTAGTGTGCTTGAAGTATTAAATAAATAAATAAACTTTTATTGCAATTTAAAAATAATAGTTTCTCATTGTATGTGGAACTTTCTAACATTTACAACCTTATTTTCAGTATAAGCTACATCCGAAAAGGGATAGTTGTTCTATACTACTATACATTTTGTCCAGTTACATGAACATAAATGTACTGAACAGCTGACTTTGTTTTTCGCGATTTCAGATTCAGTTTATTTTTTATTTTTTGTAAAAGTAAGTAGATACTTACCTATTTCTTTAACAATGTCTTTCTCTAAGAAGCTACAACCTGAGGACCTGTAAACACAATTACCGAAGTAGATATCTACACCCTGCAAATCAAATTAGGGATTCACGTCACTAATTCGTGTCGTCATAACCCGACCTTGCCGAGGTGTGTGGGCATCTATACCGAAGAAAAAAATCACATGACTAACAAAGTTTACACGAAATAGCTACACCTATGGAAGTAGTGCACGCATCTGACTAATAATGTTTAGAAGCAAGTGGAATTTCTTTGTTGAACTTAATGGATACTGATTCATGCTTTCACATAGGTACTTTTTAGGGTTCCGTACCCAAAGGGTAAATGACGGCGCCTTATTACTAGGACTCCACTGTCCTTCGTCTGTCTCCAGGCTGTGACAGTAGATAAATGTTCACACATGATGTATTTCTGTGGCCACGTTGGCACAATTAAACGTGATTTTCTTGCCGTTATTAATAATGAGAAATACGCTTAAATACCTACATTTCCAAGTCTGTATGAATAGGGTTTACTGCTTGATTTCATATGTTATATTATTATGCCCGATGGCTAAAATTCCGAAGTCATCAGTAAAATATTCAAACTTCAAACTTCAAATAGGTATAAAAATATTTGCCAATATTTAAATTGGCATCGAGTCCATATAGATTCGATGGATAGGACAATCGTTGCAATGGTTTTTTTCACTGCCCACATTTGCCTACAGCTAAATGTTAAGGCAGAACGTTTACCTAGGTGTGAAAACGGACATTCTTAGTAGGTAGGTTCGTTCCTTTTCTTATGGCAACCACAGAAGTCAAAACCCATGCCGAGAAAATCTTTATTTAAATGGAATTATACCTACACCGGTACCGATTAGCATAGATAACAGTATTATTTAGCTAACTACTTGCGTCAATAAAAACACAATGTCCGCGGAAAGTCCCAAATGACTTGCAGACACAGAGTAGATACAAGATGGAGTATTCGGAAACATTGTTTCTCTTACCTTACGAAAATGCTGTATCAAAACATTTTGAAATGTAAGCAACTTAAGCATCTAGGTAAAGACAAGCATTGATATGTATCATTGATCCTACTGTGTGCTCATTACAACTGTCTACCACAACCCAAAGGTAAACATAATGATAATCCCTAAGACTTCATTATTGTTTCTGTTGCAAACGTTATTTGGAGTTTGCAGCTTCATGTTTCCAGTACTTATTTAAAGTTTTATTATCGAACCCGTTCATTGAAGATTCATTTAAATCTTCAATGAACGGTTTTGATAACAGTTATTAGGGATGCACCTCGCCTTCACTTCCGCAAGCAATCGTACCTTTTAGCTGTGTTTACGCAAGTGTTTATGAAGTGACGAAAAAGCAAACTTTTCTCTCTTTAAACCCCGAAAAAACTTCAGTTTCTGCCCCCGTTAATATAGCCTTCGTTAAATACACGATAAGTTCCGTTTACTTTCTGAATACGTTTCTATTTGGATAATTCACGCCATCCATTAGTATTTACATTGTCTTCATTTACTCATGCTCTGTGATTGCAGATCTGTCGAAGATAACAGCATAGCGTCGATTCGTCGTGCCCTCGCTCTGCTTGTAATAATTAGCTGTGGTCCGCATCTGCATCCGTCTTGTTGAATGAAATAAAAACTGGCGGCTTGGACAACCGTGTTAGAATCGTAGAAGAAATAAAATTAAATATTCATACTTCGGTACTTCATAGCTTTACTTTAATTAAAATCAATATCCCTAATATTTATTTTAACTGGCATATTATGACCGTCAGAATGGTCGCTGAAAGTTCTTATGGCTGGATGAATGGGAAAGAGGTTTTATGGACGTAAACAGAAATGCCGGACGAGGTGATTACGACACGTCGACACCATATTTTTTAAAATTGTTGTATTATTACCCTTAAACTCGATAGATGGTGTTTAAACTCGTTATGGTTACGTTACCGGCGAAAGCTTATTACAAGGCCAACGATTTGACAGCAAAATAAGAACAAATCAAAGTCAAAGTCAAATCGTTTATTTCAATTAGACCATAACAGGCACTTTTGAACGTTATACTTACAAATTAAATAAATTAAGAGAATGATTCTAGTAGCACATTCCAAATCGTAATAGGTTTGAATAGAACCAGATCAGTTCAAACACAATAGAAGTTTTATTTACAACCTTACCTATTAGTGTTTTCCTAGTTCAGTAGCCCTTAGTCCAACGTTACCCATTCGTTTGGAAATTAACACGAGGTTTGGGAGTTTAACTGGGGTGTGACTAGTGGGATAACTAAAATCATGGAAAAGGAAGATACGCTGTGCCGATCATAGAACGTGACGATGACTATGGATTAGTTTCTACAAGGAACTTTTGAGTTTTATAGCACGGCGAGATTGTTAAGGTGATACTTTTCTTGGCAGTCTCTGTTTCTCCCGATCGATGGCTTGGCTTAGGAGGGTTTAATTCTCGAGTAAGCCATCATGAGTTTTTTTACCAGCCAGACTGTACGTTCAGTGGCTAGCACCAATACCCCTATGTGTCAAATTTCTTTGTTAAGCAATTGTTCAAATTTATAACAAATGGAATAAGGTTCATGTTATGTTGGGAAACTTGACAGTTTAAGACAGCTTGATGTGCTGGCGTCTCTAAAGTCGACCACATCATACCCTGCAGTCAGGTGAGACACAAGCATCACCATACTATGGCCCATTATAGCCAAGCCAAAATTCCACACTCACGTGAGATCTTTTTTAAAAACAATACCTATACACCACGATGTTAATGAACGTGATTCACTCGGATTATAAATATCTTGGCATGATGGATCATCTATATCTATTCCTTTAATGAAATTGTTATGGGATTGACTGTTCGTAGGTACTGACATAAAATGTGTTATCCAAAAAACTTAAAACGAAGCCATTTTTGTAAAAGAAGTAGGTAAGGTTATGTCTTCAGGTTGCCTGTGATGGCATCATGCAAGAAATAGCTTTACGTATAGGTAGATAATGGGCTTTGACAAAAGTTCAGTTAGCCCCTCATCTAGATAACAAGAAAATATTCGACACATACCTACCTATTTTTTTTCTTTTTCAAATTGATGGAAAACTGCTGAGATTATGCGCATTAAAGTTGAGGAGTGGGGGCCTGTAACGTCATTAGCTAGTATAAACTGTAATAGCTAGTGACGTCATGCGACATCATGACTCGATGTATCGCCGTTATTTTTTGATTACGTGAAAAAAGAAAAGATAAGTGTCAAATATTTTCTTGTAATGTAGATGAGGGACTAAAAACTAAAATTTTTTCAAATACCCAAATGTCCCATTGTTTGAAAAAAATGTTATATAAGTTTTTGGCCTAGGGTGGCCTGAGGTTCCTGTCTATATAATCTATCACTTTGCCGATTCGTCTGTAGACAAAGGCCGTTTCTTCGGTATTCATGCTACGCAGGCTGCTACACAGGCTGTTAGTCTAGTGGTTAGTGATCCTGTCTGGTATGCCGGAGGTCGTGTTTGATTCTCACTCAATTTGAATGATGAACATGACCATTTGTTTTGTGTCTAGGTGTAATTTATCTTTAATACGTAGATGTGTTTATCAGCATGTCTAGTACTCATAGCATAAGCTCTAATTAGTTTGGGACTAGATGGCGTCATGTACAAGTTGTGGAATATTTATTTATTTATTTTCTGGACCACAGAAAAATCAAAAGTCAGTAGTTCCAAAAACTTTCTTCTACTATGTCCTGTCTACTAACTTAATGCCAGTCAAGGCCTAGCATTATCCAAAATAGACGCATGCATGCCATTACTTGCTAAGATGACTTATAAAACTGCAAACAGAGTCGCAGGTCACAACTAGTGTTCATTATTTCAATATTTAGACCGTTCATCATCATTGGTTTACGTTAAAAATAATCCAAAATATTCGTGTTATTAATAACGAATCTTTACAAAATTAGCGCGTTGAGTCAGCGCGCATTGTAGAAAACAATGTAAAATGTGTTTATGTTTGCAACTGTACCAGATGTTTGGCAGTTATAGTGAACATTTGGATGTGGAGCTAATAAATAGTCAAAAGATGTGGATCATTCCGTGTTAATTGCTTCACTATATACTTATGTGGCGAAACAATACCACACATTAAAATGTTTGCGTGATTGTGATCCATTTTATTAACGTTTTTGCTTTCTTCTACGGAATGGTTGAACTATCGGAAGTCGACATCATCATAAAATCTCCATTAATGTCCGCCAAGAGACGTGTGCCTTTAAAGTCAGATTTACAAGGTTTTCTGAACTAGAATCTGGCACACAAGGGTTTGTCAGTCGTTTTAAATGCGCAATAGAGTTGTTGTGAAAAAGAAGGTTAAATTTCCATTTTTTTCACTTTTCCTGAAACACGACTGAAAGTCATGAATAATCAATTATTATGATATTTATTTCTGTCAATAAGTTTTAACAAACGCATTTCACACGTCACTTTTTAACTAAGAAGGTGAGGTCGGTAATAAAAAAGTGAAGTACCTAATCATATTTATCAAAACGGGCAGCATTCTAACCTATGCGTGCGATACCCTGTTGTTGGGTTGCGGAGGTCGAACAGGCATTCGCTCCATGTAAAACACTGGTATTCAGCTGCATCCTGTTAAACTCTGGAAGCCGACCCAAACATAGTTGGAAAAAGTAGTCTCGGCAGATGATTCAGCGCTCCAACCCACCACGTACCAAACAACCAGTGTTATTCCATCCAAGATTGACTACAACTATATATTACTCTTTTGGAGGTATGAGGAACAGGGTGTAAAGTTCCTCATCCACCATTGAAAAAGGGAGGATCCTCCTACCAGACGGATGTTGTGTCTGGTGGGCTAACTACTGCCCGACGATTGTTTTCGGGAACTTGTATACGTTCAATCTGCGCGGATAACTTTAATAGTGCGATGTAGGATAGTTCGTATGTGGCGAGATAGATGTCGCTACACTCTTAAACAGGTAAAATGCCTTGAAAACCCTGACAAGCCTATCTGCCTATCCCTTCTACCGGAGTGGCCTCACCAACTATGGGGATGAGCTTGGATGATGGGATTTGCTATTCTTAGTAGCGGTCAACACGTGGGATGTTGATATAAAATGTTGACATAGTCCACATGTCGTTCATTTTGTGAATTCCTAACATTGCTACATAGTTGTATGATTCGTAGGTTACTATTATATAAAATGTTGATTATGACTATGACAACATAATTATTTGAGAGATATATTTAGTCATGTTAATTTTATCGTTGGAGTATATTTAGAATCTGGTGTAATTATGTAAGTAGAGTAGGTGCTTACTTTTCTACGAGATGAGTGAACCGTGGATGAAGAGACTACTTTTCTTCAGTTTCTGCTTACCTACCTCAGTTTACATCATATTTCGCTTAGACTTATTTGATGTCTTCGTGACTAAATACCTAGTACTAAATACATACATAAACTTACACCTTTTTCCCATAGGGGTAGGCGGTAGTAGGGGTCGGTTTACGTTCGTTTCGTACAAGTAGAAATACGTTCCTTACGAAGTGTGTGGTGAATTTTGTTTTTAGCAGTACATAAGTAGTACCTACGCATTTACACAACGATATACAAATAAGACGATTGATGTGAAAACATGTAATTTTTAATAGTTGCATAATTTGTTGTATTTGTTAGTTGTTAATAGTAATGTTTATTTTCCTGTTACAATAACACAAAAATAAATAAAATTGATGTGATTAAGCAAAGTTATAGCTTAAAGTCCATACTTTAAGCCTTACCTTTTAATTTTCCATTCTTCTCCATACGAAACTACCTTTTGTTTAACGTCCACTAGTGCTTTTTAAATGGCCTAATTGAATTAAATGGTTTGACATTGACTTTGACTAATAAAAGAATTAAGTAGTGGCAAAAAAATTGAAACGAATAGGTTTGCTTATATAGTATTGTCACGTGAATCAAAAAAACAAAAATAAAAGCAGATTAAGTATAGGATTAATAGTTTCGGAGATAAGACGTACTTAGCTAGCTCTTACAACTAACTATATCCCTCTACAATATTAGTATAATATATAGGTACCTATGCACCAATTTTCACTTTTAACCATAAAATAAAGTTCCCAGAACCAACAATGTTTGTTTTCCTCAAGCTTACCACGAATATCTTATCTAATACGGTCGTAATACAGAATTAATTGGAAAAACTGTCACTGTAGATCCTGACATAAATTTTTGTGCTTTCATGGCTAGAGATCAATCATTATTCATTAAACATGTCGTCGGTGTGTCTGAGTTCGAGCCCGATGGGTCACCTTCCCAATGTGTCGTGCGCGCGCGCAGCTCTGTCGGTGGAGGCGGGGTCGCGCCGTGACGTATTGCGACGTCAGCGGACGTTACGTCAGCTTATCTGAAAGTTATAAAAGAGTCGGTAGCGCGTCGTTGGTAGACAAGTTTAGTGTTGTGAGGTACTTATTATTTGTGCATACCACAGTGATAGTTTAGCGGTGTGAGTGGCGGTCTCCCAAGTCGTAGGTCTCGAGTTCAAACCCAAGGCACGCACCTCTGTCTTTTCGGAATCATGTGCATACCTATTGTATAATTATCGCTTCCTTTATAATCAATCAGGGAAAACATGGAGAGGAGATTTATATTAGTTTCTTGTTTATTTCTAAGACCAAATGTTTATGAGAGAGATTTTATCCTAAACAATATTTCTACTATTCCTACTACTATTATAAACGCGAAAATTTGTGAATATGGATGGATGGATGGATGGATGGATGGATGGATGTGTGTTACTCTTTCACGTAAAAACTACTGATTGGATTTTAATGAAACTTGGTAGGGAGTTAGCTGACATCCTGGATTAACACATAGGCTACTTTTTATCCCTGTATTCCCACGGGAACGAGACCTACGCGGGTGTGACCGCGGGACGTCTGCTAGTCCTAAATATGCTAAATATCCTAAATCCTATTGAGTATTAGAATAAAATACTTACCTAGTGAGTGATTTTTTTAGCTGGTTTGATTCCCGGTTAAGATATTAAAAATAGGGCTTACTACATGTATTTTGTTTGAGTCTGGTAAAAAAAACATTTTGTTATTTGGTTCCCATTGTTTTCTGTGATTCATAGAATAAGGAGTTCCGCTCGCAAATATCAACCATGCTGTGGTCATCATCATAATCATCCACAGCCCCATTTCACCCGCACTGCTGGGAATGGGCCTCTCTTATTTGGTACCAGTCGCCATGTCCCTGTGCTAGTCTCATCTTCGGTACTCCTGCAATGGCAACAATGTCGTTCGCCCATCTCGCCGCCGGACACTTCTTCTGTCGTTTCTTGGACGCCACTCGATCACAGCTTTACTCCAACGGCCATCACCGCGCCTAGCTATTATAGGTGTCCTGCCCAACTACATTTGAGTTCCTTAACGTGATTCCCAATATCGATGACCTGTGTGCGTCTCCTGCTTTCGGCGTTTGGAACTCGGTCTATTATTTTTACCAATGCCTAGCAGCCGGTTTCGTGGTAGTCATTTAAAAATATTTCTCATACAAATAATATCATAACATTAAGTTGATTATGTATCATCAGTACAATGCATTATTAAACTAACATCCCACAATGTGTCATACATTGTACAGATTACTACTTTTAAAGGTTTATCAGTTTTTACCGGACAACAGACCACAGGAACGCTCTGTTAACTTTAGCGGAAACAATTACCTACTCGTAGTTATCTCTTAAAATACCTGTTAAATTAGTTACACGGTTACACCGAGGTGGTAACTAGTGAACTAAACGTCTTGGAAAACCCCCATTTAAGTAAATCTATGAGTCAGATGAGTACCAGCACAAGGCCACTCTAAACTATGCAACTTTTTTTGGAAATAAATCATAAAATGTCTAATTATGGTAGCTAAGTGCTCAATTTTATTCGACGTTTTTTGCGTAAGATTACGTCCTGGTTGTTTGAATATTTAGTGTGTGATAACTACCTACCCAATTATTTAATTTTATTTAAGTCTCATACTTAAATAAAATTAAATAATAATTTGGAGCTGCACGGCAAACTTCGTCCCACCTAGAATGAATATTAAGACTTGTCACCAAACTTCGGTCCAGCTGTACCTACTTACTTGAGGTTTATATGGTGTAACTAACACGACTTTGTTTTAATTTATGTAGATGTGTGTTATAAATATGATAGAGTGGCGATTCCACAAAACAGCTTGACAGACGTGATTGTTTTTCTGGTAGATTGAAAATTGTTGGGTAACGTAAAATGGGGTGGATAGAAACTCAATGGTAAATAGAAATAAAACCTTGAAGACGACCTTCTAACTACCTAGTTTAATATTATTTGATGTTAGTAGGGTGTCAAAACTATTTAGCTCAATTTTTTAAAAGCATTTAGAGTTCTTGTGTAGGTACCTACCGAACAACTTTTAACTTACGTGAGTATCCTTTTCAAAGTTATGTTTCTATTCACCCTTGTTAAGTTTCTATCCACCCCGTTTTACCGATAAGCTTTATGAACCATTTAATATTATTACTTACTAAGATTTGATATTATGGATTGGTTTAGCAGTTTTGAGCAAGAGCGGATCTACCGTTGTGGGCGCTTTGGGCATGCCCACAACCCTATAAATTGAGGTCAGACAGAACAAAATGATCGTGCTCATTACACAAACATTTATCTTGAGTGGGAATCGAACACTCGACACCGCAGCACACACCGCACCGGCACCGGCATCGCAGTCAAGACCACTAACCACAGATTACAAGCCAGTCAAAGTAGTAGGTACTTACTTTATGTATGGGTGATATAGCAATCTAGTTAAATTTTACCTCCTACTACTAGGTACTACTTCAAATATTGCTACGTATTATACTCTAGTATTGTATGTAACTTAAAGACACGCAGCGCAGTAGTTCAGTTTAAAATAATGTATTTTGTATCTTTCAAAATCAATGCATTTTCAGTAAGGTAGTTAGGTTCGGTAGTTAGGTTGGCTATAGGATAGGTATGGTAAGTTAGGTTAGGTTATATGTATATAATATAGTTGTCTTTCTAATCGTATGACTCGCTAAATAAAAAGTAGTAGGTAGTAGATATTATTGTTTTGGATCTCATAGAACTACTTATCATCCTCCTTGACTGGCCTGTTGGTCTAGTAGTTACCAACAGGCCAGTCAAGCAAAAAAGCAAAAGCAAAGCATAGCAATGCCAGAGGTCGTAGATTCGATTTCCACCCAGGATAAAATGTCTGTGTGATGAGCATGATCATTTGTTCTGTGTCTGGGTGTAATTTATCTATAATATGTATGTATTTAGAAATATATTAACCATGCTTATCAGCTGTTTAGTACTCATAACGCAAGCTCTCAAGCTTAACTTGAGGCTAAATGGCGTTGTGTGAAAAGTTGTGGAATATTTATTTATTTTTTATTATGTATTTATTATTATTATCCTAATATAAGAAAATATCAAATTCTCCAAGTGGTGCCCTCTTGCGGAGCTAAAAAAAATCCTATATTAATTATTCCTCACATTTTGCCTTTGTATGAATGATCGTAAGGAATACTTCCAACTCGCGCTTGACGAAATTTTCAGTGGCTGTGGGCCGTGAGTCTGTAATCACAACCTTTTATGAGGCTTGGTTTTGAGAGTCTTTTTTGTGTATGGGTTCAGTTCCTACAATTCGCAACTATTACCTTGTAAGTTATAGCTGTACAATAGGCATCAGACAAACGCTGATCACAAAGAAGATTGACGATCCCACATAGGTTAAGGAAGTTGCTTCGGTCGATTAGTAAACTCCCATGGTCTTTCTTCTACTTTTTTATTATTTCTCCCATAAAACAGGAGACGGAATAGAGCGTAATCGTACTTATGTGAAACTCTGTCGTTCTTATTACAAGAACGACGGATTTTATAAAACAATTAGAATATTTTTTCGCCTCCCTACCATAAAAAGGTATAAAACTCTGCCGCGCAACATTTTGCTAAAGTGCTTTTACAAGGCAAACATGGGTGAAAATATAAAATCATTTCTATGTTACAAAAAGAGATTGTAAATATTAAAATGAACAACAAATAATTTTCTCACATAATAATAATAATAGTTTAATAATATTAAACTAAGTCGATATTTGTGAGGCTGTATGGATGAAGGTATTTGCCCGTCGATAAGTAAAAGTTTTTGATACAGTGTTACAGCGTAATTAATGTTGCAAAATTTGCTGTGATTCATTTCCATTGATATTTGTAAGTCAACTAAATATTTTATATAAAGAGATTTCATTAATGTTTTATATCACTTCATATAAAAGTATGTATTTACGTATCTCAAACATTTTCTTTAGTTTTTGTTTTTTTTTGTTATTGAAATGTCATTCGTAATCTTTAAATATTTTACTAAGCTGGCAACCGACGTTGAGTGCTTGCTTACACGTCAAATGATTTGCTGAGTTTTACGATAAAATGTTCTGTATTTATCGTTTTAAGTGATTGAATAGGTAATTTGAAAGCAAAGATAATAAAAATAAAAACATTGGGAACATTTGATGCGCACACATAATACAAAACCATTCCTTAGACGTTACAACTAATGCATTAAAATAGGCTAAGCTTATCAGAAAATGGGTAAGTGATTTTTAATGTCTTAAAAATGAATTTTAATCATGTTTAGCGCTTTGATAATATCGTTACTGTGTCGGTATTTTGCAGGTGGTCTATTCAGTTATTTCAGAGGGTTGCTAGGGGCGCGAGAAATGAGGATTTTGATTCTCGGCTTGGACGGTGCCGGGAAGACGACAATATTGTATAAACTGCAAGTCGGTGAGGTGGTGACGACGATTCCTACCATCGGTTTTAACGTAGAACAAGTCACATATAAAAACTTAAAGTTTCAAGTGTGGGATCTTGGTGGACAGACCAGTATTAGGTGAGGAAGCTGTGTGTATTGTGCAATGTATAGGTTAGGTCCTGTTTAGACATGGTATTGTTCTTGTGTCATTGACAACCTTCTGTGTCTGTATCTACACAATACTTTGTAAGTAGCCTTTTGTAAGTAGTGTTACATTGATGTTATTTTTGTTATTTCCAGGCCCTACTGGCGATGTTACTATGGGAACACAGATGCAATAATATATGTAGTAGATTCGGCAGACAGAGATCGAATAGGAATATCTAAAGATGAATTGGTACACATGTTGAGGGTAAGTAATACAGCATTTATCTATACTTAAATATTTTTTCCTTAAACTTGTTATAATAGCCCTTTTTATCCTGACTCTCCTCTCTGTTATTCTTATTGGTGATACTTGACTAATCTATCCTAATGGCTTGCCACTGTTTCCTTTGCAATCAATTCCTCTCCAGTTAGAACCCGTGTTTCCTATCCTTTGCTACTTCCTCCCGGACCCTGGACCACATGAGCTCCAGCTCATCATCCCGCCTCTTGAATAAATATAAATAAATATTCCACAACTTTTCACACAATGCCATTTAGTCCCAAGCTAAGCTAAGAGCTTGTGTTATTGGTACTAAACAGCTGATAAACATACTTATATATTTCTAAATACATACATATTATAAATAAATTACACTCAGACACAGAACAAATGATCGTGCTCATCACACAAGCATTTGTCCTGGGTGGGAATCAAACCCACGACCTCCGGCATAGCAGTCAGGGTCACTAACTACTAGATCCTGTTGGTCTAGTAGGTCAGTCCAAATTGTTGGCTTCTGTCACATTTGCCTATATCTATAGTAGCATTCTGTTTGAAGTTAGCTCTATTTATCCTGAGGACTTTGTAGAAATACTTCTTTATTAAATATTTGATTTACAACTATGGTGGTGTAAAGTAAATCCGAGTACTTACAATCATTTAAGTTAAAACTATGATTACTCCCTTTCTTCGTAAACTGGCAATCAAACCCAATCAGTGTTAAGATCATTTTTAATTACTGCGATGACTATGTAACAAGCTCAGATTGAAAATACGAGGCAATAATATGTAAGTCTTCAAATGGTTATTCTAATTAATACTACAATAAGCTGTAGAATATAAAAACAACCATCTATAATTGTTTTAATTAGCTTAACTCCTCAAATTTGATTATTCTTTAACTGAGAGCACTGAGTTCATAGTTGTACCCAGCTTTTGATCCCGCCCCAAATGCTGTAAGTACAGACGCCAGCTGGCACATTGTGTCAAATTTCTTTGATAGGTTTTTAACTTTATTTTAAACACAATAAGGTTCATGTTTAATTGGGAAAATTTTACAGTTTGGGGTAGGTTGATGCGCACTTGCACCTGTAACATAATCTACCAAGATTTCTCTGATTATTGAAGATGAACTTGTGGCTGCCAGTCTCTTAGTTCCTACTAGCTATACCAGCCCCCCTAGCCAAGTTACAAACGATTCGTATCTATTCTCTTTCTACAATCGAGAACGCCTCAAATCCCTTTGTTTTGACCATGTGACTTAGCGAAAGGTGATAAGTCACGTGGTCAGGGGGGGCTAATAATAGGGCTAATAATAAAATATCTTAAACTGATTAATATAATGATTACTAGCTACCCCAGCATACTTTGTTCCACCTTAGAAACAATTCATTAGTTTTATTTAGTTCTTTTTAGTTTACATCCTTATTCTCAGACCTACTGAATATACACACAAAATTTCACAAGAATAAGTCAAGCCTTTTCTGGTGTGTTTTGTCCCATTCACTGTGGCATGAGAATTTATTATATATACTTGCTGTACCCTGCCACGCTTCGCTGTGGCACATTGTGATAGAATGTTTAAAAAAAAAAATTGATCAAAACAATCCTTGATGCGGATTATATGTCATGCTTAAATTTCAGCTTGATTGGTGCGGAACTTTTTGAGTTTTTGAAGTGTAGGTACACAAACCAACATAACATTTTTATATGTATAGATTTGATGTCACATATTTTGAACACAACTTTACATGCTCCAATTTGTCAATTTCAATTACCATGCCATGTAGATTGGATGATTACAAATTTTAACTGATTTTCTATAAAGATAAAAACAATGATAATGGAAATGGTCTAAAAGTAATTTCTAGTACCTACTAAATATTATCAAAAGTATGTCATTTCCTGACTTTAGTACCAGAATTACGCAGGAAGTAATTCACTGGTTTTGGAAATATTGAA
The DNA here is from genome assembly GCA_921972225.1 of Euplexia lucipara. Classification (NCBI taxonomy): domain Eukaryota; kingdom Metazoa; phylum Arthropoda; class Insecta; order Lepidoptera; family Noctuidae; genus Euplexia; species Euplexia lucipara. The sequence goes on along the minus strand of OV179147.1, from coordinate 974,163 downwards.
GGTCAAAGTGCAATATCTTTTTTCGTTTTTTTTTTCAAAATTGTATTCCAAGTAAGTATCATAAGTAAACTTTCTTCCGAAAACAAACATTATCAAAATTATCGATTTTTCAAAACAAGTTACGCATTTGAAGTTACAAAAATGCAATGGATACCAAACAAGCGGGCCGGTCGGGTCAACGACCAAGCGCGAGTGCCCGTACGCTCAGCTGATCGAAAGTTGCGTTGCGTTGTCGCTCTATGCAATGCGCGCTATCAAAAGTATCTCTTTTTTAAAGATGAAATGAAATGAAATTATGTACAGAATGTGTGGTTATCGGCTATGTGATCGGTCTTTTTACACCCTGTATTACCTGTTATGTAATCACTAGCTGCCCTGGCAAACTCCGTTCTTCCTTTGAATCAATTTATTAGTTTACGTCCTATTCTAAGACCTACTGAATATACATACAAAATTTCATGAGAATCGGCGAAGCCATTCTATTAGATTTCTCAAACACTTATTTTGTTATAGAGAATGAACTTATCTAGCTCAAAATATACCCCATAATTTTATTTATGCTAGTAAAAAAATCTCAAGTGGTAACAGTAATCCCATATGTACCGACACAAAGACATAAAATACATATCCAATATTGTTGGTTCTACAATTTTTGGTTTGTTGTTCACACCTAAACTGAGTATGTAATTCAGTTGATCTGAGTTTAGAGAAAGAATAAATTTAGCGATAGTAAACCTGTCGCCTTATTAACATATCCTTTAGATTCGTTTTTGACTAATTATACATAATTTTCGGACATGCCTCATCCTCCTCATCCGCATCCTCTATTTAATTTTTTATTTGAAAACTAAAATAGCCTGAATTTTCGTCTACTGTATATTATTTCTTTGTATAAAATATAGCATTTATAAGTATCTTACATAGTCAATCATTTATGACTATGGTTAGTCTAGTAACCTTTGTAATTTTAAATGTAGTATGACGTATATAATTTTCTTGTATTCTAGATGAGGGACTAAAATCTAAAATTTTGTCAAATAATTACTAGGTCGGGTATCTTAAATATTTATGAAATATGTAATGGAGATGTTTTTAAGCAATGTTTTAAATGAACAGTACCTACAAATATTAACTCATTGCCACATTAGAACCACAATTTACATCATTCACAAGTAAAATAATTTCCCCAAGTGTGAGTTTACTAATATTTTTCCTCAATTTTATCTTTTTTTTTTGGTGTAATCATAAATAGTATTTAAATTAAATGGGGAAATATCAAACGATACATACGCTCTAGATTAAGAGAAAATGTTTGAATATGTAATATTAACACTGTGTGTGTATTTAATATAAACTTTTTGTATCAAACATCTTGAAAAAGATTTGACTTGTACTAGAATGATTCATTAGAGTTTTTTTTTATTTATTCCATCATCTTTAACTGTGTTAGAGTTGGCATCCAGTTTTAACTGAGTGCAGCTAAATACCAGTGTTTTAGATGGAGCGATTGCCTTCACAACCCAGTAACTGGATAATACGAAACCCTTCGGTTAAAATGGTTATCAGATTTTCAGGCTTATGACTACTACCGCCTACAAATGACAACCGGGAAACCGGGAACCACCTCACGTGCTCTCTGAAGCACGGTGGAGTATTGATATGTAATGAATGTTCACCCATCCACGAGCCGACCCCGTCAAGTTTAGCTTAACCTTTGATCAAACCGTGTGGGTATTATTACTAAACACGAGCTCCAAATTTTTTTCTTCAGTCATTTGTTATTTCTACATTTCCTATAACAGTCTGAAAAGAAAGAAAGAAAGAAAAATGCGTTTATTGGCATTACAGCAGAATACACCTTCTAACTATTTAATCTGTCTGCAGACCAGTCAACTGGCAACAAAATAGAAACAAGCATTAACATGCTTCAAGCTGGCCTATTCTATTATGCATTTATAATTCAAATTCAACTTTTATCAATAAGCATGAAGACTTGTTAGTGGTTAGACTTGATTGTTTTTTATTAGTAGGTACACTTTGTTTTAACTGTAAACCTATGTTCTTTTAACTATTCAATGTTAGTAGTACCTACTGACTCAGTTGCTTAAATTCGACTGATTTAGGTTTCTGCACCTGTCCTCCTTATTATGCGTTTTAAACTACTTATTATGCGTTCAAATGAGAATAGGAAAGACTTTGCGCCATATTGTGACGTCAATCAAAACTGTCAATTCGAATAAATTGGGTAAGATCAGCAAAAAAACGAATACACCTTGTGTTTTCGAAATATACCTAATTTATTTACAAATTATGGAATAGAATAGAATAGAATTTATTTGTAAGAATGTGGTTTTACATAAATAGTATGGTGTTAATATATTTTTAAAGTTCTCTGCACTCTACCATAATATAATGATGTACAAATATTTCAGTGTCATTCTTAAATAACTAAGTAGAATAATTAATTTTAAGATTTAACATTGTGTATTATTGCTATTATAATTATTATCTAAAATTACGTATAAATGTCATTTGATTATGTCATCTTGAATTTTTACAATAGTCCATATATTCGCCAATGTCATAAAAGCAATTTTCCAACAACCAACTTGTCAGCTTTTTCTTAAACATGGGTAACGGGAGTTCCTTAAATGAATTAGGTAACTTGTTATAAACTTGAATGGCGTGAACGAATAATTTTCTGAATTGTACTACTTTGGAGATAATTACTCGAGCCCTCCTATAGAAAGTAGCACCTTGTTCACACATTTTCAAGCAGTCGGGGAGATGAAACAAAAACAAATATCAACAATAACAACAAACAACCGTTTAACAAACAGAATTAATAAATAAAAAGTAAACACTCCACAAGACTAATTAATTTAAGACGTTTTTTTCATTTTCAATAACTGCGACTCGGTAAAACAAAAAAAAAGAAAATAATTGATACGCGATTAAGGTTTCGTTGCGGGCCGTACTTTTCAAGCGACATTTGACAGATAGAGGTCATTGACGTTCCTATTCTTATTTGAAACGCATAATATATCAAATCATACACCTCCATGCGTTTGTTATTTTATTTATCCTGTATTGTAGGTGCGCGACGTGCGTTAACAAACATTTAAACTGACACACACAGACAGTCAAACCCGGAACTGACATACCAGCTCGCGTAGCATGATCACTGTAGACTGAAGAATGGACAAAGTGACGAATGATAGAAACATTTCTGCCGATTATTTATACAAGAAATAATGCTCGATATTTTAGACTATTATCACAGTCTAAACCCCCAAAAACGTCCGACGAAGCCGTCTAGACAGGGAAATCTGGGTGAAAAAAATGCGGGGTGCGAGACGCGGGAAAGCCGCTCCCGTTCTGCGAACAACACGATGTTCGTACTTCGGCAGGTATTATTCAGGGCTAACGCGTGTAGACGTTGTCGGCATTTTTCCAGAGATCAAAGGCGTCGTCCTACTGTATTAATATTTATACCGTGCTTTTATCGACTGAAGAATCTACACATTTCACAAGCTGCGCTTCCCTTCCCTTGTATAATAAAACTGCTATAATATTGTACTTTATTATATTCCGTCCAAATCTTGAACTAAACATTCTTCTTATAAACTTCCTGCGGGAGGGTCTTTTCTAAGTCGCGGTCTCCACTCAACAACACGATTACCCCAGCGGTAGTCGGTTCATCGCGAGAAATGGCCGGCCCACTGCCGCTTTAACTTGCTAATCCTTTGAGCTATGTCGCACTTTCTCGGAGTCTGATATAATTTAATAAAAAACATTATGTTCATGTGTTATATGGATAGCATAACATTCTTATTATTATTCATTCATTGTGTACACTACACCAATTCAAAAGGTTTATTTTTGACCTACGCACTAAGTCTGTACTGTCTATAGCAGCTATTCTTAAAAAGTTATAACATTCAAATTCCAGGAGGAAGAACTAGCCAATGCAATACTAGTAGTCCTGGCGAACAAGCAGGACATGGCCGGCTGCCTGACCGTGGCCGAGGTGCACCAGGCGCTGGGCCTGGACGCGCTACGTGACCGCACCTTCCAGATCTTCAAGACTTCCGCCGTGCGTGGAGAGGGACTCGACCAGGCGATGGACTGGCTCTCCAATGCGCTGCAGGCTAGGAAATAACACCTGTAAATGGTGAGTGTCACATCAGTTCTTGTAATGTCTCATCATCATCATCTCGATCTTCTCGTGGGACGAGAAGATAGCACGTCTCTCAGACGTTTCGGATTTATGTGCGTATTGAATAATTATCACTTGCTTCAAAAATGGTGAAGGAAAATATCGTTAGAAAACCAGTATGCCTGAGATATTTCTCGAGGGCATGTGATGCCAATTCAGAGGGCCATGGGCGGAATTAAAACACTGACACCGGTTAGTCACGAGCCAACCGATAAGGAGAAGGCGATTATCATCTGCCTAACCTTTTTCCTTTTCCAACAATGTTGGGGTTGGCTTACAGTGTAACCAGATACAGCTGAATATGGAATTTTATATGGAGCGACTGTGTGTCGGACCTCCACAACCCTGTGAGTGGGTAACACGGTACCCCTCGGTTAAACTGGTTGTCAAACATTCGGTCTTCTGACCATCTGTGACGGTTGTCATCGGTCTACAAATGACAGCCGGGACTAACGGCTTTACCTGTCTCGTTACCATCAATTTCCGAAAGAAGTCCACTGCTAGGCATAGCCTTCCCCAAGTGTCACCACAATGACCACTATGACAACTTTATTGGGATCGGCTTATTGTTAAACCAGATGCAGCTGAATATCAGTATTTTATATGAAGCGACTGCGTGGCGGACCTCCACAACCCAGTGGCGGGGATACACAGTACACGATGCCTATTGGTTTAATTGTTTGTCAGACTTTCGGTCTTCTGACTATCTGTAACGACAATCATGGGAGAGGCCTATGTCCAGCAATGGACGTCTTTCGGCTGTCATTTGTAGGCCGCAAGTGACAGCCGGGACCAACGGCTTTACCTGTCTCATCACCATCATTTCAGCCGAAAGACGTCCACTACTGAACATAGGCCAAAGTGTCCTCACGCCACAACGACAGGTCCTGTGTTTCTCGCACCCATCGAATACCTGCGACCGATTGTATTATCAAATCAAATCAAGTCGAAACTAATATATTCAAATTAGTCTGGAAATCATCACTTTTTGAACGTCAAAAATTATTAAGACAATCTCCCAAAACATCCGCTTTTCATCACTTCCTAGTATTTATATACTGGCAAGCCGAAGTTAGTTGCATAACTCCCCAGCAACGCATCTTGCACACATCTGCCAGCGACATCTATATCTTCACATAGGAACTAAAAATTATTCTAGATCGCGATGTTAAAGTTATCCGCGCGATCAAACATAATACAAGAAAGAACCTGTCAACAACCATTAGGCAGTCCCTTGATTTACAACATTCGTCTGATTGGAGAATCCTTCGTTTTCAATGGAGTTTGAAGAACTTAACACTCCCTGTTCCTCATACAACCATATGCCTTTTGTATTGACTTCTATTCTTTGCCCTTCAGGGATGCAGTCGACTCCAAAAAGCGTTTTTTAATTACTCAAATAAATGATTCTTCTCGCTCTTTCTTTACAGCCAGAAACTGATGTGGCCACGTGATACAAGAAGGCTTGATGTGTGCGTGCGCGATGGACAGATAAGATAGTCACATATAACGCCATTAGTTTTAGCATTGTACGTTGTCGCCGATACACTATCACACTGTTTGGAAGGAAATGAAGACAGAATTACATGAAGTTTTGTGGCGCTATAACAAGATTCCATCAAGTGCATTGGTGATGTTTTACATTCAATTTGAGTATATAGTTTTATTTGTGTTTGATGAAAGAGCTTAGTCTTAAAGAAAGTACTTGTATCAGAACCTACTAGCAATATTAAAATGCGTGCAATTTCGTTACTTGAGGAGCTGATGGCTATAAACTTCGTTCTAGTTCGTCAATAGTCTGATGGACATGAAGTTAATTTGAGAAACAAACAAAACAATAAGTAGGTAAGTTACTGATACAATTAAAAGGACAAACATCAAAAAGGGTTCTTTAAAACATAGTTGGGTATCACCTTTATATCGTTAGGCGTTAGTAAAAACAGCCAATAGTATATTTATACTGAACACAGGCCATCTATATGTCTCAAAACAACATACAAAGAAGCACACCTGAAAAACATACTATGTTTATAATGCTTTTCATAATGGCGTATCAATGTGTGAATTGAATGTGGCTTCTAATTGTAATTGCGTATAAAGAAAATGTCAAATGAACATTGAAATGCCTAACAGCCCAAGGTACCAGGATTAAAATATGCATTTTGAATACCTTTTGTATACCAAATCTCAGCTAAAATTGTAAAGAAGTAAAATGGCGCCAATTCTCTTGTCCTAAAGTAAAACTAAAATAAGTATAGAACTCTAGAAATGGATGGGGACTGACACTGACAGCCATGAATTATGGTAGAAATGTCAAATTGCTTTAACTTCGATATGTTTATGGTCGATACGTTTGAAGTGTCATCTATATAATTTGTATGGAAGCTTTATTTCAACTAAAACTGTCAGCTGTTATATGAACATTAGTCTCTTTCCTGTTTTATAAGAGAGAAAGAGATGGAATTAGCCTGAATTAAGTTCAGCTTGTGAATAAGACAGTCGGCACCATTTACAATCAGTCTTGAATTGTGGGAAACACCAGTTAGCCTTAACTCACACGCACGGTTACGAAAGTACCAGTAAAATAACACGAAATTCAGGGATTTTAAGTAATCCAAACCACCAAAAGTACCAGGGTCCAAAGTTGGTAGACACCACTAGTCTTAACTGTATTTTATTTTTCACTTGCACTTCTGAAATCTGAAAACTGTTATTATATTTTATATGTACCATTACATCGGATTAAACAAATATCAGTATTAACTACATTATCGAAGTATACGCAAAGATGAGTAGTTCAGAATCCAAAATGTGCTACGGAGACTGTCATTCAGAGTATGCGTGGCAAGGACATTACTATGCAGCCAAACTTTTATAAGACTGCCTTAATTACATCCTATTACTTTCGATATGGGTGTCGTACTCGCAACCGTCGTACGCGTATGACCAGATGGTGGTATGAACTTAAACAAAGCAAAAGAAGTATGTAAGGATCGTCGCATTTAATTCTGTAGTTTCGGTCTACCCCTATGGGGACGAAATGCATAAGTTTATCTACCTATGTACTTCTGATATATCGCCAGAGTGCCTTGCGGCTCAGCTTCTACTTTTAAAATCATTGTAGGATAGAATTTGGTTGAATAGTAAAAGCATACATAGGACTGCAATCCGACGAAACTTGATTATAAAGACATTGATTGCTACGGCAGGACAACCGTCGCAATTTCATTGGAAGTATGATACGGTCAACATAACACTCACATTTGCACTACGAAAATCGCCCTTAACACCACTAAAATAAAGGCACTGTCCACGACAATCTGTTATCATACTCGTGCGTGTGAGTTAAGCCTTGAAAGATTAAATTCTGCCCTCGAGTGTTTCGATCTTCATGTCAAATATCAATGCAAGTAACACAGATGAGGCGACGACAACACTTTTGTAAAAACAAATTGTTTTGTAGCGGGCCCGTGCGAGTGGCGACAGGTGTACCTATACATAAGTTATTATTAATTAATTACTATTAATTATTATATATTTTGTATCAGTGACGTTCACCAAGCTATAATTTATATTATTATGCGGTAAGAGAGAAAGATTGTTCCAAATACAATATCATGTATTATTATTTTGTTGTGGTTTTATTTTAAGTTCACCGCTGCTTTATTAAGATCAATTGGTTGTGAAAATACAATCACACACGGATCGGCAGTTTTTACTTTTATCTGGTGAATTAATTATTGATACGGTTTGACTGCTTCTGTTTAGAGTAGATTAGGTCAAGTGGCGTATAAATTCTGCAGTGCTTTTCTGTTAAAATATCCCCTTAAAATGTATAAGGCGTAGTGAGGGCTAATTGAGCTGTCATTCCATACTAATAGGCATTGACAGTTCACTTCACTTAAGTTATCACGGAGCGACTATTAAAGTCCAGCTGCAGACAAAGGTTCTTTTTCTGACGTTTGAAAGATCGCCCTTGAGGCGTCATTCTACGAAAAAAAAGTTCTCATCGAAACACTGTCAATGCAAGCGAGTGCGGATACTTGCAAGCAGCATACACCAGATAGGATTTCAAAAATAAGTATTTGTTTTGACTGCATCGTTGGTGTGGTCGCAAGCGCTACTGCTTATGCACATGAGCTGTCAAGTTCGATCCCAAGGTCCCAGGAATTTTCAGCCTGGAGTCTTAAACTTGTGCCAGATTGTTAGCTATAGCCTCGCGCTCTATTACATGGGACTTAAACATAACTGGCGAAATGTGGGTGTACATCTTTGCCAATCCCTTTGGAGATTACAGGTGTTCATTTGTCAGGTCTTCAGGCATGATTGGCCATCCACTATTCTGTAAAATACCGACCTAACAGCACCTACTGCTTCCTCATTAACTCAGCTAGCTACCTTTTACTTTTTTCGCAGATAACCTGGAAATTATACACGAAAAAACGTCACATGAAACCCAGACGTTAATAAAAGACATCAGCAGCTCAGATCTTTCATATATTTTTTTTATGCTATCTTTTACTAGTGATTACACATATTCTTAATTTTTTTTCTCTGGCCCCTCGTTTGTAAGCCTGCTGCTCCCTTCGCTAGCGGTCTATCTCAGCTTCAGTGGTGATGATGACTAGGGTCTGCGGTCCGGGCAGAGGTGGTGGTCGATGGAATGATGAAAGGCGTAGGTATTCTTTTAGAAAAGTTTCAATAGGTACCTACACTATAGAAAAGAATATGGACCGTATGTAACTAAATGCGGCAGACGATAGGTAACCTTAAACTTATCGAACCCCATGTCAACTGGAACATTATCTTTTCATGCTGTTTCTCTTAGGTGTTCCGTTCGTTCAATCTGTTGCTGACGTAGGTTTTATTTTTTCCGCCGGTTCTTAAGTATTTCTTCTTCTTGGTCCGTTAACCACCTTTTCTTCTCGATTCTTATTTTAGGAAGGGGAGCTTTAGCTTTGGCTTTAACGATAGGCTCGGGAGTGGGCACGACAACTGGCTCGAGAACGGGTTCGGGTGTGGGCTCGAAAACGGGCTTGAAAGCACCGGGCTCGATAGTGGGCTCAAAAGTGGGCTCAGAACTGGGCTCAAAAGAGGGCTCGTAAGAGGGCTCTTCAACAGAGAGTTCATTGGAGACGACCTCTGCCTGTTGTTCAATGTCTCCTAAAATCCCAGAGCTCTGGGAAAAAGTGTAGAGTGACAATGCGAGGATACTGGAACCCAGTACCCCAGTGATAAGAGGCAGCACGTTGTCGTTGTTACCTCCCGAGCCATCAGGCATGGGCGGTCCGCTTGGCCTGGATGGCCCGCTCGGCCTGGACGTGCCGCTTGGCCTGTGCGGCCCGTTACGTCTGTACAGCCCGTTCCCTGGTCTACCTGAAATTGCACTATCATTAGTTTCTAGTTATTTGTTAGTCTAATTCGCATCACGTAAGTTCACCGCTGTGAAACCAGGGTTTTCACGTATGCTTGTGGCAAGACTCGCTGCTGTTTTATGATTCGATTTACACTAGGTACTGCGTAGTCATTACTATATAGCGTAGGCTATATATAGCTAGGCACTGCGTAGTCGATACTAGGTACTAGACTGGCCTGTTGGTCTAGTAGTTAGTGACCCTGACTGCTATGCCGGACGTCGTGGGTTCGATTCCCACCCATGACAAATGTTTGTGTGATGAGCACGATCATTTGTTCTGTGTCTGGGTGTAATTTATCTATAATATGTATGTATTTAGAAATATATAAGTATGTTTATCAGCTGTTTAGTACCCATAACACAAGCTATCAAGCTTAACTTGGGGCTAAATGGCGTTGTGTGAAAAGTTTTGGAATATTAATTATATTTATGTATTTATAGAAGGATACAGAATCTGTTTATTTCAAGGTAGTGTACAGCTCTTGTTAGCAATGATAATGTTATAGCTCAAACCGTAGGTATCAATATTTGGACTTTGTAACAGTAACTATAGATAACAGCAGTGAAGGTTTTGTGAGAGAACAGTGCAGTTACTGCAGGTGGGAAAGCCTCTTCCTGTATAGAGAAAATATGCAACGGATGGATCACCGCAACGGTTGTTCGGGGCGTACCTATAGGAGATTTCTTACATCTATATAGGTACTAATAGTTCAGGTTTTCACACGGTTTTTTCCTTTTACATGACTATTGATAGGTATAACTTACTGTCCATTTTAGAGAAGTTTTCCGATTGCTGCAGACTTGGTACTTTGGTTGGTTATTCTTGGTTCAATCTTTAAGCTTTAGACTAGTAAGGCTGTAGTCTAGACGGGCTGCATTCTTATGACTTTTAATTACAGCCATTTCATTTTCTTATGAGGATAGTGAAGAACGGAGTGTTACGTAACTTGGTAATGGGGCAGTTTGTAAGTTTCGATTGGTTCTAGATAGGAACTGGTTTATTTTCTGCTTCTATACTGTCCACACTATTTGTTGAGTGATATTATTTGATAGCATAACATCTTTGTATTCGAAAGATCGGAGCCATGGTGACGCAATCATGATGATGATAGTACTGGAATGTCAGTATTAAATTTAGACTTTCTCTGTTGTCTCTGATCCAAAAAACGACGTCTCAAAGAAGGATGCAAGCTCGTAATGCTTGGTCAGTAGTGCTGAGGCAGTAGGAAGTTATCTCAGAGGATAGTGTGTGGTGGTGCTGCGCATAGTAGGTACCTAAAACTTTTAAGAATGTAAGATTCATTTTAAAAACAAGCTTAACTGTGAGCAGTTTAATTGTCTTATATTTTTGTGATGCAATAAATGATTTTTATTTGTATTTGTACCTATGCTCATTAAGAGTTGAATTCCAAACATTCCTAAGAACCCCATACACGTGAACTCTTCGTTCCAATGAACTTATTTCGATGTTATTGTTAAAGTGTGAGGATCACGTGTTTTATGAAAATACGGCGGTTATAACAAACGCAGTCAATGTTGTAGTAAGTGCAATGATTGTGACGGTTCTGTAAGCAGGTGCATTCTACAACCTGAGCGGACAAATACGGCCTTATGCCGCCCCAATACGGTGCACAAGCCACCAAGTTTGGACAAATATGTAGGGAACCCTGTACGGCATGTCTTGTACGAAATAGCAGAGGTATTTGGGCTCGGCTTCAAACGATATTAATCGCCAATAGGGTCTATTCCAGTTTGGACTTAGCCTGTCAGAGTTACAGCAGGTTTTCGTATGTACTGTTCAAAGTTTGGGACAGAGGTGTGCGGGCGGGGGAGGAGTATGCGGTCTGACTGGTTACTCGAACGACGACCGGAGGCTGCGCGCGCGCCGGCCGCAGGTACAATCCTGTGCTTAATTTTATAATTAAAGCCCACGTGGTCGCTCAAGATTTTATCTCGACGCGAAAATATGCAGTTTAAAATCTGTGTTATCTCTCACCTTGGGTGTTTTCTCGCCTTTTCCTTAAATAAAAACATTTTGCTCAGTTTTGGCGTAAATATTTATTATCTTTTAACATTTATTATACAAATTGTTATTGTCTTTATTATTTCGCCTTTGCTCCAAAAGAGAACTGGTTAAAGTTTTGTTCTGTATCAGTTTCGCACGGTTCGTATTATATTCAATTGTTACAGAGCACATCTTCGTCGCTCCTTATGTCACGCTTATGAATACGATCTACCTGGTTACTGTATTTACATTAGGTATACCAAGAATGTACCAAATCTCAGAAAGTCCTTATTCATTTTCATGCAGGTAGTTAGGTAGATATACCAATTGATACCTGCAGAAGTAACTCTTCAATCGTCCTCAGAAAGCTTTCAGCAAACTTGAAAAAGTAAGGGCGGGCGTGCGCGCGGGCAACATGCCGTCGTACCCGACTGTACAGGGCCAAGCTCTGGCACGAGTCTTGTAAAGAATTTATAGGAGAGCCGGGCGCGGGTCGCGGCAGTGTCGTGCGCGCCTCGCTTGCGCCTGCGCCGCCCGTCGCACCGACAGCCACGCCAGTGGACGCCAGCGTACGCCGGGAAAAGTAAAAGTTTTCAGTGCAGTGCAGTGCAGTGGTAGTGAAACAGACGAGAGGACTGGAATGGATGGCTAGGTATGCATCGTCTTATTTAGAGGAAAAAATTCTCCCACGCTTGTGGGAAATTGGCCTATTGTGGAGCTCGCAGCGAAAGTTCACTGATGTTTATAGATTGGTAGGGCCTTGGGACTATGTGGTGTTGTGTGCATAGTGTTAGTTGTAACAACTTAATGCAACGTGCTGTTCCAGTGAGACTTGTGAGCCAGTTGCGAATCCGACTTCTACTCAGACCGGTTACTGTTGGGGATGTTATTGAATGGAAGAACTATAGGAACCTTCATAAGTTTGAAATAAATAACTATGAATCCCATGAGATAATGGGGTTTGTTGATACAAAAATTACACATAAATACTGAAATATGGATGCACTCAATACTAAGGCTCCTCCTGCTCCGCTCTTTTGAAAATTTTATGTTATCAATTTATTTATTCATTTGTTTCGTTATTAATTTATGCTAGGTGATTTTTACCTATGTCCTCAAATATACAGGCGTTTCAATTTAAGAAGTAAGTAGAAAAGAGAAAGTATGTTTATGTATTAGGAGCAGGACAAACATCCTCACTAAAAAAAATCATAGGGAAAACAATACCTACAGCATTTGGAAATTAGGAACAATACCTACTACAAGGAACAGAGTTGTAATGTTTACAGCTCTGTTGTGTTCGTGACTAAGGGAAAGAAATATACATAATTAAAATGAGTAGGTACCTACCTACAGTCGAAGATACATAAGACAATGAATGCAACTTTATAACTACGTATTCACAATCTACTAATGCGAATGTAACTCTGTCTTTTCACACCTAAATGGCTTTAGTGACATTTGGATTGCACACGGATAGTCCGTGCTCCGACTTATTACCTTGCTACGTGTTTGTTATGAATGTGGATGGTTGTAATACTTAAAACACAACAAGAAAGCACTTAGAGTACCTACCTACAGAAAAAACAATTAAAAGAAGGAGATAAAGTTTTTTAACTAGCTATGGAACTTGACAAAAGCTTTTGATACTGTTTAGGCATTCCTATAAAAACATACTTATATATAAGTAGGTATTTATAAATATTTTTCTAGTCTTTTTTTAATCGAAGTGTTGCCCGCTATGGTTCAGTTCCATACGAGACTTATTTATTACTCACTCTCTACTTATTCTCAGTTGTGGGTTATTCAAGGAAGTAATTTAGGTCCTATAAAAACTCATCATATTTGCATCATCTTATCTTTACCGACTTCTAAGTAGGCTGGGCCATATCCAATAAGTGTGGGTTTTGCTCTGAAATTACTTATAGTGATTCTGAGGAGCTGGACGACAGAACGTGGTCGCCATTTTATTAGCACGAGCATCATTAACTACCTAGTTTGCTCTGTTTAATAACACTGCTTTGCTATCTTTCCTACTATTGCGGGAAAAATAAAATAGTATCGTTGTCGCCAGTTAATTGTGTTGGACAGGTTGATGTCATCGCCTCCTAGATATTGGCTACACCGGTTTTTGATTTAGATTGATAGCCGTGCATAGGTATAATTAGCGGTTCCTAATGATAAATGATGGGGCCAGATAGCAAAAAGGTTCCGTGTACGTATGTTTTAACACGCCTAGGCGTTACAAAAATTGCTTTCTACGGAGTTTTTTTTTATTCCTTCACTTCCAAAGCTTGCACAGCTAGTGAACAACGTAACTGGGTTATACTAATGAGTCTTAATTGTTTCACATTAACTTTTTTTATTTTTAGCGTGGTAAAGGGTCCGACTGAAGTGTTGCGCGCCCTCCTTCCTGCAACCTGCAGTGTTCCACTTTACTTCATTTGCAGTCGATGGCAGAGCGATACTGTCACATTCCGCGTTTATTTCGATACAAATATTTACTGCTTGGGTTCGACTGTTATTTACAACAGACTTAACAGGCCCCGTTCTCTGTCACCGAGCTTAGTAGGTACGGTTTTTAAAGACCTATTACTTGTTTCATCATTATTGGTAAATCGAAATCGGTCCATTCATCAGTCATCACAATTTCTAAGAATATTCGAATCGGAAGAATAAAAAGTTTAAGCTAGACTCGTTCATAATTGCCACTGAACTTCTCAAACGTTACCATTATGTTCTAGATCTTTGGATAAATCAAACACATAACATCCTAGGTTTATGATCTAACGTCATGTCCTCTTCATACAAACACGGCATGTGTACGTATACAAATTACCTATTTGTCAGTAGGTACGTTGCTACCTACACCTAGTTATTAGACTGGTTTCACGTTAATTGAAATTCTATAGTCTGCATTTTTAAATATAGCATCACTGCCTGTACAAACGTCTACATCCCGAAGGGTTAGGTAGAGTGTACCTGTAAGCACACCTAAATTTCACCAGTTAAGTTTAAGTCCCATGTAATTGGGGTTGAGTCTATTGCCAACAATCGGGTATATTTAATTAAATCATTATATCCCTTCCCATTACTTAGGTACTTAAAATGTTTGACGTCAGATTTTAACCCAGACGGACAGACCACAATCAAATACATTATATTTTTGATTCAAGAAGCATGCCGGTTGCCTGGATAACGTCATGTCAAAGTTAAAAGCAATTAAATACGCATCAGAGTGCACTCGACGTGATCCCTCGTACATTTTAATAAACCACTCGGGACCGGGGCGAACACTTTATGCTAATTTTAATCGACCTCATACGTGCTGCATGGTGGATGCATTCATGGAGATACAGTACCGCTACCTACCACCTATAGAGATTTGAGGAACTGTCTGATATATATTTTTTTTAAAGAAGCTTACTAGCACATTACTAGTAGTCTTGTTAGCCCCTCCAACTAAGCTAAATATGCTTGTATCTGGAGTGTGTTCACGGCAATAGTGCAATGGGTGGAGATCGAACTCGTGACCTCTCGATCGCCAGGCCGACACCTTTGCCATTGGGCTATTGCCCAATTTGAACTTGGTGTAATCTGGCATGGGATTCGGATTTCTTTCATCCTTCGGTACTGGAGCAAAAACGGTTCCATAAACAACTTATTTACGATCATCGAACTTCATCGATCATGATAGGACTTGCAATGATCCAACACCGAGATACAAAAAAAAAAAATTGACACAGCTTCCGATGACAGCAAGTGAGCCATGTTGCCATTTGCGTTTCATTCTACTCTTCAATAGGCAAATAACAGACATATTTGCTCACCTCAACCAAGCACTTCTTTAGTCACGAAGCTAACTTTTTTAGAAAATATAACCAATTACATTTTCATGTGAGAATCCCATGTCGAATGCAAAAAGCATGGGAAAGACAACGCGTTTGCTAACCAGTGAAAGTTAAGCAATGTTGGTGAACATAAACAATGATTTGTGGTTGTATATCTTCATTTGTCACACTAGTTGGTTTTGTTGCTTAGCTGTAGGTATGTTAATAAGCCTTAAGTGCTGTTGAACTACACGATTAGGGCCTGACAAAAATGAATGCACTGACTGGACACTGGACAGATGCACTCAAATCTAATGATTTAATAATTGATATATTTGAATAATTAATAGTGTAATTCTTGAAAATACCATCTCAAATATCTAGATACTATAATCAGTATGTTCCTCATCAAAACAATCTTGACTTTAATAGTGACTGTGTCCTCTGAGTTTCTTACGGTGTTTCATCTCAAGTAGTAAGCTAGGAAATATTGACGTCACCTAAATCTAATTTAATTACGGTAATTATTTTTTTTACGGATATAGGTAGGTAAATGTTATTAACTGTTAATAAATTCAAAACTGGAACAAAAATTGACTTATCGAAAACCAACATCCCATGATGTGAGGTTGCGCTTGCATTGATGCAGTTAGGTTCTTGTAATGTAGGAGTACCTACTTAAGGTACGAGTACTTAGATAGATTGGATATCCCTATCTCTATTCTTTAACCGGAGTCCGCGTTTTGTGGTGTCGTTAGGTCAAGCAAGAGTTCTACTAGGCAAGTCGAACACGAGCCTATAAAAAAATTCTTATATCGTCGTTTAAGTGACCCTCTCTGTAGCACCTATTGACGGTTGTTGACCCCCGCATGTCAAATACAATAAACTATTCCCACAGGACGCATGCCCATGCACTTACTTACATTAAAATTGAAACATATCATCCAACAAATCTATCCGAGAGCACGCGACGCCACCACCGCTCTCGATTAAAAACTTTAATTCATTCAGGTCAATGACCAACTATTCGGTAGCTTGAAAACTTGACATTTACAAAAGGATTTGATGTCATCAAAATATACAGTATGCGGAATATCGCCGTAGGGTATAAAACGAAAGAACGCGTGGCATCCGAGAGGGCACATAAATCCTCATTCGGCCAGTTTTTGTCCGTTTTTGGATTCCATTGTGTCAGGTATACAGTAGGTTTGCCAACCGTCGCGGGCGCACGGGACACGTAACATGCTGTCTGATTTCAAAATAATTTGGATGTGTGATAAAACTCCCGCTGCGTGTAAATTGTTCAGTTTAAAAAATATTTTCGTTCTACCTTTTTAATGTTACGAAAGCAATATTAAGTTGAGATAGATATTTATTAACCTTTACAGTAGGCACTAAGAAGATTATTTTTGTTGAAAATTTATTGGGAGTATCAAGTTATAAAACGTTGGTTAATTATTTATTCATCGATGCTTTTATGTGTTGTTAATTGTCAGGCATTAGGCAGTGGCTTTTGATGCCGTGCTTCTGATTTATCTTCGCATAGCTGATGACATAGACACCCTCGTCAGGTAACATCTGCTGTGTTATCGGGTTATAGTTAATTGATTCCCGAAGTTACTGATCTTATTGAGAATGTCTGCTCATCGGATATAATGAGCGTATAAAAAAGCTTTAGTAGTAATTATTAACAAATTATTCATTTTACAACACAAAACATACAAGCGGGCTACTGTAGGAAGATATTAAATATACCTACTCGTATCTACTTAAAATACCTTATGATTTGGTAAATATGAATGTTGTGATTACTTTTTTCAGTTGATCTCGTTCGTTAATGTTGTGTCATATTGCTGTCTAAGTGAAGTGAACTGTCAACGCCATGCATAAGGCAAAGCATTGACTCACTCAATTTTTCACGAGATGACTTTTATTGAATCGAGTGGCTCATCAATTAAATCGAAAATGAAAATTAACCAAGTAGGCAACATATACTTATGCAATCACAAATGATGATGTAGGTATGCCTGACCTTTTCGTTTTATAAAATATATGTTGAACGTCTCTCCGTATCTTGCTAAGATATCTCATGAAAGATGACATGGCGAGGTGGGACACAGTTTTTTGTTGTTCTTTACGTTAAAACAATGTGGCGTGTCTCGCCACGACAAATTACTGGGTACTCTGGGTAATAAAGAAAATCAGACAAGCAGAATGTATCGAAGCACCAGTCTTAACCCAGCACGTAGGAAGGAGGGACATGGTTTAACTAACACTTTCACTGCGCGAAGCAAACACATCAGTTATTGAACAAACAATTGCCACGAACCTTCATTTGAAATTGTTAATCACTGTAGACTGAGAAACGTGTAAAGATTAACTGAAGAAGGACGTTGTTTTAGAAATATAGTCTAACTAAGTAAGTAGTTCCAATAAAGTAGGTTGTAAAATATAAAAAATAAAAATAAATGACGTCCCATAGCGTGTTTGTATTCCAGTACAGAACAACCTATGTCTGTCATGCAGCTTAATAAACTTATCCATCGTAAGCCCTTCCAAACTTTCTGCAAAAACCTTCAGAACGCTATTGCTGCTTTTACTGATGCCACTTGTTTGAGCATGTTCGTGAAATAATCGTCAGTGTGCAATAAACTTCCACCTGTCTTATCCACCATGCAATCGTATAGTTTTGTTTTGTTTGAAAAGTGGCAGGCTATGCCAGTTCACCAATAAGGGCGAGACTCCACCAAAGAGAAGAACAGACGAGATGTATCTTACAACCAATCAGCTTGCGTCATTTTGACCGCTCAGTGCTTAGCTATTCAGCACAATACAATATCTTATTGGTTAATAACAAAACATCTCCTCTCGTCTCCGCTTTAGTGGAGTCTCACCCTAAGTCCGAGGATTTCTTGGTTTTACTGTATTTCAAGCTGGTTTAGATGGCCGTAACTCAGCAAAGTTGTAGTCACTATATTGCCAAGTTAGGCTTGCTAGGTTCTAGTCAAAGACATTCAATACCTATACAGGATGAATTTTTAGTCACCGTCCAAATTTTTTCTAGGCATTAGGTATCATTCACTTAGTCCATTTTTGAAAAAAAATCGATACATAAAATTTTCATATTAAATCATTTTCTCGAAAAAATTATCCGCTCTGCGTGGTCACAAGTTAAACGTTAATAATACTACACTTGCCGCGCAAATATTCAATGAAAAAGGCAGCGCTCACCCCGCTCACCCCCACCCCGCTACACCTGCGCGACACATTTATGACATCTATCATCTATCGTTAGTCGGTCTCGCGCGCGCACCCTTTCGCGACGCAAGCGCTTACTTCCGTGTTCCCGGCGTTCCCACGCAACCCGCCGGCGCCGGCGCGACGGCGCCCCGTGCGTATCGTGAATTTATTTACAATGTCGTCGTATTCCCACCGCGAGTATTACGAAATGGTGCGATCCTACATACTGAGTGGTGAAAGCTTGAACGGTGCCCGGAGACTGTACGAAACCGAAAGTATTCCTCGCCTTCGCAATCAAGGAATAAATCCCTCATTACCAAATCGCCACACGATTTTGGCCGCAAATCAGAGGCTATTAGACCATGGCCAATTTATAGTACCTACGCACGCTCAAGGACGGGGCAGGCCGAGACTCGCAGTGGAGATCGAAGAAGATATCTTCGATTTCTTTGAACGGAGCCCTAGATCCAGTACGCGAGATGCAGCGCGGCGCTTCGGCGTAAGCCAATATGCCGTGTGGAAACTTCTCCATTCTGCCGGATTGCACGCGTACCATTTTCAAAAGGCACAGGCCTTGAACGACGCAGATGCAGTTCCCCGTCGAGCCTTCTGTGAGTGGCTGATTGCACACCCCGATGCTAACATTTTGTGGACTGACGAGGCCTTGTTTACTCGAGTGGGGCTGTATAATCATCATAATGAACATTGGTGGTCATTTCGAAACCCACACATGATACGAGAAACGTATCACCAAGTGCGGTTCAGTGCAAATGTGTGGGCTGGAATTGTCGGCAACAAAATACTGGGGCCATATTTCATTGAGGGACGGTTGACCGGGGGCACGTACCTAGATATGTTACGCACAGTAATTGCTGACTTCATGGATGACGTGCCGGTAATCTCCTATCGAGATTTTTATTTTCAACAGGACGGTGCACCGCCTCATTACTCCGCCGCCGTTCGTAATTATTTAAACATCGAACACGGTGATCGTTGGATCGGTCGCGGGGGGCCCGTCGTCTGGCCACCCCGGTCACCAGATCTTACTCCATGTGACTTTTTTTTGTGGGGTGAAATAAAACGACGAGTGTATGTGGAGGAAGCCCAAAACCTAGACCAATTAAAACAGCAAATTGTACGTGCATTCGACGAAGTTAAAAGTGACACTGTAGTGCTCAATAAAATTAAAAACAATGTGCAAAAACGTGCAAGACTCTGTTTAGAGAGAAACGGTATGCATTTTGAACATTTATTAAAGTACTGTTAATTTGATTGTTGATGATTTTGATTAAATTTTTATTATTTGTACATAAGTTGATTCAAATTTTTTAAATACGCCTGATAGCAAAACGTTTTGGCTCAGCTTTTATTAAGGTCTCAAGTTCTTATCTAATTAATTGATTTTTACTTTATTTATACGTACTTAATTGATTAATTAAGGGTTAGATTCTAATCATAGTGAACATAGCACAAACCTTTTGCTTATTGACGGTCCTAAGCCCGTGAAAGTATGAAGGGAAAATTTGCAACTTTGTTTGTATTGTGTTATCAATGAATTCCGGCGGCGCGCGGCGCGCGGGGCGGCCCGGCTCGCGTAGCTTCACCTAGCGCGTACGCACGGCGCGGCAGTGTCCAGAAACATAAACTTTTTATAGATAACTTTGTGAAGTGATATCTCAATATTTTTGTATTGAGTGATACTAAAAGAAAAAACACGTATTCAATGATTTTTGCCAAAGATTAATATATCAAAATTTGGACGGTGACTAAAAATTCATCCTGTATAGACAGGACATCACGAACAAAATTTTCGTCCGAAAAAGTGTGTCCTGCTCAAAGAGATTTAAAAACTTGAATGTCTTTGGTCCTGCTGGATACAAGTCTATGAGTTTTTGGTAGTACGCTCCGCTGCCGCTCCAATATTCATATATTATTCTAGATGGCGTTACTGAGACATGGGATCAAAGTTTTTCTATGACATTTCCTTGACATGCCCGCTCTATAGTATTTTAAATCTCTTTGGTTCTAGTAGATGATACGATGTTTAGGTCTAGTTAGCGAGTGTCTACTAATAACGGTGTGTTTTGTCATAGTAGGATCAAAAACCACATAATTAACAGACTTTTTCAGAAGTCATTTATTCAAATTAGGCTGACGATCAGCACTTCTTGAACGACAAAATTACATAAATAAGATAGTCCCCAAAGAGCCCGCCCTTCGCCACTTCCTAGTGTTTTTGCCGGGAAGAAGAAGAGGCGGAACCAACTCGCAACACGTCTGCCTGATATATTTTATACAGTAGGTACATTTATTTATTTATCTTGATTACAAGTAACATTAACTCATTGTGTTAGTAACAATTTTTCTAACATTACATAAAATCATTCATTCCATTATTCTTTTTTTAACATTACATGAGGCTTTGAAATCTTTGAAGTTAAGCTCAGTAATCTTATATTGTGGCTGTGTAATAAAAAGAAGCACGCATGCGCAGGCGTGTCCTCCGCGCTGCGCACGCATTGTTTGAACCTTACGTTCATTTAGGTAAGTTTTGTTTTTAAGGCCTTCGAATATCTCCATTTAGACCACAAAACTTGTTATTGGCTCATAAAGTCACAATACATCTTCAAAATGCCAATTATTGTTAATTTGTGGCTTCTTAATGGCTATGGAGATGATAAAACTGTATTTATTACTAACTTGTCTCGAACTGATAGTACTCAGTCAACTTCGTGCGTACAAGAGTACTTATCAAGAAATAGTGTAGTAGGTAAAGGTAGGTGCTTTCACTAGGCGAACGTCTAAATCTAAGTACAGACGCCAGCACATCATGTTATCCCAATGTGTCAAATTTTCTCAATTGAATATGAACCTTATTCTGTTTGCCATAAAGTTGAAAAGCGATCAAAGAAATTTGGCACATGGGGTAACTTGATGCGCTGGCGTCTGTACTTTTCTTAGATGGTCGACTTTTTACTCATTATTTTGTAGATATCGTCGTTCATATTGCAATTAGTTCTATGTCAAAAATTACACGTTCGCAGGAGAGCAAAAAAACAGTAAGTAGGTACCTATACTGGAACAAAAACTTTTCATGATAAAAAAAATGATTTTGAACGAATGTTTCCTACTTACATTAGTTAAAAATCATTTTGGAGCTTTCAAGGTTTTTTTCCAACGACGATATGTCGCATCCGTTTAGGCATATTGTTAATGAGACTAGATATCGACTAGAGTGTGGTAGCAATGATAATGACCATGACATAACACCATTCTTGTACCCAAGGTAAGGCAGAGGTGTACCTCTAGCAGGAAAATAGGGTTTCTAGGTTTACTACGTTTTGATAGAATCGAAGAGCCACTGATTTAATACTGGATTTACTTATTTACTACGGTAAAAAGAAACCAATTACAGTAAATAGACAGTAAAACAACAAAACACACATTCTTAAATTAATGTAAAATAAAATTAAATAGTCTTTGGATAGTCTTGAAAGCTCATCGAGCGATAAAGACAATGCAAAAATGCTACGAAAGAAGAAAAATGGCCGGTGTTGAGGGAGCATATAGCACAGTATGAACTGAGCATACCTACGCTAAACTTTATAGCGTATAAAAAATAATAAAATAAATATAATACCAGCCTGTTACTGTCGCACTGCAGGGCAAAGGCCTCTTCTCATCACCACGACGATCACCACGCACGACGTGTCGATCACCACGCTTGCTCAAGGCGGATTGGCGATTTCATACGCGTATAGTAAGCCAATATTTTACAATAGTACAGTCTAGTGTGAATGTAATAATTTATGGTGCGCGATATTGTTGTTCTATGAATTATATGCTATTATTGTAACGTAGTCCAAAAAGCGCTTAAAAAACAAAGTGTCCTAAACGGTAAACTTGTAAAGCAGGTAATTGTGTAAACTCTATTAGATATCAACATAATATTGTGGCTTTCACCGCTTCTATACTGAATAATAACCATCAAATGATATTAAAATAGCTCTGTTGCAAATGTCGTTAAGGTTCAAATAACGTGCCGCGTCAATATCAATCATGTGGACGTCTAATTTAATGAGTTACCAATACCAAGACGTTGAGTATACTATAAATGATGCGAATTCTAATTATATCCTCTTAGAGGTACCGTACAGGGCTTTATCTTGTCATAAATTTTGTGCTATATGACCACTTGAGCAAGTGGGTTGGTGGAACTTTTGGTACTCACAAATGACATTATTTGCCGGAAATCGAGTTAATTAGCGAGACGTCGCGGGTCAAAATCATTTGTCTAGCTAGGTCATAACTTAGGACCATCTACAGATTTCATGCCGTCACACAAAAGCCCTCAAATTTCTGGAAATGAACTAAGTACCTACTTACCTAGTTCATGTTCAGAAAATCGAGGACTGTTTTTTTCAATCACCTCCCATCAATCCACTGCTTCTAACATAGAGGAAGTCTGTGTCCCAACACTGAGAACATTATAGGCTGACTATAATACGCTAGCAGACGTCACGCGGTTTCACTCGCGTAGTTCCCGTTCCTGTGGGAATACAGGGTTAAAAAAGTAATCTATGTCACTTGAGAATAGTGTAGCTTCCTAGCGGTGAAAGAATTTTTCAAATCAGTCTAGTAGTTTCGGAGACTATTCAATGCGAAAAAAACACAAGTCTTAAGTCCTTCAGCTCAACAATGTTACAGCAGTCGTACCAACAAATGTAAATGAATCTTTTGTCCGACACTTAAACTCGAAGCCCAGTAGCTGAGAGCTGGCGAGAGCTCAGTAACTCAAACATCCTGGCACTTCGGCAGCTGTCAGCGATGATTGATGATGCGCAGACGTTACAATAACCCGTCTCACAAATCATTAACACACTGTGTGACCACGCTGCGCCTGCGCTGAGATTTAAGACATAAGATTTGGCAGGTGCTTGACTTGAAATTAACTTTTAGTGTAGGTTCGTATGCCTCGTTTGTCGAGTTTTCTTAAGCTCTATTTCGGTTGTTAAGCCCAGAGTGAGTGCTATTAAGTTAATTTAGAAATACAAGAGACAAGATAATGTTAAGGTATTGCTAAAACATGAGTAGGAACCTATTGTAACTCATAAATGCAAGATGCTAAGTACTTAAAGTTCACTTGAGTCACTGTCATATTTTGCGGACCCATATAACACTCACATAATATGCTTATAAGCTAAGAACCTATAAATACTCTTTCATTCCCCACGGCATGGGTACGAGTAGTAGGATTTCATGGTGTTTTTAATTAGCTGGGTTTTCTGTTATTAGTGTTTAACAATAAATTGTCACATGTATTTATTGCAAACATAACGCCACGCCTGTAATCCCCGAAAGGCTAGGCAGAGGTGTACCTGGTAGTACACCCACATTTCGCCAGTTATATTTGAGTCCCATGTAATAGGGGGCGAGCCTATTGCCATCAATCGGGCACATATTCAGACTCCGGGCTGCTACTAAGAAATTCCAGATAGAAAAACTCAATAACACTTTACCCGACCAGGGGATCGAACCCGGGACCTCATGCTCAGCAGTAGCGCTTGCGACTACTAGACCAACGAGGCAGTATTTATTGCAAGTAGGTGAATAATGATTCTGATTCTGGCCTCAAAACTCTATGACCGAATCGATAGCAGTCAACGACTCACAGGCCTTAACTTTCCAAACCTTCAATCACGGAAGGTTTTGTAGGGAGTGCAAGGAAGCCGCACCCACTTGTGCGATGGGCCGTGGTACTAACAATAGTCGGCGCAGTCACCATGCCGCATCCCATCCTGTCCATGCTTACGCTCTGCCCTCCATCGTCATGATCATTTTTATGGTAATAGTTGAAAGTAATGAGAACTTGTGGAGAAAAGCTGCATTTGTGTAATAAACTTTCGAACTTGTGTTGTCAAACTTTAGGACTTTTGCAAGGCTTTGTATTTAAATAAACTTTTAAACTTGTGTTGTCAAAATTTAGGACTTTTGCAAGGCTTTGTATTTACTTCAAACTTTTAAACTTGTGTTGTCAAACTTTAGGACTTTTGCAAGGCTTTATATTGAAATAAACTTTTAAACTTGCGTTGTCAAACTTTAGGACTTTTGCAAGGCTTTGTATTTAAATAAACTTTTAAACTTTCGTTGTCAAACTTTAGAACTTTTGCAGGTCTTTTGGGTATCTTCGCTGATAGTTTATAGTGATGATTACTGGACAAAGTGTTCAACGATTAACTGTCAAACAGCTAGTTTCGTATAGGCCATCTTTTAGGATGACGTCATTCGCACTAGCAGCGACGTAATGTAGCGGCTATAGCAAAATGGTTAAAGCGTATGAACGCTTTAACCATTTTGCTATTGCCGCTACATTACGTCGCTGCTACATAAATATGCATAATATGCTGCTAGCTAAATATGCTTGTTTCTAGAGTGGGTTCACGTCAATAGTGCAATGGATGACTATTGCACTATTGACGTGAACCCACTCCAGAAACAAGCATATTTAGCTTAGTTGGAGGGTATTAACAAGACTACTAGTAAATATGTGCAACCCACATACTAGTAAGCTTTTTTTACAAACAACAAAAATGTGACGAAGCGCACAGCACCCCATCAGATTGTCTGCGTAACTTGAAGTACACCTCTCAATCGTGTCAATTAGAGACACAATAGAAAGACAACGACAGCGCGGACACCGGTGTCCTCTTGGGGTTTAATGAATTAGTGCAATAGGTACCATTTATGGCACTGAAACGTGGTCCCTCACTATGGGCCTTTTGGGTAAGCTCAAAGTAGCACAACGAGCTATGGAGAGGGCTATGCTCGGAGTCTCTCTGCGAGATCGAATCAGAAATGAGGAGATCCGTAGAAAAATCAATGACATAGCCCAGTGGATTAGCAGGTTGAAGTGGCAGTGGGCAGGGCACAAGCACGGAGAACTGATGACCGATGGGGTCGAAAGGTTCTCGAGTGGAGGCCACGTATCGGCAAGCGCAGCGTAGGACGTCCACCCACAAGGTGGACAGACGACCTCATAAAGGCCGCGGAAACGCGCTGGATGCGAGCCGCTTCCAACCGGTCTTATTGGAGATCCAGCAGTGGACTTCCTATGGCTGAAGTGAGGGGGTGAGGTACCATTTTTTTGTAATTACTCAGTTGTCATCAAAATTCGGTGTGCAACTGAACGACAGTTAGTTACTGACCATGAAAAGCTAGCTAATAGCAATAACCGTAAGTACTGTCAAAGATATACAAATGACAGCCAGAACTAACGGTTTAATGAAAGCACTAAAGTCTGACAACCAGTTTAACCAAGGTTGTTCAAATAGGAAGTTGCTCCATGCAAAACACTGCAGCTGCATCCGCTTAGACTGTAAGCTGACCATAACGTAACTGGGAAAAGGCTAGGCAGACGATAATGTGACGAGCCTTCTGCCAACAACCGAGCACAATCAATGGCTGTTACTAAACAACCCAATCAAAGAGCTTGCGACCACTAGGCCAACAAAGACGCATTATTATCACCTACAAACAGCGCCGCGTATCTAGTTCAAATAGCAACGAACCGGTACCGCAATCCCTCGAGTATGCACGTTCCTGCGCGCGCGCATACCCGCTGCACGCGGCCACAGGGGCTCATTGTGCGTCCAACAACGGGCACCTTGTCTGCGATGCAACGTACGTGATGGGAACGCAGTTTCGCGACGTTGAAGGGTGCATTACTGCACGGCTGTGTCATAGAAGTGGACTGACGTGGGATAGCTTATCTAATTGACACACAATACCTGTAAATCGTTTGCAATCACAGTCTCTTACTTATAAGCTGTACTTGCTCACGTAAATAACGCAATGAATGTTGTTGAATTATCAACTGTTTGATTGTTAGTGTGTTGGGCAATTTTACATTCTGCATTTTTTTTTATCCTACAAATAAGTGAATCAAAAAAACACAAATGTATTACATGACTCCTCCCGCTCTAGGTGAAACAGTAGGGAGTGACAGTCTCTTACTGATTTAGTCTGTAAGAATCTGACCCATCCGTGTTCCTCCTAATGTCCTTTGCGTTCTAGGGCCGCAGTGACTCTTTCGATAAAATTCCACAACCGCACTGCATCCCTAGGCTCGTATAATATTTTAAAATAGTTAATTTTAATCTTTAGACTTTTACCTGACCACCTTTGAGTTTGTTTCGGTATTTCTTTTTAGGGATTAATCAGTTACGCAATGTTATCACCATCTATTATAGTTTGATAAAATGTAGACTATATTTTCTACAGCAAAAGTTTCTGAAAAGCTCATTCGCCGAGCTATCACTGGTTCGCTTCCCGCATTAAAAAAAATAATGCTTACAAATCAAATCAAATAAAAAATATATTAATTTGTAGAATATGACTGAAATAACATGACTTCCAATTGCATTAAATATGCTCATCTCAACGGTTTCCAGCGTCCCTCGTAAGAACTAAGGCTAGGAACAGTTGCCAACCATGATTGTGTCTAAAACAATAATTAACAATCGTTTGTGAGATTTGGATCTTGGAACTTAAAGCTGCAGTCCAAAGCTAAGCTTGTTACCACAAAGCCTACAAGGCTATCTTATTTAATAAACTATAGTTAACCGTAAAGTGAACAGTTACTTTCTACTAATAGTATTAGTTTACGCCAACAGTTTATTTATAATCCTCTTAAAAGATAAAATGTGTTTTAGAACTTATCGTTTGGCGTGATTTGGGATACTAGGTTAATGAACTGTTATGCAGCAAAGGGCAATTTGTTTATTGCTTGTTTTACTCAGCTATTTATAAGCTTAATTTGAGAAGAAAGAAATAATTACTAGCTGCTTATTATTGGCTACGGTACCGTTTAAAGGGACCATTCAATTATTGGGGGCAGCCGGTGGTAGATTCCGTAATTTATTGAAGTGAACAGTCAATGCTTAACTTAAGTATTGAATGACAGCTCAATTCGTATTCACTTCACCTAAGCTACGTTTTAACTGGGTGCTTAGCTCAGCTAAGATAGGTGTCGTATTTTTGCCTTTATATATTGTGTCTGATCTACTGATTTCCCGAGAGTTAGAAAGTAATTACAAGATTTGTGTAAGGTACTGGTTTTTACTGCGTGGGTCTGAAAAGCCACATAAGCGCAGAAACTACTACTGGGATGAAAAGATTATTCTACGTCCTTACCTGTTCATGTGAAATGTTCCGTGGAAACTGGCTGACAGATTGGGTTACTTTCGCCTTTATAGTGTCAGTATCATAAATTAATGATAGAGAAAAGTGGTACTAAACCATCGATAGTGATCGATGTACTAAACTGTGGAAAAAGAAATTAAACAAAAAAGTTACTGACCTTTTTTTTCGTAGCAATGGCGTAGCGCGTAGCTGTTGCTACGAATATCCTGACATTCATTTAACAATGAGTTTTTTCATGTTTTAGTGAGGATGCGTGCACGCCGCGAGCGGAGGAGGCGCCGCTGAGCGTTAGCGGCGTCAGCGCCGGCGCGGGGGAGCCGCGCACCGAGAGAGCTTGCGCTTGCGCCGCCTGGACGCCACGCAGGCAGCCCGCGCCGCACGAGATCCTGCGACCCAAACCTAGAAGGTAACTTCATGATTAATGTTGTGTGAAGTGAAAAATGGTAATGAATTAATTTCAACATTGTTCTGAGACAGCTCATTTTCTCTAACACTTACTACCGGAATGTATAAATAATATTGCACTACTTATTTGATTTTTAATCAGCGCGCTTTTATTTAGTAGTGGTCTAATGGTACAGTAAACGAGTAAACCTCTTATAAAAAATATGGTATTATTTCGCAACGCAAGAGCAGCTTGTGGATAAATAATAACAGCCGCACAAATTGATTGAAGGTTAAGCAACGGTTGTTGAGATCGTCCCATGGATGGTGACCATTTACCTACATCATAAAATTATCAAGACGAGACAAGAGACAAGACAAGACGAAGAGTCTTCGTCTACATCTATCGTAAATCTTTGACAATCGTTAGAGGTAGTCAAAACTCAAAAATTCTGACATCCAGATTAATCAAGGAGCATCGTGTAACACAGTAACTGGGTTGTGGAAGCCGTATAGGCAGTTGCTTCAAGTAAAATACTGGTACTCAGCCGTATACGGTTAGACTGGAAGCACACGGCAACCTTCCAGATTAGGTTTAATTTATCTATTTGTTCCTCCTACAGTAAGTAGACTTCTTTATCGACTTACCCAAGTCAACAATGCTGTGTATAGGTACATCATAAAATTGTTATTGACGCGTTTAGAGGCCCGTCCTCGGACCCCACTTGGGCGCTTCCTGTGACCATTTGGGTAATTGGTAATGCGTAAAGATTGTCAATTCGATGTGTCTCAGTCTACTGCTTACCTTCATCAGTTTGAACCTAACATTTTTTTTTAATTGTGACTCGGATTCGCACACGAGGAAGCAGTCCGTACAAGTCCAGCCCACAAAGCTAGAAAAATCACGTACCGGTAGGGGACCCTGTTTTTTTCAAATTCAAATTCATATAATCAATCAAAAAACAATCAAATCATATTTTTTTTTTAGAATTGTATTTTAGTTTTATTAAGAGCAGTTACCTACAGCGGTAAAAACACAACCTCAGTGAAAATGTCAAGCTCCTGGCTACCTTATACGGTTCAGATGATACAGCCCGTTGACAGACAGACGAACGGCCAGTGGAGTCTTGGTAATAGTGTTTTAGTTAACCCTTTGGGTTAAGGCCAGGCCAACTCAGGCCAGACCGAACAAATGATCGTGCTCACCACACAAACATTTGTCTTGAGATAGAATCGAAACCACGACCTCCATTGCAGCATAGCAGTAAGGGCCACTAATCACTAGACCAACAGGCCAGTCAAACTAGTACTTTTGTATGGATGATATATCAATCGAGTGTAATTATTACCTCCTACTACTACTTTAAATACTACTACGCACTCTAGTATTGTATGTGACATAGAGACACGCAGCGCAGTATTTCAGTTCAAAATTATGTATTTTGTATCTTTCAAAATCAATGCATTTCAGTAAGGTAGTTAGGTTCGGTAGTTAGGTTCGCTATAGGGTAGGTATGGTAAGTTAGGTTAGGTTAGGTTATATGTTGTCATTCTATTTCATTCTCACACAATTTATAAAACACATTAGAGACTCGCTAAATAAAAAGTAGTTGCAGTAATTATTATTTTGGATCTATGTCTTGACATTTTATTAAAAGTAGGCATCTCTGACATATATCATTTTCGTGTGTTTGTGATAAAGTCCTCCGAAACAACTTGACCGATTCGGCCCGAGAAAAGGTCGTACACTTACTTTTTTAAAGGCGAAACGAAGCAATCGTGGACCCACCGTTGTAGGGACTGTGGGCATGCCCACAACCCTAATTGAGGTAGATAGGCTAATGTTAAAATCCAATTCTTAGTAAAAAGCAATGCATGAATTCACGTTGTAGATTTTCCGTAGAATACTTAGTCGGATGTCGCTTGACGAATTTTTGGTAAGTGAATTTTTGAGTGGCCGTGGGTTGTGACCTTAACCTTGTTTTAGGCCTAGATCTCCCTGGACTTGCGCCTGCTTTGAGTATAATTCTAGTGTAGTAAATGTGCAAAGCTTCCTCTCTTGTAATACCGCAACATAGTTTTTACATTGCAATTAGTTACTCTCGTTAATCACTTCCACGTGGATCAACGTATTTTTCTTGCATCCGAATTTCCCACCGCTAACCAAAGCGTTTCCCCGACGGAAATAGCTTTCTACTTATATACTTTTACAATAAATATCGTCATAATCATAACTCGTCCAATGAGAATCGCTCGTAAACACTTAAAAGACCGCAAACATTTAATATGAATGCATCGTTTTGTGCTCGTAAATGGCACAGATGTGGCAGTATCGTAAGTTAAGCGTGCCGTGCCGTGCCGTTAGCCGGGCCGGCCGTGCGTCACCCGGCGACAGCCCGCGCGTGGACCTCGGTGGACGCGTATTTAGAATTTCTGCTTCAACACGGTGAGGAAAAGAGTAGTTCTCAGTATCCTTTACATTTAGCCTTGCTATTCTGATAAAGCGATGGCTAAGGCGTCGGCCTGGCGATCGTGAGGTCGTCAGTTCGATCCATAATAATTGACAAGCATAACTAGCTTAATTGGAGGAGTTAACAAGACTACTAGTGATGTGCAAACCATATAATTAGTAAGACTTAAAAAAAACTCATTTATTATGAGATATCCGCGTAGGTGATTTGTGCATGTTTATTCTTTTAGACATGTTTTAGACCTTATCCAGAAAAATCAAAATCGATACTAATTTACACGCGGTTTTAAGTTTCTGAGCCATGAATGTTGCATAGTTGCATACATTGCTTACAGAGTTACTTAGTAAAGAGCAATGTATTACAAAACGCATAAGTATCTAATGTATCAAAATCAAAACTCATTTATTTAATAAAAATCATTCTGAGAATCACCCAGATAGTCGCCCAAAACTCCCACCCGTCAGCACTTTCTAGAAACCTATTTTGATAATATAGGTATCTGGATAAAGCCTTAAATGACACTTAGAACATGACGCTCGACGGAACTATAGAAACCCCACCTCAGATAGTGTCAGCTCTGTCTGATTACGGTGCTCTGCAATGCAATAGCATTTCAAGAAAATCCAACATGCTTCACTGTCGCTTCGTGCGCTCTCTAGCACCATTTAAACGAAATCATACCAGCCATCTGATCTATTGGACTGTTAGGCTATTTGCTATCAGATTCAGATACGATATGCATAACGGGGTTCAACATTTTGTGGATATGTTTATAGCAATGTTTAAAATGGCTCCCATCTTTCAATGGTTGACTACGCGATGTAATAGTTATTTGTTATACAAGAGTGCAAAGTTGCTTTTTAACCGCGTGTTCAATTTTGATGACCGAGCAAGCGAAGGATTCTAAAATTGAATCACGAGCGCAGCGAGTGATTCAAAATTAGAATCCTAAGCGTTAGCGAGGGAATCAAAAGAGCACGAGGTGAAAAATCTTTTCACTCGAGTGCAACACGTAACTTTTCATTCCACCTCAGCGAGGAAATGACTAAATGCAAAAAAAAAACTGTTGTGTGTACTGTTTTAAATACTTCTCGCGTGATTGTTGAGGGAGAAAGCTCATTTGCGCATTATTAACAGTTTCAGTCAATTCTGTTGGCGTCAAACAAACTTCCTCGTCGCTAGAATCACTCATTTTAGTGTTTTCACTTGTTTTCAAGTTTCTTGTTTTTAATATAAGGTTAAACAATGACGTGAAAAAATGCCGCGTAAAGAACCGCGTACAAAGCAAATTGAAAAAAGAACACCAAGAAGGTTCCGAGTCTGAGTTTTTAACAAATTAAAAAAAAGTTGTATGATATATATTATGAAATAGATTATATTTAATGTAATGAGTTAGTGAATAAGTCGTTGGTGTGTCAATAAATAAATAAATAAATAAATATATTCGGCACCATAGAGGTAGCAGTAAATAGGTTTAATGTTTTTTTTTATTCACAAACTTAGTGCACACGATGTTCTAAATTCAATTTACTTTATCCTCTACAGAATAAAAACGGCTTTTCCACTCAGATATCGAAGATTAAAAATACTCTTTCCGAGATGGTGGGATGAAAATGTTTTTTGTGACGTTTTCGCCGGCATTCACAAACGTTAATTGTTATAAGTAACTGGCAAAATAAAGGTTTAATATAGATACATGTCTGCCTAATACTTCGGAGTATACAGACGTGTTACTGTGTTCAACAAAGAACTGCAAAATGGATTCCCTTCCTTCTACATTCAGTACTGCGTTGGTTTAGAGTCTAGACTAGTGGTTGAGGTCCTAGGTTCCCATGTCGGACAAAGTGTTGTTGAATTTTTCTATCTGGAAATTATCAGTATTACCTTGAAGGAACCAGTCAGATGGCAATAGGCTTGCTTGAAATGTAGGTGTACTATAAGCACACCACTGACGAACCTTTTAGGGAATGCAGGTGTAATATTATGATTTTTTCGACCTTTGCGTGAAGGCTGACTCCATTATGCAGTTATTATGTTAATAGATTTGAATAAACAGCTTGCATTCCTATGGTAATTTTACTTTAATCATACCCGTAAACCCTCGAGTAAAAGCTTCGTAAATGACCTCAGATTCATGATGGTCGCGTTCTTTTTTTTTATCTTTGAGAATGTTTAAATTATAATCCGTTCCATTCGATTCACGTCTTCAACTCTAGATTTTTTAGGAAATAATGAACTCAATACATCGATTTGGTATGTCCGGGTTGTAATTAGCGGACATTTGTCCCCCGGCGCGATACTGTCCGATCCCGATAGCCGGACACTGATGGCATTCCACATCTCAGATAATTCCAGTTTCTCAATTCTGACGCCATTGCTGAGCGATCGGCGCACGGTAGCCGCGGGACAGGGCTGTGTAGCTTCAATTGAATTGGATTCAATAATTATATTCATTTTGTTTCTGCGGGATTCAGAAATGTGCAGGTGGATGAGAAATTATTTGGTGTAACGGTTCGTTTTGATGATTTTGATAGATTCAAATAAATAGGCTACGTACGGTAGGAGTTATTGTCAATTCCTATTATATAAGGTGACTGGGAATTAGTGACGACCGATACTTAAACACGTGATTGTACTCATGAATACGAATAACTTTCCCAAAAAAACTTTTTTATACTCGTTAACTTTCAATTCATTCAATTACGTCAGTACAGCACAACGGGAGTGTGAGGGTGGCGGGGGACCGTGTCATGCAACTACTAGTAGATTTTGTCCCTACCCGAGGTCAGACTATTGATTACCAGTCACCCTATATAACTTCTTACTAATTTATTATACTTTGTCTAAAAATATAATCTATACCTACTAATATTCTAAAGAGATAAGTTTGAGAGTTCGTGAGTTGTAGGGGTAATCTCTTGATCTATTGAACCGATTTTGAAAAATCTTTTACCAATAAAAAGCCACATTATGTTTTAGTGTTACAGGCTACTTGTATTTTATTTTCAAAACTAAGAGGTGGTGAAGGGATGTTAAAGTACGAAATATATGCGGACAAAGTCGCTAGCGAAGTGCTAGGTAGGCATTAGATATTAAGAAACCATACCTAGTTCACAAAGGAAAACACAAACACTAGTACGAGTACTCAGCTGCATCTGCGTTTGACCCGAAGCTGGCATAGTTAAGAAAAAGCTAGTTAGGATGATAAGTACCATAAACAAACCAAAACCTATAATGCAAAAAAATACAACCGACTTCAAAAACTTCTGTGGCTTTGGTGGTTTTGTCTCATTCATGATTGGCCACCGACTTCCGAATTTAGAGTTATTTTATACCGGTTAGTGTTTTTTGAAGTCGGTTGTATTTTTTGTAAAAAAGTTTTTATTTAACAATTTTTAGTTTTTATTTTTATATACCTAGCTAGATGATAAATTATTATCCATTTCTACAACACATATTTACATTTTACAATCAAACAAATAAACAGCAACTGTTCGCGATGAAATCAAAAAGTAAAATTCATGAACAAAAGTTTTCATAAAATGAAAACTACCAGACCAAACTATGTAATTTTTTTATGAGACCATAAAAGAACTAGTCCGCATCAAACTAAAAAAGAATCACGTAAATCGGTACATAAATCTCAGCGTAATCGGTGAACATACATACAAAAAAGTGTTCAAAAATAAATTAAATTTTCATAAAATTGTTCATAAAATGAAAACTACCTGGTCAAACTATGTTATATTTTTATGGGACCAAATGGCAGCTATTCCGCATCGAACTCAAAAAGAATCACGTAAATCGGATCATTAATCTCTGAGTAATCGGTGTACATACATAAGAAAAAAAAAAAAAAATACCGATCGAATTGAGAACCTCCTCCTGAAGTCGGTTAAAAAGGAGGAAGTTCGAAGGACTGGAACAACTTGCATGCTGCGGTCTTCCCGTCCGATTATAATTAAGGTGTCTTCAAGGCTAGAGTGAATAGGCTCTTAATGAACTAGTGCGCTTCACCATCACTGATTGCATCTCTGCTTACCATCAGGTGTGATTGCAGTCAAGCACTGGTTTATAATATTAAAAAAAAACAAAGTTGCTAAAGTAGGTCAACCCTGCGCAAACACAGCGCAAATGACGAAATAATCTGCGA
The DNA here is from genome assembly GCA_921972225.1 of Euplexia lucipara. NCBI lineage: Eukaryota > Metazoa > Arthropoda > Insecta > Lepidoptera > Noctuidae > Euplexia > Euplexia lucipara. Next base: position 939,244 of record OV179147.1, on the reverse strand, counting down.
ATGTCCAGAAACCACAAGAGCTAACTTACCAAATGTATTCACAACTCTTTTTATAATCCCATTTTAAATGTATGATACATTTCCACCTATTTTTTACAAAGGTTACAAGAGTTCAAAATAATTTTAAGACTTTATTGCTGGACAGGTTGACAGCTCAATGAATGGTAGAACGAAGAGTAACTGCATTATGTTAGTAAATACCAGTGGAATTAAAGTATATATTTTCAAATTTGAGATAGGTACATACATAGGGTTATTACTAGAAAGATTTTAAAGGTCTGACTACATCGTTGGTCTAGTGGTCGCAAGCGATAGGTACTGTTTAGCATGAGGTCCCGGGTTCGGTCCCCGGTCAAGCAATACATCATTAGCCCGAAACTGATGGTACATCCTGCCTAAAGACATTCGCAAACGCAACAAATCGACACTCGTATTTACGCACTCTTCACGCTGCTTAACAAATTAGAAACCTAAAATTCTAGGTATATGGTCAGGTGCGTAGTACTCGCAACCGGCGTGTCTGTATGACTACATATGTAGGAATATAAACGAAGCTAAAGAAGTGTATAAACATCGTAACATCACCTAACATAATGATAATCTTTATTGACGTAAATTAAAACAAACATCCTAATGAATTCACTAGCTCCTGCGCTAGTGTACACTGTGCTACAGGAGTTAGTGTTTACCCAAAAACAGTGTTACAAGTCGTTCATTATAACGAAGATAAAAAAAAAACAAACAAAAATACTCGTAGCATATGGCGCTCTGTAGTTTCTGCCTACCTCTAAAGGAAAAAGTCGTGAGGTATGAACCTACGTATATAATTATGTATATTTTTGTCCTTAAGTCTTTGAAGTGAAGCTATGGGACTTTGTGCGTGATACCCAGTAACTGGGCTGTAGAGGTCTGGTAGGCAGTTCCTCCATGTAGTATTCAACTGCGTCTGGTTAGACCGGAAGTAAACTTTAAAAATAACCGACTTCAAAAAACACACTAAACGGTGTAAAATAACTCTAAATTCGGAAGTCTGTGGCTTTGGTGGGTTTGTCTTACTCATGATGGGCCACCGACTTCCGAATTCAGAGTTATTTTACACCGTTTAGTGTATTTTTTGAAGTCGGTTTTATTTTTTGCAAAAAAGTTTTTTATTTTTCCATTTTCAGTTGTTACCATAAAAATATTTGCCATGAATTTATTTTATATTGTTAATTGTTAACAAAACATGACATGATAATAGGGTTTTCCACTAATCCCTAATAAATTAAAATTAACATACCTAACTGACGAAATCTAGGTATATTGTACCCACCTGCGTACCCCTCAGAGCATACAGGCGTGATGATACGTCATGATGTTGTATAAACAATAAACATCCAAGCGATTCCAGCAATCACGACAGATTTGCCGTCTATTTTTGAAGAGTTCCGTTGTATATCTCCGAAGATCAGCACCAGATCTTCACCAAATTAAAATGGGACCACCTCAGGAGTATATTCTTTCAAATAAAAAAATAATTTTGAGAATCGGTCCACAAATGGGGGAGAAATCAGGTAACATACATAAAAAAAAAAAAAATACATACACACGAACATAGAACCTCCTCCTTTTTTGAAAGTCGGTTAAAAAGTAACTGGGAAAAGGCAGGCAAATGTGTGATGATTTTCATTTTGAAATGAACTACTGGTAGTCCTAAATGAAAATTAATTAATGTTTCGGCTTTATTCAACCAGATTTGTGGAGGTTTGTTCAACAAGATTTGGGAGCAAGCAAACTTGACTCCTCGCTCAAACAGTTACAAATAAATATAATAATAGGTAGCTAATGGAGCGACGAGATTAGCCAGACGTCAGTATTACCCCAAAACTGTAAAATTTTGCTCAACTGAACATAAACTTTATACTTTTGTAATAAAGTTGAAAAGCTAATCAAAGAATACAGATTGCGGTGTGCTGGTTACTTTACGTAGGTTCTTGAGACACAAAAGTTCATTCATCCAACGTTACAATAACAGGTTTCGCTATCAAAAAACCTCAGGAGCGGCCTATTCATTACATTAAATAATAACATAGACGACACCTACAATTAACTCTGTTAGTTCACGCGAACACGGGTTTTTATCTCAAATATCAATGCATACTTTCATTCTTACGCGTAACTATAACAGAAGGCGATTTGTTTCTTCGTGTAAACTCTGCTTTTTATGTATAACTTGTATGTTAGTTAGATTTTCGTCTTGAATGGAGAAGATTCAATGAGAGCGGGTCGTTATATACCACAAGCTTATAAAAAATTCGCACAAAAACAAATTGTAGTTGAAGAAATATTGATAAAATCACAGTAAACATCAATTAAAATACATGAAACAAACATATATGGCCAATACCTTTAAACAAGCAAATATTGTATTTATGTATAAAACTAAAAGTACCTATTCTGAATCTCGGAAAGCGCTCCGTCAATTTTCATGAAATCGACTAGATTTTTTTTTTTCTAAATATGGGTTTCGGGGTCGATAAACCAAGCTAAACTCCGACTCTAATTATTTCATAAGTGCCCATGTAAATAGACAATATCTCATTATGCTCTTAATTGCTGTTTATTTGGTGTCGATGCAGCAATCTACGCCAAAGCAATTAATTTTATTGATTATTATTTTTTTTCATTTAAATTTCAGATACAAGATCCATTTTGTTATTTAAATAATGGTTCCAACTATTTTAGTTCGCACATAAACGCATACATTTTTTAGTTAATATTATATAACGTTAGAAGAACGGACTTATATACCTGTCCACTATCACGTCTATCACACACAGGATTAAACCCTTCTTTTCTTAAAATAAAATATACAGGGAAAACCTTAAACATAACAAAATGTTTATTGTTTATATTGTTTATTGTTGTAATGTTTATTGTTTATTGTTTATTATTTGGCAAAAAATAGTATTTAAAACAAATACATTCATTATCATCTGCCTAGCCTTTTCCCAACTATGTTGGGGGCGGCTTCCAGTTTAACCGGATACAGCTACCAGTATATAGAATACCAGTGTTTTACATGCCTGCCTGTCGGACCTCCACAACCCAGTTACCTACCGGGTAACTAACACGATACCCCTCGGTTAAACTGGTGGTCAGACTTCTTTCTTCCCGTAACGACTGTCGAAGATCTACAATAGACAGCCGGGACCAACGGCTTAACGTGCTTTCCGAGGCACGGAGGAGTCTTGATATGTAATGAATGGTCACCCATCCACGGACCTACCTCTTCAAGGGTAGCTTAACCTTCGATCGACCCGTGAGAGTGTTATTATTTAGCCACAAGCTCCTACAAATAATTATATTCTTATATTAGATTAAATTTAAATGGAAAAGCAACCTTTTCTTCCGAATTTTTGTGAAAAAACATACATATAACTCCATTGACTTTTGAGGTTTCACTTCTAAGTTTGCACATAACAAACAACAACAATGGCGGACATGCGCACGCGGCCCGCGGGGCATTAAAGTTGAGTATTCAGTGTACTTATAGCTAATAAAACCCATAAACTTTAAATAAGCAAATTATTTTATGTAGGTGAATGCACATAATCGTTAAAATGCCAAATCAAGTTTAATTAATTTGGCGCCATTTAATTGAAACCGGTTAATTTCAAATAAGTAGATATCACAAATTACTAATTAGCACGTGCCTTATTAGTATTTTCTTTTGAATTATTTATTAGACGTGTCCGTTTTTAGACAAAAAATATTCTTCAGTATATGTTTCTAGTTTAGTTGTGTTTCTATGTTTTATTTTTAAAAATTAATTTGTGAGTCTAACTCAGGTTAGTGTCAACGAAACCATAAAACTTCTTACAACGAAATTGTCTCGTATATTAGGTACCTACCTACTCATCTATAACAAACAGAGTTTTCCATGTGAAAATTAAGTAAAACAATGGATAAATAAAGTTTATATAAAGCGAAGGACTTTCTCTGGCTGGGATGGGAAATATGTGTTGAATCTCACTATGATTATGAAGTGAACAATACCAGTATTTATGCAATGAAAGTAACTGTTACTCGCTCGTTTTATTATTATTTTCACTCGGTTTTTTCGTAACATTTTGTAATTCAAAAGAGTTCAAAAGTTACCTAAGTTTTTGGCACAGTTTTATATTTTACTTAGTTGCTAAAAAGAAGTTAAAAAGTGCAGTAAGTGGATTGGGTAGATAAGTTGTTTTAGTTAAAAATACTTTAGCTTAGTTGTAGTCCCTATTGGCGCTGAAATTTTTGTTATTACTGTTAAAATTGTCATACTATTTCAGAAATTTGTGTCTGTAGCAATATTCAAATTTATTGTGTTGCGACTCATGGGTAGGTACCTACTATATGGTATCTATGTATACTCTCGTAGTAGGCACATGGAGTAGGTTTGTCTTCTAATTTATAAAAAAATGTTTGTGTGTTTGTTACCAAACTCCTCTGAAACGGCTAGACCGATTCTTATGAAATTTAGCGTATCGTGTGTTCAGTAGGTCTGAGTAAGTATAAGTCTTTAACAATTATTTTTTTAGAAAAAAGGTAGAACGAAGTCTCCCGGGTTAGTTTGTATAAGAATAAAAATATAGTGTCTTACTAGACATATCAATAAATATTTCTTATAAAGTTAATCGTTTGACTGAGGACGGAGGAGACGGAGGTCGTGGGTTCGATTCCCACCCAGGACAAATGTTTGTGTGATGAGCACGATCATTTGTTCTGTGTCTGGGTGTAATTTATCTATATTATGTATGCATTTAGAAATATAAAAGTATGTTTATCAGCAGTTTAGTACCCATAACACAAGCTCTCAAGCTTAAATTGGGACTAAATGGCGTTGTGTGAAAAGTTGTGAAAAAATTATTTATTTATTTATTTTGAATCGTATCCTCCTCCCTACCTACTCGGTGATAGAAAGTTCTAGTTAGTAGCTGTCAAAAGATAACAAAATATAAACACTGTCTTTATCAGCAACACTAGCATCGTAGCCGAACGGAAATAGGAAACGCGCACCGATAGCAGACTTGAAACATTACAAATAAACATAATGCTTGGTATTCCCCGAAGGGGTAGGTAGGAGATGAACCTAAGTAAGTACACCTACATTTTGCCTGACTCCTTAATTATTTATTTATTTAAGGTCTATGGAAGACTTACAGCTATATACAATGAAATTCAGTACCAGTGAGGTTTTCTGACAGCCAATTACAAGTCTTCACGTCTTGAGCTTGTGTAGGATAAAAGTATTGTGTAACAATATACGCACACACTGCCAAGTAATGACAAAAAAAATATACAAAAACCAACAAAATTACAAAAAAATACAAATAAGTATATATTAATAACAAAAAATAAAATTGACCGTCACTGAATCTATTTCTAATCTATGATGAAATATATAGATTATATTATAATTTAGTAGTCGCTAAGCATGAGAACTTGGGATCGATTCCTAGATGAAGACGTCTCCTACCCCCTACAGTGAATTCAGACGTCATCTTATGTATTTTATAGATCTTTGTTTTGTATATGTAACGAATTAACTTAAAAACTACTGGACCGATTAAAAAAAATTCGTTCACCGTTGGAAAGCTAGAACAATGGATATAATATTGTCAGCTGTTCCACAAAAAGCTCAAAAGCTTATAAATGAAAGCAGTACAAATCTGTTCGTACGTCCGATACATTTATAATTGATCTAATTGTGTTGATACCGGAACGGAAATGCATAATATTATGAGTTCTATTATAATATAATAGTGAATACCCATCATAACATCATGGCCGACGCCGAGGGCCGCTATTAGCAGCACGCTCGATAAAGAAGCGCGTGCGATTTCGAAAGAGAACCGTTTTTCTCTACAAAATGCAAGTCTAAAAACTTGCATTTTGTAGAGAAAAACAGTTAGTCTAATTTACTTTTTTTCTAATAACGCCATGAGGATAATAAAAGGTAAACTGAACCTATTTACACACGTAAGGTATAAGTTGCTGTCTGCTGATTTCAAAGAGTATAATTTTGCCGCTTCACTAGAATACTTTACATGACTAAAAACTTCAAAATCACATTTTGTTTCTTTAGTTTTTCAGTGGAGTTATAATTGTTAATGCCCTTGTCAGAGTTAATCATCGTCATCATCGTTGGTTTAGAATATCTGGTAGGTCATTAAATCATTCAACCTATAATTCAGAACACGATTAAAAAAAGGTAATCCTTACCAACTAAATACGAAGTCTTCTTTTTTTTGTCTCGGAACTTTTTTAATGAAAACATTATTTGGAAATTATTCTCTCAATTTTGAGAATTTCTACGAATGCACTTCAAATATTTCTAATTAGTGCTAAAGTTGATGTTTTGGTATTAAATCCGGTTGTAAATTAATTTGATAAGGTTTTCACTTTGCCAATCATAATTCGATTTAAACAATCTTATCGGTTAGACATTTCTTTTTTATTTTATGTAATGTTTACTTACACATTTCTTGTGTGAGAAGAAGCCTGGAATAAGACAGCTGGGCTGGGCTGGAGCAGGATGATATGATGTGAACACTGTGAACAATTTAAGTGGTCCTTGGACTTTATAAGCGAGCGACCGAGCGAGGGACCAAAGTTTATATGATAAACAAAATAAAACGGCAGAGCCTGACTTAGGTACACACGCAAACATAAACTCTGGAAATTGGTCGCTAGCTCATTAGTTTTGTAGGGAGTAGAGTGCAACATTTCTTGAGCTGTTTGAGGATTTGAGAGGGATTATTCCACGGTTATCAGAATAAATAAATAAATAAAATAAAATCATTTATTTCAGATATCTCGGATCCATATCACAGGCTAAAAACATACCAAAAGATCAAATTAAATAATATACATACTACTTTAAAATATCATTAAAACTACATTCAAATTAAATTATTAATTACTTCAAATTACATTAATTATTAAACACAAAATACAATTACAATAAATTTCATTAAATTAAACTAAAATTAAATTACTCGCCTCACGAAGGACCTCCAGAGTGGGGATGAGATGAAGAATAATCCCTGAAGTATACCTAATTAAGATCCCTACCCTACTAGTATTCTATTGGAATACCTACTTCGCTCCTCCGAGCACGTTGGCTCTTTCAATTCTCCCGTCAATAAAAGAGGTGAAAGCATTGTTCTTCGTCAGTGATCGATATCTAAAGATAAGCTGAGAGTTGAGGACCAAGTCTTCAAGAAAAATCAACTTCATAGGGTTTAATTTTGTACGAACTCGAATTTATGCATTTAACGAATTTTAAAATGTTTATGGATTGTATTAACTGCTTCATTTTGTATGCTCACGTAATAAATATCTCAGGAAATCAACTGCAAACCCCGCGATTCATGCAGGCTCGGTATATCATTACGTTGCGAGTGAGTCAGTAATAACCCCTCTGTTTGAAGTGTGCTCTATATTTAGCTTACACAACTTATGGTTTCGTTCACCTCGCATTGAATATAGACGAGTTTCATATGCAAGTCTTACTGTCCAGACTCCAGGCTCCGAGCACCGCCATACATATCACAAACCACTCCAGCTCCTGCACCGAGCATGTGCAAAACCGTTTAAACTGTCTATAATTATCAAACGTCCGATTTTATTAACTGATCTTTAACAAGTAATCAACGAGAGAGCAATTAAAAATTCTCAAGATCGAGCGCATAGAGCTTTCATCACAACGGTAACATTAATCCATGGATAACACGTGTGTCGGCAATTACCGAGACTTTGTAGCGGGGCGACGCGGCGACGGCGACGGCAACAATGCTGCTTGGAGGGTTAACGGCGAGCGGCGCCGGCGCAACGCGCTCTCAGTGCGGCCGGCACGTCCGCGCAGACATGCTGTGCCCCGCGCGTTGCTCGTGCTTCCTCTGCCGCGAGCTGCAGTCCTGCCGCGCCGCGGACGCTAGAAAACCTAACAACAAAAACAACATGTGCGATAACTTCATACTCAAGAAAGCGGAGGCGTGGGAGCCCATGAAGTTCATCCGCGGAGCCGCGCGCCTTTCCGTCAGGCACTGGCAGAGCCGAGACCCCCTTACCTCCAACAAGACAAGGATCGCGACGCACAAGTCCACCAGCTGCGAGCAGCTGTACCCACACCCCTCCGAAGAAGAGTCGGGTCCATTTGGCATGCGCCGCGCGCCCAGCACCGACCGAGTTAAGCCCCAGTCGGAGCACAAGGCTCTATTTAAACTCCTCGGGAATTCCCGAAACAAGAAAACAAACATTAGTGATGCTTCAGAATCAAAAGTACGCCGTAGTGTTCTGAATTTCAGAAAGACTGAAGCTCCTACTTCTAAGAATGTTCATGAAAAGTACATTCCTTTGCCGCAGGTGTCGTCGCCCACGGAACATATTTATAGTGAACCCCGACCCTCCATAAGGAACGCGCAACCCCATTTCGATGAGTGTTGTCGACCTCCAGTATACCAGAGCGTAGAAAAGAGGAAGGAAGAGCTCAGCAAATGCTCTGCGGACAAAAAGGTCTATAGCAACCGACTTCCGTGTTACGAGGAATTAGCGCAGAGACTTTCCCAGGAAAAGAACAAGAAAGCAAACTTACCTCTTACGGAAGGTGGGTTAGCGAATAAGATCACTCAAAATAACAATAAAGTGGTCATTTATTTTGGAGACTCTATAATACGCAAACATAATGAACAAAAAAAGGAAGAATATCGTCTCAAAGAGGAACCCGCTAAAGAAGAAGTTATTTATGCTAATAGACTTTTAGAAGAAACTGGTAACTTAGGACTGAGTATAGAAGTGGATAGGGGCGGAGGTATCACACAGATGGTATCTGAAGTCCAGGTACCAGAAGCTATTTATTCTGAGATTAAGGCTGATGACTGTAAAGATACACTAGACGTCGTGACTATTAACGATGCGACGTACAAGAAGGACGTGTTTGGGACGATGAGCTCTGATGGGTTCCTAGTGGTGGAGTTCGAAGGTAACTTCGAGAGGGCTCGGCAGCTGGTCGAGCTGGTGCACGGAGGTGGGGTAGACCGCCACGAGGCTACAGTGCTCGACGAAGATGAACACTGCGACTGGAGCTTCATCCAAGACTGGAGGAAGCGGTAAGAACTAAGTAGCTGTTATGTTCGCTCCAGACAAGCTGACCTCGATCCCATCTGCTTTGTTTTATAATCGCAATATTCATAATTTTAACAGTTACGGTGTGACCTGAGAGCTCTAGTATTGTTAATTGTGTAGGAAGCAGGCCAGTCGAAGTAGTGTAAATAATTATTGTTACAGTTTTATAACCTCTCCAAAGTGTGTCATTTGGTTTTCTAGCTATCAATTTTTAGAAAAGTTTTGGGGGGGAAGATTTATCAGTTGATTAGCCAGCATTATCACAATTCTGTACAAAGGGGGGGCCTAGTCCTTAAGTGAACCAATTTATCTCGTTACCTCGAACGCGACGCGACAAGTCCATTTTCAGGCACCAATAATGTGGACTACACACATAGTTACTCATATTTGCTGCTTTATCCAGCAAAATTATTTTCTAAAGGCCAATAGAAATCTATCACTACTTGTGCCTCGTGAGTAATTATTAGTCCTGGTACATAATTTCAACTGGTGTCAATTAACTTAGAGCCACTGTCACTTAAGAGTTACTTATTTTCTCACATAGAGAAAGCGAAGCTAGCGTTCACATTAACCATGTGTTTACATAGTTTTCTTCTAATTATTCAATAACTCTCATATTTCCTTACATAACGGACACACACCATATTTTTTTCCGACGTGTGAGCGTTCGGGAAGACATTCGCGTTAATTGCGTAGCGATTCCGCCGATAACAATCGTGTGTTGTTGGTCGACGAACTCATGCGAGCTTCTGCTTCTCGATACGGATCCCGCAGAGCCGACCCAACACACGCACTTGCATTTTCGACCTTATCGTCTCATGTAACATCTGAATTTGAAATGACACCCTCTTTCAATCAACATCGAAGGTTCCGCTTAACCGTTCAGATTATCTTTTGTTCTGTCTCTTAGCTTTTCTTGTTTATCAGATTGTCAGATTTTTTCTAGCACCTCTACTTACTTCCCTGAGAATGCCACACAATCAACATTAAAACTGTGTTTACAATTCAATTAAAAATGCTGATGTTCTTAAAAATGAATGCCGGTTTCGTAATAACCCGCCGCGATCTTTTATCTCGGAGTTAACTCCGAGATAAAAGATCGCGGCGGGTATAACAAATTCAACTTGAATAAGAGCGTAATGATAATTAATATCATTACGCTCTTATTCAAGTTGAATTTGTTATACTTTTCGACGAATTCATGCTCATACAAAATTGCATTGGAGAAAGTTTGACACATTATGCCTTTAGTATTTCGATAATCAACGAATCCGAATGGCGTCGGAGAAATGGAGATAGCGTTGCATTTTGGGAAATTGTAATACCTAATCAAAACCATGATTTATAGACTGCAGATTGGTAAATTAAGTTACTTAATTATCAACATACTTACCTATCTAGTCATATTTGATATTTTGTAGTAATTGCATTGTAAAATCCAAGTATTCCACGTTATTTTAGACGAACCTTCTTAATTGATATGATTGTAATTATTTACAGAAATTAATTGTCTGAGTAAGTATAAAGGCGCTATTTAAGTTACGTTATTTTGTCTTCGACTTAACGTTTATTCCTTTATGACTCGACCGACGATGTGCTATAGTCTTTCATAATAGATTCAAGGTGTTAATAAAATATCTGAAGTCCTCTTAAATTTTACTGGTCATTATTAACCACCTTAACAATGGGATCCCTTCATTTTGTAGATTTATACAATCGTAAACCAAGTATGTGGAGCAACAAAATATTTTTCGCGTCCAAGGTTACTCTGAGCAGATTTTCAGTTATTTAAATAATTGTAACTTACACTATAAGTATAAGAAGCTCAAACTCAGCAGCCAGGCTGGAGACACGCGTTAGCTGACCCGGCACCCATAGCCTGGCTGCATTAGCCAATACGTCGTGCTTACCCCGTGTCATGGCCCTCTCGGCACGCCCGATTGGCTGCCGAAGCCTACTTGTCTACAATCGGCACCTTAATCTATCGGTCACGAGCATTGTCGCCTGCTTGCCTCAATCGATTCAACTATTTTGAGCCGAATCAGTGTTGCATGCTGATGGCCTTTACGTTCTACTTTTGCATGACCAGCTTCTGCTTACACACTTCGGCCTGTTTGGTCCTAGATTTGTTTCACGTTTAGCTTTTAGTTAGTCAGTAGTCAATAACAACAGGAACTACCTATGTCTACGCACATGAACAAAGCATGATGATGACATTCAAAACGATCAAAACAGTTAAATTTTAATGTCCGTGAAGGGTGACCAAGGACAGCATGTCACAATACCCTGTGATGCTATTTTAATGCTCATCAAAAACAATATTCAGGGCAACATAGTCGTGATTCGCTTGGAGCGTATATTGCTATGAGCAGGCGCTTGTTATGGGCGCATCACATTGTGTTCATGCTTGGGCGACAATTATTACGCGCTAGCTCATTTAGATGTGACGTAAGAGCTTCACTTTAGTAACAAGTAGATTTGTAGTCCTCCCTCAAATATATTTTTACCTCACCATCCTGATTGAAATCCACAAGTAATTCAAACAGAATGTTTTCGAGCTGTCTACGAATTAAAACAAAAGGCACAATCAATTATTACACAGTTTTCTTGTTTTTGAATGGTTAGTGAGTAACCTTGTATCAGAGTTTTAATGTCGCTTAGGGGTCCCTAACGTGGCTTCACAGGCCGTCGAAAAATATCTGCCGGCTTCCTCACGATATATTTTCCTTTATCAGTTTCTAAGCAAGTTACCAAATTATACAATGGGTACGCACATAAATCTGAAAAGTCTGAGCTGCCTCAGGTGCAATTTTACCCACCAGTAGATAATTTTATTCTAAAAGTTCGTTTTATCCAACTCATAAATTAGGTACTTACGTAAAGTTTACAATGCGTGCATAACATTGGGTAGAATTTCTCATTTTACTGTGCATTCCACATTCCTTATCTTTATAGGATCTCCTTTCGCAGATTAGGTAGTGATTAAAGAAAAAATGAAAATGGATGGTTTACGGGTAGGAAGAAAGTGAACACTGAGATGAACACTACGATGAACACTGTGATGACAGCTGATAGAGATGTGGAGCACACATAGAATTTACGCTATTATCATAAGAGCACCCGGTTCTTGGTACAGGGAGGACGATTACGATATGTTTCCCTGATGATCGTAATATTAAATTATAATAATAATTCGTTTATTTCAAATAACTAAACTCGTAACAATACACTTACAATACCCAAGACCAAGACCGTCCCGTCTTTAATATCCAAAACCCATTGATATTTTGTTTTTTTCTTGATGTATCACACAAGCACACATGCGTCTTTGAAACTTTTGACCATTATTTGTTAAGTCCTCATTCTATACTTAAAGACAGCTATGTCTTACCATAATTATCTTATCCTTTTTGACAAAGATTTCTACCCATACAAATCCTATTCTACCAGTTTATTAATAAACTAGCTTTTGCCCGCGGCTTCGCCCGCGTGGATGTCGAACTTCCGTCCCCTATTTTTTCCCTTTTAAGGGTTGTATTTCCAAAAAATGGTTTCTTAGTAGATACTTACTCTTCACATAGAACACCCTTTCAAGTTTCATGTCTCTAATACCCTAATACCAGCGGTTTGAGCAGTGCTTCGATATATCAACGTAATAATTTTAGCACAAAGCTTCCGGATAGACTACTTTCAAAGTTGATCTTTCCGGTATGTATGCATAAAGATTTCTGGAACTACTGACCCGGTAAAGAGTGCGCTACACTGACCATGAGTAAAACAACTGAGACTAAGATCAACCCGCCCAGGCGTATTGATTACAACCGTACCAAGTTTGGTTAAAATCCCTATAATAGTTTTTGAACTATGCGTGCACGTACAGACAGACAGACAGACAAAACATTTACTGATTGCATTTTTGGCATCAGTATCGATCACCACTCATCTTCCAATATTGATTTTGAATATATTCAATGTACACAATTGACTTCTCTACACTTTATTATAAGTATTATTTATTATTAGTGTGTGATAGTCCATTGAATTTTATGGCGAACTATGTATATTGTGTCTTAAGATAAAATATTATAGTATCTTAGCCGTGAGCAGCGCCTCTTGGTGAACTCCACTGTGGGTGACGTAACCTACGACAAACTTATTATTTGCGGTTGGTACAGTAGACGGGTCTAGGGATGGAACCGCAAAATTAAGTTTGTTTTTTATTGTATATACTTTTCCGGGATAAAAAGTACCCAGTGTGGTGCCCAGGATATTAAAGAATAACTATACCAAGTTTCATCGTAATCGAACCGGTAGTTTTGGCGTGATACCTGAACATACAGACAGACAGACAGACAGACAGACAGACAGACAGACAGACAGACAAAAATTTTTTTAATCGTATTTTTGGGTTCGGTGTCGGTCTAGTAACACCACCTGCTATTTATTTTTTTGATATTTTCAATGTACAGAAATTTTGCTTCTACAGATTTATTATAAGTATAGATAGATATAGATCAAGTTGTAGAACCATCCGAACGTGCATCTTGTAAGTTTATTTGCTATACGACAATCTTAATGGTCTATGATTATTCATTATGAAAGTCTCTGTTGAGGACTATTGTTTGAGGCTCAGGAGGTTAAGCTTAGCGGTTAGACTTCCTGTTACGTGACTGCAATAAACAAAACAATTGCTCTACTTTGGGGATATTGCAAAACTTAGTAACCGGCTGCGTTTTACAATTTGAGCTAGAATATTCTCAGTAAAACTGCTTCGTCGAGTCTAAATTTTCCTGTTGCTGGTTAATGGTGGCAATAAAACGTCAGATTTCTTTAAAGAAACAAGTTTGCGATAGTTCTGTTGTCACTCGTTGTAAACATTATTGAACAGAATCGCATCGTCATCCTAATCGTGACCAAGAAAGCTTTTATCGTTTAAACTTCTAACAATTTATTCATGTACCTATTTCATCCTGGATACCTTAAATTGGTGTGGTATTTTAATAATATAGATTGATTAGATTTCTGAGTTATCAAATCTTTGTCCACTGTAATATTAGGTACCTATATTTTTTTTTTGTTTTACTTTCCATTAGTTCCTATTTCCATCTTTGCTGTCATTTTAACCGGAAGTTTTTCTAGATCAATTCTTTTTCCTGCTTTTAACTTAACAGTTCACATGGCTGGTGGATACAGTTTAGTTCCACCTGTAACATCATCATTCGATTGGACATGCTCGTCTGTGTCACGGTCACGCCAATACGCCATAGTCACGCCTCTTCACTTTGTCCGAGCGATCCTCTAGTTGTGAATCTATTACGACCATTGTAGTATATTTAGACTGAAGACGTGATCTGTATTGTGTGACAGGTTTTTAGGAACATTTATTATGGTGTTAAGTTAACCGTTGTATGCGTTGTGCATTTGTTTTGGCCCTTCGAGCCGGATACAAATCAGCGACCTATACTCGTATATTATTATATCAACAGTAGAATTACGTACCAGCCACCTTTATATTTCAGTCAGTTAACTTTATACTTTCCGAATGAAAAACACAAGATGACATATTTGAGTAGAATTTGAAAAACAACAATGAGCCACTAGTTGTTAGTTAGCAGAGCTGAAGGTCGATGAAATAAAGTCCTGTGGCAATAAATACAAAATTCAGCTCTAACATCCATCATCCCTAACTAATAACAGTCGCCAAACCAACAGATACACGGCAAGTAACCTAATCCAGAATAGCTCCTATTCATTCGTCTATAACTCGGTCAATAGGCACGCAGCATGCTTAGCTCTCCGCATTCCAGACTCTGAATGCAGTTGTGGACAACTCGTGCGCACTTCTTGCGACGATTAAGCCTTTTGATGTAGAGTAGCATTGAGTGTTATTGCTGGAAACGGTACATATACGTGTAGTGTTACTAGAGGCGTTAATGTAGATGAGACATAATACTGACCCCGAAGCATTATATTTCCATTTACCGAAGCTTCGTGCATAAAAGTATTACAGCTGACGGCTTGATGGTAGATGTGGAGTTAGATGTAACAAGTAACAGCATATTGAGGCATTAGGGCGATTGGTCGCGGCTGTACGGCCGCGTGGCGACTGCTCCTTAGTCACGCACTCCGCCGGATCAGGCGTTCCGTTGACACCGGACCGGGCAGCCCGTTAGCACGCTAGCCACGCCTCGGGGGCACAGGTTATTGGGAAATTGAGTGCAGCTAATGTTTTTGTGGAGTTGACAGTTAGCTAGAAGCGGTATGATCAACTTTATAGATTTACGCTACCGCTTTTGAGTCAGGAATTTAATGGCCAACGCCTAGGCGTTGTGTGTGACGTATCTACGCTACGCGACGAAATTGTAGCAACCAACTCTTTAATGGGTTGTACCTTATTATAATTTTAAGTGCCAATTATTATGTAACTATGGAGTATTTGACCTGAATTGATGTCCAACTGTTATCAAATACACTTTCCGGCCTATTGCAATACTCTATTATCATCCTTATCCTTAATTGCGCATTCATTATCTAGGGGAATTCCGTTATTTTAATTTAAGTACCTACTTGTATATCTTCTAAGGGTATCTATTTATTGTTAAGCTTCAGATTTCTTTCTTTCTGTAATTCTATAACTTTCCAAAGTCAAATACTTTTGATCACGATTATGCAACTAATACTTTGCATACCTTCTACTTATGTTGTGTTCACGTTATTCATAATGCGAGCTTTTGCGAATTGCACTTAAGTAGTATTTCGGGATTCCAGCCTTCATTTTTAAAACCCGACGCAAAAATGTGTGTTTTTAGGTGGAGAGTCTCCACATTTTTAGCTCCGAAATTGTAGTGTGAATTCTTATTAAATATTGTCCAGGCCATCAAGCGGCTGCCGTCCATCAGAGGAGGGGGCGTGGTGCGGCGGCGTGTCGGGCGCGCGGGCCCTGCGCGTGCGCGTGAGCGGAGCGACCGCCGCGCCTGCACCTGCGCACGCACGCCGCCTGTCACCGCCGCCGCATGCGCACCGAGCTACCACGCCACCGAGGCCAACTTCACCCACCAGCAAACGTAAGTACCTAATTGAGAAAAGAAAAACAGAAAAATAATTTCAACTTATCAACTATCGGAGTTCCAGGCACAATTTAATTATTTATTAGAAACCGGCTCAGGGCCTGATCAATTAATAAAAGTTCGTAGTCATTATACATAATAATTATACTTTCCCTCCTGACCTGCTGGCAAAAATATGGGACAACAGTAATGTATGAGTAATTTACTCATGTCCTTCGTCCTATAGGTACCCTCATAGACAAAGTCTATCTTCAACGTTTTTGGAGTAGTTGTCCAATAAACTATAGACGTCTCCTGAGAGTAAAGTTCCGATGCGGAAAACGACAAAAAAGAAATACTTAAGTAGGGTGTTAAATGGGAGATTTAAAACTCTCTTCTCATCTCATGTCATAGAAAGCTATAAAAATGAAATTCATAGCGTCACATTAGGTGCCATAAAATTAACATAGTTACACACCCAGATTCTGGAACGAAAATTACAGCAAAATGGATGTCAAGCGCGTGGTAACTACTATGATTAGTTGAATAAATTATCTCAATAGCGACAGCCACTTGCGTTTAATTTGTGATGCGTTGATAATTTAGTTCCAGAAAACGGGTGTTAGTCATCTGACTTAACTACCGCTATGTTCATGAATCTGTATGATAATATTAATAAACTCTAACGGGATACTGTCAGCACTTTGAATACTTTCAAAACTCGGACTGTGTTAACTAAATGGTATAGGTACTTGGTACAGTATCAAGAATGTCTAGTGGTTGCAATACTTACTGCTGAGCGAGAGGTCCTGTGCCTGGTTGATGGAAATTGGCTCGCCTCATACTTAAGGTGGATTTGCCAGCGAAATTCAAATGTTTCTTGTGTTATTTTGCAATTTGACGTGCAGTGTCAGACTGTATGTTAAACAAAGCAACCGTAACACGTTACATGTGTTTACAGTTAAGTATATAATTAAAATCACCATTACCTACAACCCTCTATGTTGATAGGCTATTTGACAAAATTTTAGTTTATAGTCCCTCATCTAGATTACAAAAAAATATTCGACACATATTTTTTTCTTTTTCAGATTGATGAAAAACTGCTTAGGTTAAGCGCATTAAAGTTGAGGAGAGGGGGCTTGTAACATCATTATTTAGTGTAAACTGTTCTGGCTAGTGACGTCATGCGACATTTTGATTCGGTTAATTGCCGTTATTTTTTGATTACCTACGTTAAAAAAGAAAAAATATGTGTAAATTCTGTCAAATACCATTTAATCTCAGGCTAATACTGAACGGCCAATTGCAAAAACACAAGAGATGTCGCGGGCCTCACACGGAAAAAAATGCTCTCGGAAAAAGTTTTCTTCCAAGAATATTTTTATTCTCAGGAATATTGTTTAATGTCAAATGCATATTTACTTGAACTAAAAATAATGTCTTAGTCCAACCGAAATGATATTCTCCACGAAAAACAATATTATTCTCCTTCTATTTACTAGAATCAAAACAATTATTTTCTTTTTAAGATGTTTTGACTTTTGTCTGAACAATAAGTTACTTTTTTGAACTAAGAGTTTTATGTGTTTCAATATAAAACAACATATTGTAAGTTCAAGATCCTTTAATATTTTGAACCAAAAGTTGTACCATTTACTTTAACTAAAAACAAAACATCATTAAAACAAAATCCCATTTTCTTCCTGTAAGTAACTGACGATTCTTATAATCAGAAAGCAGGAACGTTTTCGATGAAGAAAAGTATTATTTGTTCTAAGAAGTGTGAGAAAATAATGGATTTGAAAGAAGAATATAAAACACTTCAAAATAATACATACTTACATTTTGTCATAATACAATAAATATTTGGTTTAATAAAAGTTTGTTTTTGGGTAAGAATATAGTTGCATTGACGTAAGAATCAAAATTGATCAAATAAAGATAGTCAAATGATTTCGAACAAGACATTTTTGTTTTGTGAAAAAAGTTACGGCGTTGATCTAAGAATCTAAATTGTTTCAAAATAAGATATACTAACTTGTTTTAGTAAGACAATATATGCTTGGTTTAAGAAAAGTATTTTTTGGGTGAAGTAAATAGTTGCATTGACGCAAGAACCTAACTTATTCAAGTAAAGGTAGTCAAATGTTTACAGACGAGACATTTTTGTTTTGTGGAAAGAAGAAATGGTGTTGAAGTAGGATCTAAATTGTTTCAAAATAAGATAAACTAATGTGTATTAGTAAGAAAATATATGCTTGGTATAAGAAAAGTTTGTTTCTCGGTAAGTAAATACCTGCATTGTCGTAAGAATCTAAATTGTTCAAGTAAAGATAGTCAAATGATTTCGAACAAGTCATTTTTGATTTGTGGAAAAAAATTACGGTGTTGAAATAGGAATCTTAATTGTTTCAAAATAAGATATACTAAAATTTTTTAGTAAGATAATTTATGCTTGGTTTAAGAAAAGTTTTTTTTTGGGTAAGTAAATAGTTGCATTGACGCAAGAACCTAACTTATTCAAGTAAAGGTAGTCAAATGTTTACAAACGAGACATTTTTGTTTTGTGGAAAGAAGAAATGGTGTTGAAGTAGAAATCTAAATTGTTTCGAAATAAGATATACTAACATTTTTTAGTAAGAAAATATATGCTTTGTTTAAGAAAAGTTTGCTTTTGGGTAAGTAAATAGTAGCATTGACGTAAGAATCTAAATTATTCTAGTAACGGTAGTCAAATGTTTTTAAACGAGACATTTTTGTTTTGTTCAAAAAAGTTACGGTGTCGAAATAGGAATCTTAATTGTTTCAAAATAAGCTAAACTAATGTGTTTTAGTAAGACATTAAATGCTTGGTTCAAGTAAAGTTTGCTTTTGGGTAAGTAATTAGTGCATTGACGTAAGAATATTAATTATTCTGGTGAAGGTAGTCAAATGTTTTTAAACGAGACATTTTTGTTTTGTGGAAAGAAGTAATGGTGTTGAAGTAGGAATCTAAATTGTTTCAAAATAAGATATAAATATATGCTAAGTCAATAGTTGCATTGACGTAAGAATATTAGTTATTCAAGTAATGGTAGGTAATCAAATTAATGTTCGAACAAGACATTTTTGTTTTGTGGAAATATGTTATGGTGTTGAACTAGGAATCCAAATTGTTTCAATATAAGATATACTAACGTTTTTTAGTAAGATAGTATATGTTTGGATCAGATTATTTTTAAATCCGGGTCACTTGTCTTGTTGTTAGCAAGTTTTTACACTAACAGCCGTAGTAATAAACGTTGTATTGCGTCTGTATAGTACGCTTTGTCTTCTTCTGTGGGATATCAAATTACTTACGACTGAAAGAGAGAAATCGGTTTGTAACTATTCATCCTGCTACACAACATTTATTAATAAAGCAGTGAGCAAAGAAAGCCCACATAATGTGTTTTCCATCATCTTTACGCGTATGAGCGTACTGAATGACCTTTAGAAAGAAAGAAAATGCATTTATTAGCCCGCACAGGACAAAACACATAAAATAAATTGACTGACCTGTCGGTCTAGTAGTTAGTGACCCTGACTGCTATGCCGGAGGTCGTGGGTTCGATTCCCACCCAGGGCAAATTTTTGTGTGATGAGCACGATCATTTGTTCTGTATCTGGGTGTAATTTATCTATAATAATATGTTGTATGTATTTAGAAATATATAAGTATGTTTATCAGCTGTAAAGTACCCATAACACAAGCTCTTAAGTTTAACTTGGGACTAAATGGCGTTGTGTGAAAAAGTTGTGGAATATTTATTTATTTTATTTATAAATGGTTAAAATATCAGTAGGTACAGACGCCAGCACATCAATCTACTCCTAACTGTTAAATTTTCCCAATTGAACATGAACCTTATCTTGTTTGGAATAAAGTTAAAAACCTATCAGAGGAATTTGACACTTTGGGGTAGGCCAAAAGAATTTCAGCATGGAGTTGTAACATTAAAAAAACGTCACAGCTCTGGTATTCTGATAGGGCCCAAAGTAGGGGCTTCCAATTGTAGCCGAAGAATAAGGCATTGCCAACAAAACTTCAACAAAATTGCAGACGGGTTTATAATGTCAATAGGCAATTTGTTAAAGTAGGCACCTACTTGATGCTTAGGTCCACAAGCCTTGAGACACACAGATGTCAAGCCTCACGTGTCATAATTCCATGTGACAGGATGCAAGCCCATTCCCGTCTATTGGAATACCTACCTACCTACAGCTACATAATAACCAATGGGACACGCCTCGACTGTTAGGTTGTAGGGCAAGGCGCTGATGGTTTCGCGCGCCTATTTTTTCCCATTAAGAATCCATTGATTATGCCCTAGAATCAAATCCACCACCCACCACCACCTTCGGATAATATTTGACAAGTGATGGTCTAATAACTCGAATTTTTAGACAATGGTCAATTTATACCTATTTGATTGGTTGATTTTAGCAATTCGTGAAACCGGGCCCTAGACTAAGTTGAGATTTCTTGGTTTTGAAATCTTGAAAAAAATATTTAAGAACAACAGTTTTGAATGTACTTGTGTAAAAATTTTCTTGGATAAAAACTATGATACAAATGTGTGTTTTAAACCAAATTCACGTTTCTTGATTTTAGCATGAAAATCTTGAAATAATATTAAAAGATGTCTTGAGTCTATAACAATAATATTCTTGAATTCAAACTATGATTCAATAAATGAGTTTTGAACCAAATTCACGTTTCTTGGATTTAGTTTGGAAACAAAACAAACTATAGGCTATGCTTGTATCCGGTGTTGCAATTGTATTTCTCCCAAAGTGTAGGGAAAATAATCGATATCATACACACGGGAGGCCCTATCACATAATCGGTCTATTGTCACGGAAGCTAAAAACAGAACACATAAAATGTGACGTTTGAGTTTTGACGTGCATCTCAGTAGGTACAAACATAGGTATAGGTAAGTACCGGGGTTGCATTAGTAATTCAAATTGCGATTTATGGGGGGAAGAATGGGGAGGGGGGAACCCTCCCCCCCCCCATCCCTCGAGGCGTGGAAACCTGTAGGATTTTAATATATTTTTTGAAGTTTGAGGTGAGGTTTGTTTATTTTACCAGCTGTCAACCTTTCAAATTTGAATTCGCTACTGCTTGGGCGCTGCGGGAAGTATAGCCACTCAACATGGCGCAGTTGAGGGAGGCCCGAGCGGGGCTCCTACTTCTGCAAGGTTTATAATAAATACTCATCTAAAACAAACTAAAAGTAGTCTTTGTTACGCTAGATAACATTCCGTTACACGTAACTTCAAACACGTGTAAAAAAAAACACGCATCTCCGCGGGGTGGGGGCGGGCGTCGATCGAAAGGATGGCCAACACCTATAAAAATAAATAAATAAATAATAATTAATTTCGAACCTATTATGTCAATGTCAGGAAAAATAGTGGAGACGTGAAAGATTCGGCCTTATTTTTGGTAATTAACATTTCGTAGCTTGCAACACCCTTTTTGTCTTGCTTGGATATGACGGCACAGTGCACCGCATATCGCATTCATTACGTATACCTACGTCATATACAAGAGTCAGTTCGTGGTGATTCTTTTGCGTTGTTGGGTTACCTTTTAAAGATTGTGTTGTGTTTGCTAAGGTAAGTGTTTAATTGCAATTGAATGGAATATAGATCTAATTAAGACAGATTGAAGTCTAATTAATCGAGGCAGACCCAGCCGGTAGATGTAAGTATCTAGCTGGTGAAATACCACCAGCCGCCTGACCGCCATATTTTTTGAAGTTCACCGAGCTTAAGCAATTTCTGATTCCAATCAATTAGCTTCGGATCTTTGTAGCAAGGCCGCCAAGGCGGGAAGCTGGTACTTAGGTCAGAATCAGAGGTGTCTAAGCTCGGTGAACTTCACCAAACATGGTGGAAAAGGCTGCTGGACTGCCTTTCACGATAAGTCTCTGGGTGATGGAAATATGTAATCACTACTTACCGTAATGAGCATGAGGTTCTTGTTACCTGCGGTACCTACCTACCATATCTATAATGCTAAACCTGCTGAATGTTTATCCCACTGTTCCTGGCTGTTTTTTTTTTATATAGTTTAAACTTGAATAATTATAATCATTAATTTATTTTCTGTCTATTTGCAGATTTTAATCAAAATCTCAGCATACCTATCTATAATAACATAGAGAGGTTAACAATGTTATGGAGTTGCTTCTTACGGATTGGAAAATCCCACAGGATATAATTACAAATTTCAAGATGAATATTTAGTATTCTTTAGTTATACATTTTGTCTGGAAAAGGCCATCTAGTGAGTACCTACACTGTACCAATAATATTAATTTATAAAAAAATGTGCAAAGTTGTAAATTATAACATTCATAAGTGTCATAAATTCATTTGAACACAACTTTAATGTGTTAATGAACTTTAGGTTGCATAACCAGTTGGTATACCAAAATAGATCAGCATCTTCGGATTGTTCGAATGTTATAAAATTTAGGTAAATAATATTTTGTTTAAACTTGTCTAGTGATTATGGAAATTTTTGTTTCAGGAAATGATGTATCTGTGAATCAATTAAAGGAAATCAAAGACAATATCCTGAAAAAACTGTGCTCAAAGATTGGACAAAGCTTGCAATAATTTGCGATACCCCTTATGTACCTACACAGTAATAACATAATACTGACTCCTAAGTCACAGGTTTTCTGAGTTTAGGAGTCAGGGTTTCAGCTTTTGTACGCCTTAAATATTGTGAACTTTAGCTAGATATGAAGCATATTGTAAGGGTTTGTATCAATAAAGTATTATTATTATGTAATATGTACCTAGGATATATTTAAATACAATTATCAATACCTACTGTTGTTTTGGGAAGTTTTTTTTTTAATAAATGATTTCATAGAATTGAATCCATTGTATTATTTCATCTATTATTAATTTGAGTACCTCCCACTTATTTACTTACCTCTAATTTCAGGCATGACATGGCACGCGGAGATCAGATTGAAAGATGTAACGGTGCATCAGGCTCGAAATTCTGTAACTCGTGAGTTTTAGTGCTTTTTCTTGTTCATTTCATGTTTCAAATGGTACTTATTAATCATGGGATTTTAGTGAAGTTGTTTCAGTTCTCTGTACAGATTTAAGAGCTTTGTTATATACGGAGTTAAGATTGTTTTCTTTGAATTACAATAGTCTTGGTTCAATGGTTAATATGCGTTTCGGTAAATATTTTTCAATACATCATTCAATTTATACAAGCTAAAGTTTAGTTAAAATGTGACAAAACAAATATTTTTTTATTTACCATCTTATTGTATGAAATATTTGTGCTAACATTTTGTTTCACTAAACTTTACTCGAATAAATCAAACGATGAACTGAAAAATATTTACTGAAACGCATTTTAACCATTGAACCAATACTGTTGTAATTCTTCAAATAAGACAATCTGACCTTCGTATGAAACATGCCATAATTTGAATCAAGAATTGAAATTCTTAAAGTGAAATACCTACCTTTGTACTTTATTATTGAGACAAGAGATTTTTGATCTTCATTTGAAACATGCAATGAATTAGATAAAGAACTAAAACTTCTTTACTGAAGTACAGGGTTTTTAGATCAATAATAATGACATTATTCGTTGGAAACAATCTGATCTTCGTATGAAACATGACATGCATTGAGCCAAGAACCAAGATTGCTTGGAGTGAAATACACTATTATCGAGCTAAGAGATTTCTAATCTCCGAATGAAACATTCAATGAATTAGATCAAGAACTAAAACTTCTTTAGTTAAGTACCTGCACGTTCTTAAATCAACAATATAACATTATTGGTTGGAGACAATCTGATCTCCATACCAATTGCTTATTGTTTTTGAATTAAGAACTGGGTTTCTTAATTGAAATACGCATAAATGTCGAACTAAGAACATTGATATTATTCTTTCTAGACCATGTGATCTCCGTTTAAATTCGATAATATTATTAAACTAAGAAATAAAACTTTTTCAATAAAAACGCATTATTATTGAACTAAGAACATTGACACTATCTTTTTAAAACAACGTGATCTCCAGAGAATTACTTATTGTTGTTGAACTAATAGCTAAAACTTCTTCACTGAAGAGCATCAACTAGTAACTAAGATTGTTGGTATTCTTCACTAAAGATAAATAATGTTCTCAGTGTGAAAATAGAATTTATTGATGCAAGAGTTAAAGCTGCTTCACTGAAATATGCCGTAGCATACAGATGAGTAAATACAATTCTTCTTACAAGTCATTTATTTTTCATACTGAGAATTTATTTTCTTCCAAGAAAACTCCGGGATCCGATTGACAAAGTTTTCAACTGAGAAAAGCATTATTCTCAAATATATTGTTTAATCACAAGTACGTATATTCTAGAAGGAAGACAAATATCTTGACTTAACTATTCATTTACTTGCATTGAGAATAATTGTGTTTTGATACAACCATTTCTTGTTTTCCCCATATATGAATCACGGAAATTCTTGACCAATAGATATATTCTTGATCAGATACAGTGACATTTCTTGTCCAATAAATATATTCTTGGTAGAAGATATTACTCTTCTCACTCGGAGGAGTAATCGGAGTAATCAAGCGTTACTTCGAAGAGTACATTCTAGATTCAAGACAACATTGTCTTCAATTTGAGAATTTAAGATTCTAGACTTAAGAAAAAAAACTTACTTAAGCAAAGAAAACGTTGCTTTCTCATTACAAAACTAGAAAATAGCCTTGGTTAGAGAATTTATATATTTGGAAGAAAAATGATTAACAAGACAAATATTTACTAATTTTAAGAATATAATGTTTTCCCCATATATGAATCACGCAATGTCTTGACCAAGTGAAATATTCTTAGTTTGAAACAATTTTTTTTTTCCGTGCACCTTCACCTTCAGCACGACTGGCGAAAGATGGGTGTAGAATCTACAGGTACATCTGCCTAACCCTTTGGGATATAGGTACTTATACAAGGTCCATCGTCGCATATCCGGGCACAAGTTCCTGGGCCCTCCAGTGTTGAAATATTGTGTTTTATTTTTCTCATTTCCGATTTTTTTCATAGGTTCCTTTTGATTTAAATCGTGATTTTCGTCCAAAGTTTTGAATTATTTTATGGAATACTTCTTAGAAATATGTAGATAGAAATGATATTTTTTTCATGGTTCAATACAATTTTAAGTGAAAGTAACATAAGAAATAGGAATAAACCGATGATGGTTCGGGTTATACTTAATGTGAATTTAGCGACCTACCTGAACTAGGTTTATCAAAACCTGTGTTTCAGGAAATGGTATCAGTAATGCAAAGTAAGCAACGATGTTCCGCTTCCATCCTGTATATATGGCAATAAATTTTGTTTAAGATAGGAGATCCAACAGCTGTAAATTGTAATAGATCGTTTACAATGAAATAAGCAACACAAAGCCAATTACTTCTCACAAGTAGAAACAGTTTAATTTACAGAAATCTTGGGGCACGAACTAACGAGCACGATAATTATAACAGAAATTATAGAAATAAGAAATGATACAATCAGCACGTATACACTCAGACACCAGGTTAGGCACATAACTTCGAAAACGTATCGCAAGTATCTGCGAATTAAGTATGGTCACCTAAACCGACGCTTTACCGGGCGAAATCGTATCACAGCAATTCGCATCGCGGTTTCGTGTGTAAAGGGAAATAAATTATCTCTTAATATCTGATAAACACTTCTTTCTCGAAAGCGATCCACGACGAAGCCCCACCGCCATCAACGGAAGGCCCCAGCTCTGCACAGCTGAAGGCAGTAGGCGCAGTCTCCCAGCTGACGGTGGCCAGCGCGCCGGTGCGCAGTGCGCCCGCGCAGAATAGCTACGCACTAGAGCGACGAGCACCCAAGCATGATCATCATCATAGGCCGGTGGAAACCGCACCGCCTGTGCAGGTCAGTTTATCATCGAACTATGAATTCCAGCTAAACGAACGAAAACTCTTTTCTTCTTCTGCTATGCCTTAATCACTATACATTTGGGGTCGGCCCTCCTCGTTTTCGGCGTCAAGAGAGTCGGTCTTGGTTTGTCTGTTCCTCCACCGGAGCTTTTTGCATGTCTTTGGAAACGGTTGTGCACCACGTGGTCTGTGGTCATCCTTTGCCTTTCTTCTTATCTAGGACGGCTAGGGCTTGCCTAACAGCATATTTTTCATCACATGCCGATCATCACCAACGCATAGGTACTTACAGCTTTTTGGCAAGGGGAGAATCGAAACTTTATTTTAAAAAAAAAACGAACTAAAACTGACATAATATTATCCTACATCCACGCCAGTGGACACATAAAATCCCGACAACAACCGCCATCATCAGACAGTCAGTTGAGTTTAGCCCAACAGACACAACACCCATAAGGTTGGAGGATTTTCTCTTTTCAATGGTGTCTAGGTCCATTTAATCAAAATCAAATCAAATCAAATTTCATTTAGGCTGCGGATCACTTTTGAACGTCAAAAAATACAAAGAAAATCCAAAACGCTCGCCCTTCACCATTTCCTATAATACTCGTAGTCTTTAATTGCTGGGAAGAAGAAGTAACTCAAAACAAACTTTCCTGCAACACAGAAATGTGTGGTTGGTGAAGCACTTAAATATAAACAGTGTAAGTAAATACTATATAAATTAACTTTTTAAATCATTCAAGTATATTATTTCCCTTTGTTTGCCATGGTTGCAAGCGGCTCTGCCGAGGTTCTGGAACCGATTCCCAGGTTATACAAAGTGTTATTAGTTTTTTCACGTGTAATTTCTCAGTAGTAGCGCGCTGCCTGGAGTTGTGCCTGGTTTATGACAAAAATCTCACTTCTGGGCTCAAATATAGCTGGCGAAATGTAAACCTACGAGTACTTACCTAAAGTATACATCTGCCTAAGCCTTCGGCTTTTGGGAAATGGGAATACGAGCGTAGATACTAGGTAGATCACACCGCAGTTACGAGTAAGTAGGTACTAGTGGTGCTACGCACCTGACCTTCTTAAAGTACCTACACAAATGGCGTGAAAAAGTGTTTGTAAAAATTTCAATTTACATTTTCATGTTCACACGCCCGCCGTGCATTCTGTGCGCTCATTTCGTATCTATCAGTATGCTCATTTGTGTAAGTACGTACATTAAATCAACAAATCAGTGTTCAACGGACATTCTCAGTACTTAGTCGGTTTTATTTAATCATCAACGCCATAGAATCGCCCCAGTATCATCACTAAGTGCAGGGATCCCCTGCATACAGAAATAAATTTTGTAAATCACGTCCATAGAAATTGTTTAAATGGTTTGATCATTTTGAGACAGATGATCTTAACGCTCGTAGTACTTGAGTACCTGTGTTGTTGGTACCTACAAGAAAAGTTGAAAGTAAAACACGTAGGTATCAGAATCACCACCTTAGCAATTGCAGGTGACTATAACAACAGCCTGTTCAACACTAACCGCAACTCCGCGGTTTATCCACATAGTTTGATCACTTTGATGCTGTCTCACACCGCGGCTTGTAAACACCCTGATCTATTTGTGGTTAAGATACACCACAACAATTTACAGTTCACTTGCTGTAATTAAACAACACACAGTTACTTTAAACTTTTGAACAGATCAAAGAACTCGTTATGGGAGTGATTTTGAAGTTGAAAAAACTTTATAATCTTGATGTTGAAACTGTTGAAAGTAGGTATTGTGTGTGTGTGGTATGATATACAGGGTGGAAAAAATTAATGGGCCCTGAAGGCAAACCACTTTAAATTCTTAAGATAGACTATTTTACGTAAAGGATAAATCGGCATTCAAAGATTTTCTTAACATTTACTGTTTTTTCAATAGGCAGTCAAATTTCATAATGAATTAAATGCGGTTTGACATTACTAAGGTTCGCTAAGTTAGGTTCGCTCAAGTTAGATTCGTTCGAGTTAGGTTTGCTCAGATTAGGTTCGCTTAGGATTTTTTTTTTAATTAGCTGGAGTGGGAAATACTGATGGACGCCCACACTGACCCACTGATGAGTAACTCTGAGCAGTGCCGGTTACCGGCAACATTATGGTCCAAACAAAATCTATCGATGCACCATTTTTATTCCATAAATAATATAAAAGGGAGGGAACTACTCTGCCTTTGTAGTTTATCTATCAAAAATGTAATCAAAAGCTCGTGAAGGTCTGCAGTCATGTGCTGGATCGTGTTTGCTTAACTAACAATCCACCTGGGTGCTTAACCTCATAATGCCAAAGTAAGTCTTTAAACAAGGTTTCCCAATATTAGGAACTCGAATCATAAAATGAGTACCTACCTACTTCAATTAATTTCGGTATTACAACATTTAAATAACAAAACAATTTGATTGCCAAATTCAATTACCGAAACAATGCCCGTAACGGTTTTGACACCAATATTAACACGCAAGTATTGTAAATGTGATGTCATTCGTTGTTTCTTTAACTTTACGCCATTTCCTTACTGAAAGCGATCTTCGAATTTCTTTGAAAAAAAACAAATGACGATCTTGAATGGTAAATTTTATCAACCCGTGGTTGTGCATCACAATATAGTTGCAAATAAAGGAGATTTCTCGCCGACTGGTCGACACTTCGCGTGACCAGAGGGCTGGCTTATTCTTTGGCCGAAGAATTAACATTGCCATCCAACGTGGCAATGCTGCCAGTCTTCTGGGCACATTTTCATATGACAGCGATGGACCAATGATACAAGGGGCACATAAATACACCAGCATTATTTCATAAACGATAAAATGTATTCGAGTGGTGACATCTCTAAAATGTGCCTTTAAACTTGTGAATGTAGCCATTGTAATCGCGGTAACATCATGTCAGCCGGTAGCATTTGACAGGTCTGAATATGTTTTGTGTGCGGCCAACTAAAAATATACGTTAATTGTAAAAGTGATTCTGGGATCTGCTGTGCCTACTAATGAACATCTAAACATACCAAAGGAAAGTTAGACCATCAAATGTCGAGGCCTAAATGCATATTTTGTAATAAATAAGTTAGTGTCTTCAGTGAAGTTTACTTTTTGAAAAATGTCATTTGGGGCACATTGATTCAACAAAGTACGGGGCACAATTATACGTGTTAATGTGCCCCATAACTATATGAAAGTGCCCAGATATAACTTGTAAAATACACTTTAGTGTTAAAACTTTAATATTCTTTTGTTGTTTATTGAAAATGGTCCGGGATGCAAATATCCAATATCATAGGAATAAAAAAACCGAACTGGACAGTAGGATTTAGACAAAGAAATTAGGAGCTCAGCTTAAGAAAGCCTGAAAACACTGCAGTGGCTGAGTTTGAGCTGCAGTTTGTCCCAATTATCATTCTGTATAAAAGTGAATCATTCTGCCCCACCAATGGGGCAGAATGATTCAAAGTCCATTTTACACAAAATGAGTAATTGTGCATTTGATTCCTAATTAAAACAATATTATCACTTAAAATTATTATGTTTATGAATTTAGCTTTACGCTGAATTCAAAATATTGAAAATATTGTTTTTTGTCATAATGATATTTGATTTTGAATTTTCCTGCATCAATCTGCCCCACTTCCCCCTAATGGGCTGCTGGGGTAACAAGTCTCGATAAAGTACGCAATGAGTATATCAGAGGATCATTTAAAGTCACTCGCGTTGGCTGAAAGTTGTACCTATGCGTTGTTATGTGATGAGACGTGATGAAAAATTGTAAGGAACGCCTTAGCCGTACTAGATAAGAAGAAAGACAAAGGACAAACACAGGCCACGTGGTGAACAACCATTTCCAATGATATGCAACGAGCTTAGGTGGAGGAACAGACAACCCAAGACTGACTGTTTTGTGGCGCCTTAAAACGAGGAGGTTTACCCCAAATGAATAGGGAATACTCGTGATTAATCCATGGGCCTCTTACCTACTTGGTTTTACATGCCATCGAGAAATATCGCTCAGACATGATTCCTTCCTGACGATGTTTTCCCACCGTACATTGATTTCCTATTTATCACTTTATGTAGGTAATCAATACACGCCCCTTAATGTTGTGGCTTAATACCAATTGAGTCTCAATCCACAGATTTTGGTTCGAACCGGTTTATTGCAACTATAGTTATAATTCATGTTGAAAAAAATAATTAGGACACGGAATTAGGCTTTTTATGTTTTAAGGCTGAGAAAATCCGTAGACTTAGAAATCCGCACGATACCTAGACATAAATTGTTAATTCATGATTTCATCACTAAAAAGATGAAGATAGATAGTTGGTAGAACACTGTAATAAAATAATCGATGTCATCAGGTCGAATACCTAATGATTTGTTAACTGCGCAAGAGCACGCGAAAGCGACATTACCTATGTAGTTACGGGATCCAGATATTGGACAGACCAAAAATCTGTTACGTGCGTGAAGATTGATTCACAACACCATGCACCTGGTGAAGTGATTACTTTTCTAGAAAATAACTGCAACTTCTTTGCTGTGCTGTGGCCCATCAAAATACCTCACGACGTAATTTAAAATGAAAATATTGACTGAACTGTTGGTTAGGTTAAGCCCTAACTGCTATGCCGTAGGGCATGCGTTCGATTCCCTCCCAAGACAAATGTTTACATTGTGTGAAATTGTGTAATGAGCACGATCATTAAAATTTGTTCTGTGTCTGCGTGTAGGTACTTTATCCATTTTATGTATGTATTTAGAAATGTATGAGTAAGAGTAAGTAAAAAAAAAATGCATAGGTAAGTAAGTATAAACAAATTTATCAGTTGTTTAGTTAGTACTCAGCACTCATAGCACAAGCTCTGCTCAGTTTAGGACTCCTTATATGGCGTTGTGTGAAGGTTGTATTTATTTTATTTATTAATCGTACCTATTATATGAGGTAATTATATTATTGATTATTCTTTACGGTATCGTGGTTAAATAGTAACAGGCGTACTTGCGGGTCGTCGATTAAAAATTAGGGCGTATTGACGCAAAGCTTTCCTTTTTTGCCTTTATACCTACTACAGCTTTTTGAAAACAATTACAGTTAATTTACGCTATGCTACGTTATATACTTATATCTCTCGGGAATATTGAATAACCTCTGCAAACTTCAGACAGCCGTTATCAACAATGGCGAACACCAGAAAAGCGTGGAGTCAACTGACAAAGGTCAACGACTTATGGATCCTGCAACGAAATCAATCAGAAAAGAACGGTGGAGGAGTTTAGCAATATGCGGCGCGCCTAATGCTATCAACCAGATTTACATTCAGTGTCCGAGTTGCTACAGCAAATTTCACATAGATAAACCAAAAAACTTTTTTACAAAAAAAAACAACCGACTTCTTAAAAAAAAACTAACAGGTGAAAAATAACTCCAGTTTCGGAAGTCTGTGGCTTTGGTGGTTTTGTTTTGTTCATTATTGGCCACCGACTTCCGAAACTGGAGTTATTTTTCACCTGTTAGTTTTATTAAGAAGTCGGTTGTTTTTTTTGTAAAAAAGTTTTTATTTTGTAATTTTTAGTTTCTTTGTATGTAAAGAAAGTCTTTCAAAACTTGAAAGAATCATTGAAATTGGAAAACAATTGCTAAAGAAGTTCTATCTCTAAACATTAATCTGTACATCTCTACCGGCCCCCTTTAAAATAGAATGGCATAATGTTATGTTGTGGAAATACAAAAGCTCAGCATAGACATCTGACTATAGTAATCGCGAATAATTTGCTGTTATGCGTTGAAGAGTTCCGTTGCCTGTCTTCTTCATCAGTTTTTCTTCACCAAATGATACTTTCTAAATGAAAATGCTTGATTTGTTACTAAAAATGTTGAAATCGGTGCATGTGTGCCTATATTTTTTGAGGAGTTCCCTCAATTCCTCGAAGATCCCTCATCAGGTATGAGTTTTGATACAAATGGGACCAATCTGTTAGTATACCCTATCAAACAAAAAAAGAATTTTGATAATCGGTTCATAAATGACGGAGTACTGAGGTAACAAACCCTAAAAATGTTAGTTTTAGTTTTTTAATGTTAAATTCCTGTGCGTGTCCCAAATAAATATATTTTCTTTCTTTCTTTCTAAAAAAAAAAAAAAATACAACCGAATTGAGAACCTCCTCCTTTTTTTGAAGTCGGTTAAAAATCAGTCTAACCCGGGAGTACTTAGCGCTTGCGCAATTATCAATTGAATTCGTTCCTACAATTTGTCTCTTGAAATACTAAGAAAATACTCTCCAGCAGCCCGTCGCTTGCAGTACTTGCATTCATCACGAACTAATTAGTAATTAGTCGCGATCACATCGTCGGTAACCATTACAATAATTATCCGAGCGAGCGTTACGCGGCGAAAGTGTTGCCGCCAGAAAAAATAAATTACTATTGTTTTTAAAATACTCCCACGATCTCTTGATAGGGAAAAGCGTAATCGGTGGGAAGCTTTAAATATTGTTGAAAGCGAAAGCATCAGCGACAATGGCAGCCATGTTGGGTGCATGCAGATGCGTCAGCGCTTGTTTCATAAGACTGATGAGCTCTCTTTATCTTAATGGAGATGGATGATTTAATTCGTTGATTTTGTTAAGATTATTCAATCTACAATACATTTTTTTTTGTCGAGTTTGGCTTTA
Organism: Euplexia lucipara; assembly: GCA_921972225.1. Taxonomy (NCBI): domain Eukaryota; kingdom Metazoa; phylum Arthropoda; class Insecta; order Lepidoptera; family Noctuidae; genus Euplexia; species Euplexia lucipara. The sequence continues at coordinate 906,354 of OV179147.1, read as the reverse complement.
AACAATTGCTTTACTCTATTAACTAGCAGACGGTTCAATGATTGAAAAACTGCTTCGGTCTGATTAACACCCTGATTTTTAATAAACAAATACCTCCGTTGACATTTGACCACTGTTCACACTTATTACTAAAAACCAGTCTAAATTCTCCTCAATACAGAATGGCGTCCGTGAATGCAACAGCAGTTCAGACGAGAACAGGTCATCTGGCCACGCGTCCATGTCTGACAGCGGGGGTGGTGGGGAGGCGGGCAGAGAGGAGCCGCGTCGGACACGCCAGCCGCCACACGCCCGCACCAAGCATCGTCCCCACAACAAGGTAAGCTATATAAATAAGCCAGCCTGTGATCCAATGCAGGTTTAAAAAAAAACAACGAGCTTTGATTGTGCAAGCTATTTTAGATTAAGTTCTATGGGGAAAAGACAGTAGGTACAGCAGGAAATACGAGAAATTCTGATCCTAGCTACAAAGCTATCGGACTAAAGATCGAAAAAATTAACCCGTCGTACTCGTATTGTTAACAGTCTTCGCTCCATCTATACATAAAATACTTTTTGATACTTGTTTCCCTTTGCCGTTCGTTATAGTGATGTCCATTAACTAGGAGAAGCTTCAACCAGTTAAAATGGAAGAGGTTTCCGAAAGGACAAATGGACAATATCGCGGACAGACTTTAAGTGAAGATAAACACCGAAAACTATTACATATACTTTTTTTTTGTAACCCTCGTAATCGTTCAGTTACAGTCACCATGGCCTGGAGGCGGCGGGCTGGAGGACATCAGGTCAGCCATCAAACAGCTGACACTTCGCTCCAGAGACAGTAGCAGCACCGCCACAAGCGCTTCGAGTGCAGGCGGTGGCAGTAACAATGGGGCCCAGGGTATGTCTACATGTACTTTGTTAACTTGATCACTAAAAAGAACAACTTCCGAGTTGAGCTCACATTATTGACAAATGCTTGCCCGCAAAAATCTGTGTGGTTCTTTTCTCAAAAGACCATGTCAGACACAAGACAAAGACCTCTGAGTTTATTTCGGTGTTTCTTGTCAGAGTAGTCAGATAGTGAAACGCCGACCTCACCTAGCGTATAAGTGTTCGTATTGAACCTATTTACAGAAATAAATATAGTTTTATCATTTTCTTTTAATAGTTCGTGTTTTTTTTTTTGTTCTTTACAACTCACTGCGTTGACTTGCGTTTTCCAGAGAGTGGCAGTGCAGCAGAGGCCCGTCGGAGACGAGCTCCGTTGGTTCGGCAACCCTCACTTGACACAGTCTGCACAAACGTTACCAGTGCCGATGAGTTCGTGTGGGTTGACTCGCACAATAGGTATGCCCTACAATAATAAAATTACTTTGGTGCCTGACTTCTTGAATATTCACTTTCCATCTTCATGGCTGTTAATTGACAGGTTATTTTCGCAAAATTTATTCTTTAACAAACATACAAGGAGCATTCATGTCTGTAGTCTACCTGGTACTTGTTGCAGGCTGGTGGAGCTTCGCTGTGTTCCCTGGACATCGAGCGAGGTCAGCCGAGCCTTGCAAGCTGGACGATGCAGAGATATCGCGCCCAGGATGGCACCAGACACTCCTTCAAGACTGGCCTACTTATTACAAAGGTAAAAGACAACAAGAGGTAAATTTAACTGTCTCCAAATTCAGCATCTGCAAACACATTACCACCAATTACTCTCTACAGAAAGATTCTGTTGGCTTTGCATGCTCGTATTACAAGCAAGATATGCATTATAATTTCGAAAGTAATGGAGTAATATGTTTTAATTAGCTATAATTCCTAATTATTTCACTTTTACGCTTCCAGGGCACTGGTGAGAATATCCCGGGAAGCACAACGTCTCTCCCAGAATTTTGGCTTCTGTTCTAAGCACGAAGTAGCTGGTGCGTTCAGAATAGTACTCAGCACGACGCTCGCTGATGCATGCATCAAGGTGAGAGGAATTACTCAATGTAGTCTTTTTTATAAAGTCCAGAGAGTAAATTTTAATTAAATTAGGTAATTCTATTTATCCTTTTCAAGGTAAACCTATCATGGCCTTTTCTTTTGTCAGGGTTGTCAAAGAGCAGCAACAATGTACGCAACATCGGGCAGTGCTGCGAGACGGCTAGGTTCAGCAGCTCGGGCCCGCACCAGCCTCGCACCGGGCCGGTTCCAGAGGTGGATGTTGGATGTTCGTGTCGCATCATTCGTTCATGAGTAAGTGGGAACACGTAGCTCCGTAGATACTACAGAGCACCTAATCAATGGCTAAGTCACAGTGCCGCTTCCATTCTTCAGTATGGTTTTTTTGTTCAGATACGCCGCGATCTATTTATGTGCGGGCATGGAAACGCTGCTCGAGGAGATAGCTCTAATATCTGGTAGCAGTGCAGCTACTTCGCCTATCACACCTGCTGTAGTAGACCACGCAGTCGCCAATTGTGCTGATCTCTGGGGACTGTTGCAGCCGTACAGCCACTTGAATGCTGGGAGAGTAGCTTCAGGTAAAATTGTGGTGACTTACTGCTTTAATTTGTTTGTCTAAATATCAGGATCTCAGTATCTTGTTTTACATTGCAGGTGCATTATCATTGTCTCGTTGGGAATCCATGAGCTCCCTGGGTTCCGGTTCATCATCAGGAGTGTCTCGTCCTGAACATAGGCAACTGGGACTTAGTCACGACTCCGGTATAACAACTAACGGTTCTGGTAAGTTTTACATAAGTTCTACGAGTATTACTTTGTACTGAAAGACTATTACGTGATTCCATGCTGTCTACGAGTGTGTTTTGTAAACTGCAGGTGGGTCAGGAACTTCGGCTGGTTCCAACAACAGTTCTGGTGGTTCGACTGCGTCAGTTCTATTGACTACGTGTGCTGGGTCCGCGTCAGAGCTTCGAGCAGTGCTGCGTAGAGTACATCCGCGGCTCGCACCCCTCTCCCCCGCTGCTGAACGAGCTCTGTACTACTTTATGAGATGCTCACAGGTTGGTCAATACATCTCTTTGTTCCATTTACTCATTTTTATCGTTACCATTCTTATTTTCAAATACTACTTAACCTTTCAATTGTGTCAATTAGAGACACAATAGAACGACAATGATAGTTTTTATATGCTTTAAGTACCTACATCTAATAATCTAGCTACAACCCATATTCCTAGCAGGCATTTAAAAAAGTACAAATCTAGCGTTCCAGATTGGATCGATCTAGGCCATACAAAATGAACTCATACTTTGTGTGGTTGCTTACTGATGACAAATTTTCAGCAGTGAATGCCTTTCAACTGAATTTTGATAATTATGACTTTGTCGTATCAGTTGGAGCACTCCAGCACTCCCGGCGGCAGCTGCGGCGGCGCGGGGCTGTGGGGGGAGCGCGGGGCGGGCGCGCTGCCGCCGCTGGGCGAGTGGGTGCGCGTGCTGCGCGCGCACGCGGCGCTGCGGCCGCCGCCCGCCGTGCCCGACGCCGACGACGTCCTGCAGGCCGCGCGCCTGCTGCTGCCGCATGCCGACTGTCCGCCCCGGCCTATCACGTAACAAACCACCAGATTTCCATCATGTTCAATCTCTCTGTTTGCCGTTCGAAAAGATCCTACTTATCGCTTTCTACCTCAAAGACTCACGAATATTATGCTACTAAATAAAACGTTACGCAATCTAGCCGTGAAGTGTATTCAAAATGGAAGGGTTAAAAGACATTCAACATAAATCTCTTTGCTGTTTGCTGAACATATTATGCCAGAAGAGGGACAGAAAATATTTAACGTTAATTGTTACGCATATAAACTTTATTGTTATTTCTATAAACATGTAGACATATAAACATCTATCTCGCCACATAGGTACGAACTATCCTGCATCGCGCTATTAAAAGTTATCCGCGCAGTTTGAACGTATACAAGTTCCCGACAACAACCGTCGGGCAGTAGTTCGCCCACCAGACACAACACCCGTCTGGTCGGAGGATCCTTCCTTTTCAATGGTGGATGAGAAACTTTACACCCTGTTCCTCATACCTCCAAAAACACTAAAATTACAAGTTTCATCATTAAAAATTTAAGAAGAAATTGCCCATCGGTATCCATCAGGAAGCATAAGCTTCCAGCAGTCCGAGCTCGACCAGAGTGTGAAACCTAACAAAACTTGTGTGGTGTCCAGAAGTAAAGTTTTCAGGATCTAGATGTGTCATGAGAAACCCCCAGGTGTACCTAATTAGAAACTGTTGTGTCAAACCAGTGTTTTTTGAAATTCACAGACTAGAAGAAGCTATAGAACCAGTGTGGTCTCGCTGCGCGCGCACGGCTGACGAGCTGAGCCGAGCTGCCGTCGGCGTCGCTCAGCGGGCCCTGCTCAGCGGGCGGCCGGAGCTGGTGGGGGGAGTGCGAGCCTTGCTGCCCCCGGCCGGCATCGACGCGCCTGATGCGTCGGGACTAACGGCGCTCATGAAAGCGGCGTTCGCTGGCGATGAACAGATTGTAGCTGTAAGTTGATTTTATGTCGCTAATCTAAGAATATAACATAAAATCACACCTGTAATCCGTTAGGAGGGTTACCTGGTACTACACCCACATTTTGCCAGTTAAGTTTAACTCGAATGTAAAAGGAGCGAGCCTATCCAGACTTCGGGCTGCAACTAAGAAATTCCAGATGGAAAAACTCAGTAACAATTTGCCCAACCCGGAGATCGAACCCGGGACCTCATGCTTAGCAGTAGCGCAACCACTAGACCAACGAGGCAGTCAAAGAAGAAAATGATATTATAGATTACGACATCACTTTGTTTAACACTTGATGGAAGTGTCTTGGCCTTTGTTTCACTTTCAGTATTAGAGAATCGTGAATAATGCATAATGACTTGTTCTAGATGTTGCTAGAAGCCGGCGCGGACCCTAACATCGAGACAGGTGGCACGTGCGCTGCTCACTGCGCGCTGCCGCTGTCACCGCGCTCGCCATCCACTCAGCAAACTACCCCCACATACACGCCACCTACAGCAGGTAACTCACTCTTAACACCCGTATTCACTTGAACTTTAATGATTATAGAGTTTACCGTCAAGAAGCAAGAATTTTCTCGCGATTGCAGTCGAGAATTGCCAGGTGATTTTATGCATTTGTGTGCACACAAATGGTGCAAACTATGCTTAAAAGTTAATCGAAAACTCTTCTTGTGTAAACAAGGCTTTAGCTGTTATAAGTATTTCATATGCTGTATAAAACAGTGTTGCCAATAACTTAAACAAAATTACCCTTAGGTTGGACTGCGCTCGTATACGCTTGCAGTGGCGCCGGTGGAGGGGCTGTGGAGTGCTCGCGGCGCTTGCTGGCCGCGGGAGCCAGGGTTGACGGAGCGCCCGCGCGGGGTGACGACGTCTGTACTCTTACGCCCCTGCAGGTAAACTGTTGCTTCTGGTACTCTTACGAGTAAGAAGTATACCTAAGTTTTTTATAGTTGGGTGGAAAATACTCATGCATGTCCCTCCTGGGAGGGGGGAAAGGGGTTTATCAATCCGTTACTGAATAAAAACCACCCCGGTGTTCCATCTCACAACTGCGCCATGGGTTGCGGAAACTTTCAATTTTTCCGCAATACCCCTTTAGGAAGTATACCTATACTAAGAACTAATACGTGGGTGGTTCTGTAGATGATGCTTAGTTAAGTAGGTAGTCCCAAAATGTAAAGGGAATAATATTTTGAGTTTTCAGGTGGCGTGCGGCGTGGGTAACTTAGAACTGGTACAGTTGTTGTTGTCACATGGCGCAGACCCATTCCTCTCCACGCAGCTCAATGACGCCTTATGCTATTCCGCAGCTGCACAGTATGGCTGCTACAGGTAAGGAATAAAATAAACTTGGGAAAGTTGAGAGTCATGCATTTTTAACCAAATAAGTACTCAAGGCATGGATTGACCAACGATGATTTGTGGGTTACCTACAGACGTGGTAAACGTTTCCCCTCGTAGTATCTAATAGTGTTATGTCCAGTGCCGTGGCGGTGTGCTGTGCGCACGGGCGCCGCGCCTGTCTTCGCGCCGCAGTGCGGGGCGGGGCGCGCGCGGCGCAGGCGGTGTTGTCGCTGGAGGAGGTGCTGGCGGAGGGCGCCGCCGCGCCGCCGGTGCGACACCCCGCCTTCACCAAGCAGCAACAGCGGGCGCTGCACGACGCCATGTACTGCGCAGCCGAGACTGACCATTTGGGTAAGACCGATTGGAAAACGAATTCCAAATAAACAAAGCCCTACCACATAAAAACTTATTGGTTCTTCATCGATGCGGACATCGTCAAATTCAAATAGAACTAAGTTATTTGCTACTAATCAAACCTACGATGAGCTAACGCATGTTTTATGTTGTTTATGGTTCCACGTGAAATGATTAACATTTCTAAATTATTAACATGCCTTTTTTCCATGAGAAAGGAACGCAGAAACTAAGTAGGTATATACTTCTTTGTTTTGTTTACATTCATACATGTGGTCATACACATCATGCTGGTTGCGAGTACTACGCACCTGTCCTTTCTGAATAACCTCTTCTAAAAAATCTATGTATGTGTCTCTAGGATGTCCCCTCCCGGCGTTGTCACTTACCTACCATGTGCCTTATAAATACCTAAGTAAATAAATAATTAATTAAGTAGTAAATAAATAATTTGTTTTCCAGATATTACACTAGAACTACACGCGCTAGGCGTGCCATGGTCACTTCACGCGTGGACGCTATCACTGGCCGCCGCTGCTGATGCAGCACTTGATAACGTTATAGACCAACTCCTACAGGACTTTTTACAGGTTTTCTTTTTGGTTTATCTTTAATATCTGTTTGGAGATAGTTCGGTTGTTTCTAATACATTGAAAACTTATTTTAACTTATATTTTCTGTTGTTATTCTAAGATTATTTTGACCATTGCTGTTAATATTTTCAGGTGTGTCCATCAGATGACAGTCACTACAGTAAACAGTTTATTTACGAGTGCCTCCCCCTGCTGTTTAATATTCTACGGTACAGCAAGGTAATGTGACTAATAAAGCTGTTTTATTTTGAACATAGTTTATTCCATATTGGTAGGTTCTGTTAATCCACTGCCTGACAACTCAGTTGGATTAAAAAGTTGTGTGATTAAAAATGGTCGTCAGAATTAATAAAACCCCCTTATGTTTAGAAGGAAGGCACTGTCTTACTGCTGGCTGACATCCTGTGTGCATGCTACGGGCGGGAAGCCGTTCCGGGTGTGGCGCAGCCACCACCTCCTGTGGCACCAGCGCCAGCTAGAGTTGACCCATCATACGTCAACAACCCATCGCTAGCTGACGTCACCTTTAGGTAACTTAAAAACTTATGGAAGTCAAGATATAAATAAGCCTCTCGCAGTATCTTACGATTATTGTCAACAAATTGTCAAAACTGTATTCTTCCTCAGGGTTGAAGGGCGGCTGTTCTATGGACACAAAATAGTTCTTGTGTCGGAGTCACCACGTCTTCGAGCCATGCTAGCTCCCGCAAGAACATCGAATGAAACTTTACCGGTCGCTAATGCGGCTCCCCCTCTCGTGCAAATCAACGATATCCGGTATCATATATTTGAGGTGTGGTTTGTAACTTGATTTAACAATTTAATACTTACCGAATAATTTTAGATGTTTATTCGCTTTATGTTGTATTTTTTGGGCTAAGTTTTGATGTTTTCTAAAAGTAAAATAAAATAATACCTATTTTTTGTTTTATGTTATAGCAAGTGATGAAGTACCTGTACTCTGGCGGATGCACAGGGCTTGACATCCCTGAGACTGACGTTTTAGAAGTACTGGCTGCAGCCTCCTTCTTCCAGCTTCTTCCCCTACAGAGGCACTGCGAGGCGAGAGCGGCCAAATCTGTAGACCTGCACAATCTTGTGTCAGTCTATATTCATGCCAAGGTAAGAGCTATTGCATTCTTATTCAATTGAGTAAAGATTGACAGACTTTTATTTTAAGTGTTTATTACTAGAGCTTGTGGCTAAATGATAGCAACCTTACGGGACCAGCGGCTTGACAAAGTTGGTCCGTGGATGGATGACTATTCATTACATATTAAGACTCCTCCGTGTCCGGGAAAGCACATAAAGCCGTTGGTCTCGGCTGTTGTAGATCTAAACCAAACGTTACAGATAGTCAGAAGCCCAAAAATCTGACAACCAGTTTAACCAATGGGTATCGTGTTTCATCGTAACTTTGTTGCGGAGGTCCGGTAGGCAGTCGCCTCATGTGGAAAAAACTGGAAGCCGACCTCAACATTGTTGGGAAAAGACTAGGCAGATGATGACATTACTAGAGCTCTCAGTTTCAAATTCGCAAAAATAAGTTAAAAAAAAGGGACACCCGGATGGAACGAAGTTAAATAGTTAGTTTTTTTTATTTATTATGTACAAAAAACCTGTATACACACTCAACAAAAATAATCGTCACGACACCACACTGTTCCATGCGAAATAGAAAGAGGAAACATAAATAACTGGCTTCCATGAGAGAGAGAGAGAGGCAGAGAAACACGCGCACGCCGCACGTCTTACAACTATAGCAAAAAAGTGTCGTTACAACTTTTGGTCTTAGTTTTCGTCCCAAAAAAATCTGCTGTTTGCTGCGCTACTCTTTTAAAGCAATAAAACTTTACTCGTTTAATACAATAAGTAATTTTTAATACCCACGTTAAGTAAGTAGTTTGATATATGGCTGGTTTCGTTGCAGGTTTACGGTGCCACTCAATTGTTGGAATACTGCCAAGGATTTCTACTTCAAAACATGGTCGCTCTTCTCACGTACGATGATTCCGTCAAGCGTTTGCTCTTCGGAAAACGACTACCCGGACATAATGTCCTTGGTGCTTTATTGGTAACGTTACAAAAAAGAATTGAAGCCAGAAAAAACCAAGCGAAAAATAGATAACTTTCGTTCCGATGTGAAATGTATGGTGGGTTTAATTATTTTTCGAAATAAAAGCATAATATTTTATAAGAGTTGTTATTGACTTATGGAGTACCTAATCTAGTTACTCTGTTTTTAATAAAATTGATTTAAAGAAAATACAATATTTTCCCAAATATTTTTATATGGCTTTAATTTTGTCATGCTGAAATACCTTTATGTAACGATGTTTGATGATATTTTATTATAATTAAATATAATAATGTAAGTACTAAATTATCTCTTATGTAGATAAGTAAATAGTTTAAAATACAACTGAGATATAAATGTTTTTGTAACAAAATATATTTTTGTCTTCATTTTGTAATTCTATCAGTAATTCTCATTATTGAAGCAGTTTATGACTGGATAGTATTATGTCTTTGTAATAATTGTAATGTAATTATTGTTGAAATAAAGCTTTGTGTTGTAAAATGCCTCATTCATTTCAAGGAGTGTAATCAATACCTAATTATGCTTGGCGATAATTAGATACCTACAGACCGCCGGTTTAAAATAAAGTTTTTACAAGTAGGTGTGTATTGGTGCCTGAACGACCGTGATTAAATCCTACAGCTTTCCATAAGATATATTAAATGGATCTTGTAATTAGGTAGGTATATAGGTAGGTACGCAAAAATGTTGCACAAATGTTGTATCAGTCAGTCATGTTGTCGATGTTGACTCATCACTGACTAGAACCTAGCTATAACCTGGAAATTACGTCGCTCCAATGATCTCCGGTACCCGTAGAACAGTTTTTGGAAAATAAAATATGTGGGTGAGGACCAAATTTTTGACGGATACAGACACGCTGTGGTGTCCGGCTCACTTGTGACAAAATATTGCGTACAATATATCGCACCCCTAGATAAAAACCCCACTAACTCAAAAAGTACGAGTTTTGAGTTAGTGGCCTTATCGAATTCCTGACTCGAAGACCTATGCATCAATATAACTCGCGTAACGATACCTTCAACCATTGTTAAAAGATGGCGCTAAACGCTGCTTTACTTAAATGACCTTGCCCCGACAGGCGCGAGTACTAGTCCGCCATTTTTAGTTGTCTTCGGATTGGCGTAAGTGACACACGTTTGAATAGTGGCAGATTTTGAGTTGCTGGAGTTTACACGAAATTTATTGAGTAAGTTTCTTATTTATTTTGAGTTGATTGAGTTTTGCTGAAATTTCATTGTAAAAAGTAATAGTTAATTTTGATTTACGGGGGTTTTGATGATTTTATGTTGCAATATTTTTTTAAATATTTCGAGTTCCTCAGGTTTACATGAAAGTAAAAGTAAATTTCGATTTACCGTAGTTTTGTTGAATCTAACTTTAACTTTGTTTATTTTTGCCTGTTCAATGAAATTTGTAATTTTTAAAGAGAAAATAGGTTGTTTATGAAAGGTTCAATTTTTTTATTTTATTTGTTATACAGTAACTAAACACAGTACGTGCTTTTGAGGGTTTTTTGAGTTGGTTGACTTTACTTGATTCATTATTGAATTTGAATATTATTTATTTTTAGGATGATGACGGGGCGAGGAAAACTCATGGTACACATGATTAACGAAGAAAAAGAGGATCCTGAGCAACCAGCAGCAACAGATGATTCAAGACCTATTACATCTCCTGGTATAGTAACGCTCAATAGTATTAACGAGCCTGAGTTGCCAGCTGAAGGAAGGTTAGCTCCATCACCGAGCATTTTAGAATCTTCTTTGAGTCTTAATGAGCCTACAAACGCTGAGGAACGACGACGAGCTCCTAAACGTCAGTATGCTACCTCGCCAGTTCATAGCGGCGATGAAAGCGATTTCGACGATTCCGATGCAGATCCGCACTATCAAGACCCTATTCCCAAAAGAAAAATAATTTTCTCTCCCTTGCGTAACTCGCCTATTTCACAAATGCCACGAACTCGCTCCATTTCGTCTTCGTCTAGCAGTTCGAGTTCATCAGGCTCGAGTAGTAGCTCGAGCAGTAGCTCTAGCAGCAGCAGTAGTAACTCAACGAATGAACATGACGATACTGGCCCTAATTGCGAGATTCAACGCAACGAAAATAACAATGCCGATAATAACTACGAGGATCACAATCTGGGTCAAAATATTAATCCAAGTGATGAGACTCTAGCGCAAGAAGAGCCAAAACAATGTAAAAAGAAACTAAGGCAACCGGAGACATGGAAGGTCAATATAAACAAATCCCTCAAAAATTCAGGCAAATCTTACAAGTCGAGGGGTAAACTAAAAAAAGAAATTCCTGCTCGCAAAATTCGACCACCTTGCGGAGAAAAGTGTCGTTTGAAATGTAGTACCAAGATCACCTTAACAACTCGTCAAAAATGGTTTGAAGCATTTTGGAAACTCGGTGACCTTCAGCGACAGAGGGAGTACATTGTACGACATACCCATGAAATAAAGCCCAAATACCGATACTCAAGTACGGAAAACTTCCGGGCTCTAAATACGGCCTTCTATTTTGAAGAAAATAACTCGCGCATTCGTGTTTGCAAGACCTTTTTTAAGGCCACGCTTGATTTAGGTGATCAAGTAATTAAAACAGCGTTAACCAAAAAGACGGAAGCTGGGTTTATAGAGGGAGAGTACAGAGGAAAACATAAAAATCATCCTACGATAGATCCTGTAGTTAAAGAAAGCGTTGTTCAATTTATCAACTCAATTCCACGGGTTGAATCGCACTATCTTCGAGCTCAGACTACTCGGGAATACATTCAAAGCGAAAGGTCATTAGCAGATATTTACCGGGACTATAAAAGCTTACGCCAAGCTAATGACTTGCCATTTGCTTCCGAATCAACATTTCAACGCACATTCAACTATCAATTCAACATTGGCTTTTTTAGCCCAAAAAAAGACTTGTGCGATTTGTGTGAGAGCTACAAAAATGCGGATGATGAAAAAAAATTGACATTGCAGCAAGCCTACGAACAGCATCTATTTGAGAAAGACCTAGCGCGAAGTGAGAAAGAAAGGGACAAGAAAGAATCAGATGCTATAGTAGTCGTTTATGATCTCCAGGCAGTAATGCCTATTCCTAAAGGGCAAGTGTCTCTTTTCTTTTACAAGTCCAGAATAAATTGTTTTAATTTTACCATAAGTGATTTGTATGCAAAGAATGTGGACTGTTTTTTCTGGGATGAAACTGAAGGAAAGCGTGGTTCAGTAGAAATCGGAAGCTGTGTTTTAGCTTTCATCGAAATGCTGCTCAATAATCATCCCACTGGAGACATAGATCTAATATTTTACTCAGACAACTGTTGCGGGCAACAAAAAAACAAGTACTTATTGTCTGCTTATGCCTATGCTGTGTTCAATATGAGAGTGAAGTCTATCACTCATAAGTTTTTAATAAGAGGCCATTCGCAAAACGAAGGGGATAATGTCCATAGTGTCATTGAGAAGCAGGTAAAAAGGCACATAAAATCAGGCCCTATTTATACACCACAACAATATACAACATTGATCAGGTCTGCCAAAAAATCTGGACCAGCATACAAAGTGCATGAAATGACACATGACCGCTTTTATGACTTAAAAGTGTTGCAAGAAGCTTGGGGTACAAATTTTAATACCGATGAAAGTAACAACCAAGTTAAGTGGCATGATATAAAACTCCTCAAAGTAGAAAAAGAAAGTCCAATGGCCTTTTTCTATAAAACTTCCTTTGCAGAGACTGAATTTAAAAAATGCTGGGTGAACAAGAGAAAGACTAGACGCACAGTAGAGTCAACACCTGGTAATACAATAAATTTGAGTTTGAGTAGAGCATACACAGAAAAAATTCGTTTGTCTGAAGCAAAAAAGAAAGATATTAAAGAACTTGTAGACAAAGATGTGATTCCGAAGCCTTACTATGATAGTTTTTACAAAAATGTTTTGTAATGACGTTGCCATTACAATTTTTATAGTAGAAGTAGGTAGACTAGTTTAAGAATTCTGTGCCATTAACAAATTTAATTGATTAGAGAGTACGGATTAAGAATAATAGACCAATAAATAAACTGTGATTTGCAATTTTAAGACTGTGGTAGGTACTATTACTTAAGTAAGTAAAACTAAGATGAAAATAGAGACTGCCTGAGAATTTTATAAAGACTGGTTGATTTTATAGTTTTTGGCTTTTATTAATGTTTGTTCAGAGGCTGTACTTATTTTAAGATTGTTCTGATAGTGCGTAAAGAGATAAGAATACTCAAATTTATATTTTTTTATGGGAGATAAGAGTTTTTTTAAAGGTATTATTGCTGTGATTATTTAAAAACGCATAATTATTCATTATTGTACGTGTACGATCTCAATTTCATGAAAATGTCTAGTATTTAAGTAATAACTGTTATAAAAAGGACTTACCTAATATTTTATAACACTAATTATTGTATTTAATTTTCTTTGTTATTCATTTAGTACTTAAATAAATAACTTTCTATTTGAGGACACATTTTATTTATTTCAACTATTTTAGATCTATAAAAACTAAAGCTTGCGTTCCTAAGATTAGCACGTTGCAATCACCCGTTCATAGCATAAGTAACTCAAAACCCCCGACAAAAAGTTATCTTATTTTTGGGGTGAAAAGTAACGTAACTCAATTTTATTTCAGATAAAGTAAAGTAACTTGACTTAGTACACAAAAAATTTGCTTACTCCCGCTGCAAAACTAGAGTAACTCAAAAATCCCGTTATTTTCCACGTTTTTAACTAATAAAATACAAATAAGCTAATTAAACAGCTTCAGAAAACGTTACCTTTACGAATCTCTCATTAGATCTTTGATATCTTTCTTATATACCCTAAAAACAGTTTTTCGTCATTTCTGAAAAATGAGGTTTTTTGAGTTGCCGGAGTCTTCATCTAGGGGTGCGATATGTCCTAAAATAATTTTGGATTTTTACTAATTATGTCTTAATCTGTTATAAACAGTTTAATTCATCAAAGAACTAAACTCGAAGCTTAATTTCTTCAAAATAAAATATTTTACCAAGCTCAGTGTCTTTTTACGCTATGTAAAATACGCATGTCCTTGCTTGACTACTAAGAATATTTTGCCGCTGTTTTTTTTTTAACGTAAGCTAGCATCAATAGTTTAATATTATTAAAGCCTTATAAACACCAGTAATCGTTTTTATAAATATTACCACAATAACCATTGTTGTTTTAATTTTTACAAGCAATTTTACAAACATCCCAAAATTGTTTCCGTTGTAATACTCCTGTTGTGCGACATCATATCTTCGAAACCAATAAACGTGTGTGGAAGTTTCTTGATTATTTAGTACGGCAACATTGGCTTCAAGCTGGCAACAAAATTTCGGATACAAACCGCCATGTGTTTTTACTGTCAGTTGAGATTGTGTTTGTGTCGTCAGCGCGCGTCGTTAAGATTTCCTGACTTTAGGTGAGTAAAACTGTAATATTTTTACGATTTTCTAAAAAAATATTATATATTTATAAATCCACTTTAACTTTATTTTTAAAAGGGATGCAGAAGTGTTCGATTAATGGTTACATTTTTGAGTTTTTGCATCTATAAGGTTAGGTCGTGAATAATTTTCATTCCGTTGTGCGATTTGTGACACGAAATTGTACGACGTGTCACAAGGGAAATTTATAAAGCTGTGTTTACAATCATTCTAATCTCATTAGCTACCTATTTAATTATTATATGATTCTTTAATACTTAGATTATTGTTTAAATATTACTAAAATAGTTTTAACTTTCTACGCCACTTCCTAAAAGGGTAATGTTTTAGTAGGTTTGTTTTGTACGCCTGTCTCTATAATTTCCTGCACTTTTTTCCTATTTTTTGTTATTTTATCTAGAAGCTGCCGTTTGGTGAGCTTTTAGCCTTTGGAATAAGTTCATTTAAATAGTGAAAATCCTAGATTTTAAGTAATTTTGATAGGTTTATAATGCTTATTCTCGATACTTTTTGTGATGTTAGCTTGTCCAAGTTAGCAGTTAGTATTGGTGTTTTTTTTTGTAGACCGTGTACCTTTTTTTTTTCAGATGCTTCTATCATCCGCAGAAAGATGTCGCAAGGCCTGTAAGGTTTTTAGTGTTTAACCAAACTTTATTGGATTCTATTTGAAAGTTTTGGTTTTGTAATATAATTTATTTGGATTGTACTACTTATAAAATATTTCTCGTAAAGTAATGTTTTTTTTTATTTATTCCACTTAGGTAGGTACCTACACCTTCCTAAAATCTTTCGACTATTTACACACACCTTAATAATTCTATTGTGCTACGTTCATTTTCTAGTGTGACACATTCCGTTGTGATATCCGTTGTGCGATTACGTCAAAAATTTGGTCCTGACCCATGTAGTTAAGTACCTACATCTTTTATAATTAATGTTAGATTGTACTCTATGTCTTAAGTAACCCCAAAGAATCTCAATAGAAGATAATAAATTTACACCTGACTGTATCTTGGTAATTTTTTCTGTAAAGCAATATATGATGAATGAATGAAATGAATGATGAATAAATGAATGATATTTATTTCTATAAATAGGTTTTCACAAACACTTTTACACGTTATTTTTTAACTAGTGGATGAGATCGGAGTTTCACTATCTGACTACTCTGAGGAGAAACACCGAAAGAAACTCAGAGGTCATATTCTCTTTTAAAGTCCGGACATTATCTTGGTCAAATAAATAGTTATCAAAGTTAAATAAGTGCATTACTCTGAGGTGAGGTTCTAGTTATTATTTAATTGAAAAATTGTTATAATCTTGGTCAATTAATTCCCCGGAATTGTGCTTAAATTTTTTGATTGGCAATATTTCTGACTACTGTCATTATAATTGTCTATGGCATACGCGTGGCTGGATGACAGAACATCGCTGCGGAATACAAACTGTCAAATTGTTTATGGTGTCATGTCAGAATAGTGTGAACTGTGATGTGAATAAGATTCGCATCGCGATTTTGCGAATTTTATCTTGTGAATAGGTAGTTAACGGTGTAATTTATGGTGTACATTGTAATGTCGTGACAGTGAAATAAAATGCAGTTCTATAAAGAGAGAATACTCAATGCTGCCCAGTTAAAAAGACTAAGTGAACACAAATATTCTTGTACGAGTGCCAGTATATTGGATGCATGGCTCCAGCCGTGGTGGTGCTGGCTAGTATCTAAAACGCCGTTATGGCTCGCACCGAATCTCATCACAATATTAGGTTTAATAATAAATATAGTCACCACACTCATACTAGTTTGGTAAGTACCTTGAAGGTTATATCAATACTTAGGAACTGTGTCACAGATCTCCCGACCGTAACGACTTTCATTTTCTGCTGGCACTAAGACTTTCTAACGGTCTGTAATAGTAGTCCTACATAGATGCAATGTAATGATTTTGTAACCATTACATTTTCCATTCAATAAAATCATACGTTTCGCATGTTTACTTACATATTGTAATGCTTGGAGCATTTGGCATGCGATTGGTCGACAAGACGTCGCGCCACCGTCTGTTTCAAGATAAGCGGAATTGAATTATAGCTGTCACTCCAAGCTTATCATTAATCAATGAGGACCATAGTACCTGTCTTCAATTAGACACAGTTTTTGATTTCTGTCCGAAATCCATAGTAGATTTTAGTTGCTAAATAATTTTAAACCGGTAGTTTCCTAATATGATAAGTTATCAACTACTTTAATCAGCCAAGGGCAAAATTAATTTGGCAAAACTGAAATGACTGTACAAGGCAAAATGTTAAATGAAAATAATAACTTTAACCTTTCAAAACATTCCAATACCCAGAATTTAGCTTTAATTATTGTGCTCTATGGCATAAAAAGTAGTTTGTGATAATAAGGTTTGAATAAATATCATAAATCAGCATGACTATGCCAAAGTTAAAAGTAAAGTTAAAGTAGAAAGATAAGTAACTGATGTTATCACAGTTTTGGGTTATTGTCAAACTCTAACTGATGTAAGATTAGATACAGTAACTCTACTTTTAATCCTGCTATAATTTTTTTAACCTTGTCTCCTTTTTTGCTGAGTTTTATGTGACATTATCAAATATATAAAATTCTTATGTCACAGTATTTGTAACAAAACTCCTCTGAAATGGTTTCACAGATTGTTATGAAATTTTGTCTGAGAAGAAGCTGTATAGTAAATAAAGCTAATTTAATTGATTCTAAGGCAGAACAAAGTTTATTACGTTATTGGGGCAGCTAGTTTATTATATTATTTCCGTTAGATGCCATTTCTAAAACTGTGGATTTAATGGAATTATTCTTGATCTAAACCAAGCTTTTGGACAAATACAAATTACATTTCTATCTTTCACCTAACCTTAACCCCTTCACTGTTCCATGAATCACATATATGATTCATCTTGATACTTTATTGTGTCTAGTGGATAGTAAAAGTGTAAAACATCTGAGAAATGGTTAAGGCTCTTTATAAGTGGTAGAAAATACCTGATGTAATACAAGGTCTACTACCTGGCTAAATTAGCTAGGCAGTACACTGAGAGTACCTAGCGAAAAGTAAATAGCTTAATAATATATGGTTTGAACATAGACCTGTTACATAAAGTAAAGAAATTTTGTTTGAATTGCAAAAATACATGTTTTTGTACAGATGCACGCACATCAAGCTACCCCAACTATAAAATTTTCCCAATTTAACATGAACCTTATTCCATTTGACTGGCCTTTTGGTCTAGTAGTGAGTGACCCTGACTCTATGCCATAGGTTGTGGGTTCGATTCCCACCCAGGACAAATATTTGTGTGATGAGCACGATCATTTGTTCTGTGTCGGGGTGTAATTTATCTATAATATGTATGTATTTAGAAATATATATATAAGTATATTTATCAGCTGTTTAGTACCCATAATACAAGCTCTTAGCTTAGCTTGGGACTAGATGGCGTTGTGTGAAAAGTTGTGGAATATTTATTTATTTATTTATTTGTAATAAAGTTGAAAACTATCAAATAAATTATACAAATTGGGGTAGTGTGCTGGCCTCTGTATAAACTTGTTTTTTAACTCTTGTTGACTTGATAACAATCAAAACACACTCAGACATGATACAAGAGTCTTTGTGTTAATCAAATAACAAATCCATACCTATTTTGCTGTAAATTTTGAGGTCAAATATTTAACTTAATCTTTATGGTAATTAATTGAACACGCCTATGCTTTGAAGAGTTGGTTAGGTATGTACATGTTAATTAACCTAATTTAAATATTCTGTTTAGAAAGGAGGCTGGGCAGGTTTGACCCTAATAGTTTACTTAAGCAAAGCTGTATTTAAATAAATAAATATTTCACAACTTTTTCACACAACACTCTCTAGACCCAAGCTAAGCGAAGAGCTTGTGTTATGGGTACTAAACAGCTGATAAACATACTTATATATTTCTAAATACATAAATATTATATATGAATTACACCCAGACACAGAACAAATGATCGTGCTCATCACACAAACATTTGTCCTGGGTGGGAATCGAACCCACAACCTCCGGCGTAGCAGTCAGGGTCACTAACTACTAGACCAACAGGCCAGTCAATTATTTATCTTGTGATTCATTTCATTTAAATGATCACATTACATATTAAAACTGAGACAGCTACTTTACAGAAGGCATGGGTAGACAGATCACCTAGGAACAGCAGGGCTACATCTCATTGCTAGCTGGTATCCAGTTGCATACTGATGAGCTTTGGTGACAACTAGGAATTCACAAAAATTCTAATTGCACTTTAAGTGGACTTCAAGTTACCGTTCCTATCAGACAGGGTTATGTGTGCTTCTTCACATCTCTGTGAGTAAACTAGCTGTTTGACAGTTAAATGTTAAACACACTATGTTGTTAACGGAGATACACAATAGCTCTGCTGGAGCCATTTGTTATTAAAATTTGTGATTACTTTTAAGCCCTTACATGTCAGCATATTAGTGCGTGAATTAAAGGGAAATGATGAGCAAGTGACTTTCAAGAAGTTATTACAAGGGTGTGTAGTCTAGGCAGTGTTAATAGTCACCTTTGGCAACAAAAGTTGGATGTATAATAATAATAATAATAACCCCGCAGGGCAGCTTGTGGCGAGCTGTTGGGCAGTAGCAACCCCACAGACCCGATCTCCCGGGAGAAGTCTTGTTCCTCATCTCTGGCTTGCCTTTATTGGCCGGCTAGAGTGAGCACTGACGAGGATCAGAGCTCCCACCTCCTTCATGCCTTAGTTGGCCGGCTAGAGTGGAGATTCGCAAGAGCAAACATGCTCCGAGGAAGGAAGCATTCCAGTAAGGTGCTGGTAGGGATCTTGACCGTACTTCCGGGATTGTCCTGATAGCCGTGGAATGCCTCTCCACTCCTCAAGCACCTCAGGTTATTTTGCCCTCTTGTCGCTACTTCACTGTTTGCTAACGGCCGTTCCAGAGGTCCCATTACTGAGTGTGCAAGTCACCCCCTGCCATTTTATTCGTGTATTTATAAAGCATTGATGAGGCAGGGGCCATAGTCCTTCCATAGTACTAGGTAACCAGTTCACCTTATCCACCCCTAGGTTAGGTTAGGTTAGGTTTAACGGGCAGGTGTCCGCAACTCCACGACCAAGCGCGTATTTTGCGTACGGGTGGGAATGTGCCCTATTCCATCCATCCTAGCTCCTCGAAGAAGGCCAGCAGCGGTTTAACGCTACTGGCGATCTCTCGGAGGGTACCTGGGTTTCCGAAGAACTTAGCCCTGTATGCGGCAACCACTGGGCAGTTGAGCAGCACGTGCGATGCCGTCTCGTCCTCCTCGACACATGCTCTGCACAGTGGGCTGTCTGTAACACCTAATATAAAGAGGTGTTTGTTAAATGGCCCGTGGCCTGTTATGGCAGCTGTGAGTATTCGCAGCTGCTGCTTAGTCAGCCGGAGAACCTGTCTCGTGAAACGGCTATCAATTGTGGGAAGTGCTTCCCTGGCTTGCCTGCACTCACTTTGGTCCGACCATAGCTTGCCGTGTTGATCCCTGGTGCGTTTCCTTACCAGGGTGCGTAGGTATCCGAAGGGGAGTGGTACAACAGGTTCAGGTCCCATTGCCACCATGCTTGAACCCCTTCTGGCGAGTTCATCAGCGGCGTCATTGCCGCGAGAGTCGCTGTGTCCTTTGATCCATTGAATGGTTACTTTATTGAAGGTACCCACCTGATTTAGTCGGTGATGGCATTCGTTTAAGAGTCCCGAGTTGGTTGTGTGACTGTTTAGGGCTTGCAGGACTGACATGCTGTCCGACAGTATGCGGATCGAATGGTCCTGTACCTTCCTTGCTGTGATAGCTGTGGCCGCCAATGAAATGCCCAAGCATTCGGCCTGGAAGACCGTGTTGTGGGCCCCCAACGGTGTAGCTATGTGTATGTTGAAATCCTCCGAGAAGATACCAGCACCCGTACCAGTACCTGTCTTGGATCCATCCGTGAAGATTCGCAGCTCTGTAGGGCGTAACCCCTCACACCTGCGATCCTCGTGGAGTTGAATTTTGTATTTTTTATCAAACATAAATTGCTTGGGAATACGATCGTTTATGGCTTTAGTCATGGGGAGTTCAGTATTGAGCTCTTCCAATAACCTGGTATGCTGCGTCTCTTTCTTACCCCAAAGATTTAGTGTATTGAGGCGTACTGCCGCCATCGTCGCTTCTTGTTTTATGAACAGATGAAGCGGCGGAAGTCCCAACATGGCTTCGAGTGCTGCGGTCGGAGTAGTCCTCATGCAACCTGTGATAGCCATACAAGCTAACCTCTGTGTTTGTTGTAATTTGTTTGAGGCTGTGACTAGGTTAGTTCGGGGCCACCAGACCACGGCCCCGTAGGCTATCATTGGCCGGATAACCGTATTGTACAGCCAGAGTATGATTTTGGGGGATAGGCCCCACTTCTTACCTATCATTTTCCTGCACTGCCAGAAGGTGATACAGGCCCTGTTTAGTTTATTGTCTAAATGATTACTCCAGTTTAACTTACTGTCAAGGATGACCCCCAGGTACTTGACTTCGGTGGCCAACTGTAGTTCTGTATTAAAAAGTTTGGGTAGGCAAAAAGGGCCTAGAGCTCGCTTATGGGTAAACATGACTAGTTCAGTTTTTGTGGGGTTCACTGACAGGTCAAATTCTCTACACCATCGTTCTACAATTCGTAGTGCTTGTTGGGTAAGGTTGCAAATCGTCCCAGTCACCTTCCCCGACACGAGGATTGCAAGGTCGTCTGCGTAACCTATGGTATAGTAGTGATTAGCATTGAGTTTATGAATTAGATCGTTTATTACCAAGTTCCATAGAAGAGGGGATAACACCCCTCCCTGGGGACAGCCTCTAGCTATCATGGCCGAGTGCTGCTCTCCTTCAAGGTGAACCACTCGCTTACTCAGCATGTTTGTAATCCAGCTTGTTAGCACCTGATCGACTCCGTGTTTGGAGAGAGCGGTGCTAATGCTCGAGAAGTTTGTTTTGTCGAAGGCTCCTTCGATGTCAATGAACGTGCCCAGGCAGGTACCCTTGTGCTGAATCGCTTCTTCTATGCGGGTGACCACCAAGTGAAGTGCGGATTCCGTTGACTTACCTGAGCTGTATGCATGTTGGTTACCGTGCAGTGGTATGTTTTTCAACGCACCATCTCTTAACTCCCTATCGCACAGTCTCTCCAGGGTTTTTAATAGAAAGGAGGTCAGGCTGATTGGTCGGTAGGATTTGGCGTTTGTATAGTCACTCTTACCTGGCTTAGGAATGAATATTACTTTCACTTCCCTCCATCCTTTAGGCACGTAGCCATGGGCCAGGCACGCTCTCAGGATTGGCAGCAGTTTCAAGATCGCGGGGAACCCACCCCACTGCAGTAGGGCGGGAAAGATACCGTCCGGACCAGCTGCCTTGAAAGGATGGAAGCTTTCGATGGCCCATTGGAGCTTTTCCTGCGTGATCATCTTGTTCGCGTATGTCCAGTCATTTACCGATGGTGTTTTGGTTACATCTAGCCAGTCGATTTCCTGTGAGAAGACGCACCCAGGGAAGTGAGTTTCAATCAGGACGCGTCTCGTCTCTTCCGGAGATGTAGTAAGTGTGTTGTCAGGCTTTCGGAGAGTATTGGGCCCAGATGTGCTCTGTTGCGCCAGTATTTTCCTTACCCTGTTAGCTTGTTGGCAAGATTCGATATTGCTACAGTACTTCCTCCATCCTGTGGTACTTCTGAATCTGATGCATTTTTTGTAGCTGGATTTGGCCGCATAGTAAGCGTCCCAGTCTTCGTCAGCACATGTGTTCATGGCCCTGTTCAGGGCTTTTCTTACCTTACCGCGTTTTCGCTCCAGTACGGGGCCCCACCAGGGTTGCTTACCTGGCGTTTTCGGCGGTGTAGTTAATGGGCAAGCGGTTTGGTAGCTGTCTATCATTGACGCAGTAAGAAGGTTTACTTGCGAGTCAATCTCCGTTATGTCCGTAAAAGTTGTCGGAATGTTTATATTTACCAGTTTGTCACCGAGAGTGCGTGTGTAAACAGCTCTGTCAGTGTTACGTGGGTTGCGTCGTGGTGGTGCTGGTGTTACGCTGACTTGGATGTCAAAACGGATCCACCTGTGATCCGAGCAGGAGGCTTCTTTAGAAACCTGCCACCCGGTGGCGATTTCCGCTGCTCCCTCTGAGGCCAGAGTTAGGTCAATGATTGTGCGGCTTCTTCGGGTAACGAAAGTTGGTTCGGAACCTGTGTTTAGTAGAGTGAGGTTAGTTGTAAAAAGGTAATCAACTAAGGCCTTACCTCTTGCATTATGCGTATCCATACCCCACAGTGGGTGATGAGCATTGGCGTCGGTCCCGATGACGACCTCCAGCCCGCTTCGTTCACAAAAGTTCACGAGGCGGGCGAGATCGTGCGGGGGCGGCTCCTCCGCCTCCGGCATGTAAACTGATGCGAAGACGGTTGGCATTGCTGTGTCACCGCGCTGTATAAGCAGCCTAGCTGCAGAGACATCTCTGCAACAGAAATCTGTTAAGAGCTGTGCTTCTATATTACCTTTGACATAGATACACGACCTGGGATGGTCGTGGGCTAGGGTAAATAGGATCTTACCGCCAAGTCTGGAGAGTCCCTGAATGTGGCCCGCTCTAATCCACGGCTCCTGGATCAGGGCAATGGCAGTGTGTTGAACCTCCAACCACTTGCGGAGTTGAGCCGTCGCTGTTTGACTGTGGTGGAGGTTGGCTTGCAGGACTTTACAGGTCGACGAAAGGGATGCCATCGCTGGTCGAACCCTCATCGTCCCGCCCAAGTCGCAGACCGGCGAACAGGTCGAAGTCCTCATCGAGGCCGTCCCCCACCGGGTCCGAAGCTGACGACAGCATGATGTCGTCGAACTCCCCACCCGATGAGGGGACGGCGTCCATGGAGACCGCGGCGGTGGCCGTCCCTGTCGAAGCTGGTTCGACTGCCGATGTTGCCGGAGTGAGTGTTGAAGAAGCTGTCTCCTCCGGATCTAGCTTCTGTGTTGTAGCTTCATTGCTGGTCTCCGTCGTAGTTCCCCATCCTCGAGGTACTTCGGTAAACCTACCGTTCGGACCCTGGAACCTCACGTACACCTTCCCTAAACCCATTGAGAGTCGGCGTTCGGCTTGCATCAGGGTCGGAATTTGGTCCTCGGGGATTCCCACTACCACGAACCATGCTTCGGCTTGCTTGTTGGCGGACAGGAGTACCCACCTCTTGACGTCGATCCAGGCGTTCTGATAACTCAGAAGGCGACCGATGTTGGTTGGCTCTCCGTACACTCCGTGCTCGTCTGGCACCACGATTCCACATCGGGTCCGCTTTATGATTTCCGACTGGCTCTTGACGACTAGCGAGGTGCTAGTTGGGAGAGTCAGGCCGGAAACAGCATTTTTTATCCACCCCTAACCCGTAGCCCAATACATTTGTTGCTTTAGTCTGCAATAGTCCTGCACTAGTAGGTTTTCCTTGGGTGCATTTGCATAATGCATACAGGGAAAATCTGCGATTGGTGCCTCACTGCATTAAAAACGACAACCTCTGCGAGTTGGCTTAGGCTCCACGTACGCCTTCCAAAGGTCCGGAACCCAAGGGTTCCGAGAAATATCAGCGCATAATATTAATTTTATTTCAGTAATAAACCAAACATTTGTTAGCAAACATTGAAACTTGAGAACCATGTTAGTACATGATATGTTAACCCATTAAAAATTGTACAGGGGTCATTCCATTGTGACGGGTGGGACATTTATACTCTCTTTTGCCTACACTTTGCTTTATTTCTGCCAAACGGCAACGATTTACGTATTGAATATGACATTATCACATATTTGAATAGTCATTGCACACTGAACCATCGAAAAAAGTATGAAAATGTCATTATTATAATGAGAAATGGATGGTATAAGAATTGTGACGGGTGGGACTTCAAAGTGCCTCTCCTCTCCAAGTTGACTTACACCATTCGCAATTAGTAAGAAACTATTAAACTTTTGTTAAACAACCTATTTTTATATAGTTCCTGATATTGTTTAGATTAGATATTAGTATAATTTACGCAAATAACTCGTGAAACAAAAATAATTTTGCTTCTCAATGCTTGTGACGGGTGGGACAGTACTTTGTGACGGGTGGTACGAGTAACATTTAGGCATATAAATGTAAGAAACATATAAACACAGTTGTTTTGTATTTACTTTAAATCAGCTCTTTAATGAATTATTTAATGTAACAAGTAATCATTTCGGTAGTTTTTAGAGCAATAAGCCAAAAAAAAAATGTTTTTCTTTTCGATATTACATGTTCAGAAAATTGAAAAAAAATGATTTGTCTCCTTTCGGCATCGTGCGTCGTTGCATCGTTGCTAAAAACTCTAGCCATTTTTCTAGGTTTTCTTTTAGTTTTCCCGTGACTTTTTCGTTTCCTTTCCGTAGTATTCATTGTGTTCTAAAAAAGAATACCACCACCGAATTAAGCAATATAACACATATAATTTGCTTTATTATATCCCAGCTACGTTTAATTAAAGTCAAAACAACGATTTTATACTCACTAAGTCAGTTTTATCAGATAACCCATTTTACTCACCCGTCTTCACTGTGAAGGGTGGGACATACTTTGAAAAGCATTAAAAGCGAATTTTATTTACAAATGTAACGCGTTTTTTAGCTAAAATAATCGCCCTCAACCTAATTGTTACTTTCACAAAGCAAGACAACAAGAGGTTAGATATTTTTAAGTTAAACAAGAAAAAACATTGTTTTTCTGTGACGGGTGGGACATGAGTTAAGCATTTTGTAGAAGCCCAATAAATCCTAACCATAAAACTTTATTTATAACTACTTACCACTTGTTTAAACTGCATTAAATATATTTTCTTTTACACATATCACCTTCTCCGTAATGTTAAAAAAAAGCGCGAATCAGTGCTACGAACTTAGAGTAAAAATAGGCTACCCTAGACCACTGGCGCTAGGGGTATGTTCAGAATCGAATAAAATGCAAAAAAATGACATAAAAAGGTAAAAACTCATTGATTAACAAAACAAGGTATAATATTCTATTCTCTGGATATGGATTTAAGTATAAATTAAGTTATTTATTTTTTATGCCTATGGTGTCAGTTTCGTTGGAATGACCCACAGTCAAATAATAATAAAAATGATAAATATGATAATATTCTTATTATGTATTATTACAATAAATTGTAGGTTGACAGCAATAACCCATGTCCATGTCCATGTAAATGTGACTCCTAAAAATAGTATGTCAGAGGAAAGATAAATATTATTTTCAAACAAAAGTACATCATAATATCCTACCAATATTATAAACGCGAAAGTTTGTTAGATAGATGGATGGATGGATGGATGGATGGATGGATGGATGGATGGATGGATGGATGGATGGATGGATGGATGGATGGATGGATGGATGGATGGATGGATGGATGGATGGACGGATGGACGGATGGATGTTTGTTACTCTTTCCCGGAAAAACTACTGAATGGATTTTAATAAAAATTGTTAAAAATTTAGCTGACACTCTGGATTAACACATAGGCTACTTTTTATCCGTGTAATCCCACCGGAACGGGAGCTACGCGGGTAAAACCGCTGGACGTCTGCTAGTATTTTATAAATGATTAGGTACTTAAACCAATCCAAAACCAATAGTTTTAGGGAAAACTGGAAAAATAAAACAAAAAACCTAACACTACATGTACCAACTTATTTTCCAACCAGTGCTACCAATAGGATTATGGTATAATATACTATATTCATTATACCTAACATATTATATTCTAGTTAAATGCCTACCTACCCACTTACTAAGTCATAAATCAATTATGAATGTTTAAGATTGGTCTCAAGTTCAAAGACCTCATAGTCATTATAACTTGGCCCTTCTTGTTTTATTATGAGGCGATGCAGTTAATATGTAGCATTAATTAGTTAACATACTGTTGTTATGAAAATGATTCTATTGACATGAATAAATGAGTTCATAAAACATGAGTATGATGGTATTTACAGCTTTGAATTAAGCTGTACTTAATCCTTTTAATTTCCATTCAAAGTCCATTCTAGATTGTCTATAACTAAAATAATATGCACACTGCTAACTTGCATCATAAGTAAATAGGTATGCCAATATTCCGTAATACCATTCTGCATCTATTGGTTAGAAATAATGGATTCTTTACTTAAATTTTGTTAAGTTAATTGTGAAAACCGTAGTGCTGATTGTAGTCAATTAATCAATCGAGTATCTACCATGTGTGTTTTCCTTATGGCTTGTTTAAATATTCACAATAGATGAAAATATATTTTTAAAGTAAAGTTTAAAATAATGGGCCACAATACGTACCTAAAGGTGCGTACAGGGAGTCGGGAATGCAGCATAAGCTGCTAAGCCAGAAGGCATACATTGGAAAGGTATAACGTTCAGTACCATGTAATACCAATGATATTATAAGTTAAAGGTGTAGATAAAAGGAAAAAAAAAAAAAAAATAAGAAAGTATAAATAATATAAGGTTATGAGGACTTAGCAAGGGACACGTTAAATTGTGGCTAACTAGTCACATTTGACCTCAATGTCGCGTCGTGCCGTTACCGGTGCGTGCGTGCGTTAGTGTGCTGTTTTGAAGATCGAATGTTGTTTAGTTAACAATAATTAAGCTATCTACACCTTTTTACTAAATAATATTGTTGTGTATATAATACCCCGTTCTACGGCTCAAAAACCTCGGGTACTATGTCTCTGCGACCCCATACTTGCGTATGCGTCACACATCATTGGATCAGTCACGCTTGCCCGCCTCCATATCGAAATAAAGGTTCTAAAGCAATCGACCAACTGGCGTACCTACTGCTCACATTCAATCAAAAGTATCACCTTCTATCAGAGGGTCTAATAATATCACACTGCAATGACCTATCCACTTTCCGTGCGTAGTGACCTGTAAAAGCGTTTTACACCTAGGTACCTACGTACGGAACCCAACAGCCTGAATGATCTTGCTCAGGTTTAATAAATCGAGCAGAAACGCAATCAATGGCCCTGAAGGACACACTTTGTAGAAAAACCGCCTTTTATAATCAGACGAGAAGCTAGGTTGAACTTAATTTCAAATGACGTAAAGCCACAGGCATATAATTGATACTAGTTACATACTTTTGTTCATCATCTAATACTTCAGAGACCAATGTTAGAAGAATGATTAGCTTTTTTGTTAGCACCTGCAAAGAATTTTTAAAATCGGTTCAATACTACGAAAAGTCTTGAACCGATTTTAAAAATTCTTCATCCATTAAAAAGCTATTTTATTACCGAGTAACGTAGGCTATATTTTATTTCCAAAACTAATGGAAGTGGACAGGGTGTTAAAGTTTGAATGCAAAAGTAGGCAATTCATGTGGACTAAGTCACGATCAAAGTTCTAGTTTAGTTATAAACAGGTGCTTTTTACCTACTTACGTACCAGTTGACCACCTCTCCTATACTATTTGCTCTATAGTAGGTATA
The DNA here is from genome assembly GCA_921972225.1 of Euplexia lucipara. NCBI lineage: Eukaryota > Metazoa > Arthropoda > Insecta > Lepidoptera > Noctuidae > Euplexia > Euplexia lucipara. The sequence goes on along the minus strand of OV179147.1, from coordinate 878,359 downwards.
ACTCACAAAATGATGCTGCAGGTTCAGTCCAGACGCGAGGCAGGAGCCTCCGCGATGGGCGTGCGCCCTGTGTGCTCTAGGAGTCTTCATCTACCAAAGCTTGGACGCCATCGATGGCAAGCAGGCGCGCCGGACCGGTAGCCAGTCGCCTCTGGGCGAACTCTTCGATCACGGCTGTGACAGCATATCCACCGTGTTCATAGCACTAGGAGCATGTATAGCTGTCAAGTTGGGGGAGTACCCCACGTGGATGTTCTTCCAGGTATGTAACATATTATCTTACTATATGTACTCCTAGGATCATTCCCCTCGCTCTAACGTACGTTTTATTGTTCGATTGTCAACATCTTAATAAGCGATCATAAGTAGGTAGGTAGGTACGTCGGCGTTCGTATGAATCAGACTTTGCGTTCAATTAAATGATTATATTGGCCCTTCTATGAAACATGTGCTACCATATATTCTGCAAGGCTAATAGTCCGGTCTATTTAGACATTCGAAGTTACATAAAGTCCCAACAAGCTGAATTTCTGTGAAGTTGTTCAAAACATAATTATAAACAATGTCTAGAAGTTCCCCATCATTCCCCTGTAAGGAAAAAAAATATTCAAGGTCAAAGGTCAAAAGAATGAGTTTTTCGCGATTTTCAGCAAAACGGTAAGTTTTATCATAAAAGTACCGCAGACAAAAATTGTAGATCATAAAATTATCTATAAAAATGTATCATTACTTTTTTTCTTACGAGCCACCGTTTCTGAGATATAACGATTCAAAAAGTTATAAAAGTCGTTATCGTCATATATGCACACGTTTCCACGCCACCTATGAGGTAGTGTACTTAGCGCGTTTTTTTTAACGTGGTTTCTCCAGTAGGCCTACTCCACGGGTCAGTTGTGATCCTGTTTAATGTAAAACTATTGCAAAATAACGGAAATTTTCAAAGATTGGGAAAGATAAAAGCGATGTAAATGAAAAAAAAGTGTTGAAGTTTATTCGTCTTATTCGTAAGTTTCAAATTCTTGTTCTTCTTCTTGTTCTTCTTCTCCTGCTTCTTCTTCATCTTCATTTTGGATGCAAGTAAATTAATAATAATATATAATAATTGTTTATTATTTGTACACAGAGAAACATACATTAGTACACAAGAATTAAATAAATGTTGTACAATAGAGTCACATTACAGGGGCGAACTGATGCCTCCTAAACTAGGCCGAAAGCCTGTGTTTTAGGAGCCAATGTTCCTCAAGATGAAGATACAACAGACATGAGTGTCGTGCAAGTACTTTTACAGTAACAACATAAAATAAACAACCAATGGATTACTTAATATTATACAACATACAATGGATTACAGTATTAGTTCTATTTATTTTAGGAGACAATCGTAATAAGACTTTCTGTTTCGTCATACGTTAACTTCTGCAACCAGTTTGTAATTTTGGATTTAACTTTGTATTTAGTTAGGGAATATAATGGAGATGAGTTTATTTAATTTATTATACAGTCGAGAGCTAGTTACCGCATACTGACGGCTGGCAAACTTAGAACGGTATTGGACTGTATCGCACACAGGAGTGCCTTTACGTCTTTTCAGCTGATTATGGTCTAGATGTAGCGTTGAGTGTTTCCGCAATACAGTGCGGAGCACGTAAAGCTGTCTTACAGTCAAAACTTGGGCTTCTGTATACAGTTGATTGGTCGAAAAGTCCCTGCGCTTAAAATGCATGACTTTCAAGATCGCCCTTTGAGCTCTTTCAACTTTAAGCAACCAGGTTTTGTAGGTACCGCCCCAAACTGGAATACAGTATAAAACAATGGACTGGCAGAGGCTCTGATACACTAGCAAAACTAATTCAGGATCAGCAGAGTGCCTGAGTTCCTTAAATATATAAATTAATTTTCTGATCCTTGTACATAGGCTTTCGATATGGGGTTGCCAGGTAAGTTTGCAATCAATGTGGACTCCTAAATATTTTACATCTGGAACCAAAGACAGAAATGGGCAGATACAATTGCGTCAATAGCGATGTATCGCATGATACTTCGTCGGAGTCAAACGAATCCTCCATTGTTTGTGATTCAATATTAGAGCACGACCGGCCTTGACAATTTTTGCATGCCAAAGAACAAGACAGTCCGACTTTTTTGCAACCACATTTAGCACTGCATCCCTTTTTGCAGTTGCAAAAAATAGTGTTCAGCAGTTTTTCCGGCGCAGGTGGAAATAAAGTTTGAACTGGCTCTAATATATTGTTGACCAACTTCCAACCCCAGTCTGTAGGGTTACACTGGCTTAAAGATTAAGGGACCGGGTTTCATTTTACCTGATATTCTTGTAGTTAAAACTTATGTATATTTTATATTGTAAGTATAAGTTACAATAATAATAATAATAATAATCATTTATTTCAGGAAAGTTCCCATAAGAATAAAATTCGATTACAAATTACACGAAATATTAAAATACATTTGATTAAAATACAATAATACTTAGTTACAAATGACCGATAGAAAAATATTTAAACATTTAATATATAATACATATATGTATATATATGTATATATATATATATATATACACATACATATGTATATTATATAAAATATTACAACTCTAGATGTATATACGTGGCGTACTCATGCATATTATGACGATAACAACTTTTATAACTTTTTGAATCGTTCCCAACCAGCAATTCAGTCCTATTATTTCAGTTCATAACTCTAAAAAGCTCTATAAACGATTTATTAAGGTTTTAGCGGTGCCAGGGTGTGGTATAAAAGCGTTCTACAGTACGTTATTGCTCTAAATGCTTAAAGAGCTAAAAATACCTATAAACAAAGAATGTAAACGTTTACTACGCCATTTTATACAACCGTTATAGTCAAGTACTATAGCAAGTTCTAATATAACTGGTACATAATAATATTGCTCTATAAATTTGTTAGCAGGTGCCTTTATTCATCTGATAAGCGTATTAAGGGTTCCAAACGTACTGCAATAGTAGTTTGGTTATAGCAGTGATGAACACTCAACTACAGGATAATATTGTGATGTTGTGGATATTCAGATCGCTGCTATAGTACTTGTGCGTTAGTAGTCACAAAAGACTTTACAATAGAGTGTTTTTGTGATGTAGTCAAAAATCAGAGCACGCTAATAGAACGTTAGTGTATTATAATAGTTCTTAGATGCATATTATCATTTTGTCGATAAGCATATCACACAGACACTGTTATAGAGCAGAATTTTTGTATAACAACTTTTTTGGTGCCTAGCAATGCGCTGTTTGGTATTATTATTATGGGTATCTATCACTTTAATGACGCAAAAGTGGCACATAAACGTAGATAAATGTTTCTATTAAATGACAGCTAAGTCCCATAAAGGATAATTGGCTCGCTTTTACAACAATATTCAGACATTTTGATACGGAATTAATGCAACAATGCCTTCTGCCCTAAAAACAAAAATTAATAATGGATTTAAAAAATTGGAAAAGAAATATCTCAACGCAGTGGAACTTATATAAGTGAATAGATGATTTTGAAAAAGCAGCTTTGTTTTTTTTTTCATCATCATACAAAGTAATAATAGTAGCCAAAATCAAGTTAGAATCACAATTACGGGAAACGGTTCCGTACAAAATGTGCCTTACAAAGATATTATTTCTGAAGAGAGTCCTTATTCCAGCGATTTTTCTGAATCTTCAAGCAATAATTCAACATTCGTAAAAGACCAACAATTTCGTGATGGCGTAAACACTGGGCGATTAATTATAATATTTCGCATGAAGCAACAAAAAGTTTAGTACGATGGTATATATGATGGTACATAAATAAAAATCTTTTTTAATTACATGGTTCTTTATTTTGAACTAAAAAAGAAAAACCTTTCATTTCTCATCTTCTAACAGTCTTGATATCACGTTAAAATCAACCCACATAATTAACTCAGCTCGCACGATACCAGGTACTCGAAACAATGTCAAAAACATAAAATGTTAGAATTTGATTACTATTACTATTTGACTTTTCAATTTGAAGCTGCTGCTGCTGCATGCTGCGGTGAGCAGCATGAAATTGTCTCGACTAAAAAAAATATCGATATCCATATTGGCGTCCATTAGGTACCCTGCAGAAATACAATGTTGACTGCAGTTTAAATTTATAAAGGTTTTGCTTTAAATTTATAGTTCAGTGAAATTACAAAGAAATATAAACATTAGGTACGTAAAACTTGATATAAGTACGTAAGTTCTTCCTAAGGAAATAAAAACTGGTTACATGATCAATTCTCACTATTCGTCAGTTAACAGTTTATAATTCAGTTTTTTTTTTCATTAATGGTCTTCAGAATAATAGTAAAAAAAAAATGTGTATTATAAATATATTCAGTCATGCTCACACAGAACCCCAATTTTAGGTTGAATCCACGATGACTGACAGTGAAAACATTATCACGGCAAGTACTATAATGGCTCTTAAAAAATTGAAATCACTTTATATGATAAATATTTTAGTAAAAGCTCAACAATTCGAGGGGGGCACTTTAAATTCATGGCAAACCTATCCCTAGTTTGTCAGTAAAGCTGCAGTCGCACGTCATTTCCACCGTAATAGACTATTAATATAATAACAAAATATTTTTTTACTTACCTCAGATTACTTGTATCTTTTCGTAAAATTATTTTTATTAATTCTTGCACTCTGCACTATCACGAATGTAAAATAATGAATGGTGAATGATAAAGGTGAGGTAAAGAAAACTAAACTCTTGTATAGTATGAAAAAGTACTATAAAAGGTCCTACAGTGGTCAGGACATCATTATTTTGAGACCTGCATCACTGTTACAGGACTTTTATTGGACTGTTTCGTCATGAGAAACACTGCAATACAATTATTTTGTCACTGAACAGAGATATAAATGCGCCACTTCCGAATAATAGAAACGTTCTTTGGGGTTTTATAGGACCAAGTACAGTTTTTTACAAAACGTTCTATGGTTCTTTATAGTACTAGTTTTTGCTGCTTGGGTTATATCGCAGAAACGGTGGCTCGTAAGAAAAAAAGTAATGATACATTTTTTATAGATAATTTTATGATCTACAATTTTTGTCTTAGGTACTTTTATGATAAAACTTACCGTTTTGCTGAAAATCGCGAAAAACTCATTTTTTTGACCTTTGACCTTGAATATTTTTTTTTCCTTACAGGGGAATGATGGGGAACTTCTAGACATTGTTTATAATTATATTTTGAACAATTTCACTGAAATTCAGCTTGTTGGGACTTTATGTAACTTAACTCTCATTTTTTGGTCTAAATAGACCGGACTATAAAGCTAGCTTCAGCCAAGCCCAGGTGCAATACCTACCTAATTCTTTAGTATTACGAAGTAACATAGCCATAAACTGAGGTATTAATCGAAAATGGTCCCACCCATCACACGAGGATGACTAAGGGAAAAAATGTCGAACCATAACAGAATACTCCGTTTATCACGTATAGGTAATCTTCATAATTATTATTAACCTGAGATATATCGCGAGTGCTTGTGACTAATTATCATATTAAAACGCAATTATGATAAGCACTTTATACGTAAGTACTTCGTAATTAACTAGAACGTTTCCTATGGGAGTCTATGGAAAATAAACAGGCTAATCCCCATGGCATTCCATGTTAGGACTATGTATGTATTGTATGCAGTACATACATATTAGTACCTCCTTGCTAATGGAATTGGTATTTATTCTTTACGGAAACGTTTTCAAGCAAGGTCGGAAACAGTGACAATAACTATAGTTCGTTGATTAAATTACCTATAAGAAGAATGCCAATAAGTCTGGCCGATAAATATTGTTTGTTTGAATAAATAAGACATTACATAACTGTCTACGAGTAGATTGTTATGGCTGATAAGTGAGTGTTTACCGAGGTAAATGGCGGACAGGAACCTAATAGATGAGCATCTCGTTAAGCAGTTTTACATATCAATACTGTCCTTAGTAAAAAAAACAGGCGTAGCTAAAAATGCGAGAATGGTCATGAATTATACAAAAACGAAACCTAGCTCGTCTGAATATTACAATACAACTCAATCTACTGGTATACCGTGTAGTGTAATTTTGCAATACAACATAACAATAAACCCTATTGCCATGCTATGTTGCGAAATTCGTAGAAAAGACGTCGCCAAGTAAATTGTATTGCACCTTTCATTGAATGCGTGAAGTAAATTATGATAGCGATTCCATAATCTAGCCATGCTCGATCCAGTTTGTTGCGTTCTTCCAGTAGTTTTATACCTTTGAACCCTGACCAGCGCATTACAGAATCAGTCATAAACTCAATACTTACGTACTTAGATGGGTATGAATGATGCAACTAACGGCTATGTGCGTTGTACGTTTCCGTATTCGCGACATGGCCCTCATTAACTCAATATTCTTATTTGGGATTGCTGCCAAGCAAGCGCGCCCGGATACCGCCTAACTCTGGAAACGGGCCAATTTCTGATTCACTATTTTCAGTTTTACCTAAATATGACCGAGATTGTTCACATCGATTATCTTTTACTTTATTGCCTTGTTAATTACCAATATACTGAAACTAAAGGCCGTTAATTCTCTGCTGTAACACCTGTAGCCTGCTGATCGATTTGCATAAGTTACTTTTCTTACGAAGTATTTGCGAGCCGCGTCTCGGAATCTAGTCCACGTGAATTATTCGCAAATTGAAAGTTTTCTCCTAGATTTTTTCTTTGATATGATTTTGCTGAAGTAAATTAATACATTTGTACTTAGCCTAATCAACAATTTATAGTAAATCATGCAGTGTAAGTAAGTCTCGAAATATCATTCGTTAAATAGTGAACGAATGTTTCTTTCTTTTCATAAATATCACAGAAAATGGGCCAGCCCCGCCATTACAACAATCTAGATCTACATCATAGGCTAGAAAAACTTTCTTCAAACATTGTAGGTATCAAGATACCTACGTATTTTTATAAATTCTTTGTAACTTTTCAGTGTTTCTGCGCCATGACGCTATTCTACTGCGCACACTGGCAGGCCTACGTCACAGGTACCCTCAAGATGGGCAGGATAGACGTGACGGAGGCCCAGTACTCCATCATCGCTATCCATCTGGTCTCCGCCACGCTAGGACCCAGTTTTTGGGCCACTCAGGTAACGTAATCCAACTGTTTTGCACTGCGTATGACAGGCGAACGTAGCAAAATGACTTGCGTCGAACGGAATCGTTTGTGATAGAGGCACCATGTTTATAGAAAACTGGTGAGATTGTTTAACGTCATGACGTACTTAAGACATGTTGTCTTCATCAACCGTAGTTTATTTTCCTAAGAAATGACGTTTGTGGTTCTCGCTAAACGATCCGAACAAAAACAGAGTGCAAGTCATTTTGTACGCAAGCAAGCCTTAGTATAACACACTCCAAATATAATCTTTATGTTAGTTCAGTGTTGTCCCGGTTGTTAATTTATACCTCACATAACATCTGAATAACACACTACTTATATTACAAAACAAGTTGGTTGAGATTATATCGATGTTGTCTCACAAATATTGACTGTAGGTACACACGAAAGAATTACAGGAGTCATTAAAACATACAAATATTTGTCAGAGGATTCGTCACACAAAATTAATTTAAAAGCCAACTAATTTGAGATAAATTATAATTACTTATCAGTAATTCTTTTGTGTAGCACTAAATAATTTTTTATTTAAAAATGACCGAATACTAAATGAACCACCAGCTATAAACCGTTAGGTGATGTTTAAAAATACCCACATGACCGCTATAGTCGTGATCTATCCGTGTTCCACGTCACATCAGGTACAACTTGACTCGACCTGAACTGAACCACGCCTTTGTCCAGTCGATCATTGCGCACTATCTGATCAGTTCTGCCAACTAGAAATGCACTACGAGAAGCTCGTCATGAATCAATGAAATGTTTCGTTTTGTTATTTTAATTGTTAGTTTATTTTTGTCAAGATGCAAGCAATTTTGTAAGGAGTACAACAGCTGAATTTCTTACAATTGTGGCCCTTTCACTAATACTACCAGACATTCCACCCACGTTTAGGTGTGTGCCTAGTTTTAGTGGAAACAAGCATTAGTCCATCGGTTTATCTACAAATGTTGGTTTGTACGGTCGCGTATCTTCTATTTGGTGGAACTCAGTTTGTGGTTAGTCGCCGCACACAGGTCGTGTTGGGCACGGCCGCACGGCACACTTGTAACGCACCTGTGCACTAGGTGGGCGGAGGCCTCGAGGTTCGCTACTCGCTGGCGCTGGTGGCCGTGGGGGGCGCAGTCCTCACGGTGGGCGCACTCCTCGCCGCCATCGTCTCCGGCGGAGTGGGCAAGAACGGCTCCACCGTCGCTGTGAGACATTTCTTTAGTCCCACATGCAAAAAACCCGTATGGGAGACCAAACAATCACAACTATTTTCACATTTGGAAGTTAATGGTCTCAAGATGGCAGAATAAAGATGATTATTATTATCTTCTCTGAAGCACATATTGTGACACAGCCAATGCAATCGCGGCACCTATTATTATACCGACGACCAGTGAGACGGTTGACATCTTGACAAATGCTTTTACTTGACATTTTCTGACAGAATATTTTGTTTAAGTTGAGCGTCAAATAGTTGAGGTTAGTCAAAGAGATTTAAAATACTGGGTATTGAATGTCTTTGAGGTTAGTTGACACTTATTACAAAATAGGTCTTAAATTGAGCAAAACTATACTATTAGCCCTTATAAAAGATATTTACCCATATTAGGCTTAGAATACTCATTTTTTTTTTAAATAATGTTTTAATTAACAGACGAATACGCTGTCGGCCATGATGATCTATAAATTATAATTATCTGTGGTATGGGCAGCACTTGCCTAGTAAACAATACGCGTAAGATACAACCTCTCGGATTTCATAATAAAAGCCATGATTTCTAAGATATTGCACGACAAGTAAGAAGCCATCACTGTTTCTTTTATACGGGAATGCAAAATTACGTGTTATGGACGTTAGACTCCTGGGTGAATACGCAGTAATAATAACGTGCGGTACACTTGGCCGAAACTCGCTAAAAGAAATCCTATGTCCCTTTTTATATTCCGATGCTCTTTTTCTTCGGTTTCCGTATTTCCAATGGCCCTAGCGATACATAAACTGTGTTATGCTTTCAGTTAGAAAATGACACGGAAGACTATAAAATGCCTACTAGGTATATAAAAAATTCGAAATAAACATAATTTAAATATAAATTTTGGATTGCTATCAACTAGCCTATGCAAACCCTGTTTCATTACTTTACTTATGCTTTTAAAAAAAGGTGTTTACGTTACGATATTCTTCTTTGTGCTATCATCTTGAAATAAAAAGATTAATGGTTTGGAATGAGTCTCCCACACCGGCACTGATTGGGTTACAGATTGGGTATCTAAATTGTATCGTACTGTACAGCATTGTCGTAAGACATGCATAGACTAGCGCGGTCAGTAGCTCGACAGCAGTTAGTGAAACGGCACTCTCACGCGATTATAACACAATAAACATGCTTTAAATATACTTTTGCTTACAATATTTCGTACCGTAACATATAGTAGAAATATCTGAAAACGGATAAAATGTATGGGACAGCAGCTACAGATTAATCCTTTAAATTCGACATGTAGACGTGACGTGTGGCGTACTGGGTACGTTTTGGTTAAACGACTGTGGTAATGAGCTATTTGCCAAAAAAATAGTTTTAAACCCTCCTCATCTAGATTACAAGAAAATATCCGACACCTATTTTTTTCTTTTTCAATTTGATGGAAAACTGCTTAGATTAAGCGCATTAAAGTTGAGGAGAGAGGGCTAGTAACGTCATTAGCTAGTATAAACTGTACAGGCTAGTGACGTCATGCGACATTTTGACTCGATGTATCGCTGTTATTTTTTTAACTAAAAACTAAATTTTTGACAAATGACCCATTAAATGATTAAAAGTGTAACTGACTATAATGTATAAAAATCGTTATTTCAGTGATACGGACGTTTTGTGTCGCTATTCCTATTAAATGGAATTTAGATAAAATTTATTTCCTAAACAAACAGTGTAATTATCACATAATTACACGAATTCCATGAGTAGATTATTGTAATATTAAAATGTAGTAGTTTAATCAGTTTTGTGCTTGTACTGAGAGCGGTCAAATCTTTGTTGACACTATTCTAATATAGTATTAAGTTATTGCCAGGCTGTCATTACTTACTTGTAAATTTTACACAGTCATCACGGGTCGTCAGAAGCCCGAAAGTCCGACATCAGTCTTACCAAGTGGTATCGTGTTTCCACGACTGTTCTGTGAAAGTCAACTTGACAGTCGGTTTATATGAATTAATGGTGTTCAGCTGCATCCAGTTATATAGGAAGCCGACTCCAACATAGTTAGGAAATAGCTTGGCAGATGATGAATGGAGATTTTAGGTTATAAAATCCGCTTGCAGTTCGCAACCCTGTTGTAATCAGTGCATATAAATGTGGGAAATGGAGCGTAAGTAGAACTAAGAGAAAGGGAACGTAAGTGAAAGTAAGCGAGAGAGTGCGATGCGTGAGGGAGAGAGCGAGAGAGAAGTGAAGAGAGAGGATTCGAAGGACGCCATGTTGTATTGAGGACGGAGAATGGGAAGACGTGCCGGTGGGCGGTGCAAAAACAAAAGAATTAATAGTCAAGACTGCATTTTTATTTGGCAGAACACATAAATGACAAATGAAAAAAGTAATTGGACAAAGATACTTTTACAACGTGTTTTTTTTTATATCCCATAACTTTAGGGTATGATTGCGACCATATCAAAGAATCAACTGGCATATGAATAATTATGTTTCAATCATCCTTTTTTTTTTTACTATCATACAAAATAATTCGACAGTCACGATGATTAATGTAAAACACCCTTACGTGAAAGAAAAGTGACGTTAGAAAAATGATTCGTCGTAGGTACTAGTGACAATTTTTGAACTAATTAGGTAATAAAAATAATATTAATAATACTTAATAATAATATTCCAAGACTATTCACACAACGCCATCTAGTCCCAAGCTAAGCAGAGCTTGTGTTACGGGTACTAAACAACTGATAATTTAATTATGATTGATGATATCTCGGAAACTATGCATTTTTGGACCATCTATTCTAGGAGTTTTAGTATTATTTTTAACTACAGAATATAACCCTAGAGTTATGGGATATAAAAAAAAACACCTTGTATAAGAGACGCGATCATCATCTGCCTAGCCTTTTCCTAACTATGTTACGGTCGGCTTCTAATTTAATTGGATGCAGCAGAATGCCAGTGTTTTACATGGAGCGACTGCCTGTCTGACCTCCAGAACCCAGTTACTGTGTAACACGATACCCCTTGGTTTAACTGGTTGTCAGACTTTCGGGCTTCTGACCACCGCACCCGTAACGACTGTCAAAGATCTACAAATGACAGTTGGGACCAACGGCCTAACGTGCTTTCCGAGACACGGATGAGTCTTGATATGTTGTAAATGGTTATCCATCCATTGATCAACCTCGTCAAGCGTATGCTTAATCTTCGTTACCCGCGAGGCTGTTAAAAGTAGTCGATATTGTAAGCAAATAGTCAAATAACTTAATATGAAGTGTTATATCGTCCGTGCGAGTGCCACAGTACACTTAGCTTTGATCTGTATAACTAGGACTTTTGGTTCCATCGCTTTATATCATGTGGGTTTTTTTAATAGCATGAATCGATTAATCAATGTAATACTAGACTATGCTCCCTGTTGCGACCGCGGAGCACGTACATACAGTAGTAGTTTGTATCATTAAATTTGTTCACTAAAGTTGAAGTAATTTGTAGAATCGATGTATTAAGTATTTCATTTGCAGGTTTTTTTTTATAATAATAAATAACATGATATTACTGTCTCTTCATGGAGCATGATCTATGATAAATATTATTTTAAGAATGTCTTTGTTTCCGTGTAGGATTTGTTAGTCATTGTTTGACGTGGAGGCTTTCCCGTAAAAGTGCGATTGATGGGTGTAGAAAGGTATTGGGAGACAGTATAACATATTTAATTCTTAATTTTGTCTTTGGATACACCAAAGAACCACCAAACAGTCTAAAACTACAGCACCCTGTCGTTAATATATCGCATCGAGTTGTAGAAAAACGTTTAGTTTGTACATCGTCCCCTTTGTCAATCATATCTGTATGTTCGTCCCTCTCTAACGCTCGATACGTCATATTACTATCCAAGTACTGCGACTTGTATCTACAACCCCGAATTTATAATCTGTCGCACGTATGCGGAAAAGCCTTCATAGTTAGTTTTACTATAAATTCTGGCTGGTGCGTCTCCCTTTTATTTCGTTTTAAATGTGGGTCTTCACTCATTTTGAAGAGTTCATGCTGTGTACATAGAAGCGCTATGATATTGACGACCAGCTGTCGAGTGGAGTTAAAAGATGAGAACAAAACAGTTGAGCACGACATAAGTTTGACTACCTTCTTTGTTGAAATTTCGGTTTATGAAAGGATGCTAGAAGTAGGAATGGGACGGCGAACCATCTCGTCCCTCATATGCGCGAGGTTGGCCGTCTCTAGACTATGGTGTATTGTGTACTTAGCCCCACTCATGCGCAGATCCCACCGCTGGGCGTGCCGCTGAGCCTGCAGGTCACGTCCATGTGCTTCGCCCTACAGTTTTACTTTGCCACCAACTTTTTCTCCACATTCCGTGTTAGAGGATGTGGCAAAAACGGATCGACCGTCGCTGTAAGATGCATATTGTTTACTTCGACATTCGTTCGTGGGGCGTCGGTTGAATGCGACGATTCAGTCTTGGTAACAATCCGCTATCTTTGTTCCAGAAACAATTATAAAATGGACGAAATTGCGTTTGAAAATATGTAATTTTCTTACCGTTTTGTGAATAAAATCTCAGCATTGTAATGCAAAGTAAACGTGAACATTCAATTAATGGAGTAGTCGACTGAATCGTCACATTTTGTGATTTAACCAAGCTGCATGGAACATTTCGTGTATATAATAACACTGAAGCCACAACAGCTGAAGATCTGCATTATTGTCTAAATGTCTATTAACTTTTCTCATTACGGGATAGTAAACATTTCAAGAATTTCTTTTCTGTGGTAGAACTAGAATGGACTATTAATAATGAAACCAACCTGTTACCGCCCCACCGCAGGGCAAAGACATTAATTAATAGATGATTAAAGAAATAAAATGATATTTACCATGGTTTTGTCTATATTTTAAAACTACATGGTGCTACCTTTTTTAAACTAATCTCTGAAAAGAAATGCCTTAACAATCTCAGGTCATGGTCCCTATAAAAGTGCAAATATTAAAATGATGAGTCTAGCAATGCAGGATCTGATAAGACCCTTGTTAGGAAGAGCCATTGCAGTTTTGAGTTGACCTGCCCCGACGGACGGCAATATTATATGAAAAATCTTATAAATGAACCTAAGAAGTTGTTAGTTTTATTTAGATGTCCCATACGCTTTTCAATAGATCTTGAGGCACAAGACTCGCCGTATTCAATAATCGGTCCTCAAAAGTAAAAACCTCTGAATTGATAATGATAATTATACCAAAGCTGGGTCTCATATCTAGAAATATCGCAAAGATTTACTTATTTAATATCAACTTTGTGATCAATTTCTGACATACATTTTCGATCTACATATTATAATACCTTCAGACTTATAGAACACAATTACATGAATTCAAACAATTATTGCTATGGTAACAACTAACAACACTGGATATAGTAAAGACTACTGTTCAAACAAAAGGGCGAAGTTTTTTTTATATACGACGTTTTATTTTGTTAGATTTTTGTACTCAGATACTAACATTCATATCGCGAATCATTGTATTTCGATACATTAAAAGATATACTATGGTGTCTACTTGTAGTGTAACCATGTGGCTATTTTCTCTTATAATTAACTTCATATAGTTTAAGGTGGTTTTGCACATAATTAAGTATCAGCACGGGATATTCACGGGTGTCGAAGACTACATCATAATTTTACTTTATTTAAATTTCATTAATATTGTAACCTTATTTTTTTAAGATACATGTAGAACGTAGGTATAGTCATGTATTTCATCGTTAAGGCCATAGACAATCTGTATGTAACTAATAAAATATGTTCAGAGAGGTTCACTGATGGTAACATAGACACATACCGGTCTAACATTATTGTAATCTCCAGCATCATTGCAAGAAATAAAACTATGAAAAGTACTAAAAATAACATAACTTTGATGATACAAACATTAACAAACAAGAGTATACAAATTTAAGTTCTATACTAGGCCAAAAGGCTAGTATCTCAGTAAAGGGCTGAGATACGAGCCTTTAGTTCTTCATCATAAACAAACTCACAAATACATTCCTTTCTATCTGGTAGACAGTTGCAGTTTCAATAGCAACCACTATCACATGTTCACTTGAGTTAAATATCTATAATACACGACCATAAATGAGTGAAGACAGCACATACAAACAAGAGTCAATGTAATGGATGTCGTACGCTTCCAGTCCGTTCCGTTACGTAGTTGATGTAATTGATATTAATGGCATGTATGTGTTTCTCTTTCTGTTATGGCCGCCGTCCCGCGTCCCCGACGCCGCCCGCCGCCGGTCTAACCGCATGACGTCCTCATGTGACCATCACATCATCGCATATCACGGTCTAACACTACAGTTACCGATAAACATCAGTTTGAATCTGATATCCAACTACGCAGTCGTGTTGCTCACGCTGTACCTTGTCGTCAGTTACGTTACCGTCATTATGAAGGGTGGAGTGGGGAAAAACGGCTCCACCGTCGCAGTAAGACCTTTTGATTAGCCTTGTGCCGTATGAATAACACTTAACGAAACGATGCACAGACTGTACTAACGCGCCAACCACCGCGCTACGCTCACGTGACGATGCTCGATGACTGACTCGATCACTAGTGTTGTACCGTCCGTCCTGTAGTGTTGTGCTGTGTCTCATAGTGCACGGGTGTCGCATTCATTGCATGTTCTGTGTGTATGGCTTGTTACTAACAGAATGTTTGTGTTTTTGTTGCTTGTTCGACGTTGCATGTTAATTGTAAATAGTGCTTAGCATGTAGCGTTTGGTAAACTTAAGATTTCCTCGTTTTTGATAAACACTAAAATGATTTGAGAATTTTGACCCTACCTAATTAAATTTTAACAGTAAAAGTACACTTGCTGATTTGTAACTTACCCTAAATTCTTGCAAAGACGTCTGGCCTGTTCGTCCTACAAAGGTCGTGGTACACCCAGTAATGTCTGCAGGGCACGAGTATCCTGTCACCGGTGATCCCGTTCTCCCTGGTCGTGGTGCCAGCCTTCATCATCTTCCAGAAGAGCGAGTCCAACGTGTACCAGCATCACCCATCCTTGTACATAATGGCGTTTGGCATGGTTGCTGCCAAAGTCACCAATAGACTTGTGGTGAGTTGTATTATTATGTAGTGTATTCGAACGCCGTGTGTTGAGTGCTGTTTGAAATTTGCCTTTTATGGTGTTTTTTTGTTGGGTTTGTTAGCTTCAAAATAGCTGAAAGGATTTTTTTTAATAGTGAGAACTTTAATCTGATAAAAAAGGCGGGGTGACATATTATTGTCTATAGAAAAGCTGCAATCCGCTATTTTTATTCCTTGGATAAAAGTTATATAATATATGATGGTTGAAAAATCGGGGCTAAGACTTCTGCATTTCTATTGAAAATTCAATTCTTTTTTCATTCAAGGCTATTAAAGCCTGGTTTTAAAATTCTGTATTTGTAAAATCAATAAAATTCTCCTCTATTTTCACACTTAGGGGTTGATTTTTGTGTTCCTATTTAATGATGGTTGAAAAATCGGGGCTAAGACTTCTGCATTTCTATTGAAAATTCAATTCTTTTTTCATTCAAGGCTATTAAAGCCTGGTTTTAAAATTCTGTATTTGTAAAATCAATAAAATTCTCCTCTATTTTCACACTTAGGGGTTGATTTTTGTGTTTCTATTTAAACGGGACCAAGATTGAGGTGTATCAATCATAACCAATAAAAAAATAAACATCGAAATTAGACTAAACTGTAAAAAGTAATATGTGGTCAAAATAAAAAGAAATCCAACGTGTCGAATTGGGAATCTCTCCTATTTTTCAACCAGTCACCAGTTTCCGTTTAAGAGCGCCCTTCCCCGTTCGACGAACGTCAACGCGAGCATGGCCAAAAAGTTTGTTGTTTCGTCGGTAGCGAGCCATTCCGCAAGCAAGTGAGAGAGAACGCGATAACAGTGAAAGAAAAATAGTGTGCAGAAATTTCATAAAACTTGTTTTAAGAAATACGTGTTTTTTCGTAAGCCTTACAAAATTATGAAAAAAAAGGTTTACATTTAGAAACTCCATTACATTTGCAAGGTTTCTATGCAAATATTTCTTTCCGGTTACAATTAATGAGTACAATAAACGCCCAAATTTCATATAAAATTTGTGCAAAAAAGCTGATTTTTGAAGGCTTGTACTGAATTTGTTTCATCAAATTTTGATTTCGCGTTTTAATAGAAACCTAGATATAGTGCACAAGATACCTATAAGTTCGAAAGTTTCAAAGAAAGATCTGTTACAACGCCATAATCACGTACGAGCGTTTGTATGAAAAGATAGACGGGTTGGCCGCTCTTAAGGTAATAAATTATTTGCATATCAAATAATAATGAAGATATTATGTTGTTTTGCAGGTGGCTCACATGACCAAGAGCGAGATGGACTACTACGACTGGTCGCTACTGGGCCCCGCCATGCTGTTCCTGAACCAGTACTTCAACCACGCGCTGCCCGAGTACTACGTGCTGTGGCTCTGCACGGTGCGTACACCAGCTTACTCACTCATAACATGTTACTAAATACTCAATTACGAGGATATACGATATTTTTATTAAAATTTCCCCGGCAAACTTCGTTCCGCCTTAGAATCAATTCATTAGTTTACGTCCTATTCTCAGATTACTGAATATAAACACAAAATTTCATAACAATCGGTCTAGCCGTTTCGAAGGAGTTTTGTCACTGTGACACGAGCATTTTACATAATATTGAACTATCATTTTGGGACTGACTGTAAACTTGCGATAAAAAGACAGCTGATTTATACATTTTGGACGTGTAGGTACTCTTTAAACTTTTGTATGAAAGCTCATACAAAATTTTATGGAGTACAGCTGGAGTTTTCGTGGTTTCTGAGTTAGTTCCACTAATAGTTAAAATTGTTCGTATCGTGTGAATGAAAACTACCAAATGTTGAGCGACATGGATTATAGTTGCGTAATTAACTTAGGTAAAGCATTGTAAACTAAAGGAGCCATATAAACACGGTTCCATCAAAATAGTTATAACTTTGGAACGGGCATTTCAAAATCTAAATGAGTAGGTAGATTTCCTTTTATTCGTGTTAGTAAAAAAGTCAAAGTCAAATAATTTATTTCAATTAGACCGTTAAAAGGCACTTTTGACCGTCAGACTTAAAAGTAGAAAAAAAACCAGCTTTTCCTATTCAATATGGTGTCACATTCGCTACTTCTAACATTTGGTAAAGTAAATCTGATAAATTTGTTTTTTTTTCCTCTAGTACTAAGTTGTTTAAACCAGTTTTAGACCTGCAGAATTGAACTTCTTACGTCATCAAGGTTTTGTGACCTGTCTATTTTAAATATCAATAATTTGTCTGCAGCAAATAACACCTTCTTCGGTTCATTCTAAATTAAATCATTAATGTAAACTAAAAAGAGGAATGGACCTAAAATAGAACCTTGGGGAACACCTATTATCATTTCAGACCCTAATGAGTTTACGCCATTTACCTGAACTTAGACCTGACGTTCTTTCAGGTAAGATTTTATTAGGTCAAAAGATGTATTCTTAATCCCATAGTGTACCAGTTTCAGCAAAAGCGTCTCGTGGTTTACGCAATCGAACGCCTTCGAAGGGTCGCAAAAGATCCCAATGGCATCTTGTGCTTCCTCCCAGGCGACAAAATGTTCTTGATTACGCGTGACGTAACAATTGATTTAGCAATATTTTTCAAACACCTTACTGAGAATTGGCAGAATTAACACAGGCCTATTGTTTTGGGATGGCATGGGACCGTCAATAGATTTTGCGAAAAAAACTTATTATACCAATTTGGGATCCCGTAATTTACCTCCGAAGCGTCGTTATGAGTGACTGTTAGCTCACTACATGGTTCCCCCACAGATATGGGTGTGCGTGGACCTGGTGCGCTACTGCGGCCAGATCTGCCTGGAGATCTGCGCGCACCTGCGCATCCAGCTGTTCCGCATCGCGCCCGCGCCGCCCGCCGCCAACGGTACGCGCCGCGCCAAGCGCCAGCACTCGCAGCACTCGCAGCACTCGCACCACTCGCACCACTCGCACCACTCCTAGTGCGACACGAGCGGCGCGAGACTCGAGGCGCGAGGCCCACGACCCTGTTTTTGTTGCTTCTTTGTGGGCAGCGGACACGATATCTTTAGCAGCACCAATTTTACTTCTTCTTAAGCTCACCAATTCATATTGCAAGTCGCAGTATGAGGCTTTAGCGTCTACGAAACATATTATGGCTCGATTCAGACAAGATCCAACGCAATGAATCGACATAATACAGATAGATTGAAAAGGACCGCCCTTCGCATTGGGAAAACCTTTAAGGATATTTGCAAGGGAGATTTTGATAAATAAATAAATTGAAAGCAGATTTAATTGGAATCGTCTATGCTAAAAATTTCGTGTCTGCAACTCCCCTATAAGTCAGTCTTGTACGCTGCTGCGACAATCTCTACCGAGGTTGAACTAAGTTATTTCATGTGTAGATAAATCAAAATATTTTAACGAATTGGCAAACTTCTCCCTGCCTACAAGGTAGTGTAATCAGTGTTGTATGAAATACAATATTTCAGTTAACGCGTACAGTGAAATTTCGTTTTAAAAATTTCGTTGTACTTTTCAAAATGTCGGCAGCGTTCAAAACGGACTTCGTTTAACTAATTTGTTGATTAGTCGAGGCTCGGTATGTATAATGTAATTGGGATAAGGCTGCGGCCGCTCTGCTTTCATTTCTATTCTATCTAACAATACACTAATATACGATCACTTAGGACGTCCAAACACAACAAATGTACGTGTTAAAACAAAGTAAAAGTAACTGTTTGAATAGTGACATAAGGTCGCATTTCGTACCGTACATTAAATCACTAACACTGACATTAAGATGACAAGCGATATCACAGTACCTAGTTAATATGTCGCACCGAGTTTTAGAAGAAGTTCGGTTTTGTAGAGCATTGTCTCTGTCACTCGCGGTATAACCGTCTCTTTCTACAGCTCGATGTTATTATTATTACTCTCCAAATAATCGAGTAGGTTTCTCTGGATAGGCGTCAAATACTTTGTAAACGGATGGAAACCCGTTACCATGGCAACGAACCAAATGACGCAACATTGTTATGTTATAAGTTAAGCAAAATATTGAAGCAGGTTAATTTGTGTTTTATGGTGAAAACCATTGGTTTTGATTGTAAGATAAATATCAACTATCATTTCTTGCGGTAAACTTGTCTGTTTTAAAAAATTGATAAGACGAACCTCTTTGATTATTTGGAGTGTTACTCGTCTGCAAGGATAGCTAGCGTGTAATAACGGGAACGTATATATAAACGTGCAACTTATTGTAATGAAGTAATCCAAGATGGCGGCGAGTTGCGGCATCGCGACCGTCTGCTCTCGAATATCATAATCATTTCACCAGAGCTATTCTGTTAAATCACCTCGTGGACGGTGAAGTGAAGGCAAATTCATTCGATAAACTTTTCACGAGGTGACTTTTACTGAATCGTCGGGCTGATAACTTTTGTAGTATTGTTAGGCAGACTTGTACTTCTATATTACACAGCTATCGTAGTTTAATTAATCCGTGTCTGAAAATAACGGATTCAAGTAGGATCTAAGTATAAATAAAAGCAATATTCGATCAGTACCAATAGGAAGTAGTTTACAAAGACAATTTTTTAAAGTGATATTTAGATAAAGTCAAACAAATTAATCATTAAAAGTTTTATAACGCATATTTTGCATCTACAAAACCGTAAAAAACTTTCAAATGATAATTTAAACAAGTCGGTTGCACAGGTCGCACTTTACACTAAAAAAATAAAATAACTTTCATTTAAGGTGATACATACGGCCTGCTGTCTTACATTTTTTCCGCTAGATGGTACTGAAGTTAACATTTTTAGTTAATTTTGTTTTTTGTGTAGGTGGATTTTGAGGCAATTTTATAACCAATTTCAGTAAAGTGGTATGCTCAATAATCCCATCATCTACTTTTAAGACTCTCTAATGTGCCATTTACACATAAAACAAAGTAAACTAAAATTTTGACTTCAGCGCCATCTAGCGGGATAATGGGCGTTAGCAGATCGTATGTTTTACCTTATTCTACAAACAAACTAAGGGGCAAAGGCCTTCTCTAAATATCAATAAAAACAGTAAATGTATACTCTATGTCGCGGCTGCATTCCCTGCAAACATGAATCTTATAACCAATGCGGGAGACAGAGGTGCATGCCGTCTGCTGAATACTAACGCTTAGTCGAGGTGTTGGGTCCTTCCAATACTAACCAGTTACATAATGTAGTGACTTACTTTGTACTGATGGGTCGAGAGTTCGTTCCCGTATCGAGAATGTTCCACAATGTCCACAAAAATTATCAAAATAACATGGATAATTTAAAATTGAGCATACATTATTGTTCTAGATTTAGGACTTAGATAAACGAATGAAATTTGTGGCTGATATTAATTATCATCTTATAAATTCGAAGACACTAAGACAAAGAAATTAACAAAATGTAAAGACCATAGATTTGCAACTTCCATAGACAATCATTCTCGGTGTGAGAATATTCTCGAGTTCGCCCCATCACTAGTCATATATTGTACATCATTGTTGTAGATGAGGCGCGACTATTGGATAAAAGTTATCACATTTACATAGGAAGCTGTGACCAGTAAGTCAGGGACAAGAAGGCTTGCCACAAAAGCTCTAGACAGATAGACTGCATTTTAACTGCAAATTGGGAATTTTCGTAATTGCCAACTGCTGTTTGTACAAAAACTTGCTGTAGAAGTCAAGTTGGAATACAGTCCATCTGTCTAAAGCCTTAGGACGTATTTCACCAAGCAAACTGAATGCGATCCAAACATCTAATCTGCGTCCAAGAGCTGCCAGTGTGACATTGACAGTTTAAAAACGTTTTGATCAGATGGGCTGATCGCGTTTCGCCCTTAACCGTAAAATAACCTTATAGACGTGTGTGACACACGCGATGTTGATGTTACACCTTGTTCTTCTTAAGGTGGTAGCGCCAGGGTAGCCCACGAAATTCAAATTTTCTTCTGTTTCTGCAATTTGTCGTTCAGTGTAGGCTGTAACATGTATGTGTTTACAAAATTACGACCCCCCAAGTTCAAATGATCCCATTGAATGATTACTTCATAAAACAATGATTTAATAGGATTAAATTCGCTTAGAGGGTTGTATTGGTGATTTTAATTATAATAACTCAGATAAAGCATCTTTGTTAGGGTCGCAAATAATATTTTAACCAACATTCAACCTGACACTGGACGGCAAATCACTAAAACCCCAAAGGAAATTTGAATTCCGCGGGCTACCCTGCACATCCACCTTCATGCTGAACAAAATCAAAAATTATCATTAGGACCTTTACTTGCACTTTCGGACGCCCTTTACATAAGATTGGCTTTATTTCTCATCTTTATTGAATGCCTTAATACTGTCAACATCGCGACTGTCTGGCAATGGACTGTTCTACTACGCATTTCTGTGCTAATCCAACTGATTCATATCAAATTAACACTAATGTAAACATATTAATCGCACTAATTCGTACATGACATTTGTTTCGACTCACTTCGAGGTTGCATTCTGTTAGGTAAGTTGCTCAGCTGGTCTGATATAAGATAACATATTTATTTATTTTAAATTTGCATGCCATCTGTACTGATTAGGGTTTAAGATCACTTATGTGCGTCATTGTACACTAATTGGTGCGGATATTTCATTTCCATGATATTAAGTTATTTTTTATCAGAATGAAACCTTGAATAAATTATTGCTAGTTATTTAAAAACGGCTAGTTAAGTAGATCAGGTAGCCGTCAGCTAGAACGGATCCATTAGAGATTATGACTATGTATGTAAATAGTAAAAAGTGCAAAGTATTCATCAAGTCTTTAAAAAAAACATGTTCTTTGAAGCAATGTATATTTTAATTACAATTTCTGTTATTTATCAGCACCGTTTTATTAAAAGGAAACGTGGTATAGTTTAATAATAGTTTAGTTGGGAAAGTCTGTAAATGTTAGAGATGATAATCTCTTAGCCGGTTACTTTATTAATAATAATTACTTGCCAAGATTGAAGTCGACTGGCGAGGATTGTAACTAACTAGATAGATATATGAATAACCTACACAACTATTTATTACATCTTGTTATAAAATGTTATAATGACTGTTTAAACTCTAGCCAATACTAAGTTTGTGACTCTTTACACTCGGTTTCTGGAAATTAATTATCGACGCGTTACAAATTAAACGCAAGTCAAGTGATGCGAGTGGCTGTTGAAAACTCATTCAATGGCAATTGCACATTAATAAAGCGATAATTTAAGTTCTAGAAGCTGGGCCTTAGGTGTTATATCCTTCCATTTATAGTAGATCTATAGCTAGTGCTGTTATTGAAACATGTTATAGATAGCCTATGAATCAATTCTAAATGATGTCCTACTAATAAGTTTGAACGTATCTTCTTTACGATTCATCGTCTTCTTGCTGTTTCCTGACCTCTACTACCGATAGCGTCGGTGTTGGCTGCCATTCTACTCTTCGCTCTCGTAGCTCTAACTTAACATAAATATCCTTTTTCCTTCCTAATGTATGTTGCTATAGTATACATAATTTATGTGTGAAGTGCTAGGTACGCTTGCAACTGCTAAAGAAACACAAAATGTTGACTGTCCTCTCTCGTCTAGTCGGTTCAAATGATTTTAATAAAATAGTGCATGTAGGGTATTTGACTGTATAAGCAATAGAAAATGCTTTTTTTCGCCGTTCCTCAAGTGACTGCAAAACCATCGCATTATTGGTCGAAGTAAGTGTCTTTAGACTGCCAAATGACGTTATATGAGAGTAAACTGAAAAACTATGATTCAATGTGTATTGACAGCTTGTTAATTGCCTTGCAATGTAATCCTACGGGAACTTTTAATAAGGAATATTAATAGCAAGAATATTTCTTTATCATATTAAACTGAACCATTTAGGATGGTTTTTTTTTTCTAAAAAACAGTCAAATGCCCTAATGGTTTAACATAATCAGAGCTCAAAAATGTGAATGGTTAAAGAGTAGCTATACAGCCGCTGTAGTGCTAAGTGTGTAAATATGTGTTAATTATTGATGTTACACAAAACGCAAGCCCGCTGTATCATATACTGTTAAATGTATTTTTTATGTGAAATATAACAAATGTACATTTTGATTATACTTGTTTTATTAGAGTTCCTGTTATTTTGAGAAAGTATCAATTATTTACATTATGTTATGTAGTTGAAAGCCAATGTTTTGCTACTTAATAGTCTCACTCAATCCAATATTTCGTTCCACCAGATCCGCATAGTATTAAGGTATGTTACACGCTACAAGTTCGGAAGCAAAGGTCAGTGGAGCTTGGTGTTTGTTGTTC
Source organism: Euplexia lucipara (assembly GCA_921972225.1). Classification (NCBI taxonomy): domain Eukaryota; kingdom Metazoa; phylum Arthropoda; class Insecta; order Lepidoptera; family Noctuidae; genus Euplexia; species Euplexia lucipara. The sequence continues at coordinate 854,424 of OV179147.1, read as the reverse complement.
AAATAGAAACCTTAATTCAAAACAATAGAGCTTAAAATTAAAGCATTGTTGCAGGTTTTATTTGCTTGTTTTGTTTTATTTTATATATGTATGGCTTTTCATTTCTTGAATGCTTTTTCATTGTCATGATTGTAGTACTAACGTTACTGTGTTAAACATCTGCTTTGAATAGGAATGAAACCCTTTTGTTTACTCTTATGGGGTCGTTTCAACCTCGTGATGTACTGATTTCATGTTATGTGTGACGAAGCTACTTATGTACAGGCACATTAAGCAACTCCAATGTGTAATTTTTTTTTCAACTTTATCACGAATAGAATAAGGTCCATGTTCAATTGGGAAAATTTGACAGTAGCTTGATGTGCTGGCTATGTACAGACGCCAGCACTTCAAGTTACCCCAATGTGTCAAATTTTCCCAACTGAATATGAACCTTATTTTGTTTGACATAAAGTTGAAAAACGATCAAAGAAATTTGACATATTGGGGTAACTTGATGTGCTGGCGTCTGTACCTACAGTCGAAAAAGAAATACGTTTTTTGCAAATTTATTTACCCACAACATGTACTGTGCTGGGCGTCCGTAATTAAGATGCGTTTATTTATGGGTTCCGTAGGTATCAAATTGGAAGAAAAATAAGTTTAAAATGATTTATGTTTTTGCCACCGAGGTACGGACCCTTTCTGTTAGCGAATACTACTCGCTCTTTGCCGATTTTTTGTTTTGCCTGCTTATCAGAATCTTTAGTCGAATGTATAGGGAGGGGCCAGCGAACCAAGCTACCCCAATGTGTCAAATTAGTATAGTTTTTCAAATTTCTTGGAAACAAAAAATTGGAAAAATTTGTTTATCATCAATAAAATTGGAAAAATTTGACTTATTGTGTCAAATTTCTTTGATCGTTTTTCAACTTTTTGAGAAACAGAATAAGGCTCATATTCGATTGAGAAAATTTGACACATTGGGGTATCTTGATGTGCTGGCGTCTGTACAATATAATAGAATACGAAATCGATAATGATTATATTCTTTCTTTTTCAGAAACGAGTGAAAGCGAAAAGTCAGACTCGGAAGATATAATACCACTAATTAACAACAATTCTATTAGTTAATTTAGATAAATGTACATCATACAGAGTAGAGAATTATTTATAAGTTATGAGGTGGGTGGGAATTCCTCGGAGGGAATTAAGTGATAATAATTGTTACTCCTAGATATTATTTTAAGTTGTAAAAAATCGAATTTCTGAGAACAAACATAATGCCAACTTCACTGTACCTACCTAACTAGATTCCGTTTTATACCTACGTCAGTTATTCAAAGTAATCAAACATTAAAATAAATTACCATGTTTTATGTTTTCTACACATTTATATAAATCCGCTCTCACACAGTATTATAGAAAGTATTGCTTACGGATAACTTAGTAAATTATTATAAAGCAAAATAGTTTGTAGATTTTTTTTGTTGATTCACAAACTGATAATAAAGTTAATTATCAATATGGTTGCTGTTTCAATTTGCGTTGAGTAAAAAGGATAATAAACGTCAAACAGATAATGATGTCATGACGTTTGGTAGTAGATATCGCCGCCCTGCCAGTGTTATCAGTGTCTAATTTGTTTACCAACTGCGGAGTGCGCTATGATATTTCTTTCAGTGTGTAAATATTGTGACCATAGTGTTTGTGACTATGTCTGCTAGACTACGTCGGGACTACGAGGGCCTAGGAGAAGGTAGGTGGCTGTAAAAGTGTGTTATTTTAATAGAATCCTAATCTTATGTGCGGTTTCCTGCAGATACGTCTCTAGGTATGTCAGTGTTATAAATTTCCATGTGTGGGTAGTGTTATTGTTTTGTATCTTGAAAGCATTTCATATTTCTAGATATTAAATTAATGGTTTCTAGAAGTTGTTGCACGACCTTCAGAATCATCAGATCTAGTCATGCGTGACTAGATCTCATGATTTCACATGAAATCGTGCCAAAATAATGAATAAAAACACATAGGTAAGTTCCTAAGTATTGTGCTATAGGTACGAATTGAGAATCCTATTCCTGAACGGAATGCGGTAGTTGTTCTTATGAGAGAATTGCACTTGTTTATATTTAAGCTAAGACATCAATACTTGTCTTACTAAACGGGGGCATCACAAGCAATATTTTCATCCGATAATTGTGTCCTAGTGGGCACATGTCTATGAGATTACTTTAGTACGCTCCTCTGCTGCTCCAATATTGCTATATTATTCTAGATGGCGTTACTGAGACATGAAAACAAAGTTTTTCTATGACATTTCTTAGCATGTCTTCTATTGTAGGATATTAAATCTCTTTTTATTGAAGTAATCCTCATACTTCCGGAGTTCCTACGTGCATGAAATTAAAGTCAATAGTCAACTGAAGAGGTAGGTATTTATTACTTACCTACTATTTGAATCACCTCATAACAACCAAAAAATCTGGGAAAACCAGGACTGCTTACTGCAACAGGTGTAGGTAGGTACTTAGGTTACGAACCTACTTATCATAATTTAATTTGCCGTATCTCGTATCACAGTGACTCAAAAATGCCGTAAGTAACGATTCGAAAGCAAAGAAGTAAGTCGTTATCACTTTATCGGTTACCTACCTACCTACTAACTGATTATCTATATCACCATCAGGTGTGTGCAACGATGCTTACTGCCATCATTAGGTAGGATAGCAGTATCAGTCCAGCTTCTAAGGGGGCTACAGAAGATTGTTAACAATCACAGGCTACCTAAGTAGTATAGATAATTAGGTACCGTAATGGAAATGTGGATTGTGCTGACATTATCATATGAACCGATTTTTTCCATATGATTTCGTACCTAACTAAAACTCGCGAAATACTAATTTGTAGAAATTGATCAGCTGAGTTTTTTCACCTAACCTAACCTTACCTAGGACTTACCTACTATATTTATTATAATAGCATTAGACAGAAGTTAGATACCTACGACTACCTAAGTCCCATTCGAGTACCTACCTACCTACGTCTATCTACATAGTTAAGGTCAAAAACCGTACCTTTTGAATCTCACACGATGACCCCAACATGCTTGAAAGAGGCTAGGTAGGTACCTACGTCGGTTCTTAAATTGGACACGAGATTTCTTTCTGCCTTCCGACGCACACAGTCAGCCTCGAGTCGTGACGTCCCAAGCCTAAAATAATAGTTTACAGTTTTTCTATGTAAGTAGGTACCTACGAAGTTATTATTTAGTATGTTTTCATGGAACAATAGTTATTTTCACTTCAGTAGCTCAAACATGTAGGTTTTGCTGCCTGAAATCAGTGAGCATATGCGATTTTGCTCACTGGGTGAGACAAAGAAACTTTTTAATTTTTGTTTCCAGAAAGCCGCGAATAAAGTATCTTATTCAGCCTTGGGTTAATCATACAATTCGAAACATTCACACTCTACCTCTTTCCCGCCATTAGAAAGAGAGAGAGAAACAAAGACCAGCCCTTTCGAAGTTCCAATTTTGAACTCGACCCCAAAGACAAACACGTTCGGAATTTCGTGCTAACTAATGAAATTTTGCATATTTGAGCTACTGAAGTGAAAATAGTAGATTGTTTATCTAAGGAGCAAACAACTATTTTAAAGGCGAGAGTGTTTTTTTTAATCCAGAGCGGAGCGAAGGATTCTAGAGTAGAATGCCGAGCGGAGCGAGGGATTCTTAACTAGAATCCTGAGCGCACCAAGGGATTAAAAGTATGTCACTCGAGCTTAAAATAGTGTTGCTCCCGAGGTGGACACTCTACTTTTTATCACCCTCTATGAGAAAATAAGTAAGTGCAACTTATGAACAAGAATTTATTTACGTACAATTGACAACATTTCAAAATTTTAACCTCCATGTTTTATTATGTAATCTAAAAGTAAATCCAAAACTAGAGGACCCATATTTTTTGGTTTTTCGAAATTATGTACTTTTCATTCATAATTTTAACTTTGAAATTCGGTGCATTCTAAAAAGACGTAAGCGCCAAATGACGTCATTCATACGGTGGAATGGCGATAATTCCTTTGCTTTACTGTGATACGTCAAAAAAAATCAGTTTCTTAGATGTCACTGTCATTTAGCAGTTGTCAATGACACACATTGACATTAAGTTGAAGTTGATATGTCTTGTTTGACATTAGATATGTCATTTTTGACATTAGATTATGTCTTTTTTGACATTAGATACGTAATTTTTGACAGAAATGTCTTGTTTGACATTATAGTTTTCATCTTAAAAATTAGCTTGCTTTCGCAAAGGTAAACACCTCATTCCACCGTATAAGTGACGTCATCGCATGGTTTTTGGTTTTTATTTTTTTTCTCAGAAATTCAGCTATAAAAAATTAAAAAAAATATATATTTGAACTCAGCATACAAAAATGAAGAAACGGTATTTTTGTTTTAGGGTCATGTCAATTTTGAAATGTTGTCAATTCAGAACCATAAGACATAAAACATAAATAATTGCTCTTCTTGCATTTTTCCAAGGGATGAATTTATTGTTGTATGCTATGACATATTGTTAACGGGATTTTGTAGGTAAAAGACTTTCCATCACATTTTTAGCGTCCGATACAATATTCTCTGGAGTCAATATAATACTTTCACTTGAGGAAGACGCACTCATTTTTTATAATTCTAAAATCTGAAAATGAATCAACTACGAATGAAAGCAGAATGCATTTAACTTCGCGCGTTGTTTATTTTTCATCAACTTTTTTTTTTAATTTTGCGTGCTCGCAGTTTTTCAGCCAGTCACATATTCAATACATTGTTCCTGCATGGTTTGTGATTCACCTCTTTGCTGATTGGAACATTTACTAACAATATCCACATTCCAAATTCAAATCAATTTTGGTCCCTAGGGATTAATGAGCTATTTTGGTCCCTGTTTACGAGGAATAAACTAGCTCTTTTTGAATAGATGTGATAAAAAATCTATTATTCCAAAAATCTAAGCCTGTAGCAGTTTCAAATAGTTTTTCGTTGGACTAACAGATGGCGCTTTCATGAATAGAGTACGAGAAACTAATAAAGCTTATGTAAGTAAATAAAATGACTGAAAGTCTCGGGCTGTAAGTAGTGTTAGACAATTTAATTTATTAAAGGTTTGTGGACTGGAAGATTTGTTTGCTCTGGCTATAACAAAACTAAGGTTAGAATTCCCTAGTCTCTTAGAACACGATAAAAACATAACATAACACGCACGCCTGTAATCACCGAAATGTTAGGCAGAGGTGTAGGTACCTACTTACCTAGTAGTAGGTACACCCACATTTCGCTAGTTATGTTAAAGTCCCGTGTAATGGGGGGCGAGCCTACAGACTCCGGGTTCCAGGCTCTCTAAAACAAATAACATAGAAATCAGAAGTATGTACAATTGAGTTATACATATACATAGGTACCTACCCAATTGTCTAACAATGAAATAACTAAGTTTGCTCTTGAAGTGTTCCAAGCTAATCCCAAGAGTAACACAGTCAGTAGATGGCGCTCTAGTCTTTACAGTGAGTATTACTGTAACAGGTAGGTATTTGACGTGAATTAGACAGTTCTTGGAAAGCTAAGTAGCACGACTTATATAAAGGGGTTTCGTTTACATAAATGCAACTAACAGAAAGGTAATTAGATACTGCAGTAGGTAAGCTTAAAAACCAGCTGGCTTTAAGATCAGAAAGAAGGTAGGTTACATTACAAGATAGGTTTTGGAACTGCATATTCTCATTTTCCTGTGATTAGTGAGTAACGAGTTCTCAGAGTTTTTATATCGTCCATGGACTTGGCTTCAGACGTCGTTCAGAAGTATTAGTCGGCCGCTGGGTTCCTCACGATGTTTTCTATCAGCGTTTTTAAAGCAAGTGATTATTATTATACCTACTTACAAAACGCACATCATTATGAAAAGTCAGTGGTGGCTGTTTTGGGTTCGAACTCGAGACCTCTGGCTTGACAGTCCGCAGATCACACCACTAGGCTATCACTGCTTGCTTGGAACTTGAAAGAAAGAAAGAAAAAGAAAAATGCGTTTATTGGCATTAGAACAAAGATACACCTTAAAACTATAAAATACAGAGATTATATAATGCCAAAAGGGCCTCAGCTCAGCATAATGTCCTGGAGTGCGATTCACTGAGGCAAAACATCTTTACAGAACACAGGATCTATCCGACGCTGATTTTCAGCTGCAACCCACGAGTGCCATACGCAATAATATTAAATAAGCTAAAAGTGAAGATTAAAAGCTTTATCACATTCAAATATTTTTTTGTTATATGCATGTATGTGTGTGTGTGTGTGTATGTGACTGCATTTCTCTTTATAACTCCGAAAGGGACATTTATGCAATTTTGTACAACTTGTAACTAGCCTGCTTCTATGCCATGGATTTAAAGATAGGTCCTAATTACCAGTCTGACCTGCAGGACTATTGCGTACATAGATATAATAAAGAAGGAGATATGCCCGTTAGACGAAAATGTATCGGAACCATGTGTCTCCACTTTGCCCCTACCACACGGCAACTACTACACATGCAGTTCAGTAAAAGCAATAGATACGCAGTCGCGCACACACCCGCATTTCTTAAAACAGAACGTGCTACACAATCAATTATAAACCTTATGCTGTCAAACACAGCGTGTATTTACCATGCACCATACAACTTACGCACACAAAAACAACGGTCGCTATCACTTCGTCGCATGAAGCAGCGGCCGTACAACGCGATGCATCCGCTCAATGAAGTATCGTTGTGTGATTTTTACATTGCTCGTCCAGCCACTTAGCGACAAACTTAGGTAGTGGTTACGGAGCAATGTATTTATTGCAACAATAGTACAGTCGCTGTGATTTTTGAAAACAAAAATAACATAGTAAAAGCAAGAAATATATTACGTTTTGTTGTTTTGCATGATTAGATAGACAAATATAGTAAAATACGTGTACTTACATGTGATAAGTAATTCCGTGATTTACATAGTTTTGATTTGTGCTTCGGATTTTACAAAAAAACACTGAACAACACGGCATTGCTATAAAATGTCACAATCGCGGTCGAAAGCACACAAGTTCGCGCAGACGGCCATCGCGACGTGATTATTTTGAGCATGTCGCGGAGACACCGACACGCCCCCATGCCACTTCTCCTAATATTTAGATTTCTATGATTGCGTATCTCCGTTGACAGTTCATAGTGATGATCACTGGGCAAAGGGTTCAACGATCAACTGTCAAACAGCTATTTTCGTAATTGGCTATCTATCATCTATGTGTAGGATGTCGTCATGCACACTCGCAAAGAATTGTGACGAAGCGCACCGTACCCCGACTGATGGTCACCGTAACTTGAAGTCCACTTAACCTTTCAATTGTGTCAATTATTGACACAATAGAAAGACAATAACAGCGCGGACACCGGTGACCTCTTTGGGTTAATGAATTAAAGTGCAAAACATTTTTAAGCTATTGCATAGCTTCTATCGCGGGCCTTGAGCGCGGGAGGGTGGGGAGGGCAGGGGGGAGGGGGAGGGGAGGGGGAAGGGGGAGGGGGAGGGGATAGGGGGACGGGTAGAGGCAGGGGTCGGGAGGGGTTAGGGAGGGGAAACAGAGGGAGGGGTGAGGGAAGGGGAGGGAGGGGTGATGGGAGGGGCGTGGGAGGTGTGGGGGAATGGGAGGGAGGGGGAGGAGAGGAGTTGATAAAAAATGCTATGCAATAGCTTTACCGCGGCAGTCTCCGAGTGCCACACGTCATTTTTTTGTTTTAAATTCTCAGTCGTTGTTAAGTCACTGGCAATACAATAAAAGATATATTATGGGCCTGCAGGAGATACCTTCGATAGGTCAGTAACCTACTGTTCAATGTTCCAGCATCGTGGACTGCTGAATGGCTGGAAACCATTCGCACAGTCGCGCGGTCTTTGCGCCGGACAGCGAACAGAGTCCATCGCTACATCCAGCATTCTACGCAGCCGTGGAAGGCGTTACGTAAGTTTTTATTATTTTATTACAAAACTAGCTGCTGCCCGCGACGTCGTCTGCGTGAAGGTTCTACAGCACCAAATATACCTACCTAAGATTCCAGTGTCGCTATAGCATTATAAGTTAACAACTTTTAAAATAGCATTATAATATAAGTTACATGAAGAGAGTTTTTTTGTATTTTTTTTTTTATTTTGCAATGTTTAGTTTCTTTGTATGTAAAGAAAGTCTTTCAAAACTTGAAAGAATCATTGAAATCGGTTAATAATTGCAAAAGAATTTCTTTCTAAACCTTTTAAAATAGACAGGCGTAATGTTATGGGAAATACATAAACCATGCACAGACATGTGACTGTAGCTTATTGCGAGTAATTTGTTGTTATGCGTTGAAGAGTTCCATCGCCTGTCTTCTTCATCAGTTTTTCTACACGAAATGATACTTGCTAAATGTAAATATGCTTGATTTGTCACCAGAAAAAAATGTAAAAATTGGTACATGTTTTCCTATATTATTTGAGGAGTTCCCTCAATTCCTCGAAGATCCCTCATCAGATCTGAGGTTCAATACTAATGGGACCAACCTGGTAGTATACCCTATCAAATAAAAAAACGATTTATGAAATTCGGTCCATAAATGGCGGAGTAATCGCGTTACAAACACACAAAAAAAAACACCGTCCGATTGAGAACCTCCTCTTTTTTTTAAGTCGGTTAAAAATACGTTCAAAGGTATATACCTTATAACACTTCCCTATAAACTACGTTGATAATTATACTGCCAGGAGTCAAAATGTAAAGATAGTCAGGACTGGTGGCGCGGGAGCAAGCGACGTACAGGTGCCCGTGTGAGAAGCAACTCGTCCTGAGATCTACACCCGCTGCTCTGAGTATCGGCTCCTGCGATTTATTGATTGTCATCACTAAGCAAACACTCACGGGGAACTGTACGCGCTCGAACTGGATCGGGAAGCTATGAAGTATAAGGGGAATGCGTTGTATAAATACTGCCTTGCCGACGCCACAACCCGTAATAATTTCCACCTCAATGGTATCTGTGGAGAGAGATGACTTTAAGGCACCACCCGTTACACAACTTTGGAGGAGATTTGTTCCTAAAAAGCATCGGGACGCCGACCTTCATTCAGCTTGATGGTATGCGCTGGAAGTCAACTTGCTGACAGGAAGTTCAAAAATTCCACGGGATAATGTGTGGCGTCATCTTGCTCGACGACAGTGCTTATCGACGTATAGACCACTTCATTCCCCTCAATGTCCGAGAGAATGCATTCGTTAATTGCTGCAGCTTGATCATTTTTGGGCGCCAAAATGGCCCTCTCACACGAATTCTGCTCGTGCGCTATACGACCGATGTCCAGCGATCACAGCGTGATCACAGCGAATGAGTTCTTCGAAGCTGGATACCACTCTACCGAGAGACTCTGAAAGCACCGCCTGTCCACTTCTCTCTTCTGGTAAAGTGCCTTTGCCAAGACTTAGAAGGACATCGGAGAATTCATGAGCGCGTGCAATGCCGCCGAGCCGAGCTCTTATATTAATGGTCAAGCGCAGCGTACGAACTTGTGACCACAACGAAGATCGTTTCACCGAAGCATTCATCTCGTCAGCCCTCGATCCCCGCGTCAACTCGGGAAGCGTTTGCCTGAAATCGCCACTGAGCAGAACTGTGACACTACCCATCAAATGTTCGTTCCTGCAAATGCCCTGCAGGGTTCTGTCCACGGCCTCAACTGCCATCCTTTTGAAAATCGTACACTGATACGATCCCATATGATACGATCCGAACTCTGCTCAAGATTTTGAGGATTTTGTTGGAACTTCAATTTGTCAAAACGAATTATACGATACAACTTTGATGAAAAAAATGCACAATGCCATCTATGAATTTTAAGAATAACTAACTACTAACCTCATCAACACGATCAAAATTTAAATTAATTTTCAAAAAGTGTTTATGTGTTACTTGATTTGATTTTTATACATTCTCATAGATGGCGCTGATTCCAAATTGTCTTTATGCTACTAACATTCATTAAACTTTGTTTCTTTGCCAAAGTTACTTAAATGGCGTAGTTTTTATAGTGTAAAGCTAGATAATAGCATAGCTTACTTAAAACCAACATTTAAATATGCGTCCTTTGATTACACGCTTCCACAGAATGAGTTAGAAGAATAAAGATTCACTGCTCCTCCCCCGTAGGTAATAGCAAACAAACAAACAGACAAAAATTCCAAAAAGTCACTTTTTGTCACCAGTTACGTTTTTCTAACAAAACCCACTTATTTTTTCTTGAAAATATTCTCAATGTACAGTTTTTCTTTCGTTACTGTTTTATTATATGTAGATGAAAAAAAGCACAATGCCATCTATGAATTTAAAGAATAACTAACTACTAACCTCACCAACACGATCAAAATTTAAATTAATTTTCAAAAAGTGTTCATGTGTTACTTGATTTGATTTTTATACATTCTCATAGATGGCGCTGATTCCAAATTGTCTTTATACTACTAACATTCATTAAACTATGTTTCTCTGCCAAAGTTACTTAAATGGCGAAGTTTTTATAGTGTAAAGCTAGATAATAGCATAGCTTACACAAAACCAACATTTAAATATGCGTCCTTTGATTACACGCTTCCACAGAATGAGTAAGAAGAATAAAGATTCACTGCTCCTCCCCCGTAGGTGATAGCGTGATAATATATAGCCTATGTGTTGACCCGACCTCTTAGTAATATTCATGCAAAATTTGAAGTAAATCCATGCAGTACTTTTTGAGTTCACCCCGGACATACATACAGACAAACAGACAAACAAACAAACAGACAAACAGACAAACAGACAAAAATTCTAAAAAGTCACTTTTTGTCACCAGTTACGTTTTTCTAACAAAACCCACTTATTTTTTCTTGAAAATTCTCAATGTACAGTTTTTCTGTCGTTACTGTTTTATTATAAATGTATAGATATAATTGGGAATCTGTATACATTCTTATTCTATTCGAGCCTTTGAAACGGAGCGGACCAGTGCTTATTGGTGGATGTCACAACAATGTGCGTCTTTAATTTAAACCTTTTATGCGTTTATTGTAACATATCAAAGCATGACACCAATATTACACGAACTATCAAACATAAGTGTGGCTACAGTACCTACTTAGGTACGTACTCGTACTTACTGAAAAATTTTTCATTGAAAAACACGGTAACACCTGGTAGACTGGTAGAAAACGGTATTAGGTCCGCCTTTGTTCAGTATATTTTTGAACTATGCATAAAATTGTAACAATATTTTGGCAGCAAAACGTCACGCCAATACTCCACGAACTATCAAACAGAGGTGTACTTAACTACAGTATCTACTTACGTACGGACTCATACTGTAAAATTCTTCATCAAAAAAGTCGTAGACTGGTAGAAGACGGCATTATTTATTATTTATTTTAATAATCTTAGGAATGCTTACAGACTAATAATACACAAAAATTGTATCAAAAATTAATTGATGACAATTGCTAATTACAAGCATCCACATATAAAAGACACCAAGTCCACTAAGTCCACCTTTGTTCAGTATTTTTACTTGTGCATAAAGTTTTAATAAATAACTCTTCGCCCAACTGGGAAAGGACTCTAGACCTCACTAGTGGCAGCGCTTGCGGCCACTAGACCAGCGAGGCAGCAGTTTAATGTAACCATAGAGAAAATAATGTCGTCACAGAAAAAAAGTTGCTATACAGCACTGACTGCGGCATTTAGAACGCAAAAAAACAAAGTGTGTTGTGGCATTTAGTTTGTTAAAAAAATTAGGTTGAAACAGAGGCCTGTTCTGAAAAGGTTACAGGGTCACCGGACTACTATTAATCACAGCACAGGGCACTCCTTTGACTGCTTGCCCACAGCTGTTCATCAAGTTTCGCCAACAATAAGGTAGGTGCGTCAGTGTGTGTTTTCCAAACGATACCTCTACCTACACTGTGTTTGCAATTTAACTTCCAATGATGCTAAAAAAAAATCGTAATCCTTAAAGAAATAGGTACCTTCTCTTTTTTTGTTTGTCAGTTACCAAAGAGATTTATAGTTAATGTCTGTGTTAGTCAATAACCTGGTGTAAAGTCACCTGGTGCCTGCTTAAGATTCGAACTGAAGACCTAGTAGGTACCTACTATGGAACTACCTCAAAACGCTATATAACGTTTAGTTTGTAACTAACAGTTCGTTTGTTCAAGTATAACTTATACAAATTATTGTATAAGTATGCCATTTTTTGTTACCATAATGAGGAACAGGGTGTAAAGTTACTCATCCTCCATGGAAAGGAAGGCTTTTCCGACCAGACGTGTGTTGTATCTGGTGGGCTAACTACTACCCGACGCGACGGTTGTTGTCGGGAACTTGTATAGGTACGTTTAAATTGAGCATTGATATAACATAACATATAACATAACGTCACGCCTGTAATCCCCGAAGGGCTAGGCAGAGGTGTACCTACACCCACATTTCACCAGTTATGTTTAAGTCCCATGTAAAAGGGGGCGAGCCTATTGCCATCAATCGGGCACGAATCCAGACTCCGGGCTGCTACTGAGAAATCCCAGATGGAAAAACTAGATAACACTTTTCCCGACCCGGGGATCGAACCCGGGACCTCATGCTTAGCAGTAGCGCTTGCGACCACTAGACCAACGAGGCAGTCAAATTAAATTGAGCGTTGATAACTTGAATACCGCGATGTAGAATATCAGTCATTACTTCGAATGTGGCGAGATAGATGTCAGACAAATGAAAGAAAGAAAGAAATAATATGTATTAGCAACGGGTAAAAACATGCACGCACTGTTGTAAAACATGAAATTAACAAAAAATAACAGGAAAATATAAATGACATGTCTCACGGCTGCGCCAAAAGGCTCATTTCAGCGGTAATGTCAGACAGATGCATATTGTATCCTCTGAAACAAGAAAATGATTTAGCTGTATAAAGGATGACTAATTGGGCGGGTTACTAACTAATAATCCAAGCTTTAGCTTGCTGAGATCGGTCTGTAGATGGATGACCGTTCATTACCTACTTTATTTATGTTTCTCCGGAATTTCAGTGCTTCGGAAAACACTTTTAGCTCTTTGTCCTGACTTTCTACGAGTAGTGAGAACCCTGAAGGGGTATCGTGTTACCAAGTCGCTGGATTGTAGGTCTAAATTCACTGTTATTCAGCTGCATTCGGTTGGACTAGAAACCGACCCCAACAAAGTTCGGAAAAAGGCTAGGTTGCTAGGACAAGATCCCCAATACCGCGAGTCCTCGCCGCACTTAATGCCCTCCTGGACACCAGACCGGAATGTGATGTGTTTGCGGATGAATGGAAGTGATTTTGTCGGTATGTCTGAAGTACTGGGAGGAGAATGCATGCCTGAGAAATTAGTTTTTAAGATTTGTTTAATTTTATTTTATTTTACATTAATTTTACAATGTGTGTTTTGTTGTTTTACTGTCTATTTACTGTAATTGGTTTCTTTTTACCGTAGTAAATCAGTAAATAAATAAATAAATAAAATAAATAGGTACATAGATGATGATGACTCAGTTTGTCCAAAATACCTAACGTGACATTTCTTTGTACAATTTATTTTATTCCGTTAATTCTATAAATAACAAATAAATATTCCACAACTTTTCACACATCGCCATTTAGTCCCAAGTTAAGCTTGAGAGCTTGTGTTAAGGGTACTAAACAGCTGATAAACATTGTTATATATTTCTAAATACATATATATTATAGATAAATTACAACCCAGACACAGAACAAATGATCGTGCTCATCGCACAAACTTTTGTCCTGGGTGGGAATAGAACCCACAACCTTCGGCATAGCAGTCAGGGTCACTAACTACTAGACCTACAGGCCAGCCATTCTGCAATTAACCTCGATATGATGACTTATGTAAAATAACTTTTAAAAGTGTAAATTTTCCATTCGTTATTTTCGTTCATTTCCGATGGCCATGCAGGAAATGTCCAACCTCATTAATATTGTAATTTTAATCCGCCGTATCCCCAGGGAAGGATCAGAGTGTCAGATACCACAAACAATACGATACGAGCGAGGTAAGGGCTCTCGGGAATACTCGGAATATGTCGGAGGTACTCGGGTCCCGTCGGGTGTCCTCACTGACCTGCCGTTTGTTGATACTGGCCCAGCAGGAAGCTTTTAGTGTTGTGTCGTGTCAGGGCTGTCCCGACTGGCTTCTGAAATGTCAATGTCAAAGTTACAGTAGCGAGTAGGTTAGGGACAAGTGTGTTTAAGTTATTTACAAAGCCCGAGTAACGTTTTCTTTCAGTTAAAATGGGCACTAATGTTTGGTTATGCTTATTCTTATTAACAATTTATATAATCGTCGTAGATAAACAGATTTCAGTGTTTTTTTTTTGTGGTTACTCGCCTTTGGATCATAATTTACAATTTGGGTAAAAAAACAATTTGGGTACTTAACACACGTGTCTTATAATCTTTTAAATTTGTTATAAGATTAGATCACAGTAAAATAATGTTCCGAAAGCCACTTTTGCTTAGGATACCTACCGTAGACTACCCTATTTGGACATAGGTAGGTAGGTACTTAGGTACCCTGAAAGTCATTAAGTAGGTATCTATCTTATCATATACCAAGTATAATGAGGTATTCCTCGAAGCGCTACTATTTTGAGGCGCTCCTAATGAGGCGCTCCTATTTTATTTCTCGGAGCGCACCTTTTAGGAGCGCTCCCGTTAGCAATTAAAAAAATAGTTTTTTTTTTTCGAGGAAAAACAACAAATATTTCTAAATTTCATTTACCTAGGTATGTACATTAAGGGACTGCGTATCTAACCTTGGTAGCCCAAATGGGCTGTACCAGGAAATCCTGGTAAACACGATACCTACCCTTTGGTAAGTCGGTTGTCGAGCTTTGACAACCCATAACGACTGATAAAGAAGTACAAATGACAGGGACCATGGTAAAAAACGTGCTTTCGCGGAGGAGTCTCTACAATGGTCACCGTCACATTATACGACTCATATTTTGAACTCTGTCTAGCAAATTGTAAGCGACCTAGGTACCTAGTTTGAATTTCTAAGTCTATACTTACTGAATTATCGCCCGCCTATAGATCTATCATCCCACACAAAGTTTGTATCGAATAAAGCTTTTTTATAAACTACACTGACATAGGTATATCGCGAATGTAAAGCATAAATTCCCAATCAAAACTTTACCTGTCGACAACATTTGTGTCTAGCGCGATCAATTTTCGCGACGAAAAAAAATAGTAGTTAAATTTATTTCGAACTCGACTGCATTGAATTTTAATAAAAAAAATACTCGTAAACAGTACGAAGGGGATTGAGTAATTAAAACGTAAGACCAATTACTTATTTCAATGTGTTGATCCATTTACTTACTAACAACTAGGTAGGTACCTACCTACCTATATTAAATTTAAGTTGTTAATATTTACCACGTGTAGAACTACACCCTTTAAAATATTGTATTCAAAGTAAATGTAATTAATTTATCAAATTAACTGTAGGTAAAAAGGCTTGCTCTGATAACAGCCATAAACAGGCATTGAAAGTGTGACTTATATTTCTCCACGCGTAACATCACCACCATAGAAACAGATTTTGTCTACAGAAGATTCCGCAAAATGACAGATTGTAGACACATTTCTTTTGTTTTGAGCACGACAATGTCAAGAGTGACACGCTAAAATGGAACTGGGCTGAACACATCTGCCGCATGTCAGATCAGTGGGCCAAACGCACGACCCAATGGGTTCCTTTACATGGCAAACGACATCGCGGTAGGCCCAAGCGAAGATGGCGGGACTCGTCCCGCCATCTTCGCTTGGGCCTCAAGGGCTTTTTGGGACCAGTCCTTATCGAAGTAGTCCTCGGACTACTTCGATAAGGACTGGTCCCAAAAAGCCCTTGAGAGAGGTGGAAGGAAAGTAGGGAGGCCTTTGCTCTGCAGTGGGAAAACACAGGCTAGTAATAATAATAATATCCCCGCAGGACAGCTTGTGGCGAGCTGTTGGGCAGTAGTGACCCCACGGACCTGATCTCCCGGGAGATGTCTTGTTCCTCATCTCTGGCTTGCCTTGTTTGGCCGGCCAGAGTGAACTCTGACGAGGAACGGAACTCCCACCTCTTTCTTGCCTTAGTTGGCCGGCTAGAGTGGAGATTCGCAAGAGCAAACGTGCTCGGAGGAAGGAAGCTTTCCAGTAAGTTGCTGGTAGGGATCTTGACCGTACTTCCGGGATTGTCCTGATAGCCGTGGAATGCCTTTCCACTCCTCAAGCACCTCAGGTTATGTTGCCCTCTTATCGCTATGTGCAAGCGGCCGTTTCAGAGGGCCCATTACTGAGTGTGCAAGTCACCCCTGTGAGGCAGGGGCCATAGTCCTTTCATAGTACCTACTAGGTAACCAGTTCATCTTATCCACCCCTAACCTATAGCCCAATACATTTGTTGCTTTAGTCTGCAATAGTTCTGCACTAGTCGTAGGGTTTTCCTTGGGTGCATTTGCATAATGCATACAGGGAAAATCTGCGATTGGTGCCTCACTGCATTAAAAACGACAAAGGGCCTCTGCGAGTTGGCTTAGGCGCCTTCGTTCGCCTTCCAAAGGTCCGGAACCCAAGGGTTCCGAGAAATATAAGCGTATAAAAATAATAATATCAAGAAGAAGTGTGTAGATTCTTCAGTAGACATTAGTCGGCAGAAATGTTTAGATTCTGTCCATCTGTCGCTTTGTCGATTCTTCCACACACACAAACACGTTTGCTACAGTGATACGCGTGCAGCATGCGTAGCATGAACACATTGAACGCCGAAGAAACGGCCTTTGTCTACAGACGAATCGGCAAAGTGACAGATTATATAGACAGGAACCTCAATCTGAATCAATACGCAGCCTGCGTAGCATGAACACTTAATTTATTTTCTTCCGAGACACGACAAAGACCGTTTCTTCGGTGATCATGCTACGCGTGCTGGTGTATTTACGTCCTCATAGTTACGAAAGTCGAAGTAGAAACCGAAAGGTCTCTACCTGTACCTTCGTGGTGTGGACTGGTATCAGCTCGCTCTGATAACGAGCTCCATCACCAAGTGTGCCAACCAAAATCAAAAGTCTTTATTCAAACTAGGCTGAGAATCAGCACTTTTTGAACGCCAATAAACGCCCCACCCTTCGCCACTTCCTAGTGTTTTTGCTGGGAAGAAGAAGTGGCGGAACAAACTCCCCAGCTACACATCTGTCTGATTCATTCACCAAAATCAAAATCAAAAACATTTATTCAAACTAGGCTGAGAATCAGCACTTTTTGAACGTCAAAAAATACATAATACAGTCCCTCAAATACGCCCCACCCTTCGCCACTTCCTAGTGTTTTTGCTGGGAAGAAGAAATGGCGGAACAGACTCCCCAGCAACACATCTGTCTGATTCGTTCACCCTCAGATATTCTCCCATAGAGACACTGCGCGTCGTATCTGTAGGGTAGAATGGTGATTCAGCCCCATGTTAGACCCCGCAGACCCTTCCTCGATATCTGCCTGTGCCACTAGTACATTTTTACTAACAAAATCTGCTGATTTGTTTGTCTAAGAGCATTTATTGCCATGAATAATTTATTTGAGAGCTTCTTCTCTTAGAACTGGAAAATAAATTACTTTACTTATTCGATTTGTTATCTTAAAAACTCCCGGTACCTGAAACCTTGATAAATTACATTGTTGGCGGAATAATGATATTTTACGCATCAAAACGACACGTGTCGCATCTATTTGGCCTTGTTTAGAGATACCTCAGAATGTAATGTTTTTGTTCAAATACGGGCAAGTAGGTACCAAAACCAATGTTATTTTTTCAATTCATACTTATATGCTTTCTACGTTAATCTTAGACATCATGACATCGACTCATCTTCACTTGTCTACTTATATAATATTATAGTACAAAGAGGTAGAGTTTGCGGGTTTATGACGTTGTAGGGGGAAATCTCTGGATATACGGAACAGATTTTGAAAATTCTTTTACGAATAGAAAGCGACATTATTAATTTCGTCCCATTAGAAGAATAACGTTTTATCTGCGAAATGCCAACTTTTCAGTAGAGCGATTAGAAGTTTCGCGCGCACATATTGGCTTATAACTCTTTAATGAAAGACACTAGCCATTTTATATTTTAACAGTATATAAAGAATACAGTACGGATTATGTATTTATCATTATTTACCCTAAAAACTATGCCTGTGCTTAAATAGTGCGTCGTATGTGCATATGTAACGTTATACTGTCTACGAAAATAGCTCAAGTACTGTCTTAAGAACACATGGAACGTTATTCGACAAAAGTTATCGCGTTACATCTGCATATGAAACAATATTTTACGGAATCGTAAAGTTATTTCAATGTCTTATTTGAAATTCTTCTATCTATTAATTGAATATAACTTGATTTTATACCCTATAATTTTAGTAACGATGTGTAATTTTACTTTTGTGCAACGTACTCATACAGAATAGAAGAAATTGATTCGATTTCTGTTTTGTTCAGCGCAGATATCGAACTAGAACCTACTACTACGTTACCTTTCTACTTCGTTATCTGATCGATAACTAATTTATGGATATCTTTTTTTTCAAGTTGTCATATACACGATCAAAAAGACAACAGCTGCTCACTTAAATTCAAAAATCGAAATCAAAAGTTATTTTGTCTTAATAGGCTGAGGATCAGCACTTTTTGAACGTCAAAATTACATAATACAGTCCCTAAAAAGCACGCCCCTACCCTTAGATACAATTACGTTCTCCTTCTTCTTATTTAGTCAGATTCGATGGGCACTGACGTGGTTACCTCCTCCTCCTTGCGTCGTACTCCTCAATGCTGAGAGTCGTGACCTCCCTGCTTTATCACCTTTTTCTTCACGATGTTCCTCCATCTGCTTCTATCACTGGCGGTGTGAAGGGCATCGTATACCGAAGAGTCATTAGTGGTGCGGATCTGGTCGGACCAACGTATTGGGCTGCGTCCACGAGGCCTTTTCCCATTCACTTTGCCCGTCACGATGAGCCTTTCGAGATTACCTACCACCGTCTTTCCTTGCTATGTGACCGAAGTATTGAAGAATCTTACGTAGGCACTCGGACGACAACCGTTGGTGCAAAATGCTGTCCGAGGGATTCGGAGCATCCTTCTCCAGTACCACATCTCAAAAGCGTCAATACGTTTGCGGTCTGCAGTTTTCGGCGTCCAAGTCTCAGCACCATATGAGAAGATCCAGAAAACCACGGTCCGTACCAGTTTGGTAATCATCTCCAACAATGGTGCTGTTAGCCTATTTATCTCAAGCCGGTAAAACTGCTCTATCGCTTAAACTTCTAGTTCAAAACATTTTCTTGCGAACAGATTGTATAGCAGCCTAAGCTTCAGTGGGCACATTGCGCGCAGAACAGATGGACGTTGAGGCCGCAAAGTTCTTGAGTGTCGGCCACATACTGTAAGACGCAGTGCTTGAAGGTCTCTTGCAAGGTCGACCGATGACTTGGTGAAGTTCGTGAAAACCCGATAGATGCGTGACGCACAAGACCGGTCGTTGTGGCGACACTTGGGGAAGGCCTTTGTCCAGTAACGGACGTCTTTCGGCTGATAAGATGATGTATGGTCGAAGCTTGCCCGGTACTTTTTATCTAATGCTAGGAAGAGAATATTTAGAACTGAATTTCTATTTATGTTGTTGCCCAATAATTGCGACATTTCGTTTTTTTTATTTGTGTATCTGTATGAGAAACAGACTTGTCTGTACCGTAGATTAGAAGGATCGGGATATACAATCACACTACTCTCTCAATCTCAGACTGAGTTGGCAAGATTGAACAACGGGAACATTATGTTCGTCTTCTAAAGAATGTTCGTTGAAGGCTTCCAAATTCATGTGATACCTTCTGCCGATGTTATTTAAATATCTTTGGCTGACATGTCTGAATTTGAGCTGGCGCTTTTGCAGTGGACTGTTTAGTAATGTTTATTTTCAGCGCGTGTCAGTTCATATAGACAAAATTCACTACCACACACCATACAGGATACGGTGTAGGACATTTGTGGGTACCCTACTTGATGAAGATGATATTAAAATTAGACAGTTGGCAGGTGATTCTTTGAAACTCGATGCAGATTCAAGTTGAAATGGAGTGAACGGATAGTGGTTAGAAAGTCGAGTCGTCGGTTCCGCTGGTGCGGCATAATAAGTAGCGTGAGCAGGAACATTGTCTGATGAATCTTATCATCCCAAAGGGGCAGAATTAAAACTGTAAATCATACCTATTATATTTTTTTAAACAATTTTTTGTAGAAATAATATAAATTCATGTTTAATTTAACTCTGAGACCACCTTTGACTAAGTTAGTTCTTAATGTTTATCACCTTATAGTTAGTAGTATTTTTTTAAACCTGAAAGGATTTCCTAATTTTGTATAAACTGATAATTAATTATTGAAAATGGCAGTGCATATAAAATAATATTTAACTATGTTATAGGACTTTTAAGATTTCGAATAATGTCTTACGATAAAACAATGAGTAGAAAATTGTGGCATTTGCACTTGCGATACTAACTTTAATATTTTGTTTAATAGAATAATGTTTCATGTGTACATGCGGACATAAAAAATACAAAATTATTCGTGGTAAAATGTTCTACATGCATAAGAAACCACAAAGTTAGGGAACTAAATTAGACAAGCTTTATTGTATAGTTTGTGTTATAGAGCTTATAAATAAACTATTTATTTCGTGTTACACTAAAATTTAAAATGTTTTTGCAACTTCATAAAACAATGTCTTATGTGATTATAAATACTGTCTTTGTGGGAAATAACTACAACTTCGGTTAACACAAAAAATAAAAGGTTTTCTTCCAGTTTTGATCGCTAATATCGATATTTATCGCCACCAACGCGACTCGCGTCCACTACGTTGAATAACGTGATTTGTGATGATGCGACACAGCGCACGGAGCCGAACGCGCCGAAACCGGACACAGAATATCGCGCTATGTGATCAAGTAGCGTTATTCTAGGTTCTCACAACAGAAGAAACTTTATTCGAGCGTTATAACTTTTGAAATACTGGTTAAAAAAATACAAAAAAATACCAGTCGATAGCTTACGTTATTGTAATGACGAATTTAATATAATATCGTTTTTGACATATGTGATGATAAAACATTATTCTACTAATGGGACGATTTGTAAGTGTCATAGGCTATATTTCATTTTCAAAACTAAGAGGGGTCGGGAGGGATGTTAAAATACAAAATGCACGCGGACAAAGTAGCGAGTGCGCTAGTAAAAAATCCAAAGTCAATGTCAAATAATTTATTTCAATTAAACCGTTAAAAGGGACTTTTAAACGTCATACGAAAAGTAAATAAAATACGAAAATGATTCTAGTTGCCTGTAATAAAAGTCTGATATTGCCAATCCGCCTTGAGCAAGCGTCGTGACCCACCCTCGTGTGCTCTTATCTGTGGGAGAAAAAGCCTTTACTCTGCAGTGGAACAGTAACAGGCTGGTATTATGACAACTGCTTAGATAAGAGTGACAAGAAGCCAATGTGAAAGAAAGAAGAAATAAAATACATTATGTGGCAACAGCTGGATATAGGCACAGCAAAAACATAGATAAAAACACAAAAAAGAGACGCAAAAAAAAAATACAACCGAATTGAGAACCTCTTCCTTTTTTTTAAGTCGGTTAAAAATGGCATGTCTCACGGCTGCGCCAAAAGATTCATTTCAGCGGTAATGCTGCCAGACAGATGCTGAGATGCTGCCTGACGCTGATTTTCAAATGCACCTTTGGGGACAAGTGAGTGATGTGCAGATCATCATCAACAGACTTCTCCCAACTTCGCTGGGGCTGTCTACTTTTTAAGCTTAAATCCGTTCAGATTTGTCCAGCTGTCACATCGCCATGCGTGTAGTGAGTGAGTTATAACCTCACTGTAATCGTGGGATAGCGTGGCCCACCTCGGCACTCCCCTGAATATGGAAATAGTAATGAAAAAAATGGCTAAACATTACTATCTACCCTCATTTTGTCCTCTATCTATGAAATGAGTCATTACACTGTAATTCATTTAATGATGATTGTTATGTTTCATACATAAACAACGCTTTACAAAGCGTACGGTAAACCTCACGTACGCAAATCCACATCAAAATCGATCCATCTATTTGGGAGCAACTACGGGGCCACAAACAGACAAAGTCAAAGTCAAATCATTAATTTCAATAAGTTCTTCAAAAGGCGCAGGTGTTTTTAAGCGCTCCTGCTGACCAAGAGGTCCCGGGTTTGATTCCCGGGTTCGATCCCCGGGTCGGACATGGTTATCGAGTTTTTCCTTCTGGAATTTTCGGTAGCATTCCGGAGTCTGGATTCAGGCCCGATTGATGGTAATATGCTCGCTTCCCATTACACGGGACTTTAACATAACTGGCGAAATGTAGGTGTACCACAGGTACACCTTTGCCTAACCCTTCGGGGATTACAGACGTGATATTGTGTTATGTTCTTTATGAGGCACTTTTGAACGTCTGACTTAAACGTTAATAGAATAAGTAAATTATTGACATAACCATGACGGCAATTCAAACGATTTTAGCAGCATTTAGATTTAAATTAATGCGGTGAGCACAATAATTTTATTATTACCCATGCAATGAAAAAAGCTTTAGAACTAACTTAATATAGGTATATTTGAAGCGAGTCATTTCAATTTTAAAATCAAACGATAATTACTTAGTTTTAGTTTTTTCTTTAGTTAACGTTTGCGACAAGCATTCGTGCTAGAGATACTAATAAGATAATAATTATTGGTTCTAGTTCCGTCGTAATAGCTCACTAGCCAGGTTTCCTTTCAAAGCGCCTCCCACGCCGGTTTAAAGTCTCATTCACTTGAAGATTTTCTTTTCCAAGAACTTTATCAAAGGGCGCCGCAATAGCCACATTTTCATAATACTAGGAATAATGTGATTCTGGTTGATGATGGTCTTCTCATTAGTTCGTCTTTGGTTAAGTTTCTAACAATAGTTTTTAAGTGTAAACCCGTTGTTTTTAACTAACAATTTATGGATCTTGTAGTTCCCCGAAATAAAATGATTTTATTTTATTTTTTTATTGCAAAGTATTAAGTTATTTCTTAACATAAGTGCCAGAACGCTCGTCTATGCATATCATCATCATAATTAGAAGTAGATGTACACCAGTTCCACGCAGTAAATTATCCAGATAAATCCAGCTCACCGTACTGCTAGTAGAAGCTAGACTTAATGTAAACTCAGGACACCATGCTCATCATTCGTAGTAGCGTTTTCTAGCCTAGTAAGGTTCAAGCAAGAAGAAGAAGCAAGCTTTGATTTTGTTAATTCTCTCTTCTTCTTCGTCCAGGCGACCCTCTTTTCTTGAAAAGCGCTTCTTTCGGACATAACGATGGCGATCAACAGTCAGTTGACATTTTAAAGTGAAGGCACGTGAAATTGTGAAGTGTGAACATACAAAAACAAGTTTTTCTCCATCAACTTAATCAACAATCGCTTTTGATTACTTATTTTTTGTTTATAACGCAGGCTTTTTTATGTGTGAGTTTAAATCAATGTATACAGGGTTATTTGTAAAACACCAACAACCTCGCAGAGGTAGATTACTAACATCATAAACAACAACATTTGTTCTACGACTTGCTCGAAAACAGACAAAAAAAAACAACAAAACTCGATCAACTGTTCGGATATAATGTATGGAGAGTTGATTTTTTTTTGTCTGTTTTCGAATAACCCTGTATCCCTATCCGTGTATTTCTAATTATGTTTATTATCCTAAATTGCACTGTTATGTCTCCGCAAATGCCAGGCCAGAAAATGCCTTCATGCATGAAGACATGAACTCCACCTTTGTACATTTGTTGTACTTGCGCATAAAGTTAATTAGAGCAAATAACAAATCATTAAAAAAGCTGTCTGCCTAATAAAGAAAGACCATTACTTTTCGACAGGGTGTTTGGCGAGTGGCATTTCGTAGCATAATAAAAATATCGGCCCCACGTAGAGCGCCCTTGATATTCACTGACATTTTGAAAAATGGGAAGTTACCATTTTACTACACACAATAACTTCTCTATTGACACAATTCTTTGAGCTTCGGTAAATGTACATCCTAGGGAATATATATCCGTCGGAATGTCGGATAAAATACTGTGTCACCATTATATATGTCGTGGCGAACCATATTCAGAAAAAAGAAGTTGTGAAGTTGATTACATTAGTACAGAGTCTGTGGTAAACGCCGTGACGTCAGCTGTCATTTGCAAATGGCGCGAGCGATGTCACGTGGATGGAGTCTTATTGGGAAGTGGAAGCTAGGCAAAGCTCAGTTGGAGTTGAGACACCAACGAAGACACTAGTCCAGTGCGAAACTGTCTGTTTACCTATCTGAGTTATGTTATGTGATTACTTTTATTAAAGTGAGGTTATTACTGCAATGAAGATTATTATTCAACGTTATGTACCTGGTACCACAAAACCCCTGATGTCGGCCCATACCGCTCAGCCATCGCTGACGCCGACATACCTATACTTATTATATTCAATAGATGTGAGGATTACAGACTCGCCGTGCGTTAGGTACTGATAGTACTCGAACCTTCTTGAATATGTTATTGGATTAATAATATGGAGTTTTATTGGTATATCTGCTTTGTACCAACGCAATCACTATATAGCCTATTCTCTTTGTACAGCTTGATGATCAATGCTCGTGCCTTCTCTGTAAGAGAAGATCTCCTCTAGCTTGATGTCACATACATAATGCAGTTAGTTAGTCTGCATCGCGTCGGTGGTCGCAAGCGCAACCACTTAGCACGAGGTCCCGGGTTTAATCCCCGGGTCGGACAATATGTTATTGAGTTTTTCCATCTAGAATTTTTCAGTTGCAGCCCGGAGTCTGGATTTGTGCCCGATTGATGGCAATAGGCTCGCCCCATATTACATGGGACTATAATATAACTGGCGAAATGTGGGTGTTCTAAAGGTACACCTCTGTCTAACGCATCGGGGACTGCAGGTGTGATGTTATGTTTATACCAAGTTGGTTCAGTGGTTGAAGAGGCTACTTCTTATTGAGACTAGATCCTGTTGTGTTTGATTTCCGGGTTGGGCTTTAGCACTTGTAATTCGCTTGGGACTTACACCCAGTTGATGACAACAGGCTCACCTTCTGACTGTTACATGGAACTTAAATATAACGAAACTTAAGTGTGCTACCGGTACTACCTGCCTTACCCTCCAGGGAGTACTTTTAAACTATGTAACTTTACATTTAATTCGAACTCGTGACTCGTGTCCCTACCGTACCAGTTTAAATTTGCCAAAAATGATATATTTAATGGAGTTCGAGGTTCGAGTGACGCAAAGCTCGTCACGCGACGTTGTTGCGTGAACGCGAGACATTCCAAATATTCATGAAGTGTCCGCACTCCGCAGCCGACCACCATACATACTGCGTTCTATGACATACCTTTAAAAATAACTCTAAATGTTTCGGTATTGTTAACTTAGGAAGGACATATCATAGGATATTATAACATAGGATATTATAACATATGATTTAAGATAGAGTTAAGGATGGGTTGTACTGAGGTACGAAAAACATTTGGCCGGTGTTTAAGCGCTTGTTCGCAAATCCAGAAGTAGGTAAAGAAGAAATGAGGTTTTTCTAGTCTTGCCTTTTACCTAACGGTAAACAATCAAGTTTATTGGACAAACAAACGTCCCCTTTAGTGTTTAGTAGATAGTGGAAGGTCTCGCGAGGGAGCGGCCGCCGCGTGTATCACTGTCGCAGACGGCTCGTCAGCACTAATTCGGGAACGTAATAAATAAATGAAATCTGCCATTTACATTTTTGCCTGACACTTTGGTATTCCATGGTTCCGTATGAGAAATCTGATACATCTGACAGCTTATTTTCAAATGGAGACGAAGCTCGTGTTGGTGAAATTACTAAATGATCAATGTTATAAATTCTGTGGTAAGACTAACGGAGTTTTTTAATCGAGTTGTCATGTTTATTGTCTTAGATAAGGAGTACCTATTAAATAGAGTAACTATGGATCCATTGTATAACACGGGAGTAGCTTCCCTTCTCTTCAGTCAGTTAAGTTGAAACTCTTCCTGCTCGGTCCGTGGCAATGATAACGCATTTATTTGGGGACATCCAGCAGCAGCCAGTTTCATATTTTTTTTCACAACACTATTGAAGCGTTACACAAGTGGGTTTCTCAATATCGACACAAGGGGAGTCTTTTATGGTTACTGGTGACATCAGTCACTTTTGGAGTGGATGTGGCAAACATGAACGTCGATGCCGACAGACTCTAATGGTGACGTTCTTCAGAAAGGTCAGGTGCGTTCGTTACCTAAACGAAGCAAGAAAAATAGTAGCTACCGGAGTAAGAATCGTAGCGGTTGGCGCTCTGTAGTTTCTGCCTACCCTTCCTAACCCATGGGAAACAGGTGTGAGTTTATCTATGTATTATCATAAACTTTTTATTTTTTTTATTAACTTGTACTAAAAGTTAAGGGTAAAGCTTAAGTAAAGGTATTGGGCCGACTGTACGCTACCTTTATTTACATAATCAGATTATATCTTGGTAGGTTGTACAGTGTTAGTAAAATATTGTGTAAACAGTTCTCCATTAGCCGTAGTTCATTTACCATATAACCGTCGTGGCGTTGTGTCGGCGGGCGGAAGTGCCGGCCACCGTGCCCGCGCCCACTTCCGGCAGCCCAGCCCACTGCTACGTCACCATTACTTACCCTACTATGTTACTACAAAGGGTTTGATTTATTAAAGCCTTTTTTAATTAATTTTTCCTCCAGCGCCAGAGGCATTGATAGATAGTTTTTTAGGAGGCGCTAAATATTTAACACAGCCGAGAGGGATTCGCGTAACACTGATGTTATAAATTGATCTAGCTGCCGTAATCCATAGGACACACTGACCTCTATGGTCGTGCCTCGTTGTAATTCGACGTTTTTAGCGATAGGTACACTTTTGGTCCGAAAAGATTATTTTATTATCGAACATTTCACGGGTCAATCAAAGGTTGAGCTTCGCTTGACGTGGATGGGTGAACATTCATTGTAGATACATATCAAAGGTTTATTGAAGCATTCGAAGTAACAGTAGAACACTGACTCCTAAGGCACAGGTTTCCCCTAGTTTAGGAGGCAGGGTTTCCATTATCTAAGCCACCTTTATGTATTTTAAATTGTAACCTACCTAATTGTTTAAGTTTTTTTAAAGGTTATCTGTACCAATAAAGTTATTATTATTATTATATCAAAACTCCTCCGTGTCTCGAAAAGCACGTTATGCCGTTGGTTCCGGCTGCAGTGGCGTGCACAGCTAAGACTGCTTTAGGCATTACCTACCTTAACCTACCTATCCATCCACCCAATTAACTCAGACAAATATTCATAATTTTATTTCATGAGAAACAAAATACATTAAACTTAAATTGGCGCCATCTATCGAGTTTCGTTAGTTTGACGGATCTTAAATAGATACATCAATTCGATCAGCTCCATCTTTCGAGCCAAAGTGGTATCAATTATGAACAAAACGTCAATTCGAACGAATTGAATGTAGGTAACATTCAATTCATTGTGCTTCGCTAGCGATGAGGCACAAAGTGATCCTGCCTCAGTGTATCTGTGTGTGCACCGTTCCAATCTCGTTGTCATGTGAATGTAATGTAGTGTGCGTGCCTATTCGTACATTATACTTTTTTTGACCTTATAAAGTTTCTGCCTGCCCTATGAAAAAAGCCTGTGCACGCCACTGCCTGGCTGTCATGTAGATCTTTGACAGTCGTTTCTTCGTATCGTATCTATGTATCATATTACCCATTAACTGGGTTGTGGAGATCAGACAGGCAGTCTTTCCGTATAAAACACTGGTATTCAACTGGATCCGGTTAAACTGGAAGCCGACCCCAACATGACTACGCAGATGATGGATATTTGATTCTCAGTCTGATCCTATTGGAAGAGAGAATGCATACCTAACTTACCTAATTCGCGCGGTAGTGACGCATATTTTCATCCACGTCTTTTTGTTTTAAGGAAACAATTTTATGCATGTGGGACACTAATACGTAAATCAATAGCCCTTAAACCTCAATAATTTGTTGCGATATTGAGATAGATTAATAGCACTAGTTTAAACCTGAGTGGTTTTTGGTTGCTATTTAAACTAAGATTGATTATAAGATTATTTTGTAAAATGGTAAATAAATAAAAAAAAATAAAAATAAAAAAACCTTTTTTTTTCAAGTTCAAGGTTCGTAGTCAAGTAATTTAAGGTACAAACTAGTAATAACTACTTAATACCTCATTTAATATATTAATGTATTCAAGAATGGGCATTACTATACACATTTCTGCATTTCTTTTTGTTATTGTGCTTTTAGTCGTAGCTTCTATCGATATTTTTCAGCATACCTAAATTATTTGAGAGCTTACCTCATATCTCACGTTTCTCAGTGCACGCATTATTATTAAAAACGAATCCGAAGTTTGAGCTTCAAATAATTACCCAGTGGAAATAAGAGAACTTTAATAAATACCAATTAATTAAACACATCCATCACTGCGGTAAATCAATGAACTATTATTATTATTATTATTTTGATACGTTTACATTTCTCGGAACCCTTGGGTTCCGGACCTTTGGAAGTCGTACGAGGGGCCTAAGCCAACTCGCAGAGGCCCTTAGTTTTTTTTAATGCAGTGAGGCACCAATCGCAGATTTTCCCTGTATGCATTATGCAAATGCACCCAAGGAAAACCTTCGACTAGTGCAGGACTATTACAGACTAAAGCAACAAATGTATTGGGCTATAGGTTAGGGGTGGATA
This sequence comes from Euplexia lucipara, assembly GCA_921972225.1. NCBI lineage: Eukaryota > Metazoa > Arthropoda > Insecta > Lepidoptera > Noctuidae > Euplexia > Euplexia lucipara. Next base: position 825,363 of record OV179147.1, on the reverse strand, counting down.
AGGTGAACTGGTTACCTAGTACTATGGAAGGACTATGGCCCCTGCCTCATCAATGCTTCATAAATACACGAATTAAATGACAGGGGGTGACTTGCACACTCAGTAATGGGCCCTCTGAAACGGCCGCTAGCACATAGTGACGTAGCGACAAGAGAGCAGCATAACCTGAGGTGCTTGAGGAGTGGAGAGGCATTCCACGGCTATCAGGACAATCCCGGAAGTACGGTCAAGATCCCTACCAGCACCTTACTGGAATGCTTCCTTCCTCCGAGCATGTTTGCTCTTGCGAATCTCCACTCTAGCCGGCCAACTAAGGCAAGAAAGAGGTGGGAGCTCTATTCCTCGTCAGAGTTCACTCTGGCCGGCCAATTAAGGCAAGCCAGAGGTGAGGACCAAGAAATCTCCCGGGAGATAAGGTCCGTTGGGTCGCTACTTCCCAACAGCTTGCTACAAGCTGCCCTGCAAGGTTATTATTATTATTATTATGAGCCTGTGGTGTCCCACTGCAGGGCAAAGGCCTCCCTTCCATTCTTCCACTCTTTCCTGTCTTCAGCCACTTTTGGCCAATCCTTCAGAAAGGAGTCCAACTCGTCACGCCATCTCCTTCTGGGCCTGCCGCGTCGCCGGCTCCTTTTTTTTTTCCTTTTTTCAATGAACTAAGTATATATTATACACTATAATAAAATTATGAGGTTAACTACAATTACAAAGAAATGGTTCAGTGAATCGTTCGCAGATCAATCGTTATCAATAGCGAGTCGAGTCAAGGTCACGCATTTCAGTATCATTTCATTAATAAGTGCGGCTGATAATATCGATTGTTTAAAACTCGAGGACACATCGCCGACCGCCGCACGAAAATCGATGCGTTTATCGGCATTTCATTTCCGCTAACTTAACTCCAATTGTAACTTGAATTACAACGAATGATAAAAGCTTTCCGTATATTAAATTGTTTCATTTGTTTTTTTTTATGATAAAAACATAGAAACGCCGGGAGTCAGGTCAGGCCAGTGTATATTCTTCTAGGGAGTAGACGCCCTAGAAGGATATTCTCTGAGGCAGGTATTACAAATAATTATTGGTGAGCTTCTTCAGAAAAGCCAGGTGCGTAATACTCTATGGTCTATGTACTTATGTCTTTCTAGGGCGTCCCCTCCCGCCGTTTCCACTCTCATCAGCTTTTTAAAACTAACGAAATACCTTTCATTAGTCGCTTTTCATTCATCATTTCACGACGTTACGTAGGCACGTATATAATTAAATAATATAATAAATACATATAAATTGATACTAATAGTAAATTGAAATTATCGTTTCGAAAACACGTTTAACAACACTTTCACTGTCCACAAAGTATCTATACACAATAGTTGAACAATCAACATAAATCATAAATGTTTCATGACAAGACATGAGATAGGGAAATTTGGTAAGTTTGTTTTGAGACTTTATTAAAATCTGTTGGTAATACTAACAGTGATTATTATCTTCTTTTGAAATTTTCGATTTGACTTTAAATAAGCTTATAATATCTCAAAAAATCTTGCTAAGCTAAGTATCTACTGATGCATGATCGCAAAGAGATGAGACAAACGTAGCATACTGTAGTTTCTGCTCACCCCATAGAAAAAAGTAATGAGTTTATGTATGTATTATAATAAAAGCTTCTGTTAAGACTTTCCTTATAACATGAGTTCCAACAAAGCCTTTAGGAAATAAATCCTTTGAGCCTGGGCTCAAAACATCTCTTAACAAGATAGGATCAATAAATCTCACATATAGGTACATATGTTGTTTATACGACAATCCATAGAATACAATAATTATATGGAAGCATAAATAAAGCTACCCGAAGCTAGGCTTTCCTCTTGTTAATAAGTAATGAACTTGGCAAGTACGACTTGAATCTCGTGGAAACATTAAAGTTTTAGTGAACTAAACACGAACTAAACACGTTACCTTTGTTCCTACTTGCTAGATTCTAGAGAGTATATGGTCTACTTGTGTTCTTCCGCAAAGTATATGTAATGAAACTTCTATCAACAAAATAGAATTTAAAGTGGAAGTCAATTCTCTCTAATAACTTGCGCTCTATATAACTTGTAAATTAAATCCCTAATATATACAATTTTCGTGTCACATTGTTTGTTACCAATTCCTCCAAAACAGCTAGACCGATTCGTATGATTTTTTTTTGCATATTCAGTAATCTGAAGGTAATCTAAAGCTCTGAGAATAGGTCGTTAACTATTTTTTATTAAAAAAAAAATGGCGCATGTAACGCGCCTTCTGCCAAAAGGTCACCGGCTGCTATCCACTGCACTTAAAGGGAGGATTAATCTATAAAATATAAATCTGGGAACATCACAAATATGTAGACATCCCACGCCTCTTATATCTTAATTTCCAAGAAATCAGAAATCATTTATTTTGCAAAGACTGTGGGTACAAAATAAGGTGTTCACATTTTAACAAATAGCTCTTCCACATTCTACCTTAGGGCATGCAAAGGTAATAAATAGGTATATAAGTTTCTAGAACCACTCAGTTGAACAAAAAACAAAAGTATATAAACAAAGTACAGTGGAAGGATGGAACAAATATCATTCATGCATGAATACAATAAATAGAATAATAAACAAAATAAATTATTACATTTGCACCAAAATTAATAGATTACCTAATATAACATTACAAACTCTTATCAGTCAAAAAATCATGCATTGAATAATAGCATTTATTTATTAATAATGATGTTAGCCTCTTCTTAAATACTTAATGATTGATCTACTATAATAGTATGGGGAATTTTATTACGTATGACGGGCCCCATTGACAAGTCTAAATAATTATGATGTTATTGTGTGGTTTAACTAGTGTAGATTCTTATTATTGATTCTAGGAAACGAAAGCTTCCAAAGAAACTTTTATGTTAAAATTTTCTAGGAATTCTATATAAGTTTCTATTTTTACTTCTACCCACGCTGCGCTGGAATAAATTCTTCTTTACAATTTTATCATAGTTTGACGTCACAGTGCAGTGCGACTTTTTAGGGTTCATCACTCAAATGGTGACGACTTCTTCGACTGTATATCATTGCTACATAACATCTCCAAAGATCCTCATAAAATTGACTGGCGTTAAATTGTGTTGTCGTTGTTTTTATTCAAATTTTTAAGTGTCTTCGTTTGGACTTTAATTAAAGTACACCGGGAAAACTATACATATAAATTGTATGTGGCATAGAGCCACGCAGCGCAGTAGTTTAGTTTAAAATAATGAATTTAGTATTTTTTTAAATCAATGCATTTCATTAAGGTAGTTAGGTTAGGTAGTTAGGTTAGCTATAGGATCTAGGTATGGTAAGTTAGGTTAGGTTATATATACATTTTAATTCTATCGTACGCAAAATGTTTAAACAACACACATTTCATCATCATTTCATTCACATTAGAGACTCGCTTAATAAAAAGTAGGTAGTAGTAGTTAATATTGGTTTGTATCTATTTGTTATCATCTTATTAAGTCATTGAGGCCCTAAAACCATAAAACAAAATGGCGGAAAAAATATTACTTTTAACAAAAAAATAATAACTGTATTAATAAACGATATTTTATTATTCTGTAAACTAGATATTACTAAGTGATATATTTTTTATCTAACAGTCATCATAATCAAGTGATCATCGATGCAGGATATTTGCTCTACAAGTTCAAAATTTAGAAACCAGGCTGTCGAGTAAATTTCAAGAAATATAATAAACACATCAACAAAATCCGAATAACAAGGGCCTGTGTTATCTAATTATGTAAACAATTTGACGAAAGAGCTTGAGATGTTTACAATAACACCACTTGAAATTCGACCCGACTAACCATAAAAACAACTAGGGAAACCAACTTCGTCCTTAGCGTGATACATATAAGGTCCAAAATGGCTTGTTGGTTTTTGAAAGGCAACACGACCGTTACGTACTCGCTTTTTTGTTAAGATTTTTTATGACTAAAATTGAACAGAAACGTTATTCTATGTTATTGTATCGTTGTATAAACTATTGTAATTACTTTTTACAATAGTTTCATTACATTTACCGATAAACATCATCATAATTTACACGGAAATCGGAAGACATGTTCACAAACTATAACGGCTTTATTTATTAGTTATGACAACGTATTTCATGCAAATTATACTCTAAATAGAATCATTAGAAGCTAAATAATAACTGTATAATAACAAACAACACTTACTTGAGTAAATTCTGGTAAAAACACACACATAATAAAAAAATATCACCCACAGAAATTTTTGGCGCACCAGTAAATGTCAAGTCGAAAAAAAAAATATTTAGAGCATAGATTATAAAAATGATGCGTTCAATTTGTAGGAAATTTATCAAAGAACGTAAGTAACCAAACTTGTTCATACAAAAGTAGTCTCTAAGTATCGGAATTATGGTCTACAATGGAGAGGACCCCGGGGTCCTCTCGGGGATTGACTGAGGTTGTCAATACGAGGACCCCGGTGTCCTCTCGGTAAACAAGAGGTTAAACGTGTGTGTTTATGTAATACATCTATTTCATACTTATACACGTTTATTTTTTATTTTATTTATAAAATTGTCGTGTCACAGTGTTTGTAACAAAACTCCTTCGAAGCGGCTTGAGCGATTCTTATGAAATTTCGTGTGTATATTCAGTAGGTCTAAAAATAGGATGTAAACTTAATAAAAACGAAATAAGAATAATAAATTGGTTCTAAGGCAGTACGAAGTTTACCCGGCCAGCTATTGCTATTATAAATAGAGTATACATTGAATGAACTGATTACATAAGAGATGTGTGTAGTTTATCGTTTATCTTTAAATATTTTTCACCCGTGTGCACGGGACTCAAGATCAATTAACTCATTTCGTTTTAATTCAATCAATATTTATGTGCTACCTGTACCGAAGCTCGTTTCAAAGAATTTAATCTCCGATTCCGTGTTAGTGCTATCCGATTTTAAATATTAAGTAACTGTTTCGGGAAGTCCTGGTTAAATTAAAGTGCTCTAAACGCGACGTGAAAACGAATTAGTTTTTAATGTTGTTTTAGCTGTAGCTTACTGAGTACTGTGCTTAAAGTGCTTGAGGGACTTTGTGGGAGGATGAGGGGCTTTGAGAGCATGGTTGGCGCAGTGGCTAAGCGATTGACTGCTCCACTCTCTGCCGTGGGTTTGATTCCTACATGGAACAAATATTTGAATGACCAACTATAGGTAGCTGTTTCGGGTTTGATTGTTTATGTGTGCGAATTTAAATATTGCTGTTAAACGCACCCACGATACATGAGGAGTTCCTAGTAAATGGTTGGAGGTTACGGTTAGGTACCTGTAGAATTCGGTGATAACTATCAGATTTCTGTAAGACATAATACATACCTACAAATATACACTCACACCGGTTGCGAGTAACTCATATGACCTTTCTGAAGAACGTCACCAATAAGATAAGATCTACTCGAAAATAAACAGTGTTATATATTCGAGTACCTATAGCGACATAAAAAGGCTCGTCAAGGGTTGAATATTAGTATATTCAAAATCAACCTATAATGTTAAGATACGGAAGCGGTGACTGTGGTGAGGAGCCCAATTCCGTCTAAACAAAATCAACCATTTACTTTCCTATCAGCTCACTTACCGTATTTTTATATGGGATAGAAACGTATTGGTAATCTTTTTCTGTTTTGCGAAGGCTGGATACATAATATACACGAGACAAGCATTTTGAAACGTAGATGATTTACGATCAATTTTTTTTTAAACGTACAGCTTTTTACTGCATAGGATTAAGCTCTTCAAATGAATCAGACAGACGTCTTGCTGGGGAGTGTGTTCCGCCACTTCTTTTTTCCAGCAAAACACTAGGAAGTGGCGAAGTTCGTATGTTCTGGGGGACTGTCTTACGTAATTTTCGACGTTCAAAAAATGCCGATCCTCAGTCTAATTTTTATATCAATAAGTGCCCGAAACCAGTACGTTTTACTTTCCAAGTATCTCATGAGACGTCAAATACCTACTCAAGTTAAACGTACTATTTTAACTTCTTTCTTATATTCTAAGTTCTGTATTATTTTAGAAGGTATGGAAATACCTGTTTTCGCCAAACAAAGAAATACTTTTCCAAGTTGAACTCATGTGATTGTTGTCTTGTCGCTATCGAACATTATTGAAGCGCTCTTTGAATTCTTTGAATACAGTGTATTGTTGAACTAGTGTGTGTTAAACTTATTATTCAGCGTTCAAAGCCGGTTAGATGCAAATAGTAACATCAAGGTCTATGTAGATTTGTGTGGTTATGCCTAACCTGGTGTTAGAGCTTTAATGCCGTCCATGGGCTTCTGACTTGGCATCACATACCCTCTAGGAAAACTTCTCAGGATACCGGTTTCCACACAATGTTTTCCTTTACCGATTTTGAAGCAAGAGATAATTATACAATACACACATGAATCCGAAAGCTCAAAGGTCCTTGGGTTCGAACTCGAGACACACCACTAGTTTATTACAACTTATCACTGCTTATTTAGCGTTAGTAAAGTTTAATTGATATACAAACGAATGTCGATACCCTACTATACTAGTTCAGTTGTATTGTTGAGTGCCTCAGTAACCAGGATGAAAGGCGACTATCGAAATATATAAGGAAAATGTAGAAGGACTCACCAACCTTATTGGTGAGGTTCTTCAGAAAGGTCAGGTGCGTAGTACTCACGACCGGCGTGTGTAAATGACAACATGTATGAATGTAAACGAAGCAAAAGAAGTATGTAAGAATCGTAGCAGATGGCGCTCTGTAGTTCCTGCCTATCCCCATGGGAAAAAGGCGTGAGTTTATGTATGTGTATGTATGTAGCAACCAGTGCCGGCGAAAAGATATAGTTTGCCTTCATTGGTTTTACTTATTATTTTAAGTTCTGGAATCAGTGGAGACCTATGCCAATGCCTAGCATTTTTGTATGGAATGACAGCTCAATTCGCCATCGCTCCACCTTTATTTTTTCGGGGTGTTTTTTTTATAGAATATAGCACTGCTAGATTCTCTTAATAATATAGCACTATTCCTAAGCAGGCAGATCCCCACTTTGTGAAACACTGTTTGTGTATGAATAGTCAAAATGTTCGCTCGTTTCTGCATTCGAAGCTCTCTTAGCAAAATCACTACCGCCACCCGTTTTATGCTATGCATTTTATGTCGGTTTATGTATACTTTATGTATTCCAAGAGTGCTGGCAGCTAGCACATTTTGGCTAGGGTACCTAATCCTTTTTTTATTGATTGACATGGTTGAGGTCTTAGGATTTTTGACCACGCTGGTCCGGTCATCATTTTTACATCAATAAATAGGTTGTACACGTGACATTTACTCTTAGAAAAGATGCCTGCCCACCCGTTAAACTCGGTGATGATATACTCCTACACGGGAAAACAGCTAAGTACCTCGGCGTAAATCTCGATAAAAAACAAACGTGGAGATGCCACATAGAGAAAAAACAGGACGAGCTTAATATGCTTCTTCGAAAACTGAGCTGGCTCTTAGGGAAAACATCACACGTATCTCTAGAAAACAAAGTAGTATTAAAGCCTGTCTGGACATACGGAGTCGAGCTGTGGGGCTCTGCGAGGAATTCAAATGTGGAAATTCTCCAGCGATTTCAAAGTAGGTAAAGCCCTTAAAATCGTATCAAATGCTCCTTGGTTTATGAAGATGTCAGAAATACATAAGCATCTGCAAACCAGAACTATAAAAGAGGAAATAGAACACAGGAGACAGTCATACAAATGTCGCATAAGGTCGCATACCAACACCTTAGCCAAATTCTTACCAATAGCTAACAAAAGGCTCAAACGCCATCACATATGGGACTTTACAAAATAAGGCCCAAATCATTTTGAGAGGCAATATCTTCGTTGGAGGAATGGACCTCAGCAGTCAACCTCCGCACAAAAAATTTGCTAAAAGTTAACTAACTGATTGATTATATTTTTCTTAATTGGATTAACTGTCTGTTTCATATTCCGCGTAGAGTTGTACGAAAAATACACGTGCTCCGTGGAAGTGTCATTAACTTGTAAACGGCGTCATTAGTTGTCAATGTACCTACAATATAAGACAAACATCAGACTTTCGCATTCGCAGACCAGCAAAATCGCATTTTACTCACTGATTTCAGGCAGCAAAACCTACATAACATGTTTGAGCTACTGAAGTGAAAAAAATATTACTACTATCATTAGTAGTGTGTGGTAACTGGCACGTAACCAATTATTTAATTTCAATGATTCACTAATAATGTTCATTAATCAGCAATCCTGTGTAACCTCAACTTCGGTGAACGGCAGTGGGCCATTTTGGAAGACTGTTTTATTTAAATTTTGACGTCCCGTCTATAACGATTGTTGGCAATAGGCTCGCTTCTTATTACATGGGACTTAACAAAACTGGCGAAATGTGGGTACACCTCTGCCTAACCTTTCCTGGATTACAGGCGTGATGTTATGTTATAGTACCTAGCCAAAAACTACAAAAAACTAAGTATTAGGTACGTTTTCGCAGGGCACTCGTGTGAAAAACCATAGCCTTATTATGTAAATTAAGTTAGGTTAGATTCTATCAATTTTAGTGGAGGGATCATAGTATCGAACCGAGTCCCAACCAAAATTTAATAATATGTCAATCCGGTCCATTCCACGGTCAGTTCACAGATTCTGTAAACTCATTTTGTGTAAAACCATTAATCTAGGCTTAGCTTCGAGTAAATAATTAACAATTCCGGACACAAAGGGCGTCGTGGTCGCCATCACCACGCCTTAATAAACTAGTTGTTCAAATAAAATATGAACGGTCAGGGCGTATTGATTAACATTCTAAGTAGCTGAACGCCTAAAGTTAATTGAACATTAAGTAGTGTCTGTATTGAGTAGTAATAGGGGATCCGAATGCGTAGAAGAAAGAAAAATGTCTATTTAATAATAACAAAACTGTTTAAAAGGTGGACGCATACTCCTTAAGTACTGGCAACATACAATTAACTCATGGTAATATATTTAATGTCTATTGATGTCCAGAGGTCAGCACATCAAGTTACCCCAATTATGTCAAATTCCATCGATAGTTTTTCAACTTTATTGCAAATAGAATAAGTTTCACATTCATTGGGAAAATTGTACAGTTTGGGGTAGGTTGATGTGCTGGAGTCTGTACTCTCGTCAAAAAGAACATATTGTCTACTGTCACTTATAAATTATATTAATATTAATAAAATAGTTCTATAGTTCCAATTGCCTTAATCATCATTTCAACATAAACAATAATAATTCTTTATTCAAATTAATTTATTTGTGACATATAGGTTTAATGTATAATTACATGGTGATAAATATAGAGTATCGGTATGCGCTGCCTTGCAAGGCGTACAATATGTTTCCTTCACTGGTATTTAGGCTAAGGCCCATAAACAAAATACACAAATAATCACACATATCACCACCACACATCATATTATTATATTCATATTCATATTCATCACATCTATTAATTTGCCACAGATTACGTGCCTACCGTAATTCACAGCCAACTTTAGAAAAAAAAAATATACAACCGAGTTGAGAACCTCCTCCTTTTTTTGAAGTCGATGAAAAAAAAGAAGAAAACTGTATTTTTAAATACCAAATAGGTACCTTAAATTTTCCAATTCACGTTTACATTTCTGAGTCGTCGTTGAAAAAAAATATCGTGAGTAAAAACCTGTAAGTAGTCTTAATTAAAAAAAATCCTTTGGTAAACTACCGGCCGGCGGCGGTTATCTGTGACAGCCCAGTAATTATTGCCTCGCCTATCATGTACAAGTTTGTGGGTTCAAATCCGGGTAAACTTTTATGTGATTATTTCAACTCATATATGCACTTTGTAAGTTTTTCTTAACTATCACTTACATTGGTTTAGGAAAACATCGCGAAGTTAGAAATTGCTAAGTAATCTGTCTTGAGCAAGCGTGGTAGATCAATGCTCGTGCCTTGTCTGTATGGCAAGAAGCCTTTGCCCTGACACTAATAATAATAATTTTATTTCAGAACAAAATTTCATATAAAAATGTTAGTAACATTTAAAACTATGTTAGTACAACTATCTTATATTTAAAAGGACACCTTGTGAGATGTGCACCTTATTCCAGTGCCTAACAATAGGTCCCTCAACCCTTTCTGTTATGGTGTTTAGAAGGCCACTGGACCTGCCACGAGACATAGGCCGTACACGAGACATAGGCACTCTTTTACGTACTATTGCTCAAAACAGTCGGCGTTGACCTCTGCAAATAATCCCTAATGCACTACAGAATCGCGGCAACTCCATCAGCATTCTAAACCCATTATTGTAAAGGATCCGTAAGGCAATAAGCTGGTAGTATTATTTTGCTCGCATAGTTGTGCCGGAAAGAAAGCGTATTGTAGGCACTCTCGTGTTCTTATCACGACCACCGGAATCTTCACAAAACGAATACAGCACGTATAATCAGGCTAGGAAGAATTTCTCGCGAAAACCGAGGCGCGATAACACGACAAACAACCTTTTTATATAAAACCTTCCGTTCCTACAACATGATAATAAAGAGAAGCTTACTTTGAACACCAAAAATTCCGCGTCTTTTACCTACATAAACGTGTAGGGAAGGGAAAGGTGGGTATTAAATTATCTAACTTTAAAAGCTCACCACAATTCACGGTCACAAGGCGTACCTAATGAGCAAGATGCCACGTTGAGTTGGTACTCATTGTATCGCTTAGCAAAACAAGACATTCGTTTTAACGCTTTGCCTCGAGGTTTATAAAGGTATTGTCTGTTTAGTTATTATAATATTAGGACACAAACACTGCCTGCCGAACTGCCTCGTCGGTCTAGTGGTTGCAGCGCTACTGCTACTGAGAAATTGCCATCAGTCGGGCACAAATCCAAACTCCAGTCTGGATTTGTGCCCGATTGATGGCAAAAGGCTCGCCCACTATTACATAGGATAGGACGAACATAATTGGCAAAATGTGGGTGTACTACCAGGTACCTCTGCCTAGCCCTTGGGGGATTACAGGCGTGACTTTATGTGTGTGTGTGTGTGTGTGTGTTATAATAGAACTAGCTAGTTACCCTGTCTCACTGCAGGGCAAAGGCCTCTTCTCATACAGAGAAGGCACGATCATTGATCACAGCGCTTGCTCAAGGCGGATTGGCGATTCTAAACTTATATTGATCACAAAGGGTTTCCTTTCCCTAATAAACCCTTCCTGTAATAGGCTGATCGTTGAGCACTTTTACGTAATTCATGACCATCCACTGTTATGTTTCACAAAGAAAAATTCTGATTCTGATTCTGATTCACCGATGCCATTCATTGATAAACAATCATAAAATACTATATTACCTACCTTAACAAAAGATAATCGTTTAAAAAGCTCTCGCTTCGCTTCGATGTTTATAAAGATGACACAGGTCTTTAGTTATTAATCAAAAGAACAATGTATTTTCGAAATATTACACAGTAGGTATATGCCTCGCCGTTTCATCCGCTCCTAAGGGTCATAGCTTGATGTTAAATAGATAGATATAATATTTATTGAATGCACACCAATATAAAGATGATAGTAAACAACAACAATAGTTACACTATAAAGCACACTCCATTTACTTTAAAAAATAGCCTTAAACCCTCCTCAAGAATTAGGAATACAAAGATTTATGTTGGCAGTTCTTTAAATAAGACTGCCCGTCTCAGATTCGATCCCCAGGTCGTGCTAAGCCTTATTGAGTTTTTCATCTGGAATTTCTCGGAGGCTGGAGTTGCGCCCGATTGATGGCAATAGGCTCACCTCCATTGCGTGTGGCTTCAACATTACTGGCGAAATGTTCATGTATGAACTTCTACCTAACCCTTCGGGGATTGTGGTCGTCATGTTACCTATGTGTTTAGATAAACGCTATCAATCTCTTCCGCTTTAGGAAAGATATATGATAGTTATAGATAGTTGTATGACAGTTAGATCCATAGATTTTTACTGATGAACAAATCAAAAGTCATTTATTCTATTTAGGCTGAGGATCAGCACTTTTTATACGTCAATATTATAATAAGACAGCCCCCAAAAAGTCCGCCATTCGCCACTTCCTAGTGTTTTTGCTAGGAAGAAGTGGCGGAACAAACTCAACAAAAAAGAAGGGATTAGGAGCAAAAAAGGGGAAGGGGGAGGGCTCAGAATAGGGGTTGGTAATTTTAATCAATTAATGTTGCATAGTCATTTTAATTTTATTTTTATTTAATTAATTTTTAGTGGGCTAACAATTAGTTGATAAGTTTTTACTAACAATTGGGCCAATGTTGTCTAATATGAATAAAAATATTATTATTATTATAATTATTAAAAAGGCTACCTAGGTTATCTAACAGTTTATTTTTCATTGTCAAACAGATATAGGGACGTAATATACTTGTCTGTTGAAGGCAACGTGCCTTTTGTTTGAGTTAATGAATCTTTTGTCTATGTTAATGCAGCTTCGATACAAAAGGAGGTGGTTGTGTAAAGGTACGTATGGTGGTGGGCAAAAGCTCCATTACGCTTTTTTGTGATGCATTAGGGAAAAACAGAACACGTGTTGGATCGGACTGTAGTACTTAGAGAAGCTCAAAGAGCTTTTGAAAATAATATTATTTAGAAAGAGAATAAACATTGTGACAAACACTGATGATGATGATGATGAAATTGAAATTTTTGACCATTTTTACCTAATTGTTACGTTTTGTTGCAAAGAACCCTGCAAAAATCATCATTAGGTCTAATTCAATGAGATATTTCCTTAAAATTAAATGTCACTTCATTAACTAAAAATCTCATTACTTTAGACAGGAATCAAGATTTTATATAATTTAAAATAAACTTGGATATTAGGGAAAGCCGTCAAAAAGCTTCAACGCTGAGTCGCCCAGAATTATGATGAATGACCCTGCATGTAGCATGTATTTTTTTAAAACATGGTGTCTAAGTTGTCGCTTTATAATATTGTAAAATGCTTTTAATTAAAGCATGCAAATTTTGTCCCTGTTAGAAAATTCCAGTTTACATAAATATCGCACACAGTCACGACAAATAATACAAGAAGACTTCAGTAAAATAAAATCTCTAAAAATAAATCCACATTGTCGTCAGGAAATCTCCGCAAAGCAAACTGCGGTTAACTCAGAGAGTTATCAGAGCGAACAGTTAAGAAGTTCGTTACTGGTGGTGGGCGGCTGCGTGCGGCGCGCGGCAGTGTCCGCGAGGGTCGCGAGCCGGCCGCTCGTCCGCCCAGTCGCCCCGCCCGCCCATATCACCGACATATCTATAAAAGCCCAAACAAACTTTGTTTACGACAAAACCACGATGTAGGGAAGGGAGAAACCGATCTAGTTTCCTTATACAATTTTAATTGTTAAGTTTGTTAGTGATTTACGTAAAAAATTCAGTTCGGTAAGTTTACGTTCGACGCGTTAAAATATTTTAAAGTTTGTGATCTAATGACGTAGCTTACACATGCTTTTTTTCTTTCACAACGTCTATAAATATTTGTTAGCGAAATCATTCAGTAGTTTGTTTACCATTAATAAAGTTTTCCCGCCATTGCCGCCGAGCCGTTGAAAGTTCTGAAAGCTTCACGTGCAATGTTTGCAAGCGTTCGCCGAGTTTTGTCCTCCTGACATTGATTTATTATTCTATTAGATTTATACTATGAATAACTCCCACAAAATCTTCATTACATTTGACCAAATATTTGCCTTCGTTTCAGTTGTTTAAATCAACGAAACAAATACAAAAAAAACAATGTCGTGTTCAGACCGTTAAGCGGAAACCAAAATTGAATTGGTGTCGTCAATAGATTTTTTTTCTCCGCTTAAACAAACGGTAGAATTGAATTTCGTGCGGTAGAATGAAGAATCTCGTTCAAATAAACAGATGATTAGGATCTCACAGTACACAAACATTCTATTCCGATAGAATAATAGTCGACTGCGCTCGAAATAACTTCAGCTAACTAAGTATAATCGTGTAGCTCATAATAAAGACGCTAGTAATAGGTAATGTCGTATGAAGTTTTATATATGTTGAAATCTGTTCAAAATCAAAAGGATCGGCACTTTTTGAACGTCAAAAATTACATAAGACAGTCCCCCAAAACGGCCGCCCTTCGCCACTTCCTAGTGTTTTTGCTGGGAAGAAGAAGTGGCGGAACAAACTCCCCAGCAACACGTCTGTCTGATATGTTAGAAGAACAGTTTAAACAGCATTGGTAATTAATAAACTTAATCATTTAAATTAAATAATTTGCTACATGTTCAACCGAAGCAAACAGTAAAATATGTGATTAAGTCATTCAGGAACGATGCATTGTTCATAGTACACATACATAATATTAAATAAATTTAGGTTTACCTACATGCATTTTAGAAGAATACGATTCTGATACCACATCGTTCTTAGTCGATTTGTTCTCTCTTTTTATCATTAAAGTTCAAATTAGAAGAAGAGATTTAACTTTCAGATTAAAGAGGACATCAGGTAAAACTAAGCTATAAGGAAAAGCTGTCAAAAATTTTCAATGGTTTAGGAAAACGTAGACAAGTCCTGGTATCCAGATCTGTGTCCCTTCCACCTAGTTGTGTTTTATTTACATAATTTACAAAATTTAAGAAATAGTATCTAATGCCAATATTATTTGTATGCCAGTAACTGTAATATCGTATCTGTGTACACAATTACTTGATTTAATTAATCCATGAGAATGGATTTAAACTATTAAATAGTCTAGCCGCGGTCTAAGCGTCTGAACTCTGTCCTAGCTTCAATAAGATGACTATTTGATTTAATATATTTGAGAGATGAATTACTGTCTTCCAAATACGGCCATCGTGTAGAGATGTCGCGCGTCGGGCTGTTAGAAATGGTCTGTTTTTTTATAGGAATATTTACGTTACCATTTAATATTTGTTTTTCCGTTAACAAGATTGGGCTGGTAAATAAATAGCGGAAGCTATTTATAGCCACTCGTTATTGATCTGATAATAACTGCTTCATATGTATGTCAGTACACACTACTACAAAAATTCAATTAAAGCATTTTCCGTATTAATAGAGTATTTTTGACCTATTTTCCTTTTCTCAAAGGCTTAAATGCTAACAAGCAAACTTATACGTATACGAGAAAAAGCATTTGTTTTATTTTACAAACTGCTTTTTGAAGTTACGTTAGATTTACTGTATTAAAATAATTGTAAGTGTTGACTGATTGATTGTATAAGCTTTTTGTTTCGGTCAGTGTCATAACGTGAAGATAGACTTGTAGTTAAAATGCCGAAACCAAAAATTAGTCAGACTCCAGTTAATAAGTACTTAGTTATTTGAAATCACTTTTAACAGCTTTCCATAAATACCAAGAATCAGAGTCATCATCAATCAGAGTGAGAGAAAATAATGCAAGTACACAACACAACATTTGACAGACTAATGGGTTAAACCATCTGCCGAAACTTTCTCCAACTTTGATGGGGTCTCCAGTCTAATCGGATGTAGTTAAATAGGTAACAGTGTTTTACATAAAACGGGGACCTCTACAATCCAGTTATTTGGTACTTTTGGCTGACTCGGATAGTCAAGGTCTTTCTTCTATTAAGTGTGCACCTGGTGTCAGAATTCTAATACCGCCCATCTGGGCCTCTGACTTGGTTACACATAAAATAATAATACCAGCCTGTTAATGTCCCACTGCAGGGCAAAGGCCTCTTCTCACACAGAAGGCTCGAGCATTAATCACCATGCTTGCTCAAGGCGGATTGGCGATTTCAAACTTATATTAACTATAAGTTCAGGTTTCCTCACGATGTTTTCCTTCATCTATGTCAATGATGTCTAAGATAAACTTAGAAAGTACATATGAATTGAAAAAGTCACATTGGTACTTGCCCGGATTTGAACCACTACCTCGTGCATGAGAGGTAGGCGTCTTAACCTCTGGGCCATCACGACAGATTACACATGCCGTCGATAATTATTATCTCTCAGGCCGGTTTACTCACGATGTTTTCCTTCAACGTTTTTGAAGCAAGTGAATTATATCATTGCTTTTTTTAATTATTCATAGTCATACCACAAAGCTATTTCTTTTCTTTTTTCATAATGAGCTTTTGTAATGTGTCTTAATATGTATAAGTACAGATTAGCACATATGGCAATGCTCTAGTTCTTAATCAGTTTCATAAATAATAAGCTAATTAGCTATCCGATCTGGGTCCGCTCTAAGGGTAGAATAAACACTAATAATTATGCTACATACGAGTAAATACAAGGACCACATAGATAGACTTGGAGATGCAGTATATAATGAGGAAACAGTCCCATTTTAGTCTACGTTATATGTAGACGTTAACTGCAAGTAAATTTAAATTCAAAGCATTTTAACTGGAGATTTTCGTAGTAGCAAATTGGAGTCTGGAACGTAGGTACAGAATTTAAACATAGCTGGCGAAATGTGGGTGCTACAAGTACCTACACCTCTGTTTATTATTTGTGAATTACAGGCGTGATGTTATAAGATACTAGCAGACCTCACGCGGTTTTACGCGTAGGTCCCGTTCCCGTGGGAATACAGGGATAAAAAAAACTTTTTTGCAAAAAATTAAACCTTAGGAAGTCTGTGGCTTTGGTGGTTTTGTCTTATTCATGATGGGCCACCGACTTCCGAATTTAGAGTTATTTTACACCGTTTAGTGTTTTTTTTGAAGTCGGTTTAATTTTTTGCAAAAAAGTTTTTTATTTTTCCATTTTTAGTGGTTCCCATACAAATATTTGCCATGAATTTTTTATATGTTGTTATTTGTTAACAAAATATGTCATGATAATAGGATTATCCACCTATCCCTAATAAATGAAAATTAACATGCTGTCGAAATCTATTTTTGTATATTGTACACATCTGCGCACCCTTCAGAGCATACAGGCGTGATGATACGTCATGATGTTGTATAAACAGCAAACATCCAAGCGATTCCAGCAATCACGACAGATTTGCCGTCTATTTTTGAAGAGTTCCGTTGTATATCTCCGAAGATCAGCACCAGATCTTCACCAAATTAAAATGGGACCACCTCAGGAGTATTATACTCTTTCGAATAAAAAAAGAATTTTGAGAATCGGTCCAGGAAACGTGTAACTTCCCAACGTTGGAAGAATTTTGCATATCGGTCCAGTAGATTTTAAGTTTATTCGTTACATACAAATATCTTTCCTCTTTACAACTATAGATGTTGATTGGAGGTACTTATCCATGCTGAATCACAGTTAAGTGAAATACTCCGAAAGTTGGTAAAGTTGCTCTCACGACCACCGAAAATCGGTAGTCTGGAAGGTTTCATTCGATTTGCGTTCGTTGGTTCGTGTATAATATAAATAAATATCTTTCAAAGTCAAAGTCAAAGTCAAATCATTTATTTCAATTAGGCCATTTAAAAGGCACTTTTGAACGTTAAACTTACAAGTTAAATAAAATTTAATGATTCTAGTTGCCCCTTCCAAAAGGTAGTTTTGTATGGAGAAGAATGGGCAAGAAACACAATAAAAAATACATTATATGTGAATACGATGTACCTAGAATAAACAAAGTAAAATAAAAAAAATAACATACTATGCTAAGATAGATTAAGCATTTTAGTAGATAAGTACATAATTATGTGGATAGATACATGGTACTCTCACATTTACAAATATTAAAATCACGGATTAATATTTAACAAATCAAGAAAATATTAAATAAATAATAATAAAAAAAAAAATACACAGCAGAATAGTGTGAGTGTTGCAAAAATAAAGCAAATTAAGATTTTGTCAAGTTCCTTGATTGCCATATGGAGCTGGACCAGCATGTTCCCGCAACTTTTGACCGCTCCACTTTCAAGCTTTTAAAGGTATGCAAACATTTTACAGCTGATATCAAGCGTCTGTTTGCACAAAGTTATCCCTTGTTGACATTTACCTACAATATAAAACATCTGTTATTAACGGTATAACGTAGAGCACAGACAATATTTTTCACATAGTGATATATTCCGCAGCAAAAACACCACATTAATTAAAATGTAACTCGATAAGATGACTAACGAACTTAAAAAATAATGTGCCGTGAAGGTAAAGCAAATTAAATTCAAAACATGGATGATTTTGCGAGGAAGAAGTGGCGGAACAAACTCCCCAGCATTTTGCCCGGTATCATGCTCAGCAGAAACGTTTGCTCCAACAAGACATGAAGACAGTCACGTCATAATTTAAACTAGAATCGAACTATAACAAACATAATAATGTAAGTATAGCTAGCCTCGTCTAATATTCATGGAGTCTCGAGTAATTTCCTGCAAGTAGTATAGGAACCAATCATTGGATTCTGCGTGCGGATCAACCTTCGGCATTTGACGGAGATGAGATGCATTCAAAGAGGTTCTCTCACACGCTCATTATGTGCGCGATCCGGGAGGAATATATTGGGGCCACATCCGCTGTCTATATGAATTCAATTGAAATGAAACTTGTTTTTTTTTTACTAGGGAAATTGTGAGTACAGTAGGTGCATTAAGACCTTGTCAGTCCCCTACTCAGATTATAAGCTAGTAGTAGTATATTATGAATTGAACAAATGAATAAATACAGGATATTATCTCAGTTTAAAAACCTACAGTCGTCTGACGAAGCCGTCTAGACAGGGCAATCTTGCGGGGTGTGAGGGGCGAGACGCGGGAAAGCCGCTCCCAAACTGCAAACAAAACGATGTTCGTAGTTCGGGAGATATTATTCAGGGCTAACGCGTAGACGTCGTGTCGGAATTTATCCAGAGATCAAAGGCGTCGTTAATATTTATACTGTGATATTAATCTGTCTTCATTTTTTCTTCAGACCTCATTTGCCCTTTTCCCTACTATGTTGGGATCGGCTTCTGGTTTAACTGTATGCAGCTGGTGAGATTGGCAGCCAACCTGATGGGCAGTCGCAAACACTGGTATCCAGCTGCCTATCTGACCTCCACACACCAGTTACTGGGTAACACGGTACCCTTTGGTTGAAACTAGTTGTCAGACTTCGGGCTTCTGACTAGCCGTAACGACTGTCAAAGACCTTCAATTGACAACCGGGACAAACGGCTTAACGTGTTTCCCGATCGAGGCATGGAGAAGTCTTGATATGTAGGTATCGCCCATCCACAGACCGACCTCGGCAAGAAGATATAATTACGTCTCCTCTGAGAGTGCTTGACGCATACAAGCGTGATGTTTTGTTATATTGTATTTAACTGAACAGCGTTTCGTTAATTTTCATTCAGTTATTCTGTGTGTTGTCGTTTGTCGCCTATTTTTTATCGATTTTGAATTAAGAAAGAAGCTTTGAGTCCATGTGCCCTTCGTTTTTTTTAATGTGTGTGCATGTATTTACATATATTTTTCCGTGATCCGTTCCGGTCCGTACTTAACTTCAGCTGTTTTATTTATTTATTTATTAAAGGTAAACCAACAGCTTCTGTATACAGCATTACATTAGAATATTAGTAAAGAGTATCAGACTTATACAGTCGCCAATAATTGGTCGACTAACATTCATGTGAGAGAAAAATCATTTAATTATTTAAATATTAGCTCACTAATTATTAAAATTACAAATAATCAAATTAAAATTAAACAGAAAACATAATGAAATTACAAGTACATACACAATGAGAGCTAATGAGATCAAAATGACAACAAATTTAAAATTATTATTGCTGTTATTGAGCAGAAGTGAATTCATCTTTAAAAATTAAGTTATTAATTCGTTATTATTTTTTATTATTATTAATTCGTGCCATGTTATGTTACACGTTGATAATCCTATAATGTTCATGTTGTAAGTAATGAACCAAAAATATTAAAACCATAATAAAATGTTAACAATTACACCCTACAAAGTGAAAGGTAACTGAAAATATGAAACTAAACTAAAGACAAAGGCGCTGAATTCTTTAAGTCATTTTCATAAATCAATACTGGAAGGGTTTAGTCTTATACCTATCTTAACCTTCCCATCTCTTTCTTAATGCGTTAATTACAGCAAAGTAATCACAACTCTTCTATAAAAGCATTGAGGAACACAGACAGACAGATCTCTTTTCCTTTTTGTATTTTTATTGCGTTTCTTATTTTTTTGTTAAATATAGATATATTTCGTGTGGTTTTAAGTAGGTACATTATTTTTTGTTATAGTAATACGTTAGAAGTAGAGGTTTAGTTACCGCATTAAAACCTGCCTTGTTATCCGTGCTGTAGGTAAATAAAAAAAAAATAACTAAGGGACTGCACAAATATAGATACATTTTGTTTCGACACAGCACAAAAACCACCACCAAACACTACCATCACCAAATGTTTAGGATCATCAAAATGTTTAGGTACGTCTACGCAGGGAGTGGCAGACTTCATGCTGGATATATGAAATATTCATTAATAGTATGTATCCGACAAACAAGACCACAAAAATGCCCTTAAAAAACCCGCCCTTCCTGCCCGTTTGCGCTGCGCCTAAATCACTGAATGTACATTGTTGTATTTCTAAGCAAACCTAGCTAGATTATTTCACTATAAAAGTCCTCTTTGCTCAGTTTGTAAGCGACTTAACCTTGACCGTAGCTCTCCAAAGTTGTTTCGCTTTTCCGTGGGTGGGCTCTGTCTGTACCGCATCTGTAGCGCCACCGCGCAGCATCCGATCGACCTTGACACACTTATCGAACAATCCCATCCCCCATAATCTCCACCCATTAAACGCAATACCAAAGCTCACCATCAAATCAAGAATCAGATTCAGATCTTTATTTGCTATGAATGTAGGTACCTACAGGTATAAGATGTTGTAAATAAATTTATGAGATCGGCTACATTCTACCTTACGGCGTGTAAATTATTACATAAGTTAAAATAAACAATTTCAACAAAACAAAACAGAAATTAAAATGAAGTCAATTAATAATAATACTTCTTCTCAAAAGGCTTCGGTTCTTCAGTAAGGTCAGGTGCGTAGTACTCGCAACCGGCGTGTGTGTATGACAACATGTATGAATGTAAACGAAGCAAAAGAAGTATGTAAGAATCGTAATATAGAGCGCTCTGTAGTTTCTGTCTACCCTCATGGGAAAAAGGCGTGAGTTTATGTATGTATGTATGTAATAATAATACTGTAGGCAGGTACATTAGTCTTACATGGTCAAACCAGTTAATTTTAACAATCACAATCAAAACTCATATCATTTAGATCATTTTACTGAGTAACAACATTTGCCTAAAAGACGTGCAGAATATAATATAATACTCTTCATTGTTCACCATAAAAACTTACAAATATTCAGTACTAGTTTTTTTTCTGCAGTTACCTTAGATTTAAAATCTTTACAGAACAATCCTTAAAACTATGAGGTATACCAATCGTATCTATAAGTAACAATTTTATTGTGCTCTTATTATATTCTGATTTGAACATGATTATTGCACAAGCTAGATGAACGCGGTCTTCTGGGCATCCTCGTCTTAATTAAGATTCTTTACTTGCTTACTTTCGTCCACTTTGGTGGACAGGATATTGCCTGCGATTCAAGGTGAACTGATAGGTAATGTGATAACAAATAAATTAAAGCCGCAATTCGATTGAAACCGAATTGACTTAGCTCTAGTCAGATACTTAATTCTATTGTTTCCAAGTGTGTGTCGGATTCTCACGGGTTAGGTTCAATCACGTTTCTTGAATTTTGATAAAGATGGTTTTCGGCGTTAAGGCTGATATATAATGCAGAGGCACATTTTGCTTGTTAGTTTTAAGTCCCATGTAATAGGGGCGAGCTTATTGACATCAATTGGGCGTATTATAATTTCTAGGTGTAAGCGTTATCGCTTTAATTATAATTTTACTAGGCATACCTATTTAGTTATATCGACAGCAAAAATGGTAACTGCAGGAAATCTTCTAAATGCTTATCAGAACTTCTCACCTGTATAATTCAGGTTACTTTCTTTACATATACACTTTACAGAACACCATCTATTACGATCCTTACTTTCTACTTTTGCTTCGTTTACGTTCATTACATTATAATACACCACACCGCACCACAGTACACCACACCACACCACAGCACACCACACCAACCACACCACACCACACCACACCACACTACACCACACTACACCCCACCTGACAGCACACTCACTCTCACCGCACCTCCCACTTTCTTAATCCACAAGCAGTGTTTCTCTTCATTAATGTTCTGTTATTATTATTTTATTTTTTTTGTTTGTCGCTTTACTTTTCACACATTTTGTTAATTATATAGATATATTTATTTTTGCACAATGATTTGATATGTACTTGGCCCTATATATAGAAAATTATATGTACTTGACTAGGAAGAGACTGGTTCTCAAAACACAGGGAATCCTAGCGTGGGGACCAGGGAACTTGTAAGATAGCGCTAATGCATATTCTTGTACAAATAAATACATTTTTTTTTAATACATAATAATATTCCACTATTCTTCTTATCGTGTGGTTAGTAACTAACCTGGTGTCAGAGTTTTAATGCCGCCCATGGGCCTCTGACTTGGCCTCCACTATTAATATGAATAGTAACCTGCTTATAAAAAGGCTTCGGTTCTTCAGAAAGGCCAGGTGCGTAGTATTCGCAACCGGCGTGTGTGTATGACAACATGTATGAATGTAAACGAAGCGAAAGAAGTATGTAAGAATCGTAAAATATGGCGCTTATAAAAAGTTCCTCCAGTCCTCATCTGTCTAGCCTTTTCCCATCTATGTGAGGATCGGCTTTCAGTCTAACTGGATGCCAGTGCTTTACATGTAACGACGGCCTATAAGACCTCCACAACCCAGGTTAAACTGGTTGTCACACCTTTTGGTTTCTGACCACCCCTAATAATAGATCTACAAATGACAACCGAGGCCAACGATTTAACGTGTTTTCCGAAACTCGGCCGCACGGAGGACATTTTGATATGTAATGAATGGTCATTCGTCCACGAACTGACCTAGGCTCGGCCAGCGTAAATTAACCTTCGAATGATCCCTGCGGCTTTTATTATTTTGCCACAAGCCGCTACTTTCTTCAAACCTAAACGTAGATATTTTGTCCACTCTCCCAGTTTTATGAAACTGATCGGAAGAGCGGTCTCAGTTCGCAACCGGCTTCATGACACGAAGCTTTTAAAATATGAAAATAATAAAATGCTCGGATACGATTCAAGAGCAGCATCCACATATATAGGTATATATGTGCATATATAAAATACATGTACTCGTGTACGTGTGGTCGGGATGACACGTCCAGAAATGGGACATTTGTATTATTCGAACATTGCTGTGCTGCAGATGTAGATATTTATTTTATTCCGTAATGTAAAATCGGAAACGGATGGTTGGGTTAACGAATACCTAAAAGGTGTATAATATGCAACCTTGTATTTTATCACGTGACTCTAGCTAGGGCATGAATGAGACCATATCAAAGAATCAACTGGCATATGAATTATTTTTCAACTATTGTATTTATTTTTGGGGATTATGCAATTTTTGACGTTCGAAAAGTACCTACTGATCCTAAGCGTAGGTTATTTAACAAATATGGTAAAATGTGTACTTTTGGTACCTACATCTCTGCCTAATCCTTTGTAGAATACAGGCTTGTTGTCAAGGCTTACTACTAGATACTGATAGATTTGATTGTACGTTTGTTTGCATTGAATAGGCTCCGAAACTACTTGACCGATTTTAATCATTCTTTCACCATTGGGAAGCTACACAATCCCCGGGTGACATAGGCTACTTTTTATACCTGTATTCCCACGGGAACGGGAACTATGCGGGTAAAACCACGTGATGTCTGCAAGTTTATGATAAAGTTAAAGGAAGTGCCTTCATAATTATAACAAAATTAATTAGTCTGTTAATGTAAACATTATAAAAGTTGGCAGGTAAAAGTAGATAAGCTCCTTGATCCTGACATAAATTATCTGGCTATACTTATTCATATTATTCCAGTAATTATCTCCGTAACATATTTTATGTTCCGATGTATTTTTGGTGACCTGGTAATCAAAGATGTGAAGTTTTATTTATAGTAACTACACAGATGTGACGCATACATAACACACTTTTCTTCGTTCTTTTATATTTCAATCTCGAAATTTCATCACAGCACATTGTTTTAATGGCAGTTAGAATATGGCTCTCTGTCTGAACAAATATTATGTTGTTGTTATGAAGACAAACAAGCTTTAGCACTACTGCACGCGTAGCATGACAATAGTAGAAACATAATATATTTTGTCTACAGAAAAAACGACAAGAATGTTTTGACCACGACAATGAAGAAAAGATATTTGTCGATTCTTCAGTAGAGAAAAGTCTATAATATCCAACATTTTTTCTCAACTTTTCACACTACGCCATTTAGTCCCAAGTTAAGCTTGAAAGCTTGTGTTATGGGTACTAAACAGCTGATGAATATACTTAAATATTTCTAAATACATACATATTATTCATAAATTACACCCAGACACAGAACAAATGATCGTGCTCATCATGCAAACATTTGTCCTGGGTAGGAATCGAACCCACGGTCACCGGGATAGCAGTCAGGGTCACTAACTACTAAAACATCAGGCCAGTCAATTATGATGCTTTGCTTTGATGTGATGCTTTGTATGTACGTACAGGCATCTTTGTTAGGCGTTGTGCGGAGTCTAGGGGTAGGGTGTTGGTGTGGAGCTCGTGACACCTAGTGGCCTAGGAACTGCTCAGTGTTTCCAATTAAGTTTATTGTTTTAGAACCTAGTGTTACCTTAATCATAAGGGCTATGTAGTTGTGTGAACTTTATAGGAGTTAATTTGTCTTGATAACTCTCATCCTAATTCTAAGACCACACT
This sequence comes from Euplexia lucipara, assembly GCA_921972225.1. Taxonomy (NCBI): domain Eukaryota; kingdom Metazoa; phylum Arthropoda; class Insecta; order Lepidoptera; family Noctuidae; genus Euplexia; species Euplexia lucipara. The sequence goes on along the minus strand of OV179147.1, from coordinate 800,305 downwards.
ATGTCTGATCCTGACCTCATGAATGAGGATTCGACACAGTTGTCGCCAATCAATAACCGTTTCTGAGGAGTTTGTAACGTTTGTGGCTTCGCGAATATTATTTTTCGCTCTCACTCAGGTACTTTTTGAAGAGACTTTTTTTTAGGAGAGCGAAAACGGCAAGAATTTAAAACAATAGGCATGAAAAACATAAAACAAAAAGCCTATCCAAATGAAACATGGACTTAAAAAAGCAATAAATTACTTAATTTATTAATATGAAACAACTTATTTCTTTCTAAAATGTTACTCAGCCTTCTGCTTTGTGGGGTACCCTGGAACAAGTAGAAACGATATATGAATACATTTACATAACATTCCGATCTGAGAATGTCAACTCTCAAAGGATACAATTAGGAAAAGAGTATTCTTCGGCCCCGTTGTACTAAGACTGTGAGGGTCTCGTCTCGTCACACTTTTTCAGTTTTTTTTTTCAAGCAGAAACATTAGGAAGTGATGCAAAGAATTTTTGGGAGACTGACTAATATAATTTTGACGTTCAAAAATAACTGATTCTTAGAATAATTTGATTAGGTAGTGCCTTGAGTTGGGGTCCCGAGACATACTCATATCATGCTGCTGTAAATACCTAGCCAGCCCCATCACCAACTGTAGCCAGTTTTTTGACAGCACTTCCCTCCTTTCTTTAAACCTAACTAGTCGAACGACAACTCAGCACCTCGGAATCAGTATTCAGAGTTCTGTATAAAAGAGCAAAGCCGAATGGATATTTTCCAATCTCTTTTGAATTCGTCGCCGCGTCAGGAGTAAGTAATTTGATTCGCTTTTATGAAAGCAGACAGATCCATTCAGCATGGCTGGTTATACCGCGAAGTTACATAGCTGCATTCCAGTTTGAAAATTAGCCAGTGGGTTTTTGCACATGTTGACTTTAAAACTAGAAATGTAGCCCGGAAAATATGAGCGTTCTTGCCTTAATGTAACAGGTGTCTATAGTCTGCGGTAAACACTTTCTATCGCGTAAGCCGCTTCGCCAGACCGTGGTCTGACACTATATAGTTCCGTAAAAATAATAATAATACCACCCTGTTACTAACCCACTGCAGGCCAAATGCCCCTCATCATTAAGAGTAGCCACGAGCATTGATCACCTCTCTTGCTTAAACCAATTGCCGATTTTACACTTATATTAACTACCAGCACTTTTCTTGCGACTTTGTCCGCGTTAGTTAACATTTTTACGTAGGTACAAACAATAATTGGCCTGGCCTGTTGGTCTAGTAGTTAGTGACCCTGACTGCTATGCCGGAGGTCGTGGGTTCGATTCGCACCCAGGACAAATGTTTGTGTGATGAGCACGATCATTTGTTCTGTGTCTGGGTGTAATTTATCTATAATATGTATGTATTTATAAATAAATATATAAGTATGTTTAGTACCCATAACACAAGCTCTCAAGCTTAACTTGGGACTAAATGGCGTTGTGAAAAGTTGTGGAATATTGTGGAATATTTATAATTATAAAATAACATAACATAACATAATATTTATTTATTCATCAAAATCGCCCTTGCAACATCGTCTCCACCCTTTCGTAGTTTTGAAAATAACATATAATTATTAATGTGTATTGTAATCACACCTACAATACACACGTCTAACAATCACCACTGACTTACAATAACTATCTACGTATCTACTTGAATTCCATCATTCTTGGCTACTTTTTAATGGTTGGGAATTACACAAATATCTCGGGATTTAAAAGGAAAATAATAATATTCCTGAGGGTAACCGTTTTTATAATGTCAAGAAGAATCGGCCAATACCTTTTGCGTTCTGTTTAGTTCATTACTGTTAAGCTAGGTTACTCGATCTAGTTAACTGATATTTATTACTTCGACCTGATATCATGAACGCCCAAATAAATGATTGAAATTAGTTTAGACAGTGTTTTTTTGCATCCAAAAGTAGGTACCTACCATCCAGATTTGGAATTATGATTATGACACAATAAATAAACCCCACCATATCGGTCAAGCCGTTTGCAAGTGACAATCAGTCAAACATGCGACAATCGATTAATTATTTAATTAATTTAGATGAGTCGTTTATTGCCGTTGTTTTCCTGTCCCTGCCCTAGAGAGAGTCAATGCATTATGAATACATGACTCACTAAGACTGTAGGCATTTCCATAATTTCTCTTCTAACTAGCATTGCTCCGCACACCTGCCATCCTGCTTGGCGACCATCCAGGACGCCGGCGGCTAACAGCGACCAGACCTGACTTACGTCGCATATCTCGGACATTACTGCACTATATTACTACACAATGCTGCCAATATTAACCTTTGTTGTGCATTCAGTTTTCTTTATTATATTGGGTGAATAATAAGTTAACTTGAAAGGTAAAAGCTAGCTAGAGAGCCGGTGACAATAAAGTAGCCACTGGTTTCAAATTTTAATATTTTTTTTGTTGCATATCTTATTTATGAACAAGATCCAATAGCATTTACAAAGTTCATATGGACCCAAATGGGTACGGGTTCAGGAGCACAACAAATTAACAAAATATGTAAGTAGGATGCTTTAATAAATTGAAATTAATTGTACGTTTAATTAATTTGATACGCGAACTAAACTCATGACACGTTAAATTACTCTTCATAGATGCAACGCTTGACATAATTTACTATTTAAACAATAGGCAGGCTGACCTATTCTTAAATAATAACCAACATTAGTGGTTGAAAAGAAACATGCTACACCTAAAGCGAATGAAAATAGTGAGTTTCAGTGAAACTAATGCACGATCGGACGAGCAAACACTAGCTAACGTACAGAACAAACAACCTAACCACACAAAACCATCAGTAAAGATGAAATGACCTCGTTCTAACTAATTACATTTTCTTTTTCTACTGAAAACTGAATAGTTTGAACCTTTTTTAATATACATTTGTTTTGCTGGATTGATTCGATATCCGTGGGTGTGTCACTGAAAAGTCAAACTCAAATCAAATCATTTATTTCAATTAGACCGTAAAAGGCCTTTTGAACGTCATACTTGAAAGTTAAAAATGATTTTAGTTGCCCCTTCCAAAAGGTAGTTTTGTATGGAGAATAATGAGCAAGAAACTCCATACTTATTCTTGTAAAAGACATAGGTTTACAATACTCTGTATACATTAATCAGATTATATTATTATGTGAGGATGATGCACCTAGAATAAAAGGAACTAAACTGATAAGAGCAGGAAGACAAGGATTGTGTTTGCAACCATCCAACCTAAGACAAAATAAACGTCTCCATTGTAAAAGTACTTTCTTTTTATCTGAGGTGTAATAAGAACTGTCGCCTGCTGAAACTCATTATGGGGACCATGTAACTGTGCTAGCCCAGTTAATTTAATCACTGAAGAAACGATGTCTCGTAAAAGGGGGAGGAACTGGCTTATGTCTGTGTTAACGTTCACCCTCTTTGTGTTGTGACCATCGACACATGGAATCTTAGGACCCGATTAGAATGTATTCAATATCAGAGCACATTTAAGGTTTAAGTAGCTAGAAAAAGTGACAATCTTTACTGAATAACAACAAACATACCAATTTATATTAATGACGGGATTTATTTTTGGGCAATTGACTACTTCAATCAATACTAATATGATTAATGAGAAAGTAACTCTGTTTGTTTGTTTGTCGACTCTTCACGACTAAACAGCTGAACGTACCGTAATGAACTTTGGCATGGAGATTAATTATGGATCCATTTGGCTGGAGGCTATCTTTTGTCTTAAAAAGAATTCGTTTTATAATAAGGCTACATAGAATGACGTATTTAATAGTTAATTTATACCCATCATAATGTATATCTCTTTAGTTTAATATACCGCAAGGTAGGTATAATGGAGCAAATATCCACAACCATGTTTCTATCTCATACCTGTACCTACATTGATGGCAAATAAATAAATCTGGACCTGAATAATTACCCAATAAATGGGACTAACTAATTAACCTTACAGTCGGTTTGCTCCAAACTCCTGCCACAAAATGTAGGTATTGAGTTAATTGAGCTTATGTTTACCTTATCGTTACCAATAGTAATATGTAATGGTTACTACTTACATACCTAATCATCAATATTATCTCTGGAAAAAATCTTCTGTCTGCCGATGTCTTCTGCTGGACAAAGGCCTTCCCCAAATGTTACCTCATCTACTGGGTCATTTGTATACCATGTGATAGGCCACCCAACGCTACGTTTCGCTGGTTCGCTATTCAAAATTTAGTGTTAAGTTGTACTATTAAAATAATATCTGTCAAGATTTCAGAAAGCTTTTTAATCCCTTTCATTAAAACTTTGATACTTATTCATAACAAACGGCTTCTAAATAAAACCGTCTGTTTTAGCAATGAAACAAAAATAAAGTGGCTGTTTTAATGAAGCGTGATTCTGAAAGCAACTGAATGCAGCGGCTAAGTGGGAGAAAATTAAATTATTTGTGAACGCCTGGCATGAGTACGCGCGTTTGATTCTACTGCAGTTGTTTTTATTTTGTTTTAACAATACAACGTAGAATGCAATGAACTAGAAACATTTTAAAATTAAACACTTACAGTATTTTATTTTTATTATTTGAAGATAACATGACAGAGGGTGGACACGGTCTTTATATCTTTTGTACCAGGTTTACCTCCCCAAGCTCTCTATTCACTTCAATACTTTAGTTTACACAGGTAACTACGTAGAGCAGGAAACCCGCTTTCCGAGCGCTGCTAGATTTAATACTTTTTATTCTTATTTCATACAGCTTAGATAGGAAACATGGACCTGAGTCCACAATTTTTACAAGCGATAAATGGTTAATACAGTATTGTTCTAGCTTAAATACCACACAAAAAAGCTATCATTAATATTAATATAAGTCCGGAGACCGTGCCCATTGTGCGCGGCTCGCGTGGTCGCCGTGCTGTAAAACCCGGATTTAATTCTGTTTATAGGCTCACATGACGTCACTAGGCCCAGCTTGCCCGGGCGCACCCATGCCCGCGCCTCTGCGCCTCATGATAACCAGCCTTCGATAGAACTGACGCTGATTATAACCCCCTTTCAGTTTTATTAGGTTGATAATGGAATTGGTTGCCGTTTATCTGTGAAAGCTCGCAGTGTGAGCTTACATTAGAGTTAATGTAGTCGTTGTTAAATATTCATGACGTTTCAGTGTACATATATATGATGTAGGTAAGTACCAACTGGAGCAACGACATGTTTCGATGGCTTGAATTTTTTTAGAAAATTATCATTAATGGTGTTCTCTTCGCCTACCTGTGTCATCATCGGCCTAGCCTTTCCCCAACTATGTTGAGGTCGTCTTTCAGTTTAACCTAGTTCATTTCAATTCAGACTTACATCCATAAATTGTTAGTAGTAGTATACTCAGCCTAATATTAGTATTAAATTAAATTTACATTAAAAACTATTGTAACTATTTGGATAAGTGTGTCTGAACACTTACCCACCTCCGTAAGAGGGGGTCCCAAGAGTCCCACCGGTCTGTAAACACATGCAGGATGCCATTGGAGGAGGAGCGCAAGCGCGCGATCATGGAAGCGCATCTCTTTCGCATGATCGCGGCGAACCCATCAACGCACGCTTCCGCGAACATCCCAGACACGCTACAACGCCACGGTAACCCCAAAAGCACCGAAACGACCGAACGCATCGTTTTACGAAACCGAACGTGCTTTCCGAGGTACGGACGAGTCTTGATATGTAATGAAGGGACACCCATCCACGGATCAACCTTCGATCGACCTGTGAGGCTGTTATTATTTATCAGAATAAATGAATTACTTTCGATTCATACTCTTAACAAAATGTCTTTTAAAAGAAAAATCACTGATTGGCTTCTTACCTTAGATTATACTCAAGTTGAAGATATTTTTAAAACGATATCATAACTAAATGTTCCTTCCAACGCAAACAAACTCACTCCCTTACTCACACTGTCACCCCACATCACAGTAACACATACACATACCTCACACTTACATACAATTCACCTTTGCATGTAAGTATCTAACCTCAATAAATTATTATTATTTCTTTATTTTTTTGTTACGTAAGCTTTATGAGCCATATTGTATTGTTTTTAATTTAGGAGATTTTAATTGAAATATTTTATTTTCGGTAAATCTGTTCAAGTCTTCAGTAAATAGCTGATAACTTCAAAATGTGTTTATGGGGCCTGGTGACCTGACATACAGGTTTTGTCAAAAACCTAGTTCAGGCATCAGTCTTCCACAAATTATTTATAAAAATGTGTATGTAGACTTTAAATAGCTTTCTCTGTAATTTGTGGCAAGAAATAAATCTAATTATTATATCTAAAAGCTCCGTCTTCGTCTTCCTGTGTGTGAGCATAAAACATTGTAAGCACACACATTTTACATAGTCAGTAGAATTTACTTTTGTCTAAACACGTTAAAGGTCCTCTGTGGCTAAGACAACAAAAAGTTATGTACTTTGCGGTTACACTCGTAGGCAAAGTTTTAAATGTTAGGATAACCTTAGGTAGGTAAATTTATTCAAGTAGGTACCTGCACTAGTAGGTACCTACTTGAATAAATTTAATTTTGAAACCCTTCAGGGGTAACGTAAATGTATGAGAATTGTAACAAAGCCGATGACACACATACAAACGACATTTATGTATGGAGGTACCTACATATAATTTTTCTAAGATATAAAATACTCGTGTCACAGTGTTTGTAACAAAATTCCTCCGAAATGGCTATAAAATTTTTGTGTGTATATTATTAGGTCTATTTTTTATACCCCTACATGATAAGAGGGTCTATTTCGGTTTTTTTTATATTTTGTTCAAAAGTAAGCCTAAACAAAGTTTTCCGGGGTAATCATTTCCATTTTGCTAGTAATTTATATTAATTCTCAATACAAAATATCACAATACAACACACAAACACACTTTAGTTCACAATGTGTGAAGGTCTGACTGATTAGCTAAGTAACTAGGTACCCTCAAACTAAACCAAGAACTTATAGAATTTCACTTGTAAGATCTCACAGTATTAAATTCCAATTTGTAGGGACCAGACGGCATTAAAGCCAGTTCAAAGAGTCTGTTGCGGTCGATTTAATATAATTTTGTAGTTCCATGGCACGCAAATTACGCGACGGCTTCAAAATCTAGGTCTGCCATCTTCAATTAAAGAGCTTCCTAGTTACCGTTTACTTCCCCAAGATTACCTTGCCACCCAGCAGATATAGGATTATCATGTCAATTTGGTCGCTTTGTGCATCAGTTATCCTTAGCTGCTAATGGCGTGCGGAGATAGGAATTCATAAAACCCCAAGCGGACGCCGGCGCGGCGGCGACTGTGCTGTCATTGTTTTTCTATTGTGTCTCTAATTGACACGATTGAAAGGTTTAGCTTCCGTCCACAAGGCATTCGCTGCCACATGTATGTGTGCCTTACGACAAGTAGTTCTGCATGCCACACCACTTGTTTATAGGTACAACAAAATGCCACACGAGAATTGGTTGTCTTATTTAAAAGTTAATTGACGTCACAGAGCAGTGACGTATGTAGTTGTTGCCAGTGACAATAAACGCAGGCGGCAGTGTTGCCGCAATTTTGATTACAAACGTGACGTTTTTACATTTCTACTTTTAAGTGTTGCACGCATAATTATTTGTCGAAAAGAATGTTATGGCGCTCTGCACTGCTAACCAGTTTTTACACGAAATCCAAGCTCGTTTTTATTGTCAAATCATCATGTCGTGTGTACATATTTAAAATACTTACAAACAATTTTCATACCTGTCCTGTAGATATCTAAGTGTAACCTTTGATCCCTATTTCTCTATTTTTTATTTGTTTGTTTTTACGATAGGGACTTTTGTATTTTAATACTAAAAGGGTTACAAAGTAAAACATATTTAAGTTTTGGGTTTAACTTTATATTGTGACCCTATTCTGTTGGCAAGGAGAGTTAGTGTCGAGTAGTACTTACTTAGTAATCTACATTACTAGAAAGTAACTCATACTTAATTGAAGTTTGCAAATAAACAAAATGAGAAGGTATAAAAAGACATGTCAAACTTACTTTCCACGTGATAATAGTAAATTAATATATGTATAGTAAAGAATAAACATTAAGTATTAATTTAATATATCCCGTTGACAGCAATGCGGATGAGTTTTTTGATGCCCTATAATTATTATTTTACTGTTCTTTTGTTTGTTTACTTTTTAGGTGTGAACATAATAGTAGGTAATTACATTATCCATAAATCCAATTAAATACAAGAGTGTGAAGACAATGAATTTTCTACGCGTAAGTATGAAATATCGGTTTTTAAAACACAAAAAATACATTTCTTTTACTTTCAATATGGCTTACATTTTAAAAGTCTATAGCAGTAGGTAGTAGTTTTTGAAAAAGCTGCCTTGACAAATAGACGAAACTCACAGCTTTGTGAAACGAAACTTTTTTAATTATATCTGTGGCTAGTTTTCCCGCCATAGCGCAAGAATGCATCTAGTAAAAAACAGGTTGGTTAAATACATAGCAAATGTGAACTTTAACGCTTTGCTTTAAGTGCCATTTTTGAGCAATTAATTACATGCGAACCTTTTGTCGCGTAAACCAGCGGCACCGAAGCGTTTACAAACTTTACTGAAAGAGTTCTTTGTTGTTAAGTTTGTTGTAAGTTGTAAGAAGATCCAAGTGAAATATCCTTGTTGTACAATTTAGCCGTGCTAATGCCCGACTTCTGAGGAATTTAAATCGAATACTATTTCAATTCGATAGTTCCTTTGGTTTGAAATTGTGTATAATAATATTCCACAACTTCACACAACGTCATCGAGTCCCAAGCTAAGCAAAACTTATGTAATGGGCAACAACTGATAAACATAATTATATCTTCTAAATACAACATACATATTATAGATAAATTACACCCAGACGAAGAACAAATGATCATGCTCATCACACAAAAATGTGTCTTGGGTTTGAATCGAATCCACGACCACTGGCATAGCTGTCAAGAAGGCCACTAATCACTAGACCAAAGGCCAGTCAAAAATTGAATAGCCTCAGAATTGTAACACCTCTTTTAATCTCCTAAACGTTAATAGGTGATATCATTGTATTGTCATTAAAGTAATGATAAAATAATGACAATGAATTTATGAGTAATGCATACTAGAACTACTCAACGATATTGCAATAGCCGTTAGGCTAAGTTATACATTTCTACCAACATTATGGCATAAGACCAATATTGATTTGCTTAAAATAGGTATATCGACAGCGTATGTTAAATCAATAAAAAACGTTGTACAATAAATACATTAAATTTCAGACTGCATGGCCCTCACATGATCTGACTAAAATAATTTCAGAACTTTAAAAGAGTCAGTGATCTCTGAGATTCTTTCGGTTTTTTTTCTCAGAGTAACTAATACTGAACCATCGACTTCTGTAGTTAAAAAAAAACATCTTTTACTTGCTTGTAAAAGTGTGTGTAAAAACCAATTTACCTAAAGAAAAAAATATTATTTAAGCAATTAGCATAATAAAGCAATTTTTTTTTTATAAAATTAAAATAACGCAACCAACAATCTTGGTTTTAACGTGAAAAAGGTAAAGGGAATAATAAGATTGGCCCAAATACCACAAAGATCGCAAAGACGGGCAAAATAATACAAACTAAGCGTAACTAAGCCCAACTTTGACCATTAAAATAACTGCGCGAGAGGGATTTGAACTAAGGCGAAGAACTAAGGTAGGTAACTAGGTCCCTACACATCGAAATCAAGCAGCTTAGCGTTCTCCCAATGCAATGTTATCTCTAGAAATGAGACGTTCAAATGTTTATAAGTGCATTTAATTTGCAGTAAACGACTTTGTATTACAGCCTAGATTTTAAAACTGCAGGGCAAACGCCACCTTACTTTCCATCTGTCTTTTACTGACATGTGGCTGATGTGTCCGTACTTTCCGAGGCACGGCGGAGTGTTGGTACCTATGTGATCAATGGTCACCCATCCAGCTTTTATTGATTTAACATACGCTGTCGATATACCTATTTTAAGCTAATCAATATTGGTCTTAGGCTATAATGTTGGTAGTAATGTATGACTTAGCCTAACGGCTATTGCAATATCGTTGAGTACTTCTAGTATGCATTACTCATAAATTCATTGTCCTTTTTTATCATTCCTTTAATGACAATACAATGATATCATTAAAAGCCTATTAACATTTGGGAAATTAAAAGAGGTGTTACAATTCTGAGGCTATTCAATTTTTGACTAGCCTTTGGTCTAGTGGTTAGTGGCCTTCTTGACAGTTATGCCGGTGGTCGTGGAGTCGATTCCCACCCAAGACACATGTTTGTGTGATGAGCATGATCATTTGTTCTTCGTCTGGGTATAATTTTATTTATCTATAATAAATATGTTGTATTTAAAAGATATAATTATGTTTATCAGTTGTCGGTTGTAGCTTAACTTCGAACGACCCATGCGTACGGTGGTTATTATTTAACTCCACTTTAAACATCTCTGTACGTTATCAAAATTGAATGATGTATGCACGTCATTCGAATCACGTGCAGGTAAGTAATTAAGAAGTCTACCTGTTTGATTACCTACCGCTTGGCCCAGTCGCATCTGGTCGACTATCGGCCACCGATGCCACCTCGTTGTCATTCGTCAGTTATCACAGTCGTTCTTGGTATCTTATCAATGCTATCTGCATGGTGTTTCGCTTGATTCGTATCTAAGATACCTCAGTTGTCTGCCGGCATCGATATTTGTTGACGTTTGTTTTACAATTTTGTAGTTATTTAAACATGCGAGTGAATTGGGTGAATTGTGAACCTCTTCCTTTTTGGGATATCTGAAATAATAATAGTGTTATTTTAGCGTCAGTGTTATGTGAAACTTCACACAGTTCAGACTTTGTGTGTGCGGTGGATACTGTTGAATCTTGAACTATGTGCCGTACCTACGTATAATAGTTAGTTAAAAATCTTTAATTATTAAAATAAATTAGTGACTACGAACGCCGTAGGTAAATATGAGAGGTACGCGCCTTAACCTATGGGTTAAGGCGCGTACCTCTCATATTTACCTAAGTACTTTCTACGTTTATCATAGATATATTATGAAATATATCGTGAGGAAACCTGGACTTATAGTTGATGGTGGTGATCAATGCTCGTGCCTTCTCTGTTTGAGAAGAGACCTTTGCCCTGCAGTGGGGCAGTAACAGGCTAGTATTTGGAATTTAGGCTTGTATGTAGAGGCTCCAACAGCTTGTGACTAAATAGTAACATCCCCACGGGTCGATCAAAACTCACTCACTAACTCAACGTCGTTGGTTCCGGATGTCATGTGTATACCTATGGCAGTTGTTACAGATAGTCAGAAGCGCGAAAGTCTGACAACTAGTTTCACCAAGGGGTATCGGGTTACCCCCGTAACTGGGTTGTGGAGGCCTGACAGGCAGGCCCAACATAGTTGAGAAAAGGCTCCAAAGATATTGCAGTCCGCAGGTCCCACAAATTCTAAGCTATCACTGCTCGGTCAACTAATACAAGAGGATAAGAATAAATTACCTTTAGTAAGTAAGTAGGAACATAAAATGAAGATGTTTTAAACTATTTATCTTCCCGTTTGTATGTTGCCGTAGTGTTGTTTATCACTCATATATATTCCAGACTAGCCACAGTCAATATTTGTGTTACGTGCTACAAATACGACCCATGTTATTTTAAACCTGTATTGTGTATGGTATTGAACGTGTGTATTATTTTAGCAACAATCATATGAAAATATTTGTCTGTTTTAGATTAGAGGTCTACCGTTGTTGTGTATTTTGAGGACTATAGACTTGAGGTCTGTTTTACTTAAGTGTACCTATTTCGGAGAGAACACTAATATTAATGTCGGTAGTTCTGGACACAATAATACCAATGCGAAATATGTTTGTACACTTGACTTTTAAGCTCAACTGCCTCGTTGGTTTAGTGGTAGCAAGAGCTGTACTGATTAGAATGAGCTCCTGAGTATCAACTCAGGCGCTCATTCTAATCAGTACAGCCAAGAAGCATCAGAAGCTAAGAAGTATCAGATGAAATAGCCCTATGTCTGGAATCATCCAGACATAGGGCTTTTTCATCTGATACTTCTTAGTAGTAGCCTGTATTACTAGCCCAGTCAACGGTATTAGTCTGCCTCGTCACAAGGGGTTTATGTACGAGTACACTTAGCTGGTGAAATGATTTTGCTGCGCCCTACAGGGTCCATAATGATCTCATTTATAAAGTGACCACCTAAGAATACATATGAAAAGCAATAAAGATTTTGTGTATTGCGGTAGGTTTACCCCCTCCTTCTCTTCTTGCTATCCGTTTAATACCATCTGTAGGATATAACCCACTTTTATTTACACTCTGCCAAACCCTTTAGGACATCAGGCAATAGTCGAGTTTCCTCATTATTTAGTTGTTTTCTTTGAATAGATAAGCCAGTCGACAAGTTTGATAAACGGGAATCCCCGATAGGTGCGCCAGACTTGGAGTTAAGTAACTAATCTTCGCCCTCTTCCCTCTTCTTTATAAGTGCTGAGACCTAATTCTCGCCTTGCTCGAATAGTGAGTTAATAATCAATAACCTCGTCTGAACTCCACTTGACTTTATTTATTACCTAACGAATGACTAATAATGACTAATATTTACCTTCGATATCCATCGAGTGTTCCAGAGCGTTTGCTAATATCATATCGCATATACACGGTTGGTGATAAATGTGTTTATACAATACAGGTTACAGTGAACTCGTTGGGAACATTATAACCTGGTGATATTCCTTTGCGACAATATAGGACTATTATTACGTGAATTACAATTACATTTTTTTATAAAATGGACGGCAAACTGATACTGCTTTTTGCCACTTCTTCCCAGCAGGAGTTTTTTCTGCCACTTCTTCCCAGCAAAAACACTAAGAAGTGGCGAAGGGCGGACTTATTGGGGGACTGTCTTATGTAATTTTGACGTTTAAGAAGTGCTGATCCTCAGCCTAATTTGAATAAATGACTTTTGATTTTGATACAAATCGCGATTGGTAGTCGACGACCTCCGTAAGCGGTGGGATCGGCATAATGCGTACAAGTGTGGTCCTTTCCAATCAGAAAAAAGGCGAAAGGTCATCGATTAACGTGTCTTGACCCTAAGGCGGCTTTTTCTGACTAAGGTGACGTATACCTTCATCTCCATCAGCGGTTGCGCAGTATCCTGAAATCAACCGCCTTAGCATTATGCACTTCTTCTTTATATAGACTTGAACTATTCCAAATCTCACACTATTTCACAAATTCAAACACACACACGCACACTTACTCACTTTTCTCACTTCTCCGTGAGCGCAAAATCCTTAAAATGAGTTCCACAGTTTTCGCTTAGCGTATAGCTTAAAATAAAGTGAAGTTTTGACAAAGGTATTCGTAATGAATTCGTCTTTCGATATCAAATATCGCAAGGGCAAGAAATAGGTCCCTGAGCTTATCATTTGCTAATGCTGGACTTCAGACCTCAGGGGCCTAACCTAATTCCTAGTCGTTTCAGAACCGTGATAGTTCTTGTAAATTATGCAGCCCGTCAAGGTGCAGTTTCAGTTCTCCAAAGTAATTGGATTCGCCCTATTAGGAAATTTTCCAGTAATAGCTTAGATTAACTTAATATTCATGGCGATAGTTTAAGCTCGGAATTTTCCAATCTCGTTTAAAATTAGTCACACTCGTGCGTGGGGTGTAATTAATAGAGCTAAGCCATCAATTGATTACGTGATACATAACATTGTCTTGACGTTTGAAAATTAAACTAACACATAACATCGCGCCTGTAATTCCGGAAGGGTATGGTCTCTTCTCTATCTTTAGTAAAGTCCTCCTCTACTCCTGTGGCCCTACATATTCAAACTCAAAATAGTCCTCATTCCTCGGCATCACTTGCATACACCGAAGTAACACGTTGCTCGCGTTTTCGTCCGCTTGTTATTATACCCGCCACGCTCTATATCCCCATAAATAAAATATAGCTCACACACTCACAAACACACACACACACACACACTCATAAATAAATAAAATCATAATCAGTTCAGTATGTTCAGAGATGACCCTCTACAACGTAAAAACCCACAAACCCGCAAGCTTTACCTCTTTGTAATAGTATATTATTTCATACAATAATAGCTAATCTACCCCTATATCCTAGAATAGATTCGTTGGAATGAAACCACATAGCTAGCATATAAAATGAAATCTGAAATATGCTTACATTAACAATTATTAGGCATCTCAATTACTTTTCAATTTCGGCATTTAATGACGTTCGAGCAAAGTTATTGCGTCCAGTCATCGTCATTTTTATGATCGTATAAAAATCAGAAACGTCAAGACTAACTTGTTCCAACCTTTGGAAAGTAGGTACCTAGTATTCAAATCAATTAATATTGTTTAGTATGCCGTTTTACAAAAGCAAACAAAATTATAAGTTCTGTTTTGATGACTGTACTTGATAATGTTACGTATGTCAACTTACCTGGTACATATGTGTTTAAACGACTTATTCTTGGGTATATATGATGTATCAATTAACGTTTTAGATTTTGGCGTTTGACTTGCCTTCACTAACTTAATTTAACATGACATTAGCAACTTGAGTTGTCGATACCGCTAATGGACTAATTATAATGCCATTGAGTATTGCGTTACATGCAAGCTAATCTTTATACAGGGTTATTTGTACCAACAACTTCGCGGGACTAGATAGCTAACACCATAAGCAACCACTTTTGTTCTGACGTAGTTCCGAAGTAAAACAATACATGCAACTAAAATTATATTTTAAGTTTTTATTGTACTGTCGTGACATTTGTTAGCCTATGTTTCACTCTTAAATGAAAGGACGACGACGTTCTAGGCGCTTGCAACCTAAACTGGGATGCGCGTAGAGTTATTAACATTCAAGCGGGCAATTGAATTAATATTTATTTTTGTATGAAAATAAAGTTAGAGAAATTTTTAAAAGTCGTAGAACAAAAGTTGTTGGTTATGATGTTGTTGGTGTTTTACAAATAACCCTGTATACAACAGTGGAAAGACGTTCGTTAGTCTCACTAAAACTTGAAATATTTGTAAAGTCTAAGAAAAGTTTAAACAGTAAATTAAATTATAGAAAAATTGAGAGAAAAGTACTAAATATAAAAATATAAGTATCCATTCAATGATGTTCGTCCCACTCCACTTAAATTAAAGAACGCATTTAAATAAGGATTTCGAATCGCCAACTTATATGTAGGTACAACAATAGGATTATCACATATTTAGATTTTTAAAATACGAAAATTTAAGTTAAATAGTGTCACCATGATAACGGATCAACATATTTTTGGTGGTCAATTTATGCGTAGGTATATTCTCAAATTTATTTCGTAACTAAACTTTGAAAGAGGTTTCAATGTGCATAAAATAGTCTTATTTTCCAAAAATCTATTGCATTATAATGACGACAGAGACGAACTTTTTAATGGTTTGCAAATAGGTATTTATACTGTCTGGACTTTAAAGTAGACCGGTAAAATACGTAAGTAAATTGAATGTAACATAGTGACACGCAGCGCAGTAATTCAGTTAAAAAATATGTTTTTTGTGTCTTTCAAAATCAAAGCATTTCATTAAGGTAGTTAGGTTAGGTAGTTAGGTTAGCTATAGGATAGGTATCGTAAGTTAGGTTCGGTTATATGTATATATGTTATCATTCTAATTAATTCTATCTTACACAAAATGCTTAAATAAGAGCACAGTGGAGACTCGCTAAATGAGAAGTAGCCATCTTAATAAAAGTATTGGTACCTATAAAATATAAAATTCTCGTGTTACAGTGTTTGTCACAAAACTCCGAAACAGCTTGAGCGATTCCTATGAAATTTTGTATGTCCATTCAGTAGGTCTGAATAGACACACAACGTTAATAGAATAGGAAGTTGGTAAAGTAATAAATTGATTCTAAAGGCTGAATGAAAGGTACGGTATTTGGAGGCCAGGTTTGCGCAGTGGCATAGCGAATGGCTGCTGCACCGCGTGTCTTGGGTTCGATCCTCTCACGGAACAAACATTATGATCGCCTACAGATAGTTGTTCCCGGTCTGGTTGTTAGTTTATGAGAGTTGGAATGTTTGTAAACGCACCCACAACACAGAAGAAATTCCTACTGTGGGGCAACGTTTCGAGCGGCTATCACTTGGGATCATGAGATAGATTTTTATACATACATACATACATTAACTCACGTCTTTTTCCCATGGGGGTAGGCAGAAACTACAGAGTGCCATATGCTACGATTCTTACATACTTCTTTTGCTTCGTTTACATTCATTCATGTTGTCATACACACACGCCGGTTGCGAGTACTACGCACCTGACCTTTCTGAAGAACCTCACCAATAAGGTCTATGTATGTCCTTCTAGGGCGTCCCTCCCGGCGTTCCCACTGACATAGATAGATTTTTGTTTATTTATTTATTACAATTGAGAAAACAAACAGTAGCATAGTAGGTATAGATTACATATTTCCCTAATTTTAGAATTACCAAATTGTACTACCAACTACGTGTTCCACAGATCTATATACTTATAATAAATCTGTAGAGAAGTCAATTCTGTACATTGAAAATATATTCAAAATTAATATTGGAGGATGATTGGTAATCGATACTGATACCAAAAATGCAATCAGTAAATTTTTTGTCTGTCTGTCTGTCTGTCTGTCTGTCTGTCTGTCTGTATGTGCACGCATAGGTCAAAAACTACTAAAGGGATTTTAACCAAACTTGGTACAATTGTAATCCATACTCCTGGGCAGGTTATAGGCTATATAACATAACACTAAGACACATAGGAGCCGAGCAGTGACGAAAAATTCGAAGCAAGTCGGATGAAAATATGCGCTTTCGAGCTCCTATCCTCGCATACGTTGATCATACACAAAAAGTATGTATTACAAAGATGTTGATCTTCAAAATATCAACAAAAAAGTTCTTAGTAAGATATATCTATATCTTATAAATTATCCACAATAACACGTTTACCTAATCGTTAGGCATTTCTTCAAAGTATATTAAATAATAACGTACACTTTTATACTATTTAATAAAATAAAAAATATAGACATCGGTTTTTAAACACACAAGATATAGATGAACTTAAACCTTAAACTTCCAAATCTCGCCGCGCCCGTATGGTAGCCTACGTCTGCTATACGGTTGATATTTGTTTAACGCGCGAAGCGGCTCACCGCGGCACCTGGCGGGCGTTCACGCGCCAAAAGTCACTTATTTGACTGTGGATGCGAAGGGACATGCCAAGCATTGTGCGTTCTTATTGAATAAGAAAGACTTTTATTAATTTATTCGCCCTTTTCATTAGATTAGATTTAAATTATAGTAGTTTTTAGATATTATTTTAGGTAGTTTTTAGTACCTAAATATAATTATTATTTTTATTTGTTTAACTCTTTTTATTCCGTAGGTACTTAATTACGATTATTATTCCTTATTTGTTTTTTTAGATTTTAAATAAAGTAGGTACGTAGTTTTGAAATATTCGTTTTAAATAGGTATAGCTACCTTATATAATTAGTTTGATTTTTATTCCATAGGTAATTCAAACTTTCTTTTTTTTATATTTAAAATAATTTTAGTTAAGTATTTAAAAGTTAAGTTAGTTAAGATATTAGTTGATTTAAGTTATTCGACGATTAGCGTCTTTTTGACTTAGGAAATAAACTGTTGCTTCTGTTTTTTTTATTTGAATTCAAGTAGGTACGATGCCACCTAGATAACGGTTTTCTTTATTTCGAAATTCGATAAAGCCAAAAGAATGAGAGATGCGCGTTCTCAGGAATCGTCAAAGAAAAGAGCACATACTTAGTTTAAACTCTATGAGAGTGAATAACGCAACTGCACGAGCACATGAAAGCACTTCTGAAGTTCTGAGAGAGAGATGCGATTAACATCTGATAGGGAAAGAAACCTTTTCTTAACAAGTGCTGCGTCACTTGACCGTAAAATGCATGTTTTATCACGATTTCCCGAGAGTCGGAAACGTTCACCGAGCGACATTTAAGGATTACAGCTGATCGCGAACGGCATATATTATATCTCGAGAATCTGAAAGATCTAGATACTTAACGAGAATTACGACTTACATATGACCGCGAAAGGCATGTGTTATCTCGAGAGTCCGAAACATATACTGAGCGTGAGTTAAGACTTACAGCCGACCGCGAAAGGCACGTTTTGTCTCGAGAGTCCGAAACATATACTGAGCGTGAGTTAAGACTTACAACTGACCGTGAAAGGCACGTTTTGTCTCGAGAGTCCGAAACATATATACTGAGCGTGAGTTAAGACTTACAGCTGACCGCGAAAGGCACGTTTTGTCTCGAGAGTCCGAAACATATACTGAGCGTGAGTTAAGACTTACAACTGACCGTGGAAGGCACGTTTTGTCTCGAGAGTCCGAAACATATACTCTCAATATCACGACCGTCTGGCAGTTGAAAGGATACACCTAAGTTTGTCAAATGAAAGACGACGAATTGATAAT
Source organism: Euplexia lucipara (assembly GCA_921972225.1). NCBI lineage: Eukaryota > Metazoa > Arthropoda > Insecta > Lepidoptera > Noctuidae > Euplexia > Euplexia lucipara. The sequence goes on along the minus strand of OV179147.1, from coordinate 781,585 downwards.
ATTCGATCGCAGAAAACGGACGTGCAGCGTGAAGCCAGGCTTTCCGCGTATAGATTTAGACATATTTTTGATAACTTAGATGCACATGCAGAGGATTTAGATGAACCTACAAATTTACTACCGTGGGCCAACAAATATAAAAGTGGGTTCACTTATGCTGTCACTATTGATTACAGATCATATTCGAAAATCGGTGATATGAACGTAGTATGTTCTTTTTGCAATGCCTCCGCTGGTCTTAGAGACATGGAACTGGAGCAGGTGTTCTTTGTGAAGAGTAAGTATCCACTAAGAATCGTTTTTTGGAAATTCAACCCTTAAAGAGAAAAAATAGGAGACAGACGTTCGACATCCACGCAGGCGAAGCCGCGGGCAAAAGCTAGTTACTCAATAAAATAACTAACTGTGCAGACATTATGCTGCTGTTTAAACTTTGTTTGAAAGTCAAGCCGAGTGCAAGATGCTAATTGAATTGGAGATTGATCTTCACTTAACATTGCTCTTACAGGCTGTCCTGCTGCAGTGCATTACCACGTCCCCAGAACATAGTTATCTACTTTGCACATAATATTTATTACTCCATTGAGGCTCCTCAATTTCAATCGAATTGTGTGTAAAAAACAATATATAGATCGGGTGACCAATTATACACATATATCAAGTCTTATGTGTTTTGGAAAGCCCGTTAAGCCGTGCCGAGTGGTCAGAAGCCTAAATTCGTTTAACCAAGGGGTATCTTGCTACCCAGGACCTGGGTTGTGGAAGTCAGGTAGGCATTCACTCCATATAAAACACTGGTATCAGCTTCACCCGATTAAACTAGGAGCTGACCCCAACGTAGTTGGAAAAAGGCTAGGTAGATAACAGGTTTCGGGTTTATTTGAAAATTAAGCCGAGTACAACATGCTAGTTGAATCAGAAATCTTAACTTAACACTGCTCTCACTGGCTGTCCTACTGCCGTGTATTACCACGTCCCTTGTCTCCATTACAGAACATACTATAAATGATAAATGGTATTTGTTTCTGTAAATAGGTAATTCACACAAACACTTTTACACTAATTGTTTAATTAGTAGGTAATGAGAAGGAACACTGAACTCAGAGGACACATTCTCTTTTAAAATCCAGACATTATCTTGGTCCGATTATATACCATGCAGATTTGTTTCTGATAATCTTGTGCTTAAGTACTTTTACTGCAGGTCATTGGCAACATCTGTTTTCCAGTGCACTCTAAAGAAGAATATTGAAATATCCTGTTCTCTACAATTTATGCTCGCAAACATTTTTAGATAGCTGTGGTCGAAAAGGTTATTTTACCGTTCAATGCCAAAAGCCAAGCGAGTTACCGCAATATAGGTTCAAAGGTTCAAAGAATCTTTATTTCTCAAAAGAACATTATACAGTTCACTTAGATGAGACTTAACTTTTAACTTAAATTAACCGTCGTCTAATGACGAAGCATGCAGGTTTACTTAAAATATAATATAAAACTATAACAACAACGTTCGAGAATAACAAAGTAAACAAAAAAGTAGGTTGCATATAAAACAATTTAGTACAGCTGGTCAATTTGACACCAAGGTACCCTCATATTTGATAACTAACTAACTTTGTGAGGAACACGAACAACGATTAGGAAGCGAACTACTGTGTGAATGTGTTTGTGTGTGCTAGCATAGCGCGCGCACGCATTTTTTTTGCTTGTGTGCGACAAATATAGTCTCGGAGACAGGTGATCACTTTTATATTTTGATTATTACGTGTGAGTTCTAATTTTATGTTTTCTTATTTTGTATCTATTATTTAAGTGTACTTTTTTGTTATTATTCTAATGTAAGTATTTAATTCTGTTTGTTTTGTTAGTGTTGTTTTAAAGTTATTTTTTGTTGTGTTATTTTACGTGTTATATAAGTATATATATTTTTATCAGTAATTTTTAAGTAGTTAGTATTTAATTGTGTTACTTTGAATGTTCATTTTTTTTTTTTATATATAATTATTATTATTTAGTAGTACGATTTGATGGTCTTCATTTTTATGTAAGTTTTTTTTATTTATATCGGTCGCATATCGAAAGAATACAAAGAAAGAATAAAATATTTTATTTATGGATAACAAATAGCTACAACATACAAATAACAAAATAACATAAAAAAACTTCGCATAAAAGTAACAAATCGCAATGTTGCAGCCTACTTACTACATTAGCCACAGATTAACAAAAATAAAAACAAATAATGCTGCTAGAGAAACAATAATAGGCTTGGCATTTAATTACAATTCATATAACAATTCGTATTCAATTAAAATTCATATTTAATTAAAATTCATGTTACTGTTCATATTCAATTGCAATTAATAATAATAATAACTATTCCACAACTTTTTCACACAACACCATATTTAGTCCCAAGTTAAGCTTGAGAGCTTGTGTTATGGGTACTAAACAGCTGATAAACATAATTACATATTTCTAAATACATACATATTATAGATAAATTACACCTAGACACAGAACAAATGATTATTATTATAATTATATCATAATTATTATTATCAATTACAACTACAAAATGATTACAATTATTTACACAACGATTTAATAACATTTGTTTTAAATTTAGATTTTGGGCATGCAAATATATAGTTATATAGGTAGGTATGGTATGAAACTTGTGTTATAGGATTCCAACATTCTATGGATAGGGCAAAAATGTGTTCATTAGGTTTTCAGCAAAATAAATATACCTGGAAACTAGAAATATGATTGGCGCCACCTGCCTCTATCCAATTCTTACGGATTCAAAGCCTCCCACCATCTCCTTTGTTGACGAATATACACGGGTTTCATAACTTTGATGTAACAATATTGATACTAAACTTTTCATTGTTGAGGGGGTTGGAAATGTTATTTACCTACCAATTGTTAAGTTCTTCTTCAATTGTTTTATTACAAACGAACTTCCCACTATCATCATGCTCGCGCGGTTTTAAGTTCATGGAAATTATTGTAACAACATAAAATCAATCTAAATAGGTATTGATTGTTATTATTTAACTTAGTGACTTATTAATTAGCGAGTTATACAAAGCAAAACATCACGCCTGTATTCCCAAAAGGGTTAGGAAGAGGTGGAACTACCAGTACAAGCACGTTACCATTATCTCTTGTCAACAAGAGCGTTGTTGACAATGCGTTACTAGGGTTATTCCTAGAAATCTCTTGCCAACATGCTTGTCCGTACGTGCGTCGTGTCGTCGCAATTACTTATCTACATAAGGTATTTGTGTATCTTGGGTACCTGTACTCTGGTCATGAGGTAGGTACTATTATATACTAGCTTGGACCGCCGGTTCAACCGCTCCTAAGGGTCGGTAACGTTATGTTTAATAGAATATATCCTTCCTCCAGAAATGGGCTACCAAATGCTAAAAAAAAAATCATCTTTGACTAGTAGTTCTGAAGATTAGCCCTTTCAAACAAAACACTCTTCAGCGTTTTTTAATAAAGTATTATTTTGAATGAATAGTTATTTTAAATTCAATTACATGGGCTTCGATGCACTGTTTTAATAGGAATGTAAATATATAAAGTCTCACCAAATTTAATAGGTGTTGCTAATCTTTGAAGCAAGGATGATGGTTTTCTCATTAAATCCTAAAAATCAGGATATAAATGGATCGTCTGACATTGAACCAATTTTACATGGTATTAAGATATTCTGGTACCTGCATGCTTGTCAACTTTGAAGACTAACCAATTCATTTTGTGTCAAAAATAAAACTTATTAAAACTTGTGACACGGTAACCAAGTTTCTAACTCCCAGTAATGACGAATAAATAAAATAACATTTGACATTTTGAATGTATTAGTATATAATATATATTTGCACGCCTGTTGAGGTAAAGTATGGCAATGAGAACTTTTTTATTTGTAATATCTCATGTACCCATATTCCAGCAAATAAATGATTTTGACTTTTTAATTTGATTTAACTTTAGATAAATACGATAAGTGTGATAAGATAGTGGTGTGTAGTGATAAGATGAAAAGATTTGATTTATAAACTAGGTTCATCTCTTGAAATAATACATGTAATTTTCTAAGGGTGCTATTAATAGTAAAATAAATAAATCTTGTCTTCAAGTAAACGTTTGATATTTTAGTGCTACGAAAAGTGGTTCGTAGCGTTTGCGTAGCACTATTATAATTCTTGTGCTACGCAGATATATAATAGGAAAATGGCTTCTAAGAACTTTGCGAACTAAGTATGGAATCGTGGCAGGTGGCTAACTCGAACACTCGTGACTAAGTGTACCGTGAGAGTTCCGTGGACCCCATCGCTTTTGTCGTTTCGCTTAGTTTCAGGGTATGATTATAAAACTTATGAGAAAAGATACATTATTTATTTGCTCTCTGTTCGTGGTACAGACGCCAGCACATCAACCTACCCTAACTGTCAAATTTTCCCAATTGAAAATGAACCTTATTGTGTTTAGTATAAAGTTGAAAACCTATCAAAGAAATTTGACACATTGGGGTAGGTTGGTGTGCTGGCGTCTGTACCTACCCTTCAATCTTGACCCCCAAACATCAAACTATTTAATGAAGTGGGGTCTAACCAGTCCCCTTGCGGCCATTAACGATTTTTGCTGCGAATGTTTATTGAACATCATAAAATTACGCCTGCAATCCTCGATGGGTTAGGCAGAGGTGTTCGAAAATGTAGTCCACCTACATTTCGCCAGTTATATGTAAGTTCAATTTGATAAGGGGCGAGCCTATTGCCATCAATCGGGTTATAAGTAAGTAGTATGTGCATTTCTTTAAAATGAATATAAAATCTCTAACCTCGTACCTAACTAAACAAATATAACGTGCCCAAAACTTCTCTAGATATATATTCACTCGGTAATTTCTAAGTGGTGATAAAAGTCTTGGAAAACTACAGGCTTTAGAGATTAGCCGCAAGTTACGGACAGAGGCACTCAAGGACTTTAGTCCGTTACATGGCATGACGTAATATCCTAAACTTTAGTAGATTATGAATATCCTTATATTTGGCAGATATAGTCTTTATTCCTGGGGGCGCCAGACCTCACTAGTTTATTTTCTGTAACTTTTAATTAAAGACCAATATTTAATCATCTTATTTTATAAAATTTTCGTAGTAAAATAGTTATCTTTAATTAAATATATCATTGTGCTGGAATTAATAAGTCAAAGTGAATAAGTGTGTGCGGAGACGCGGGGGTGTAAGTTGCACCTGAGGACTTTTTTACTCAAATTACTTTTTGCTATATTTCAGTAGGTACTGTAAATAGAAATTCAAAACAATTATTTTATTACTTGCTTTAAAATATTGAAGCGCGTGGTTTGGTGATAGCAAAATTGAGTTGTAGGTAGTTGTGTGGTAGGCTCGGATGACGTATTCCTCAGCTACTATACAACATAGTCGTATTATATATTATCAAATCCACAGTAGGTACTTCTTCTAGTCATAAGACAACAAAGTTTTAATCGAATCCCAAAAGACAAAACATCGTAACGTGAAGGCTGGACATTGGTGCAAGCGACTACAATTGTGTTCAAGTGATACATTGCGTGTTGTGTTCGCGCGTGTGATAAGTGATGCGGGTGTGAGCCAGTGATGTACGTTGTGACATGGCGTGGCCTGGAGGCTCGGATGCTGTGGAACTGCCGCTGCATCATGTCAACAACAATGAGGGTGACAGGCTCACCGTGCCCAACACGACTGTGGTCAATGGACAACAGAGGCCGAGTGAGTATTTAAGCTAAGTTATCACTGTTTGAAAACAAAAACTATTTACCCGAATTAGGCTGCCAATCGGCACACATTAGACAGTCTCCCAAAATTTACACTCTTCGCCTCTTCTTTGTGTTTAGAGAAGAAGTGGTAACAAATAACAAACAACAAGTTTTCCCTTCAGGGCTCATTTATTTTTTCCACCCTGTATCAATGTATGGTGACATCTATACGCCTCATTCAATCTTAACTGCTTATAATTTAAGTTTGAATGCGTGTCGCTTGCGTATTTGTAGGCGTATCCTTTATGATGATATCATAAATCATCCACATGATGAAATAAGTATACCACACAATGACTATGCAAAAATAGTGAGCAGTATCTCTTTCACATAGGTAGGTACACTATACCGCTCTGATGTGTCCTATGAATCACATAAAGATCCGTAAAATTAGAAAAAGTAATAATTGTGTCTCATTAGTCACAGTTGAGTTCTTATACAGAAACCATTAATTAATAGAACAAGACGAATCTACAACTAAGGAACTATGACGTTTTATGGTACTGTTTAATAATAATATAATATTCCACAACTTTCACACATCGCCATCTAGTCCCAAGCTAAACAGAACTCGTGTTATGGGTGCTAAACAGCTGATAAACATACTTATATTCCTAAATACATAAGTACATGTTATAGATAAATTACACCCAGATACCGAACAAATGATCGTGCTCATCACACTAACATTTGCCCTGGGTGGGAATCGAACCCACGACCTCCGTCATAGCAGTCAGGACCACTAACTACTAGATCAACAGGCCAGTCAAAAGTTTCAAAATGTAAGTTGTCCATTTGTCAGTTTCAAATAAACCGAATACTGGTTCGTTTTCAGCCCTCTAGAGTCCAGTGTACCGGAGTCAGGGCACGATAGTTGATTGTTTAAGTGACGTAATTGACAAATGAATGACTTGTTTTACTTAAATTCGATCAACTGTCAGCTTAGGCAGGCGGCGCACCGGACACTCGCGGGATGAGAGATAGTATTGATAACTGTAATCTATTTAGATCACATTATTGATTACGCTTGCGCTCTCTATTAAGACACTGCTACTGAGGGTGCTTGTGCGTTGGCCTAGCAGTCGTAAGTGGTACTACGGCATGATGTTGTGAGTTTGACTTCCAGGTCGGGTAAGAGCTGGCCGAGACGTATCGACAGCTACAGTTACTTATTCCGTTGTCAACATGCCGCTCGTGTGTAAGAGCTCTTAAGTGTAAAATATTGTTCCTTTCTATCTGGAACAACCCGAGTCTAAATTTGTGCCCGGTCAATGGCAATAGGCGCACTTCCTTTTACATAGGACTTGAACATAACTTACAAAATTATGAGTATACTAGTTGACGTCACGCGGTTTCACACGCGTAGGTCCCGTTTCCGTGAAAATACAGGGATAAAAAGTAGTTTATGTATTAATCCAGGGTTTTAGCTGACTCCATATTAAAATCGCTCCAGCTGTTTAGTAATAGATTTCATGCAGAGTAGAGTAATAAACACAGTTGGAAAAGTGATATATAAAATATTATTATTACAATAAAATTACATATGACATTCGTAGGAAAAATAGTTGCCGAGTGACAAAAAGAAAGAACACAAGCTTTCACATTTGAATATTATGAAAATGACCAGCGTTACACTTCCAACATTTAGACGTGAAGAAGTAACAAACATATACACTCACAAACTCTCTCCTCTAAAGTATTAGTGTGACTATTAAGTACTAACACCACTACCTAACCATTCGAAGAATACCGAGGTGTTATGTTATGTATTATTGATGTTTCTCATATGGCACAATAATTGGTATACCTAGTACTAAATAAGCCCGGTGTGCGGCGTGGTTTACCGACGTAGGAAAATAACATCTTCCAGTGAGATATGGCTGACCCTGGCCGCTGTGCCTTTAGCTCGGGGCTCCCTCAATTAAGATTAATTTACCTTTTCAAAGTCTTCCACGGTTCCTGTTCAACGGACAGAATAACAAATTGCTTTTGCCCTAATTTAACTTTCATAGTTTAATTAGGATGGCTAGCTAAGCAACAAGGTATAATTGAAAAAAACTGTCAACCAGTCATCTATTCATTAACAAATTATTTTTTGTCTGAAATTGCATACAATTAACATATCTTAATAATTACCTACTATTTAAGCACCTCCTCCACTTCAATTTCGTACACCTCTGCCCAACCCTATTTAGTTTACAGGCGTTTTGTTGTGTTGTTATTTAATTTAGGGGTTCCTTGTTATTATTTTATTTGTAGTTAGTTTAAGTATAGGTACATATTTAATTCAGTTTTATTGTAAAGTTGTTATATTGAATTAGATTAAATTGAATTGAAATTAAATTTAATTTAGGAAACATAAAGTCAATAAGTTTTTAATGTAAACGAAGTCTATAGAGTAACAGGTAAAGAATGCGAACTCATTTGGTATTTTAAACTAAAAATTAACATTCTAAATAACTAAACACTGCCATTAAGCAGAAATAAAAAATGGGTTCTTAGTAAAAAGTTATTTATGATGAAAATGATCCCTCAAAAGCTTTTCAGTTATTTCAATTACAGCCTGTACATGACGGTTAAGTACAAACAAAACATTTTCTATCAACACTGGAGTTATTAAGCTGTCTTTTTAGTTGTAGGAGGGCTTTTATACTCCACATTGGATTTCCAACTGGCATGAGCAGCCTTGGAATGTCAAGCCACAGTTAATTTATTTTTTAGATTATGTACCTTACTACGTAAAGACGTGAAAAAGCATATTTAAGAACCAATTTACAGAAATAAATATATTCTGTAAATTGGTTCTTACAAACGCTTTTTCACGTCTTTTTTAACTACACACATCAAAAGTGTCTAGGGATCAACATATATTTTTGCAATAACTTTTCTCCTGATTGATATTAATTAAAATTTTCTTTAAGGATTCATCAAATAAAGTGTTTTCGTTTGTCACAGTAACGATAAACCAAGTCACCTTTGCATTAATAAAGAAATTTGCCATTTTCCTAATAAAGGGATTTTTGACATTTGAACCACTAACATTAAAGTTCGAAAAAAAGACTGAAATAACAGTTTTCTTTAAAATTTTATTGGGTAACTTAAACAATTAATAATCCGTGTTTCTACCGCGAACACTAACAACACAAGAACATCGGTTTGGCATACTCAAAATGAGTTCATCCAAATCACGCTGTGGAATGGCCGCCCATGTTCGTTGCAACAGCAAAAAAAGGTCTTCTTGCGACTGGATACCCTCCATATTCGGCAGAGCTCTTCTCTGTAGCATATCCCATGCATGCTCAATCGGGTTCAAGTCTGGCGACTGAGCAGGCCAGGGCAGGACATTGATGTTAGCTGCGGCGAGAGTCTGTCTTACAACTCGTGAGGCTTCATCACTCTTCAGGGAACTTAATTAGCGACCAAACAGTCAGAAACCGCTTGCATGAAGTGAACCTTCATTCCCGAAGACCGCTACGGGTACCACCTATAGCAATGCACAATCGTAGGATTCGATATCAATGGGCTCTTGAACACAGAAATTGGGCAGAAGAACAATGGCGTTTCGTGTGCTTTTCTGATGAGTCTCGTTTTGGTATGAGACCGGATACAAGACGTATACGACACTGGAGAACCCCTGGACGCCAACAGCGATTAAAATCCTGCCAGGAAGTCCATCCTTATAGTGGTGGAACCATCATGGTATGGGCGGGTATTTGGATCGGCGGAAGAACTGAGTTGATTTGGATCAGAGGCAACCTCAACGCTCAAATTTATGCTGAGACGATTGTATCAGACGTCATCGTTCCTCTACAAGTGCAAATCGGTCCCTTATTTCAGTTAATGCATGATAATGCACGACCGCACACCGCAAGAGTTGTAAGACAGACTCTCGCCGCAGCTAACATCAATGTCCTGTCCTGGCCTGCTCAGTCGCCAGACTTGAACCCGATTGAGCATGCATGGAATATGCTACAGAGAAGAGCTCTGCCGAATATGGAGGGTATCCAGTCGCAAGAAGACCTTTTTTTGTTGTTGCAACGAACATGGGCGGCCATTCCACAGCGTGATTTGGATGAACTCATTTTGAGTATGCCAAACCGATGTTCTTGTGTTGTTAGTGTTCGCGGTAGAAACACGGATTATTAATTGTTTAAGTTACCCAATAAAATTTTAAAGAAAACTGTTATTTCAGTCTTTTTTTCGAACTTTAATGTTAGTGGTTCAAATGTCAAAAATCCCTTTATTAGAAAAATGGCAAATTTCTTTATTAATGCAAAGGTGACTTGGTTTATCGTTACTGTGACAAACGAAAACACTTTATTTGATGAATCCTTAAAGAAAATTTTAATTAATATCAATCAGGAGAAAAGTTATTGCAAAAATATATGTTGATCCCTAGACACTTTTGATGTGTGTAGTAGGTAAGGTCGGTGTTTCATTATCTGACTACTCTGAGGAGAAACACCGATAGAAACTCAGAGGTCAGAGTCTGTTTTAAAGTCCAGACATTATAATGGTTAGATCATGTAATAATATACTTGGATGTAACTAGGTCGTGTTGTCCAATTATACAGTATTTACTTCGATCATTTATTGATCGAAGAGTATTTATAAAGAAAAAAAGAAAGCATTTATTTGGCCCAAAAGGCACACGAAAATATATAAAAACAATAGCAAAAAAAAGAGAAAAATTAAATTAAAAGAAATAAAACAATGGAAATAAAAGGACAAAAAATTGTGTGCCTTGCGGCTGCGCCAAAAGGGCCCGCTGGTTTTCAACTGAACTATTTCGTAACAAAGATGTTATGAAGGTGGGCAAAATCAGTTGTATAGTTACATATTTATGTGCCTTTATAGATTATCTAAGCAACCCGTGGAAATACCACTATGAAAAATGTAGTAAGAAAACTTTTACTTAAATAGAGCATGAGTCATTTAGGTTTGCTCCTTATCTCTTTGAGGTTTGGAAGAAACTTTTCCATTACCTGTGTCATTGTTTTTTGGAGAGAGTGGAAGGCTATGGGGAAGAAAAGGGTGATTAATACATTTTTCTTCATCTGCCTTCACCAGACAATCTTTCATGAAGGTAGTTATTTTATTTCTACCACACACACATTTGTCTTTGTCTTTGTGTACAGACGCCAGCACATCAAGTTACCCCAATGTGTCAAATTTTCCCAATTGAATATGAACCTTATTCTGTTTGACATAAAGTTGAAAAACGATCAAAGAAATTTGACACATTGGAGTAATTTGACGTGCTGGCGTCTGTACATTTTCTCATTAATTTCTACCCATTATTCATATTAATATGTGGACAATTGGGTGGGTTACATGTTTGTAATTTTAAGTTAAAGATTTGGTACTCCTAGCATGATTTTTCCCTAATAATAAAATAAAATCTGCAAGTCCTAATTATTATAGTTATTAATTAGTTAAATCATCGTTAGCTGCTGAATCATTTGTATTTGGGTGGAAAGCCGTAAACTGTTCGGGAGTTATGGGTAACCGCATTGCCAATTACCGACGACTGCCAATTACAACTGTGAGTTATGGCTGTTCCTACTCGGACCTAATTAATGACCTACTGGCTGTAGTGCTAATTAACTGATTCTACATATTTTTTTAACAGGTTTTTATTTTTGATCTATCTTGTTTAAAATGTAAATAAATTATTGTTAAAATAACTAAAACCGACTTCATTCAAAACGTTGTAAAGAAACCGGCAAGCCTGAGAGATATTTCGCAACATGTTTAGCTATGTCAAAGGCCAATGGGTAGCATAAACAATGGTTCAATTGTCACTAACTACACGAAAAGACGGAAAATGTTCTTTGTTACATATTTGCTCGTAAAGGGTTTCTTATTCCATCTCATTACGCACTTGTGCGTTATGGCAATGTGAAACGCACTGTTTTATATTACCAAGATGCTCCGACCAAAACGAACTACACTTTTTTAAAATCTTAGCAAAGAGTTTTTATGTCAGAAAAGTGCTCAACATTTTATGAGTAAAATTAACTTTGGAAGGTAAAATATACAAAATAAACATTTAGTCCGTTAATTTACTTAATTAATTTTGACAATAAATTGCAACCATTTATAACACAAACAAAAAAAAAACTTTATTAGTAATACTGGCTGGCTGTTTTTGTGCCTTTGATAAAAAAAGTGCTGATGCGCGCGCTTCGCTAATTTGTGAACAATTAAAAATTATTCCGCGCGCTTTTTCTTTTCGCTGTATTGTTTTTATTTGAAAATTTCAATCCGAGTTTTATTTATTTCCTCGCAAATATGTTATAAAACGTCGTATGACATACGTGCGCTTTGATAATTACAGCCTCTGCTTTCTCATAGCAATATCGCCTCAGCTGTAACCACAAAGTACAATTATGTAGAGAAATAGGAACTTGTTACCATCACCAATACTATCCTAGTTCCCTCTACCGACCGACTGCATTACATTCCTAACTCATAGTTCACTCAGATCAAAGTACCGAGCCATCAGTTACGGCCCGTAGCCTCGTAGCTAAAATGCTACGGCGTAGCAGCGTAGCTTTGATGTGTCGGTAATGTTTGTTTACATTGCGAGCCCTCTGTAGCCGAGAGGTTTATTTCGTAAGGTACGGATTTTTCATTATTTCTTTGCAATGTAAATTACTTATTAGATATAAGAATCAAGCTTGTATTAATTTAACTAGACCGCGACCGTCTTAAACTTGAACACAGCCTTTTCGTAATTATAATCTAATTAAGATAGTCATGTTACAGTTAGAGGACAATAGACTATGAATTAGTCGCAAAACCACCTAGTCTAGGCTCATTAGCCTTGAAAACACAACTGCCAATAATGCAGATGAATACTGTATCATACCTAGAAATCTTGACGTATGAATATTGACGTACAACGACGAGATTTAGGATACTATATAGGGTGACTGATAATTAGTGACCGATACTTAAACACGTGATTGTATTCATGATTTCAATAAACTTTCCCAAAGAAACTTTTTTTTATACACAATAAGTTATACTTCTTTTTTTTATACACAATAAGTTATACTTAACAATAAAATAACAACAACGCTGTTCCAATGAAATTCCCGCGCGCGCGCCTGTGATCGATCACAGTAGGCACGAATCGGCACGATCTCGTGCAGTACTGACGTAATTGAATTAATTGAAAGTTAATGAGTATAAAAAAAAGTTTCTTTAGGAAAGTTATTCGCATTCATGAGTACAATCACGTGTTTAAGTATCGGTCACTAATTACCAGTCACCCTATATAGTCTTGCAAAGATATGTCATAGAAAAACTGTGATCTAAGTAACGCCGTCCAGCATAAAATAGCAATATTGGAGTGGCAGCCGAGCGTACACACATACACAACATAACATCACGCCTGTAATCCCCGAAGGGTTAGGCAGAGGTGTACCTGGTAGTACACCCACATTTCGCCAGTTATGATTAAGTCCCATGTAATAGGGGGCGAGCCTATTGCCATCAATCGGGCACAAATCCAGACTCCGGGCTGCTACTGAGAAATCCCAGATGGAAAAGCTCAATAACACTTTGCCCGACTCGGGGATCGAACCCGGGACCCCGAGCGTACTAAAAAAGACTAATAGATATTTGTCCTCTAGAACACAAGTATTGCATGAAAATTTTATTTACAAAGCATATACCAAAATACGTGATAAGGTTTATATTAAATTTTTACTTTCACAAGTGTTGCCTTAATTAAAGGCTGCCACGACATGCGTTAAATACAAAAATAGGAAATTAAGTTTTACAAATCAAAACAAAAACAAAAGTCACCTTCTTAGGTACACAAAACAGATAAAACAGTTCATTGTTGCATTAATGAGACATACAATTGATTAGTTCACACAAATTTTGTTCAACGACAGCCAGTTAATAAGAGAAAAAAAAAGAAAAAGAACACACACATTGTCCAAATCTATATGTGAGCAAGTCACAAAGGTTAAAAGAGAGGAATTAAAAAAAATTTTTTCGTTAGTGAAAATTTAGTTCGTGATTGTCTATTGTAAGTATTGAATGTCGTTGACATACACTTTTTGCAAATTCTACGTATTCGAAACAACAAACCCAATTTTGAGTTCCCAGTAAAGCTAATACAAACAACAACATACACAGAAAAAAGTCTGTCCGTTTTTAATAAATAAATTCCTCTCTTTGTGCCTGCAGTCGTGTCACTGCGGAGTTGACCTTTTATTTAACCAACTTGCAAACAAGTTCCAGGTTGTTTTTTTTTCCTCCTGTGTATTCGTAACTCCGTCATTTAGGGTTCGATTTGAAAAATTCTTTTTTAAAAGTCAAATCCTGGTTCAACTTACCTATGAGGTTACACTTATATCGGAACTATGCTGTGAAATAAATGAAAGCCTCCTTGAAATTATAAACTCGGAAATTTAACACTAAGGGCACCTCCTGTGGAGTACGGACCTCGGCTAATTTTAGATTTCAGTCCCTCTCACTTCTTTTTCTACGTAATCAAAAAATAACGGCGATACATCGAGTCAAAATGTCTCATGACGTCACTAGCCAGTACAGTTTATACTAGATAATCCTACTAATATTATAAACGCGAAAGTTTGTGAGGAGGGATGGATGGATGTTTGTTACTCTTTCACGTAAAAACTACTGAATGGATTTTAATGAAATTTGGTATGGAGTTAGCTGACACCATGGATTAAACATAGGCTTTTTATCCCTGTATTCCCGCGGGAACGGGACCTTCGTGGGTGAAACCGTGGGACGTCTATCGGGTTCGATGCTCGAGTCGGGCAAAGTGTTATTGAGTTTTGGAATTGTGCACAATTGATGGCAATAGACTCGCCCCCTATTACATGGGATTTAAACATAACTGGCGAAATGTGGAGCAATTCCAAGTACACCTCTGCCTAACCCTTCGGGGATTACAGGCGTGATGTATGGATGTACAGACGCCAGCACATCAAGTTACCCCAATGTGTCAAATTTTCCCAATTGAATATGAACCTTATTCTGTTTAACATAAAGTTGAAAAACGATCAAAGAAATTTGACACATTGGGGTAACTTGATGAGCTGGCGTCTGTAATTTACGCTTTTCGACACTCTCACGCAACATCCGCTCGACACAACATAGTGTGCGAGTTACTCGATCAATTAGAAGATGATGGATCACCACACACACCATTGCCTACCTAGGTACACAGATTTACAGACTACTTAATAGTGTCCGTCTGTGAACACCGCCCGTCGACGACATATCACTTTACGTAACGGATCATTGTGTAATTGGTATTTGTTCAGCATTCACCTTGCAATAGGGCTTCGCTGGTCAGCCGGGCAGTGCGGCCAGTCGGAGCGCGACCGCGGGCGCAGCACCATGCTCATTCAAATACTGGTGTTCATGTACATCGCCACGTGCGTGCTGTTCTACGTGGCGCACGTCATCGACTACTACTTCACTGTTCTGTGAAGTTGTTGCGATGTTCTGTGATGTGATGCTGCCTTTGAAATTCTTGTAAACCATGTGGAGGACAATGAGAGCGCTCCTCCGCTTCAAAAGGCTCGGTGAGTACGTGTGAAGTCGCCACAAAGAGGAAACGCATCCGTTTTGAAACGCAAACACTTGATGTAGGATCGCGCAGCAAACTTTTAACATTGTTCATTGTGAAGCTACCTACAGTTTTACAATAAACTTATTCACTGTCATCATAAGTCGTGTACCTACTCGAAACATTACGTTTCCGCAGTGGTAGTAAAATCAATGTAGAGCTTAATTCCATTATGTTCGTCGCATCTGACGAACCAAATCATAATAATGGAGTTAGGGGAGCGTACGGGAGTGTATGTCATGTTAACCTCGTGTCACCTCACACGCGATCCTTGTAAAATATTATCTTTTGCACATCAAGCTACCCAAAACTGTCAAATATTCCCAATTGAACATGAACCTTATCTCGTTTGTAATAATGTAGAAAAACTGTCAAAGAAATTTGACACATTGGTGTAGCTTGATGTGCTGGCCTCTGTACTTCTTCTACAATATTTCCTCTATTACTTTACATTTAGAGTTTTTTTAAATACGAAATAATTCAGCTGGCGATGAAGTAAACATTCAAAGGACAACAAAGAAAGCAAAACGATTTGAATTGTAATACAATCTCAAAGCGTTTGTTCGGACTGGTCTTGCATATTTGTAAGTCTCTCTGATTGTCAAAGACAAAGCGTGATGCCCGGCGAGAATATTTGTGAAAACTTTACGTTGTTAAAATTCATTTTATCAGACATTTATAAACAAAAACAAGTATAAAAAAGTATCACCGACCTCGTAATAAAAAACTAACACGTGTAAAATAATAAGTTTCGGAAGTCTGTGGCTTTGGTGGTTTTGTTTAATTTATTATTATTGGCCACCGACTTCCGAAACCAGAGTCATGTTACGCTTATTAGTGTTTTTTATATTGCGCATTTTTAAGTTTCTCTGTATGTAGTTAATTTGGTAATTTCTTTTGGTCATTACAACAAAACTACTGAACCGATTTCGATGAAATTCAAACGGAAAGTACCTTCATTGCGCATAAACTAGTGCGCTTCACCATCACTTGCATTTGCATCACTGCTAACACACTACCATCAGGTGGGATTGCATGATTCAAGCACTGGTATATACTATTGAAAAAAAAATTTCACCTACTAAAAAAAACGGTTTTTTTAAATCAATCCCACGAAGTTATTTTACGGTAACACATATAAAAATACAGCCAAATTGAGTAATTCCTTAATTTTTGTAAGTCGGTTGAAAACAGTTTCGACGTAACTACACAGAATATATTTTGTTCGCTTGTTAATGTTTTTAAAAGGCGGTCCTTAGCGACAGTCTTTTAATAACATCGAATAAACGAACGTTTTCCTGTAGCTAATACGGTTAAGGTAAATTGCCTTCACTTAGCTTAGAAAACCTCTGCGGAACTAAGTACTTACCGCTAAACTAACAAACTTGATTATTCGCCCGAGGCCTCCCCACCTGCGTCAATATTCGATACCAACTTCACCACCTCAATTACCTACATATTTTCAGAATGCTTGTATTAGTTACTGAGATGAGCACGAGCGATTTCTTTATCATTCTACAGTGATCGAGAAATAGACTAATTCTCGTAAAGAAAAAATCAAAACCAATTGGCTCCTCTGAAGTAATGTTTCTGTGTGTAAGTTGTAGATTAAACTACAACTTACACACAACGCTATAAAATAATACCAGCCCGTTACTGTCCCACTGCAGAGCAAAGGCCTCTTCTCATACAGAGAAGGCTCGAGCATTGATCACCACGCTTGCTCAAGGCGGATTGGCGATTTCAAACTTATATTAACTATAAGTCCAGGTTTCCTCATGATGTTTTTCCTTCACCGATGTCAATGATGTCTAAGATAAACTTAGAATGTACATATGAACTGAAAAAGTCACTTTGGTACTTGCCCGGAATTGTACCACAACCTCGTGCATGAGAGGTAGGTGCCTTAACCTTTGGGCCATCACGACATCACGACTTCACTACACAACGCCATAATATAATAATAATAATTTATTTATTTGTTATCATAGGTAAGGAAATACTGATCTTGTTTGGTTAACAGAGCGTTATGTCATGGCAAGAGGCGTTACAAACATGGTGTGTAAATCTAGGATAATAAATTTAAATTTAGAATATTTGAACAGCATGCATTTTTATTCTAGTTACCTTGCTTCATACTTGCCATCTACATGTAGTCCCAATTTCCCAAATAAGCAGAACTTGTGCTTACAACTGATAAACATACTTATGTATCTCTAAATTTATATATCATAATTAGGTAAATTACACCCAGGCATAGAACGAATGATCGTGCTCATCACACAAACATTTATCTTGGGTGGGAATCGTACCCACGACCTCCAGCATAGCAGTCAGGGCCACTGACCACGAGACCAACAGGCCTGTCAAAGTAGCACTTTACATAAATACGGATGATGTACCAGTCGAGTTAAATTATTACCTCCTACTACTACTATTTCAAATATTACTACCTACTCTAGTATTGTATGTAACATAGAAACACGCAGCGCAGTAGTTCACTTTAAAACTATGTATTTTGTATCTTTCAAAATCAATGTATTTCAGTAAGGTAGTTAGGTTAGGTAGTTAGGTTCGCTATAAGTTAGGTTAGGTTATAGGTATGTATATATGTTGTAATTCTAATTCTATTTAACACAAAAGGTTTAAAGAGCACTAAAGAAACTCGTTTAATAGAAAGTAATCTGTATGTATTGTTTCTAATATGTATAATGTCAAAACTCAATAACACTTTGCCCGACCTGGGGATCAAACTCAGGACCTCTTGCTCAGCAGTAGCCCTTGCGACCACTAGACCAACGACGCAGGCGATTTCGTTTGAAATGCACTGTACCGTACAATTTCAAAATTAGTTTTAAAAACAAAACACTGACTTATGCCACTTCCACCTTGCCTATTTTTCAGGCGTCTGTCTGTCTTATGTAATTTTAACGTTGTAAAAAAGTACAGAACGTAAGTACAGATTTTTAGCCAAATTTGAATCAATAAATTTTGATTTGATTGACTTATGGCATACTACTCTGTATGTAGATATAATAACATTCGTACATAATATACATATTCGTAAAATATACGATTATTATTTTCCCAAATGTAATAAAAATAAGATTCCATACATTCTTTAACCGACTTCTAAAAAAGGACGAGGTTCTCAATTCGGTTGTATTTTTTTTTAGGGTTTGTTAACAGGCCTAGCCAAGTTACAAATTCTATTTCTATTCTATTTCTATGATAGAAAGAAAATGGCGTATATGGGATCAGCTGTTTATCAACTGTCACATTTTAAGTCATATTACAAATTCTACTCGTTATGGCGATAATAGAAAGAGAAACATTGGCGTTGGTTGCCAAGTTGACACACTGCGTCAATCGCTCATTTCATAGCGAAGATAGAAAAAAACATTGTCTATGGCGAGCGCAATGTAGAAACATTGGCGTTGGTTGCCAAGTTGACACACTGCGTCAATCGCTCATTTCATAGCGAAGATAGAAAAAAACATTGTCTATGGCGAGCGCAATGTAAAAATGCGGCTGTATACTTCGTACGCTGGTGAAACTATTATACGATTTGAATTTGTTATTTTAGCGTCGAAATTAATTTGGAATTAAGGTAAATCTTCCCTTTACTATCGTTTTACGTATAATAACTATAAAATTATGAATGAAATTAAATTAAATTAAAAAATTATGAAACCAAATTATGTATCGTTTGGCTGGGGTATCAGACAGTTTGGTAGAAATTTTACCCCAGTTGCGATCTACAACTTCCCTACCTTCAACCGATATACTACCTGGGGATGTAAATCATATTTAAATCAACATACAACATGTTGATTAAAATATGATTTAAATTATTAATTTGGTTTCTAGTAAATAAACAAACAACATTTGAAACATAGTTATGTGTTTAATTTTTATGGTTGATCAATATAGGTACATAGAATAGATTAATGTTTATTTGTTTAAACCATGGTATAAAAAGATGATACAAAACAAAAAAAGAACCGAACAGACAAGTTTACATGTGGTCGAAAGTAGACCGTATTACATTAGTGTATAAATATATGAGTATAGGTAGAACCTCATATAGCTAAACTTTTTTAAATTTATTAGAAAATTACAACTTTGTTTTGCTTTTGCATGACAATGACAACTTACAGAATTGTATTTCAGTAGAATGCTGTAATTTTTTGTTTATTTTCGAAGGGTTGATCACTATGGTTACGTTATAAACTTGATGTTGGCAGAATTGCTAAACGTCTAAAATGTACGTAAGCAATGAGTTTAATTTAATTTAAATTGAATGTATTTCTAACATAAACCTATAAAAATATTAGGTTTCTACACTTCTCCTCCCCATAAACTATCACACACTCTTCCTTGCGCGCAATTTTCTTGAAAAAGGATCCAAAGATTTCGCTTAGAGTAATAATACCTACATAAGATTACCCAATCACTGTTTTTTTATCGTAGCCGATGCAATAAACAATTCAGCATGGCTCTGCCTTAAATTAGCTCATTTTGGCTACCTCCAGAAATGGCGGTGGATGTTTGCATGCTTATGTTATGTCCATCTTCATGCAAAGTTGGAACTGGTTGTGGTGGTGGTAAACGAGCTTTCATCGCAATCTTGTGTAGCACACAACATGCTGTTGTTATTTTGCTAATTACAAAGGGATGATAGTGCAGTACCCTGTCTCTAAGCAAACAACTCCACCGAGCTTTCAGTAATCCAAAACAGTGCTCAATGCTGTTACGCGCTTGCACATGCTTTTGAGTAATTATATTGTTCTTCTCTGGAACCTTGAACTGCATTGAGGATGGGAGTCATTAGCCAAGGGCGTTGCGGATACCCAGAGTCACCTGAAATATTTATTTATGTAGAAGAAACAAACAGACATTCCTACTAATTAACTTGATTTTTATGATTTCGTAAACATTTACCTAATAACCATACTCGTTCTTTATTTTGATGTAGTTCACGCATATATGATTCAACTCTACTCGAAGACCACGTGAATCATGTGTAGCTCCACAAAACTTTGCATTCACATTGATAATAATATAAAGATAACTGTCACAAATCTGTAAAATAAAACTGAAATTAAGGAATGTTTTAATACTGTTATACCTACCTGAACAGAATCAAAATCACAAGTCTTTTATTCAAATTAATTATTAGTCCTCGGTCTTGTCTTGTACTCGGAAAGACAATTTATTTCGCCATGATATTTTGGTGATTCAATGCATGAACAACTTGTCTGATGCAGCGACTAGTTGTGCGTTGAGTAAGGTGGTGAGTGATACCAACAATTCGTTGATAAGATCCTGTGGCCAAGAAACTAAGAGCGCACAACACCTGATCGAAGACAAACAAAAATAAATCAAATGATAAATAATGTAATAAATGTATGCACATTATGAACTTAATTACCTTGACTTCCAATGGAATCTCGTTGGACCCTTTCAAAGAAGTTTTCCCTCGTAGGTTTTGAACTAAGGCTTCGATAGTCTCTTTATTTCAAAGACATTCAATACCTAAATCTCTTTGCTTTATTTAATCGAAATCGCTGGATAAACAAAGTGTCCGACATTTCTTCATTTCTATAGTTTCCACGCACTGCCGATATAGTTCTCTTCTCCAGCGTCTTAACAGCACTTCTTCGTTATGAGCGCACCACAACATATTTAAAGTATGCATTTTAAAACTTTATTTCAAAATCCAAGAAAATCAACAACATCACACTTGACAGTTGACAAACAGATGATTCCATAACCGCCATTTTCTTTCTATTGTCGTCATAACGATTACGATGATAGAAATAGAATTTGTAACTTGGCTAGGCCTGCAGTACTCCGTCATTTATAGACAGATTTTCAAAATTCTTTTTTCATTTGATAGGGTATACTAACAGATTGGTCCCATTTGTATCAAAACTCATATCTGATGAAGGATCTTCGAGGAATTGAGGGAACTCCTAAAAAATATAGGTACACACGCACCGATTTCAACATATTTAGTAACAAATCGAGCATTTTCATTTAGAAAGTATCATTTGGTGAAGAGAAACTGACGAAGAAGACAAGCAACGGAACTCTTCAACGCATAACAGCAAATTATTCGCGATTGCTTTAGTCAGATGTCTATGCTGAGCTTTTGTATTTCCATAACATAACATTACGCCCTTCTTTTTTAAAAGGGGTCTGGCAGAGATGTACAGATTAATAATAATAATAATAATAAGTTTATTTGGACTAAATAATTAAGCCTAATACAAAATAGCTACTTAGAACTAAGACACAATGTATAATTAGGCCGGTTAACTACATGAACTCCTAACTTCCAAACTAGGTAAAAACCTGTATCTTGGAAGTCAGTGCTCTTACGTGGAGAAATACATATACAAGCTGGACTTAATGAATGTTTAGATAGAACTTCTTTAGCAATTGTTATCCAATTTCAATGATTCTTTCAAGTTTTGAAAGTTTTTCTTTACATACAAAGAATCGGAAGTCGGTGGCCATTAATGAACGAAACAAAACCAAAGCCACAAACTTCCAAAACTGGAGTTATTTTTCACCTGTTAGTGTTTTTTTTATAACTACTTCTAACCATGAGTCAAGGTTTCCTCACGATATTAAACCACGGCGGCTTATCTAAATAAATAAATAGAGTTATACGTCTGCCGAACTTTTCGGGAAATACAAGCGCAAAGACTTGGTGCCGGTGATTCCAAGAACGAACTATTAAGTCACCTCGTAGGTAATGGTTTATTTGTCTTGAATAAAAGCACAATATGTAAATAATGCACGATCAATTAATTTGCTTGTGTGATCGATCGCGACTGTGGCAGGGCGGAGCTGTGGAGGCCGACACACGCAGCTGACGGGAGGAAATTAAATGAATTTAGTTACGAATAGGTCATCATGTCAGCCAGTTTACCATGTTACTAATAGTGAAGTAGAATGCAGAAGAGATGAGTACAATCCCCCCACATTGCACACACAATATTTGCATTTGATAAGAACATCATGATGGTACTGGCCTGGATATGAACTTAAATACGCGTGCATATGCGAGGGCTTCATCACTGGGACATCACGATTTATTCATTCCTTTTAAAATATGTACGAGATGCGTGTTACAGAATTAAAATAGGGACATTGCGTAGTCGTAACAAAGTTTAGAATGTTTATTCTGAAAACTATGTGTTCTGGACATTACCATACATGTGTCCCAACAAAAGTGCGCTCGTCAAGCTAGTCGTATCAATAAAACAAAAACTCACTACCAATTTCAGTAGCCCACAAAACCCTTCAAACGAATTGGCAAAGAACAACCTAGTCGTGACAACAGCGAGTCACTGTATTCAATCATTCTGGCCAAAATATCTTTGTTCTGTATTTGTTTTGCTGCAGTACCTCACCATAATTCCCCAAGTCTTTACAATATTCAGTAGCCTGTCGCTGGGTATCGGGTCGATGTGTTCAAGTTCTCCAAAGGTGTCACAAAATGCATGCCTTTACAGTTTGTATTCAAAACTGCAGTATTCTATGTATCGGTGTTACTTCAGAATAATTCTACAATATTTATGCTACTCTTGTTTCGTCTCAACGTGAGCCGACCATCTAAGAATAAGCTTTTCAATTTTGATCACTTTTTTTAAACCTCAACGTATAGGTAGGCATCAAATTCAAGAGTTCCAAATTTAGCTGATTTTATTCGCCTCGTTATAATCCTCAAAGGAGATACATAATAACCCTGGAGAACTGCAGTTTATGCAATTGTCTGTATTGCCAAATACAAAATGTCTTATTTTACCATAGATTAAAATATAAATACCCATGGCCTGCTATACCTACCTACTTAAAAATTAACAATAAAAATTTATCATTTCAAAAAGTTTTCTCCCTGGTAATATACATTCGTAACCACAAACTAAACAGGTTCAGTATTTTCGTTTTCTACTTGGAAACAAGTCTGTCAGCACCAGCCGTGCGGTGGCAGTGGCCATTGTGATAATATTATTAAATGCTTCGCCGGTTCGCATCCCACAGGTCTCAGTACCGCACATTTTCGCACGATTTACTGGCCGACTTTATAACACATAATAATAATAATAATAATAATAATAAATTGCTTTATTGATATAAGTCATGATACATTTTATTTGAAGCCCTGACTCCTGAGCTAGATAATAACCTGTGTTACAGGAGCCAGTGTCTTCACCCGTTTTTCGATCAAGGTATATAGCATAAGCAATATAAAGAACATACTTGCTTTTAAAGAGGTTTTAAATGTTTACTGTTGTGAATTTGTGACATTATGAATTAATAGAGTCTGTGTGTGCGTGTATGTGTGTGTGTGTGTGTGTGTGTGTGTGTGTGTGTGTGTGTGTGTGTGTGTGTGTGTGTGTGTGTGTGTGAATGTGTGGGACTGTGTGTATGTGTGTATTCGTGTGTGTGTGCATGCGAATGATTTTGCATGTTTTTAGTTTGTCTTTACTGGTTTTTTAATAGGTTTTCAGTTTGTAGGTAATCTAGTGTCAGTAACCATGTAATAATGTTCAGTTTTGCCATTTTTTTCGTTTGTAAATTGATATGTAGAATTTTGTTTATTTTATTGTAAATAGATGGGGCTAGATAAAGACTATGTCGTCTAGCGGTTTCTGATTTACATCTAATTTGTTTACAAATATTAGGAATAGTGCGTCTTTGTATAAAAGTTTGATTTAAAGGGGTTATTACATGTTGTTTGATTGCCAGATTAAGGAGAAATAATTGTCTTACTGTCAGCACTTTACACGATTCGTAAAGTTTTTTAGTAGGAAACCGGTATGGTTTGAACAACATCACTTTTAACAAAGCTCTATGGGCTCTCTCGAGATGGATCAAATAGGTCTTGCAAGCGCCGCCCCATGTCGTGATGCAGTAGCTGATAATTGACTGTGCTAGTGCTAGATATACTGTTCGCAGTAACTCAAAATCGGCCACACGTCGAAGGTTCTTAAATGCCCAAATTAGTTTTCTCGTACGGGAGGAGACTAGTTCAATGTGGGGACGCCAGCTAAGTCTTTCGTCCACCATAATGCCCAGATATTTCACAGTTTCACTTTGTAAGATGGGAAGACACGAGCATGAGCTTTTATTGGGATCGAGACAGGAGTGTGCTTTAAGATTGATTAGTAGAGGTTTAGTTTTGGCGAAAGTAAATTGTAGAAATGTTGTTTTAGCAATATTGAGAGTCAGTAAGTTTGCTTTCAACCAGCAGATTATTTTAGTCAGACCCTGCTCAGCTTTTAGTCTGGCTGCTTCCCAGGTAGCTCCGTGAAAGATGAGTGCGGTGTCGTCTGCGTAACTAAAGATTTTGCCACTACTAAGAGATTGTTGGCACAGGTCGTTTACGTAGATCAGGAAGAGGCTCGGGGACAGACAACTTCCTTGAGGGACTCCGTAATCAACTCTGGCTTCATTACTTATCACTTTGCCAATCTTTACTTTTTGTGTTCTGTCAGTAAGAAAGTCTGTGAATATACTGAGGGCTGTTCCCCGAATCCCGACATGATCCAACTTGTTAATAAGCGTTGCAATACAGACTGTGTCGAATGCTTTGGCTAGGTCTAGAAAAACACCTAGACATTTATGTTTTGAGTCAACTTTTTCGGTTATGTGATTGACGAGCTGGTTAACTGCGTCTTCAGTGTTTTTTCCGGACCTAAAGCCAAATTGTGCATTCGATATGAGATTATAGTGCTCTAGATATTTCATAAGTCTTTTGTTCAATAGTTTCTCTAGTATTTTGGATAAAATTGTTAAAACCGAGATAGGTCTATAATTCTTTACTTCCTCCTGATTGCCACCCTTGTGAACAGGTGTAATTATAGACTTTTTGAAATCTCGGGGGAAAATTCCTTGCTCAAAACATGCTATGAAAAGCCTGGCAAGGGGTGGACTCAATACCTTCTTGCCTAATTTAAACAGCTTGACTGAGAGAGAGTCCCAACCCGTGGCACAGTCAGTTTTAAGGTTATCAATCACTGACTCAATTTCGGATTCATCTGGGGAAAGCAAGACCATAGATTTAAGGGCAGGGGGTGTGCAAAATTTGTAAGGGGGAGATGGGGAGTTCTGAATTTTTATTTTGTCTGCTAGCTGCTTACCGATTTTGGAAAAATAAATGTTAATTTCATCAATTGTCTTGGTTACATTATTAGTAGGGGTTAACAGTTTGTCAGCTGATGTTTTCTGACCCTTTCTGTTGGTTATAGTTTTTACAATATTCCAGGTTTCTTTATTACTTTTAGATGCATTTAAGGCGTTTCTGTCATAATTGTTTTTTACTTTTTTTAGTATTTGGTTGCAGTGGTTGCGATATCTTTTGTAGGTTATCGCGGCGGTATCATTGCTTGGTTCTGAGAGATGCTTTTTGTGAAGAATATCTCTGTGTCGAATACACCGCAATAATCCGGGTGTGATCCAGGGTTTTAGGATTATTTTACGGTTGGAGACCTTCACTACTTTTGTGTTTTGTGTTACCGTGGACATAAGACAATCAACCAGTCGCGTGGCAGCCACATTCGCGTCATTTACACATGATAAGAAGGAGAAATCAGTGTGTTTTAACTGATTCACAGCAGCTTCATAATTTAATTTCGTGGTGTATTTAATAGTGTTGTTCTTATTTGAATCACATTCGTTACTTAAACATAGCAACACAGAGGCATGGTCAGTGACTGTGGAGTCGGCTACTATAATTGTTGCCTGTGAGGAAGAACTAATCATTACATGGTCAAGGCAGTTGTGTAATCTTGTTGGGAGTGTATGTCCTGGCATAAGGCCTAAAGCAGCTGTAAGATTCAGGTATGGTGTGCTATTTCGATCTGTATTGTTTGTCTTTATGTCAATATTTATGTCTCCTATGAGAATTATGTTTTTTGTTTTAATTTGGCCTAATATGTTTTCAAGTGAGTTGAGAAAATCGTCGATACAATATGTCGAAGGGGATCTGTAGCATGCTAAAATACTAGTATCGGTACCTAATTTTAATAATAGGAAATTAGCACCTATTGAGTTTGGTTCTTCTGCCGTACATTGAAGATTGTTTTTCACAAATATTGTGATACCATCATTTTGGTTCAAGCATTTTTTACTAGAATAGGACATATAATTTTCCATTGCGGGGATTGGTTTGTCATCGCCGAGCCAACACTCGGTTAGAACTATGATGTCAATTTCAAAAGAAAGCCTAGCTAATTGCGCCTGAAAACCATCAAGGTTTTTGTAGATACTCCGGATGTTTTGCGTTATTATTTTTAGAGATGCTTTAGAATTTTGTATAATTATGTTACATGTGTCTGTATCACAGTGATGGGATTGTGCCATTGTGAAATTGTCTATTAATGTATCAATGTTATCATTAAGGATAGCCATTTATTACAAAAAGTATTATTTTTTTATCACATAACAAGGTGCTTGGGGATATTTTATTATTTATAATGGTATAAACAATTACTGAGATATTATTTAAGTGTATTAACATGCAATCATGAAGAATGTGTACATAGTGATTTAATTGTATTGTGTTTTTGAGGTGTGTATGTGATTTGTGTTTTGGATTGTCATTTATGTTGAACAGGTTTAATTGATTATGTTTAGTAAATTTACGTGAATTAGTATCACAGTAAGAGAGCAAGCATGTATAAATTCCTACAAAAAAAGTTATAAAAACAAAAGCAAAAGCAAAATTAAGAGCTATATAAACAAGCCATTCAGATTCTGCAACTAGTCATTGATTTGAAATAGATTTAAGCTCCGCTTCACTCTTGATAAGCAAATGTTGATCTCCTTCCTTTTGACGAAGAAAAACCTTCCCATGTGAGGTCCAACAATACTTGAAGCCGTTTTCATTTGCGTATTTTCTGGCAAGAAAGAATAAGCGCTGTCCTTTCATTGTCAGACTTTCTGACAAGTAGATGGGTTTAGTTTCACCAGCTATGTTTATATGTGACGTATTTAATTTGTCTTTTTTGCTGTTAAAAAGGCGAACCTTTTTTAGTATATTTTCCTTTGTGGTGACAGAAACAAAGTCTACTATGATAGCTGGTTCTCCCTTTTTTTTATTTACTCGATAAATATCCTTAATTTCATGTTTTTCGACAGGGTACTCCAATACTTTAGCTGTTTCTGATACTATATTGCACAAATCTATCTTGCTTTCGCCTACCTTCTTCGGGATGTTTCTCATTTCTATTTTACTAAGACAAAGTATTTGCTCTAAACTCTCAACCTTATCTTCGAGCTTGTTTATGAGAGAGCGATCAACTTTCCGGTCTTTTTCGATAGATTCTATTTTAATCAAAATATCGTCGTATTGTTTGGTGACGAAGGTTATAGAATTTTTCAATTCCTGATTCTGTGCTATGATTTCTGACATTGACTTTTGAAGTGCCAAGAATTTTGTTTCGGATTGTGCATTAGATGTTTGTAGCAAGTTCTTTATCTCCTGCATAAAACTGATCATATCGTCTTCACGCTTGCGTTTATTACGTGCCGTAACATTTCCTAAGTCCATACTGTTTAGGTTGGGGGCAGATCCAGATAATGTGATGGATGGGTTGGTCGCCGGCGACTGAGGAGGCGTACGTTTTAGCATAATAATGTTGCTATTAATTAGTAATAGACGGTGTTTACGAATAGTCGAGCGGCGCGTACGCAGCTCCACAGCGACGATTTGCTTAAGTAAACAGGTAAGTCACAGTAGGTACTCACGAAGCTCGGCGGTCGGGGAGACTCGGCGCGTCTCGCAGTTACTCGTGAGTGCTCGTAGTTCGTGCGGTGACGTAGTTAGTTGCGTTACGTTGCGAGCGGGACAGCAATTATGAGGAATGTTCTTGTCTCGCGGAGGTGGGGTCGAGGTGCGGTAAGCTCCTGCCGTGTGCTGCGATTTACCCCGTCACCACGCGATTATGAGCGCTTTTTGTATTTATGTACAGGCGACAATTACGGAGCCGTAATGGTAAACTTATTTAATATATTCTTATTTATTTTGACACACGTCCGCTCTCAGTTACGGCCACGGGCGAAGAAGCAAACATGACACTAGAACATTAACAACTGTTTTGTTACCTGTTGCCGGCTTGTTTGTTACTTTATAAGTAGTTACACGCAAACAGTTAATATTCCGATACTTACTTTAACAATTTTTCGAATTTATGTGATTGTTAACAGCAGAAACTTGGTAAATGTATCTTAGATTTTTTGTTGTCCTTTTAATGAATGTTACTTAAGAGATAATATTAGATAACATCACTAAATTTAAGTTAAATGATATTGATCTACATATTTTAGATGATAGAAACCAAAGCGATCGATAACACATTCAAGTAGTGATAAAGCCTGATAACAATATAAACATTTGTGATAACACAGTTCTCACGGAAATGGCCACCACACCGGGCTGTCAGTTACAATTGATTAGAATTTAAATTCAGGCTATCTACTGCTATGTGACATACATATAACTAGCAATGCAAATGCTGATTTTTTAATCTCATACCGTTACAGTGAAGGACTGGGTAAACTATCGAAGGAAAGAAAAATTAGATAACTTTCCGTTACATATTTCAATTATTATTATTGATCACTATCTCACCTAATGGAATAAAAACCACCTGGATTATTAGAAAGAACGCTCTTATAGCTAGTTTAGACTATGCTAGAAAAATGTTGTATTTGGTCCCAAGAAGTTACCTTGAGGAACGCTTAATGCTCCTGAGGCCTGAGGATATACAAATTACTAAATTGTTAATCGTATAATCCTTGCTGAATCCGAAAATAATTATTTCCGAGTAGGTCAATTAGCTCTTTTCACATTTCTATCCACTCAAAGTTTATCAGAAACTATAATAAAAATAAATAATAATAGTTTATTCAAAAAACACAGCATAAGGTTCAATTTTTAAAAATTAATTTACTAAAAACTACTCTTAGACTAGGCAATTTTTATAAATGCAATTTACAAGGATCTTCTGACCTCCAAACTAGGAAAGTCCTGTATCTTGGAGGTCAGTTGAATTCCATTTCTTGGCACAGTCCGTGAGTTCCCTTATGTATTTTCAAAAAACAATTTGTGTTTTACAAAACTTTAAAAGTAAAAAATATTAATAGTGGTATTTAAAAGTAGGTAATATAGTTTATAAATAATTCATTTTAAAATTACTACTATAAATAAGTAAAAATTAAAAAGTAATAAAATGTTACAAAAAAATAAAAAAATAAAAATATTTATATAAAAGTGTGTTGTGTGATGTTATGTTATGTAGTGTTAGTGTGAGTGTGAGAGAAACTACTGAGAAACTGTGTCAAAGGCTATAGTTTTTTATAGGCTTTGACTGACCTGTTGGTCTAGTAGTTAGTGACCCTGACTGCTATGCCGGAGGTCGTGGGTTCGATTCCCACCCTGGACAAATGTTTGTGTGATATGCACGATCATTTGTTCTGTGTCTGGGTGTAATTTATCTATAACTAGCTTCTGCCCGCGACTTCGTCCGCGGAAAATTTCTTATTTTAACATAAGATTACACTCGATTGATATTACTGTATTTAATTTTATTAGTAAAATATTTTTTGGAATCAGATCAGTAACTTCAAAGATTACCGAATGTTATGGCATTTTGCCTAGCGAGCCGCTGCGAGCGCTCAGCGCTAGTCTCCGTATCCCTTGTTTCAGAGACATGCTGCCTTAAATCAGATAGACGCTGCGCACGTTCAGCGCTTGATTCCTGAGCACGGGCCTGCGATGTTATGGCATTTTGCCTAGCGAGCCGCTGCGAGCGCTCAGCGCTAGTCTCCCTATCCCTTGTTTCAGAGACACGCTGCCTTAAATGAGATAGACGCTGCGCAAGTGCGCACGTTCAGCGCTAGATTCCCGAGCACGGCCCAAAATGTCATAACATCGCAGTTATGACATTTTGCCTACCAAGCTGCTGCGAGCGCTCAGCGCTAGTCTCCCTATCCCTTGTCTCCGAGACATGCTGGTGCGCACGTTCAGCGCTAGTTTCTCGAGCACGGGCCCGCGACGTCCTCACATTTTGGCCAGCGAGGCGCTGTGAGCGCTCGGAGCTAGATTCTCTAGCGCGTGCTTGCGAAATATTTTCTCTATTTCTCGAGAGGCGCTGCTCATTTTCAGGGGCAGATTCTTCCGTACGGCGTACTCGAGCGGCTCTTGTCTGTGATGTCTGCCGGGACAGTTGAGATTTTCTTTTAGGCATGCTCTCAACAAACTACGCACCGACTTGAAAACAATTATGAACAGAGGGAGAGCGACTCGAACACCGTCTGCCTTTACAAAACAAAACAATCGTAATATCGAATAACCCGTAAGTATCGATTATTACGATAGAACGAAGTACGAAAATACGAAGACGAACATACAAAACAACGAAATTACGATATTTTCGATTATGAAGTATCTCTATCTATCAACAAACAACAACAACAACCATACGAACGAAACAGCCGAAAGTCCGAAACCAATAAGCAACAGACATGAAATATTTAGAAATCGAGTGATTCGAGAAATTCGAGAGGGTCATCAATCCACGGAAAGTCTTAACACCGCGATTCAAAAAAATGACGTAATTGCAGAACGCCATCTATGGGCAAATAGGTAAAACGTCTGCACAATGAAAGTTATGCTAGGGCCTGGGCATTTTGCGTTTTAGTAATTTTATATTATCTCCGAAACTGTATGACCAATTGATATACTGTAAATGGCAAATCTTATCTGTATGATGTTCTTGTGATACTGAAATAATTTATTGTCATAAGAATTAATATTTTGTTGCTCAAATAATCAACCAAACGTAAGTATGCCGAAAAAGCAATTTTTTAATGCAATAAAAGAAGTATAAAAGCTAAAATATAAAAGATAGAGATATGGTATCGCGGACTTTTTTGTAGAAATAATTAAGACGAACCAGGTAGCCATACATTGTTTTTAATTTTAAGCAACTGTTTAGGCAGCGCACGCAAATAATTCAGTTTTATGAGGTATTTTTTTCCGACTTGCTAGACAAAAGTGGTGATAGCTCGGTTAATATACATGTTATAGAAACAATTTATAGCCTATAGCACTCAGGAATAATGTAGCTTTCTGCCAGTTAAAAAAAAATTAGAATTGGATTATGAGTTCCAGAGATTACCCCCTACATACAAATTTACAAACTTACAAACTTACAAATTTTACCTCTTTATAATATTAGTATAGATGCAATAAAAGAAGTATAAAAGCTAAAATATAAAAGATAGAGATATGGTATCGCGGACTTTTTTGTAGAAATAATTAAGACGAACCAGGTAGCCATACATTGTTTTTAATTTTAAGCAACTGTTTAGGCAGCGCACGCAAATAATTCAGTTTTATGAGGTATTTTTTTCCGACTTGCTAGACAAAAGTGATGATAGCTCGGTTAATATACATGTTATAGAAACAATTTATAGCCTATAGCACTCAGGAATAATGTAGCTTTCTGCCAGTTAAAAAAAATTTAGAATTGGATTATGAGTTCCAGAGATTACCCCCTACATACAAATTTACAAACTTACAAACTTACAAATTTTACCTCTTTATAATATTAGTATAGATATAGATATGTATGTATTTAGAAATATATAAGTATGTTTATCAGCTGTTTAGTACCCATAACACAAGCTCGCTTAGCTTGGAACTAGATGGCGTTGTGTGAAAGTTGTGGATTATTTATTATTTATTTTTTATTTATAGTGAAGCCCAAAAGAATATATTGTACAAGTTTTCTATGTGGCATATTAATAAGGAGACTGCAACAATAACAAATCAATATAGGAAACCTAAATAGAATCTAAAACTATTCACAAATAATCCATGTACGAAACCAATGACAAAAATTACGTACTTAGTATCGACCGCATAACAATCATATCATGTGCAAAACGCATGGTAGCAAGTGAACAACAGCACCTGCGTACTTACACTTTGTATTAAATCAAAGCCACTAACTTCTCTACAGATTTTCAATCCTATCCTTTTCAATGTTGTCCAACCTGTAAGCTGTAAGTCAGTTAATTCCATGGTCATGCGTCAATCGTTCCAACTGTCATTGGATCAATCGGCGCTGCTCTCTAATGAGATAATGAGGGTTAGGTAGCCAGGCTTGCGTCTTAGCCTTGTGAAGCCCTGCGATCGATCGCACACTTGACTCCGAGACTCCACCGCTCGAGCGTGGAGCTGTTTCGGCAGCTTAGGAGCGCAAGGCTGAAATTAACAGCTTATGTAGGGAAGCCTTGCAGTTTTCGTCTAGTGGCCAGAATTATCAGTAGTCTCTATATTAATACGTAAAGTGAATTTGCGTGAAGATTTTGGATTACTTTAAAAAAAATTACGCGTATTAAGGAGAGATTTGGCATACCCAGTTTAAGTTTATATGGACAAAAAGGTGCAACAAGCAAAAAGAGTTAGGTTCGACCATTTAGTGACCATCATAGTATCATACACTTTTTATCTAAAACTGTGTGGGCGATTACTAAATTTAAAGCGGAGAAACCCTAAAAAACGTTCACCGGCACCATTACAAAAGATACGAAACCGATTTGCCGAAGGGTAATACTTACACAACACTTGCGTATTGTCACGCAATAGGTTTCTTACAAGATTGAAGTACCTATACTGAACTTGACTTTAAAAACTACAGACATCAGTAAAAAGAATAGATTTGTTTACATTGGAAACTACAAACGTTGATAAAAGTGAAATCTAGTAAAAGCCAGAGTAAATTTGTCGAAAAATGATGATTGGCGATGAATCATGACATTTTTTTCTGACTTCCACGTGGACGAAGTTTTACCGCTGACTGTGTCAAAGCTCTGTTTGAAGTATTTACGGATAAGAATAAATTATTTAAGTATGTTTTGTTCACAAGTTAATATACCACATTACTCAAAGACGCAGAAAGTCAATGCTCAAGGTTTAATTATTTAACACCTAACGATGGTACCACAACGTCAGTAATTCTTGTAGCTGCAAGAAGGTGTAAGTCAAATAAATAAAAACCACTTAAAGGTGCATTAACAACAGTTTTAATTTGTTTGCTTTCCATGGACATCACTTCGTGTTGACAGTAATGGTGAGACCATTACTGTCAACACGAATTGATGTCCATGTAATTTAAATTTATTTATATTAAAGAACAATGGGCAGAATGGGCCCAGTGTTGTAGCATTTTCTTACCTATCTTAAAATGAAGATATGAATAATCTCAACATTTTGTTCTATGGCAGCATTACTCTAAATATTCAAATAAAAAAGTTACAGCGGTTCCAAAAGTCCAATATTTACCGTTACAAATGCTAATATTATGACCGAATGAGTAACGATAATACATTGGGCAACTATATAGTTGAGCATAACGTAAACCGGCAGCGAGCGTCGTTTGTGACATTGACGGATGAGTCAATAAATGTGCCGTTCCCAATACTCACAGATGAAGACATTATTTTATTCAGTCTAGGAACATACCATTTAAGTCTGGCACGTTCTTACGTCGGCGAACACTTGCCAGGTGGCGTTTACAATATTCAGGTGTGTGTAACTCCAAGTCCAAGGATGACAGAATATGGATTAGCAACGGACACCTGCACGCTAATGAGAGGTCGTATTTTATCACGACACAGGTCAAATACGACATATTATACTTATATATTGATGAACTCCAATGTTCAGGACATTAATGCTATCCACGCATATTATTGTTCATGCTTAACAGGAATGAGGACTGTTGGAGCATGCGCCCATGTCGTCAGTATTATATGGTACTTCGGTATTGGAAGGCATTTAGAAAACTTTGTTGGCCCCGCAAGTGCCTGGGACGAGATTATTATTGAGAGCAACAACACTCATTAGGACAATTCTTTACAGTTTAGTAAGAACTAACGCCTTATCCTTGTCGTTCTGAGTTTCGACGGTACCCAGTAGTGGGATACTAATCGGCTGATTATGCATGAATATGTTATATTTTAGTGAATAAAGATGTTTCATTTTCATAATCAAAAGTATTTTTCAATTATAGTCCTATCCCAATACCGAAATAAAGAATATTTTTACACTACTTATTCTTAAACTGAATTGTTCAAGGTGTCATATAAAAGAGAATAATGCATTCCAACTGGCAACATGTAGACACAATTTTGTATGCGCATCATTAAGCCAAACTATTAGCATTCGTAACGGAAATTATTGATTATTTAGAACAGCTGTAACTTGTTTTTTTAATGCATTAGAGCTGTGCTGCTTTATAGTAAAATGTTGAGATTACTCGGATCTGTATTTTAAGGTAGGTAAAAAAGTGCTACAACACTGGGCCCACGGTCCATATAAAGTTGCCCATTGTTCTTTAAATTTATCTATACATATAATAAGACTGTAAAAAAACTGTGTCTGTACATTGAATATATTTAAAAAATAATAATTGAGGGGGGTTTAGAAACAGTAATAGAGCACGAATCCAAAAAAAAAAATCTGTCTGTTTGTCTGTTTGTCTGTTTGTTTGCACACGCTAATCTTCGGAACTACTGGACGGATTTGAATGTTTTTTTTTGTTGTATAGATATTAGGTCTTGTCAACACATAGGCTATAATTTATCTTGGAAACTGGAACACCTGATGTAGAACCGCAACAGACCAGCTAAACTATAGGCGATACAAAAATGGTCCCATAGCAAAAATTGTTTCACGTGATGAGCATTTTCTGCTGAGAGAATAAATTTGAAGATCCGGAACACCTGATGCAGAACCGCAACAGACCAGCTAAACTATAGGCGATACAAAAATGGTCCCATAGCAAAAATTGTTCCACGTGATGAGCATTTTCTGCTGAGAGAATAAATTTGAAGATCCGGAACACCTGATGCAGAACCGCAACAGACCAGCTAAACTATAGGAGATACAAAAATGGTACCATAGCAAAAATTGTTCCACGTTATGAGCATTTTCTGCTGAGAGAATAAATTTGAAGATCCGGAACACCTGATGTGGAACTTCAAGAGCCCAGCTACACTATAACATATATTGGAATGACGTCTTAGCAAGAGTTGTTCAGCCTTATGAGCACTCGCTGTTGACGTATAAAAATCGAAGATCTGGAACACCTGTTGTGGAACTCCAAGAGCCCAGCTACACCATAACTCACATAGGAATGACGTCTTAGCAAAAGTTGTTCAGTCTGATAGGCATTTCCTGTTGACTTATAAAAATCGAAGATCTGGAACACCTGTTGTGGAACTCCCAGAGCCCAGATACACTATAACTCACATAGGAATGACGTCTTAGCAAAAGTTGTTCAGTCTGATAGGCATTTCCTGTTGACTTATAAAAATCGAAGATCAGAAACATTTGATATAGAAATTAAAACTATCACTAATTTCATTGCATAATTATAAAATAACATAAGTAGGAGGTACTACGCGGTGAAGGCGGGAACAGTTCAGGACTGATTTTCGATGACGATGGTATTTCGTTGAAAATTAGACTCTACTGGCTAAAACTCCCATTTTTTTATCGTATGCCTTCGGGCTTATGTTATTTGAGTGCTTAATTTCCATTTTCATTTATCTTCGTTACACGGTAGCTTACCCGGTAACGCAGGGGAGCAGCCACTTAGATTTTAATTGATCAGGTATCATCACAATAAAACTATAACCATGCCTAGAAAGAGGTCAAATTTTTCCCAATGTTCCAAAGGTGCTAAATGATTAAAGACCATAAGATCCCAACAATCTACCGAAGAGCGTTAGGAGGGACTTGATGCTGTTCGAGAACATGAGGCTGCAACTCGCTCCGTGGAAACTTCTTGGGATCGCGAAGCACGCCTGCATTCTCAGCGTATTTACGCATCTACATCCAGGTCTCTAGAGACCAGTGAAGAATATGTGCGCGACTGACCGCTGATCGTGAACATCATGCACTGTCTCGCGAGTTGGAGACGTTCACGGAAAAAGCATGACGCTTGAGTTTTCAGCGTATATACGCATCGACTCTAGAGATAAGTGGGGGAAGGAGATGCGCGACTGACCGCTGATCGTGAACGTCACGCAACATATTATGATGACCTAAAGTAAAAGAGATATAAAAATGGTGCCATTGCAAAAACTATTCCACGTGAAGAGTGTTTTCTGCTATGAGACTAAATTTGAAGATCTGAAGCACCTGTAGGGGAACTCCAAAGCCCAGAGACAATATAACATATACATAATAGAAATGGCGTCTTAGCAAAAGTCTGATGGCATTTCCTGTTGACCAACAAAAATAAAAAATCTGGAACATCTTGAATCGTCTCGCGCATTCCATTGATTTCCCGTCCCCGGGCTTATAGAATTCGACATCAGATGTTTCAGATCTTCGATTTTGACGACCCCGTTGTCGCTGGCATAAGCAACAGGATCCGCGTACGAAGTCGCGGGCAGAAGCTAGTTTATATTAAATTTATATTATTATAAAGTAATTAGTGCTATAATGATCCTCAAAAATCTTTTTTGCAAAAAATTAAACCGACTTAAAAAAAACACTAACCAGTGTAAAATAACTCTAAATTAGGAAGTCTGTGGCTTTGGTGGTTTTGTCTTATTCATGATGGGCCACCGACTTCCGAATTTAGAGTTATTTTACACTGGTTAGTGTTTTTTTTAAGTCGGTTTTATTTTTTGCAAAAAAGATTTTTATTTTTCCATTTTTAGTTGTTCCCATACAAATATTTGCCATGAATTTATTTTTATATTGTTATTTGTTAACAATACATATGTCATAGTAATAGGGTTATCCACTTATCCCTAATAAATGAAACTTAACATACCTAACTGTCGAAATCTAGGTATGTTGTACACATCTGCGTACCCCTCGGAGCATACAGGCGTGATGATACGTCATGATGTTGTATAAACAATAAATATCGAAGCGATTCCAGCAATCACGACAGATTTGCCGTCTATTTTTGAAGAGTTCCATTGTATATCTCCGAAGATCAGCACCAGATCTTCACCAAATTAAAATGGGACCACCTCGGGGGTATACTCTTTCAAATAAAAAAAGAATTTTGAGAATCGGTCCACAAATGAGGGAGACATCGCGTAATAAACACACAAAAAAAAAAAAAAAAAACATACCGTCGAATTGAGAACCTCCTCCTTTTTTTGAAGTCGGTTAAAAACACACCTTGATTCTTGGTGCAGGATTAAAGACTTTCAGGATTATTAAGATTATTTTACGTAAAGAAAACATTCCTTTATTTTTTAAAAGAAGCATAACTGCATTCACCTGTTTCTCGACAAGAGTACCTAAACCGGGAATCACATCAGCAAAAAATAATCACAATTTTTTCCACTAATCGAGAGGATTACTGTTCAAGATAAAATCTCTCTAAAAACCATTTGGTAATAGTAATAAAAATATCATGAAATTTAACATATAACAATATTATTTTATTTTGTCATTAATTATGAAACAAAATAAAACGTCGTTTTAAAACTTTTTATCAGAACGCCTCATCTAAAAAATAATGATTAAATATAAGTTTATTAAATGCTTTTTTGTCGGTAATAGTAGTTTATAGTTGGTTTTTCAATAGTCGGACAACTTTTCTTTTTTTTCAGGCTTCAGCTCCTCAGCGCCCTTAAATAATTAATTAACAAAAAATAATAATATGTTAATTGGACAGAGCTTTTAAATCATTGTCCTATGATTGTATCCTATATTAGACTAGAAAAGTAATTCCTTTTTTAATTCTAGTTTGGTGCCGTGCCTGTTAAAAATATTGGAAATGTATAAATTGCTAATAATCTAAATTCAAATTCAAATTCATATCCTTTATTTGCAGAATATGGGTGGGTATACAGGTGTTAAATTTAAGATATATCGCCATACTCAGGCTCATGCCATGCAAATTTAAAAGCGTAATAATAAATAAATTACAAATTAATCAATAACCAAAGTAAAAAGTAAATAAATAAGGCTACGAAAAACAATACCAAATGTCAAAAATGTCAATGGGAATGTCAAGCTTACAATACAATATAATACTAAAATTAAAATAGAAACTTAAAAAAATAATAAATTAATAAATGTCAACAGTGGAAAAGTAGTTATTAAAATATACATAATTCTTTAGTAATAATCGGATTTACTGTTTTTACAATTTATCATCAAGAAATTCTTTTACTGAGTAATATGATTTATTTATAATCTGCAACACTACGCACCATTCATCTCTACTACACGTGCTTTCGAATGAAAGCTTTAAAATGATTGATGCCGTTTCATTTTACGAGTACCTACCTATCTACATGGTATATGTCAGACGTATACTTCAATATCTCACTGAGTATATTTGCGTATAGATAGAAAGATAGATGGAATACTACTTTATGTACATTTGCTTCGTTGATTTCGGTCGCAAACGCTACTGCTGAGCTTTCGCAACCAGGTATTGCACAGGCAGGTTAGGGATTTCCATCCGGAATTCATAGCAACCATCAACTGGGTACAAATCCAGACACCACGGTGCTACTATAAAATTCTAGATAAAAATTCTCATTAATATTAGGTAAGGTTTAAAGAATCTTTATTTTCTCATCAGAACATTTTACAGTTTACTTAAATGAGATTTAACTTTTAACATCGTCGTATAATGACGAAGCTTCCTGATTGGATGTACTTAAAATATAATATAATCCTATAACAACAACGTACGAGATTAACAAACTAAAAAAGTAGGTAACATATAAAACAAATTAGTTAGGGGTTCAACCTGGGAATCAAATCTCAGCAGTCAGTCAGTAGACTACTGAGACAATCAGTTTAACAATATGAAATCACTAAACATATTTCTTTAATTGATGAAATAAACATAAAAAAGCTATAAACCAATTCAATATAATTGAGACGAATGAGAAACTGTTCATCCCGTTATCAGCGGTTATGGTTTCGTTTGCTCTGTAGTTTCTGCCTACTCCCATAGGAAAAAGGCGTTTATGTATAATAATAATAATAAATATTCCACAACTTTTTCACACAACGCCATCTAGTCCCAAGCTAAGCTAAGAGCTTGTGTTATGGGTACTAAACAGCTGATAAACATACTTGTATGTATGTATGTTAATGGGTCACAAGTTACGTCACCTTCCAGAAGCAATCGGAGCCTTGGCCAGACTAGATGGCGCTGTGTAAAAAGTTGTGGAATATTTATTTATTTGTAATGAATTTATTATGCAAGAGCCCTCTATGCGAATTGGTACTGCAACACGTAACAAAACAAATACCTCAATCAACTATGTGTTAGTTAACATTCACTCAATTAACAGACTCGGTATTACAGGTTCGAATTTAGAATTAAAGTTTTGAGAAAGTTCAAAATATACTTGTTTTGAACTTTCCAATACTGGATAATACTGTGGTGGATAGTACGGTTTATTTGACATTTTTTTAAGCTTTTATTTCTCAGAACCCTGGGGTTGCGGACGCGTAAGCCGAATCCAACTCGCAGAGACCCATTGTCGTCTTCAATGAATGAGGCACCAACCGCATATTTTCTCTGTATACACTAGACAAACCTATTATTATTATCACTGACAGGTTGACAGACAACCTGTCAGTGATGGCCTGCCCTTGGGAGATCGTTTTTAGTGATAAGGCCGCCCATTATAATACCAAACGAAGCTCTTAACATATTATAGAACAGAATAAAAGTTTATTGTCTTTAATATTACAGCTAGTAGAGTATATCCACAGAACTATTGAACCGGAGACGAAAGGTTCAAGCGTCAGCATTATTCTCTGGTCACGTTGAGGGCTGTCAAGCGCTGGTTCTCAGCTTAAAGCTGACTCATATGTTTATAATTTGTAAGATCAGCTGAGTAGGTAATTGGCTATCATTTCACTAGCGTCCAAATGCACACCGAACTTTGTTAACAACTAAGAATTTACAAAAAAATGTACTGCCCTTTAAGTAAACTTCAAGTTACGGTGACTATCAGACGGGGTACTGTGCGCTTCGTCACATCTCTGCGAGTGCGCATGACGTCATCCTAGATACACACTGATGGTAGCCAATACGTAACTAGCTGTTTGAAATTTAATTGATGTACACGTTGTCCAGTGATCATCACTATGACCTGCCAATGGAGATACAC
Source organism: Euplexia lucipara (assembly GCA_921972225.1). Taxonomy (NCBI): domain Eukaryota; kingdom Metazoa; phylum Arthropoda; class Insecta; order Lepidoptera; family Noctuidae; genus Euplexia; species Euplexia lucipara. The sequence goes on along the minus strand of OV179147.1, from coordinate 740,912 downwards.
AATAGCGCTGCAGATAAGGAACAATAAATGCAAGTACTTATTCTATTGCACTCTTTTCTAGTGCGAAAGAGTTAAGTTAAACAGTGTAAGCGTTCATACGTACTATGCGGCTACCCGTAGTGCGGCTAGCCGTCCGGCTGCCCGCACGTTACGGTTGCGTATGCGGCTGCCCGTGATCCGGCTGGCCGCATTCACAACCGTAACGTGCGGTTGAACAACCGTTGCGATTTGCGGTCATATCCAGTGTTGCCGTTCAACAAAATTAGAAGTCCCTAGACGATTTTAGAAAACCCTCTAGTTATGGAAAAAATCATTCCGTAAAAATCCGAAAAATGTCGCTAAACTACCGCAAATCAAAATCAAAATCAAAAGTCATTTATTCAAATTAGGCTGACGATCAGCACTTTTTTAACGTCAAAAATTACATAAGACAGTCCCCCAAAACGCCCGCCCTTCGCCACTTCCTAGTGATTTTGCTGGGAAGAAGATGTGGCGGAACAAACTCCCCAGCAACACGTCCTTCTGATATGTTAGAAGAACAGTTTAAACAGCATTGGTAATTAATAAACTTAATCATTTACTTAAATTAAATAATTTGCTACATGCTAGCTAGCACACACCAATATACAAGACAGTAGTACTTAATAAGAATTGTAAGTACCGACGTTGACAACTAAACTCATGCAAAAAAATAAAATATAACTAACTGAATAAATATAAGCCTTCAAGTAAAAAGGGCGTGCCCGCTTACATGTACAAAACTGAAATACATGACTAGGTTTACGACGTTACATCAAAAATAAATAAAATACGATACAATAAAAAAAAAAGTTACACTAGGACCATCGAAGCTAAATAAAAAATCAGTTACTAATTAAACAATAACAAAACCAAGGTCAGCAAGACGACCAGTCACCACAAGCAGCACCCGTTCACGAGCATAACGCAAAGATCAGCCATTACCCCCCTCGCCATATTAGAGGGAAGGTGGTATCCCGACCCCCGACGCTACCGCAAGCAGTAACATCTAAGGGAGCATGACGAACTTGCTTCCGGTTATTTATGCAAAAAATAATCTATTAAATGTAATACTCAAAACGAAATATTGATTTATCTTTCGTGTTCCTACTAGATGGGGTGTACCTCAATCAAGCTTACCTATCCATGAATAGAAAATACTAGTCTGTTTTAAAAGAAACGTAATTTACTTAACTATTTTGTAAATAGGTGGCCACACCGACCAAATGCAAGACGAATCACGTTATTAAATAATTTTATAAAAAAAGCAAGACAAATAAAAAAAAAAGTAGTCACGCTCTGTAAGCTGCACATCTTGTAAGATGTTTATGTAGTCGTCTATAAGGTGTAGAGTATGTCAGACAAAACCCTCCATTTTTCATTTATTATAATACTTTTTTAATTGAACGTTAATCGTGACAGCAGCAACACTGTGTGGGCTGAACGGGGCAGTCTAATTTTATTTCATTATCGACACAATTGGATCAGCGATTAGATAAAGCTATTTTTGTGTTAATAGTAGCTTGATACTATCACACAAATTAAATTCCGGTGCTTATTATAAAGTGGAATTGAAAGAGCCTTTTGGAGGGAATGTCACTGACAGCGGACAGCTTAACAAAAACAGTCTACATTAAACAATGTGGGTAATATGTAGGTAGATATTTTATTTGTTTTATTAGTAACCGCCAGTACAATGAAGCAGAATAAATAGAAATTGCTACTCGTACTTGTTTCAAAGTAAATCATGTCCATTGGTCGAGCTGCACACGACTTGGGTAGAAGTCTACCGCAAGACTATTGCTACGCGCTACGGGCTACGAACTCTAGGCTACGGGCTACGGTCTACGAGTTACAGGCTACGGGCTACGGGCTCCGCGCCACGGCCAGTAATTTCACCCTCCATTAGACACGGATAGTAGATGGCACAATGTTTTCTTAGGAATCGATGAGTTTGTAAATACTAGTTGGCAATGCTGGCTTCGACTATTGGTCTTCCTGATTGGATGTCTGCTCAAGTAAATACGCTTTTAGTTTTGAGAGAAAAGTGTACAATCAGGAGCATAAATATCTGACATAAAAAAACACACCTTTTTCCCATAGGAATAGCTAGAAACAGAACGCCACCTGCTCTTCTTTACTTACGCCTTTTGCTTCGTTTATGTTTATATATCTATCTAGCACCTGAATTTTCCTAAAAATATTATTAGCAATATATTCATTAAACCCCAAGCGGACGCCGGCATCCGCGCTGTCATTGTCTTTCTATTGTGTCATTTTTTTTTACTTCAGCAATATTTAAAAGTAGTTTACTTATAGGTTTAACGATTATTACTTTGAGATAAATCTATGTCATATGAGTAATATTTAGAAAAAATATGTGCGTAACGTGATAGAAATTCTATTGACACTTTAGGAAAAAAATGCCTTTGAATATTGAGTTAGTGTAAAGTACACGTTAGTAGTAAAGTTTTTGACTGTACTGTCAAGTACGTTAGTAGTAAAGTTTTTGACTGTACCTGTCAGTTTTCCTTAAAAGTAATAATTAATTATTCAGACATTACAGTTCAAGAACGTGGAATTTCTCGTTTCGTTTGAAGATCTAAAGATTCTCATTGCTGGGAATGCTCGCACAGAAGAAGTTTATTAGAAAACGTTCAAAATGTCCATCTAATATTTAAAATTCTCTTGTCACAGTATTTGTTACAAAACTCCTCCGAAACGGCTTGACCGATCCTTTAAAAATTTTGTGTGTATGTTCAGTACGACGTAAACTAGTAAAATATAAAAATTGATTCTAAGTTTTCAGGCGCAGCTGATGAGTACGTGAGAATATTTAACATTCAAACTGCCTCGTTGGTTTAGTCGTCGCAAGCGCTACTGCTGACCACGAGGTCCTGGGTTCGATACTTACGTCGGGCAAAAACTTTATTGAGTTTTCCATGTGGAATTTCTCAGTAGCAACTCGAAGTCTGGACTTGTGCCCGACTCTGATGGCAATACGCTTGCACACGTGATGTTGTATTAAGTATAAGTACCTACTTAACATTTTTATTATGGTATTGAGGTCACTAGAAAACATTGAAGTCCAATCCGTTTCCTTCCATTTTATGGAAGGAACCTTAAGAATGCAATCTAGTTCAGCGTCAATGCCGGTGCTTTGACAAGCACTCAAATCACGTTCGATCCATGTAATGGTATTATGGGATTATGATTGGAGTACATTCCGAGCTGACGTAGGTCGTGGGTACAGAGGACAACATATCAAGCTACCCCAGTGTGTTACATTTTTCCCATAGTTTTTCAACTTTGTTACAAAGTAGCGGACGTCAACGTCACACGGTTTTACAGGTGTAGTTCCTACTCCCATGAAAATACAGGGACAAAATGTTGCACTCAAGAATGAAATCAAAGAAAGAAAATACATTATTTGGATGCATAAAACATAAAACAAAAGAACAATATTGATAAAAAAAGCAAGAAAAGGTAAGTTAATGTAGCTTTCTACCAGTGAATTTTTTTCTTGGATTTGGATTATTAGTTTCAGAGATTACCCCTACATACATACATTAGGATAGATAAAATAAGGTTCATGTTTACATAACATCATAACATAGCATCACGCCTGTAATCCCCGAAGGGTAGGCAGAGGTGTACCAGTAGTAGACCCACATTTCGCCAGTTATGTTTAAGTCCCATGTAATAAAGGGCTCACGTCGCGATGGTCTAGAGTTTAAGGCGCCTACCTTTCATGCACGAGGTTGTGGTTCAAATCCAGGCAGGGAGCAAGCCTATTGCCATCAATCGGGCACGATTCCAGACTCCAGGCTGATACTGAGAAATTCCAGATGGAGAAACTCAATTACGATTTGCCCGACCCGGGCATGCATGTTTAATTGAGAAAATTTTACTGTTTGTAGTAGCTTTATATGCTGGCGTCTGTACCTACTACGTCCGACGTGACGCAAACTGACGGAGACTACTAATAGATGTCGTGATTGATCACTCCATTAAGTCTTGTCGGGATCCAGCTAGGATTTCATATGTAACGATTTACAAGTACCTAACAATACCATATGTATATACACACATCAAAAGTGTCTAGGGATCAACATATATTTTTGCAATAACTTTTCTCCTGATTGATATTAATTAAAATTTTCTTTAAGGATTCATCAAATAAAGTGTTTTCGTTTGTCACAGTAACGATAAACCAAGTCACCTTTGCATTAATAAAGAAATTTGCCATTTTCCTAATAAAGGGATTTTTGACATTTGAACCACTAACATTAAAGTTCGAAAAAAAGACTGAAATAACAGTTTTCTTTAAAATTTTATTGGGTGACTTAAACAATTAATAATCCGTGTTTCTACCACGAACACTAACAACACAAGAACATCGGTTTGGCATACTCAAAATGAGTTCATCCAAATCACGCTGTGGAATGGCCGCCCATGTTCGTTGCAACAACAAAAAAAGGTCTTCTTGCGACTGGATACCCTCCATATTCGGCAGAGCTCTTCTCTGTAGCATATCCCATGCATGCTCAATCGGGTTCAAGTCTGGCGACTGAGCAGGCCAGGGCAGGACATTGATGTTAGCTGCGGCGAGAGTCTGTCTTACAACTCTTGCGGTGTGCGGTCGTGCATTATCATGCATTAACTGAAATAAGTCTCAGCATAAATTTGAGCGTTGAGGTTGCCTCTGATCCAAATCAACTCAGTTCTTCCGCCGATCCAAATACCCGCCCATACCATGATGGTTCCACCACTATAAGGATGGACTTCCTGGCAGGATTTTAATCGTTGTTGGCGTCCAGGGGTTCTCCAGTGTCGTATACGTCTTGTATCCGGTCTCATACCAAAACGAGACTCATCAGAAAAGCACACGAAACGCCATTGTTCTTCTGCCCAATTTCTGTGTTCAAGAGCCCATCGATATCGAATCCTACGATTGTGCATTGCTATAGGTAGTACCCGTAGCGGTCTTCGGGAATGAAGGTTCACTTCATGCAAGCGGTTTCTGACTGTTTGGTCGCTAATTAAGTTCCCTGAAGAGTGATGAAGCCTCACGGCTAACATCATGGCGGTTATTGTTGGAGCTCTTCGAGTTAAGATTTGAATGTATCGGTCTTGTCTCCGTGTGGTGCAGCGATACCGTCCTCCATGGCGCTCAGCCACGGTACCAGTGCTTCGGTAACGTGTCCAAAGTCGACTGATAACACTCTGACTTGTATTCAGAGCTAAAGCCACAGTACGTTGCCGGGAACCAGCTTCTATCATTCCCACGGCTCTGAGCATTTCTTCCCTGCTTAAATGACGTCGCCGCTCCATAATAACGTTGGTTTTAATCAGTAGTAGGGAAACAGTAGCACTAATAATGTCTTCAATGCGTTGTATGTTTTTATAGGGAAAATATTGACAGCTGATTTTCATCTTTTACTCGAATTTGATTCACAGTTCCTGATTCAAATTATGAAATGCACCAAAAAGGATCCATATAAATTTATAAAATCATAAATTTATTACAAAGCCACATCTCAATCTCAAGAAATCCGCATAAAAATGCTTGATCCCTAGACACTTTTGATGTGTGTATATCACATACTACAGTGTGAGGTATCCAGGATTGTCGTTTAGGAGGAGCTGGACTCCGCTGATGGCAGGTTTTTTTAGCAAAGTAAACACTAAATAAGCTCACAAAATTTCATTTTAAACCCCCGACGCAAAAACGACGGGGTGTTGTTTGAAGTCTGATACTGTGTGTGTTTGTGTGTTTGTCTGTGACATTACAGCTCCCTAACGGATAAACCGGTTTTGATTGTGTTTCTTTTTTTTTAAAGGTGAATAAGTCGGAAGGGTCTATGTTCGATGAGAGTCGTTCCAAGATGACCGCCGCCACAAAATGGCGAACTACATATTTTTTCATAATCTTTTGTTTAACGCGTAATAAGGCCTACTTAGAAATCTTTTTATAAACTTTTTGAGAGTAATATAGGGTTCACTTAAATATTTTCACAGATAACGGCTTTTCGGGCTCAAATACAGACTCCGTGCTGCTTCTGATAATTCTAAAAGGAATAAATGACCAACCAAGACCTACATGAAACACATAATAATTTCACAGGTAGCGCCTTCTGTAGGCAGTGGAACCGTAACTAACACAGTTAGAGGCACAGTATCGTTGCTTACACCTTGGGAGAGATAGGTTACATCAGATTTATAACAGCCTGACTGCATCGCCTATCTACGTAATAAATAACAATCATTTAGTTCGGTCAGGCAGTACGCCAGTCGAAGATATTACAGCTGTAGGTAATGGGTCTCAAGGGAACAATCGCTGATGCTGCGTGCTTGCGTCGCGGGACACAACAGATGAACGTATTCTAAATGATAAACAGCTCAATGAATCTACGTATAAATACAAGAAACACGAACACTCTTAGTCAAACTGTATAGTCTGAAGATTTCTGTGCATTTTAAGTTTCTAGCGCCTACTTAAATAAAAACATTTAGGTGAAAATGTGCAGACGCCAGTACATCAAGCTACCAATTGCTATTTTGTAAATAAAAATATGTCGTGGAAAACGATATTCTTGAATAATAAGTTGTGAAGTTGATTAACTTAGTACAGAGTCTATGGTGACCAGCGTGACGTTACTTGTCATTTGAAAATGGCGCGAATGTGTTTTCGGTAATGTCACGTGGACAGAGTCGTGCTGGTGCGTGGGAGCTGGGCAGAGCTCAGTTTGATTTGAGACACCGACCAAGACACACATCCAGCACGAAACTGTCAGTTACCTAGATTTCAGTTGATTTGTGATTAAGATTGTTAAGTGAGGTTATTACTGCAATGAAGATTGCTATTCTACGTTATGAACTCTGTACCACGAAACCCCCATCGGTGTCAGCTCATCGCTCAGCCATCGCTGACGCCGACATCAGAAGTGGCATAAAGAACTTGCTTCCAACTTTACTGGCGAGCGTCACCGAGATGTGATGAGATCTTCGTCGTGATGCACCAGAAGAACAAGATGCAGTGATCGAAGTCTGCTTGCTACATCGGGCTCCATCAAGAGAGTATGCGAGGTGCAAGATGCGAGGCTCCTGCAGCGTGGGTTGGCAGCGCGGCGGCGCGCGGGCGGCAGCGCGGCGGTGCAGCGTGGCGCAACTACAGATGTGCAGTTGTGCACGAAATAACTGGTATTTTCTGGTAGTAACGACAATCCGGTGAGTCGTGTAATTTTTGTTTTGATTTCGGTAGGTACCGGATGTTGTTTTGCTAAGTTGTACTATAGTCGCAATTTTAGAGGTCAATGCGAACGTAAAGGGCATACCTAGGTAGTACCTAGTAGTACCTACAAACATACACCTAGTACCGAACGTATTATTTACGAAGTTTTAAATAGTGGCAATAGATTATTTTACATGCGGGTAGCGCGTACAATAAGATTAATCATTTCAAATAGGTGTGTGATGGTAATGATCGTTCGAGAAATGTTTTAAGAAGAGTATCGCAATCAACAAAATGTTTGTTGGTTATTTCGAAACAAAAATGTGTGGTGGATTATGGGTGTTAACCCAATCAGTTCTTTGTTTTAAAAGTGTCGATACCGCGGGTATGTACAGAGATCCTATGATTACTTTACGTTATGAATATTGCCATAATTTTAATTAGGTAATAGTTTATCGTGCAGGGGTTGAGTACCTCTTGTGAATCGAGAATTAGACTTCAAACTCAAACCTTATCGTCTATAGGCAAGCTTAAAAACCCAGCCTAGACAAAAGGCAATAAGTAGTGTCAAAGGTCAAAGGTCCAGGAACTATTGGATGCTTACGGCATGCATCCGTGTCAGTCACCTAATAAGAAAGCTATTCTTTTAACAAAGCATCTAATAGATAGGCTACTTGAAGTTAAATTAGCAAAGGGCTATTTTAATGCGTTAAATTGACAATAATGCGATCGAGATATTGTTTAGCGTTTTGCCTGGGGTCTGTTTACGTGGCCATATTTTGTTACGTTGTTATACAACAGCGATCGAAGTTGTGACATTTAAAACTCAGTAAGTAAATAGACCGAACCGAACCGAGAAAAAGGCTTCAAAACCTTAACCTGAACCTCTGACGTCAACCTTACAGACTAAGTCGGACGAAAGGAAAGTAGTGTGATAGGTACTCGGTTCAAAAACTATTGTGTGATAGGTACTGTTATTTGCCCCAGTTAATCCCTGTTAATGTTGTTGAAAGGCTGCTGGGTGTATAATAAACGCCGACTAAAGCCGGATTTTCCTTGAACATTTCGAAGTGTTCATTTGTGAAGCGTTATGTAAAGTTTCTAGGCTATGATATCATTGCAAAGGTGAGCTGAAGCTTACAGATGACTAGTAAACAATTTGGTCCATATAATTGGAAATTGGGACACTGACAGATAAGATAACAAATAATTTCAATTTTACCGACTATACCTGGTTGATTATTTTCTTATTATGAACTCTTAATTTAAATGAGATTGAAATTCAAACTGTTGCAAGTGCGGCGCTATTCCCATTATTTTGTAAATCGTATGGAAACCTTGTTGATATCACCACGGTATCAGAAAGCTGGTTGTTAGCCTAAATTTAATTTGAGCAAAGCTTAAAATCGGTTTGACCACAATATTAGGACCAGGTTTTTAAATTAGCTTAATGATTGTGTTTTAATTAAAAATGAGGACAGAAGTCAAACTAAATTAGATTCAAGTATGATTGCCCCGATCTCTCCCCGATCCCCGAAGGAACTTGGTTCCTTGAGAATTGAATGACATAGTTGATGACAGTGGTAGTGAAACCACATCTGGTTAAGAATAGCTTGTATACTTGTACTCGAAGCTTCGGACCGCACCTCATGAGTAACATGTAGTGATGGGTCTATAAGGAACCGTTGGTGCGATGTCTGTCTGTGTTGGTGCACAGATTTTAATGAGTTGAGTATGCATTGTTTATAAATGATGATAAAGAGTAACAGAACTGTTAGAATTACTGTGTTGTAACTTATTGGTCGGACCTTTTCTAATGACTAGGTAATGTAGTGCGCAGTGCAGTTATTAGTAGTGTAGTTATTAGCAGAGTTTAATACTGTGCTTAGACATGTGAAGTACCAATAGGTTATTATCTCGTTAATTAATGACAGAAATTCATTAGAATAAACTTAAACCCATGTTTCAGCGACTAGGCGACTGTCCAAGATAGTCATGAGGCTCTATTAACTGAATTACAATCGCGATTAATGGGTGGTTTACCATTCACTCTGGTAACTTACAAAAGTTCCAACTCGTACTCGTGTTGTTTATCGCTGTCCTTACCAACTCGATCTTCGCGAAGTAGAGATAGTATCGTACGACTATCCGACAGAGTAGTTCCCGCTTTTCTAACCTGTTTCTTCTTCTCGAAAAGCGTGATGGTTTCGTGCGTATGTCAGTAGATGATTGACAGTCAAATTTAGATAGTCGGTACTTTGGGTAAATTCCCACTACCGTGTAAAGAGATCAAACTTCTTAGGACAATGGTAATGAAAAACGTTTCTCTATGTCCCGTTTTGATAGTACCTACTAAAATGAAACTTACGTGTTAGTAACTTGGTTTACATTAAAAATGAAAAGCATAGCTTAACTAAGCTTGACCTTGTAAAGGTTCTTTTAAACGCTTGCGGGCGACCAGTATGTTGTAAAGTCAAGTCGTAAGATGCCAACCTGTAAAGTCCAAACGAGTTAGAAGAAGAAAACAATGTTTCTGAGGGCAAAGGAACCTCGACAGACCTACGATACGCTTGTTGGCTATCCGGTAAAACCGCATCCATAAGATGCAGTCGCAACTGCATACGTTGTCGTTCAAGGCATGATGAGCGGCTTGTGCTCTAGCGGGGACCTGGGCCTTGAAAGAGACTAGGTATTTGTACGGTCATGTAATGACTTGAGAGTCGCGGACTCTAGATGAAAAGTGTTGATCGTATCACGTGAGGTGATAACGATATGGGTGGCAATACCGAATTGTCAATAGCTGAGGCAGGGCCATGAGTAGTGTGTTTATTTTTGAAATTTGATAATTATGAGGCTTTAAAGAACTTTCCGTGTTTAAGTTCTTAAAATGGCTTAGTTAAAGTTCGTTTATTTATTGTGAGTACTGAGTAGTCATTACTAATGATTACCTACCTGTAAAGTTTTGGAATACATTAATTTCATTCAACTTAACGTATACTCTATGGATTAAGTGTGAGTGTTTGGTGACCGATCCAGTTGCGCCGGAGCATGTAAGAGGTGCGCGTGGTCTGCTTTTTATGCGCAGGATATTCTTTCCGAGGGGTAGCACTTACGCGGCTGAGATGGTTAGCTTCTGGGGTTGGATCACAAGCCGATAGCCTGTGTGGCAATGACTAGCCTGTGTGGCATTGACTAGCCTGTGTGGCAATGACTAGCCTGTGTGGCAATGACTAGCCTGTGTGGTAATGACTAGCCTGTGTGGTAATGACTAGCCTGTGTGGCAATGACTTGCCTGTGTGGCAATGACTTGCCTGTGTGGCAACGACGAGCCTGTGTGGCAACGACGAGCCTGTGTGGCAACTGTGAGCCTGTGTGGCAACTGTGAGCCTGTGTGGCAACTTTGAGCCTGTGTGGCAACTGTGAGCCTGTGTGGCAACTGTGAGCCTGTGTGGCACCCGTGAGCCTGTGTGGCACCCGTGAGCCTGTGTGGCACCCGTGAGCCTGTGTGGCACCCGTGAGCCTGTGTGGCACCCGTGAGCCTGTGTGGCACCCGTGAGCCTGCGTGGCACCCGTAAGCCCGTGTGGCACTCGTGAGCCTGTGTAGCACCCGTGAGCCTCCGTGGCACCAGTAAGCCTGCGTGGCACCTGTGAGTACCTATGTGTGGCACTCGTGAGCCTGTGTGGTACCTGTTAGCTTTAGCCTGTGTGGTATGTGAAAGTCTATGTAATACCTACTATGTCGTGCATTTGCATACCACTATCTTAGTACACTTTCAGTTCTAGTAATGCTATCGGTCTTAGTGACGATTCATTCTGCCTGGATTTGTTTCGATTAGAGGTGTCAAGGTTTGACATACACCCTTGAAAACTTAGTTGTGGTCAGAATGACCGAGTTTTGAAGTATGTGAAAAATGCGTGCGTGTGTGTGTTTTGAAGTATGTGACCAATACGAACGTGCGTGCGTATACGTGTGTTCTGTGTGTGTGTGTGTGTTTATTTGTTTCACAAATATTGAAGAAAGTAGACACGAGGACGTGTGATGGTCATGATGGCCGTGTCGTGGAAAACGATATTCTTGAATAATAAGTTGTGAAGTTGATTAACTTAGTACAGAGTCTATGGTGACCAGCGTGACGTTACTTGTCATTTGAAAATGGCGCGAATGTGTTTTCGGTAATGTCACGTGGACAGAGTCGTGCTGGTGCGTGGGAGCTGGGCAGAGCTCAGTTTGATTTGAGACACCGACCAAGACACACATCCAGCACGAAACTGTCAGTTACCTAGATTTCAGTTGATTTGTGATTAAGATTGTTAAGTGAGGTTATTACTGCAATGAAGATTGCTATTCTACGTTATGAACTCTGTACCACGAAACCCCCATCGGTGTCAGCTCATCGCTCAGCCATCGCTGACGCCGACAAATAAATGAATATCTCACTGCTTTTAAACAACGTCATCTAGTCCTAGGCTAAGCAGAACTTGTGTTATGGGCACTAAACAGCATCGGATAACATACTTATAAATTTCTAAATACATACATATTGTACATGAATTACATCCAGACACAGAACGCGGCGGTGCAGCGTGGCGCAACTACAGATGTGCAGTTGTGCACGAAATAACTGGTATTTTCTGGTAGTAACGACAATCCGGTGAGTCGTGTAATTTTTGTTTTGATTTCGGTAGGTACCGGATGTTGTTTTGCTAAGTTGTACTATAGTCGCAATTTTAGAGGTCAATGCGAACGTAAAGGGCATACCTAGGTAGTACCTAGTAGTACCTACAAACATACACCTAGTACCGAACGTATTATTTACGAAGTTTTAAATAGTGGCAATAGATTATTTTACATGCGGGTAGCGCGTACAATAAGATTAATCATTTCAAATAGGTGTGTGATGGTAATGATCGTTCGAGAAATGTTTTAAGAAGAGTATCGCAATCAACAAAATGTTTGTTGGTTATTTCGAAACAAAAATGTGTGGTGGATTATGGGTGTTAACCCAATCAGTTCTTTGTTTTAAAAGTGTCGATACCGCGGGTATGTACAGAGATCCTATGATTACTTTACGTTATGAATATTGCCATAATTTTAATTAGGTAATAGTTTATCGTGCAGGGGTTGAGTACCTCTTGTGAATCGAGAATTAGACTTCAAACTCAAACCTTATCGTCTATAGGCAAGCTTAAAAACCCAGCCTAGACAAAAGGCAATAAGTAGTGTCAAAGGTCAAAGGTCCAGGAACTATTGGATGCTTACGGCATGCATCCGTGTCAGTCACCTAATAAGAAAGCTATTCTTTTAACAAAGCATCTAATAGATAGGCTACTTGAAGTTAAATTAGCAAAGGGCTATTTTAATGCGTTAAATTGACAATAATGCGATCGAGATATTGTTTAGCGTTTTGCCTGGGGTCTGTTTACGTGGCCATATTTTGTTACGTTGTTATACAACAGCGATCGAAGTTGTGACATTTAAAACTCAGTAAGTAAATAGACCGAACCGAACCGAGAAAAAGGCTTCAAAACCTTAACCTGAACCTCTGACGTCAACCTTACAGACTAAGTCGGACGAAAGGAAAGTAGTGTGATAGGTACTCGGTTCAAAAACTATTGTGTGATAGGTACTGTTATTTGCCCTAGTTAATCCCTGTTAATGTTGTTGAAAGGCTGCTGGGTGTATAATAAACGCCGACTAAAGCCGGATTTTCCTTGAACATTTCGAAGTGTTCATTTGTGAAGCGTTATGTAAAGTTTCTAGGCTATGATATCATTGCAAAGGTGAGCTGAAGCTTACAGATGACTAGTAAACAATTTGGTCCATATAATTGGAAATTGGGACACTGACAGATAAGATAACAAATAATTTCAATTTTACCGACTATACCTGGTTGATTATTTTCTTATTATGAACTCTTAATTTAAATGAGATTGAAATTCAAACTGTTGCAAGTGCGGCGCTATTCCCATTATTTTGTAAATCGTATGGAAACCTTGTTGATATCACCACGGTATCAGAAAGCTGGTTGTTAGCCTAAATTTAATTTGAGCAAAGCTTAAAATCGGTTTGACCACAATATTAGGACCAGGTTTTTAAATTAGCTTAATGATTGTGTTTTAATTAAAAATGAGGACAGAAGTCAAACTAAATTAGATTCAAGTATGATTGCCCCGATCTCTCCCCGATCCCCGAAGGAACTTGGTTCCTTGAGAATTGAATGACATAGTTGATGACAGTGGTAGTGAAACCACATCTGGTTAAGAATAGCTTGTATACTTGTACTCGAAGCTTCGGACCGCACCTCATGAGTAACATGTAGTGATGGGTCTATAAGGAACCGTTGGTGCGATGTCTGTCTGTGTTGGTGCACAGATTTTAATGAGTTGAGTATGCATTGTTTATAAATGATGATAAAGAGTAACAGAACTGTTAGAATTACTGTGTTGTAACTTATTGGTCGGACCTTTTCTAATGACTAGGTAATGTAGTGCGCAGTGCAGTTATTAGTAGTGTAGTTATTAGCAGAGTTTAATACTGTGCTTAGACATGTGAAGTACCAATAGGTTATTATCTCGTTAATTAATGACAGAAATTCATTAGAATAAACTTAAACCCATGTTTCAGCGACTAGGCGACTGTCCAAGATAGTCATGAGGCTCTATTAACTGAATTACAATCGCGATTAATGGGTGGTTTACCATTCACTCTGGTAACTTACAAAAGTTCCAACTCGTACTCGTGTTGTTTATCGCTGTCCTTACCAACTCGATCTTCGCGAAGTAGAGATAGTATCGTACGACTATCCGACAGAGTAGTTCCCGCTTTTCTAACCTGTTTCTTCTTCTCGAAAAGCGTGATGGTTTCGTGCGTATGTCAGTAGATGATTGACAGTCAAATTTAGATAGTCGGTACTTTGGGTAAATTCCCACTACCGTGTAAAGAGATCAAACTTCTTAGGACAATGGTAATGAAAAACGTTTCTCTATGTCCCGTTTTGATAGTACCTACTAAAATGAAACTTACGTGTTAGTAACTTGGTTTACATTAAAAATGAAAAGCATAGCTTAACTAAGCTTGACCTTGTAAAGGTTCTTTTAAACGCTTGCGGGCGACCAGTATGTTGTAAAGTCAAGTCGTAAGATGCCAACCTGTAAAGTCCAAACGAGTTAGAAGAAGAAAACAATGTTTCTGAGGGCAAAGGAACCTCGACAGACCTACGATACGCTTGTTGGCTATCCGGTAAAACCGCATCCATAAGATGCAGTCGCAACTGCATACGTTGTCGTTCAAGGCATGATGAGCGGCTTGTGCTCTAGCGGGGACCTGGGCCTTGAAAGAGACTAGGTATTTGTACGGTCATGTAATGACTTGAGAGTCGCGGACTCTAGATGAAAAGTGTTGATCGTATCACGTGAGGTGATAACGATATGGGTGGCAATACCGAATTGTCAATAGCTGAGGCAGGGCCATGAGTAGTGTGTTTATTTTTGAAATTTGATAATTATGAGGCTTTAAAGAACTTTCCGTGTTTAAGTTCTTAAAATGGCTTAGTTAAAGTTCGTTTATTTATTGTGAGTACTGAGTAGTCATTACTAATGATTACCTACCTGTAAAGTTTTGGAATACATTAATTTCATTCAACTTAACGTATACTCTATGGATTAAGTGTGAGTGTTTGGTGACCGATCCAGTTGCGCCGGAGCATGTAAGAGGTGCGCGTGGTCTGCTTTTTATGCGCAGGATATTCTTTCCGAGGGGTAGCACTTACGCGGCTGAGATGGTTAGCTTCTGGGGTTGGATCACAAGCCGATAGCCTGTGTGGCAATGACTAGCCTGTGTGGCATTGACTAGCCTGTGTGGCAATGACTAGCCTGTGTGGCAATGACTAGCCTGTGTGGTAATGACTAGCCTGTGTGGTAATGACTAGCCTGTGTGGCAATGACTTGCCTGTGTGGCAATGACTTGCCTGTGTGGCAACGACGAGCCTGTGTGGCAACGACGAGCCTGTGTGGCAACTGTGAGCCTGTGTGGCACCCGTGAGCCTGTGTGGCACCCGTGAGCCTGTGTGGCACCCGTGAGCCTGTGTGGCACCCGTGAGCCTGTGTGGCACCCGTGAGCCTGTGTGGCACCCGTGAGCCTGTGTGGCACCCGTGAGCCTGCGTGGCACCCGTAAGCCCGTGTGGCACTCGTGAGCCTGTGTAGCACCCGTGAGCCTCCGTGGCACCAGTAAGCCTGCGTGGCACCTGTGAGTACCTATGTGTGGCACTCGTGAGCCTGTGTGGTACCTGTTAGCTTTAGCCTGTGTGGTATGTGAAAGTCTATGTAATACCTACTATGTCGTGCATTTGCATACCACTATCTTAGTACACTTTCAGTTCTAGTAATGCTATCGGTCTTAGTGACGATTCATTCTGCCTGGATTTGTTTCGATTAGAGGTGTCAAGGTTTGACATACACCCTTGAAAACTTAGTTGTGGTCAGAATGACCGAGTTTTGAAGTATGTGAAAAATGCGTGCGTGTGTGTGTTTTGAAGTATGTGACCAATACGAACGTGCGTGCGTATACGTGTGTTCTGTGTGTGTGTGTGTGTTTATTTGTTTCACAAATATTGAAGAAAGTAGACACGAGGACGTGTGATGGTCATGATGGCCGTGTCGTGGAAAACGATATTCTTGAATAATAAGTTGTGAAGTTGATTAACTTAGTACAGAGTCTATGGTGACCAGCGTGACGTTACTTGTCATTTGAAAATGGCGCGAATGTGTTTTCGGTAATGTCACGTGGACAGAGTCGTGCTGGTGCGTGGGAGCTGGGCAGAGCTCAGTTTGATTTGAGACACCGACCAAGACACACATCCAGCACGAAACTGTCAGTTACCTAGATTTCAGTTGATTTGTGATTAAGATTGTTAAGTGAGGTTATTACTGCAATGAAGATTGCTATTCTACGTTATGAACTCTGTACCACGAAACCCCCATCGGTGTCAGCTCATCGCTCAGCCATCGCTGACGCCGACAAATAAATGAATATCTCACTGCTTTTAAACAACGTCATCTAGTCCTAGGCTAAGCAGAACTTGTGTTATGGGCACTAAACAGCATCGGATAACATACTTATAAATTTCTAAATACATACATATTGTACATGAATTACATCCAGACACAGAACAAATGGTCGAACACTCAATTCAGCCAGTAATTATTTAATCCTGTTTGATTGAGAATCTGGTATAAATGCAGACCCAGAGGTGAGATAATACAGATTGGAACCCTAACAACATTTCGCCCGACCCGAGAACCAAACCGAAGACCTCGACAGTTAGTAGTGCTTACCAAGACCAACAAGGTAAAAATCATATTCACAAAACATTAATTGTTTAGTCTGGGTTCTCAGGGCCCTAGGCGGGTAATAATACTCACCAAATAAAAAATAGCAAGTGAAACATAGTTTTCTTAGAAAACTAGAAACCTACTTATAAAAAGACATTCGTAGACATGTTGATCGTGTTTATTTTTGTTGTTAGTCGGGATCCCAGTCTTGTTTGCAGTGAATATGTGAAGCTTGAATGTTTGTTTTCATTGCTTTCTCGCAGTTTTCATAAAGTTTCTAGCTCTTGCAGTAAAACCAGAGAGACTGTGTGTTAAATCTTGTTTTAATTTAAATCAAACCTTTAATTTAATATGTCTATTTCACTTAAACCTATTTGTATCTGAGTTTATGAATATACTTAAGTAGCTGCGTCCGTCAAAATGAAACGATTCGAAATCCCTATGGAAATACTTGAGTATTGTGGAATTAAAAGAAGCCATCCAGGCTTTGACATCCAGGGCTAGTCGGCAAGGTAGGAGTAACAAACATAAACACTCATTTATACAAAAATTCTCATACAAAAGTTAAAACTAATTTGAGTAAAGTAGTTTAGAAAATTCTTTCATACCACATGCTACTTCTAACATCCCAAACAAACTTAAATTGTATTTTACAATGTTTAGTGGACGGGACGGCCTCTTGAAAATATTTCATGATACATAAAGCCACGTGTTCCACTTTCACGTTCGTATATACACTCCTGCACGTGCGTCGCAACACAATACCTTTTTAATATCCGACAATTTGCTTTGTTGTACGTAGAATTAAAATTGATATAGGTTATACTTAAAATAAATATACGGTAAAAGCCCAGTCTCGCTGCGCGTCTACGCGATATAAATGGACTCATTATTTATTAACGAACACGTTTCAAACTCGCTACCCTACGCATTAACCCTGGCTAAAGGTGCCTGTCGATTAAAGCGGAGAAGTACAGAAATAAGAACACATTTAACAGCTGATAACAACACTTAAATTTAATCTCAATTTTTTTTTTTACAATAAGTTAGTCTGCGGCCAGGACTAGGTTAAGTCTTGACTTTTTCATATAATGCTTGGTATAGCTCAAATTATATTAGCCTGGATGACTATGTACATGGCTACACATCAAGCTATACATTTCCAGTATACGCTGATCTCGCATTGTATAGGATTTCCGTACAATGCGAGGTCAGGGTAAACTGGAAATGTATAGCTGTATTATTTTATTTTACTGGCCTGTTGGTCTTGGTCTAGTGGTTAGTGGCCCTGACAGCTATGCCGGAGGTCGTGGGTTCGATTCCATTCTTCGTGGGTGACGTATTATAAAAAGCGGCAAAATCCCAATGTCAATTGATTCGACCCTTAGGCTATTGCCACTTTTAATAATATGTAAAAAAAAATGAGAGCAAACATTTTATTTATCAGTGGACACACAATCCGTAATGCTCCATTCTCTCATAATCTTAAGTAATTAGTACCTCGCTCTTATCTCCTCACCGCGTCCCTTCGCTCTAATGGACAAGCAGCTTAAACCCCATTTGATTGTCACCTTCTATTTCTAGTGAATGCTTAGCTATCATTATACCTACTACGTAGTATCATCGCCTTGGTGTGAAAAGCTCGGGAATGCAACTTTGGTCGTTTTTATTTTTAGGTGTTACAGCAAACTTCTTAAAGCCCCGGTTTCACACAAAGGCTGAGTAATCCTTAACGCCATTTCAGAGGAGGTCCGCGGGGAAGGGCGTCATCCCTAAAACATCAAAATTACTCAGCATATTTTGTCTTTTGCATGGTTTCCACTCTAAGCCGAAGATATAAATTTTAAAATGTCGCAGTGGCAGCACGTCAGTGGTAACACTGACGCCTAGCGGAGTTTTCAATATAATGACAGCCCAGCTTAAAAAATAATAATTGAGCTATACTATGCTATTGTGCTATTTAGCTTAGTAATAATAATAATTAAGCTTTACTAACATAGTCATAAGATTTCTGTTTACTAGCCCACTACTGATACTTGTCCCGGAATAAAGGTTTTTTTTAACTGGTTGCGCCCTACCGTACCTAACACGAGTAACATGCACTCAAATCGCTGAATTAGTGGTAGTACTTAATGTTCTATCTTTTAATGTCACTGCTCCCTACTATACGAAGTGGGATTTAATTTATATCACCCACGTTAATTACCGATACACTGTCATCGAACAGCTTTGATCATTGCATATCGAATTACCTACCCACGCATTTTTCAAGATACATATCTATTAATATACTCTAGATACTATATTCCCAAACGGTAATACAAAACTGAAGTATCAATGTAAGAAACCATGTCTTAGTCTAAGGACCTTTAAGTACATTTACAACATATTTGCTCGTAAAAGGTCTCTTATTTCACCAATTTCAATATCGTAATGTATCTCATTACGTACTTGTGTGTTATTATAATGTATAATGTACCTAAAACCCACAAGTTTTATTTTTAATAACGTAAAACGCACGGTTTATCAAGATGCTCCGTCTAAAACAAGCGGTATTTTTAAAAATCTTAGCACAGAGTTTTATGTCGGAAAAATTGTTAACATTTTATTAATAAAAATTAACTTTGGGGGATAAAATATAAAAAATAAATAATATATAATTTTGATAATAAATTACAACCATCATCACCTGCCTAGCTTTTTCCCAACTATGTTGGGGTCGGCTTCCAGTTTAACCGGATACAGCTCAATACCAGTGTTTACATGCCTGCCAACTCAGTTACCTACCGGGTAACACGATACCAAGGGGTATCGTGTTACCCGGTAGGTTAAACTGGTGGTCAGAGTTTCGGGCTTCTGACCTCCCGTATAAACGACTGTCAAAGATCTACAATCGACAGCCGGGACCAACGGTTTAACGTGCTTTCCGAGGCACGGAGGAGTCTTGATATGTAATGAAAATGGTTGTACAACCATTTGTAACAAAAACAAAAAAAATATATTCGTACCTACTTTATTAGTAATACTGGCAGTTTTTGTGCCTTTGCCTAAAAAATGAAAAAGCGCAGATGCGCGCGCTTCTTTATCTATTTTATGAACAAATAAAAATTATTCCGGGCGCTTTTTCTTTTCGCTGCATTTTTTTTATTTGAAAGTATTGATCAAATTTTTCTATGTGCTTTAACAAGTGATTAAAGATTTATTCGTTTAAGAAAGTACCAGTTTTATTAATTTCCTCGTAAATATGTTATATAACGTTGTATGACATTCTTCCGTGCGCTTTGATATTTTTTTTGTAGCAATAACAATATCGCCTCGGCTGTAATTTTCAACTTACCGCACTTACCTATATCATAATGACTATTACATAAAGGTAGGTACTTAGAAAATAAATGACATTTATTTCTGTATATAACTATATATATATATATATACAGTAATCGATCATTAATAAAGATAGTGATCGATGGGTTCAGTGCACGTATTTGTCAGTAATTGTGAGCTCAACTCAGAACTGAAGGAGCAGCTCAACGACTCGCCGAACAATGCCAAAGTAAGAAAACTTTAGTAGGCCGCTTAAAGCACTCACAACGGCCAGCCAAGATTCAAATAAAAAAAAACAAGCCCCATAGTCCCTTACATTCACAATACCTACTTAATTAAAAAAAAACAACCGACTTCTTAAAAAAAAACTAACAGGTGAAAAATAACTCCAGTTTCGGAAGTCGGTGGCCAATAATGAACAAAACAAAACCACCAAAGCCACAGACTTCCGAAACTGGAGTTATTTTTCACCTGTTAGTTTTTTTTTAAGAAGTCGGTTGTTTTTTTTTTTGTAAAAAAGTTTTATTTTGTAATTTTTAGTTTCTTTGTATGTAAAGAAAGTCTTTCAAAACTTGAAAGAATCATTGAAATTGGATAACAATTGCTAAAGAAGTTCTATCTCTAAACATTAATCTGTACATCTCTGCCGGCCCCTTATAAAATAGAATGGCGTAATGTTATGTTGTGGAAATACAAAAGCTCAGCATAGACATCTGACTATAGCAATCGCGAATAATTTGCTGTTATGCGTTGAAGAGTTCCGTTGCCTGTCTTCTTTATCAGTTTTTCTTCACCAAATGATACTTTCTAAATGAAAATGCTTGATTTGTTACTAAAAATGTTGAAATCGGTGCATGTGTGCCTATATTTGTGGCCTATATTTTTTGAGGATTTCCCTCAATTCCTCGAAGATCCCTCATCAGGTATGAGTTTTGATACAAATGGGACCAATCTGTTAGTATACCCTATCAAACAAAAAAAGAATTTTGAAAATCGGTCCATAAATGACGGAGTACTGAGGTAACAAACCGTAAAAAAAAAAAAAAATATATATACAACCGAATTGAGAACCTCCTCCTTTTTTTGAAGTCGGTTAAAAATAATATCATTACTTATCCTTAGTCTTACAAATATTATAAACGCGAAAGCTTTTATGGATGTTTGTTACTCTTTCACGCAATATAAGTACTTAATGAATTTTGATGTTTCATTAAAATTCATTAAGTAGGTACCTAGTTATAGGCCTATGTGTTATTCTGACGAATAACACATTTATAAAGATATTGTGATATCAAAATTATAGCGTGATACCCAAATTATAGCGATAAGTGTAAAGTAAGTAGGAAAAAACTCAGAGTTCTAATTCTGCACAGACGAAGTCGCGGGTACCAGCTAGTTTATTTTACTTCTTCTAATTCTAAACTAGATAATAGACCACCTACATAAGACAGTAATCTAAAATAAGAACCTAACTACTATGCTTTATTTTACAGGCGTGATCTGTCTTAGCATACGACGCATCGGGCCACCAACAGTGTGCACCGCTGGTTCGCATTAGGTACTTAGAAACCTATTGAACTGCTATCGACTGTTGAATGATAAAGTGGATATTTATGTAGCGGAAATTCGCGGAAATTAGAAAGTCAGGGTGCGCACATAGCGAGAAAAGTTCGAGCGCGTGCGTTATATATGGCGATGTTCGAGAAAAAGCGAGCGCGTTAGGCCACAAACACGAAGTGAGCGGGCAATGAGGTGGGAACCGAGCGGGAAGCGCTGTTAGAGTGTTGCGTGCGCGCCAGTCAAGCGATGTCCGCTCCACCTTACTAGCGCCGCCTTAGCTTGCACGGTTTTAAACATAACATCCTCAGACCAATAAAAAAGTATAGACAGAGCATTGCGCTCCTAAAAGTGTGGCACGTAATATGAAGACGATTCGCAATATGAAGACGGCCGCTCGGTAGTCTGCCGCTAGCAAGCGAGAGCGCGTGACGTTGTTTTGTTTTAATCATAACTACGAAATTATGCCGCCCCGCATCATAAACTGCTGCAAGAACAATTCCTGTTTCGAAAATAAAGCTTCTGGAATTATTTTTCACAAGAAAGTAACGTTTGTTTAAATAAAATCGTAAAAATATCAGAAATAATTTCTCGGAACACGCCATTGTGTCGGTGTTGCAAGTTAAGAACATTATTTTTTCCCAAAAAATAAGGAAAATCGTAATGTTTTACGGACACTTCACAGCATTTTTTTTTATTATTTTACTATTGGACACAGTCAAATCTAATGAAATAATAGTATGTTTGATACGATATTTTTAGGTTCCCAGCTCATAAAACGTGGAAAGAAAAATGAATTTAAACTATACGGGACAACAGAAATAATAACGAGTGGCTCCCTTCAAAATTTAGTAGGATCATGACCAACGAAGTAGGAGTTGAAACAAAATAAGTCTTTTTTCTATTATAGACTACGCTTTATATACTATTATATAAAAGTATTCATTTTAACATAAATACCCAAGTTTTAAAGCAAACAAATATGGAGATAATCTACAAATTATGTCTATGCTACTCGCAACTCGTACATAAATATAAGGTTCCATCATGTTGCGAAACAAGAAACTTTACTCAAAAGATAAGACTCAAAACGTCAGACATATTATAAAAAGATGACACAACATAAGGGGCATTAATAATTTCACTTATTCAGAAAATTAATTATTGTAATTAAACAAAAATATCTTTCATTTCATACAATCAAGATAAACACTACACTACATACATAATAATAAAACTTAACCAAAGTATCTCTCGCACTTGGGAGTCGCAGCGCAACGCTTGCAACATTTTTCTCTAGCACACATGCGCAAATCTGCGATGTCATACACCAAGTTACACACACAACGCCAAAAGTAGTCCTCACTTTTTTAGTCACGATTGTTCACGACGGCTCCGTCTATACTTTTTTATTGGTCTGAGATAACATCACACCTTTATGGGGGCGAGCCTATTGCCAATTTGCCACGAATCCAGACTCCAGGATGCAACTATAAAACCCAGATGTAAAACTCAATAACGTTTTGCCCGACCCGGGGATTAAACCTGCGACCTCGTGGGCAACACTTGCGATCGCTAGGCAGTCAAGCATGTTATTATATGATCTTCTTAGCTAACTTACAAGATGTGTCCAGCCAGTACTGTGTTATCTACATTATCTCCCACTCACTTTTTAATTATAAATAAATAGGTAGGTAAATGTATTCACGGCAGAAAGATTTATACATTTTGGCTGATTAAATTATAAGCTAGATTAACTTCAGTTCAAAATGCATTCAAACTCCCGAGGGAGGAATATTGAGCGGGAAACCCGTTAAAGTTAGAATGAAACGTCAGCCCGCGATAGATGGCGGTAGTCACCGGACACCGGGACCACCGCGACTCCGGGCCCAAAGCGTTGTTTTACAGACAGTTAGGCATTGAAAAAAATGCAATTTAACAAAACATCTGACACTTTTTATAACTTAGTAGGTAAATTCTACGTAGGTACCTATGAGGTACCTACCTAAAAAAAATAAAGTAAAAATTCTACCTATTTTACCTACCTACTCTTTGCCATATTATTTGCTAAATAACAGCAATCACCAATTAAAAATACAATCAAAATAATCACAGCTTTTACGGATTACAGACATGACAGAAACAAAATATGGGAAAATAATAGAATTTATGTGATATGAGTGACCATAACATTTTTTCACATTCACCAATTACCTATTGAAATTGGATTCCTTAACAGTTTCTGCATCTTTGAATATTTATATAAATGTCATTCATTTTTCACCTCAGCCAACGTTTTTTTTCCCGCTATAGGTGCAACGCAGACAACAGACCATTGTAGCGCACTTTTTAGACTGTCAAAATAGAATCTATGCAATTTTAAGCAGTACCTCCCTAGCTAGGTACCTAATGTATATACGAGTCATACGACTCGACACCTTACCTCATTTATTTCAAGTAGACCACTCAGACCTTCGATCAATAATAGCAATAGATGTCGGGTCGGCGTCAAAAATTCAAAAATCCGTCTCGGTAAATATAAGCTCAATAGAAACCGGGGTTGGTATTTTGTTTTGTTTGCTTGAAACACGGCCAATGTAAACACGTCCCACAATGCCGCAGTGTGTATTCAACAGTTGCAAAAATAATCCCCGAAAACGTAATTATTCGGCCGGAGTATTTTACTTTCAGTAAGGACATGAAGAATAAGTTATATTTTAAGCTATAATTTAACAAATAATATCAATTTTTTACCAAATTACCGATTTTTAACCACCGCTACAAATGTTTGACCAATGCTCGCCAACATTTGCACAAACTTTTGTTTAACTGAACAGCAGATGCATGGAGTAGATTTGTATTGTAATCATTTTAATAATTTGTTACTAATACTTAAAAATTTGTTGGTTAAATTCGGTTCATGCTACTTAAGTTTTGTTTCGTTCATTATTGGCCACCGACTTTCGAAACTGGAGTTATTTTTCACCTGGCGGTGTTTTTTTAAGAAGGTTTTGTTTTTTGTAAAAAAGTTTTTGTTTCGCCATTTTTATTTTCTTCGTGTGTCAAGAAAGTCTTTCAAAACTTCAAAGAATCATTGAAATTGCTTAACAATATTGCTAAAGAAGTTCTATCTAAACATTAATCTGAACATCTCTGCCGGGCTCCTTTAAAAATAGACAGGCGTAATGTTATGTTATGCAAATATAAGAACTCTGCATAGACATCTCACTGTAGCAATCGCGAACAATTTGCTGTTATGTCTTGAAGAGTTCCGTCGCCTGTCTTTTTCATCAGTTTTTTTTTCACAAAATGTTACTTTCTAAATGAAAATGCTTGATTTGTTACTAAAAATGTAAAAATCGGTACGTGTGTACCTATATTTTTTGAAGAGTCCCTCAATTCCACAAGGGCCCCTCATTAGATATGAGTTTTTATACAAATGGGACCAATTTGTTTATATACCCTATCAAATAAAAAAAGAATTTTGAAAATCGTTTTTAAATGACGGAGTACTGAGGTCACAAAACCTAAAAAAAAAATACAACCGAATTGATAACCTCCTCCTTTTTTAAAAGTCGGTTAAAATAATTTGATTTCATTCAATGATTTTTAACCAGCTGCTCCCCGTGGTTTAACCCGCGTAAACCAGGAGTAGTTAAAAGTAGCCTTAGCCTATGTGTTAATCCAGGATACACACACTAAACACACTAAACACATACTAAACACTACACTACTACTTACATACTAAATTTCATCCAAATCTGTTCAGCCGTTTGAGCGTGAAGAAGTAACAAACATACAAACACACACTCCCACACTCACACTCAGAAACTTTTGCCTTTATAATATTAATGTGAAAACTTCTAAATCGCATGCAAAAGTAGACGCATTAATTTTTTTTATGGGTTGATTTGATTATAATGAGCCAACCCGCAGACAATTAATAGCAATGTCTTAGTAAAATAACTATTGTACTAATTTAGGCCTACTACTTTTTTAAAATGGGTCAAACGTAATTATTTGCTACCATTATAAAACAAACCTTCGCTCGCATAAGAAATATAAGTGATTATTCTGCAACTCTACGTCTCAATTCTTACTGTGTTCTGAGCATTGAAATGTCATACCAAGAACTACGTCTAGTTCCAAAATAGAGTAAAGACGAAATTGTGAACAAAACGTTTTTAACCTTATTTTCTAGGCCTTAAGTTTCATTTTAGAAAAAATATTTTTGTACTTATTATAAAAATGGCTTTTATTTTTAAGTCACATTTCAAATTTATTCCTTGTACTTTTCTCCGACGACAGAAGGACTTAGGCATAAATATTTTGCAATTGTAATTAAACTTTATGCTTGAGTGTCAAGGTTTATAATGAACTGAACTTGATAATATTATAAAACATTTTTCTATATTCGTAGTAAGAAATGCAATTGTTTATGCGTGTATAAACGTGGACACTTTTGCGAGGTATTTTTGTTCCTGGTCTTGTATCTAGTACTATTATTGATCGAAGACTCAGACCAATAAAAAAGTATGGTTCATGGTAGACCATTATTGGCACTTTTGAAAGTCAAGAAAAGTGATTTTAGTCGTTTTTTTAAAGATTAAAATGTGTCACGAATAGTTTATTGTTTGCGCTGCATCTTAGTGACTATAAAATATGTTAGCCTTTATTTGCGTGGCATTTTGATCCACAACTATCAACGGTGTGATATTTTTGCCTACACTAAATTTTTCCTTTTATCCTACCTTAAAGAAATAGGACCCACATTGATAGGTATAATCCCTAGTAACAGTTAACCCATTTACGCCCAAGACTAAAGTAGCCTTACGATAATGAAAAAACGTGCATTATTTGGTGGAAAATAGGTACCTACTTTGAAAATAAACCAAAAGATTTTTTTTTTTTTTTTATGTTAGAAATAACATGCCGTGCATGTTGTCTTATATGAATGAAATTAACAAAAATGTTTGATAGCAATCGTAAGATGCAATAATAACTTCAACAATAACGGAGGTAAACTAAACTTGATATGTCAATAAGAGACGTTTGGAGTAGATTTGAAGGTGTGCCCAACTGGGCACAGCAGGCGTAAATAGGTTAAGTTCAAAACGTAAGGCAAGCAAGTTCGAAAGGTATTTCACCGACTTCCCAAAGCGTAGGGTAGACCGGGGACAATTAAAACAGGTCATGATTGCAACAACTTCAATTTCTCGTAAACTATGGTACCTACGCGTGTGATGCGTCGTTCGTTGCATCTTCGGCCATGTTCGGTTTTTTGTTGAGCACGGCTCGAGCGAGCGAGTGACACAGTCGTGCACAGGACGCTTCGAAGAATTTCGCGTCAAAAAGTAAGTATTTCATATCTTTAACTTTTGTTGTTCACCCATTTAAATCTTGATTTTTGGCAGTCTTCCTTATTTTAAAGTATTGTTTATCTATTTAAGATTGTTTTTATTATTGTTAATTAATGTTTAAGTTACTAGATATCAAAATATTGAGTATTGAAATAGAGAATGTGACATGGGTACGTTTGAAACGACCTATCTGTGGACGTTTGAAACGTTTCAAACGTCCCCGTATATTCCGCGTTTTTATCCGACTGCACAGAAAAAGGTTGTGTTTTCTAAAGTGTCAATAACTAGATAGTAAAAATTAAAAATCACTAACTTATAAAAATTACGGTACCTATTACGATGAAAAAAATAATTACCATATAAACCACAAAAGTGGTTTGGTTATTTTTTGTTTTCTTATCAGATAAAATCACATTTGATAGGCAACCCAATTATTCTGACGACCCTAAAATTGAGCCCACGACATTAAGTTTGATCTATTATTTTCATTTTTTTTTTCTAGATATGCTCAGAAAACGAAAACACGTGACAGACAGAAGTTCCTAGAACATAATATTTGCGTATCAGCAAGCATATTAGTTTTTTAAACATAAGTACCTATGTTTGACTAGTTTTAGGGTATTAATTCCCAAAAAACTATTTTAAGTGTTAAATGCTTAATATTATCTACTTTAAGTTGATTGATCTCCTCTGAAATTTAATTTCACAAGAAGACACAAACCTATACGGGTCAATAGACGATTGTTATGATTGAAACATTGTTATGCTTGAATCATTGTCATGATTGGAACATTGTTAAGATTGAAACAAGCTGTTTTGTATGAGACTGGATTACCTTTTTTTCTCCGCCATGTAAGAGCTATTATAGCATAATAGGATATTAAGTCTTTAAACAATGTGAAATAGTATACAATAGTACGAATAAGAGCACTCAAATGATTTAAATATGAGATAGTTTGAGTTGTTTATATTGAAGATGTTTTTGCATTTATAATTTTTGAAATATGAATGTTACGATGACGGTCTTGTTACGATCTCAATCAATAATTTAGTGCTATGTTATCTTATTAAGATTAATTAAAAAGCTCCAGTAGTTCCTAAAATATTTTCAGTGTTTCAATTACCCCTACATACTGTTTCAACCGTCCTTGGGGTGGGGTCAATAGAACCACTGCGCCCGGTCTTCTTTAATAGCTGATTGTTGGTTAACTATTTGAAATAGAGATATAGATCATGTTTAATTTTGGAACTAGATAACGACCCCTTCAACGATACAAATATGAGGGATGTAGGTACCATAGAAAATTTACTACACACGGTTTAAGTAAAATTGTTTCAATTGTCCCCGGTCTCCCCTACCTACTGCCTTGTAATGTTGGCTTAAAGGTACCTACCTTTACCCACTGACAAGTTGGTAAACAGGTATTGTCATGGTTCCTTGTTCTCGACGCTACATCAACTACAGCTTGACAAAAAAGTGTAGAAACGGAACTAATTTTTTGACTGTTGGCAACATTTCCAAAATAATGACATTTCATAATAAACAAAGTTCACGATTTCGTAAAATTTTAATTTCGACCACCAAACGTTGATTAATAAACGTAAAAAGTGAAGAATAATGATTATAACCATTCGGAGTGCTGGCAGGGAGGTTATTTATAAGGTGTACAGGCGATGTCTGGCGGAACATGAGGCCCAAACTATTCTTTCTGAATTTCACAATGTTTACCAAAGAACCGCTGATAAGACAGGTATGTAAGAGTTTGTTTTGTTGATTTTAGTTGAATCAAGTGTTAATTGATGAATACAAAGCTATGTTAATTTGCTTGTATAAGGAATAACTAGAAATTTGAAACAATAAATGTCGAGCACATAGGTTATGTTTACATTTTTTCTGCATAACTCTGGTATAGCGCACTGAGATAAATTGATACTTTGGTGACTTGACTTATAACTGAATGAAAATTCAATTTCTACGTAAATTATACTTTAAGTGCGATATCAAGGGAGAGAATTATTGTTTCTAGCGTTTTCATTAGAAATGTAAAAGAAATTGTCGTGCCATAGTCTAAATCTATTATTTAATTCAGGGAAATCAACAAGGAAGGAAGGAGATAAACAAAAGGGTATTTTCTACATCTGGCTTATTAACAGTATGTGTTAAAAATGTTTTACTTTTAATATTGTTAGGGTTAAATGAAATATTTCATCTTTACAGGAAGCAGCTGAACGTGCATCCCAAGCTATTACCGAGGAGGATTGGAAGAACTCGTGCTAACATGTAATAAAAATAGAAAAGGATTACTGGAAAAAAAAATACTATGAACGAGGAAATGTAGCGATTAGTAATAAATCTAGAAGATGATAGCAGCATCACCTCTGAACCCGAACATGACTCAGATGAGTTTGTGGCCAACGTGTTCGGGGTAGAATATGTAGAGGAAGATTTACTGGAATAAAATATAGAAATTATGATAATGTAATGTTTTCTTTTTTTATAATTCCTAAACAATGTTGTGAACTCAGGAGTATTTACCCAATTTGTTATTTTTAGGTAAATAATCAGTTGCGTGTCGAGAACACGTCCTTGTTCAATTAATTCATTACACCCCAAGAGGACACCGGTGTCCACGCTGTCATTGTCTTTCTATTGTGTCTGTAATTGGCACGATAGAAAGTGACTATTTACTGATTTAAAAATATAATACATAATTAGATTAATTTGTCTAAAAAGCAGCTAAGTATCAAGACTAGGTTGGTACGCTATGCGGTTGCCACGGGTTGCCATACGAAGAGCACAGTGGCGCCTCCATTATTTTCTACTCTTTTTTGCCAAGCTGTACATGCCTGCATTATTTTAGTTTATAATTATATTATAGGAGCTTGGTCAACCTGTTTAAGGATTATTGAAACAATTAAATAGCAACACAGTAATAGTTTTTGTATAGGGCAATTGGATTTAAATATCAGCTGTCACAAATTGATCGCACTTCGTAGATGGCAGCACAGTGCAGCTGTCACACCACTAGCGATGCTAAAGTATCGATAATCTTAAGTATCGAGAAAATATACTTAATAAAAAACATAAAAAAAACAATTTCTTATGATTTAAGCACATGCGCGTATCTTGGTATTTAGTATATTTTGCATATATACGCAATTATAAAGAAACAAATAAATAATAAATAAATAAATAAATATTCCACAACTTCCACACAACGCCACTAGTCCCAAGCTGAGCAGAGCTTGTGTTATGGGTACTAAACAACTGATAAACATACTTATATATTTCTAAATACATACATATTATAGATATAATTAATTAGAGACCATATATTAATATTCAATGTGATATTTTACGTAAGTTTATTTTATGTAAGTTAGCAGTCTCATCAAGCAGTCAAGTATTGTGCTGTCGAGCTGTTGATGAAGCATTCAGTAGGTATTGCAGATTTTTGAATCGAGAAAATACGTACCGTAGTGTACTATAAAATTAATGAATGTTGCACATGAATTATGCTTTTATCATTAGGATTCCATAACACACCTTTATTACACAAATAATCAAAACACTGAAATGATTGGTCCACCCTCACAATGGCACACCTCAGTGGCTTACGTAACACTCAGATGTGCCAAGTTCCAAGTTGAGCTCACGATTACTGACAAATGCTTGCACTGACTGATCTGTCGCCCTCATATCTGTGTGGTCCTTTTTTCAAAAGACCATTTTTGACACTAATATACACTGTTCTTACCTAATCTGACCAAAATAATGTTTGGACTTTAAAATAGACTGTGTGTGAGTTTCGGTGATCCTTCTTAGAGTAGTCAGATAGTAAAACACCGATTTCATCTACTAGTTAAAAAAATAAAGTGCAAAAGTGTTTGAGAATACCTATTTGCAGAAATAAATTGAAATATTGTTTCATTTCATTTCATTTCATCATTTAAACTAGCACATACTTCGGTGGAAAACATCTGTCCAGGGTGCACTTAGTGTTCATTCAATTCAAATTTGAATCCAAACCAATAATAAGTAATTAATTTTGTTACGAAGTTTTATTTCACTCATTATCGATATTATAGTACTTGTTTTATGTTATGCCCATCACTATTCGTGGAGCGAACATGGATCGATCGTACGAACCGACTCACCGACCGACTCATGTAGCGGCTGTTTATGATGTCAACATGTATTTCAAACACTTTTAATATTTTAAAAGAACCTGTGAATGAAGTGATGTTATTATTTACACTTAAAGTTTACTCCACAAAGTACGGTTAAAAGTTGTGCATCAAACGAAAATGTCGATTATTAATTAAACATCGTTGAACGAAGTTGTTTTCATGTTCTAAGTTTTATTTTCTTCGCGATTCAACGCGGTGATAATGAGTGTCAAATTTAGCGTTTTATTAGTGTTTAAATAGTGGTGATCAGGTGTTTTACAAAGCAAGTTGTTCGGAGATTCTCGGAAATGGATTTCAGAGATAGAATTGCGCGTTTTTTTCATGAGCGGAACGTGATGGCGCCGTTCTCCAGGTTCTACCGAGCCATGGTGCTCAAAATGAACCAACGTAAGTCACCATGATACTTCCACTGCCGCACCCTAAGCCTGAAACCTCTTTTCTAAATGAAAATCTTTATTTGAATAGGTTTTTCTCACATCAAACTTTCAATCAAATTCAACCTTTCATTTTTAAAGTGCCCTATAGTTTTAAGAAAAGTTTATTTATTTAGAATCTGCTAGGCAGGTTTAATTAAGTCACATTAACTAACATAAAATACATTGATTTTCCTGTAAACCAGCTTAGTGTGTCAAGAAATGATGTCATCTTTCTAACACTCTTATATTTTTATTACCAGTGTTTCTTGCAAACCTGCTTTGTATGGTGTGCTGCCAAATTTTATGATTCTATAAACAAACACCTGCTTGCTTATCTTTACACATAGGTAATGATAAACATCTTTGTTTTTAGTAGAAGGTATTATTCATCTTAGTAGAAAAATTGTGGAGAAACATCTGACATCTATCTTATTTCTAAAATAACAGTCTCTTGCAGTCCCATTGCAGAGTCTCTTTTTATACAGAGAAGGTAAAGCAAGAAAAGGGAAAGATAGGTTGGGCTTATTGTATATTATACAATAAGCCCACAATCTTATCACTTTTTCCCGTGGGGGTAGGGAGAAACAACTGATTGCCACCGGGTATAATTCATACACTATCCTCAGTATGTTATTTAATAGTCTTTCTTATTTTAATTGGCTATAATCATTTATTTAATAAGTTAAATTAGTGCTACTTACCTTTTAGTGGAATTCATATGAAATGAAATGAAATTATTTATTATGCAAGTAGGAAGTAGGAAATCACTTTTATGCGTCATTTTTTCCTTTAAAGCTAGTTGATGTCGGCATTTCCTAACTGACTTCCTCTGAGAAGAAAAGCCGAAACAAACTCAGGGATCATCGTCTCTTTTCAAGTCCAGTCCACATTCAAAAATATATTAAATTAACAAAATTTTTGTGTAACAAACCTTGCAGAACAGTGTCCGGTTTAGCCTTTTAAGGAAAGTGCCAGAAACAAATTGGGCAAGCAGCATGTATGTGCCAGCCATTGTGAGCTCAACTTTATGGTTAAGGAGCTCCATATTTATAGCTATGACTAATTATTATTTATATTTATTTATTTTTTGACAACTTTAGGTCCACACTATTGGTTAGTATTCACTTAATACTATGTTAGTTCTAATTAAAATTAAAATATGCAACACAAGAGTTTATTTAACATTTTGAGTTAGCAAGCAAACAAAAGAAAGGATTTCATCTAGTTTTGTTAAACCTGATAAAATCGCTGGTCGGATATCAAATCAGTGGTCAGGCTTCATTAGACCAGAAATGATAATTTCAAATAAATTTAACTAAATTTCAGGATCAGAAGTAACTCTTCATAAATCTATTAAGTAGGTATATTATACAAATGCTTTTGTTTCAATTCAAATTAAATGTTACTTACTAACCAAAGAAAAAGGTGTCAAGTTTGTAACACTTAATTCAAAGTTTCAAACAAAATCAAAATCAAAATCAATCACTGGCAATTCTATACAGTAGCTTACTTTGTAATGCTTCAAAAAAATTGTGATAAAAACATCATTTCTGGAGCTGCTGACTCAATGGTCAAATTGCAGTGACTTAAAATAATGTTAGTTTGTACTGAGGTGCAATCATCAAAATGCTATTATCTCAAAGATTTCCATTTGCTACAGATTTCAAGCAAATTGTTGGCCCACTAAGATCTATTATAAAAGAAGCTCACTCAAGACTCGAGCATTACTTAAAACTCATTATGAGTAATTTGATTGGCTGAATGTAGGGCTGCCATCTCGAAAGTCTGTGACTCAGGACAAGAAACGTGAAAACCCCGGATTTTGGATCTTACTACCCGGACGTTTCAAGAGATTTTATTTTTTCTAAGTTTCTAAGTGGAAAAAATATAGTTTTAATAGTTTTAAATATTTATTTATTATTTTTATCAATTTAAACTAAATTACGTCTAAAAAGGAACAAAACAAAATATTCTTAAAGTTTTAAGGAACTTACAATTCTCGTTTCGTTAAATAAAAGAAGCGTCGCGTGTCATGCCAAGCGCCGTGCGTTCCGAGTCGCCCGCGACCGTTGATTATTTGAAAAGTAAAACCCGGACTACAAATAAAACCCCGCCCGGACGCTCCCCGGACGCCTTCTAAACTAGGACAAATCCGGGGAAACCCGGACGGATGGCAGCCCTAGCTGAATGTAATATGAAGTAAATTCTTAAAGTAGTTTCTGACTTATAACTGTCTTACAGTTAGTTTTGACCGTTTTCTCTTCAAACTTGTTTACTCAAATACAAAAAATCCCTGATAGGTATAGGATGCTCTTCATCATAACATTAAGAATACATTAAATAAACATTATATTACTATCATAAATAACTATTATCTCTTGTTTATTGTGTTTTGATTGAGTTATTTATCATACATACATAACAGATTGTCTACTGCCCCTTATCAATACTTGCCTCAGAAGTATTATCCTTATCGGAAATCTCTTGTTTAAGCCGAGCACAATAGTGTCTGATAGGATCACTTGCTACCAGTAAAACTATTCAACTAAGGGATAATGCATGGTGGGTACTCTTTAGTTTGTATCAGTCAAGCAGTATGTCACTTCATGTACTTGGTGTATCATGAAAGATAACTAAATAACTGACATTATCAGTTAACACAAGACACAGTACAATTAAAAATGTAATCAGCCTTGATAGTGTAGACTGCAATGCACCCATAGCGCTACGGAGTGATAAAAGGCGATTTTTACTGTTAAATCATAGTTCTGCCCCATTATAATTCGGCTATAGTATTCTAGTTCTTGAATAGTATATGGCCATTTCGACCTTGAAACACCCTGTCTTTGAAACCCCCGTGACCCTGACCTTCCCGCGTAAACGCGCTTACCAAAGTGTGATAACAATCACCTCATGAATAATATGCTAACTAAAGCAAGTTAACGGAAACAAACAATAACATACAATTAGGGCCAGTATTCAGGGGCCACGAAGCCGCCACGCAAAGTCACACCAAGCTTTATAACTAGCTCATTAATTTAAAAGACTCAACATCTGTTTAACCTTACCGAACATTGCTGGGGTCGGCACACTGTCTATGAGAGTAGCAGGATGCAGCTGAATACCACTGATTTACATGGAGTGATGCCTATTCGCAGGGCCATTGCGTATCTGCGTTGATGTTGCATAGTGATAATCACCGTGCAAAGTGTTCGATTAAAGGCACATTATTACGGCATCGCAACGTCGGTAAGGTGCCAGCTTGCAGTCCGCACGCCGCCCGCGAGGTGCAAGTTCGCCGCCTGCGGGGCGCAAGCTCGCAGCCCGCGCGCTGGCCGCGAGGTGCAAGCTAGCTGTCACCGTGAACACAATTGTTATTATATGGCATTTACAATTGAACACGCCTATGACTTGCACGTTTTCATAATGTCTCGGTTTACGACGGCGCAATGACGTTTTGCTGGCGACTCGGAGTCGGCGTGCTGTACGCTGGCACGCGGGCTGCGAGTCGAGTTGTATGGTAGTGGCAAGCGCGCTGACTGCTCGCCGTTGGCTTTTTCACTTTGTGGAATATATTTTATTATACCTACTACCCACGATTTAAGGCTCTAAATTGAATGTGGAGCGGTGTCTGTGCCGTGCCGGTATAATGTGCTATGACCTTAACTGTCAAACAGCTAGTTTCGTATTGGCTATTACCAGCGTGTATCTAGGACGACGGCATGCACACTCGCAGAGATGTGACGAAGCGCACAGTGCCCCGTCTGATAGTCACCGTAACTTGAAGTCCATTTAAAGTGCAACAGCAATTTTTTTGTAAACTCTCAGTTGTCATCAAAGTTCGGTGTGCAACTGGACGCCAGTTAGTCATCATCATCATAATCATTTCAGCCATAGGAAGTCCACTGCTGGACATAGGCCTCCCCTATAGATCTCCAATAAGACCGGTTGGAAGCGGCTCGCATCCAGCGCGTTCCCACGGCCCTTATGAGGTCGTCTGTCCACCTTGTGGGTGGACGTCCTACGATGCGCTTGCCGATACGTGGCCTCCACTCGAGAACCTTTCGACCCCATCGGTCATCAGTCCTCCGTGCTGTGTGCCAGTTAGTCACTGGCAATGAAGAGATATAAATAGCGCTGCTGATCTCCAAAACTGAGTGACTAGGTAACGCGATACCTACCCCTTCGTAAGAATGGTTGTCAGGCTTTCAGGTTTCTGACAAACCGAAACGACTGTAAACTACGAAAGACAGCCGGGACCAACTGCTTAAAGTGCTTTTTGATGAATGTAATAGATGGAGTGATGGTCTTATTTCCTAAATCCGTGGTTTGACCTCGGCCAGTGAAGCTGAAGCTTATACTTTAATCGTCCCGTAGGCCGCTACTATTTAGTAACAATAAAATACTAAAAACGTCTAAAGACGTCAAACTGTCCGTTGGTCCAGTGATCGTAACCGCGACTGCAGAGCATGAGGTCCCGTTTATACCAATGCGTTATTGAGTTTTATCGTCTACTTATAGTTTTTTTCGTGGCTGCCCTGAGTCCGGATTTGTGCACGTCCTATGAGACTCAACAGAACTGGCGAAACGTGGGGCACTTATCCCTATCCTTACGAGGATTACAAGCGTGATGATAAATATTATGTTATGTGATTAAAACGTAATAGAATATCCCTTAGGTACACCTACACAGAATTTATTGTTAGCCTTGGGAGCAGAGCAATAACGTTTTAGTGCTAAGATACCTAGTTTCTAAATTACTCCTTGGTGCACGTACCGGCTGATAAACGACCGTCATAGCTATTTATTTTATAGTTCTTGGAATATCGGAAAATATTTGAATACCACGATTTGTGGTGCGTCACCCACGTTAATTGGTACTGAGTGGTGACTACAACTGGAAGCCCTTTATAGCTCTGAACAACCGACATCCGTATGCCTTCACTAGGCACGGGCAATATTTGAGCCTAAATGATATGTCACGATTAGGTAGATCTGCAAGGCTAAATTATTGACTGTATTTTCATTGCCAGTGACATTGACAGTTGCACAACGAACTTTGATGAAGACATAGAATTTAAAAAAAATTGGCAATTTAAGTGGACGGTAAATACAGACGGGGCACGGTGCGCTTCGTCACATCTCTGCGAGTGCGCATGACGTCTTCTTAGATACACACTGATGATAGCCTATACGAAACTAGCTGTTTGACAGTTTATCTTTGCCCAGTGATCATCTTTTAGAATTGTCGACGGAGATACGCAAATAGCCCTGCAGATAAGAGCAATAATAGACAGACAGCAGGTAGTGTTATCTTTTGAGGAAAATGTCAAGTTCATTCGATAACTTTTTGAAAGTAGACCACTTTCGTGTTAAGATGACTCAGATGAAAATTCCTTAAATGAAACCCGCGAAATTGGAAAAAATTGCGTATTGTTTAAGTGTTTTTGTAAATGCGATCATTTTGATATTAATTAAGTAGGTACATACAAATGTGCGTATGAACATCAAATTTCTAGAAATAGCGGCCCTGTTTTGCGTTGTATGTAGGTAGATCAAAACGAATATGGGTGTAATAAATTAAACAGAGTAGGTACCTAGATACCTACCTAATATAGAGTTAACCAAAATAAATCGCCATCCAACGTAAAAGTTTGGCGAGTTTAGAATTAAGGAAAACCTCTGTAAGAATTTCATTTAAAAAATTGTTCAGAAGTCAACAAGCTATCTCATAAGGGCGGGCTTTTTGGGGGAGTGTCTTATGTAACAACGTTCAAAAAGTGCTGATTCTCAGCCTCATTTGAATAAATGACTTTTTCTGCAAATTGACATTCAGATGATTTTCACGAAATCATCTGAATGCCTAAATAAAAAGCTAGAGGAAATTTTAAATTTTGCGAACTATGATGACAGATGCATGCATTCATGCCATTGATCATCAGTTGTGAGTTTAAATTAACTTTATCATGTTTTGTAACCAGCTAGTTTCACCTTCTGCCTGTTAGTATTTGTTTGGAATTATATGATAACAGCGAACACATATCAGCATGGTCACGTTATCTCAACATTCTCAACGCAACAACCAATGTTAATTAACATTTTAATTTTAATGAATCCCCCACTCGACACGTCCAAATGAGACAATAACGTGTGATATATGGGACAAATAGTTCATTTTGATGTTACAATGTTTACTTTGTAAGCTAAAAATTAGGTTCTGAAAATAGGGTATATCGTCGTTGCGACTTTAAGGCCTCTTATGTGTATAATTCAACTTTATGAGAAAATCGATAAAAACCGTCTACTAAAAAAAATATAATGAAACCAACTACAACGAAAAATATAGGTATCACCCATATCATTTCTTGCTTTTTATTTTGCTATTATTAATTGAAATTAAAAGTAGTATGATAGTAAAAAAAAAAAGAAAACAGTTTCAGTTAACGCATAAGAGGTTTTCGTTGCGCTTTACGTATCACATCAGAGCTTTTGAACAAAAATGCCTATAAAAATTAAAATTAAAATCTAGTAAAAAATATATATTTCTCAGAAAACACTAATTAGGATATGATTGCAGTAGAATAAAACAAATAGAATATAAATAAAAATCAAAGTACCATTATTTTCTCAGCTACTCATATAATTATGCATTTAAGTACCCGGATTAAATAGTATTGTATTGTATTACCGTTTTCAGTTCCTGTAAATGTTTAAACTTGCTCTAATTTTTAACGGAGATCTGTACAATCGGCTCGGAGATACCAGACCATTTCTTTGGTTATTTCTTCGCTGTGGAAGTATGGGGCCATTCATCGACATGTCTTAACCTATTAAATACGGATCCATCAGATAAATATTCGACCTCTAATGTCCACCACGACAGGTGCTTAATATCCTAATACCTTATCCATCAGAAATAATGATAACCCGCTCTGTGGAAAGTAGCAGGTTTTGATATTACTATCTGCTTCGTGACAAAAATAAATCGTCACGTCTTTATATAGCACGTTATAAACCGTGAAGTTATGGCATTGCAACTTTAATTTGTAGTACAATGCACTAGCCAATAACTTTGGGGCAAGCAAAACACTTTGAACATCCCCTGTTATAACCACAACCTTTTCGTTTGCTCTAGCTACGGCATTTTTTTGGTTTCGTGGGCTTCAATTTTATTCACAATATGGCTGTCATATTCTTCTTTGGAAATGTTTTATAACTACAGCACGTGTCGCACTGATCTTTGCGATGATGGTGAATGCTGATATTTCGTCTCTCGAAAAGTCTATGCAACATATTTTTTTTGAGCTCTAGAACGACAATAATGGCTCGGCACTTTTGGTAAAATATCCAGCCATGTCTTAACAGTTTATGTCTATTCAACGTTCCTTCATGGCCTAGCAATAATATTTGAACTTGATGCAGTGTTTTCTGCAGTCTGTTCCTCAATATTCTCTTCGAAAGTATCAACCTCTCTAGTCCAGCGGCGAAAACTGTCTTCTCCAATGCAAAGTGTCCATTAAGGAAAAATAATTTACATACTCTCACTCTATAGTACGTTCGCGTTAAGAATGCAGTAAAGTCATCATTATCCAACGGCCTAGCCCGGCCCTTATCCAATCAAATCTTTTCAAATCAATTTTTATAAATTCATTAAACTTAATCTTTTAAAATATAATTTGTTTGAACTTAACACCACTGTGGAATACACCTTTATCTTGCAGTTGCACTGCATTTTTACTGCATTCTTAACGCGAACGAACCATAGTGCATTTTGCGTCCAATTTATTGATGAAGATATCGTGGACACTTTGCTTTTTGCTTGTAGACCTTTGTTGAGATGTACGTCGTCGTCTTATACACCTTCTCACAGCTGATGCTTTGGTAAACGCCATCTTTTCGGGCCAAGTCTTGAGCTTCCAAAAATGTTCATGTATCTGATCGCGTTCTTCATCGAATTCGAAGCACAAAGAAAAGAATTTTTAAATTTCGGGGCTACACACGTTTGTTAGCAACGTGGTTTCAAAATTCTTTCAGGCTTCTCAACGTACGCTGTCCATTTGTCCGCTGACTTTTTATACCCAAGGTACGATTTACCGGCAACGCGGACTTCTTTATTCAGTTGAACGGTGCATGGAAGAGGTCTTTGTACAGATACAGAGGTATTACTATCAATATTGCCGGGCAATGATACCCCACTAACCTTGTCATCACTATCACTATCTTCATTATCCAGAGAGGGTAAGATCCTCCGTTTTTTTAAAACTAAATTTCTGTTTCTCTTTAAATCTTGTACAGACAGCGACCTGATACTTTCACCGATGTCTAAATGTTCTTCAACCTGGCTCTGCTATGGATAAAAAATCCCCCTACGCCGCGAAATCACTAGAACCCAATCTGGATCATCATCACTATTATCGCTCAAATTTTCAAAGATAGGTATCAGGGATAGCACTTGCTTCGATTCAGATGCAATATCCAGTTCTTCAGTGGCATGGAGTATGCTGATGCTAATATCAG
Organism: Euplexia lucipara; assembly: GCA_921972225.1. Taxonomy (NCBI): domain Eukaryota; kingdom Metazoa; phylum Arthropoda; class Insecta; order Lepidoptera; family Noctuidae; genus Euplexia; species Euplexia lucipara. The sequence continues at coordinate 700,964 of OV179147.1, read as the reverse complement.
ATGAAGCATTCGTAACGTAATCTTCAGACGCAATACGGTCAATCTGGGGCTCGAGTCTGCTATTGCAATCGTGTCTCAATGACCGGTCATTGATCGAATATTTGACAACTTTGACAGTTTTTGTATGGGAAATGTGTCATAAGTTTGACGTTATACGTCAAAAATCGATCATTGACCGGTCATTGAGACACGATTGCAATAGCAGACTCGACCCCCTTGTCTTCAGTGGGGTGGAGCATGCTGATGCTTCGATTAAATAAATCTTCCGTAACATCATCTTGATTATTCAATCCTGAAGATATTAAGCCCAAATCTTCTAGCGTAATAAGGGAACCGCAGGAACAGGTCTCCATCCTTGGAGGTTCCCCAAAATATGCACATAAGATATTTTGATCCAATAATTGCCTAAAGGCCCTGAGTATGACATATTGCTAAAAACTCGTATGTGTACATTGACACATAAGATATTTTAAGCACCAACATTTTATTAGCAAACACATTGTAGATCTTGAAATTGGTAAACAAATGACGATTAAATCGTCGTATACACATGAGAGTTTTTGGATTCGATAGCGCTTCAAAATGTGAAAAAGGCTGGCATAAAAAAGTGGTTTTGCCAAAAGTGACACATAAGAGGTCTTAAAGTCGCAACGACGATATGCGTGTATTTTTTTTATATTTTTAATTCACTGTTTACAACGTTTTAACATAGTAAAAAAATATAAACATATTTAAAAATTGCTGTAATGAAGCTTAAAAAAATATTTAAAATACAGAATAAATTTGAGCTGTTTAAACGCTGCCATTTTCTTGCGCCATTTCGATTACGTCATTTACTATGATCCCATTACTATTACTATGGGTGTTTTCGTTCTTCTAGCCATTTCACCATGAAAAAAGCTCAAAAAGCAGATTACCTGTATTGCTTGTACCCGAATGCAATAAACATTATCAGATTGTGCTTAAATTTACAAAACCACTTTCAGTAATTTTTCTTAAATGTTTTATAACCTCACTGTGAAGCTAAAATTAGACTTGAACATTAAATTAGTTCACAACACACACGGCAATAATTATGTTTTCCAATGAAAAGTCCATTCCATGTCATACTTACACAATGTATGTTTTGTAGGCGTTGAGTAAGTTGTTGTCGTAGTATTTGACGTCAAATTTCGTTATATTAACCATTGGTGATGCGTTTCACAAATTTGAATTTCCCGCGCTTAATTCACACTTTTATTTTTAATTTTAAATAATTATGACGCTATTAAAAAGTAAAATAATGACTTAGTTCATATTTTCTGCCATTAAAGATTCAGAAAAAAAATATTCGGACCATATTTAAATTACATCCATATTCCCTATTGAAAATTAAAACGTAAAACATAACTAGAAGACGTCCCGCGGTTTCACCCGCGTAGGTCTCGTTCCCGTGGGGATAAAGGGGTAGCCTATGTGTTAATCCAGGGTGTCAGCTAAATCCATACCACATTTTATTAAAATCCCTAGTAGTTTTTACGTGAAAGAGTAACAAACATCCATTCTCACAAACTTTCTCGTTTATAATATTAGTAGGATAACAGTCTAACTCTTGATTAATTCACTTACCTAAATTCTTATTGTCGCACTCAGAGAGCTTTAATGATTACTTAGACCATCACTTAGTAAAGGTTTTGACAGATTTATCATACAAAAGTATGTCAAATCATTACTAAGTGACGGCTTAAGTAATCATTAAATATCTCTTGAGTGCCGCAGTTAGTAAATTAAGCAGTGATTACTTTTTTCAGCAGATAAATAATAAATTAATTAAATATACCACAACGCCAACTAGTCCCAAACTAAGCAGAGCTTGTGCTATGAGTAGTGAGTACTAGACAACTGATAAACATACTTAATTATATGTTTCAAAATAATGCATATTATTAGATAAATTACATATATAGATACAGAAAAAATGATTATGCCTTACCACACTAATATTTGTCTTGGGTGGGACTCGAACCCACGACCTCCGGCATAAAAGTCAGAACCACTAGCCACTAGACCAACGAACCAGTCAAAAAGGATGCCCAAAGGTCAAGCAAATTGTGCTCCTAACTTACAAATAATCATTCTTGCGTCAAAAAACCAAGTGTACCTCGGCGTTCCGCCTATAGAAACGCAAAAGAATTAATAAAAGTCACCTTGAAGTTGTGTCTGCGTTGTTTCTAACGCTCAACAGCTGCATAAAACTACACAGTTTTTCATTAGAAAGTTTCAATATGAAGAGCCGAACACTCCATATTTTCTTTTTTTTGTACTGACCTGAATCGATCAATAACGGCTATTTTGTGATATTGACTAGTTTGTACGTCCGTGACCAATGTTTTCGGGGCCTTCTTGCATGACATCACACTTGCATAGTGAGTATTGGCATGTAGGTAATACGTATGAACAAAAGGCAATGTTTTATTGTAAATGTGTGTGACTATGTGGTTTTTTTTTTAATTCTTTTCTTTTGAAACTTTGGCAATTGGAGTGCTTTATGGGACCAACCAAAATGTTCTTTCTTTGGTATTGTTCGTTCACGATTACTGACAAATGCTCAAGCACTGACTGATCTGGTCCCCTCATTCTGTGTGGTTCTTTCCTCAAAAGACCATCTCAGACACTAATCTGCATGGATCTTACATGATTTGACCAAGATAATGTCTGGACTTTAAAAGAGACTATGACCTCTGAGTTTCTTATGGTGTTTCTTCTCAAATTAGTCAGATCGTTAAGCGCTGACCGCACCTTCTAGCTAAAAAGTGACGTGTAAAAGTGTTTGTATGAACTTATTTACAGAAAAAAATATAATTTTTCATTGATGATTTCAATCAGTCAAAAGAGATGTTTACCTGTACGACTAATTCTGGGAAAGCACAATACTTACCAATAATGTCATGAGTATATTTAAAATTGAGCGGCCAGCGACCACGCCGCGACCTTTACCTCGTTACACGGTCAACCACGTCCTGAGATTATTTTAGACATTACTTAATGCTTTATTATTTTACTAGCTAATGTCTCGCGGTTTCACCCGCGAAGATCGCGTTCCCGTGGGAATACAGGGATAAAAGTAGTCAATGTCAACAGGGGATAGCTGTAGCTTCACAACGGTGAAAGATTTTATCAAATCGGTCTTGTTCGGAGCTTATTCAATACAAAGAAACAAACAACCAAATCTTTGCTCTTTATAATATTAGTAGGTAGACTAAATGTGCCCAGCGGCGTTACTTTCAGTTAAAAAGTTACGATGAGACGATTCGAAATTTTCATGGTAATGTTGCAGTGTTTCGGGATCAATACTAACCATCTTCATCCGAATCTGTTCAGCTGTTTTAGCGTGAAGGATTGACAATCTTACACACCTGTATATCTTTGGACAATGTTTCACATTTCTAATACTAGTTGTTTTGGTTGATCAACATGATCAAACAAATCAACTAACGTGTGCGTGTGATGATTTCATCTTGCGCTCACTAATATTCTGAATCACCTGCGCATAATCAGAATATATAAAAAATAAAAACTCGTTGTCAATGTCAAATCGAATAGAGAAAAAGAAGGGTGGTCAAATTAGATCTCACATAAATAACTTTCTTTATTTAAAGAAAGAACCTTGCTAAACCCCAAGCTAAAAACTTTACGAAATATGGGTCTAATCTCACTATGTCCTGTGGACCCGTAATAACTTTCTTTTGTGTTATTTTAACTTCAGTCTGTAAAGTTCCTAAATGCCTGCCTTATTTTCTGTGCCAAGATTTCTCAATGACTTTTGTTTTCAAATATGTTTGTTTGTTTGTTTACAGATGAAGATGAGGCGACTACATCGGGCCTGACGGACGGAGCGCCGCTAGAACAAAACAGAATCATCTTCGTCAACAGACCGCAGCCAATCAAGTTCTCACACAATCGAATATCTACTGCTAAATACAGGTACCTACACCTTTTAACAGTATCATCACGGTCGGCATTCACTTTCGCTGGATGCAGTTGAACACCAGTCGCTTTCTTTTCATAGGAAAGACAGGAAGAAAGAAAGACAGAAAGACAGGAAGAAAGAAAGACAGAAAGACTGACTAACCTAACCTAACCTGTTGTTAGTCTTTCTGTTCGCCCATCGGCCTCTGACTTGACTTCACATACCGTCGACAAATATCTCTCAGGCAGTTTTCTCACGATGTTATCCTTCACCGTTTTTAAAGAAAGAGTGATAATGATACAATACGAACATGAATCCGAAACTTCTGAATTTTAGGTCTACATGACCTGACAGTCTGCCGGTCACTCCACTTGGCTATTACTGCTCCATGATGAATACCAGCATTTTACGTAGATCGACTGCCTATCTGACCTTCGCAGCCCAGTTACCTTTTCCCAATAGAAACGCACTCGTTGAATGTCAAGGGGTATCATCAAATGATACTGGTCGTCAAATTTTCGGACTCCGAGATTCATTAGCTGTTAAAAATGTGTATCAACCAGGACCAACGACTTCACGTACTTGTCAAAGCATGGAAGGATCTCAATATGTGATCCATCTGTTGACCGACTTGGCAGGCGTAGTTTAGTATTCTTTACGATCAACGCAGCCCCAAGCCCTTTTACGAACTCTTATGATATTAAAGAGCCATGTACTGTGAACGAATTAGTTCCCTGTCAAGCCACGCTAGCTAGCTGCCTATATCATGGTTCGCTATGCATGTTGTATGACGTCGCACTGGGGTACATAACATGATATCGAACTCGGAAGGCGTTCCCTTCCGCCATGTTCCATTATAATATGCATCGCGGTCACACAATATGTGCATTCTAAATATTTGCTGGTGTAAACGGGAAACTGTTATGTGTGGTTTTAGATTAAGGGCGAAACTCCACCAAAGCGGAGACGAGAGGAGATGTCTTGTAATTAACCAATAGGACATTGTATTGTGCTAAAAGCTAAGTACCTACTTAGCGGCCAAAATGACGCAAGCTGATTGGTTGTAAGTACTTTAGACACTTCTCTTCTCGTCTCCGCTTTGGTGGACTTTCGCCCTAAAGCACTAGGAATGCTAGTATTATAACGAAAGCTGTATCTGACTTAGATACATATTCTTGGACATATTAATCCTCATCTCCAGTCCAAATTTAGACTTATTATGCGATACGAATTCTCAGTTTATGCAACTGAGTCACGACGTTTTTACATAAATAATTATTCAGCAACTATAAAAAAACAATGTTTACTTGGTAGTACGTTGGTACGTTTCCTGTGCAATATCGTTTCATCTTTAATCAATCGAGCCACGATTTATGAACAAATAAACAAAACACAGACTTTCACTTTATGAAATCGCTAGCGAACGCGCCCGCTTTATTTTCGTGGAAGAAATTATAATTTCCTGACGTCAGACAGCTCTGTTTGTAGTGTAGGTATGACGTGCTGTATTTGGGGGCCTCCTCTCGACATTGGCAGACCATTTCAGCAGCCTCGCTAAGTTTGTGAGCCGACAATGAGCGTGCCTAAACAGCGGCACATTGTATACACGACGCATTGTTTACGCGCCGCGACGCTTGGCCGCCTGCCCATCCACCGTACACTGATGTCATACGCGTTAATATAGCGCTACTATTTCCATAGAAACTACTATTTAACTATTTTGAATGCTAAGTATTAGGTACGCTTTCGACAAGTTTAAAAAAAAGTTTATTTGAGAAGTTTTAGTCTGGTATTGATTGTAATGCTGCAGATGTCCAAGGCGACTGGTGGCCACCAATCATCAGATGGGCCGCATATTTAGTTGTAGCCAAATGACATAAAAAAATTACAGTAGGATACCTACTTATTAAAGTATAGACTCAAAAGTCTAAGATTATTTTTTTCTGAAATAGGCACATTATGTACAGTGACTTTGAAACTACATAAAAGGAAACGAGTCAGAATGACAGCAGCGCGTGGCAATGAATGCTCACCTGCTAATTACAATGTTCCCTTATTTGGACTACGTAGGTACTGCGTCCTCGCAAAACTAAATATGTACCTATAAGTATAACATATGGTACATGCATGTAAATCAGAAAGAAAATCTTGAAAGTTAATCCTGAGAGTGAAGCTAAGATTTATATCAGTTCTTGCTCATTGATTAAATTACTTTGATAAGGATGGTATGGTTTAACCTAACTTTAACCTTTAGCTTTCATTAGAATAAGAGGCCACCTTGACGTGTGAGGACGTGCTGGCTACAGTAGGTACCTACGTGTTTGGTATACCCGTGACCATGACTTGTCGCACAAATCGTGCACCTGTACCGATGTACGTCCGTCGTCCGGCTATACCGAGCGTGTCGCCCGTTAACAGTCGGCTAGCTAACACTGGTTCCAGTGCATATTATCCAATCAGCTTCGCACACTTCCTCGTATAAGAATATTCACTCCTCCATGGAAAATTGCACTTATGGAACAAACACGGAATTAACTTTCTTCCATGGTGCCGCAAGCTATCTGCGCCATTCCTTAAGGTAAATGTGCCAGGGTACCCAGCGAAATTAAAATTTTCTTGTTTTTTTTTTTTGCAATTTGCCGTTCAGTGTCTGACTGTATATTGAACGAATATAATTCGCGTAACACGTATGTGTTTACAGAATTATAATCATTTAAATCATTAAAACGTCAAGACGTCGTCTTTGTTATCTTCTTGCGCCTACCATGTTCTGTCTCTGCATCACTTTAAGGTAGACTGGTAGAAAATGCCTAAGGCACTAAGTCCGCCTTTGTACAGTTCCTTTTACTAGTGCATAAAGTTTTATAAAGTAAGTAGTAAAATAGTTAAAAAATTGTTTTTTTTTGGGTGGGTATACTATATGTATATATAATGGGTCTACTCTTGACCTCAATCTAGTCCTGCGGTCAGAGATGAGGTCGACGATGGAACGAGCTTACCCAAAAGAAGCCTATTAACTCGCGACTTAAACAGATTGGGGTCATATGACTTCGGGAACACTGATGCAGGCAGGGAGTTTCACTCCTTGGCTGTGCGCATAATGAAGGAACAGGCAAAGCGCTTCGTGCGAATGTGTGGAACATCTACAAGGAATGGGTGATAACCTGCAGTACGTCTGGATTCCCGATCGAAGAAAGGAGATGGTGGAATGAGCTCGTGGAGCTCTAGAGCACACTGACCGAAATACAGTCTGTAAAAGACCGACAGACATGACACACAAATCAAATAAATTATCATTCAGAATAAAATACATATATACATACGTATTATATAAAATCCAGACATAAGCGAAGTCAAGAGAAAAAAAAAATATAAATGGTGAAAACTAATCTGCTAACTCAACTTAGACATAAGTTAGCCAACTCCTTGTGAATGTGCTCACGTGCCTTCACTTTAAATATGAACAAACTGGTTGCCATCCTGATGTTCAGAGGGAGCGCATTCAAAAGAACCTGGACGAAGAAGGAAGAGTGAATAAAACCAGAACGGTGACAAGGACATCTTAGAAGACGATTATTTGAATTTAAATAGTCATCTACGCCTTCAAATAAACCAGTAAGGAATATTCTTTGTCTAAAGGATATCGTCAAACGATGACAAGTAGGCGGATAGATGAGCCATATGCGCATGCTAGGACATAAAAATAGAACGCAATAGATAGATAAAAAATGGACATGGATGACATAGGTCGCTTGCTGTAATTTAATTAGTATCTAAATCCATATGTTATACCATTTAGCTGAGAAACAAAAGTAAGTATACACTGGTGTGGTAAAATAACGAATACAATTATCATGTTATAAATGTTTTTTAATGAAAAAAAAAACTGCACATTAGCACTCTTAGCTTAGCTTATTTTTCTAAAGGACATGTTTCATTTTTGTATGGGCCTCCGGCCATAACATGTACGTCATCAGCGAAGCTGCGAAACTTACCCCTGAATAGAATAAAGTTATTTTTTTTACATAATAACTTATGGTTTTTATGTACAAAATTAAAATTGAAAAAGTTTGACGTTTGTCCTAAGGGTTATTGACAGCCATCCATGACAGGTTGTAGAGATGACGTTTACTTAACCTATAATATAATTGTTTAGTTTTTGTTCATCGAACAAATAAATCATTAATAGTCTAAGATCATAATTACTGTGATCTTTCATAAAAAATATTAGACAAAAGTGGTTCACTAAAGCAAGATCAAGAATCATTTCTTTAGGGAGTATTGGCTTATCATATAAAAGTTAAAACCTACTGTGTTCAATCCCTGCTGGATGCGTTTATTTCAATACATTTCCTTCAGCTAGTTTTTAAATCTCTTTGCCTTCAGCTAACCGGTCTCATTTGTCTAATGTTATACAGAATATGCTATAATGATGCTGTAATTATTGAATAGATTGGTATGGTACTAGTAAGATTGAAATTAAAAATGTAAGTAGGTACATAATTGGAGAACAAGGTACCGGCCGACCCCAAAACCATTGGAGAAAGGGTCATTGCTTTTTGGGTCAGCTTCCAGTTAAGCTGGATGCTGCAGAATGTAAAGAGGGCGGTAACTGGGTAACATGGTACCTACCATTTGTAAATATTGGTATCAGATTTACCTACTGACTTTTATCTATCCATAACAACTGTCAAATATCTTCAAATGACGATGGAGATCAATAAATAAGCCATTTGGCTGAACATGCTTTCTGAGGGATGTTAAACCTTTGGTGAACTACAGAAGGAGTGTAGGGACTCTCCAAAAAAACGAAATAAAAGAACAAATCAGGATTTAAAACTTTATTCTTCTTCTCTTACTGATACATCATCAAGTACACAGGCACAATGTGTCGTTCTAGGTTTGTACAACCTGGTACAAAACAACTCGAACTAGATATACCAACTTTTTTGTATGAGTTTAATTATATGTAATGGGCAAAACCTGTGGAGGTTAGTTTGGATTAGAGTCAGCTTCAACGATAGGTGGTTCATATTCTAAACAAACAGCACTTCTAGCCCAAGTCCAACAAACATTGCACACCAATGAACGATAACTGACCTGTAAAAACAATACAGAATAAACTCACACATTCACAGATCATACACAGTAGTCATAGTATTTTATTGATAAGGGATTCATACAAGTCATATACAGATAAAAACCACATACTACATAGATTTACAGTTAACTATTTTACACACCTGTCTAGGTTATATTCTTCTAGAAATGTCATCTCTTTCTGGAGCATTCAGGCACAAATGTGTGTGACGTCTCAATGTTGATGTTGAACATACAACACAAACATTCCTACTATTAAGGTGAAGATTGGCTGCACGCTGTACATTTCTTCTAGCAGATACCCAGCATGAATAACATACTCTGCCTCCAGAGGGTATCTAAAAATAATACATTTGTTAGGATTTTTACCAAGCTTGTTAAAACATTTTCATAGTTTTATTATGTATTTTTCCCATACAATTGACAATCATTACTTTCTTATCGCATGAATCAGTCTATTGCAGGAGAATTGTAAGTGTAATCTTAACATATATAAAAATCATACATAACGCATATTTACAGTAGGTAACAGACCTGTTGTGGAGTTATCCGGGCTGTGATTTCATCTCTCTCAGGACCATGTGGATCATCATTGGTGTGGTGCGTGTGATCTTCTCTGAGAGAGAAAGAGATCTGGTAGATACATCTACTAGCCTGCAGGCACTCACCTCACATCAATGGCAAACAATGGCACCATCTGGTATCTGAAATTATTATCACGATGTTAGTGATACTATAAATGGTTGTAAAAGCCAAAAAAAAGCAAAGTGAACTGTTTGCAAGTAATAGGTACCTGTCTAGGGGCAATTAAATTAGATATTGCATCTCTCTGAGGCCACTCGTTAAATTATGCGACCTCCTTGAGATTAAAGATAAGGCACCACATACATTATGACACAGACACATACATTTGATTCATATGTTTCACTGATGGGTCCTATTCCATTACCCTGCGTTACTTTAGTACTACTATGAGTACTCTCAAGAAGATTACTAATTGAGTTACAACATGCCTTGCATAATGCAGCATCAGGAGCAATCTGAAAACATACTTATATATACTCTGAAAACAAGTTCATAATACCTAGTTAACATATTAAGAACTGTTTATAGACAGTTGAAAGGATAAAACTCAAACTCAAAATCTTTATTGCATTCATGTGTTTGTATTTTACATTGTTTTTACATTTAATATAAGTTCCAACATGAAACCCAGTGATACCTATTACATGTTGAGTCGCACATGTTTGAAACTGTTTGTTTAAAAATTATATTCTTACCTCTTGAGCCATGTCTTGTTAAAAAATTAAACAAAAACTCTGGACCTCAATCTGCTGCAATATAATGACTTCATCACTGAGTATCCCTTTATTGCACTTCACACAAGCCATTTTCCAACAAGCCAAAGGATCTGCAAAAAACAATGAGGTAAACCTTGTGTTTCTAACTTAATCCAAATGATTTACTCAATAAGCTGGAACTGCTTGGAATCAGAGGAACTCAACTAAATCTCTTTAAAAGTTATTTGACTGGTCGGTTTCAAAGTGTTCGGATTGGCAATGCCATCAGTGGAGACCTTCCAGTCACCTACGGAGTTCCCCAAGGCAGTATCCTAGGCCCAACCCTTTTTCTCGTCTATATAAACGACCTCACGACTCTCAAGCTTCACCATGGCAAAATTATCTCCTTTGCAGATGATACTGCTCTCGTTTTCTCTGCAAATACGTGGGAAGAGGCTTTTAAGGCTGCCCAACATGGTCTCAATGCTGTTACGGAATGGCTAGAGGACAATGTGCTAACTTTAAATGTGGATAAAACCAAATATCTCTGTTTTAGTATACGGTCAAACACATATTTAAATCATGATCACTTTAACATCTTAGTGCACGAGTGTTCCTCTAAAGAAACCTGTTCTTGTCCTAAACTAGAGCGTGTAACAATGATAAAATATCTAGGCGTAATCATAGACAAGAACCTAAACTTTAAGGAGCATACTAAGACCCTCTGTGGTAGGATCAGAAAGCTAATCTTTATATTTAAGACCCTCAGACACGTTACCGAGCCCTCTGTACTTAAGCGAATATACTTTGCCCTCTGCCAATCCCTCATTACCTACTGTATCACATCATGGGGAGGATGCCCAAAAACTATTATTAAACCAGTGGAGATCGCCCAGCGTGCTATCCTTAAGGTTAGCACTATCAAACCAAGGTTGTTTCCTACCAAACAGCTCTACGAGTTCTGTGGGGTACTTTCAGTTAGACAACTTTACCTTCTTAATATAATATTAATGCAACATAAAAAGATCTTTTACAACCCACTCACTCTAAATAGGCGCACAAAACACTTGGTTTGCGCACAACCTTTCGCTTTTAAAACCAAATATAGCACTAGATTTGCTCTATTCATGGGCCCCTACATTTACAACAAAATAAATAAAGAATTAAACATTTACTCGATGACGAAAATATCTTGCAAAAAAACTGTATGTGAGTACCTACAGAAACTCACATACCAGGAGACAGAAGACTTGCTTCAAGTACCTGGATAAATAATAAAAAAAAAAAAAAATAGTAAGTCCAAATAGAAAACAAAAATTAATGCTCCGCAATTTTACACACCCTCTCACATACATTCACGTACATTTCCACCACACACAAAGAGAGGACTGGTTACAGACCTTTAATATTAAATATTACCTTTTTAAAATTAATAATGAATCCCTTTTCTTTTTTGTTTTTTTCTAAGTCACTAATTTTGTTTTTTCTCTACAAACATAAATAAAACGTACATTCATATATGGATAAAACCCAATACCATGTATTTCATATTTAATTTGTAACCCAGGGGGATTCGGCGTTGAGGGCTGAAATACAGGTTACGCCTAGTTCGGCCCCAAATGCTAATACTTTTGTGTACTTTATAAGCTTAGATTATGAATTATACTTGTAAGAAAATGTACATATTTTTGTGAATAAACTTTATTATTATTATTATTTCCTTTATTTTACATTCTAAACATATTAATTATATTTTTAAATATTAAAATACAAAAATAAAAAAACATTTAAAAATATAAAAAATAGTAGCCCACCGGTATCGGGAACAGGGTCCAAGTTACCGGTGGTCAGGGCTCCTGAGAGAGGAAACGCCTAACAATGCGCGCCGTGTCCAAGAGTACTGCCTTCTGGATCAAGCCCTTGATCCAGCTGCCTAACGAGAGCCTCTTAAGGTGTTGGTCGAGGCTCTTGGCTATTATGCCATTGGCCGTCACGACTATCGGCACGATGACTGCTGTATCCACATCCCACATGTCGACAACCTCGCGAGCCAGATCAAGATACTTAAGTTGTTTATCTTTCTCTGCCTTCACGAGGTTCTCGTCATGCGGGACCGTTATATCAACAATCATCGTGTGACGTTCCAATCGATCTATCACCACTATATCAGGTTTATTCGCGATAATAGTCCTGTCAGTGATGATAGATCGATCCCAGTATAACGTGATATTGCCATTTTCGAGAACTGGGTCGGGCACATACCTGTAGTACGGTACCTCGGATTCCACAAGGTTGTATTTAAGAGCAAGTTGCTGGTGGATAATCCTGGCTACTAGGTTGTGTCTGTGCAAATAGTCTCCGTTAGCAAGACGAGAACAACCAGAAATAATGTGGCGGATTGATTCCCCGGGACGGTGGCATGCCCGACAGATGTCAACCGTACCGTCTTATTATTATTATTATTATTATTTACAAATATTTTTCAATAATTTACCTTCAATGTAAGTAAAAACAGAAGATTTCCAATGGGCAGACGAATCCAAATTGCAGATTTCTGAGTTCGAGTACCGCTAAACAAAGCCAAAGTCAATCCAAGAATGAGCAGATATCACAAAACCGAAGTTATAGTAGTATAAAATTGAAAAAATGCAAAATAACACTGAAAACCACGAAAGCCAAAATCAAATCGAGTCGAACGAAATTGTCACTGACATTACTGACAACTTGACAAATGACAAGTGACATAAATGAGTTTTAAGTCAAGCTGTTTTTTTAATTCGTTCAGAAACACATTTCAAAAATGGAGACTAAAGATTTTTGAAACGATGAAATCATCACACTTAATTATATTTACCCAAAATATGTACAAGAGAATAATAGTAATTTATTTTTAACCGTACAAGAATACACACCTTTTTTAATTATTTTCTATATTGCATTGATTATAAGAGACATTATTTCAGAACGAATAAAGTATGCAAGCAATCGAGACGCCATGTTGAATAAAACATGGCAATAATTGAAAAACTAATACTTTTTGTACACAATAAATCAGATTCAAATTCACCAGATAGTATTTTTCCCCAATTTGTCCTTTTTTTTTCCTTTTTTTCGACATACGTACATGTGATGGCCGAAAATGAAACATCTCCTTTGTGTGAAATATCTACTAGTTGATGATATACGTATAAAGTTACAGCTACTGAAAGAACTTTGTATTTCATATTTTCCTTGAAAAAAAAACGTAAATATCTAAGTATAGGTACAGTCGGTATCGGTACAATCAATACTATGCATGCGTAAATCTAAATGTTTATTCTGACTACTTAAGTATGTGACGCTAATGGCGGTCGGCTTGCTTCTTACTAGGTAGTTCACTGTTATTTTATTGTAGTAAGTATTAAAATCAATGTTATGTCCTGCTTATTGTTGCCTTATATGCAAACATAAATAAATCGCATAATATTTCATAAATAATAGTTATTTTCCGATTCAAATGATGTAATGTAACGCTGAAACTGGTGTAGGGTTTACATAAATGAGATAATGTATGACATTCTAGTCCGCGATGATACATTGTGAATCATAATTCCACAGGCATATCTAGCCCAGTTAACAAAGACTAAGTAGTGCCTCACGCCTATTTTTCAAAAAGGGTTTCACAGAGGTGTGCCTATAGTACACCCACATTTCACTGCTGCTACTTAAGAAGACTACCCGACCTGGGAATCGGACCCAAAACTTCATGCTTAGTAGTCGCTCTTGCGACCACTAGACCGTCAAGGTTACGGCGCCGGCGGGTGTTTTGAAAAGCGATATCAGTAGATACTTTAAACAAAATAAACTATTACAACCTTTAACCTTATGCTACATAATAAAGTATGTAAAACAAACATTTAATGTCACCGCTTATTCAAAACAAACATTATTTCTTGACAGTTGATAAACTAAGTGTGCCCCATTCATGTCCCGCCTATAATTTATGATGTTTTCACTTGAAATTACATTCGATACGATCAAAGCATCGAACCCATCATTACTTAGGCATAAGACCGCGGACACGAAATCAGCGGGCTGCGAGGCGACAGAAGAGTGGACAGCGCTCGACGCCGACGACTGGCGTACGACGCTTAAACAGAGCGCCTCAAGCTGCCTGTCCACTGAAGCGAAGCGAGACTGCGGAGCGGAGAAACGGAGAAATATTAACCAATACTATAGCCCACTAGAACGAAGCGACAATTTTTACGCAGTCCTATTGGTTTACATTTCTCCGTTTCTCCACTCCACAGCTTCGCTAGGCTTCAATGGACAGACAGACTTACGCTCCGCTCCCCTCCCGCTGCCTTTGAGGCCAGTTTCATAAATAATTCTATGCATTGAAACGCGCCGCGTCCGCTCCGCTAGCTCCCCGCTGCCCGCTGACTTTATGTCCGTGGCTGTATGGTCATCTAGAAACCCGCGTGTTAACTGTTGGCATAGGTATTATCAATTATGTATATGCCATATACACAGTGGTAGTAAATAAGACTTGTTCCCAGCTAGCTTTTGTTTGCATGCTATTTTGCGTCTCGACTTTTGTTGTGCTAGGTACTAAATAAACGACTTTATCTATCTACTAGCTACCCAGGCAACTTCGTTCTGCCTTTTTTTATAGTTTACGACCTATTCTCAGACCCTGAATGTACAGACGCCAGCACGTCAAGTTACCCCAATGTGTCAAATTTCTTTGATCGTTTTTCAACTTTATGTCAAACAGAATAAGGTTCATATTCAATTGGGAAAATTTGACACATTGGTGTAACTTGATATCTGTACACACAAAATTTCATAAAAAGCGGTGAAGCCGTTTCGGAGGAGCTTGGTAACAAACGCTGTGACACGAGAATTTTATGTATATTAGATTAGATATGGGGATCGGCTTCCAGTTGAAACAGATGCAGCTGAAGGAAGCGACCGCCAATCTAGCCCCCGAAAGTCTGAAAAATAGTCCAATATCACTGAGGGATTCTGACTAGGTACTCGTAACGTCTGTCAAAGGTCTACCAATGATAACCGGGACCAACGACTCATGCAACAAGCTTTTCGAGGCACGTACCCCGCAGATCAGGTTAAGCCAAGTTTGTAACTTGAAATGTAATTAATGGTGACCCATGCACAGTACGAACGAAGCGTAGCTTTACTGATCAAACCGTGCAGCTGTTATTATTTCGATTCAAATAAATAATAAGAATTTAATAAAACTGAAAGTATATAGAAAGCCTTTTCCTCTTAGAAGGGAAAACCAATAGGCGAGTATTACGTATCACTGTTATCGCGTATGTGGCTGAACTGTAAATACCAAATGCCGCACAATAGTCACAGTGTACGATAACGCTGTTTTCCTAATAGGCGTGGCCATGGTTCATTTAGTGGAGTAGGCGACCGTGATGTATTGCAGCCCAAGCCACATTTAACTGTATTTTATTGTATGATATTTAAGTAATTTTCTTTTCCTGTTTCTTACATCAACGCCATCAACTCAATGGTTGACTGGTACAAAATGACTACGGCATTAAACATTCTCTGTACGTTTTGTGTGCTTAAAGAATTAAATAAATAAACGAAAGAAAATACGAAAATACTGTGGCATTGACTAGTATTAAATTGAACTTGTAATATTTTTTCATTTATAATTTAGTACTAACCTAGGTTTCCGCACTGCAGGGTAAAGGTCTTCCTTCTTTCTTTCTCTCTCAATCTTTGTCTCTAAATCCCTAATTATTGAATTTACCTATTATAATTTATCTGTGAGTTGCTGTTGACATTCCATTATTTACATTGTATATTAAGTTACCTTTTTTCCTACCCTTGACCTTCTTTAGTTTGTACAATTTTATTTCTTAGATAGAAATTTAATATTTGTACGCTGGAAACAGCAGAATATTATGGACGTCCTATTATGTTAACACCTTTGTAACAACAATATTCTGACAAATAAATTTTATTATTATTATTATTATTTCTACTTCTCTATATATGTATAATGTATTTATATTTTAGGGAACTGTCCTTATTGAAAGAGCCCAGTTTATCCCGCCATAGATCTTCGCCTGGAGTTTTCGCCACGTAAATAAACTTATAACTCTGAAGTCGTCTGACATGCGGCAGATTTGTCCAGCCGAGTTCCAGTCTAGCGTGTCAGCTTTCCGTTTGACATCCAACGATCACTAACAAAAGAACGTGACAACCTATTTTCTAATTCAATGGTGACAACAGATTTTTTTGTGTGGAACGGATCGTTGCATTACTAACGCGGTCTACAAGTTTGATATGTGACAGTCTGTTATGTAAGCCAATATTGTATTCTAGTGCTATATCCTTATTAAATAGAAATAGTCATTGTACAGGATAAATTAAGTACACATCTTTTATACTGCTACACTTTTGAATTGTTACGGTTCTAACAGCTTTTCGATAGGCTGAAACGACATCCGATTTACATTTTTGACATAGCAAGAGTTTATTCTGCTTATTTACGTGAAAGTTTTCACCTATCGTCTTTACGAGCAACTGTTGCTCTTTAAGTATGGATTTACAGAATCGAGTCTTTAAAAGCAACAGTTTTTTTTTAACAGAACAGTTTGGAGTTTCATCATACAAAATATATTGTTTATAACATGTACTCAGTATTGTAACTCTTTAACTTACCTAATATGTAAAATCCATGAATAGTTATGTAATGTACCCCGTTCTTCCACAGCGTGCCATCATTCATCCCACTGTTCCTGTTCGAGCAGTTCCGCCGCTACTCTAACTGCTTCTTCCTGCTGATCGCGCTGCTGCAGCAGATCCCCGATGTGTCGCCCACGGGCCGCTGGACCACGCTCACGCCGCTCATACTCATCCTCTCTGTCAGCGCCATCAAGGAGATCGTCGAAGACTTTGTGAGTATACTAAGTTTGTCCTAAACCCTAAACCTAATCATAACATCACGCCTATAATCCCCAAAGTTAGTTAGGCAGAGGTGTACCTGTAGTACACCCACATTTCGCCAGTTATGTTTAAGTCCCATGTAATATGGGGCAGTCTATTGCCATCAGTCGGGCACAAATCCAGGCTCTGAGCTGCTACTGAAAATTTCACATAGAAAACTCAATAAATGGAAATGTAATTCAATTCAATGTATTAACTGTAGTCAGCTGTTCGCTTAGTCTGGGGATGGCCTGAAACACAGGTTTTTATTAACCTAGCTCAGGTAGGTCGCCACAAGATAATGTCAGTTCCACCGCACCTTCGTTTAGATATTTAGAGATATGTGTTAATTAAACTCGTTTTTTACAATTATAAGTTTTTAAGCTATTTTGTTTAAAAAAAACTTGGTTCGACTATGTATTTTAAGTTTACACATTATTACATTTGTAAACTTAAAATACATAGTCGAACCAAGTTTTTTAATATAATAATAATTTATTTAGGTCCTTTTACACATTATTACATTTAATGTAATAATGTGTAAAAGGACCTAAATAAATTATTATTATATTATTATTATAATAAGACTTTCATAAAAGTAATCGTGGTAAAAAAACCCAACATCAAATAATAAAATCACAAGGTAAAAAGGAAATTTTCCTGCGTTGTGTACGTGTCGACA
This sequence comes from Euplexia lucipara, assembly GCA_921972225.1. Taxonomy (NCBI): domain Eukaryota; kingdom Metazoa; phylum Arthropoda; class Insecta; order Lepidoptera; family Noctuidae; genus Euplexia; species Euplexia lucipara. The sequence goes on along the minus strand of OV179147.1, from coordinate 683,002 downwards.
TATTTCCCTGTCTGTCCTATATACTTACCTACTGATTTCATAATGCTCGGTGTTTATCTAAATGTCGATTCTAAGATGCTTTTCGGAATGTTTCAAGAATGCTTCGTCTGTTGCTAGTAGATAAGATTTTTGACTGACACGTTCGTATAGCGTTCGCAAGCGCTCCTGCCGAACATGAGGTCCTGGGTTCAGTCAATGGATCGGGCAAAACGTTATTATGCTTGTAGCGACATCTATCTCGCCACATACGAACTAATGACTGATATCCTACATCGCGGTATTAAAGTTATCTGCGCGATTTGAACGTTTACAAGTTCCCGACAACAACCGTCGGGCAGTAGTTAGCCCACCAGACACAACACCCGTCTGGTCGGAGGATCCTCCCTTTTCAATGGTGGATGACGAACTTTACACCCTGTTCCTCATACCTCCAAATGCTTTTCCACCTGGTATATTTCTCAGTAGCAGCCCGGAGTCTACATCACGCTTACATAACTGGCAAAATGTGGGTGTACAGACGCCATCAGCGCATCAAGTTACCCCAATGTGTCAAATTTATTTGATCGTTTTACAACTTTTTATCAAACAAAATATGGTTCATATTCAATTGGGAAAATTTGACACATTGGGGTAACTTGATGTGCTGGCGTCTGTACTACAGGTGAACCTTTGATGTAAGGATTATAGGTGTGATGCTATATATGAAAATTTGACAGGGTTGACTACCATGACCTGGAGAAAATTGATATATTATGATAGGAACTGTAATTTGTTTCCGTGGTTTCCACCATAGGAGGCGGTTGCACATAATAGCCTGCGATCTTGACTAAATTTCTTTATTATTTGTTCGTTTTGCAGAAAAATATTACTTAGGTATAAACAAGTATGTAACATCTTGCATTGTCCTTGTGCCAGACGTAAGAAGCGGTAGATCTGCTACAAAATTGCGATTGTCAACTTTTACTTAAGTATTTCAAAGAGGCAATAGACACACTGAGAAAATTTCTACTGTCAATCTGTTACGGTTTTTGTGCTGCAGCCCGTAGACGGACAGTCATTGCTTAGTAATTGAGTGACGTTAGCTTCCTTTGTGTACGGAACCCGGAAAACAAAGAAAGAGCTCAATTTTTAAGAAAATAGCGTGTGGAAATCAGAAAATAACATTAAGAATTATTGATATTTCATTGTCGGCTACATCAATAATCATCATTCTATACAAGTAAAGAAATTATTATTATTATTAAATAATAATAATTTCTTTGGAGGTGTTACAATAATGGTGTAAGGTTTCAGGTTAATTCCCAGTACATTCTGCAAGTTGGCATACAAAAATTGGTTGACTTACATATAATTTAAAAACTACTTATTACTTATACTTTTATTATAAACTATAATAAAAACTAAATTTATTAAAAATGAGATCATGTACCAGCTAAGTCTAAAATTATTTACATAATATATCAGAGAAAGTGAAGCAAATATTAGATCTCTTCAATTATAAAATCAGTCACCGAGTAATAACATTTCTCAATCAGCAACGACGACAGGAGCTTTTTGAATTTTATTAAGGGCAGATCCTTAATACAATCTGGCAATTTGTTAAATATAATAGGTGCCATACCAGTGATGTTCTTTTTTAATAAAGCAGTAATAAATCTACCAGTACACAATAAACTCTTATATTTAGATCTCATGGCAGTAGATAGCATGACTTTATGCAGGAAATAAATGCTTGTTAGTTTTAACAAAGATAGCAACTTCGAGAATGTATATACTAGGAAAAGCCGAAACCGAATCGTTCAACAGTCGTTAGTTATCATCAGCTACCTAAAAGTTTATTATCTAAAATAATAATTGACATTTAACCTAACCATGATCAAGTGGCTATTAACATGACGTGTAACAATTAAAAATGTCGCTTTGATTTAAAATCGATTTATGTAACTTAAATTCCGATGTACATGATATATTTTGTAAAATTTGTAGTGTGTTTTGTGTTTTGTTTTGTTGTGTAATGATTTGATTTTGATTTGATTTGTAGTGATAATTTCTTTAGGCACGTTAGGCATTTTTGAGATGGGAAAAAACCATTAAACTGGCGACACTGTACCTACTTTTTTTTTCACTAAGTATTAAAGAACAATGGCAGAATCTTATGCCAAATCAATTTTAGTGTCTAGAAGTGACATATATACGAATGATATTTAATTAATTCTCTACGTTTTTTCAAACTATCACATTAACCAGTTAAAGCCGTGCAAAAATATAAGTTTAAATGAAAAGTTAATTGACTATTTTCGTGAACTTATTCGTTTAGTGTTGCCATTTCATTGTCCAAAAGTGGTAATTAGTAGTGCAGCTTGTGAGTCGTAATCATTATTACTAAATGAAATATTTTTTTCTTCTTAAATAGGGTTACCTACAGTAGCATAGTGGTTATAAATGAATGGCATGAAAAAAATATTCTGAATTTTCACAAGGAATTGGGCAAAAAGACTTGTGTCTAAAATCGTCCGTGGTTGAAAAGAGCAACAGAACTTAAAAAATAAACAATTATTAAATCTGCTTACCGACTATAGTAAACTCATAAAACGATTTTTTTTTAATATATTATTATAAATACTTACGATATAGATTATCAGAGTCGTCTTAAATGTATTTGATTCTCCAGAAAAAGGAACGAAACTAATCAATTGTTAAAAAAAACCGTAAGATTGTATACATTTGAACCGATCTTTCTAAATATCGAATCGTAATACCATCACTAGTTCATCTCATCACGCACGGATAACCTATAAAAATTAAAAGTTTATGTTTAAATATCTATTATTCTCGGCTTTCTCTAACCAAACTTCTTATATAAATGGTGTCAGGAGCTGATGCTTAGTAAAACAGCATTTTTTTCATTTCAAGACATTAAAATTTAATTCGAAATAAATCAATGTATGGAGAGCTGCCATTGTTCTTTAGTTAATGATTCCTTGCGGCGCGGCGCGGCGGAGGTTTTCTCTAGCGCCTATGGTTCCGAAAATCCGATCAGGTTTAACACCTACGATTAAATAGTTTTCATTCCATTTAAAGTACCTACACACCACAGCGAGGCGTAAGATCCCACGCTTTTCTTGTGAGTAGAAATATGTTCTATAATCAATCGTTATTTTAATAGGATATATCATCACGCCTTTTATCCGCGATGGGTAGGCAGAGGTAAAATTATCCGTAGTACTTACATCCAAATTTCACCAGTTACCTATGTTTAGTCGGTAAAGGAGCTCTCTGGCGTTGGTTTTAAATTGTACTTATCTTGGAGAATTATATTTACTGTTTTAACCAGTGACGGATGCATATTTATTAAATCAAAATCAAAAGTCTTTATTCAAACTAGGCTGAGAATCAGCACTTTTTGAACGTCAAAAAAATACATAAAGACAGTCCCCAAAAACGGCCCACCCTTCGCCACTTCCTAGTGTTTTTGCTGGGAAGAAGAAGTGGCGGAACAAACTCCCCAGCAACACATCTGTCTGATTCGTTTGATGAACTAGGTATACAAAGAATCTATACAATGAAATGCTCAATAAATAGCACTTATGTTTATACACATTGTAAAACATTACATTTCAGAATGATTTTCACGTGTTAGCTAGCACACTCCAATATACCGAGATTAAGAAAATAAAAGTAAATTCATATTAATAACATTGAAATCTAAACTCAAGCAAAACAACTACTAAAAATAACAGCCTCCAGGTATAAAAGGCGTACCCGCTTACATGTGCAATGCTGGCTTATATTCATAAGGCTGTGACTCTAAATTTAAAATGATAATCTAGGACCATCGAAGTGAAACCAATAAGCAGCTAACTGTTATAACAATTAAAAAAACCCTTTATATAATTATATATATAGTATGTGTACAATAAAAATAATGACAACAACAAACTCCCCAGTTTGTTCCCCCACTTCTTCCCAGCAAAAACACTAGGAAGTGGCAGACCGCGTGCTTTTTAGGGGACTGTCTTAATGTAATTTTGACGATCAAAAAGAACCTAGAACCAGTCTAATTAGAATAAATGACTTTTGATTTTGAATCGTTTCGACTGGGCGGAATTACCATTATAGTCTCCGGTTACACAATCCTTACAGAACTACATATATGAATGATGTACGTTTAATGCGCTTACAAAATCGTCGTTTTATTGATAACAGTTGTCGTTTATCGCTGACAATATAAACATGTCCCTCAGGACAACAGAAATACTTCAAATGCTAGCATGAAATGGGCTGCTATTCCCATTTACCGCATCTTAAAGCTGACATAATTCCAAATGGCCTGTTGTCCGCAAATGTTCATAAGTTTCATTGACATTTTCAATATTACTTTACTAGATACATTACGCGTAAACAATAATATTATCAAGATTATCCGAATATTGCCGGGATAAAAAGGAAATGCTCTATCTATATGCCAATTTTCATCCTATTCTGTTTAACGGTTTAAGCGTAAATGAGTAACAAACAACCAAACATTTTAACTAACTTTACAGACTTTAAGATTTATAATATAAGTAAGATTAAAGATCCCTTAAATTCTAATCCAGTTCTAGTCGAAGATCTTACTAGTTTGTCAGAAGTATTGCGGGAGATTCGTGGTAGTGTTGCTAACTTTTATTGTTTTGATGTTTCTTAGCCTTAATTTTATCTTTAATAGCGTCTTTGTTTTGTTATTAGTAGCCCAACGTTTTAATTAGTAAAACTATGAATACAATATTTATTTAGTTAATCATCATCTCTCTAGCCTTTTACCAACTATGTTGGGGTCAGTTTTCTGTTGAACTGGATGCAGCTCATCATAGTGTGTGCTCACAAATTACAGCTGAGATCAACGGCTTAGCGTGCTTTTAATACAGCTACCATTACAATGCCCTAATTTGATAGAATAGTTATTAGCACAACAAAAATTAAAGAAAAACTATATTGTAATACTTAAAGCTTAACAAATAACACAACATTCGTACAAACTCGCTCAGATAACATGAGAGCAAGTCAAGCAGTGTCATCAACCAAATTCAGAGTACCAATTTCAATATATTGTTAGTGATGTTTCCTGTCTTCTTGTATTCAGAAGCGGCACCGAGCGGACGATGAGACGAACCGGCGCAAGGTGGACGTGCTGCGCGAGGGCCGCTGGCTCACCGTGCTGTGGGAGCAGCTGCTGGTGGGAGACATCTGCAAGGTGGTCAACAACCAGTTCTTCCCCGCAGACATCGTCCTGCTATCCTCAAGGTAACCATGGCGCAAAACTTTTATTTTTTCTGTCATACAAAGTTTAATATACAAAAATTAAGGCCTTTTTCAATTTTGACGAAGAATCAATACTTTTTAAACGTCAAACATTACAAAGAAAGTGACCTACGATTGCCTAGTGTTTTGCCTGGTAGGAAGTGACGCAACAAGCTCTTCAGTAACAAATCTGTCTGGTTCGTTTGAAGAACTTGAATTCAAACAATAAAATGCTCAGTAAACAGCATGAAGATTAACAAACTCGATGATGATCAAAAAGATGGTCGCGTGTAAGCTAACGCACTCCAATATACAAAAAAAAAAAACGTCTGCCTAAGTTTTCGGGGAGTACAGGCGTGATGTAATGAAACAAGTAAAGTACTAGTTTATAATATTTAAAAAAAAAAAAAAAAAAAAAACAAAGTTTACCTTTGTGATAAGGACGTGACAGCGAAGGGGGGACTTTTGGAGGACTGTCAGTGCTAATCCTCAGCCTAATTTGGATGAATGACTTTTGATTTTGGTTCCAGTCACTCAAACTGAAGTCATATTTACATGACGAAGCGTAAAATAACAGTCAATACACTATTATATTTAGCTGTTGTTTATGTCCCGACACAAGGTTGTTTCACTCGTTTAACTTTTAAGCACCAATTAATAGTAGATTATTAACCAAGGGCTGTATGACATCAATTGCATACGAGGTTTTTGGCGCCTGAGCGAAGCGAAGGCGCTAATTAACCCGAGTATGCAATTGATGCTTACGCCCGAGATAAATACTCTGCTTTACATATCGATTGTGAGGTAAGTAAACAACAAGACAGCAGGTTTCAATGAACATTTATTAAGAAGAAAAAAATGTGTATTTAATTAAAATAAATTGTCTAGATTCCGATTCGAGTAATTAATCGATACCGAGAAAAAAAAAATTAACTTTTTAAAAATATTCTTCGTGCAGTATGAGTATGACAGTTCTTTTTTCAATTTCCAAAACCTATGCTGTAATGATAGTCATACACCCCGGCATTCAGGGGTGTAAGGGTGTACTTACAGAGCAAGAGATATGTAAATATAATTGTTCGTGCTGATTTGCGTGGCCGTTCGTTGGTTGGACATTTTGCGTCAGCGGTGCATGTCTATACGTAACATTTTAAATAAAGGTTGATTCATCAAACATAAAAGGCAATGCATTAATGTTTGGATGTGGGAGTCGCGCAGTAAGATACTGTCAATTGTAAAAAAACTGTATTATGCGTTTCCTAAGAGAATAGGAATGACTTAGCGCCATGCTGTGACGTCATAGCTGTCAATTCGAATAAATTGGGTAAGATCACCAAAACAAGATTTTTTCGAAATATAATTTATTATCGAATTACGAACGAATAATTTTCTAAATTGTACTGTCGAAGCATTTGTTTACATTAGAGATAATCTCTCGACCCCTCCCATGCAAAACAGCGCCTCGTTTTCGAGCAGTCAGGGAGATGAAAACAAAAACAAATATCAACAACAACAACAAACAACAAAGAGAATTAATAAATATAACGTAAGCACTCCACAAGACTAATTAATTTAAGACGTTTTTTCATTTTGAATAACTTCCACTCAGTAAAACAAAAAAAAAAGAAATAATTGATCTGCGATTAAGGTTTCGTTGCAGGCCGTACTTTTTAAGCGACATTTGACAGATAGTGGTCATTGACGTTCCTTCTCCTACTCTTTGAAACACATAGTTTGTTGTTATACTTGCATCATTCCATGCTTCAACGCTACTGCATTCTTGAACTATTGAGTGCAAGCTCTAATGCTGAATTAAAGTCCTTTGGGGTTGGTTCCCGGAACTCTTATTTGGCTTTATGGTTGTTAATTCTCTAGTTAACGAAAACACTTCAAAGTACCTGCTAAACAGTACGGTAGTTTCCTGAATACAAAATGACGACGATATGATAGGTACGTTAATAAATCGCGTGACGTCACGCCTTCGTACACCTTTTACCATGAAGTGACGTTACAAACTCCCACTCCTGAACTGTGATGCGCACAATCTGGGTCGTTATATATTGATTTGATAAATCGAAAAATACGTGTCCAATAGTTTCTGTTAGAGTAAAACTATTCGACTCGTATTTCGTCCAATATTTTTAGGGCAACTGAATTTTAAAACACCGTTAATCAATGTGCCTACTTTAACCCTAGCCACTAATTTTTACACGTTAACAACCTAATATTTGACTAGTTTTAACTTTCAATTTTACTTTACTCTGATCACAGTGAACCGCAAGGCATCTCCTTCATCGAGACATCAAACTTGGACGGGGAGACGAACCTCAAGATCCGGCAAGCTTACCCGGACACGGCGCGCCTCGACAACACGCTGGCGCTCACCGACTACACCGCCACGCTGCAGTGCGAGCAGCCCAACCGACATCTGTACGAGTTCAATGGACTGATAAAGGAAAGCAGTAACAAGTAAGTGGAATACATGAAGTGTGTGTTTCACGTAACGGCCTGTTCATGACCTTGCCGCTCTGAGTGGCAACTGAGGTCGTAAACGGGCCGTGACAGTCTCTTGACCTTACATGTCTGGACTTAAAAAGAGATGATGATACCTAAGCAAAAAATAAAATGACAGCACGACGTAGTACACACGGCTACACATCAAGCCATACATTTCCAGTTTACGCTGACCTCTCATTGTACGTAAATCGTAAACAATGCGAGATCAGCTTATAGTGGAAATGCATAGCTTCATGTAGCCGTTGCTTGCGTCGTCGTAGCTTGTTGTTTAGCGGCGTTTCATTGAAGGATCTCCTTTACTTTGCCCACCCACTACCCCGTTAATAAATGCGTAATGAATAAAAAAAAAATGATCAGAAAAAAATGCTCTATCGTTTGATAAAGACAGATCTAAGCTATCTCTAAAAATAAGAAAGTTACTTTGTGTAAAAGGGTCCAACTGACACCAAAAAAAAACTGTAAAAGTCGGTTTTCTGATCACTTTGGTACACTTAACTCATTTTCGACAAAATTGGACTTATTTCACTACTTTCACTAGGGCCACATTATTCATCAGCTTCTTTCTGTTCCGTAGAACAATACCGCTGGGTCTGGATCAGATGCTGCTGCGCGGCTCCATGCTGCGCAACACCAACTACATCTACGGCGTCATCGTGTACACCGGACACGAGACCAAACTCATGAAGAACTCCACTAAAGGTAACCTAATTGGTTGACTGTTTAATGTGCTACTGGTATATCTTTGACAGTTTAGTGTACAACAGATATCTTAGATAGTTAAGTCTTCATCAGATATCTTAAATAGGTACTTTAGTGTTCAACAGATATCTTAGATAGTTTAGTGTTTATCAGAAATCTTACTGACAATTATTTTTGACAATTTAGTGATCTGTTGATCACTATATTGTTAAATTATTGTTAAATTTATATTGATATATTTAACAATAAGTGCTCTACATATATTTTTATAGTGACAACTCTGAGTTTTATAGATGTCTTTGACAATTTAGTGATCAACAGAGATATCTGGCCAATTTAGTGTTTATTATTATTTTATTTTATTACATTTAAGAAGGCTTACAGACTAATTACACGTACCTATATTAAACAACAGATATATTAAACGCCTAGCTGATGCCGATGTGGCGGCTTCGCCCGCATGAATGTGTATTATCGCGCCCAGCTCCCAGAGAGCTTATTTTTTACCTCCAACAAATATAATTATATACTAAAAACATCCCCGAGAACCACTCTATCCACAGGTGAAAACAACATCGGCATAATAATTTTTATGTTTATCGCGAATAGACAGATATCCAGACGGTCGCGACGCAAGCGCGTATCCACCATCGTAGGCAACCACTCGATCAACCAGACAAACACTTAGTACTTTATGTATGGATGTTGTACCAATCGAGTTAAATTATTACCTCCTACTACTACTATTTCTAATACTACTACCTACTCTAGTATTGTATGTAACATAGAGACACGCAGCGCAGTAGTTTAGTTTAAAATTATGTATTTTGTGTTTTTGAAAATCAATGCATTGCAGTAAGGTAGTTAGGTTAGGTAGTTAGGTTAGCTATAGTGTAGGTATGGTAAGTTAGGTTCGGTTATATGTATATATATACTTAAAATATTTGTTACGTGTTTTATGACTTTCATTGAAAAACCTTCATATTGAATTTCATTCGAACAACTTCAAAAACGGCCAAGTTTTATACTTACTTTGCACCTCTGTTTTACTCCCTTAGGGGGTGTATTTTCAAAGATCCTTTCTTAGTGCTCCCCTACGTTATAAAGTTTCTAACCTTTATAGTTAAGGCCCTGCGTTGATATATCAGTCAGTCATCTCCTTTTATATTATATGTATAAATGCTCTACAGATATCTTTGACAGTTCAGTGTTTAATAGATATATTTGACAATTGATTTTTCATCTTTAACAATTTAGCGTCCAAAAAATAAGATACATTAACATGGGCCTTGTTCCTTGTAGTACAAAGTACGGCCGAATCTTTATTACTCACGCTGTAGGAATACTTTAAGGCCTGACCCCTTCCATGATTTGTGAAATACAATAAAATAAAATTAATTAAGTCTTAATAAGCTTAATATGAAAGTGATCGTGTTGTGACGCAGCGCCCCTGAAGCGCTCGTCGATCGACCGGCAGACCAACACGCACATCCTGATGCTGTTCCTGATCCTGCTGACGCTGTCGCTGCTGAGCGCCGCCTGCAACGAGCTGTGGATGCGCGCGCACAGCGACTGGTACATCGGCCTGCAAGGTGCGCACTTCACACACCTAGCCACACTCCATTGGCCATGGCTATTACAAATTGACTATAGATGACTTCATGTTACTTTTACGTTCCGGGTCTTTAAACATTGGATTAGCATTTTTCCTTTTCTTACGTAATCGAGAAAAGACGGCGAAACATTAGAGTTGAAATTTTGCATGCAATAATAGGTGTACAGTTTTTACAAACTTATGACGTCACGAGCCTCCACTCCTTAAATTTAATGGGCTTTAACTAAGTATATTTTCATCATAATTATTTGTACTGACTGATTGGGACAGGTCAGACTTTCATACCATTTCTGGAGTCAAATCATGATGGTATCAATACTTCGTAATACACCCCTGATATAAGAGGTCGTACTAAAAACAGTAGGACGTAATAATAACAGCCGCACGGGTTGATTCAAGGTTAAGTAACGCTTGTCCAGGTGAGTCGGAAGATGGGTGACCAAAATTCAACGCTCCATTTGGTGTATTTTATGAAACTGCATCCAAATATTATTTAGTTTTGTATTTGCTTCTAATAACTCATTAAAGTTTTTGTGTTTTTGTTACAGAGGCGCAGAATGCACATTTCGGATTTAACTTTTTGACATTTTTAATATTGTACAACAATCTTATACCTATATCGTTACAAGTTACTGCAGAAATTGTTAGATTTTTTCAAGTGAGTATTGCACGTTTTAATTTTATTTATACACTAGCTTTTTTCCGCGGATTAGTTCATATGGGCTAAACGTAACATGTTTATGCATATATTTCAACAAAAATTCTAAATAGGGTGACTGGTAATTAGTGACCGAACTTAAACACGGGATTTTACACATGAATACGAATAACTTTTCCAAAGAAACTTTTTTATACTTACTCATTAACTTTCAATTAATTTAATTACGGCACAACGGGAGCGGCGGGGTGGCGGGGGGAGTGTGACGCTACTACTAGTAGATTTTGCCCGTCCCGAGGTCAGACTATCAACTGACAGATCGTGCCAATTCGTGCCTACTGTGATCGATCACAGGCGCGCGCGCTAGAATTTCAAACAGCGTTTTTGTTGATTATTGTATATTAAAAAAAAGTTTCTTTGGGAAAGTTGATTGAAATCATGAATATAATCACGTGTTTAAGTATCGGTCACTAATTATGAGTCACCCTATATAAGTTGTGCCTCAATGCAATAATAGTTGGACTTAACGTTACGTTTAGTCTGGACTATATTGCTGCCATACCAAATGTTCCGCACCATTGTTCGCGGCCACCGTTGTCACCATTTGACACTGATCAGAACAGCAGTAACTGCCTCGTTGGTTTACTGATCGCCAGCGTTACTGCTGAAAATAATGTCGCATGTTCGATCCCCGGGTCGGGGAAATTGTTGTTGTGTTTTTCCATCTGGAATTTCTTAGAAGCAGCCCGGTATATAGAAATGTGCCCGATTGATGGTAATAGGTTTGCCACACATGGGGTTAAACATAACTGGCAAAATGGGGGTGTTTTACTGATGCACCTCTGCCTACCCCTTCAGGGATCACAGGCGTGCATCTTGCATTTATGTGTATACTCATGTTTAAGCCAAATAAATAATCTTTTAGCTTGATGTTAAGTTAATAGTGACGTCATGATTATGTGTTTTTGCTCGGGAGTTTGATGCGACTCTTCTATAAAGCAAAAACACTAGGAAGTGGTAAAAGGCCGGTGTTTTGGGGGACTGTCTTTATAACCTTTGACGTAATTTTTTTTCTGATTCTTACCCTAATTTAACTAAGTAACTTTTGACGTGAAGTTTTTTTTATTTTATGTCTGTGTGTCTCTCAGGCAAAGTTCATCGCTATGGACAGTGAGATGTACCACGAACAGACGGACACGCCGGCCATGGCGCGCACCTCCAACCTCAACGAGGAGCTCGGCATGGTGAAGTACATCTTCAGCGACAAGACCGGCACCCTCACCTGCAACATCATGGACTTCCGCAAGTGTAGCATCGGGGAGGTTAGTGTTATATGTACCACGAACAGACGGACACGCCGGCCATGGCGCGCACCTCCAACCTCAACGAGGAGCTCGGCATGGTGAAGTACATCTTCAGCGACAAGACCGGCACCCTCACCTGCAACATCATGGACTTCCGCAAGTGTAGCATCGGGGAGGTTAGTGTTATATGTACCACGAACAGACGGACACGCCGGCCATGGCGCGCACCTCCAACCTCAACGAGGAGCTCGGCATGGTGAAGTACATCTTCAGCGACAAGACCGGCACCCTCACCTGCAACATCATGGACTTCCGCAAGTGTAGCATCGGGGAGGTTAGTGTTATATCACAGTCTAAAAACATACAGTCGTCCGACGAAGCCGTCTAGACAGGGCAATCGTGCGGGCTGTGAGGGGCGAGACGCGGGAAAGCCGCTCCCACAATTCGAGCAAAGCGGTGTTCGTAGGGCGTGAGCTACTATTCAGGGCTGACTTTCATTCCGTATTTTTTTTAATGATTTGATATGGGATGGGTGTCAATTTTGAGAATAATTTAAGTGCTTGTTAAGAAAAAGCCATCCTTTTTGAAATCCAAGATGGCGGACGTAATTTTTTTTATAACTTGATATGGGGGTTAAACTTTCCTTTATGGGCCATCGATTTATGGGTCGGGGCGGGGCGGGGGCGGGGGAGGGGGAGATGGGCTACCTCCCTATCACATTCCCACACCGCGGAGCCCAATGGTTATGGAGATATCCATGGTTAAAGTTTTGCGGTTAGGTTAGGTTAAAACACTAATTTCCATTATTTTAACTCTAATTGCCATATATTTATGGAGCGGAGAGGGCGAGGGTGGCAGGGGCAAAATGAAAATCCAAGATGGCGCCGAGGAAAATTTTTGGTTTTTCCGTCATGGGTGTCGTTTTCATGGTTTTCGGGGTCGTTGGTTACGAATTTTAGGTCAAAATGAAAATCCAAGATGGCGCCGAGGAGAATTTTTGGTTTTTCCGTCATGGGTATCGTTTTTATGGTTTTTGGGGTCGTTGGTTACGAAAATTAGGTCAAATTAAAAATGCAAGATGGCGACGAAGAAAATTTTTGGTTTTTCCGTCATGGGTGTCGTTTTCGTAGTTTTCGGTATCGCTAATTACGAAAATGAGCACAAAATTAAAATCCAAGATGGCGCCGAGGAAAATTTTTGGTTTTTCCGTCATGGGTGTCGTTTTTGTGGTTTTCGGGGTCGCTGATTTCGAAAATTAGGTCAAAATAAAAATACAAGATGGCGACGAAAAAAATTTTTGGTTTTCCCGTCATGGGTGTCGTTTTCGTGGTTTTCGGGGTCGCTGATTACGAAAATTAGGTCAAAATAAAAATCCAAGATGGCGACGACAAAACGACACCCATGTTAGAAAAACCAAAAATTTTCCTCGGCGCTATCTTGGATTTTCATTTTGACCTTATTTTCATAATCAGCGCTTGCACTGACTGATCTGGTCCCCTCATTCTGTGTGGTTCTTTCCTCAAAAGACCATCTCAGACACTAATCTGCGTGGATCTTACATGATTTGACCAAGATTTTCTATCAAATGTTTTTATGTTATTATTTACACTGTTGACATATTTGAATGTATATTGACATGTATTTTTACTTTGAAAGTATATTATATTTTTTATATTTTTTTTTTATTGTGAATGTAAGGACAATGTGGATTCTGTTTTTATTTTTTTAGATTTTCGTTTCTAAATCTTTTTAAGTTCTTTAATTTATTTATTTTACATTTTGTCTGGCAGTTTGAGTTCTTTATGGGACCAACCCAAATGTTCTTTCTTTGGTATTGTTCGTCGGCACGTGGAGCTCAAGTTCCGAGTTGAGCTCACGATTACTGACAAATGCTTGCACTGACTGATCTGGTCCCCTCATTCTGTGTGGTTCTTTCCTCAAAAGACCATCTCAGACACTAATCTGCATGGATCTTACATGATTTGACCAAGATAATGTCTGGACTTTAAAAGAGACTATGACCTCTGAGTTTCTTTCGGTGTTTCTTCTCAGAGTAGTCAAATAGTGAAATACCGATCCCATTTACTAAAAAAGGCGACGTGTAAAAGTGTTTGTAAAAACCTAATTACAAAAATAAATATCATTTATCATTTATTTATCATTTATAGCGACCCCGAAAACCATGAAAACGACACCGATGACGAAAAACCCAAAAAAAATTCACCTTCAAGTAATATCAAGCGTGATGTTATGTTTACTGTACTGAGTAAACTTCAGTGGCCATTAAGTCGCGCGAAAGTCCATTCACGCAAGTTTCTTGGCGTGCAAGTGTCTATTCGCGCATCTGTCCTTTCGCGCAGAAGTCCATTCGCGCATAAGTCCAATCGCGCAAAAATCCATGCGCGCATCTGTCTTTTCGAGCAAAAGGATTCGCGCAAGTGTCTTTCGCGCAAATGTCTTTCGCGCTAAAGTACCAGATCCAAAAAAAAAGAAACTTCCAACTCCATGGCCCATAAAAGAAAGTTTAGCCATCTCATATACGTATACGCCTCACTGCATTTTTAATTGTCATACTCAACTTCTTAATAATATATGCAGTAAAGAGCGGGTTTAAAATTATTTACTTTCTTGTATTAAGTTATAATATTGTTTTGATTATTATAATATCGCTAACCATGTTAATCTGCAATAAATAAATAATTTCATTATTATTGTTTACTTGTGACAACCCTGGCATCCATACGCCCGTTGCGAGATTGGTTTGACGTTGTCGGCATTTTGCCAGAGATCAAAGGCGTCGGCCTACTGTATTAATATTTATACTGTGGTTATATGCTGGTATTAGCTGTGTGTACATGGAACTTCGTGTGTAAAATACTTTTGCACGGAATTACTAATGTTCTACTAAAATAGCCTGAGTTACTCCTTATTACATACGCTAAATGACAGTGAAAGTCCCATCAAAATTTAACCAGCCGTTTTAGTAATTAAGTCAAACCAACAGACATACATAACGACAGTTTCCACCACTGCGCGCGCTCATTGGTCAAATCAAATAGCGCGCGCTTCCCGGTTTCATGTAACACATTTGCGTCCCTTTTCATGAAATCACTCCCTTTTAAAATATCCAGCAACCGGAAGGAAAGATATTACACTTAAGAAAAAAGCTCAATGCATGTACAGACGCCAGCACGTCAAGTTACTCCAATGTGTCAAATTTCTTTGATCGTTTTTCAACTTTATGACAAACAGAATAAGGTTCATATTCAATTGGGAAAATTTGACACATTGGGGTTACTTGATGTGCTGGCGTCTGTACATACTTTAACATGCATTTAGTTAATTAAAACTGTTATTTTGACTTTTAACTCAATGCTTCGGAAAGCACATTAAACCGTTGGTCCCGGCTGTCATTTGTTGGTCTTTAAGAGTCATTACGGGTAGTCAGAAGCCTGAAAGTACGACAACCAGATTCAACAAGGTATCGTGTTACCCAGTAACTGGGTTGTGGAGCTCAGACAGGCCGCCGTTCCATGTAAAACATATTCAGCTGCATGGAAGCCGACCCCAATACAATTAGGAAAAGGCTAGGCAGATGATGATGTATTAGTTTCATGATAAATTGACCTAAATGACTCTGTGATGTGCACTTACAACTTTTTCCGGTATCACAGATAATCTACAGCAGTCCCGGTCCCAACGAGAAGTTACAAGACACGTTGCTGTACCAGAACATGCAACGGAACCACCCCACGGCGCCCGTCATCAAGGAGTTCCTCACCATGCTGGCCATCTGCCACACTGTCATACCCGAGCGAGTGGGCGACCAGCTCAACTACCACGCCGCCTCGCCAGGTACGTACGTCGTACGTCACGTGGTTAAACCCGCGTAGTTCCCGTTCCCGTGTGAATACAGGGATAAAAGGTAGCCTATGCCTCCCGGAGGTAATGTAGCTTCCCAACGATGAAAGAATTTGATAAATCGGTCCTACTAGTACTAGTACTTTCCGAGTCTCAGAGCAAACAAGCAAATTAGACTTTCGCGTTTATGATATTAGTATAGATGATTATATTTAACATGAATTGTACAAACGCCAGCACATCAACCTACCCCAAACGGTCCAATTTTCCCAATTGAACATGGACCTTATTGTGTTTAAAATAAAGTTAAAAACCTGTCAAAGAAATTTCATACATTGGGGTAGGATGATGTGCTGGCGTCTGTACTTGAAAGTTAAGAGACTCGTAATAAATTACACACAAATGTACTAATAAGAGCGATCGTGCCGTCCTAATTTCTGAGACTTGGCTCAAGCTTGACTTTCTATCCACTACTTACCTTCTCCCTGGTTTTGTACAGACGCCAGCACATCAAGTTACCACAATGTGTCAAATTTTCCCAATTGAATATAAATCTTATTCTGTTTGACATAAAGTTGAAAAACGATCAAAGAAATTTGACACATTGGGGTAACTTGATGTGCTGGCGTCTGTACTTCTACTAATTATCTAATTGAAGAGGTGGTTGTTTGGCAATATACCCCTTAACTCCTTTTAGAATTCAGCTTCTAATTTGTCTCCCTGAGTTTTTATGAGACTGGCTTTTTATATAGGAGCACTTCTAATATTTTTAGCGTAAACCTTATTATTATTTTTCTTTTCTTAAATTATCAGGCTGCAATCAATTGCTGTAAAATAAATCAAAACAAATGTCACCTGTCGAGGCGCAAGGGCCTCACTTTACCGCGGCATTACTGCATTTTAATAGGCTTTGTCATAAAGCAATAATAATAATAATATTGATTTGTGTTAAAACGATAAACTATTATTATAATTATAAAACTTTTGTTCGCATCATTCGAAATCTGGAGTAGGTACAACTTTCGTGATCACTAGTTTTGTTTTACTGCAAGATAGTTTAGAAAACACATACCCAATCTTTTATTTTAAATACACGCACAATCACCAGAAAAACAACTTTGACAGGAAATATATTCCATTTAAAATATTAATAACATTGTTAAAATCTGAAATATCTGCAAGCTCAAATTCATAACAATACGCAACAGTGTCGCGTCGTGTAGTCAACGGACGCGTGCGTGCGTTAGTGTGCCGTATTTAATAATTATGTGCGGTCATGCATGTAAAGAAAGGGGAGATTGTGGAGTCCGTGGGAGCCCAACTCTCGGATTCCATGAACCTTAGAGCCCTCTCTGTGTCCAAAGTGTGGAGGTCGAGGCTTTTTATACGCCAAGACTCTCCACAATCGCGAGATATACAGTCTCAGGGAATATTTCCTACAAGCCGACGTGGGGATGCATCGAGATGCGGTCGCGGTAGACAAGGGCCTCATACCGCTCTCTTTGGCGAAAGAGAACTGGCGCAAACCTGGCTGCGTTTCGGTGACCTCTTTGGGCAAATCGAAGGTTTTGTCTGTGCAATTATGGATGAAGTTATTATGACGAGAAACTATCGGAGATTTATTTTGAAGGATGGCACGGTTGACATCTGTCGGGCATGCCACCGTCCAGGGGAATCAATCCGACACATTATCTCTGGAAGTTCTCGCTTAGCTAACGAAGAGTATTTGCATAGACACAACCTTGTGGCCAGGATTATCCATCGATTATCCTTACGTAGGTATCTCTCGAATTGACGTATGAAATAATACCACTGTAACTCGACATATGGAGCAGATTTAAGTTATTTTTTATGTGTTGTGAATAAAATATTTGTGGTCGACCGAATTGACGTATCGATTTCTGATAGAACTGAAACTCGATAGATGGCGCAAGTTTAAGTTTAAAAATTGTTTTGTTTTAATTCAAATATATGGATATTTATCTGAGGGCGGGTAGGCTAGGCAATGTCTATATTACTCTTAGGAGTGCACGGGCCTGCATATACGTGTTCCACCTGAACCTAAGATTCGAATTCCTCGCTTCAGTGTAATTTTCGCCCAATTTCAACAAAATAGTTTACTTATTTAAATTACTTTTGTTAAACTTTACATTGCTTTTTATATCTGGCAATGAAATGTAGAATATTGCCCATACGTATAAAGGAGCCATCTTGTAGGGTAAACTGGTACCACCCCTCCCTGTGCTTATATATGTTGTGTGTGCACAGACGAGCGCGCGCTGGTGCTGGGCGCGCAGGCGTGGGGCTACGTGTTCGACCAGCGCACGCCGGCCGCCGTGCGCCTGCGCGCGCCGCACGCCACCGAGGAGTACGCCGTGCTCAACGTGCTGGACTTCACGTCCGCGCGCAAGCGCATGTCCGTCATCGTGCGCACGCCCTCAGGTAGTGTATCACACACAGACGAGCGCGCGCTGGTGCTGGGCGCGCAGGCGTGGGGCTACGTGTTCGACCAGCGCACGCCGGCCGCCGTGCGCCTGCGCGCGCCGCACGCCACCGAGGAGTACGCCGTGCTCAACGTGCTGGACTTCACGTCCGCGCGCAAGCGCATGTCCGTCATCGTGCGCACGCCCTCAGGTAGTGTATCACACACAGACGAGCGCGCGCTGGTGCTGGGCGCGCAGGCGTGGGGCTACGTGTTCGACCAGCGCACGCCGGGCCCAGCTTTCAGATCTTTGACAGTCGTTACAGGTAGTCAGAAGCCTGAAAATGTGACTACGATTTTAACCAAGGGATATCGCGTAGCCCAGAAACTGGGTTGTTTACATAGACTGGGTTGTTGAGGTTGGACAGGTAGTCGCATAGAGCGACTACCTGTCCGACCTCAACAACCCAGTCTATGTAAAGCACTAGTCTTCAACTGCATCTGGTTAAATTGGAAGCTGACCCCAACATGGCTGGGAAAGGCTAGGCAGTTGTAGTATGTTGGCAGCGTATCGGCAGTACATAATGAGTGGGGTGCGGTGCGCAGGTCAGATCAAGCTGTACTGCAAGGGCGCGGACTCGGTGATCTACCCGCGGCTGGCGGGCGGGCCGCACGCGCGCCACGCGGACGCCACGCTGGCGCACCTGGAGCTGTTCGCGTGCGACGGCCTGCGCACGCTCGTGTTCGCCGTGGCCGACATCACCGAGCAGTTCTACCAGGTCACTGCCCATATTTTTAAGCCTTAAATAAACTATGATTTCGTTTGCTAATACAAAGATATATTGTAGGCACTCTTTGTCGTACTACAGTAACTTTTGATTTAAGTTTCTGTGATCTATGTCTTCTAGTCACATCCGGAAAACACTCGTGAATAATAGTAGTTTGTTGTTCAGGACTGGGCGAACACATACCACAAGGCCAGCATAGCGATACAGGACCGCGAGCTGAAGATCGAGGAGGCTGCCATGCTTATTGAGAACAACCTGCGACTGCTCGGCGCCACCGCCATCGAGGACAAGCTGCAGGTACACACGCACACATGTGCGGACATACACACTCGGCTACGCACACACGGGCACCCGCATGACGCACATACACACACAAATTCGCACACATACTCGCACACACTCAACCCCTTATACACACAAAAACTGACACACAATTTTCAGACTTATCATTAGTAATATTATCTAAGTAATAACATTACATCCATACCTGTTTGGAGTCAGATTAGGTTAAGCAATATACACGTTAGGCTTATTCTGTATTGGTACGTAGGAGTAAAGGACTTTCCATCTATTTATTTCTAGAACTTATTATTTTTATAAAACAAGCACTATATTTTTTTTATAACATTCTTTATGTAAACATTTTTACAACGCAGCAGCAACTCAACATTACATATTTTTACAAAATATTCATTGGTTTCGCTCCTCACGCTTAATATACAACAATAGTAAAGTCTAACCCCTGCAAACTGATAGGAAATTGGATCACCAGATTTTCATTGAACCGTTTAGGACGAAAATATTAAGCTGTCGTACCAATTGTGTTTAGGACGGAGTCCCCGAGACGATAGCAGCGCTACTGAAGGCGAACATCAACTTGTGGGTGCTGACGGGCGACAAGCAGGAGACGGCCATCAACATCGGCCACTCCGCGCGCCTGCTGCACAGCAACATGCCGCTCATCATACTCAACGAGGATAGCTTGGACGTGAGTACTGACGGGCGACAAGCAGGAGACGGCCATCAACATCGGCCACTCCGCGCGCCTGCTGCACAGCAACATGCCGCTCATCATACTCAACGAGGATAGCTTGGACGTGAGTACTGACGGGCGACAAGCAGGAGACGGCCATCAACATCGGCCACTCCGCGCGCCTGCTGCACAGCAACATGCCGCTCATCATACTCAACGAGGATAGCTTGGACGTGAGTACTGACGGGCGACAAGCAGGAGACGGCCATCAACATCGGCCACTCCGCGCGCCTGCTGCACAGCAACATGCCGCTCATCATACTCAACGAGGATAGCTTGGACGTGAGTACTGACGGGCGACAAGCAGGAGACGGCCATCAACATCGGCCACTCCGCGCGCCTGCTGCACAGCAACATGCCGCTCATCATACTCAACGAGGATAGCTTGGACGTGAGTACTGACGGGCGACAAGCAGGAGACGGCCATCAACATCGGCCACTCCGCGCGCCTGCTGCACAGCAACATGCCGCTCATCATACTCAACGAGGATAGCTTGGACGTGAGTACTGACGGGCGACAAGCAGGAGACGGCCATCAACATCGGCCACTCCGCGCGCCTGCTGCACAGCAACATGCCGCTCATCATACTCAACGAGGATAGCTTGGACGTGAGTACTGACGGGCGACAAGCAGGAGACGGCCATCAACATCGGCCACTCCGCGCGCCTGCTGCACAGCAACATGCCGCTCATCATACTCAACGAGGATAGCTTGGACGTGAGTACTGACGGGCGACAAGCAGGAGACGGCCATCAACATCGGCCACTCCGCGCGCCTGCTGCACAGCAACATGCCGCTCATCATACTCAACGAGGATAGCTTGGACGTGAGTACTGACGGGCGACAAGCAGGAGACGGCCATCAACATCGGCCACTCCGCGCGCCTGCTGCACAGCAACATGCCGCTCATCATACTCAACGAGGATAGCTTGGACGTGAGTACTGACGGGCGACAAGCAGGAGACGGCCATCAACATCGGCCACTCCGCGCGCCTGCTGCACAGCAACATGCCGCTCATCATACTCAACGAGGATAGCTTGGACGTGAGTACTGACGGGCGACAAGCAGGAGACGGCCATCAACATCGGCCACTCCGCGCGCCTGCTGCACAGCAACATGCCGCTCATCATACTCAACGAGGATAGCTTGGACGTGAGTACTGACGGGCGACAAGCAGGAGACGGCCATCAACATCGGCCACTCCGCGCGCCTGCTGCACAGCAACATGCCGCTCATCATACTCAACGAGGATAGCTTGGACGTGAGTACTGACGGGCGACAAGCAGGAGACGGCCATCAACATCGGCCACTCCGCGCGCCTGCTGCACAGCAACATGCCGCTCATCATACTCAACGAGGATAGCTTGGACGTGAGTACTGACGGGCGACAAGCAGGAGACGGCCATCAACATCGGCCACTCCGCGCGCCTGCTGCACAGCAACATGCCGCTCATCATACTCAACGAGGATAGCTTGGACGTGAGTACTGACGGGCGACAAGCAGGAGACGGCCATCAACATCGGCCACTCCGCGCGCCTGCTGCACAGCAACATGCCGCTCATCATACTCAACGAGGATAGCTTGGACGTGAGTACAGCTGATAGATGCTGAGGAGTTTGTTTCGCCACTTCATCCTCCTGGCAAAACATTACGAATGGCGGAGGGCGGGCTTTTTGGGGGACAGTCTTCTGCCTTATTTTAATAAATGACTTAAGCACATTTGAACATAAAATTAAAGAGTAATAACGAAATGTCGCGAAATTCGAGAAGAAACTCAACACGGTTAACTAGGCGTTAACATCACTCAAACTGAAGAGTACTTTCATATCTTTAAATACTCGTATTGTTTTATGAAATCACGATGCATAAATTACAGTCGAACGAAAATTCACATAAAAGCTACGGATATAGCGGTGGAATCGTTATTTTATTTCAAGTTTGAATTGTGGCAAAATTTACAAGACAAAAAAAAATACAAATTTGTAAGCCTGGTGCGTCGGTGTGTGCAGGGTACCCGCGAGTGCATATCGCGGCAGACGATGGAGTTCGGCGAGAACCTCGGCAAGCAGAACGACATCGCGCTCATCATCGACGGCAAGACGCTCAAGTACGCGATGGGCTGCGACCTGAAGAAGGACTTCCTGGACCTCTGCATATCCTGCAAAGTGGTCATCTGCTGCAGGGTGTCGCCGATACAGAAGGCTGAGGTTAGTATAAAGTAGCAGGTAATGTTGTTTTACTAATTAATGCTGATATTTTTTTTGTTTTAACATACATTAATGATTGTAATGTATTAAAATTGAAATTAACAGTGTAGATTTCCACCACGAAACATGTTTGTAATGTAAGTACTTTTCTTACGTGTGAGGTCAGGAACTTTTATGTGGAGTCTTCATTGAACTGTTTTATACTATTTATAACACTGAAGCATATTTAACACGTGGCAGAACTCGAAAATCGCCGTTGGAGTTTATTGTGACCATTCAAAAGCTTTTGATTGCGTACTCTTCTGCGTAAGCTACGTCATTATGGTGTCCAAAACGAGGTTCTTAATATTAAAGATTAGAATTTATGATTCATATTTAAATTATATATTCCAATGTGTAGATAGATGGTGCGAAAATCTTCCGGACTACCAGTTCAGTCAGGTGTACCTCAAGGCTCAATATTAGGTCCATTCTTATTTTTGGTATATAAATGATTTACCATTTAACCGTCGATGTATCGTCTCCCTCCTTTCTAATATTATTATTATTACATTTTACATTAGAAGGTGCTAGATATTTCGAGTGTAAGTTATTTACATGTTAACAACGCAACAAAAGTTTGCAAAACAAACGCATGAATGTTTGAGTATTGAAGCGAATGCTCGCAGACTGTACCCTCCTTAAAATCAAATCAAATCAAATCATTTATTTTTTGCCAACATGGGTAGGGGTACAGATGTAATACAAGTTTTGCTAGTGTTCTCCATGCTCTGCCGTCAGATGGGCGTGCAAAATTTACACATAAATTACAATCTACTATCATAATACATTAGAACCAATTTTATCTTTCAAGGTCAAGAAGTATCTAGTAGTCAATAATTAAATAAATGTCATATTAAATTGTGAAATAAATGAAAGGTAAGTGGTGGTGGTGGTGGAGGTGGTGGTCCTTAAGGTTCAAGATCAGGTTTTCTCTTTTTGCAAGTTAGTTTATTAACTGTGTTCCTCTGATTATTCGTAGGTGGTGGAAATGGTAGCGTCTGCGACTGGAGCTGTGACGCTAGCGATAGGCGACGGAGCCAACGACGTGGCCATGATACAGCGCGCCTCCGTCGGCGTCGGCATCTCCGGCGTCGAGGGGCTGCAGGCCGTCTGCGCCTCCGACTACAGCATCGCACAGGTACCACACACAGCTGTACTTACTCCAGAGTGGCAGGGATAGGGGTGTCACATCGGTCGAGGGGCTGCAGGCCGTCTGCGCCTCCGACTACAGCATCGCACAGGTACCACACACAGCTGTACTTACTCCAGAGTGGCAGGGATAGGGGTGTCACATCGGTCGAGGGGCTGCAGGCCGTCTGCGCCTCCGACTACAGCATCGCACAGGTACCACACACAGCTGTACTTACTCCAGAGTGGCAGGGATAGGGGTGTCACATCGGTCGAGGGGCTGCAGGCCGTCTGCGCCTCCGACTACAGCATCGCACAGGTACCACACACAGCTGTACTTACTCCAGAGTGGCAGGGATAGGGGTGTCACATCGGTCGAGGGGCTGCAGGCCGTCTGCGCCTCCGACTACAGCATCGCACAGGTACCACACACAGCTGTACTTACTCCAGAGTGGCAGGGATAGGGGTGTCACATCGGTCGAGGGGCTGCAGGCCGTCTGCGCCTCCGACTACAGCATCGCACAGGTACCACACACAGCTGTACTTACTCCAGAGTGGCAGGGATAGGGGTGTCACATCGGTCGAGGGGCTGCAGGCCGTCTGCGCCTCCGACTACAGCATCGCACAGGTACCACACACAGCTGTACTTACTCCAGAGTGGCAGGGATAGGGGTGTCACATCGGTCGAGGGGCTGCAGGCCGTCTGCGCCTCCGACTACAGCATCGCACAGGTACCACACACAGCTGTACTTACTCCAGAGTGGCAGGGATAGGGGTGTCACATCGGTCGAGGGGCTGCAGGCCGTCTGCGCCTCCGACTACAGCATCGCACAGGTACCACACACAGCTGTACTTACTCCAGAGTGGCAGGGATAGGGGTGTCACATCGGTCGAGGGGCTGCAGGCCGTCTGCGCCTCCGACTACAGCATCGCACAGGTACCACACAGAGCTGTACTTACTCCAGAGTGGCAGGGATAGGGGTCGCAACTGCGATTCTGTTAAAATCACCATAAGTGTGAGTATTCCCTAAATCTTGTAAGCGTCTCTTCACTATTGATGAAAAACTCTTCATCTCTCTAGCCTTTTCCCACCTCTGTGGGAGTTGGCTTCCATAATAACTGGGCACAGTAATAATAGATAATTCAATTCAAAACGTTTATTTCGGACAATAACAATCCATATTTTGTTAGTAGGTACACTATTTAACAATGTTACCGTGACTGGATGCAGCCGAATACCAGTATTTTACATAGTTGACAACCAATGTCTCTTGGGGATGTTACTGACATAAATGAAATTGTAGCATCCCAATGGTGAAATGGTCAAATTCGTCGCATACAGAAAGAAAAGTATTTTCAGAAATACAAATATGTAATACAAATCTTTGCTCTTTATAATATTAGTATAGATACCAGTACTCTGACATGAAGTTTGCTTGCAGTTCCGTTTCCTCCTGCGCCTGCTGCTAGTGCACGGCGCGTGGAACTACTCGCGCATCAGCAAGCTGATCCTGTACTCCTTCTACAAGAACATCTGTCTGTACGTCATCGAACTCTGGTTCGCGATATACTCCGCCTGGTAAGTGTGTCAATTTATTGTCCAATTGTCAAGCAACAGCCACTTAACATTTTGTGCACCTACCAAAAAGTTTTGAATATTTTTTTTTTTTTTTTTTTTTATCAACGATGTTGTATAGAAATTCGAGGATAGGCCAAGATCTTTCATAAAATATAATAGAAACTTGTTTTACTACAAAATTTTAATAGCGATGGTTTGTAAAACCACTTTGTATTATTTTGAATGCCTTGTTGGTCTAATGGTCGCAAACGCAACTGCTGAGCTTGTGGTCTCGGGTTCGATCCACGAGTCGGGCAAAGTGGTATTGAGCGTTTCCATCTGAAATTTCTCAGTAGCAGCCCGGAGTCTGGATCCGTGCCCTGTTGATGGCAATAGGCTCGCCTGCTATTACATGAGACTTAAAGATAACTGGCGAAATGTGGGTGTACTACCAGGTACCTACACTTCTGCTTAGCCCTTCGGGGATTTCAGGCGTGATGTTATGTTTGTATTATATTAACTACGAGGAGAGAGAAAACTTAAAAAACTTATCTTGTGTGTTATAGTTCAATTTTGTTTAGGCAAAGTTTCTTGAGCCTTGTGAAGATTTTTTAAAGCCATTTTGTACTTTGATGGTTGTTGTGGTTTTCAGGTCGGGTCAGATCCTGTTCGAGCGCTGGACGATAGGGTTCTACAACGTCATCTTCACAGCACTGCCGCCCTTCGCCATTGGACTCTTCGATAAACTTTGCTCGCCTGAGATTATGCTTAGGGTAAGTTATGTTTACATGAGAAATGTATGGTTATCAGGGAGGAGCTTTTGGCTTAATAATAACTTCATGAGTCGATCGCAGGCAAAGCTACTGGATGGGTGATTATTTATCCATTACATATTAAGATTCATCAGTGCCTTAACCATGGAGTATCGTGTTCCCCAGTAACTGGGTTGTGGAGGTCAGGCAGGCAGTCGTGCTAAACACTGGTATTGAGCTACATTTGGTTAAACTGGAAGCCAACCTCGACATAGTTGGGAAAAGGCTAGACAGATGATGGTTGATTTTAACAGCAGGGTTTGATTTAGCCGGTGCAATCGATATCTTAGTGTCCTCTAGCTCTCTGCGCAGCCGTCCGGTAGCCGAGCTTTCTGATCTCTCGCCAAATCGGTCGAAGCGAACTTCTGTCGGCCAACATCTCCGCCACCCTCCTCTCCCCCTACCCTCCCTCCCCACCCTCACCTGCCCTCTCCGCCGCCCTCCCCTCCCCCTTGTCCCCTCCCTCTCCCCTCCTTTTCCCCTCTCACTCTCCCGCGCGCCCCCACTCCCTCCCCCCTCCCCCCTTTTCCCTCCCACTCTCCCGCTCGTCCCCATACCCCTCCAGCTCCCCCTTTTCCCTTCTCACTCTCCCGCTCGCCCCCACTCCTCCCCATCCTCTTCCTCCCCTTCTCCCCCTCCCACTACCTATCCCTCCCCTCCCCCGATCCTCCCAACAACTGGCACACACGCAACAAATACACACACACACACACAGAGAAACACGCGTACGCCGCACGGCCCACAACTATAGCAAAAAGTGTCGTTACAACTATTAGACTTCTTCTTTTTCGTCTAGCCCCCTTTCGCAACGCGCGAAAAGGAACTTCGTTCCAATAATACAAAATATGGAGTTGCTCTCAATTTTTTACCACCACTAGATTTTTTTTATATTTGTGTACCTTATAAGTTTAACATTCAAAAGTTGACAAGCAACATTCACAAACAAATCGATGATACCCTAGTGGTGTGGCCGGTGAACAGCCACATCGTAGGTCTCAAGTTCGAACCCTCTGACTTTTTTTAAAAGTTAAAAGGCGTTTGTTACTAATGAGGACTCAAATGCCTCTAAATCCTTGAGATTTTTCGACACATTTTAAGCAACAAAAAATATTAAACTAGCGTGAAAATCCTCTTCAAAGTTTTGTCTCTGTTCACCCCTGCCTTTCTATTCCCCCCCTTATTGACGGTATTAAGTTTCTTGCCCATTCTCTTATACTAAACTAACTTTTGGAAGCGATTACTAGAACCATTATATTTAACCTGCAAGTGAGACGTTGAAAATGACCTTGTAGTAATCAATTGAAGAAATGAACTAATTTGAGTGTGTGTGTTGGTTCGTAGCACCCAGTGCTGTACATCCCGTCGCAGCAAGGCATGCTGTTCAACGTGCGCGTGTTCTGGGTGTGGGCAGTCAACGCACTGCTGCACTCTGTGCTGCTGTTCTGGCTGCCCATGCTGCTGGCCAGCCACAGCGTCGTGTGGCCCAGCGGGAAGGACGGGGGCTACCTGCTGATGGGCAACTATGTCTATACTGTGAGTATACTAGTATCACTGGCTGCCCATGCTGCTGGCCAGCCACAGCGTCGTGTGGCCCAGCGGGAAGGACGGGGGCTACCTGCTGATGGGCAACTATGTCTATACTGTGAGTATACTAGTATCACTGGCTGCCCATGCTGCTGGCCAGCCACAGCGTCGTGTGGCCCAGCGGGAAGGACGGGGGCTACCTGCTGATGGGCAACTATGTCTATACTGTGAGTATACTAGTATCACTGGCTGCCCATGCTGCTGGCCAGCCACAGCGTCGTGTGGCCCAGCGGGAAGGACGGGGGCTACCTGCTGATGGGCAACTATGTCTATACTGTGAGTATACTAGTATCACTGGCTGCCCATGCTGCTGGCCAGCCACAGCGTCGTGTGGCCCAGCGGGAAGGACGGGGGCTACCTGCTGATGGGCAACTATGTCTATACTGTGAGTATACTAGTATCACTGGCTGCCCATGCTGCTGGCCAGCCACAGCGTCGTGTGGCCCAGCGGGAAGGACGGGGGCTACCTGCTGATGGGCAACTATGTCTATACTGTGAGTATACTAGTATCACTGGCTGCCCATGCTGCTGGCCAGCCACAGCGTCGTGTGGCCCAGCGGGAAGGACGGGGGCTACCTGCTGATGGGCAACTATGTCTATACTGTGAGTATACTAGTATCACTGGCTGCCCATGCTGCTGGCCAGCCACAGCGTCGTGTGGCCCAGCGGGAAGGACGGGGGCTACCTGCTGATGGGCAACTATGTCTATACTGTGAGTATACTAGTATCACTGGCTGCCCATGCTGCTGGCCAGCCACAGCGTCGTGTGGCCCAGCGGGAAGGACGGGGGCTACCTGCTGATGGGCAACTATGTCTATACTGTGAGTATACTAGTATCACTGGCTGCCCATGCTGCTGGCCAGCCACAGCGTCGTGTGGCCCAGCGGGAAGGACGGGGGCTACCTGCTGATGGGCAACTATGTCTATACTGTGAGTATACTAGTATCACTGGCTGCCCATGCTGCTGGCCAGCCACAGCGTCGTGTGGCCCAGCGGGAAGGACGGGGGCTACCTGCTGATGGGCAACTATGTCTATACTGTGAGTATACTAGTATCACTGGCTGCCCATGCTGCTGGCCAGCCACAGCGTCGTGTGGCCCAGCGGGAAGGACGGGGGCTACCTGCTGATGGGCAACTATGTCTATACTGTGAGTATACTAGTATCACTGGCTGCCCATGCTGCTGGCCAGCCACAGCGTCGTGTGGCCCAGCGGGAAGGACGGGGGCTACCTGCTGATGGGCAACTATGTCTATACTGTGAGTATACTAGTATCACTGGCTGCCCATGCTGCTGGCCAGCCACAGCGTCGTGTGGCCCAGCGGGAAGGACGGGGGCTACCTGCTGATGGGCAACTATGTCTATACTGTGTCTCAACTATGTCTGTACTATTTGTGGTCAGAAAGATGGCGTCAAAAAGAAACCAATGATAGTACAGGGAATAATTGTGTTCATTTGATAAAAGGTCCTTCCTTACATTAGTATCTTACACATACAATTAATATGAGGGTTCAATTACATACAAATATAATTGACAATGAGCGGAAATTGATATTCAGTATCTGTGTACATTATGGGGCCCGCACCCATCTCACTCTAACGCGTGAGCTACGTATAGCGCCGTATGTACACTATCGACGCCGGCGCAGCCTACCCCGCGGGGGCGCCCCTGTGTGGCGGCCCCCGGGCTCACCTGACCGCCGAGCTGTCGTGAACATGCGGAACAAAGCCATGCGGATAAACATATTATTATAGCAATTATACATCTTGCCATTAAAATTATCGCTAATAACAATGATATTATAAGTAAAAAGGTGTAGATCGGTTACCTAAACAACATTCGATATTCAAAAACGCCACACTAACGCACGCACGCGTTCTTGACGGCGCGACGCGTCATTGAGGTCAAGTGTGGCCAGTTAGCCACATTTCAACCGCTTGCGGGAGCGCTTATAACCTATCGACGCCGTTTTACTTATAATATCATTAGCTAATAAATAGGAGGTCGAGTCTGCTATTGCAATGGTGTCTCAATGACCGGTCAATGATCGATTTTTGACGTATAACGCAAACTTATGACACAAATCTATAACTTTGACAAAGACTGTCAAAGTTATCAAATATTCGAACAATGACCGGTCATTGAGACACGATTGCAATAGCAGACTCGAGCCCCTGGTGCTTTGACACAGTGTTGAAACTGTATTATAAGATAATATATTTGTGTGTGCAGTACGTTGTGCTGACGGTGTGCCTGAAGGCGGGCCTGTCCACGCACTCGTGGACGTGGGTCACGCACGTCGCCATCTGGGGCTCCGTGTTTATGTGGTTCATCTTCATACTCGTCTACAGGTCAGTGTACACTGTATTCTTCACTTTATTTACAATATTTATTTAACACTTCAAGCACACACATGTACAGAAGCGGACTTAATGCATTAGGCATTCTCTACCAGACAACCTTTAGGTAATCAGAGAGAAACAGTGGTAGGTGCAATATTCTACATTTAAAAGATACAAAAAAAAAGACGTATGTAACAATCGTTGGCAGATGGTGCTCTGTAGTTTCTGCCTACCCCCATGGGGAAAAAACAAGTTCATGTATGTATGTATAAGACACTACCACTTCACACGCAATTCCTCAGCGTCAATTTCGTATTTTAAAATTCTTGGTTGTGAAAATGTAACATAACCTAAGACACTCACAAATAATGTGGCTTTCTATTGGTGAAAGAATTTTCTCGCTTTTTTCCCATGGGGGTACGCAGAAACTATAGAGCGCCATATGCTACGATTCTTACATACTTCTTTTGCTTCGTTTACATTCATACATGTTGTCATACACACACGCCGGTTGCGAGTACTACGCACCTGACCTTTCTGAAGAATCTCACCAATACGGTCTATGTTTGTCCTTCTAGGGCGTCCCCTCCCGGCGTTACCTTATATTTACATGTGCCTTGTAATTACCTTTCGTTAGTCGCTTTTCATTCATCCTTTCTACACGCAATAAGTAAAAACACAGTAAATAAAGTAATGTCTAGACGGTATAATTCTATTAAACCGTGGATCACTTCAGGTCTCGTTCGTTGTATACGACATAGGGATAAACTACACCAAAAGTCGAAACTTGCACCTGATAATGAAATACTTTCTATTTCATACAAAAGATATCGAAACTTTTGCAATAATCTTTTAAAAAAAGTAAAAAATAAATATGAGAAGAGCGAACTACAGAAGGCAGGCAAAAACAGTAAACTTATTTGGAAATTTATTAAAACTAATACCTTTCGATCAAAAAATCCTGAACCTCCACTCGAATTACTGTCAACAGAGGTAAACCCAATTGTAGCCGCGAATAAAGTAAACGTTTTTTTTGCTAACGTCGGCAAAACCTTGGCTGAAAAATCCGTAAACGATAACAGTCTTCCCCACCAAACATCGGCTGTGAATACTCTTACGAAAACATCAAAATCTTTTGTTTTATTAGACACTGATGTTAATGAAATTTTAAGAATAATAACAGGGTTGAAGGATAACTGCGCTGTAGGATGGGATAACATTTCTAATAATATACTAAAAAGGTTTAAACACCTTCTCGCCCCTCCATTAACCCATATTTTCCAGTCATGTCTATCTAACGGCATTTTCCCCAAACTGCTTAAGAAAGCAGTAGTTACACCAGTGTTCAAAGTGGGAGATAAAAACTGTGTCAACGATTATAGACCTATTTCAGTACTAACAGGACTCTCAAAGATTTTAGAAAAAATTATAAATAGCAGGTTAATAGATTATCTTGAAGTTAACGGTTTGCTTTCCAATAATCAATTTGGGTTTAGACCTAAAAGATCAACTAACCAAGCGGTTCACAAGCTGTCTGATTACATAAGTACGAGACTAGATAGGGGGATGCACACCATTGGAATCTTTCTAGACCTCGCCAAAGCCTTCGACACAATTTCTTTTTTTATATTACTGCACAAGCTTGAAACACTTGGGATAAGAGGAGTGCAACTTTCATTATTCTCCGATTATCTTAGAGAACGTAAACAATGTGTTAAAATAGGGCAGTACACAAGTTCTGAGACGGAAAACAGTTGTTTCGGAATACCGCAAGGTAGTATTTTGGGCCCTACCTTATTTTTAATTTACATTAATGACCTTTGTAATTTAATTCTTCGTAATGGGCTAATATTATCATACGCGGATGACACGGCTCTTTTGTTTTCTGCTGAATCCCGAGGTGAAGCATATGAACATGCACAAAACGGTTTTAATATTGTCTCTAATTGGCTTCATCAGAATCTCCTGACATTAAACATAGATAAAACTAAATACATTTTATTTTCAATGAGAAATATTACTCTTCCGCTTACTAACCTAAACATATTCGCACATAATTGCAAGCATGCTGACATTGCTTGTACTTGCCCTACATTAGTTAAAGCTGACCACATAAAATACCTGGGTGTTACAATTGACCCAAATCTAAATTTCCGTAAACATATTGATTTACTGTGCATAAGAGTGCGTAAATTAATTTATATTTTTAAGCACCTACGTCACATTGCCGACTATAAGTTAATTAAACAGGTTTATTTGGCTCTGTGTCAATCTGTACTTACCTACTGTATTACTTCATGGGGTGGAACTGCAAAGACTATTTTACTTCCTCTAGAACGCGCTCAAAGAGCAATTCTAAAGGTTGCAACCTTCCGACCTTTTAGATTTCCCACACATGAGTTATACACAGCATGTAAAATACTAACAGTACGTCAACTTTTTATAATGCACGTCACACTTTATCAGCACTCTGAGCTTCCTTTTGACCCAGTACCTTCAACCAGGAGGAGGAAAGACTTGGTTTGCATAAAACCACAAACGAAACATGCATTTGCTCATAGATTTTAGGACCTTTTTTGTACAATAAGTTAAACAAGTTATTAGATATTATTAGAAATGAGATGAGAAAATGTTAAAAAAAAAACAACACGGTGGTACACAAAATAGAATGTAATCACATATCCAAGGAACAAAATAACAATAACTTAAACTAACCTATGACACCATTTAAAATTGACAAGTAATGTAACGGATTCAGCAAATTAGCAAAATAACAGAGCAATAAAGAAATAACGATAAATAATAAAGCTTACAGCCCTTTGAACGATGTTGCCGCCACGAGTGACATCCGACCAAAGAGCCACAGAGTACATTATACTACACAGAGTACATTCAAAGAGCCGAGCTGTCACGGCGCGCGCGCTTTTATACCAAGTTCGGAATGTTCATTTGGCTTATCCTAACACGGCCTCTCCTGATACCAAGTCGTCCTCGACTTGAATGTTTTGTGATGCGGCTCCAAAGCGATGATCCTGGTGCGTCACTGCCTCTACATCCACATCAAGATCAGGCATGGATAGTCCTTGCGTCACAGGCGCAAGCTCGTTACTGTTGGGGTAGTCCAGGCCATCACCAACATCAGTTGTTTCATCATCTGAAAGGATTTGCAGTAATTATTCGTATGTGCATTACGTACGAATAGGACAAAATTCACAAGATAACAGTAATGATTTAATGTAGCAAGAATATAAGATGGTTGGCGTCCCAGCCATCCTATATAATTGGCAAATACTTTACCACAGCGACTAACGCTGTCGTTGGGCGACAAACGCCTTTGAGGGGGGACACACCCCGTGTTGGGCGACACACGCCTTGGGAACAAACCCTATGTTTAGCGACACACGCTTTGGGAACACACCCTATTTTAAGCGACACACGCTTTGGGAACACACCCTATTTTAAGCGACACACGCTTTGGGGTCACACCCTATTTTAGGCAACACACGCCTTGGGAACACACCCATGGGCGACACACGCCTTTGAGGAGGAACACATCCCATGTTGAGCGACACACGCCCTCTGGGAGCACATCCCCGCGACTTCTGAAATCAGAAATTTAGACCCGACAGTCATACTCACTTTCAAAGAATGAGGCACAAGTTTCAGGACACCATTCTCCCTTCCATGGAACCATGTATTGGGAGGCTGCCTGTGTGGTTTTTCCACAGCCTCCACTTAGCAGTTTAAGTTCATAACGACCGTTAGGTAGAACTTTGGTTACTTTGTACGGCCCTCGCATTCCAGGGTCTAGTTTACCAGTGGATTGCGAGTACTTTATTACGAAAGCGAGATCGTCGACCATGTATGTACGAGGTGGGCGCCTGGACTGGTTTACCAAGGCATCCTGTTGTTCTTGGTTCCTCTTCAGAAGTTGACTAGCACGGCTCCGACTGACCTCCCGCAAGGCTTCTCGGTTCTCTTCCGGGGTGCTTGAGGCTAGGTCACGTACTAGCGACCGTATGGCCGGAGTATAGGCGTCGTTGCCGATCATTAAATTGATCGCTGATGTTTGGGTGGTCTTCTGCTTGCTGATGTTCAGAACCAGCTGTAATCTCCAGAGTGTAGTTGACCACGACGCGTTTTTGTACCCTACTTCGATGCGAAGCATGTTAAGGACCGTTCTTATGTACCGCTCTACTTGACCGTTTGAGCTGTGCATTTCGGGAGTGATATAATGTATGTCTGAGCCGAGTTCAGATATCCATTGGACAAATTCCGTGGACTCAAACATTCTACCCCTGTCTGAGACTAACAATTTAGGAACGCCAAATAGTGAAACGGCCTGAGACATTACTCGCTTTAGCTCACTGGTATCTTGACGGTAAATGGGGTACAACAAGCAAAATTTGGTAAACGCGTCAACAAGCACTAATATAAATTTGTAACCCTCTGACTCAGGTAGTGGTCCCAGGGCATCGACGTGAATGGTATCAAATGGTGTGTTAGGTTTTGGCCAAGACGAGATGTTTTGCAGCGGGGCCCGTGGTACTCGCTTTTTAGAAATACAGACTAAACAGTGGGAGATGTACTTTGATACAAATTGACGGAGACCGGGGAACCAGAAATGTTTAAGGATGAGGTTTAAGGTTTTGTCGGGACCTATATGCTCATGTTCGTCATGGAAGATCCGTAATAGGCTAAGCCGGTGGCCCTTTGGTATGAAACAGAGTAGACGCGCCCCCTCACCGACTGGCGTATATTTGTAATGCAGTAGCTCGTTTCTCAAGACGTAGCGATTAGAATCAAGCTGTCCCTCAGAAAGTTTTTGTATTAGGTCTCTTGTTTCATGATCTGCGTTTTGTGCTATTTGTGCCCAGTTACGGGGTTTGGATATTTGATTTATAGAAACGACTGGATTTCGACTGAGGTAGTCGGCATGCGGCAACATTAATCCTTTTCTGTACTCAATAGAAAAGTGGAAGTCCTGTAAGTAAATCCACCAGCGAGCGACGCGAGGGAGCAGGTCCTTTTTTTTTTCTGTAGATTTAAGAGCGTTGCAGTCTGTGACGACCTTAAACTGCAACCCCACCAAGTAGTGACGAAAGTGCTGCAAAGCCTTTACGACTGCCAGCGTCTCTAGTTCGTAACTGTGGTATTTACTTTCTGCTCCCTGCGTGACCTTACTGAAGTATGCCACTACATGCCTTCCACCGTCAGCGTGAGTCTGTAAAAGTACTGCCCCGTACCCGGCAGAACTAGCGTCTGTGTGAACCTCGGTGGGAAGTTCAGGTTTGAATATCGTGAGAACAGGCTCGCTTGTTAAACATCGTATTAGGTCTTGACGAACCTGTTCCTGTTCCCGACCCCAACAAAACTCTACACCCTTCCTAGTCAAATGGGCAACGCACGCGGTCTTTGTTGAGTACCCTTTAATATATTTGCGGAAGTATCCAGCAAGACCTAACAATTGTCGAACCTGCCTAACGTTTCCGGGAACCGGAGCATTTTTGAGAGCAGCTATTTTACGCGGGCTCGGCCGCACCTGACCAAAGCTAACTATCCTACCTAAGTATTCGATTTCCGTGGTCAAGAAGGAGCATTTCTTTATGTTTATCGAAAAACCCGCTTCAGTGAGTGTTTGTAAGACCTTTTTGAGTAAAGCGATGCCGTCTTCTCTCGTGTTACTCAAAAGGAGGACATCATCGATATAAACCAACGCGTTTCCCGCGTCAATAAATTCGCGAAGGGTTTGATTAATAATCCGTTGGTAAACGATTGGGGAGTTCGTTAGACCGTATGGCATCTTAAGGTACTCGTAGTGGCCTTCTGGTGTAACGAACCCCGTCACGTGAACGCAGCCTTCTCTGATTTTAATCTGGTGGAAACCGGTTGCCATGTCTAGGCTGGTAAAGAAAGTGTAACGTCCTAGCCGGTCGATGTGGTCGTCTATTAAGGGTAGAGGGTATCTCTCTTTTTCGGTAACGCGGTTAAGTGCCCTATAGTCGACGCACATTCGGTCGGTCCCATCTTTCTTCTTTACTAGAATTATGGGGCTGGCGTACTCTGACCGAGATTCCCTGATAATGCCTTTGTCAAGTAGATCTTTAATTATTTCGCGGACTTTGAGTTTTTCATCATAAGAGAGTTTGTACGGTCGGTATACGATTGGGGAAGTGTTAGTGAGTTTAATTTCCATTTCACCGGTTGTGACTGTACTTGTCGCGGTACCAGAGATGAGAAACTCCGAGAAATCATTAACTACGGACATCAAAGAATCACGCAGAGCGCCTTCCAATGGGGTATTAACTAACGTTTGATCAAGGCATCGAATCGCGTGGATCTGAACCGGGGTGCTCCTAGTTCGAGTGATGTACTGTTTGTCTTTGGTGCGTATATACGTGACACCGTCGCGGTTAAGAACGTCAGTTCCGATTATAATTGAAGTGTTCATGCATGAATTAGGCACAATGACTAAGTCCGTTTCTATAGAAATATCGCTAAGCTCGATAGTTACTGTCACATAAGACGAGGCTATAATTTCGTGTTCGCTAATACCCTTTAGAACACAGTGAGTTGGTTTAATATGGCAAGAAAGGTGTTTTACGACATCAGAAGAAATCAGTGACACATTTTGAGCTCCGCTATCTATGAGTACGTCCATGGGGATACCTTGTACAACCGCTGTAACAACGTCTCTTTTATCACTCGAGTGATCTGCGCACAAATTGACGCTTCGCTGATTTCTAGATTCCGATCGAATTTTTGCAAAGCACGTTTCTTCGGTATGCCCCTTTTTCTTACAAAATGAACACTGTGTCCCCGATTTAGAATTAGTGGTATCGGTAACTGGGCCCTGTATCCCGGATTTAGCAGCGGTAGTGTTAGCCTGCTCCTTGTGAGGCTTTTTACGACAGTTTCGACCTAAGTGTCCGCGCTGACTGCATACGTAGCATTTAGGTCCGCGGTCGGAGGAAGAAGTTCGAGGCGTGTGATTTTTATTCAATCCTCCGCGAGAGTCGGGTTTAGCACGATTCGGTTTTACATAAATAGAGAGGAACGAGACCAAGTCTTCAGTTGCCAAGTTTGCATTTACCGCCGCCGCTCTGATTTGAGGGTTATCAATACCACGTATAACTATAAGAGTTCGCAACTCATCGGTGAGGCCCTGAACTATGCGTAAACGCAGTAAAGTACGCCGGGCGTACTCGGCATATGTCGCGAATTTGTCGGATGTCATGTTCATTGTTTCAAATAAAATATTAGCATAATCTAATTTCCGAGGGCATAAGGGTTTAAATTCAATTTTGAAGTTTGACCAAGTGCGGTCATTGGTGACCCACTCACTCAGCCAAACCTTAGCATCGCCTTTAAGGCAGGAAGCAACGCGCGATAAGCACTCATAGTCGCTCCAATCGTTCGCGATTACTGCCCGGTCTACTTCGTCACACCATACTTCGATGTCGTGTATGTTGGGATCGAAATTAGAAACATAGTAGTTACGCGACCTAACAGGCTGTAAAGATCGTAAAGCTTCCGCAAGCATAGTAACAGTTGACGGGGCTTCCGAGCCGCGAGCGATTGGATCGGTTGTACAAGTGGTCGCTAAAAAGCCCTCGGAATTGTCTACGTTAACTCGCTGCGGAACATCGCTCAAATCTTCAGGGCTACGAGGACGCGAAGTAATGACATGTACCGGTTGATCATTACTTTGTGGGTTTTCCAAAATATCCGACGCATTTGTGGTATTTGTACTGGTGCGCTCGATAGCACTAAGTCTTGTCATAATACTACTCAAAGTATTTTGCAACGAGTTGTCACTATGAAACGGAACGGATGGACGCCTAGCACGCGGAGGTGTTCTATGTGAATGCGTTAGTATCGACCTAGACCTTGAGCGTCGGCGTTTACAAGCGTCGCGGCAGCGATGATATGAACTATCCTTAGAATCACTACGTTCGTCACGGCGCACACGGCTCTGCCGGGATCTATAACGCGAGCTACGTACGGTTTCATTACTGTCGGACCTGCCTCGTGAGACGTCCCTAGACCTATCTCGAGAACGATGGCGATCGTGCCTTCTCGGCATGTTTCACTCGAGTTATATAAAAAACGCAAACACAAAATAAGAATAACGACGATAAGAAAGATAGCTTTTATAAATGGAGGTAGAAAAATAACTGTTACCTTGTTCCTCAAAAGTTTGTGGGCTATTAAGTTTTTTATCACACTTCTGATATTAGAAATGAGATGAGAAAATGTTAAAAAAAAAACAACACGGTGGTACACAAAATAGAATGTAATCACATATCCAAGGAACAAAATAACAATAACTTAAACTAACCTATGACACCATTTAAAATTGACAAGTAATGTAACGGATTCAGCAAATTAGCAAAATAACAGAGCAATAAAGAAATAACGATAAATAATAAAGCTTACAGCCCTTTGAACGATGTTGCCGCCACGAGTGACATCCGACCAAAGAGCCACAGAGTACATTATACTACACAGAGTACATTCAAAGAGCCGAGCTGTCACGGCGCGCGCGCTTTTATACCAAGTTCGGAATGTTCATTTGGCTTATCCTAACACGGCCTCTCCTGATACCAAGTCGTCCTCGACTTGAATGTTTTGTGATGCGGCTCCAAAGCGATGATCCTGGTGCGTCACTGCCTCTACATCCACATCAAGATCAGGCATGGATAGTCCTTGCGTCACAGGCGCAAGCTCGTTACTGTTGGGGTAGTCCAGGCCATCACCAACATCAGTTGTTTCATCATCTGAAAGGATTTGCAGTAATTATTCGTATGTGCATTACGTACGAATAGGACAAAATTCACAAGATAACAGTAATGATTTAATGTAGCAAGAATATAAGATGGTTGGCGTCCCAGCCATCCTATATAATTGCCAAATACTTTACCACAGCGACTAACGCTGTCGTTGGGCGACAAACGCCTTTGAGGGGGGACACACCCCGTGTTGGGCGACACACGCCTTGGGAACAAACCCTATGTTTAGCGACACACGCTTTGGGAACACACCCTATTTTAAGCGACACACGCTTTGGGAACACACCCTATTTTAAGCGACACACGCTTTGGGGACACACCCTATTTTAGGCAACACACGCCTTGGGAACACACCCATGGGCGACACACGCCTTTGAGGAGGAACACATCCCATGTTGAGCGACACACGCCCTCTGGGAGCACATCCCCGCGACTTCTGAAATCAGAAATTTAGACCCGACAGTCATACTCACTTTCAAAGAATGAGGCACAAGTTTCAGGACACCATTCTCCCTTCCATGGAACCATGTATTGGGAGGCTGCCTGTGTGGTTTTTCCACAGCCTCCACTTAGCAGTTTAAGTTCATAACGACCGTTAGGTAGAACTTTGGATACTTTGTACGGCCCTCGCATTCCAGGGTCTAGTTTACCAGTGGATTGCGAGTACTTTATTACGAAAGCGAGATCGTCGACCATGTATGTACGAGGTGGGCGCCTGGACTGGTTTACCAAGGCATCCTGTTGTTCTTGGTTCCTCTTCAGAAGTTGACTAGCACGGCTCCGACTGACCTCCCGCAAGGCTTCTCGGTTCTCTTCCGGGGTGCTTGAGGCTAGGTCACGTACTAGCGACCGTATGGCCGGAGTATAGGCGTCGTTGCCGATCATTAAATTGATCGCTGATGTTTGGGTGGTCTTCTGCTTGCTGATGTTCAGAACCAGCTGTAATCTCCAGAGTGTAGTTGACCACGACGCGTTTTTGTACCCTACTTCGATGCGAAGCATGTTAAGGACCGTTCTTATGTACCGCTCTACTTGACCGTTTGAGCTGTGCATTTCGGGAGTGATATAATGTATGTCTGAGCCGAGTTCAGATATCCATTGGACAAATTCCGTGGACTCAAACATTCTACCCCTGTCTGAGACTAACAATTTAGGAACGCCAAATAGTGAAACGGCCTGAGACATTACTCGCTTTAGCTCACTGGTATCTTGACGGTAAATGGGGTACAACAAGCAAAATTTGGTAAACGTGTCAACAAGCACTAATATAAATTTGTAACCCTCTGACTCAGGTAGTGGTCCCAGGGCATCGACGTGAATGGTATCAAATGGTGTGTTAGGTTTTGGCCAAGACGAGATGTTTTGCAGCGGGGCCCGTGGTACTCGCTTTTTAGAAATACAGACTAAACAGTGGGAGATGTACTTTGATACAAATTGACGGAGACCGGGGAACCAGAAATGTTTAAGGATGAGGTGTAAGGTTTTGTCGGGACCTATATGCTCATGTTCGTCATGGAAGATCCGTAATAGGCTAAGCCGGTGGCCCTTTGGTATGAAACAGAGTAGACGCGCCCCCTCACCGACTGGCGTATATTTGTAATGCAGTAGCTCGTTTCTCAAGACGTAGCGATTAGAATCAAGCTGTCCCTCAGAAAGTTTTTGTATTAGGTCTCTTGTTTCATGATCTGCGTTTTGTGCTATTTGTGCCCAGTTACGGGGTTTGGATATTTGATTTATAGAAACGACTGGATTTCGACTGAGGTAGTCGGCATGCGGCAACATTAATCCTTTTCTGTACTCAATAGAAAAGTGGAAGTCCTGTAAGTAAATCCACCAGCGAGCGACGCGAGGGAGCAGGTCCTTTTTTTTTCTGTAGATTTAAGAGCGTTGCAGTCTGTGACGACCTTAAACTGCAACCCCACCAAGTAGTGACGAAAGTGCTGCAAAGCCTTTACGACTGCCAGCGTCTCTAGTTCGTAACTGTGGTATTTACTTTCTGCTCCCTGCGTGACCTTACTGAAGTATGCCACTACATGCCTTCCACCGTCAGCGTGAGTCTGTAAAAGTACTGCCCCGTACCCGGCAGAACTAGCGTCTGTGTGAACCTCGGTGGGAAGTTCAGGTTTGAATATCGTGAGAACAGGCTCGCTTGTTAAACATCGTATTAGGTCTTGACGAACCTGTTCCTGTTCCCGACCCCAACAAAACTCTACACCCTTCCTAGTCAAATGGGCAACGCACGCGGTCTTTGTTGAGTACCCTTTAATATATTTGCGGAAGTATCCAGCAAGACCTAACAATTGTCGAACCTGCCTAACGTTTCCGGGAACCGGAGCATTTTTGAGAGCAGCTATTTTACGCGGGCTCGGCCGCACCTGACCAAAGCTAACTATCCTACCTAAGTATTCGATTTCCGTGGTCAAGAAGGAGCATTTCTTTATGTTTATCGAAAAACCCGCTTCAGTGAGTGTTTGTAAGACCTTTTTGAGTAAAGCGATGCCGTCTTCTCTCGTGTTACTCAAAAGGAGGACATCATCGATATAAACCAACGCGTTTCCCGCGTCAATAAATTCGCGAAGGGTTTGATTAATAATCCGTTGGTAAACGATTGGGGAGTTCGTTAGACCGTATGGCATCTTAAGGTACTCGTAGTGGCCTTCTGGTGTAACGAACCCCGTCACGTGAACGCAGCCTTCTCTGATTTTAATCTGGTGGAAACCGGTTGCCATGTCTAGGCTGGTAAAGAAAGTGTAACGTCCTAGCCGGTCGATGTGGTCGTCTATTAAGGGTAGAGGGTATCTCTCTTTTTCGGTAACGCGGTTAAGTGCCCTATAGTCGACGCACATTCGGTCGGTCCCATCTTTCTTCTTTACTAGAATTATGGGGCTGGCGTACTCTGACCGAGATTCCCTGATAATGCCTTTGTCAAGTAGATCTTTAATTATTTCGCGGACTTTGAGTTTTTCATCATAAGAGAGTTTGTACGGTCGGTATACGATTGGGGAAGTGTTAGTGAGTTTAATTTCCATTTCACCGGTTGTGACTGTACTTGTCGCGGTACCAGAGATGAGAAACTCCGAGAAATCATTAACTACGGACATCAAAGAATCACGCAGAGCGCCTTCCAATGGGGTATTAACTAACGTTTGATCAAGGCATCGAATCGCGTGGATCTGAACCGGGGTGCTCCTAGTTCGAGTGATGTACTGTTTGTCTTTGGTGCGTATATACGTGACACCGTCGCGGTTAAGAACGTCAGTTCCGATTATAATTGAAGTGTTCATGCATGAATTAGGCACAATGACTAAGTCCGTTTCTATAGAAATATCGCTAAGCTCGATAGTTACTGTCACATAAGACGAGGCTATAATTTCGTGTTCGCTAATACCCTTTAGAACACAGTGAGTTGGTTTAATATGGCAAGAAAGGTGTTTTACGACATCAGAAGAAATCAGTGACACATTTTGAGCTCCGCTATCTATGAGTACGTCCATGGGGATACCTTGTACAACCGCTGTAACAACGTCTCTTTTATCACTCGA
Organism: Euplexia lucipara; assembly: GCA_921972225.1. Classification (NCBI taxonomy): domain Eukaryota; kingdom Metazoa; phylum Arthropoda; class Insecta; order Lepidoptera; family Noctuidae; genus Euplexia; species Euplexia lucipara. The sequence goes on along the minus strand of OV179147.1, from coordinate 640,816 downwards.
GTGATCTGCGCACAAATTGACGCTTCGCTGATTTCTAGATTCCGATCGAATTTTTGCAAAGCACGTTTTTTCGGTATGCCCCTTTTTCTTACAAAATGAACACTGTGTCCCCGATTTAGAATTAGTGGTATCGGTAACTGGGCCCTGTATCCCGGATTTAGCAGCGGTAGTGTTAGCCTGCTCCTTGTGAGGCTTTTTACGACAGTTTCGACCTAAGTGTCCGCGCTGACTGCATACGTAGCATTTAGGTCCGCGGTCGGAGGAAGAAGTTCGAGGCGTGTGATTTTTATTCAATCCTCCGCGAGAGTCGGGTTTAGCACGATTCGGTTTTACATAAATAGAGAGGAACGAGACCAAGTCTTCAGTTGCCAAGTTTGCATTTACCGCCGCCGCTCTGATTTGAGGGTTATCAATACCACGTATAACTATAAGAGTTCGCAACTCATCGGTGAGGCCCTGAACTATGCGTAAACGCAGTAAAGTACGCCGGGCGTACTCGGCATATGTCGCGAATTTGTCGGATGTCATGTTCATTGTTTCAAATAAAATATTAGCATAATCTAATTTCCGAGGGCATAAAGGTTTAAATTCAATTTTGAAGTTTGACCAAGTGCGGTCATTGGTGACCCACTCACTCAGCCAAACCTTAGCATCGCCTTTAAGGCAGGAAGCAACGCGCGATAAGCACTCATAGTCGCTCCAATCGTTCGCGATTACTGCCCGGTCTACTTCGTCACACCATACTTCGATGTCGTGTATGTTGGGATCGAAATTAGAAACATAGTAGTTACGCGACCTAACAGGCTGTAAAGATCGTAAAGCTTCCGCAAGCATAGTAACAGTTGACGGGGCTTCCGAGCCGCGAGCGATTGGATCGGTTGTACAAGTGGTCGCTAAAAAGCCCTCGGAATTGTCTACGTTAACTCGCTGCGGAACATCGCTCAAATCTTCAGGGCTACGAGGACGCGAAGTAATGACATGTACCGGTTGATCATTACTTTGTGGGTTTTCCAAAATATCCGACGCATTTGTGGTATTTGTACTGGTGCGCTCGATAGCACTAAGTCTTGTCATAATACTACTCAAAGTATTTTGCAACGAGTTGTCACTATGAAACGGAACGGATGGACGCCTAGCACGCGGAGGTGTTCTATGTGAATGCGTTAGTATCGACCTAGACCTTGAGCGTCGGCGTTTACAAGCGTCGCGGCAGCGATGATATGAACTATCCTTAGAATCACTACGTTCGTCACGGCGCACACGGCTCTGCCGGGATCTATAACGCGAGCTACGTACGGTTTCATTACTGTCGGACCTGCCTCGTGAGACGTCCCTAGACCTATCTCGAGAACGATGGCGATCGTGCCTTCTCGGCATGTTTCACTCGAGTTATATAAAAAACGCAAACACAAAATAAGAATAACGACGATAAGAAAGATAGCTTTTATAAATGGAGGTAGAAAAATAACTGTTACCTTGTTCCTCAAAAGTTTGTGGGCTATTAAGTTTTTTATCCCACTTCTGATATTAGAAATGAGATGAGAAAATGTTAAAAAAAAAACAACACGGTGGTACACAAAATAGAATGTAATCACATATCCAAGGAACAAAATAACAATAACTTAAACTAACCTATGACACCATTTAAAATTGACAAGTAATGTAACGGATTCAGCAAATTAGCAAAATAACAGAGCAATAAAGAAATAACGATAAATAATAAAGCTTACAGCCCTTTGAACGATGTTGCCGCCACGAGTGACATCCGACCAAAGAGCCACAGAGTACATTATACTACACAGAGTACATTCAAAGAGCCGAGCTGTCACGGCGCGCGCGCTTTTATACCAAGTTCGGAATGTTCATTTGGCTTATCCTAACAATATATATAGCGTAAATTATATTAAATGTAGTAAATTAATATCGGAGTATTTATTAAAGCTCAATTACACAGACACAGAGAAACTATTGGAAGTTCTTGTATGATTGTATGTAAGGTTTAGTTCGTAAGTTGTTATTCTATAATTATATAATGTAACATGCACTCGTAATAATTAGTCTTTTTAAGTGATGGCCTGAAACACAGGTTTTATTAACCTAGTTCAGGAAAGTCGCTAATATACATATAATTCTAGGTTTCAAATAAATTTTCCATAAGTCCTGGTTGTTAATATACACATAATGTAGTTATATGTTGAGTACTAGAATAATTATTTTTTAAGATTTATTTTGTGGCCTTTATATCTAACTGGGTATATCGTGTAAATTATTCAATAAATTTGATTTGATTTGATTTCAACGTGACCAAACCATCTAAGCATACTCTTTTGAATCTTCTTACCACAACGTTGCTTTATCGCATATCGCAACAATGTGAAGGGAATGTTACTGATAACGCAACAGTTTGCAAATAGTGAGTTTACTTGTTTGTGACACTAACGTTATTGTTATGAATAACTTGATTAAGTGACTGCCAAACAGCACGTTTACTAAACCAACATCGTGGAACCACATCCAAGGGATACTATTGGCCGATCCACAGTTCTATATAAGCAGACCTGTAGATATATTTCTAGGCGCTGATGTTTATAGCAAGGTAATGCTAGGAGGAACTTTAAGAGGAGACAACGACAAACAACCAATAGCTCAACAGACACAACTAGGATGGCTACTCTGTGGATCCATGAAACCATACTACCATTGTAACGTCATTCTTAACAACATAGAAGATCTTCTGAAATATTGGAAAAACGAAGATATTAACCAGAAGATAGACATGACCAACGATGACCATGAATGTTTCAGTTCTTTATTAAGACCACCAAGAGGCTTGAGGACGGAACAGTTTCAGTTTCGGAAGTCGATGGCAAATAATGAACGAAACAAAACCACCAAAGTCGCAGACTTCCGAAACTGAAGTTATTGACGTGACAACGTCTTATAAATTGGTTTGCCGGGTGACACTTCAAGAAACTGCGTTACGCTCCGCTCACGTTATGCGCTCACAATGAGAGCGAGTGAGAGGCACGCGTCCCTTCCACTCGGGCATGGTTAGCCCGCCTAAGAGCGAGAGAGACAGACATAAATTATTTTACCACTCAAAGTCGTTGTCACGTAAAACTTTCGCCCGTATACCGACTTTACAGGCAACCAATTTTTTTAAGTCGGTTTATTTTTTTTTTTTATCTGTTAGTGTTTTTTTTAAGAAGTCGGTGGTTTTTTTTAACAGGTATGATAGAATACTTTTGGTTTAAGTACACCTACTTATATTAAGTTTAAGCCCCATGTAAATTGGCTTGAGCCTTTTGATTATTTAAACTTTTTATATTTTTTCTGAGAGATCTATACATGTGGGTGTAATAAGACATTAATTTGTTCTCAGCAACGTGTACCCAATAATCCTGATCGGGTCAGTGATGCTGGGCATGGACCGCATGCTGTTCAGCTCGCTGGTGTTCTGGCTGGGCCTGATCCTCATCCCCGTCGCCACTCTCATCCCTGACGTGATCGTCACTGTGTGAGTACCATACGTTACTAAACCTACTGCATGCAACTTGCTATTGTCTAATGTACCATGTGGTGATGGAATTACGAACCAATCAGCAGGAAGTAGGCTTGGCGTAAATCTAAGCCTCCTCACCTTCTTCCTTCAAGTTATAGTCATCATCATCCAAAAGCAAGGCGTCCACCATTAAATATAGGAAATTGGGTCCTGTGCATCCACCGAATTTGCCATTTTAGATTTAGCAAAGGAGTTCTAAAGTCTTCAATAGGTTTGAGACTGGGTTCAGTTGTGTTTTCGGGGTTCCGTACTAAAGGTGTAAAAAAAAACTTGAGATTCGCTGTCTGTATGTGACAATTGGTCTGAATATAATGAAGTCGAAAATGGAATCATGGTTTTATTTTTCCAAAGAACGGAATCTTTGTTGTACGAGTTTGTTTTGAACTTCACGGGCTTAGCGAGTGTAGTGATGTAGCGTAGACGCAACCTCGTGCTCGGTGTAGATACTCAGTGTAGGTGTGCGTGTAGCGTACGGCGCACTACGGGCGCCACGGCCTTCCCGCCCGCGCAGCTCGTGGGGCTGGGCGCGCTGCCGGCGGCGCCCGGGCTGGCGGCGGGCGTGGGGCTGGCGCAGCTGCTGCGCATGGCGCGCGCGCAGCAGCGCGTGCTGCAGCAGCTGCCCTACGTGTGGCTGCTGCCGCACGCGCGCTCGGTGTAGATACTCAGTGTAGGTGTGCGTGTAGCGTACGGCGCACTACGGGCGCCACGGCCTTCCCGCCCGCGCAGCTCGTGGGGCTGGGCGCGCTGCCGGCGGCGCCCGGGCTGGCGGCGGGCGTGGGGCTGGCGCAGCTGCTGCGCATGGCGCGCGCGCAGCAGCGCGTGCTGCAGCAGCTGCCCTACGTGTGGCTGCTGCCGCACGCGCGCTCGGTGTAGATACTCAGTGTAGGTGTGCGTGTAGCGTACGGCGCACTACGGGCGCCACGGCCTTCCCGCCCGCGCAGCTCGTGGGGCTGGGCGCGCTGCCGGCGGCGCCCGGGCTGGCGGCGGGCGTGGGGCTGGCGCAGCTGCTGCGCATGGCGCGCGCGCAGCAGCGCGTGCTGCAGCAGCTGCCCTACGTGTGGCTGCTGCCGCACGCGCGCTCGGTGTAGATACTCAGTGTAGGTGTGCGTGTAGCGTACGGCGCACTACGGGCGCCACGGCCTTCCCGCCCGCGCAGCTCGTGGGGCTGGGCGCGCTGCCGGCGGCGCCCGGGCTGGCGGCGGGCGTGGGGCTGGCGCAGCTGCTGCGCATGGCGCGCGCGCAGCAGCGCGTGCTGCAGCAGCTGCCCTACGTGTGGCTGCAGCCGCGCGCGCGCCTGCCGGTGCCGCTGCGACCGCGCTTGCGCCGCTCAGCCGTGTCTCCGGCGCGCGCACGACCACCTGCTTCTAGTGACGTTGTCGTACTGTTCCGATCTTCTTACCTTTGTACATAGGTAGCTTGCGGTCCTTTTGATAGTATTTCTTGCGTGGCGTACTCTGCGACTTCGTCTAGTGTTTTGCGGTGTTCAAGTGTACAGTGTGTACGAAGTAGATTATCCAGTAGTTTGTTGTTGAAGTATTTTCGTACAAATATTACTTTGAGTATCAATTAGGTAGGTATTGAGTTGATATAGTAAGTCTCAATTAAATAATAAGTAAAAAAAACGTAAAAAAAGCGAGCAAGAAAGTGTTTGTATAATGTATCTTATATAAAAAAAAATTCGTACGTACACAAAATCTTAGTTAACTTGATAATTAGAACGTAGTCTGTAAAAGTAAATTTAATTTAAATTATCAGAATAGAACAAAACTAACAGAATGATTATTCGTTATAGTCGTGACACGGCGCTATTCTCAAGATATGGAAACATGAACATTTCTTATCTCTATCAAGTAACCAAGTATACTTACACTCAAGTACCCGGCGCAGGTCAGCCGTCAATGTTCTTTTTTTATAGTTCTGATGACACATTTTTATTTTAATCGTATTGTGGGAGTATCACACAGTTTAAGTCGTAAATCAGATTTTTTTTAAAGCACCTTTATTATTAGTATCATAAAGTCCTAATTCATATCATTAGTCCTGCAGACATTAAACAACAGTTCCACGAGCACTTAGCGCTCTTTAGGACTAAAAGCAAAGTAGCCCAATTACGTAGTCCAATATCATCAGAATACACAACTCTGTAAACTATTTTCACTCCCTAAGCAGTGATGTGACCGGTAGATTGCCTTGCCAAATCATGGGTCTCGAGCTCGAGCCCAAGGCATCTCTGCCTTTTCGAATTAATGTGCGTATTGTATAATTATCACTTACTTCAAAAAACGGTGAAGGAAAACATCGTGAGGAAACCGGCATGCCTGAGAAATTTTTCTCGCGGGCATGTGGTGCCAAGTCAGAGGGCCATGGGCGGCATTAAAACTCTGATACCAGATTAGTCACCAACAACACTTTATGAAGACTCCTTCATATAACTTTCCTTCTAAAATATGTCTGTCTCATTCCAGCGTGCACAACTCTGCCTTCAAGTCGATGACGGAGGCGGTGCGCGAGAGCGAGATAAAACAACGCGATCCCACCGCGCTCCTTACGCACCCCAGACACTCGTAAGTACTCGTTATTAGCGACACGTGACGTGTTATGTCAAAATTGTATACCTGTGCGGGAAGGCTCTGTCGTGGACTTAGTACCTATACCTACTAGTAAAAAAACAGTATTTAATCATTTTTCAAATCATCATGTTTAGAGGCAAAACTTAGTAATAGTTTTTTCTTTGTATATCAGTATAAGAGTTTAGGGTGTAATATCTAACATGTTAACGCAGTATATACGCCGTCATAAAATAAAATGACGGTACAATGTGGTACCAACCTCACTCAAAATGGGTTGGCACCATCTCGCGGTCTTGTCTCTGCCATCACACGCGCTCATTGGTCAAATCAAATAGCGCGCGCTTTCCTGTTACACATTTCTGTCCCTTTTAAAGAAATCACTCCCACAAAACAACCTAGACCAATGATGTTAAACATCAAAAAAATATACGACAACGTTATTTTTTATTGAGGCAATTAGAGAAAACTTAAGAGGTACCTACACAATATATATATTAGGTAACACGACAGAGCATTTTCGTTCTAAGATTACCTACGTTCCTACGCAGAGAGTGTTCCTATTACATGATATTATTATATTATATTATATAATTATGTTATATCCTGGGAGCACACACAATATTTAAGCACACTTTTTAAATGACAGTGCACAATATTAATTGGTGATTGGGGGTCGAGGTGGGGTTCCACAAGCACGTGTGACAAAATTTTGGTAATGGTTGGCATGATACATAATTGTATATTTTCTGTTTCTTTGAATTAAATCTGTGTGTGATCTCAGATTATTATGCTCAGAATAAGTTTAATAGACTCGCATATGTTTAAATAGTTTTATAGCACTTTACTTGACGAATTTATCGACAAATATATTTGCGTTATTTTACTAATATGAAATGTTCTTTATTTTTATTGGAATAAAGTTCATTTTGTATTACCTATAACAAGCCAGATGTTGTGCTAATGTAAATTCTGGTTATTCCAGTTCTGTACAAGTTTTAAATGTTTAACAGCTTATTCTGAGCATTCATCTGCCAAGTGCCAAGTGTCGTAAGCGACTTGATAATAAATGAACCGTCAGTTAGGGCAGAATGCGTGTGTTTTGCCTCGCGTGCTCCTACCGTCTGCATTATTTTGGAATGAATATACTTGGACTATTGACCTACTAATATTCAGTTTGATTTAACAGTTTGTATATGTGTATACGTGTATATATTTATCGTAATATTCGTATGTATGAAGTATCTACCGGCAGAATACGTGGTTTGAGTTTTAAAACAGAATCATATTGTATTTTGTTATGGTTGAAGTGTACTCTGTATTCTAGATACTACATAGATGCTGTTTTTTTCCCGTTTTTATCTCCACACGTGTATATTGTTCTGTTGATGTTCAAACGCCAGCAGAATACCGGCGCAGTGGCACTAGTGTCCGCTCGGTGTTCTGTCGGCGCGTACATGTCTGTCATATCGCTCGTATTTTCATTATTCTATGCATTCTGTACGTCCTTGTGTTCCGTTGCCGGCTGATTTCCTATATATTGACGCTGCTATGTATTACACCTAAAGCGTAGTTCTATTTAGATTAGATTTTGTACTCCTTTGTAGTTTTATATGTACCTATAGCAAAATTTAGTATATAATCGGAAGTATTGTTGATTCTACACTTGTATTGTTATTTTGTATCGTATGTTTCGTAGTACGCTTGAATAAGTAGCAACTATGTTAACCGTACCCGTCAGACGTTCGTTGGCGATCAGCCGGCAGCCGCGGGACACGAGCGTTAGTACGCACGCAACTGTCCGTACGTACGTTATGTTACGTGTTTAGTTCGCTTTGCATCGCCCCTCCCCGCACTCACTCGTACGCTCGCCGCGACCTCCCGCTACTCTATGTCACGGAGCATGCACCTCCGCGCGGGATACCATTTCAGATACACGTCTACCCAAGTACACAGAAGTTGGGTACGGAAACGTTATCACGCCCGGAGGGGGGCTACAGGCGGCCGGTCGCGCCGAGGTCGCGGCGAGCGTACGGCGCCAATAACTTGTGTTGTGGCGGGCGCAGCAAGACGCGCGGCACGCCCGTCGGCCTGCGCTGGCGCCGCGCCGGCGTGGCGCCCGCCGAGCCCGCGCCGCTGCGCCGGCGCCAGCACGTGGTGTGACCGACCCGCGCCGCGTGGCCCACCCGGCGCCGCTAGCGTCGCCCACCCGGCGCCGCTAGTGTCGCCCACACTGTGCTGCGCTTGTTGTCGGCCGTCCCCCGCCACCGAGATTCCTCCCTCAGATCTTCCTCTGCTATTTTTATATGCATTTATATCAATGATGTCGCCGATGTGATACTGCTGTTGTAGATATTAATATAAACGTTTCATTCCGAGGTGGGCGTACGTCAAGTATATGATAAGAATAAGAAAAGGGAGTGCTATTAGACGGTAAATATTATATTAATATTAGTAGAAGTCGTGTGGACGCTCGCGAGCACTCGTCGTCCGGCACTGAGCGTGACTGAGTGACGCTAGTTGTGTGTGCTTATCTAGATCTTCCTATATTTTGAAACTTCGCAATCCTATGTAAGATTATGAATTGGTATTGCATCCACTAATATAAATGACAAAGCAATGCCGCTGGGCAGAAACACAGTGTTGCTCATACAAGTCTTTCACTCAATAACTAGGTACCTACTTATTATTATATTATGAATTACAAGTAAGTAATCCAATTATTTCTTAAAACATTCCAGTATTTGTAGTTGTGATGTAGAGAGTTATGAGTGTGCCACACTGTACGAGTTTAGTGCACGTAACGTGCAAGAGGAAACAAGGAATTTATATTAAAATAAGTTAATCCTTCAGAAGGCTAGTTAGTGAAACTGTTAGACGGAGTATTGGCGTAGTGTTTGTGTTAGTGTGTTCGCTAGGCTCCGCGAGACATTGACGCGTGATGCGGCCGCCGAGCAGGCTCTGTGCTACATACTACAGGGAAAGTAGTCGAAATGAACTGATAAGAGTACCTAATGCTTCAGTAGTTACCTGCAGCGCGCAATTTAAATGGCTGTTTTCTCGTGGGAAAACGATTTGTTCCTAATAATAGATACTATTGATACGTAGAGTTTAGATATATTATAAATCGATCGTAACCGCTACTTAATCGTAAATAAGCTACGAGCAAACAACCATGTGAATTTTAGCCTACACTTGCTAAATAAAAGAAGTCGCTCAATGCTCAGTAAATATTTTGATAAATTAAGTAAATGAAAGGCATTAGATACAATAGTACGATTTAAGTTGTGCGCCTCGACAACAATCTTGCATGAAGAAGTTAGCAATGACCGGTCTTCGCGCTTGGTCACATCGCACTTAGATTTTTTTAAGTGCATTCAGTTAAAAATGCATCTTCCAAGTAATTCTTCTCTTCAAGTCTTCTCGGTTCAAACAATTCATCGAGGCCATGTCTTACAGACTACATCTTACTAATAATGAACTTTTTTACCCTCACAGTAAAACAATTGTTTTAAGATCGGCATCATAAGGTCTATATTAGTTTGCCCTCTGCACCATAGAATCTGCCACTTTACCGACTAAGTGTCAAATATTGTGTCATTGTGACACAATAACGCCTTGTCATAGGATTTTAACTAAAATATAACATTGACAATTAAATAAAACAGAATTGGTCTAACTTGCTAGTCATTGAAGTCTATTAGTATTAAAAAATCACAAGGAAACATTGAATTTAATTAAAATTAACGTTATAATAGGTTTTTAGTTGATGTCCACTTTGGTTAAAGGTTTATGCTATAGTGAACTTAATCATTAAGTAACTACCTGTTATATTTCTGTGTAGTAGGTAGTCTGCTCAGTGCCATACCGTTAGATAAGTAATAAGTGTACCACTTGATAAAGGTAGAAAATAGAAAACTTGATTTGTCACATCTCGATTTTCCAAAGAAAAATAAGGATTGCTGAGGCGCGCATAACTTAATTCACAGTACTGTACTTTAAAGTTTAAAACATATCTACTACTTACTTTAATATATTTTATTTAAATATCGAAAGAATATAAAATGATTTTATATGCATAGATATTTTGTAACTCGTATGCTTAGATGTTTTTTTTTTCTATTTTAATAAGAACTTTACATATATTACATAGTTTGGTCTAGAATTTGTGGCCGTCCAATGTAGCATTACCGTGTCGGTCGGTTCCTAACTGTTCCTAAATCTTTGACTTATTTAAAATTATAATACATTAGAAAGTCGCGTCGAAGCCCAAAGTTAGCACAGACGAAGCCGGAGCTTGCTTGGTAGAGCATTACAATATATACGGATAACGCACTACTTAGATAAAGTATAAATAAATGTGAATATTTTTATATTTGGACACGTTTGAAAGTTTTCTATATTTGGTAGGTGTACTAACTGGCTTCTTGAGCAGTACAATTATTGTAAGTGAGAAATATGTATTCAATACTAGCAAAATTTCTATCCTCGGTTCAAAATGAAATATTGTTCTATCTTAGAAAATATTGTATGTATGACATTGTCTTTTATATTTTATAACGATCTCTTTTAGGAGTAGATTTTGAATAAATCACTCGCATGTTGTGAGAGAGGGCGAGAACATAGTTTTTGCTTTGGTATACAGCGTGGTGACGACAATGCGACAATAAATGAAATCACGGACACTGCTAGTTCCTAGGAATAATTCTAAACCATCAAAAAAATCCTAACACCAAAATTAAAAAAAAATTAAAATCAAACAAACTAAATGGTATAAAACTGAAAACAAAATAGAACGCCCTTTAGAAACATTAGTTCACTAACCTGTGGTAAAAGTGGCAACAGCGCGGTCTTGCAGCGACTTGATCTTTTGGCGCCATTATTAATGCTCAGTAAAAACAATAACACTGAATCACAGATTATTAACTGAATAATCAGGTAACTCTCACCAGGGCGTCATTTATTAACCAAATTATTAATCACAATCAGGATCACTATTCAATCACTTAACTCAGTAGGTAGGTAGGTACCTATGTCACAAAATTTTTCGTTTTTCGATATGGCCGCCATGAATACGAATACACAAATCGCACCGTCGGAGAAGGTTATTTTTAACGTTTGCTAAGAGGGCACCATTTGCAGCCATGTCATTTAATTTAATAACAGACAATATTATCCTATCTTTTAACAAAAAACACGAAAACACAATAAAAACTAAGCGTTTAATTTCGCACATTCACTTAACTATTTAACTAAGTACCTATTACTATTAAACGTGTCATAATTATGATCTTATCACTAAAATAACGCGTCCAATTTCGCACTCAGTCGTTCGTTACAAAAACACATGAGCGGCGGGCGGCGCGGGTAGGTACTTGAAAGGCGGCGGCGGCGCCGGCGCGAGCACCGGTGCTCCTGAGTCCTGCGACACTGGTGCGTGCGCTGTACAAATCAATGACGCGTGGATCGTCACAGGATTGCGGCGATACACTGACCAGTGACCGTGACCTAAATTTGTAGTTGCAAGTTTCGACAAGAAAGTGAAGTAATAAGCAAACGAAACTAGATTTATCTCTTTCGCACACACTAAATTTTCTATTGACATGAGTGCATAGCAACTTACTTCCGCGTGCGCTTGTTCTTATCGAACTCTGATGACATGACACGCTTTATGACTCTTAAGGCACGGGTTTAAGGCATAATTTTCACTAAATTAAATTTAAAAACTGATTTGGCGAAAGTTTTTAAGTAGGTAGCGAGTTGGCCACGTCACCACCTGTCTTTAATGTTTTGATGTTACCGATACGGGGGTCGTTAACCTGTCAGTGCTTCCGTATTTACAGATACATCATGTAACAAATGTTAAAAAAGTAAAATCACCTCCTGTGACTAAACTACTGGATATTTTCAAATGATTTTTTGTATGTAGACACTGGGAACGTCCTTAAGTATACGCAGTTTCATTTATTGTCGCATTATCATCACCACGCTGTATAAGATCCCCCTCATAAGGGGATGTCTTTAATTCTACACTTGTTATGTACGTAATAACACTGAACATATCACGTACAATTATGACATAATTTATAAGATAGAGATTAATCCCTTCTGAAATGAGTTACTTTAATAGTCTAATTAACTGTACAATTTTTTATTTAATATTTATTATTTCCATAAATACACGCGTTAAAATGAAACAATATTTACGAGAAAATTGCGGCGAGCATTTAAATATTTGGCATAACGAGTGGTAGTCATTTAAATTTAAGCAAATTTTATAAAGTACCGTAAGTTTAATCAAAAATCCAATTTAAATTTCTGTGTTTATCTACTAATTTGTTACAGATATTGTACATGTGTATGAAATAAACTGATCTGCAAAATATTGTGTAGTTCTTGTAAATATTTGTAAAGACCCCGCGCTACTTTTATTTTGCTTATTTTTAGTAGTTTTGTTATTAATTCTTGTAAATGTTATAATGTTATGTGCGGCTGGTGGGCGTCACATATCTGTGTCACAATCATACCGTGTGTCAGTTATCTCAATGTTCCATGTTCTTGCTAACACTTGTCTAATGTTATGTGGATCTGTCTATGTACTTGTGTCAGTATTGCACATAATTTTCAATTAATTAAATTCAGGTTGTAAGGGACATAGTTGTACAATTTAATGAACATTCTGTTACTATGTGCTCTGTTCATGATTATGAACCTTCCAAAAAGTAGATTTGTATGGAGAAGATGAATGAATGTCAACACTAGTCAACACACCACACACACTGTGACTAAAATCACGACAGAGGAACTATTAGACAAAAATATGGCTTATTAATTAAACAGATTGCCATGTAGAAGAAAGAGATTGTAAAAAATGAAGGGCCCAGGATCATGGATTGAAAATTGAAATGATGGTGTTTGGATGTGCGATTATGTCCTGCCACCCTGTATAAAGCAGCTGAAGTAAATATTATTATCGAATTGTTATTACGAAATAAACACAGATTATTCGCATTTTCAAAATAATAAATGTAACACAGAAAATATTTTCAAAAAGTGTTAAAGGCTAGTAGTTTTAAAAGCAACAACGATATACTTTTCTTAGATATATCATTACAATTTGAACTTAGTTAAATATAAATATGTACGAAGAATAATTATGAAGCTTGAATATAATAATTAATTTGTAGTGACGCCAACCAGTCGGAATATTAATTTGTCTTTGTTTCATACTCACTCATGTTTTGTTCTTTTCCGTCTTTTTAATCTTCTACTTTTAATACTGAAGTTACTCTGGCAACACGATGATCTTAGTCGTACTCAACTCAACTGAAGTAAATCGTCAATTCATTTCCAAGACATTAATTTGAAGACCTTTTTCTTTAAGGGTATAAATACTCAAGATTAAGGTGTATGGTAGTGAAACTTCAGGTCATTATATAGCTATTTGTTCATATAAATGCTGAAATGACAACTAAGCTGACTTGTGCAGACGGAGTTTAAGACTATAAATTACTTATCGATATTCATACTGTTCGATATTCAAAGTTAAGCCGTTTCGAAGATGATTTACCATCTACTATATACTGAGACCTGTCCGTGTCTCAGAAATCATATGAAGACATTAAATGGCACGCCTTAAACTATTGAGTCTGGCAAATTAACATGTTTAACAGTTGGTCTTGGCTGAGATTTGTAAATCTATACTAATACTAATATACTAATAATATTATAAAGAGGTAAAATTTGTAAGTTTGTAAATTTGTATGTAGGGGGTAATCTCTGGAACTCATAATCCAATTCTAAAATTTTTTTAACTGGCAGAAAGCTACATTATTCCTGAGTGCTATAGGCTATAAATTGTTTCTATAACATGTATATTAACCGAGCTATCACAATTTTTGTCTAGCAAGTCGGAAAAAAATACCTCATAAAACAGAATTATTTGCGTGCGCTGCCTAAACAGTTGCTTAAAATTAAAAACAATATAGGGCTACCTGGTTCGTCTTAATTATTTCTACAAAAAAGTCCGCGATACCATATCTCTATCTTTTATATTTTAGCTCTTATACTGCTTTTATTGCATTAAAAAAAAAATTTTGGGCATACTTACGTTTGGTTGATTATTTGAGCAACAAAATATTAATTCTTATGAGAATAAATTATTTCAGTATCACAAGAACATCATACAGATAAGATTTGCCATTTACAGTATATCAATTGGTCATACAGTTTCGGAGATAATATAAAATTACTAAAACGCAAAATGCCCAGGCCCTAGCATAACTTTCATTGTGCAGGCGTTTTACCTATTTGCCCATAGATGGCGTTCTGCAATTACGTCATTTTTTTGAATCGCGGTGTAAGACTTTCCGTGGATTGATGACCCACTCGAATTTTTATGCCCACGATGTTGTTAGTTCTGGAGTTCTAAATATTACATGTCTGTTGCTTATTGGTTTCGGTTGTTTCGTTCGTATACTTCGAAAATATCGTAATTTCGTTGTTTTGTAAATTTGTATGTTCGTCTTCGTAGTTTCGTAAGTACTTCGTTTTCGTTCTATCGTAATAATCGATACGAGTTATTCGATATTACAATTGTTTTGTTTTGTAAAGGCAGACGGTGTTCGAGTCGCTCTCCCTTTGTTCATAATTGTTTTCAAGTCTGTGCGTAGTTTGTTGAGAGCATGCCTAAAAGGAAATCTCAACTGTCCCGGCAGACATCACAGACAAGAGCCGCTCGAGTACGCCGTACGGAAGAATCTGCCCCTGAAAATGAGCAGCGCCTCTCGAGAAATAGAGAAAATATTTCGCAAGCACGCGCTAGAGAATCTAGCTCCGAGCGCTCACAGCGCCTCGCTGGCCAAAATGTGAGGACGTCGCGGGCCCGTGCTCGAGAAACTAGCGCTGAACGTGCGCACCAGCATGTCTCTGAGACAAGGGATAGGGAGACTAGCGCTGAGCGCTCGCAGCGGCTTGGTAGGCAAAATGTCATAACATCGCAGGCCCGTGCTCGGGAATCTAGCGCTGATAGTGCGCAGCAGCATGTCTTTGAAACAAGGGATACGGAGACTAGCGCTGAGCGCTCGCAGCGGCTCGTTAGGCAAAATGCCATAACATTCGGTAATCTTTGAAGTTACTGATCTGATTCCAAAAAATATTTTACTAATAAAATTAAATACAGTAATATCAATCGAGTGTAATCTTATGTTAAAATAAGAAATTTTCCGCGGACGAAGTCGCGGGCAGAAGCTAGTGTTATATAAATTAAATCTGGTTTCGTGGTCTTTTTTTTCTAATACTTTCGTATCTGCAGAAGTAAGTCTCGTTATAGTTAATATAAGCGCTCATATTCCTGTTCATTTGTCTACCATAACTATGTCGTCATTGTCACTCTGACGCCGTCATCACTATGTCGCCATTATCACAATTGTAACTTGTACAAAGTATTGTAAATAATCGACGAAGGGATGCGCCCTGTTGTTTTACATTCATTGTTTTAATAAAACTGTTGAAACTACGTGTGTTGTATCTTGTAGTCCTAAGTAATGCCAAAATAATGCTTGATATTGTTGTATGGGCCCATTGATGCTCGGTATGCGGTTTGTTTTGTGTTAGTTAATTTACAGTGCTATTTACTAACCGACATAGCTGCAGTTGGTGCCTTTATACACTGTTCGACTACCGAGTGATAAGTAATTCGCTGGTTAGTTAAAATATTTTTGTTCATACTTTACCACCGGGTACTTGCTTTTACCAACCTGTAGCCAGAGAGTGTGTATTGGCACTTGAGATAAGACATAGAATTAGGCAGATAGTTTATAGATCATATTGTTGTCTAATTTTAGTTATTAATGCGGCTGAATTGCGTCTTCCAATATGTCTTATTTCATTAGCAAGTCGAATATAACCTATTTGAACATCCTAGTCGTTAATTTATATTCGTTACAAAACAACCTCGAAGGAGATACAGAATGTTGCTGATGGAACCTCCTAAAATTATTGTAATTGACAGACCGCACACGTCCATACTGAATCATATAAAAAAAAGTTTTTTAGATTTTTTTAATTTTTTTTCGACCTATTTCAGCTACTCCAATAATATTACATGTCCACTAACCATGTACCTAATCTCTCACAATAACTAACAATTAAATAACTAACTTTTTTGTTACCAGTAATATTGGAGTGGCTACCTCGTGTGCGGTGTGTCCTTCTGACAGATACAAGCTATACATTATACTATATTTGCTTTATTTCAACATTCAACGATCGAACATAAATACAACCTTCGTAAGACATCGCTAAATATTCGTGAAAGATACTGCCACAGAATAAATGGGTACAGAAAGTCGGCTTCATACAAAGAGCAAAAACTATCGCACACAGACACACACAGTGCAGTGAGTGCAACTGTACCTACTCGCGCCGGGCACTCTTAGATATCACCGTACGTACGCATCAAGTGAGCGTACACCTGTTTTCACTATACGGAGCATAGCCTTCTGTATACATCTATTTTGTGTACCCGACATAGCAAATAGAGTATCATTATGGCCTGTAAGCTGTATATTAGCATGTATTGAGGTGTGTGTAACTAACTGATGGTGGTTGTTCCCGAGCAGTGCGGCGGACACGAGACACGCGCTCGTCCGGCTCGCCACGTGTAAGTACCACGGTACGTCGCTTGCATGGCTTTGCAGACGCTTGCATACCGCTGCCGCTGTTCACGCGACCGAGCAGTGGCCAGCGGAGCGACACTCACGCTTGTTAACTCTATTTTTGCTTCTATCGATTGGTGATGGTTCATTATTTTATGTTCGGTTTAAAAATATCCCCATGGTTATTCGAAATTGTCGTCGATGTGGGAACGAATTTTTAAAGATTGATTAAGTATCAGAAGGATGTACTCAGCTGTATGCACGGAGTAGGTTGGTTCCCTATTCGACGGTGTATACGTCCGACCCTCGTGGGCGGGCGAGTAGGGCGCAAAGTTCAGTAGTCACCGCGAGCTCTGTGTGGCAGCCTCACGGAGACGGCGCGCCTGCTGCAGAACGTTCGCAGCGTGTTCAGCCGCCGCTCCGCCACGCGCGCCACCATGGAGCTTGAACTGTCGCGTGAGTACACCATGGAAACAACTCATGGACTGCTAATATGGCCACGGAACCGGTAATCGTCGGCATTTGTTACCGCACTTCATGCGGGGTGGCCGCGTCTTAGCATTCCATTAGTTCCCCACTCCGTGGCCCACACCACGCACCGCTGACGCGTTTAACACACATAGAGACACCCTTTATTTACTGCAGACCTATTCAAGGAATTATCAAGGTATCAATTAATTCTTATTTAATTTCTCAGTTCACACAGTTTGTGTTAATCACACGATTGTATAGTTGTTACGCATGGTCAACCTTAATAGATCGCTGCATCGGCATACCTGCATATACATTGCACACGGCACCTACGGGCACGAAACGCAAGCTCAGCATAGCGTGACCAATTGACGTCAATCGAACCTTTCCATAGAAACATAAAAACGTGGAGCGGCACTTTTGGATCTGACATCGACCAATTGACACTTTAGTATAATTAGTCGTAATTTCAATACTTTGTAATACAGTAATAAATTAGTTTATTAAAATAAATTTGCATTTTTTTGGATCCTCCGGTTGCACCCATCGTAATTGGCGCAGTCGGTAGGATAGTCCAGTAAATTCAGTGAATCGATCACCGACAACGGGCTATTCGAACCTACGGGTGTGCGGCTACGGAGGAGTATCCGAATATCGATACCACAGAGAGATGCAGATTTGGTAAGTACCTAGATCTACTAGAGTTGCTCGCCTTCCTATATTTTAGTATCCTTTGTGTAATTTCCTTTTTTTTCTGTGTTTCCTTTGTGTTAATTTCCTCAAGTGTTTCTATTAAACTTTCAAAATTTTTCACCCACGTATATCACGGACTCCTAAGTCGAGTATTTCTAATAGGAACTCGCAAATCGATGCGAATAGGAATTTAGATACTATATTAGAGGATAGTGAAAGTGTAGAATCTTACTTAATTATAGAGAATAATTTAACTAACAAAATGAGTACCGATTTGGTAGATCAAGTTTACAAGGCCTTACGCCTCGTTCCCGAATTCGACGGGAACCCGAACGTGCTCACGCGGTTTGTACGTTTATGTGACCAACTTGTCGCGCAATTTGTTAAGGCAGAGCCAGGTTACGAACTAAGTAATTTATCCTTGTTGAACGGCATACTTAATAAAGTTACCGGAAATGCCGCCCGCACAATAAATTCAAACGGCATTCCCGAAACCTGGCAGGGTATTAGAAACGCCCTGATTAATAACTTCTCGGACCAGCGGGACGAGACCGCCTTATACAATGATTTGGCCCTGTTAACGCAAAAGAATTTATCACCACCGGAATTTTACGAAAAGTGCCAAACTTTATTTAGTACAATTATGACGTATGTGACCTTGCATGAGTCCATATCTACTACCATCGAGGCCAAACGGACACTATATAAAAAATTAACCCTACAGGCATTCGTTCGTGGCCTAAAAGAACCTTTAGGCTCGCGTATTAGGTGCATGCGACCCGACACCATCGAAAAGGCTCTCGAGTTTGTGCACGAGGAAATTAACACCATGTACTTACAGCAGCGTAATGACCATTTGCCGGAGCGGAGACCTGTGCAGTCTACGTCTTCATTTAATCCCAGTACGTATCAGATTAAGCCATTTAATTTGCATACTCCACAGCCAGTCACTTTTTCAGCGCCGTTTAATCAGCCCGGTCCCTCCAAAAGTTTTTATCAGCCACAACCGCCAAGGCCAATGCAAGCTTGGAGACCCCAAGTGCCTTTCAATCGCGGTCCCACGCGAACCCAACAAATGTTAAGCGCACCCCCGCCTAACTATAGGCCCCAGAGCAACGTGTTCCGATTGCCTCAACAAAGGCCTAGTTACACGCCCATTAATAATGGCCCTAAGCCCATGAGTGGTGTAAGCCACTTTGTTCCTAAACCTATGCCGAGACCTTCGACAGGACATGACTGGACTCAACAAGGAAATCCACCTCCCAGTAACTACTTTAAGACTCGTGAGATGAATGTTAACGAAGTAGACTTTTACGACTATTATGAATACCCCGACTATGCCTATAATGACTATTACGACCAGTTCTACCCTGTACCTTACAATTACGAACCTGTGTATGAGCCACTAGCTCATAGTGATTATGTTCCTGTGCACGTAGAGGAACATCAGAATGTGCCTGAAGGAACATCTGCCCAAGGAACGTCTGCTGAAGGCCAGGATTTTCATACAGCCCCGAAATCAGACAAACCAAAATAGAGATTAACTTACAAACCCAGAGACAACTTCCATTCATTCAGATTGCTAATCCACCCATTAAACTATTAGTAGATACCGGTGCGAACCTATCTTTTATTAGCCCGAACGTTGTAGAAAGATTTTATCATCATATCCAGTGTAATTATGAGCCTTTCGAAGTCACTAACATCCACGCGACAACTCGTAATAATTATTCCATTACTATACCGTGCTTCCCGGAATTTAAAGAAACCTGTGACATTACCCTATACATTTACAAGTTCCACAATTATTTTGACGGCTTAATAGGCTTAGACTTACTAGAAAAGTTAGAGTCTAATATAGATTTAAAGAATAAGGTTCTTGTTACACGTAATTCATCTAATCCCTTGCGAATGTATGATTCACGTAATTGTAATCTTTACGAGGACATAGTACCCGCTAATTCATCCAAATTAGCTAGAGTCCCCATTAATCTTCATGATGGTGACGTAACAATATCAGAGCAGACTATTTCCAATTGCACTATTCGCGACTGTGTTACTTCTGTTAAAAATAACCGTGGCATCATAGAAATAATTAATCCAACTAAACATGATGTAGTTTTCTCAATGGACAGGCCAGTTACCGCGGAACTTTTTAACGAGCAAAGCGCGACTATCTATCAGCCTAGCGATCGCGTATCCGAGGTATTATCAAAACTACGCACTGACCATCTGAATCCTGAAGAACGAGCCAACTTAGAATCTCTTTGTGCACAATATGCTGACGTTTTCTATATCGATGGTGAACCCCTAACTTTCACCAATAAGATAAAGCACAGTATTCATACCACCGACGAATTACCTGTCTATACTAAGACCTATAGATATCCCTTTGTTCACAGACAGGAAGTTCAGGATCAGATTAGCAAAATGTTAGACCAAGGGATAATCCGTCCCTCGCAGTCAGCCTGGAGCTCACCCATCTGGGTAGTTCCAAAAAAATCTGATGCGTCCGGAAAGACTAAATGGCGCATAGTCATTGATTTTCGTAAAGTCAACGAGAAAACCCTCGATGACAAATACCCAATCCCCAATATTAATGACATCTTAGATAAACTTGGTAACTGTCATTACTTCACAACTCTAGACCTTGCAAGTGGATTTTACCAGGTAGAAATGGACCCAGCCGATATTCACAAAACGGCCTTCAATGTAGAACATGGGCACTTTGAATTTTTACGCATGCCCATGGGTCTCAAAAATTCTCCATCCACGTTTCAACGCGTGATGGATAATGTCCTCAGGGACCTCCAAAATGTCATATGTCTCGTATACCTCGATGACATAGTCGTTTTTAGTGTTTCCTTACAGGAACACATGGTAAATTTAGAAAAAGTATTCAAGAGATTAAGGGAATCAAACTTTAAGATCCAGATGGATAAGTCGGAATTTTTAAAGCTTGAAACTTCATACTTAGGTCACGTAATAAGTAAGGACGGTATTAAGCCTAACCCCGATAAGATCATTGCCATCCAGAAATTCCCTATTCCTAAGACAGCTACCGAGATCAAACGCTTCTTAGGCCTGTTAGGATACTATAGGAAATTTATTCCTGACTTTGCGCGCATTACGAAACCCATGACGCAATGTCTCAAGAAAGGTTCTAAGATCACCTTCAATGACCCTAACTACATCGACTGTTTTGAAAAGTGCAAATTACTACTGACTAACGACCCTATACTGCAGTACCCTGACTTTTCTAAGGAATTTGTGCTTACGACTGACGCATCTAACTTTGCCATAGGAGCTGTCCTTTCTCAAGGACCTATAGGACAAGATAAGCCCTTAGCATACGCGTCTAGGACATTAAACTCCAGTGAGATTAACTATAGTGTAATCGAGAAGGAGTTATTAGCCATAGTTTGGGCTACTAAATACTTTCGTCCATACTTGTTTGGGAGAAAGTTTAAGATAGTTACAGACCATAAACCCTTACAATGGGTTATGAGCCTTAAAGAACCAGGCTCCAGACTCACACGTTGGAGACTTAAGTTGAGTGAATACAATTTTACTACAGTATACAAGCAAGGCAAAAAGAACACTAACGCCGACGCATTGTCCCGCATTGAAATCAACAACGAGGACGCTATGTCTATAGCGGTAAATGTATCTGAAAAGCCTCACTCAACAGTAGGTTCTGAAACACTGACAGCCCCTACAAACAACCCTGACATACTCGACAACTCTGACACAGCAACTGTTCACACTAGTAACGAAGCCCCTATTCTAGAAGTGCCAATATCAGACGAACCCTTAAATAAATTCAGTAGACAAATCTGTTTTGTACTTGTAGGCGATATTAAAAAACGACCGACAGTGAGTAAGCCATTCGAAACGCATACCCGAACCACCATTCAACTATCTGAGTCTAACCTGACTAACGACGTTATTAATGCAGTTAAAGAATATGTGAACCCTAAAGTCAAAACCGGTTTAATCATCCATCCTCCTCTTGCCATGTATAAAATAATCCCCATAATTCAAGACAACTTCAAAAGCTCTTCAACGAACATGGTTCTAACCAAAGTTGAATTAGAGAATGTTAAAGACTACCTGCGTCAACAAGACATCATAAAGAAATACCACGAAGGTAAAACAAATCATCGCGGTATCACTGAATGTTACTTAGCCTTATCTTCTAAATTCTACTGGCCTAAGATGAAAGAACACATCTCCAAGTACATAAATGAGTGTACTATCTGTGGTCAGGCTAAGTACGACCGTCACCCCATCAAGCAAAGATTTAACATTGTACCACCCCCTAGTAAACCTTTTGAAATTATCCATCTAGATCTGTTCACAGCTCAAACAGAGAAATTCCTTACCATTGTAGACGCTTTCTCTAAGTATGCACAAGCTTATCACCTTAGAGATAGCACCGCTTTAAGTGTAGTACAAGCTCTACTTGTATTTTGCACCCACCATGGGGTCCCATTGACTATTGTCACGGACGGAGGCCCTGAATTCACAAATCAGATTTTCTTAGAATTCAACCGAACTCATAAAATTATTCACCATAAAATATTAGCGCACTCCCCTAACGACAATGGCATAGTAGAAAGGTTCCATTCTACCATTTTAGAACATCTTAGGTTATTGAAATTAGAGAGACGAAATGAACCAGTCGTTAATCTTATGCCTTATGCCATCTTAGCGTACAATAGTTCGATCCATAGCTTCACAAAATGTAGACCCTTGGACTTGATAACTGGACACTTTGACCCTCGAGACCCAATAGATATTGACCTATCTGAACACTTACTGCAACAGTACTCACAAGACCATAGGAAACGAATGAGTCAAGTATACGACCTTATTAACCAGACATCCTTACATGACAGGACACAACTGACTGAAACCCGTAACAGGGACAGAGAACCCGAGAAGGACTATACCCCTGACCAGCAAATCTTTGTACGCAATCCCATGGCGTCTCGACAGAAGTTAGCCCCGCGTTATACGCAAGATACTGTACTCGCAGATCTTCCAATCCACATCTATACGAAGAAGAAACGCGGTCCAGTAGCAAAATCTCGCCTTAAGCGAAGTCCTAAAGATCCCACTTTGTTACAGGATAATACTATGGCTGATGACCCTACATCCGGCCCAAGGACAAGAGATAACAGTTGAATCACTTGACAATGGACCAGGACTACTTCCCTTCAAATTAGGAGCGGCAAAGATCGTTTCCCATTTCCATTCCTTCCTAAGTCATATAGATTTAGAGAATATCCATCTTCAAATTGAAGTGGTAAAAACACAGATGGCTGAATTAAGTCCCTTAGTTAACAATAAAACCTTATTCCTATTCGACCCTCATCTGAAACATCTCAATAGTAAAATCAATTTAATTACTAGTAAAATTAGTATGTTTGAATCAACTCGTAGTAAAAGAGGCCTTATCGACGGTTTGGGTTCTGTAATAAAATCAATTTCTGGTAATTTAGACTACACCGATGCACTTAAATACGAAAACGCCATAAACACCTTACGTAATAATGAGCATAAATTAGAATTAGAAATTAATAACCATGTTAGTTTAAATAGTAAATTTATTTCACGTAGCTCTCAAATAATAGATAGTATAATTTCAAATCAAGATAAGATGAGTAAAGCACTAAACTTAATTTTGGAAAGTAACGCTAATAGGGATACAGATTTAATTAAATACGCCCATCTGGCCCAACATCTGTTAATCTTAGGAGATAATGTAGAAGATCTTTATGAAGAATTACGAAGTTTAGAGAACACCCTAACATTTATTCGTGCGTCGAGTACCCCGTACTCTTTATTTAATTTAGATGAAATTAAGTATATGTTAGGTAAATTAAGGATTTTATATGCTAACGACGAAATCCTTGACGTAGAAATTAGGCATTTTTATGAAATAATTAAACTAGGTTACTTCTATTCTAATAAGCAGATAGTAGTAGTTATAAAAGTCCCGATAGTTGTTTCCTCCACATATAATTTGTATAAACTTTCCCTTGTTCCTAACAGAAACCACGAAACTCTTATACCACCCTCACCTTTCGTAGCACTCTCTAGCTCAGACTCTAGGTACATAGAGACAGAATGTCCGAAGGTAAACTCCATATATCTCTGTGAGTCAACAGCCAACCTACAAATCCAGAGCAAACCAGATTGTATCCAGCATCTCATAGTCCATCAAGAACTTCAACCCAGCTGCAAGCTGACACCCGTAGCTCTCACCACCGAAGCCCTGGAAACCCTGGACGACAAGCATTATACCTTAAGTTTTCCTGTACCAACAAAAGTGAAGATGTCTTGCGGTCAAGAACAGTACCGGACCCTACGAGGCAGCTATTTGGCAATCATTCCCCTCAACTGTAACCTGAGAACACCCGCCTTCACTATCTCCAACACTGACGACCACATCAAAGGACATGTCGTGAAGATCATTGAGATGCCCCTATACAACGAGTCGAAGCCTGAAAATTATCCGAAGCTCATCCTAAATTCGCCAAATCTACAAAAACTTCACACGCTTAGCAACGAGATAGCGACGCAACTGCCTGTACATTTAGATGACGTCACCGATCCCGTCATTTACCACACTACTATACCCATGTACCTCGCACTATCCGGTACATGCGCACTCATCGCCACTCTAATCTATCGTCGGCTACGCATAAGAAAAGCATCCAGAGAAATCACAGAAAACTTCAACAGCAACCCTGAAGTCGTCTATGCAATCCCATCACCACGCACTATCAACCCAAGCCAAATAAGGATTGACCCTGGATGTCTACCAGCGACCATCTTGAACAAGTCCATCGATACTCGCTGTTCTACGGGGGGAGGTGTTACGCATGGTCAACCTTAATAGATCGCTGCATCGGCATACCTGCATATACATTGCACACGGCACCTACGGGCACGAAACGCAAGCTCAGCATAGCGTGACCAATTGACGTCAATCGAACCTTTCCATAGAAACATAAAAACGTGGAGCGGCACTTTTGGATCTGACATCGACCAATTGACACTTTAGTATAATTAGTCGTAATTTCAATACTTTGTAATACAGTAATAAATTAGTTTATTAAAATAAATTTGCATTTTTTTGGATCCTCCGGTTGCACCCATCGTAATTTAGTCTCATCACGCTGATTCAAATAATAATATCATCGAGTGTTCATTTTTGCCGTTTATACACTATTAGTTGATGATTCATAATTTTATTATTATTTTTGTATGTAGTACAATTAATGAATGATTGTGGGTGTGTGTGTGTATACAGACGGGTTCGCGTTTTCGCAAGAAGAAGGAGGCAGCGTTTCGCAGGCGGACATGATCCGCGCGTACGACACGCGGCAGCCGAGGCCGCTGCACTCGTGAGCGGGCCGGCGCGGCGCGGCCTGCGCGAGCTGCTAGCGCGCGGGCGCACGCCCCACACACCACACACGTACAAACTTTTCTCTCACACGCTCTGAAACAATATCACTGTTGGTTTAGTTAGCGTCACAGACAAAAAGTATCGTTACTTGTAATAAATATTATTTATTGATGATTCACATCATGACAAATATTGTAATGGATGTTTAGTGTTACTGTACTTAACGTAGGACTGTGTGCATGCACGTCGTCTATATTACTATATAATATATAAATGAATAAACTTATGTATACAAAATATAGCATAATGACTGTAGATGGTATATCATCTCCGGTTTTTCTATCTATTTTGAATGTTTTACGACTTTCGGTCACAGGGAATCATGATTTTAAAATCCTAGACCAAAAATAAGATTAAAATCTTTTTTTAATCTGTATTTTAGTTGTTACTGAAACGTGCAAGTTGCAGTTCCCATCTAAAGTTATGTATCGGTTGGTGGAGATGGCAGCGAGCGATGGAATCGTTCTCAATTGTGTATTGTTGAAATCTCACGGAACAGAGTCTATGCCTTTGATTACCAAAAGACTTATCTTATAGTTTCCGTGTAGTAGTACAAGTAGAGTATATATATATATATCATATTATCTTTGTTACTACAGTTTCGTTGATAGGTAAGAAGTAATAATTTATTAATTCCATATATTGCAATGTTGTTCCAGCTTAAACTAGTTAAGAAAGTCATAAAAACTGTGTAAATTATTATTTATTTTTATATTTGCGGGTCTTTCTACATTTTACTTTTAGTCACAAAATAAAAAACTTGAAACTTCAGAAGATTAAAGTTAATTTCGGTTCAAGTCACTAATGATATTATAAATGTTTTTATTTTTAATTAAAAAAAATAGTATTAATGGTCGTGCCGGGTCGAATTTAATTAAACTGATTACTTATTTACGTATATTAATTACATTTAAAGTATGAGAGGAAAATATGGAAATGTTGAAAGACCCAGACGATTTACATTTATTATTTAGTATACAATTAATAAAACTGTAAGTACTCGATATTATTTTATGTAACAATAGTTAATACATGGCCTATTTTTTGTTGAGTCACAATATGCAATCGTATGATTGTTTACCGAGTATGTACATATTATAACGCTTTATTTACTCGGTCGTTCAGTGTTCTGTTCTCAGTTTTACATAATATGCTTCTATGAGTGTACATATATAAACAATTATTAATATACACATGTATGTACATGCGTTTAAAATGTGATGTCGCTTAATAAGTAGATATTTATTAATTACATTAAAAATAACACTTTATTGTTTCTCGATGCATAAATCGATATACAAATCAAGTAAATCTTTTTAAAACGCAAAATTTATACATAAAGTCTAATATTGTAACTTTGAAGCACCTATATGAATCTCTGTGCGTAATGGGCACTTGATAATTTAGTCACCTCATCGGCACACAATTCATTTGGCATTCCTAAATATCTAGTCAGTCAATTTTAATAGTTTTTGAACAAATTATAATCATAGCAGCTTTTTAAAGTCCATGTTATCATAGATCGATTGACTCTAGTGTTTAACGTGAAGGGAGGCACTGGTTAATTCATACCTAAGGAAAAAAATAAGAGGTCTTAGTCTTAAAAACTATGGTTATCATGCTGTACCTAATCAAATTAGATATAAGTACTGTACTGATTAATGCGAAATGTGCTTTACATCATGGCAAACTTTATTCAATACAAAGCATAATGTATGACTTGTGCCTCGTATTCAAGTAAAGTATGAAACTTCCCTTAAACGTTAAACACAAGAAGGTTACATGAGTAGTTACAGTGATTTAAACCTAATTAAAGTAAATAATTGTGATACGTACTGAATGAGGTTAACATTTTCAGACTCTTTACATGGTAGCTAAATAAATATTTTAAAACAAACTGATATTGTCACTTAATTATGTTCTTAACAGTTTATTATTGTTAACTGTTTGACTTACAGTTACTTCCGATGGCGCTTAAGATATGGTGGTTATTTGGACTATGTGTATGTGGACATTAAGATATAATTTATATACCTAACCAAAGCCTATGTTGTGTCTTGATACAAAAATATATTTTACCATTAAATAAAATTCCTTTCAAATCATATTTTTTTCTTTATTAAAATTATTAAGATCTCTTGTTGTTGTTATTGAAATCAATGTATAATGGAATTCTGACATCTTAGTTTAATTAGCATTTTAGTATTCCCAATCCAATTATTTGAATGTTTCTCTGACCGTAAACATGTGAGCCATTTGAATAAATGTTTTATAAGCATTTTAATAAATGAATGCGTAGGTACCAAATCAAATCGCATTCTTAGTTTTATCAGATTGTTTAAAGAACCTAAGTATTTTTATTATTTTAATATCAGAATTTTTAATTATGAATTCCGATGTTAGGTAGGCAGTTTTAAGAATACTAGTACGTTTTAAAAGAAAATTATACCCCGTTGGTTCCCTCGCCTTAAGATTGACCTGAGGCACCAGTACTAGGAACCAACGTGGGCGTTACTGCATTGTGATACCATGGTGTGGCCCGGTCATGGGCCACTGTCGGCCATCGTCACCACATCTTGGGCGCCCTCCGTTCTTAACATGTGGATGTAACAGATATAAATTATATAATTTGTTCTCGTTCTTTATATGGCTGTTTCATTTAACTTACCTCATTTTTATTCCTTGTAATCCAATTGATATTTCACTGAGCAACGTGGTACGCTGCGAATATTATTACTCCCAAGTTAAATGCAGTTTCATGAGGATGTGTGTAAAATTGTTAATATCAAAAATGGTAGGTAGGGCCCTTGTTTGTTATTGATGTATTTTCACTTAAAAAAATTAATGATGTAACAATTACGCTTGGGCTATCTACCGTCAGCGCTCGAGTTCTATTTTTACACGGAACTTGTTGTTTTGAAGCCGAATCCTTTACCTCACACATGGTGTCATTTCTTAAGGTTGTTAAGAACCGGATGCAGCGATTGAGGATCTCTATCAAGCTTGTTCATCAATAATTTCTTTTTCCTTTTAGAATTCAGACCCTGACCCCGACTGCCGTAGTCGCTCCCTATTACAAGGGACTTAAACATAACTGACGAAATGTGGGTGTACTAACCAGGGATACCTCTGCCTAGCCCTTCGGGATTACATGCGTAATGTTATATTAATCGGACCATCCAGCTCCACATTTGCTTACATATCCTGCGTCACCACTTGTGGTCACGGGCAAAAGTCATCGTTGAATATGACACAATTTACGCGTCATAGTCCCTGTGATATGTAGGTATGGTCCAGAGTCCATGGACTTTGTTATGTGAATGGCGTGTCAATCAAGACTTCTTGTTATGATCATCGCCTATAAATATGTTCCTATGTTTACTCATAGTCCGTCACATTACATATACGTATACCTACATTAAAAATGCTGGAATTGTATTAATGTGTATTGTAGGTACCCTACTCATGTTATTAAACGTTGCCGTTCATAATAGTGGTCATTTACCTAATTTTCTAGTGAAGTAGGTATTGAGCGACGTTGCCAAACCTCACGTGAGCGCCAGCGCTGACATCCCTTCCCGACGACCGCCCCGCCGCGCAGCCACCCTTCCTTTCTTCGTTCATAAGTTAATTTAAGTTCATTAGTCGTCCTACAACGTTTGCAGGTCATGGTCGCGCGCGCATTCCGCAAATCCTACTTTACGTAAGTATTTATTTTATTGCGAATAATTTGTACTGTAACGCGAGTCCGAAACTAGACGAGCTAAAAATCAAAATCATGAGTGCATTCGAAACTGTGAAATCTTAAAAAACTTAGGACAATTTGCGATGCCGGCCGTGCTCAATTATGTTTGCAAAACGGAGGTGGACATTTTGAACATCAAAATACACGTAGGTACTCGTAAGTAGGTACCTACCGATTTGATTTATTTCGAATAAGTAGGTACTTAATAATTATTGTAAATACTGTAATTCTAACTTTTTCAATATGTAGGTACCTACACCAAAAATAAAATAATTGAATTGTTCTAATTACCTAGTAGCTATATACCTATAACTGGTATTCAGTATTGAGTTTGCTAGCTAACATGTAGTGAATAACTTAGGTATTTTAATTATTTTGTAAGTATAACTAATTGTAGGTACTGTGTAAATTCAAGTTCTTCTAACTTATCAGACAGATGTGTTGCTGGGGAGTTTGTTCCGTCACTTCTTCTTTCCAGTAAAAACACTAGGAAACGGCGAAAGGTGGGCTTTTTGGGGGACTGTGTTATGTTATTACGACGTTCAAAAAGTGCTGATCCTCAGCCTAATTTGAATAAATGAATTTTGTTTTGGATTGATTTTGATTGTGGTGGCTGAGTTAAGAACATAAGAGGAAAATGAGATCGGTAGTTCTGTTCTATAAGAATTACCTCGTGAAAATGAAATTCCTGTTATTCCATACTAATGCTACGAATTGACAGTTCACTTGAAGTTTCCACGGGTTGACTGGCGAGTGCGGGACATGGGTACTGAAACTACCTAGGTACAAAATTGCAATTGAATAAATTCTGTTCGGGGCTCCAGAGAGTTCTGATCCAGTAGGTAACTAACTGAGAATGCGGAGTTAGATCATCTTAAGGTACGCCACAATATGTAGGTTAACTGGTAGACAGCAGTAGATCTACAAGTGGGTTTAGACGACAGTAGGACACATTAGGCCTTAGAATGCGTTTAATTACTTTACGAGGAAAATCCGCGCACGCGATTTGATCTTACCTACCTGCGTGCGTACGATACGCTTACTTTCCTAGTGCCATGTATGTAGTGACGTCTGATTGCCTATTAACGAAAGCAAAAAATCACCTAATGTTCCATATTGAAGTCTTGAAGGAAGAATCCAACCTTTATACCTACACTTTAACCACTGGGAAAAATTGATTAGACTCAGTTAATGTAGGTAAACTTTACCTATTATAATAATAATAATATGTATTTCACAACTTTGCACTCAACGCCATCTAGTCCCAAGCTAAGAAGATCTTGAGTTATTGGTAACAACTGATAAACATTATATTTTATTTCTAAATACATACACATTAAAAGGTTAATTGCACCCAGACACAGAACAATTGATCGTGCTTATCACACAAACATTTGTCCTGGGGCTCGAGTCTGCTATTGTAATTGTGTCTATCTAATATGCGATCAATGACCGGTCATTGATCGCATATTTGACAACTTTGACAGTTTTTGTATGGGAAATGTGTCATAAGTTTGACGTTATACGTCAAAAATCGATCATTGACCGGTCATTGAGACACGATTGCAATAGCAGACTCGACCCCCTGGGCGGGAATCGAACCGACGACATCCGGCATAGCAGTCTGGGCTACTAAGTACTCTAGTACTCTAGTAGTAGGTCTACCTACAGGCCACTCTAGTCTAGGTATATCAAAATCGAAAGTCATTTATTAAAATTAGGCTAAGGAACGGCACTTTTTTTATTGTCAAAATTACATATGACAGTCCCCCAACAAGCCCGCTCTTCGCCATTTCCAAGTGTTTTAGCCTTTTTCTAGATGGGGCTTTAGGTTATTTCTAATATCAATGACTTTGCTGTGATTACTTTCTGTCCGTGACTATAAACTACCAGATGTGATGTGGGTCAAATGAATAATGAATAGCTACCTACCTATATAATAATAAATAATAATAATAAATATTCCACGACTTTTTCACACAACGCCATCTAGTCCCAAGCTAAGCTAAGAGCTTGTGTTATGGGTACTAAACAGCTGATAAACATACTTATATATTTCTAAATACATACATATTATAGATAAATTACACCCAGACACAGAACAAATGATCGTGCTCATCACACAAACATTTGCCCTGGGTGGGAATCGAACCCACGACCTCCGGCATAGCAGTCAGGGTCACTAACTACTAGACCAACAGGCCAGTCAATATATGACTTATAAATCCTGAAGGCGACGCAATGCAATCAAAAGGTAATCAAATCACACGTCACTGAATGCTATCAAGGTATAGGTAGGTACTTATGTGGTTATAGATTTATGATTCGGGTCGACCTCAATGCACTAAAATTCTTTGCTTTGCTAGGTAGCCGCCGATTTCACAATAGCAAAACTATTGACATTTTGATTTTTTTACAATATTTAGCATACTTATAGTTTATTGGTTACGTTAGGCTATAACCTTAGACTGTTATCTGTCTTCAAGCATCATAGAGCTCTTCTTTTCCGTCTGTTTTATTGTCAACTTGTGTTCTGAGCCGTGAACAAAATTGTGACTGCGCCCATAATGAGGCGACCATGACTTCATTAAGCTTTATGGTAGGTAACTCTGGCAGCCTTGGTGAATTGCTACCCATTACAAAGCCGAGTATTCAGGTACCCCTCAAATATTCCACGAGTGAAGATTAAGCTAATTGTGTTCGTGAAGGCATTCGTTAACTGTTGCTAATTTACTTCACACTTTACATTAGATTTCAAATTTTGCACGGAAACCAACATCAGGCATTCGATGATAATTATGATTAACATTATGTTAGGGATACTTAGGTACCTGTATAGCTTCCTTTCAGTAACAGGCTAGGCCAAGTAAGACTAAAGGTAAAAACGCGCGGGCTGGATGGAGTATGGAGGTGACTCTATCGATGTAACTCAATTCTTATACGAGACTTTCAAGCATTCTATGACTGGCCTCTTGGTCTAGTAGTAAGCCCTAACTACTTACTATGCCGGTGGTCGTGGGTTCGATTCCCACCCAAGACAAATGTTTGTGTAATGAGCACTATCATTGGTCTGGGTGGAATTTATCTATAATATTTACCTATGTTTTTATAAATATGTTAATCAGTTGTCTAGTAAGTAAGGTACAGGCGCCGTGTATGGCCCACTTAATTTTAAATCACTGTAAAAATCACTGTAAAACTGTAAAAAAAAAGAGATTAGGAAAAACATATAACATGTTTATTAATGACACATTTTAAATAAATACAAGTTCTTTTTGTACCATCACAACAGAGAAAAATCGTTTTTTTAAAACATAGTGAATGGGCCATCTTAGGAACATAGTAGCCCAAGAAAGCCCGTTATGAATTAAGGAATATCTATGTAATATTAAGACCAGCAAAATTATTTTTTCACAAACTGAATTCAATATGCAGTTTTATTTAATATTAAGTGTTTTAGATTAATTAATCAGTAAAAAAAATGACATTGGGCCTTCTTATGTCTATAGAAACTTGGAATGGCCTTAAAACAAAAAATCAACACTTAAACTAATAATGGCGTATATTTTGAGATCCATCTTCTTTGTTCGTAACTAAATAATACTTATAATATCCTCTAATAGGTCATTTATTTTCAATTGTGGGCCATATTAGGTATATTGAAAACTATTTTTAATAAAAAGGTATACTGTTCGTATACTTAGCTTAAAAACTTATACAAAAATAAAAAATCTAAAACAAAAACAGAACCGTAATCAACAGTAAGTTTTCACTAACAATATTTTTCATTTTCTCTTAAACTAATAACATAATCAACAATAAAAAAGTCTGAACCTTATAATTGCAGGTAGAAGAGAGGACTCTTCCAAGACCAATTATATTGCTCAGACTTTTTAGTTACACATTGGGCATAAGAAAATATCGGTGTCTTCTTTTGTCAAACCTACGCAATCCTCATGGTACCACGCCAAACACACTTTACATTGACGCATATCGGCAACCCTGTCCATCTCACAAGCTTGACAAAACCACACTTCATTTTCAGCAGTTTCAGTCTCCACTTTTTTCTGTTTTTTAGCATTTTTTTTTTCTGTAGATTTACCGTTCGTTTTTTTTTTGTTTTAGCTGTCCTTTTACAGGAATTGATTTTTTCTTTTGTTTTTGTAAGCCTTTTTCTTTGGCAGCGTCAAATAAGTCTTTGGTAACCTTTTGCCCGATATAATTTAAAGCTTTACGCCTTGGTTTATTCTTTATTGTTGCGAAATTTGGCGTAGGAATTTGTTTATGAAATGGTGTCTTAGCGCCTGAAGTGCCTGAAGTTTCTTTAATTTTAGAAAGTGGTACGTTATCATCAGAATCCTCAGATCTTTCCTGATCACGTTTAGCAAATGAACTGTATTTTTCTCTCGACTGTGGGTTGATATTTTCTTCTTCCGACTCAGATGACGACGTATAAATGTTAATATTTCTTCCAGGATATTGTGCATGGGTGAAATTCAATATATTTTGATCAAAATCTTCTTGATCGGACACGTCTGACGTAGAAAAATCTAACAGTCGTTGAGGGTGCATACTATTTATACCGGAGGTGGAAGGAATAGGTGATAAAAACTGAGAATTCCTGTCGTACGGAATGCTCAAAAGGGGCTGTCTACGATGCTGTTCTTGATGTTGAGA
This sequence comes from Euplexia lucipara, assembly GCA_921972225.1. Lineage (NCBI taxonomy): Eukaryota > Metazoa > Arthropoda > Insecta > Lepidoptera > Noctuidae > Euplexia > Euplexia lucipara. Next base: position 606,963 of record OV179147.1, on the reverse strand, counting down.
ATCCTCAATGGTAGATTCGGACGAGGAACTATAGTCAACTAACTTTCCACGAGTAGTAGTTGAACACTTTGGAATATCTAATATATTTCTTTCTGCAAGTTCATTTTCTGGGAGATCATCTTGAAACTGGGATAAAATCGATGGTGACAAATCTCGCAAGTTATCTTCATTGTATGTGACATGATCTATCTCAAAGTTATTGTGTCGTCGTGGGGAGACCACTAAATCTCCGAAATCAGTAGCTTGTTGCATTTGAGAGTCGTTTTGATGTTGTATACCAGGTAATTGTGTAAGCGCTGAAGGCGCGTAAGCTTCTTGAGGAATTGCATTGGGATCATAAGGGTAGAGTCCGGTGGCTCTGAATCCGTTAATTATATTTTCTTGGGTCATGCACCTGGGCCATACTTTGGTAAAAATCTTACTGAAGCGCTGTTTTGTAAGTTTGCGATCTGGATATTGATATGCGTACAATAATAGCTCCTCATCCCAATGATGCTCGTACGATTTATTAACTGACTTATCAAGGGGTTGTAACTCGTGCGTTGTGTTTGAGGGCAAACAGTATAATATGATGTCGTGTTCATCTGCTGCATCTACGATCCTGGCATCCAAATGACAAGAAGCGCCATCAAAAATTAATAAGCATTTTCCTGGAGACTTATACTGACCCAGATGTTCGATGAAGTCCACGAAAAGTTCGGTCGTCATACTTCCCTTGGGTGCCATCTTTACTAAGCTTCCAGCAGGAAAATTGTCACAAAATTCTGGTTTTAATCTTTTGCCCTTGAATAAGATCATTGGAGGCACTGCATTTCCCGTTGCATTCACACACATCGCGATTGTCACATTTTCTGCATGTTCATTAGCTATAAAATGCACTCTTTTTGAACCTTTTTCAGCAAAAACTTTCTGCTGATGATGAAGGTTCAATCTACAACCCTTCTCATCCATATTATATAGACGTTCTGGATGATTTGATATATCCAACTCGCTATATATTTTTTTGACAGCTTCAAAGTGTTTTTGAACGATGTGCTTATTAAGTTTTTGTGCTCTGCCGGGATTCATAAACTGAGCTTTACGAAGTGATATCTCCGAATTGCGTTTGAGGAAACCTTTCAGCCATTTCTTCCCTGCAATATTTGTTTTTTCACTGAACATGTTTGATATGCCATTTGCTCTACAGAACTCGTACGCTTGTTTCCGAACAAGTTTGGGGGTCAGCGGCATACCTACGTGAGCAAGTCTTATTATCCGTTTTGCTAAGTCCTGTTCATGTTTTTTATTCAGAATAGGTGGTCTACCAGTTACCTTTTCTGTTTTTCCGGATATTAAGTGGTTTCGCAATGTACGCCTTGGGATACAAAATGCTTCAGCAGCTGCTCGTTGTGACATTTCACGTCTCTTTACTGCCTTTATGGCATTTTTTAGCTGACATTCTGACCACTGGCCTCGAGGTTTTTTCCCAGTTGGCGCCATTTTGTTGAATACCAGCCTATGGAAGAAAAACTACGTTAACAATAACAAAAATTGAAAAGTTTTCAAAGAAATTTTCTTGTCATAAGCAAATTTAATAAAAGGATTAGACATAGATAGAAATGTATGTACTTATATGTAAACTTCAAAATATTATTTTTATTGCAATTTACAAATGTAATATTCGATAGTCCAAAGAAGGCCCGGGCCTTATTTGGGGGTCATGTAGTGGGCTATCTTATGGAACTTTGCCTTATGGCAGTAAAAATCATGTTAAAAATTAAGTGACACCATTAGAATATTAAAACTTACTTTGATTTAATCTTAACACTGTTAGTACTAAGATTTATCAAGGTGTAACGCGATATTACTGTATTTTGTTGTAAAAAAATAAATATACTTACGTGAGTAAGGTTATAACACGTGCACTGCCTTGACGCGTCACTGACAACTGACAATAGTGTTCAAAATGGCCGCGCGTGATTGGCGTGATGACGTTTGCCTTTCGTCTAGGAACGCATTCACAAGATTCCCGCGAAATTTTAAATTGTTCTGGCCACCGAAACTTAAGTATTTTTTAAGTGGGCCATGATAGGAGGTGGGCCTTATACGGCGCCTGTACCTTACCCATTACACAAGCTCCGCTTAGTTTGGGACTAGATGGCGTTGTGGAAGTTGTGGAACATTTATTTATTCAGCAGATTGGTATGATAATGATAGTAGAATATGAAGTAGGTAGATATTGGGCCCGCAGGTTATATTCGCTAAGACTCCTAAATTAGACCTGTTTATTGAGGAATTCCTTAAGACATACAACACCTGTGACAATTAGCAGCTTGGAACAGTGATTCGTGAGCGTGCGTGCTATCAGTGATGCAAGCAGGTGTGGCCCGCGAGGAGGCGGACGCAGCGCTTCGCTGGCCGCGGGAGCTCGGGCCGCACCGCTGCCGGCTCGTCGCCGCACCACAACACGCTCACTCAGTGCCTCGCAGTGCCTTCCACACGACGCTCGTGCCTTACTACCTGACGTATCGCCTCGTTTACTTCTCTACTATCGCAACTTTTCCTTCCGATCGTCCCACAATTAGCTTGTACTTTGTGTTTCTTGAAAGTACTCGGTCTCGTCGTGAGTTGTGATTTCGCGCGAAAAGTTGTTTACAAACAGTGTGTGTCTGTCAGAAAGTGCCGGCTGGTGCGTGTCAGCTGTGAGTAGTGCAGTGCAGTGCGTGCGTGCCATGCGTGGCGGGGCTCCATGTCAGTCGCGAGTGTCGGCAGCCGCCTGAGAGCTCCCTCACCCTGGCCGTGGACAGCGAGATGGCGCGCTCGCCGCGGAGGATAGCAGCGCACCGGCGCAGCCGCAGCCGCTCGCGGGAGCTAACCCGGCTGAAGACCCAACTCAATGGGAAAGGTAAGAACTGCTCATCTGACTGTTTGTTTGTATTTCGTATCTCTGTGTTTGATAGAGCGTGATAATAGTTTATTATCATAATAAAACAACCTGTTTTCCGCTGGTAAACACTAAGTATCTGCGATAAATGAAACGTCTTACTTATAAGCAATATTTCTTAGTATAACTGAGGTAAATACGGACTTATTTTACGACGGAAAATGAAAATTAACTAGGTACCTAACCTAGTTAATTTTCATTTTCCGTCGTAAAATAAACTCATACTACTGTTAACAAATGAAATTTGGCGATAAAATATATTGAAGGGCGTGAGTTAACGTGTGGCTCGAGCAGAAAAATACTAGGTAAATTACCTAAATAGGGACAAGTAAATAATTTTAAAATTTGCTGAAATGGTGCTGAATGTTAGTTATAAACTGAGTGTCGCTAATTTAATTTAAACAAATGTCATGACGAAAATAAAAGAAACTCGTGAATCGTATCGAAACGATTGTGGCGAATTAGGTACGAGTAGGTAGGTAGGTATGTGAGATCGTAAAAATTAATCGCTTTACACATTAAGCTTCTTCACATTACTATACTTTGAGTCCGAGTCAGAGTATTGACACGTGTAGGTAAACCTTGTGATGTAACATAATACTAACCGCGCCTGATTGTCAAGTTTCGTGGTGTCCATTGATATGAAGAATCATTCATGGTGCATTTGAGCGGTGACTACACGACAGTGGCTCAGTGAGTAAACACGGCAGCTTACACCCATTAGCTGCGGGAACCTGAACTGTACAGGCGTGTTACCGAGGCAAGTTGTAATACATGTTGTGGTTTGTTCACAACCGGTCTGGCCCGCAGAAGTTGGCTGGAATTTGGTGTGATAGTTGGTTTGCTGACTTAATATCATGTTGATTGCTGCGGAATGCAATGCAGCGTCTCTAAGTAAGCAGTTTTATTTTGCATCTAAGTTAATAAATCCATCTAGTACTAAACAAATAAAAAGTTCTGCAAGCCTGATCAAAGTAGGAATAATTTTTCCGATTTTTGGAACCAAATTACACGTGAAAAATTAAACACAATTCAAGTTTCGTTATTGATAGGTAATAAATTCAGCCAATCACAGTGGGTTTCCCACTCTTGACCATACTGTCACATTATTTTTTGTTGAACGGAAATCTTTTAATTTAGTGAGCTTGGATCGGTTGGTAATTAATTAGATATTATTATTCACGCAATTTACGAAAAAGTACAATAGAGTTACCAATGACGTCCCTATGCACTTACCTAATTTCTGCATCGTTTGTCTCCAAAAGTAGTTGTTGCAAATCCAATGCCGTTGATTTACAATTTTTATAATTCACTCGATCGTGAGACCTCAGACTTCAGTAAGTACCTATAACTTACCGATTTATTCACTCGATTCTCGTTCCTGAGAAAAGGTTTTAGACAGACAGTCAGATACTTAGACCACAAAGTAACTATTATAAATGAGTTCAGTTTCTACTTTTCTAGGTTCTGATCCCTAAAAGCAAATCTAAGTTAAGTAAATAAGTAAGTATCTACTAACTTTGTCTTGGAACTTGTAAGTTATGAATACTTATGAATGACACGTCGAGGAACCACTTAGTAGGCACATGGGCAAATTAGTCACAACTTCCTTAGGTACCTTGAAAATTCCGGAAAAATATCTGCAAAAAAAACCCTATTCCAACACTGATAGCTCATAGCTTGTTGACCCCATAATGTTGGTATTAAGTATTAGGAAATGCTTAGTAATTTCTGTAGAAAAGGCGAAGCTGCTTACAACTTAGCATGCAATAGCTATCTTTTACGCAAATGGGTACTTGAAGGATACCTTTACTGGTCTACCTGGGACGTCAGTGATATTGATAAGTACTGCGATTAACATATTCTTAACTCTAACTCTTACGTGTTCTGTCAGTGATTCTCAGTGTAAAAGTTTCAGTTATAAGTATATACATACAGGGTGTTTTGGGGATGAGTGTAGGCATTTTGCAGATGGATAGGGTCGGTCCATACGATTATTTTATAGTATGGGAACTATGGTCCGATATCCTTTAGTTTTTAAGTTATGGGCAAAAATCGTTTTTTATGAATACTTGACACTTTTTGGGTTATGAAGCTAAAAATAAACACAATTTCATATTAAATACAGTTTTTTTATTATTTGTCGATTTAAACACATAACATACGATAAATTAAAAGTCTTACAACTATTCCGATAGCAAAAACAATCAAATAGTGAAGAAAAGAAAATAAGCATAAAACAAATCTTAGTGACTTTCATAGCCCATAACTTAAAAACTAAAGGATATCGGACCATAGTTCCCATACTATAAAATAATCGTATGGACCGACCCTATCCATCTGCAAAATGCCTACACTCATCCCCAAAACACCCTGTATAACTGAAACTGTTACACTGAGAATCATCAACGAATCTGCTTCGATTCGTTATGCTCTAAATTGAGCTACACGATTACCTACCTATTTACAAAAGTTAGCACTGCCTGGACTACTCTACTCATATATTTTTATCCTTAATGCAATTTCCGACACATCGTCCTTCATAAACACCTCTCAGTTCGTTTTTTAAGTTGTGTTGTTTCAAAGTCAAATCATTTATTTCAATTATAGCATTAGTAAGGCACTTTTTAATGAGTTACACAAATTACAAAATAATTACATATTCCTATTCCAAAAGTTTGTAAGGAGAAGAATGGACCAGGGACACTTACTCCTCTCATAAGTAAATTAATAAATATAACAGGTTGTCAAATAGGAATATATCGACCTCAAAAGCTAGGAAAAACTGAATTTATTTGATTTTCAAAAGTATTTTTAAACCACATTCACAGAAACAAACAAAACAAAGAAAATAGGTTATTGATAAATAATAAATTTGTCTTCCTAAGAATCAGTTTCACCTCAATGTCCATCATATTTGCTTAACCTACTATAGATAACAGCTGCTAGAACTGTTGGAGCAGGGAACTTTGACAACAGCCGCATTAGCTAATTGGTTTCAGAGAAGTAGCGCACGCGCCGTGCATTAATTGAATTTACTCTGAACTCTTACCACTTCTAATGACATAACGGTAACAATCTTGATTGATGTTACTGAAGGCAAGACATCTTCGCATATAGTAACGTGGTGTAACCAGCATATATCTGAGTTATACTTGATAAAAGCTGCCTGTGGCCCTGGATGGCATTAAAACTCTGACACGAGGTGACCACGCGATACGAAGATAGCTGCCTGTTACTGTCCCACTGCAGGGCAAACGCCTCTCTCACAAAGAAAACATAAGCATTAGACACCACACATGCCACTTCAATACGGGTTGATGATTTCAAAATTTTTCATTATTAGATTATTCATTATTAAAAGTCCAGGTTTCCTCAAGCTACTTTCCTTCACCAATGTCAGTAATGTCTAAGATAAACTAAGAGAGTGCTTCATAGTTGCAAACTCATGATCTGACCAATATGATGTCTGGAATTTAAAAGAGGCCTTAAACCTTTGAGTTTCTTGTAGAGTGTCAGGGAAATACCGACCTCACCTTCTATAGTTAAAAATTACTGGTAAGTATAAAAGTATATGCATGGAACAATTTATAGAAATAAATACGCTTAACATTTAACAATCTCACATTGGCCCGCGACATTTTGATTATAGCACAAAGTTAAACCCGTGTCCCTGATTCAGCTACAATTTCCATCAAAGATAACCATGGCTACGTTTATTAACATAACATTTCACACAGAATGCTATAATAATTGACATTAGTAAAGGTAAAGGTGTCAAGGCGGTGTTGGGCCGCGCGCTCTATAAAACGTAATCACGCCACGTTGCTGAAACGGCCTGAAGCTGACCTGAAACTATCAGTTTGTGGGTACTACGTCGATAACAACGTGTCACGTAGGTAGCTGCTAGCTATAATGACGGTCCAGTGTGTTGACATTCATGTAAATAAAGTTTCAGTGTGAGGCGCGCACGCTCTCTGATCGCTGACCGTGAAGAAAGGTTCTTTGACAGGGAGTCATCGATATATTCGGTCTTATAATAACAAATACCTTTTCCTACGCGTCTTTTAAAGGTCCAACAAGACCCGTCGCCATGAGGTTGCTGTATTTTTGGATACGTACCTACATAGGTACCTACCGCAAAATAACATCGCGATAAAGTAAAATTGAAACATGTGAATCAACAATTCTATTGTAAGTAGAGCTACAATACATTTAAAAGACTCATGCCTGTTACTGAGTGTTTGCTATTGTGTTTCACGTAATTATGTGATGAAACTTCGAAATGATAATCATCTATTCCTGAGCCTGGAGATTCACTATACAGTATTCGTCTACCATTTACTGTCTAAAAATGAGAATATACAGTTGTTTCCTAAGATGTGCAATCCTACGTCAAACAGTAGGTATTCTAAGTACTATCGTATAAAGATTTTTCGAAACATCATCCTACTGTTTGCTAGGTATAACAATACATATAATGTGTCTGCACCTAAACTACTACCGACCAGCGGACAGGCTTGGCCTTCCCTCGGGCCTTATTGCCTGTTACGACCACGATGGCCACAAATTAGGTAACTTCGCGACAAAAACACTAAAACTGTCTGCAGACCTTGCGAGCCACTTCATCGATTACCTACGCCGCAATTTTTAATTAATTTCTAACTTTAATTTCTGTTTCGAAGACCTAGAGCGTAGCATGAGGTTGACATTAGGACTTCATTTTGAGCAACCCAAAGTATAATAGGTTGACAAGTATTTAAATAGATGCAGACTAGATAGACCTATTTTTATATAATTAATTGTAAAAAAAAAAAAAAAAAAAAATTTGACTTTGTCAAGGCCATATCAGCTGATTTATATTTTTATCCCTAATAATAATATTATGGCCCAAAGTTGTGGTAAAATCAACGAAATGGAATAAAAAATCCCTTTTTTAAAAGCGAAACATCATTTTAACTTTTGTTTCTTCTGCTGAAAATAACTTGCGATTTGAAAGTTTTGAAGCAAGCTGGTACAAAGTACGAGTATACGTCTGGAGACGACGCTGTGGACGCGACGCGGATGCCAGGCTGCGAAGCTCCCGTCGCTGGTTGTCCGGAATGCCTTCTTGGACGTCGCGGAGCCCCAGGCCGCCAGCGCGTCTGCGCGGCTGTCTTGAGTTTGACACACTTTGTCACCGTTTGACTTTTGGACGTCTTATTTTGTATTCTGTGTTTAATCGTGGTTTTTTTAGTTGTTTAATTTATAAATAGTAGATAAGTGCATTTTGTTACGTTATTTTATTAGGCATAATTACCTATTATGATCAGTGGTAACAGTGATGTGGAAGGGTATAGTGACAGTCAACCTTCTATCAGCGTCCTGGAGAGGTGTCCTCTGTGCACCCAGGCACGTTTTTTCAAAGGTAAGCGGGGTCTGAATGTGCATATTGGAAAGGTGCATAAATATCAGCATGCACTCACTTCGGACCCTGTCATTACACCTACACCGTCTACACCAGTTACATCCAATTTTGACCCGTTTTGGAAAACTCTGTCAAAATTCAAAAACTCTAAACCTGTTTTAAAGCGAGTTCCTCGTGGCGCTAGACCTCTGGTTGCGCAACACCTAGCAGGATGTGTTCGCCGCGCCGCCCGAGAGAACTCGCTTAGTGCCTGGGAACATCTACTTACCTTCCCTTACAGAGTCCTGCATGTTAATAAAAATTTGGCTAGCAAAAAAACCTTAACTGCACAAATTAAAGAAAACTGTAACGTCTCGGCCCAAAATTTGGATTCCAAATTATCGACTCAGAAATCTAACCCTTCAAGAGGCGTTAGCCATCTGGTCGAAGTTAAGTTAGGGGAAGGTGATATCAGCGGAGCAGCCAGGATACTTTTTAGTAGTGATGTGGTGGCACCGTGTTCTCCAGAGACTCTAGTAGCTCTAGAGACTAAACACCCTGCCCCCGCAGATGGCCTTTCTTTTCCCGACCCCCCTGATCCGGACCTTCACACACTTACAGTTACAGGTCGAGAGGTGATCACAGCCGTTGGCTCCTTCCGTAGTGGCTCTGCTGGTGGCCTCGACGGCCTGAGCCCGCAACACCTTAAGGACCTTGTTTGTTCAGGCGCCGGGGAAGCGGGTGAGTCGCTTTTGAGGGAGCTTACGGCTCTGATCAACCTTATGCTCTCCGGCAAGGTAAACGAGGCCGTCATAGACGTTTTGTACGGGGCAAATTTATGTGCCCTGCGCAAAAAGGATGGCGGTATTCGTCCCATTGCTGTGGGAACAACATACCGTCGTATGGCAGCCAAGATTTGTTGTAAATTTTATAATGAAGTCGTTTCGGAAAAATTTCAGCCCCTGCAGCTTGGGTACGGCTCTAAAGGGGGCTGTGAGGCTGCTGTACACGCACTTTCAACCTACCTAAATTCTGGTAAAGGAGAGGTCATCCTGAAGGTTGACATCAAAAATGCATTTAATTCGGTAAACCGGGATACCTTGCTGACAGAAACTAAAAAAGAAATACCTCAAATTTTCAGTTTTCTCTGGCAGTGCTATAGAGAGCCATCCAAATTACTATATCGTGACAACCTTTTGGAATCTGCAGTTGGCTGTCAGCAAGGCGACCCCCTCGGGCCAGTGATCTTTAGTTTAGCTATTCACCCAATTATTCGTCAGCTAAATTCTAAATTTAACGTTTGGTATCTTGATGATGGAACCATTGGGGGTGATGTAGATACCGTTTTGAACGACCTACAATTTTTAAAAAATCAATTCCGTTCTATAGGTCTTGATCTGAACTTTTCCAAGTGCGAAATTTTCTTATCGGACAATACAGACAAAGTACTTACAATTTCAAAATTTAACACAATAGCTCCTAAAATCAAAATTATGGACAAAAGCTCTCTTCGTCTCCTGGGGTCTCCTATCTTTGAGAATTCCTTTCCAAATTTTGTTGAAGAAAAAATCTTAAATTTTAATGACGTTTCGAAAAGATTGCTCCAAATTAACATGCATTCAGCCATCACTTTAATTCGTTATTGCTGTTTCGGCCCAAAATTTACATATTTCCTTCGTGCTTCCCATTTATGGAAACACCCTCACCTTTTGAACAAAATGGACCAAATTGTCAAGCATACACTCAGTTTAATTTTAAATGTGGCCATGGACGACCGAGCTTGGGCACAAGCAACTCTTCCCATCCGTATGGGAGGCCTCGGCGTCCGCAAAATTTCCAGTATTAGTTTACCGGCCTTTATATCCTCGGTTCACAGCACTGATAAATTAATCAGGAATATTCTAGCTTCTACACTGATTAATTTGGATGTGCCGTGCTTCACCGAGGCTGTACAGGCCTGGAGACTCACTTGCCCGAACTCAAATCTACCCGACTATCCTTCATCCCAGAGACGATGGGATGAGCCGCTCTGCAGACAAGTTCAGAAAAATCTTATTGGCACTTCAACAACAACTGCAGAGCGTGCGCGCCTGCTGGCTGTGGGTGAGTGGGAGTCGGGTCTCTGGCTTCACGCTCTACCATCGTCAAACATTGGCACCTTGTTTGACGATACTACTTTCCGCCTCGCTGTCTGCCTGCGTCTTGGCGCTCCTTGTTGTTCTCCGCATCGCTGCCACTGTGGCGAAGTTGTCAACAGCCTCGGACACCACGGCTTGTCATGCAGCCGTAGCGCGGGACGCATGGCGCGGCACGCAAATATTAACGACATTATCCGACGAGCTCTTGTCACCGTCGGCGTTCCGGCTGTGTTAGAGCCCAATGGCTTGGCACGCGACGATGGTAAGAGACCGGACGGTATGTCGTTGTTTCCATGGAAGATGGGTAGGCCTTTAGTGTGGGACGCTACTTGCGTCGATACTCTTGCGCCATCCCATCTTCCTAGTTCTTCGTGCTGTGCTGGCGCTGCTGCTGCGGCTGCGGAGAACCTCAAGCGGCAGAAATATAAGAACCTTGTTGGGAATTATATTTTCGAGCCGTTTGGGGTTGAAACTCTCGGGTCGTGGGGTCCGAGTGCTCATAGCTTGTACAAAGATCTTGCAAGACGCTTAATTGACACTTCGCGTGACCCAAGGGCTGGTTTTTACCTTGGTCAAAGGATAAGCATTGCCATACAACGTGGCAATGCTGCCAGTCTTTTGGGTACACTTCCCGTGGACAGCGATGCGGATGAGTTTTTTGACGCCATATTTTAGATTTAGTTTTTAGTTTTTAGATTGTATTTTCATTTCTAGTGTATAAAGTTAAGTATTGTGAATAAAAAATTACATCAAATTAATTGTAATTGAATCTTTTGATTTTATATTTAAATACAATTATTCGGTTCAGCTATCATAAAAAAAGATAAAGATACCGGGCTGGTATCCGCAACTCCACGTCAAAGCGCGAATTTTGCGAATGGGCCATAATCTACCACGCGGGCCCAGTGCGAATTGGTAGATGTCACATGTCTTCGAGTTTTTGGTTCTAGGACATGTCGGTTTCCTCACGATGTTTTGTTTTCCTTCACCGTTTTTGAGAGCAGTGGTGATGAAATAAATTAGGTACGCAAAGTATGCGGTTCGAACCCACGACTTACTGTTCGTAAGTCGAGGCCGCCACCACAGGGCCACCGCTGCTCTGTTTAGCTATCATACAAATATGTTGATGGTCAGCATTTGTTTTATTATATTAATCAACGTTGTGAGTAATACATAAGGTAATACCATTGTGAGTTATTAATAATGACTAAATATTACGACCAAATAAAATGTATAAACATTGAGCATTATTGATGAAACGTTGGTATTAATTTTTACAATAATAATTACTATTATTAATGAAGAGCAGCATAATGAATGAACAAATAATGTGGGAACCTTTAACAGACCAATAACCACAGCCAATTAAAGATCTCCCTTTTTATCCGATTTCAGGAGGAGGTTCTCAATTTGATCGGTATTTTTTTATGTATGTACCTACCGATTACATGGAGATTTGTAAACCGATTTACATGATTCTTTTTTATTTTGATGCGGAAAAGCTGCTATTTGTTCGCATAAAAATAACATACTTAGGTACTTAGTTTGGCTTAGTAGCTTTCATTCTATGAACATTTTTGTTTATGAGTGTTTGTTTTTGATTTCATCGAAATCTGTTTATTTGTTTCACTGTAATACAACAATTGGAAAATTAATGAAGCATACAAAAAAGTGCGAAATGAAATCCATCCGACTTCATGAAAACATCCGTGTAAAATAACTCTAGATTTGGAAGTCATTGGCCAATAAATGAATGAGACAAAACCACCAAACCCACAGACTTCCTAATGTAGAGTTAGTTTACACTGGTTAGTGTTTTTATGAAATCGGTTGTTGAGTGAAACTGTGTGGAAATGTAAATAATAAATAAGTCCTTACTTTCTGTATTGAAAAAATGTATACTGTACGTGTATTTATTTACTTTGTGACTATACTGTCACAACTCTCCGTATCTCACTCGTATTTAGTACATATTTCAATGTTTACTTTTATAGCTTACGTTACGTCGGTTTTTACGCTGAAGTATATTTTATTATATTTTTATGAGTTGTAAACCGTCACGCGAATTTTCCAGTTTTCCCAGGTTAAAGCAAATCAGATCATATGTTCCCATGCAATACGGTTAACATGCACTACTGAAAGCTTTCTATGTCAGCCCCTATCTCTTGACAGTAGATAGGTACCTACTATTATTATTACTACTATCATGTATATTGGTGTGTCCTACCTAGCTAACATGTAGCAAATTAGTTAATATAAATTATTTTTAGCTTAGGAGTTTGTTCCGCCATTTTTTTCCCCAAAATCACCAGGAATCACTAGTAATCACTAAGAATCGGTGATGGGCAGGCGTTTAGGGGGATAGTCTCGTGTAATTTTTGACGTTTAATAATAATTTGAATAATACTTTAATGTGTTTCAGATGTAATTTAACTACCTACTTAATACCAATAATTTAGCTATGAATTACGACACTCATTGTGACTCATACATGAGCATGACCTATGTAACGTCTGTGTTAATGCCCTTAAATAACTTTAACTAGGCAGTTAAGTATGTGAAAGTGAAAGAAATGTACTTATATTATAACACACCGGCTGACAATGTTCCCACAATTGCAATATGTTATTAAAGGTACCTACTTACGTCGAATAAACTGCACGGTGGGTAAGTAGGACCATGTAACCACAATATTGAATAAGTCAATATGAATCGATGTCGTTTCACTTTTCGAGGTAAAAACGTGATATAAATAACTCGCATATTTGTGGTTGTGGACTTCTGACACATCTTTAAAACCGTCAGAAGATGACGAGAGACCTTAGGTAGGTACCTCAGTGCTCAGTCCTCTATGTTCCCTGACTTTTCAGAAAAAATAATCATGGTCACAAGCTTACGTAGACAATAAAATACTTATCAGTAACTACAATAAGTAACTAGTAAACATTAAACAAACAATGTGCAACATTCCATCATGTGAGACATACATACCGTACTTACTAATATTATAAACGCGAATGTTTGTGTGGATGTTATTTATTATTTCACGCAAAAACTACAAAATGGATTTGAATTATACATTACAATTATAAAGCTTATAAGGCTATATTTTTTTAAGATAATGTGTTAATTGTCCAAAATATAAGGATAAGAGGCCAGTAAGTAGGTAAGTAAGCCGGTGAGTAGATAAAAAATCTGCCATCTACGAGCTAATCGAACGTGCTCCAAAAACCGTTAAATTTACACGTATAAAACGAATTACAGATAATTGTTTGTTCTTAAATATGCCTAATTGGTTCTATTCGAGCTATTCGAAGCACTAATTCTGGGCAGACGAAGTCGCGGCACCAGCTAGTAATATTATATTACAGCTACTTACGATTAAGACGTGCAAGAGAGAGGCTTTCTCCGTGGTCCAAGTACCGGGTGCCGGGTGTTGGCCGGACGGCGCTTACCGCGTCCCCACCGGCTTTCTAACTGAAGACGAAGTCTGCTGCACCCATGTAGCTTGTTCTTTAATACTTATTTTATTTGTTGTTGTGGAGGTCAAACCAGAAGTCACTTCACGTAAGATGTTAATATTTAGCTCCAAACGGATAGATTAAAGCTGATCCCCACAAAGTTAGGAAATGGCTAGACAAGAGATACTTAATAATGACATTCTTTCCGAAAATTACAAAATAAACAATACATACCATGACATCGTGCCTTTTATCCCCTAAGGGGTTGGCCAGAAGTGTACCTACCAGTAGTAGGAACACCCACATTTCGTCAGTCAGCAACTAAGTAAACCCTCATTTTGCAAGTCTCGTGTGATAGGGGGCGAGCCTATTGCCATCAATCGGGCACAAATCCCGACTCCGGGCTGATACTAAGAAATTCCAGAAAGAAAAACTCAATAACGCTTTGACCGACCCGAATATCGAACCCCGGACCTCATGCTCAGCAGTAGCGCTTGCGACCACAAGGCCAACTAGGGAATGCAATCTCGTACGAGATTTCCGCCTAGCGAGATCTCGCGAGACTCGAAACCCAGTCTCGCGAGATCTCGCAAATTACGGGATCTCGCGAGATTGGGAGAATCGCAATTAAAACATATACAAATGCTTGTTTTAAGAACTAGTAATTGACATGATATGTAATTAAATAGAAACTGCGTTGCTTAGTTATAAAAATAATGTAAGTTTTATTTTAAAAATCTACAGAGTACTTATTATTTTGTCTCTAACTCTAATAACATTTGTTTATGTCTATAATTAATTTTATTATACCTACTGTAGCTAATCAGTTCAAATTCTTACAATAATGGTAACAAAACAAGAATTATCTATATTTAGTCTTTTGTAAATTATTACTTTAGTTTAAATAATTAGAGTAATAGGAACATTACTTATGGTAAATAAATAAATACAACAAAACAAAAACTTAACTTCACAAGTTCTTAAATAAATGTTGTGAGATCGTATTAATCAAATAAAAGAAGTTTAAAGTAGAAGTCAGATGAAGTTATCAAGGTACGGAAAGGCAAGTTAGTTTCTCTGAAAATGGCTTCTCAAAAACACATCATGTCGAGAGTATCGTCTGACAGACGACTTCTGATTTTGCAGGGTATTTGGCATGCAAAATCAGAAGTCGTCTGTCAGATGCGCCAGGCGCGGCCGTACGGCCGGCCAGGATTCTTTTCGCGCGCAGTCGCGCTATGAAATACACGTCGTCACGCTGCATTTGTCGATCTCGTTATCTCGCGAGATCTCGTACGAAATTTGACGAGATCCAATCTCGTAAAATATGGCCGGGATCTCGCGAGATCGGGATCTCGGCGAGACGAGATTGCATTCCCTAAGGCCAACAACCAAACCAGAAAAACAGTAGCGAGACAAACGATTTTGCAATTTTGTTACATAAAATGTTAGATTTAGTTTTTGTTTTAAATTGTTAAATTCCTGTGCGAGTTCCAAATAAACATATTTTCTTTCTTTGTTTCTTTTGGCTATAGTCGCCTCACGCGGTAACCAAGGATGTCGAGGGCTGTTCTTAAACGTTGCGGTTTACTTAAAAATGGTAGTATTTTCCTAGTCTCCCAGCCAAAATCATAATAATGCACGTGCACTTGACATCACGTAGCTACTTAAATATTAATGACGCATTTGATGACAGCTCGTTGGGTTTACCGGATGAAGCAACGTATTAATGCGGTTAGCGATACACAATAGTGCGTAGTGTTTCACATGGTCATAAATAATAAGATATTTCTAATGCGGTAAATATACAATGAAAGAATTTAGGAAGGTTTTGGTAGTTAAGCCTTCCATATTGGCAATCAAATTATTTCTTCATGTGTAATGCTTTCCAGCATTGTAGTCCGCTAAAGTTTATAATTAACTGATAAATGATATATTTATTTCTGTAAATAGGTTCATACAAACACTTTGACTTGTAATTTTTTAACTAGAAGGTGAGGTCGGTGTTTCACTATCTGACTAGTCCGAGAAGAAACACCGAAAGAAAGAAACTCAGAGTCCACAGTCTCTTTTAAAGTCCAGACATTATTTTGATCAGATCATGAAAGAACCATGCAGATTAGTGTCTGAAATGGTCTTTTGCGGGAAGAACCTTAACAGATATGAGAGGGCCAAATCAGTCAGTACAAATATTTGTTGTTTTAGTTACGGACTAAGATATATTACAACTAACTGACTTATTTAGTGGTTAACTTAGTAGATATAATTATCCTGTTCATAAGTGTCCACAATTGGTGTTCATTGATGATTAGTAGTACATTAGGTAACTATTATTGACCCAAACCAATTAAGGTGAAACAATACCTCTTGAGTGAACGGAGGACAGTGCCTACCTACAACGTATGCTCTTGTCATAATAGTAACAACATCGCTAAACAATGAGCTATACCAATAAAACACATCGGGGGCGACGTGATAATATAAATTGCACATAATAATGGGAGCTATTGACTAAGATAGCGATGACGCAGCGGTTGGTTTAAACTAAATACCTAAGTGTACCTTTCTGGCTGATGCTGTTTGTTGATACACCTGTCACCTATGTATTTGTATTCTTTCTAGGAAATAAAATCTTACAAATCCAGGTTTTTGTTCACAACTTGTTTTTTTTTTTACCATTAATTTAACCTATTTATTTGTTAGTTTTAAACTATAGGGCAGAGTAAAACACTTTTCTCTACAATGGTAGAATAGGTATACCTACTTACTTCTCTTAAAATATAGTGTTGGCTGTCAATTCGGACATCAAACGTCCATCTAGAGATTTATATGAATGCAAAAGAGAGATTTTGATTGTTCATCCAAAAAAAGAGATCATACGCGTCGACTTGAGAACCTTCTCTTTTTTTTCTTCGGGCATTGGTTGAAAATAGAAGCTCCATAGCAAAATAATCAAAAGGATGCAAAATTGAGCGAAGCGAGCTCGGGAAATAGAGCATCACCCCGACTGAAACCGGTTAAGCTTCGAATCTAACCACAGTGGTTTAATTAATTAATTAATGGTCTAGTAAATTATTTACTTATTAAAAGTTGAATTACGAAAAGAATGTATGTAATGTAAAAATATCCCCTTCGGGGGTCACGCCTGTGATCTCCGAAGGCATAGTTCTGCCAGTAGTAACACACATGCATTATTTTTTTTCCTCGTTCCAAAAAATACTGTTTTTTCTTTCTTTCTATTTCGCCAGTTATGTTTTAGTACCATGTAATAGGAGGCGAGCCTATTCCCATCAATCGGGCACAAGCCCATGCTCCGGGCTGATACTGAAGAGACATTCCAAATCGAAAAAACTCAATAATTCTTTGTCCGACTCGGGGATCGAACCAATGACCACATGCTCAGCAATAGCACTTGCGACCACTAGACCAACGAGGCATTCACACATAAAAAACTACTTTTGTGTAGTTTTGACTTGAGTCTGTGTGTAGGCGTGCAGCTTTTAACACGTCAAAAACAAAGGCAAAGAAAAATTTACATTTCTATTCGTCTATCATACCAACTCAATCGTCTAATGTTAGATTACCTATCACATAAAAACAAGCCCATCTCGTGCCGTACGTCTGTCCGTCTGTCAGCCGCTTTCTCCGGACACGCTCGGAGATAGCACACGTAAGCATCGCGCGCGACGCTATATCACACGTTCTGTAGCCCAAGTTGTTGCACAATCTCCAGGAGACAGTAATCATGTGAGCCTTTATCTTCCTAAGTTTGATATCTTAAGGTGATAGCTTAGAAAGATACCATTTTTAATTAATTTTGAAATCTCTTCTACATCGTAACGCTAATTTATCAATTTTTAGAAATTTATTTCTTTAATGCCACTTTGCGCATTTAAATGAAACTACCTAAGTATTCATAGGTCATATTTTACTATAGTTATTAAAGTGCACATACATTAAAATACTCTATAATGTACCTACGCCATAAAAATTACACACTCGTGTGTGTTTGTGTGTCTACGCTAGACACAATTGCTTTTTAATTGTTTCTACTGTTACGGCATACGAGTGGTTAAATGGCAAAATTTACAGTTAAAGCCAACTTATTATTGTGTCCATTTCTACATTAATACAGCTATTTACAGACAGTAATAAAATTTAGTCGTCTATTAATTTATCAGAATCGATTGCGTGAAAATATTTAAAAAAAACATTTTTCATGTTAACTTGATAACCAGCCCGACACTTGTAGAGGACCTACTTAGTGCTCAGATAGATAATCAAAGTGTCTAACATGTGGACTACGGAGTCGACAATATTGTAATTCTTAATGACCTTGTGAGGCTAAAGCTGGATAATACATTCAAGACCTCGCAAGAGTCCTGGACAGGCATTCACTAAGGAAACCGCTAAAGTAAAGTAAGACTGTTAGTTAATTCATTCATCTGCCTTAGCCTTTAACAACTGTGTGTGGGTCGGCTTCATAACGCAAAGTGGGTTTCACAGGGTGTTCTACGCATGAATATGAAGAACTTTGGGACCAAAGTTTGAAACCTTTGACCAAAATAATAATAATTTGCAATATAAAAAACATCACTCTTTCACACAATCAACTTAATTATACACTACACATTCTCTACTATCTTATTGACACATACAGTTACACATCTTAGCACAGCGTTTATACTTTTATTATTTAGTTTTGTTTGAATATTGTTTTTATTTTCATTTTTATTGCATAAATTATATTATTATTTCTGAAGTTGGTTTCCCAAGATACAGGCTTGCCTAGTGGTTAAAATTGTGAACAATTATAATTAACAATAAATTATTATTAATATTAAATGTATAAAAACAGCAGTTTTTTTTTAATTTCCAAGATGGTCTAATAGTGAAAGTTGTTTATATTCATGGGTATAAAGCACCCTGCGATAATTTGTCCCATGATTAAAATAAAACTGTAGATTCCTCGCATCAACACAAGAATTGTGTAAACTTTCGATTACATGAAACAATATAAGTAAAAATGTAAACATAAACGCAGCTTGCTGTAAACCTTTCATCGTAGCCAGAATATTTAGGCGCAGTGACTCACGCGCAACTTTCGGCTGTTGTTTATCGCCTGCGCGGACGCCGATATTTTTGTTATTATACATACAGGTAACAAGTGTTCACGCTACTATAGAAGCAGGTGTTTTTTTACGAAGAGAATGTTATTTATTAATTTTATTGGTTCTTGAAATGTAAGTGTTTGTATAACCTTTACTCGTGTGTGGAGCACGCACCTGTGACTGATTCCTAGAGGGACTTGTCTGCAATAAATAATGAGAAGTTAAAGAAGATAGAGCGCCCTTCTACAGATTTTTACTTGTAAGTTTTAATAAAAAAACAGAGCTTGTTTATTTTCTATTTAACCGACTTCAGGAGGAGGTTCTCAATTCGATCGGTATTTTTTTTTTTTTTTTTTTTCTTTCGTATTTACACCGATTACTACGAGATTGATGATCCGATTTACGTCATTCTTTTTTCGATGCGGAATAGCTGCCATTTGGTCCCTAAAAATATAACATAGTTTGACCCGGTAGTTTTCATTTTATGAACAATTTTATGAAAATTTAATTTATTTTTGACCACTTTTTTGTATGTAAGTTCACCGATTACGCTGAGATTTATGTACCGATTGACGTGATTCTTTTTTAGTTTGATGCGGACTAGTTCCTTTATGGTCTCATAAAAAAATTACATAGTTTGGTCTGGTAGTTTTCATTTTATGAAAACTTTTGTTCATGAATTTTACTTTTTGATTTCATCGCGAACAGTTGTTGTTTATTTGTTTGATTGTAATATGTAAATATGTGTTGTAGAAATGGATAATTATTTATCATCTAGCTAGGTATATAAAAATAAAAACTAAAAATTGTTAAATAAAAACTTTTTTACAAAAAATACAACCGACTTCAAAAAACACTAACCGGTATAAAATAACTCTAAATTCGGAAGTCGGTGGCCAATCATGAATGAGACGAAACCACCGAAGCCACAGACTTCCTAATTTAGAGTTATTTTATACCGGTTAGTGTTTTTTGAAGTCGGTTGTATTTTTTTTATTTATAAATTTAGCTTTTCGTTTTAATGATACTTACATGTGATATATCGTGAAACTTTCTGAAGGTCGATAACAGTAATACGGTAACAGTAGTCGGTATCATTATTGACCGTTGAACTAGTACGTAAGTATACTTACCAAATATACAACTTTCTATTAATCGAATTCTATTAGACCTGAACCATTTTACTGAACAAATTGTGACAACTTGGACCCCTCTACCCGTAGCAAATCCCAACAACCAATGGATGTTAGACAATAGACCATTACTTATGTCATGTCTCCCTGAAGTCATAAATCACTAACAATATCTAGTAAATATATTATATTACTTATGCAATATTTAGTGCTAAATGAGCTTTATGTCTGTCTTACAATAATAAATCGTTTCGCCGTCAGTTCGAGAAAACTGGAGTACAGACGCCTGCACGTCAAGTTACCCCAATGTGTCAAATTTCTTTGATCGATTTTCAACTTTATGTCAAACAGAATAAGGTTCATATTCAATCGGGAAAATTTGACACATTGGGGTAACTTGATGTGCTGGCGTCTGTACTAATCCTGTATCCACACTGAAAATCAAATAATTTCTTCCATGATAATCTGTCAGATTATAGAAATAGCCGGTTTTCTAACTTCCAGCAGATAACACGTGTCGGAGGCGTCTGCGAAGCGGCTACTTCAAACGAAACATAACGCTTCGTAAACAAATAACTAAAAGTTTAAACAATGCAGTTTACAACTTTCATAGTGCATTGCAATTAAATTCGGTACTTATGGTAACGTGATGTAGCACGTGGCTACACCCATTCCGCTTATTTCTTAGTAAAAATATTTATGTTAGATGTAGATAATTGGTAGCATAGCGATATAATTATGTAATTAATAATTAAATCGTAGTCAATAATAGAGACTTAAGGCTGGCTGTATAAACTCGCCTATCTCTCATGCATCACGTTGTGGTTTAAATCCGGGCAAGTACCAATGGGACTTCTTCAATTCACATGTACTTTCTATGTTTATCTGAGACATCATTGACATCGGTGAAGGAAAAACATCGTAGGGAAACCTGGACTTATAGTTAATATAAGTTTGAAATCGCCAATCCGCCTTGAGCAAGCGTGGTGATTAATACTCTGTATGAGAATACAGAGACAGAGAGAGAGACAGTCACAGGCTGGTATTATTATTATATCAACTAGGCTAAATATGCTTGTGTCTGGAGCTCACTACCTCTCGATCGCCAGCTATTGAAGCTCGTAAATTGTACTGCATCAAATCTAGTTACTTAGTGTGTTGTAATAGCGCACACTAGCGGGTTTCAGATTTATGAGTATTTATTATGTAGCTCTCGTACCACGCCAGGTGTTACTTCAAGGACGCGGAAGTCTAGACATTCAATAAACATTTAACTTTGACAACGTCTCCCTCTTTCGATTATAAATAAGACATTTGCAGGGGGCCTTAACTAAATCCTATAAGTACCTATTCATCAACGATAACGAAGTTCAACAACACATCCGAAATGTATAGAATTCAGCATTTCAAAAGCCAACCAATTCCGCACACATTTTGGATTTATCAAACTTGTGATAAATATTTTATTCTAAGTCGTAACAAAGTTGGCCGGGCATGCAGCTAATCTTTAATGAAAATGTGTAGTATTTAAAAAATAACGGAAGTAAACTATTTCAATTAATGTGTTAAGTGACTGTGTTGCTATTGCTTAAAACTTGCTCGTAGCTATACTTTTATCATGGACGAGCCGGTAGTTCCTGAGATTAGCGCGTTCAACCAAACAAACAAACTCTTCTAGTATAGACGAGGCATAAGACAGGCCGCTGAGGTAAGATGTGGTATTTCACTGAAATACAGTAGCAAACTAACAATTGCGTTAGTAGATTTGTTGCCAACAAACACAATATTAACATATAGGTATAACGTATTACCTGAGGCTAACTCAGAGGACGATTAAACTAAAACTTTTTATTCTATGATTACCTTGTAGGGTACTTATTATTCTCTCAGTAACGGAAAGGGGCCCAACCTATATGACCACGGTAATCATGATGGCATTATTACTACATAATATGGCAATAAGGCAATAAGTATTCCACTTGTCATAATTTAACTGTAACATGCTAGCGACTCTCAGTTTCATTATCTATAAGTTTGGTTTCTTTATTATTTGAAAGTACTAAAGCAGGTGTTCCAGTAGGGTAACCCCATGTGCACGCGCATGACAATATTTGGGTCAGGGCTGCGCACGCGCCGCTCTCGGGATAGAGAACGAAGCACACCTGGCGCTAATGACACAAAACTTTTTGGTTTAGCAATATCAATTAACATGACATGTGAAGTAGGACTTTTGAGAAGTTCATTATGCGGCAAATAAGAACCATAACTTTTATACTGTTCGAAGTTTTGCTTGAATGGAAATGAGAACTTGAGACGGGCGACGTAACGTAGATCGATCGTCTGGTCGTTAACCCTTTCGCGGTGCATCGCGTGTCTCAAGTAAACAGGCCCTGCGGTGGCGTCTCACCGCGTCTCCACAGTCACCCTCAGATCGCTGATACTTCAACGACCTGCCAATTCAGGCGAAGGCCGCCATGCATCCAGATTTAATCATGCGTGGCCCAGACTTCACGAGCACCGCTCTCCACGCAACAAAGCAATACCAACACTCATTCAACGATCGTAAAGTCCACAATACTTTGCCGTGAAAGTGTACAATATAGTCTGCACGCTGGAGGAATTTATGTTTTGCAAACCGACGTTTTATCTATACATATAATAAAACAGTAACGAAAGAAAAACTGTACATTGAGAATTTTCAAGAAAAAATAAGTGGGTTTTGTTAGAAAAACGTAACTGGTGACAAAAAGTGACTTTTTAGAATTTTTGTCTGTTTGTCTGTTTGTCTGTTTGTCTGTTTGTCTGTTTGTCTGTATGTATGTCCGGGGTGAACTCAAAAAGCACTGAATGGATTTACTTCAAATTTTGCATGAATATTACTAAGAGGTCGGGTCAACACATAGGCTATATATTATCACGCTATCACCTACGGGGGAGGAGCAGTGAATATTTATTCTTCTTACTCATTTTGTGGAAGCGTGTAATCAAAGGACGCATATTTAAATGTTGGTTTTGAGTAAGCTATGCTATTATCTAGCTTTACACTATAAAAACTTCGCCATTTAAGTAACTTTGGCAGAGAAACATAGTTTAATGAATATCAGTAGTGTAAAGACAATTTGGAATCAGCGCCATCTATGAGAATGTATAAAAATCAAATCAAGTAACACATGAACACTTTTTGAAAATTAATTTAAATTTTGATTGTGTTGGTGAGGTTAGTAGTTAGTTATTCTTAAAATTTATAGATGGCATTGTGCATTTTTTTCATCTACACATAATAAAACAGTAACGAAAGAAAAACTGTACATTGAGAATTTTCAAGAAAAAATAAGTGGGTTTTGTTAGAAAAACGTAACTGGTAACAAAAAGTGATTTTTTAGCATTTTTGTCTGTTTGTATGTACCTATGTCCGGGGTAAACTCAAAAAGTACTGCTTGGATTTACTTCAAATTTTGCATGAATATTACTAAGAGGTCGGGTTAACACATAGGCTATATATTATCACGCTATCACCTACGGGGGAGGAGCAGTGAATATTTATTCTTCTTACTCATTCTATGAAAGCGTGTAATCAAAGGACGCATATTTAAATGTTGGTTTTGAGTAAGCTATGCTATTATCTAGCTTTACACTATAAAAACTACGCCATTTAAGTAACTTTGGCAAAGAAACATAGTTAAATGAATGTTAGTAGTATAAAGACAATTTGGAATCAGTGCCATCTATGAGAATGTATGAAAATCAAATCAAGTAACACATGAACACTTTTTGAAAATTAATTTAAATTTTGATTGTGTTGATGAGGTTAGTAGTTAGTTATTCTTAAAATTCATAGATGGCATTGTGCATTTTTTTCATAAAATTTGTATCGTATAGTTCGTTTTGACAAATTGAAGTTCCAACAAAACCCTCAAAATCTTGAGCAGAGTTCGGATCGTATCATATGGGATGAGTGTACGATGGCCAAAAGGAATGCAGTTGAGGCCGTGGACAGAACCCTGAAGGACATCCGCAGGAACAGCAATTTGATGGGTGGTGTCACAACTCTGTTCAGTGGCGATTTCAGGCTAACGTTTCCCGTGGTGACGCTGTGATCGAGAGCTGACGTGGTGAATGCTTCGGTGAAATGATCTTCGTTGTGGTCACAAGTACGTACGCTGCGCTTGACCATTAATAAAAGAGCTCGGCTCGGCGGCATTGCACGCGCTCAAGAATTCTCCGATGGCCTTCTAAGTCTTGGCAAAGGCACTCTACCAGAAGAGAGAAGTGGACAGGCGAGGTGGTGCTTTCAGAGTCTCTCGGTAGAGTGGTATCCAGCTTCGAAGAACTCATTCGCTGTGTGTACGTGGACATCAGTCGTATAACGCACCAGCAGAATTCGTGTGAGAGGGCCATTTTGGCGCCCAAAAATGATCATGCTGCAGCAATTAACGAATGCATTCTCTCGGACTTTGAGGGGAATGAAGTGGTCTATACGTCGATAAGCACTGTCGTCGAGCAAGATGACGCCACACATTATCCCGTGGAATTTTTAAACTCCCTGTCAGCAAGTTGACTTCCAGCGCATACCATCAAGCTGAATGAAGGTCGGCGTCCTGATTATGCTTTTTAGGAACACATCTCCTCTAAAGTTGTGCAACGGGTGGTGCCTTAAAGTCATCTCGCTCCACAGACACCATTGAGGTGGAAATTCTTACGGGTTGTGGCGTGGGCAAGGCAGTATTTATACAACGCATTCCCCTTATACTTCATAGCTTCCCGATCCAGCTCGAGCGCGTAAAGTTCCCCGTGAGTGTTTGCTTAGTGATGACAATTAATAAATCGCAGGAGCCGATACTCAGAGCAGCGGGTGTAGATCTCAGGACGAGTTGCTTCTCACACGGGCACCTGTACGTCGCTTGCTCCCGCGCCACCAGTCCTGACTATCTTTACATTTGGGCTTCTGGCAGTATAACTACCAACGTAGTTTATAGGGAAGTGTTATAAGGTATATATATACCTTTGAACGTATTTTTAACCGACTTCAAAAAAAAGAGGAGGTTCTCAATTCGACGGTGTTCAATGATTCTTTCAAGTTTTGAAAGACTTTCTTTACATACAAAGAAACTAAAAATTGCAAAATGAAAAAAAAAAATTACAAAAATAAACAACCGACTTCTTAAAAAAACACTAACAGGTGAAAAATAATTCCAGTTTCGGAAGTCGGTAGCCAATAATGAACGAAATAAAACCACAAAAGCCACAGACTTCCGAAACTGGAATTATTTTTCACGTGTTAGTGTTTTTTTAAGAAGTCGGTTCTTTGTTTTTTGTAAAAAAGTTTTTATTACTCTTTTGTATCCTGGAATGTAATCCTGCATTATTTTGTCTATTTCCTTCAGTCACATGGTATGACTGAACTCAGCAGGATTCCCATGTAACTCTCTTCATGTAACTTATATTTTAATGCTATTTTAAAAGTTGTTAATTTATAATGCTATAGCGACACTGGAATCCTAAGTAGGTATATTTGGTGCTGTAGAACCTTCACGCAGACGACGTCGCGGGCAGCAGCTAGTAAGCAATAAAACAATTGTAAGTACATGTAGTAAAGCATTTTCTTTGAGTTTTATTAATTATGTACTTACGTAGTAATCGTGGTTTCATTATACGCCGTAAAATGTAACTACAAAAGTATAAGTATATCAGAGTGGTAATAATATATTATTAATCTGAATAAAAAAAACCCATGATCTTGCTAATTGGGAGTTTGTTTCGCCAATTCTTCTTACCAGCCGGAATACTAGAAAGTAGTAGGACAGTCGATTTGAGGGACTTTCTTATGTTATGTTTATGCTGTTTGTTGATTCTTAGCGTAATTTGAATGAGTAAATTTTGCCAATATAATGAGTCTTGCACCATTCCCCTGGCTTGGAGTGAGGTAATCGATGAAAGAGAACAAAACAATGTAGTACATCGTTGAGCTTCCCTGGATTACATCACCAATTAACTTATGGGGCATGGTAGCAGCGACCCTCACTAACGATAGCTTTTAAATTAGCACTCATTATCAACCTATAACAAGTCCATAGTATAAACGTTGCTTATAAGCCGCACACCGATGGCCTCATCGGTCATTGTTTAATTTTGAAGGTCATCTCGTAGTTATCCTAGAGGAGGATGTGAACTGCTTAACCGGGCGATCCTGTGGAGATGACATAACTAAAAACATATTTAAGACCTCCAGCCATGGTATAAGAGCCCGTGTACTAGCCTCAGCTTAGGGCATCGCTGGAAGAGGATAATAAGGGACGGACTGGATCTGAGTGATTATTATTTTGGGGCAGCGTGTTTATAGCAAGGGTCGGGGGGATCGGTCATTGTTATACATATATATTTTATACTAGCAGACGTCACGCGGTTTCACCTGCTTAGGTTCTGTTCCCGTGGGAATACGGAGAATGTAGCTTTCCGATGGTTAGAGTACTTTTGAAATCGGCACTGTAGTTTTTGAGTTTATTCATTACAAACATATTAACATTATATTATAAGACTCTTTATAATATTAGTGTAGATTTATGTATCCACCTCCCTGAGATTACTATTTCCACCTAGACTAGTATTTCGTCGATAACAATTTGCACTAAATCACTCAAACGGAACTGACTGAAAGTCTAAACATGTGAGAGTTTCCACGTTTACCGCTAAACACGGATTAAACTACCGTCACTCAGTAAACAGTGGCTGTGTGTGAAGTTCTGACGTCGGTTTTACGTCGGCTTACGGTGGAACTGCTAACTTTGATCCCGCGCCGCTGATGTCAGATTTATTGAGGTAAACAATGCAGTTCTTGAAATCTACGATGTACAATGGCGTATGTTTGTTATTTATAGCTTCATCCTCAAATTAAATGAAATTATATTGATTTCTGTAAGTAAATCTTCCCAGATGCGCTGGCATTTTTTAAATGACTGATCCCTATGAAGAAATGTTGAAAGAAACTTAGGGGTCATGGTCTCTTTTAAAGTCCATACATAAGATTGTATTACTATATGCGATACTTCTTACGACGCAGAGCAGATTCACGAAAAACCTGCTGAAGAAAGAATCAATTCAGCTTTGAGTTGACTTCCTAATTCGTATAAATGAGTGACATATCTTCTTCATAATGAACGCAACCAGTCAAGTCAACTAAAATAAGATTTCTCTCAAATAAACGAAACGGTACTTGTCAAGACTCCTGCAAATAAATATTCAACAACGTGTAATTAGACGATGAATAATTCCAATAGTCAACGTCATTTGCCTCTTATGAATGACGTTTACGATTCGAATGGTCATCAATTAACATTCGTAAAAGCTTAATTGAAAACAACGTCTCAAGTCACTTTCTCGAATGGTTTGAAGTTTTGAACTAGTATTACAAGTTTGTCTAGAGTCTGACATTGAAACAGAAAGAGGCAGATCGAGTTACCTTTGAAGTAGCGCTGAGTAACTCGTCTAGACGAGTCGTTGTCGCACTGTACGGTCTAGATTTACACCAGTTTATAGTCAGGTACAAAATTTTTGGTCCAGTAAATTAAATAAAAGGAAGCTGAAGAGTTCTGTTCAAAACTGGTTGTTACCTACATTTTGGAAGAGTTTTGTCCTGTGATAAGAGATGGCTAAATGTCTCTTAACTAAGTAGAACTTTTTTATAGCAGACCATTTTACAATTGACTGATATTTGCTTGGGATTTCGTTATCATGCATTTCGTAGATAATATCCCCTACACCCCTCTTAGTTTTGATCAAATATAGCCTATGACACTCACCTCAAGAATGTGGCTTTCTATTGGTAAAAGTATTTTCAAAATCGGTTCAATAGATCCAGAGATTACCCGCTACAACATCATAAACTATAACTCTTTATAATATTAGATCAGTATAGAAAATATACTTAGATTAACTACAAATACTTGTGGCAAAGTTGGTTTCAAACAGTTCCCAGCCTTCAAAGAGGAATGTACGGAAGAAGAACATATTATTATGCTGTTCCAACCTCCAATAAATTGGACAGGTCGCGGAAACAAAGATAAGCATGTTAACACGTTTCTTTCTGTAATGACGTTAGTATTGCAGCTCGACTTCCAAATCCTTACCAGGACGTAGACGCAGTTATGATATCACTTGTCTTAAATACTGTGAGCCTTGATATTTAAGAAAAGATTCATTCAAGGTATTTACTTTCAAGACAATCTTTTGTAACTAAGACTGTAATGATGGTCTCGAAAGTCTAACAAACAGTCTAACTAAGTGCTATGGGTACGGGTTACGTCACCTAAACACTGAATTGTGGAGGTCAGATGACTAGGTAGGCGCATCATGTAAAATCCTGTATTCAGCTGAATACCGATAGTTAGGAAGTTACGTCAGTTAGTAAGAGTTTACGCTGAAGAACAATGTCAATGTCAGAAGGCAGTTTAAAGTACATGTTATAAAGAATGAAGGGTAAAAACGCATCCAAAGATAATGGGAATTCAGGACCACTTCCACATAAACAAATATAATCAGCAAACACCTTTACGATGCCATGTTCGAGCTAGAAAAACTGGTGATGAACTTAAGACGAAGTTACGACAGTCGTACCGACTTACATCGTTACGAAATAACACAGAATGTGGAGTAATGACTTGTTGTGATAACAATAATAATGACTTACTAACTGCCTCTGCCATAACCAACATGTTACCAAAGGACTGTGCATTCTTATAAGTACCACGCGTTGTGCATTTTTCTTCAAATTGCATGTGTTGTAGCCCTGGGTCAAGGAGGGACGAACGCGGGGATGTCCGCCGCCCCTCACGTACATGGACCCGAGGTGGCGGCGCGTCGTGTTCACGCGTGCCCCTCTTAGACGTCGCGAGGGGAGTCTAACACCTCACTCCTCTCGCTAACTTGGCGAGGGGAGTGAGGCACCGGCACCAGCCGGTGGAGCGGAAGTATCTTCCGTTCCCGTGACCCCCGGCGCAGGTGTGAGAAGGAACACGGGGTGGTTTTTAGTCAATAAGAATCTGACAGACCCCGGGGCGGGTACTTCCATGAGGATTATACCCCTAAAAAAAAGGTATGATAGCCCTCGCGGAGGAGTCAAACACCTCACTTTCCCGCTGACTTGGCGAGGCCCTAAGACCTGAGCTGTCGGGGGTTGCGGTAGTATCCTCAGTTCCCGTGAAGCAGGTGTGAGACGCAGGTCTGACAGACCCTGAGTGGAGGACATGCATGAATATGTTCCACACCGCACCAAAAAACTGGTATGATAGCCCGATTCTTGATGAAGGGCATAGGTTTTTTGATATCACTCTAAGATTCGTAAGAAGTGGGTAAATCCGCGGTGCACAGGTAGTAACTTAGTAAGTAGGAAACTATTTCAGAATTTTGTTCAGATTAGGAAGTCTACGGTCAGCTAAAACTTCCTGTTTGGTGTTTGACTACTAAAACTTGTAGTCGATTGGTGTACCTATTGGTAATAGGCGCTTAAGGTCAATCTTTATAACTTGTATTGCTTTTGTTTATTTATTTATTTTTCATTCCAAACCATCAATATCTTTACAAATAAATTAACGTCTGTTTGTTATGTTAAAATAACTTGTCTAGACTACAGTAAATGTTATCGTGGTGAATATTTATTTATTAAAACTTTATGCACTAGTAAAAGACACTGTACAAAGGCGTACTTAATGCCTTAGGCATTTTCTACCAGTCTACCTTAAGGTGATGCAGAGACAGAAAATGGCAGGCGCAAGAAGAATATTGTTATTGGTTTTAAGATACGGGAATAAAAAAAGGATATTTTCACAAAACACTTTAAAATACAACTGTAAGAGATCGTGGACTATACAGAATTGTACGTTGAAATAACAAAAACCACCTAATACATTCTTACTTCACATATAAGTAAAGAGTTTAACAGACAAGGCTATACAAATCAATAGTTGTTTGAACTAGTAATTTTCCTCGAAGCTGTTAACTTGTTACAATACATTGTCACATCGCTATCTATGAAGAAGCCGGCTTCCATCGTGTCCCCGACCTTGTCACTCGCGCTGTCACATGCACCACTGAGCAGACAATGCTTGCTCCACTATTATATACCTATGATACACAACAAAGTTTAGGAGGAATAAAGAGTGAATACACGCCGCGCGCCGCGGGTGAAGGTTAGTTACCTACACATAGTAAAGTAAAACTCCCCTTTTTTAAAGACATAAGATACGTTGCTGCGCCGACTCTAGATTAATTGGGATTAGGGGATATAAGTAATATTTTTTCGTAAAATTATCAGACGTAAGTAAGCTACTTTTAAAGAGATTACAACACAGAAGTTATACATCGTTATAGCAGCCACTGCTTTGATAGCCAAAGCAGTGCTAAGAATTGCAATTATATTAACGGCTATGTATGTCATGTACAGACATACAGCTAGGCAGTATACAGCCGCGAGGACTCTCACTATTCTATTTGAACTAACTCTATAGTACAGTCCACCTGATATACGGAGGAACATAATAGTCTTCACTGAGATTATAGTTTTGAAAAAATTGTAAATGAATTTGAGTAGGACACGAAGTCCCATTTTAGTACTGAGAGTGTCAGCTGGCTTCAAAGACTCGACGGTACTGAGTACCAATAGAAAGTACATATTTATATTAAGGTTGTACTAAATATAAATAGTAATAATGAAGCCCTGAAATGTCATAATAATTACGATCTATCTAATTTTAAAGCAATTTCAGTGAGTGCTTAATGAGATATTCCATGAAGTCAGCGTTTCCTAGTTAATTCCTTTCCTACCCACACTATGTCCTCGTAGCAGGTTGGTTTTAAGTAACTTTCGTAACGTTTAAGTTGTCGTGGTTACAGTAACATTGATGCTTATATTTTTATAAACGTTGCTCCACACTACGAATTTCTCTGAGTCTTCGCCTCCTCAAATAGTCAGCCCACTGTCACGTGATATCCGTGGGGACGTACTTCACAGACACCACCTGCAGGGCTATAGCATATCTCCGTTGACAGTTCATTCATAGTGATGCAGCTAGTTTCGTTTGGACTATCATCAGTGTGTATCTAGGATGACGACGTCGTGCGCACTCGCAGAGATGTGACGAAGGGCGGACGGGGTACTGTCCCCGTCTGATAGTCACCGTAACTTGAAGACCACTTAAAGTTCAATACCAATTTTTCTCAGTTGTTATCAAAGTTCGGTGTGCAACAACTGGACGCCAGCTAGTCACTGGCAAGACAAGATAGTCAATAGCACTGCTGGAGGGGGTCAGACACTAGTGTCTATTTTAGCATGGTTATAGCACAGTTTGACTGCCTCGTTGGTCTAGTGGTCGCAAGCGCTACTGCTGAGCATGAGGTCCCGGGTTCGATCCCCGGGTCGGGCAAAGTGCTATTGAGTTTTTCCATCTGGGATTTCTCAGTAGCAGCCCGGAGTCTGGATTTGTGCCCAATTGATGGCAATAGGCTCGCCCCCTATTACATGGGACTTAAACATAACTGGCGAAATGTGGGTGTACTACCAGGTACACCTCTGCCTAGCCCATCGGGGATTACAGGCGTGACGTTATGTTATGTTTTGTTTTTTTATAGCACAGTATAAATATTAATACAGTAGGACGACGCCTTTGATCTCTGGAAAAATGCCGACAACGTCTACACGCGTTAGCCCTGTATAATACCTCCCGCACTACGAACATCGTTTTGTTCGCAGTGCGGGAGCGGCTTTCCCGCGTCTCGCCTCTCACACCCCGCACGAATGCCCTGTCTAGACAGCTTCGTCGGACGACTGTATGTTTTTAGGCTGGTTATAGGTTACTTTTTAACCCACTTCGAAAAAAGGAGGAGGGTCTCAATTCGGTTGTATGTTTTTTTCTTTAGGGTTTGTTACCTCAGTACTCCGTCATTTATGGACCGATTTTCAAAATTCTACCGGAAATCGGTGGCCAATAATGAACGAAAACCACAGACTTGGAACTGGAGTTCTTTTTCACCTGTTAGTGTTTTTTTTAGGAAATCGGTTGTTTTTTTTTTGTAAAAAAGTTTTTATCTAACTATGTTTGAACTCCTCGTACTAATCTTGCGGTTGCACAATCGTGAAGTATCTTCGCGTCTATTAATAGTTCCGTCTATTGACTGTGTTGTGTTTGTGTTTGCGATAGACATCAGCCGCACATCACCGCACATCGACGCGCATCATACTGACGCCGACGATAGCCTCGACAACTCATGTTTACTGCCCCCCTAGCCAAGTTACAAACGATTCGTATCTATTCTCTTTCTACAATCGAGAACGCCTCAAATCCCTTTGTTTTGACCACGTGACTTAGCGAAAGGTGATAAGTCACGTGGTCAAAACAAAGGGATTTGAGGCGTTCTCCATTGTAGAAAGAGAATAGATACGAATCGTTTGTAACTTGGCTAGGGGGGCTGATCTGATCGAAATTTAAGTAATGTGTACGGACGTCGTTCAATCACGTGTCTCCACATTATATTGTTAGATTTGCTCTCTACTAATCTAACTAACTTTGTAAAGATTTTTTAGTAATTGTGAATGTAAGCACTATGTGGGTTTTTTTTTTAATATTTAACGTTCTTTTTTAACACATTTTTAACAGTTTGAGTACTTTATGCAACCATCCCAAATGTAATGTATCTTCCTTTGGTATTGTTCGTCAGGACGTAGAGCTCCTCAAGTTCCGAGTTGAGCTCACGATAACTGACAAATGCTTGCACTGACTGATCTGGTCCCCTCATATCTGTGTGGTTCCTTACTCAAAAGACCATTGCAGACACTAAACTGCATGGTTCTTACATAATCTGACCAAGATAATGTCTGGACTTTAAAAGAGACTGTGACCTCTGAGTTTCTTTCGGTGTTTCTGCTCAGAGTAGTCAGATCAGATAGTGAAACACCGACCTCACCTTCTAGTTAAAAAATCACGTGTAAAAGTTTTTGTATGAACCTATTTACACCAATCTTTTCATACAATCTTTTCTTGTTTGGCCAGTAGTCTTGGGGGGTCGATTCCTGGGATGCCAATGACAGCCGCCGTTCAATGACGTTTTGAAGTACGGAAATATAATTACGATATGTAGGGCACGACTGATATAAGTAGATGACATTTTCTAAAATCAATTTAAATCGCATGACCCGCCAAGTTTCGGAGTATTCCCGTCTGAGCACCTATTTTTTGAGCACCTATGCATTTAGCACCAAAGGTATTCCCATTTCCCATAGGTTAATGCATAGGTGCTCAATAAATAGGTGCTCAAACGGGAATACTCCCAAGTTTCGGCAAGGGTCGACAACGCGCGTGTGGCGCCCCTGGTGTTTCAAGTGTCCATAGGCTACGGTAACCGCTTACCATCAGGCGGGCCGTAAGCTTTATTGCCACCGTAGTGGTATAAAAAAAAAAAAGTTTAGGTCTCCAGTTTGAACCCAAGGCTTTTCAGATTCATGCGTATTGTAGGTATATGTGTATCACGCCGTAAACGGCGGGAGGAACTAACAAGCCTGACAGGATATAGGTACTTCTCGACGGCATCGTGTGAAATCCTGTCAGAGGCCGATGGGCGGTTGAAACACTCTAAAACCCTGGTTAGTCACTAACCACACGATAAGAAGACGAATGAAAAAAACTAAACATTCGTTTTAGCATCACACATTTATTACGATCATAAAGTACACTTAGTTAAGTAGGTAAACGTACAGCCACCAGACACAATTTCCCACATATTGCCCACTAACCTACCTCGGACACTATATTCTCATTATCTTCGAAAGTAGTTCAGTGTCAGTTCCCTTGCGTCCTTGACCGAGAGGGAGCGCCGGCGCGCCGCCTGCCCGGTGACCGGCCGCTTCCGACAGTCCCCACTAAACGATATACATGTGGCGCCCCGCGACGCCGGCTGCGCGTGAAGGACTTGTTGCGTCACCGACGTATTGCGAATATGCCGAACACTCACGGTGAACAGTTTGATGTGTTCGTCACGTCAAGGCACTTTGTGATCTGTAGAAGGTTTCGGAAACTCTACCACTATGGCATCCGCCACACAGCTCTGAATCTTCTTACATCATATTTGAGTAACAGGATTCAGAGAGTTGACATTAAAGAAGAAAGATCCCCAGGATCTTTAGTAACGATGGAAGTCCCACAGGGGGACAGGGCTCGATCCTTCAAGGATTCTCATCAAGGATAGCCGTAATATAGTTGTGTTTGCAGATGACACTTAGCTTTTGTTTGAAATTAAACTTCAGGAGCTGGTTACTTACGATGTAAATAGCGCGATTTCAAAAGTTGTTGACTGGTTTAATGTCAACAATTTACTGTTTAATGAAAAGAAAACCAAATTCATTAAGTTTATGCTTCCTAACATTAGAAATAAAAAAGATCATGAAATCTTATATTGAGTTTATTAAAATATCAATTGCAGTTTAGGTCCAAAATAAAGCTTTTGATTTTCAACTTTTCTGAGAAAAGAATGGGCATTGAATTACCCTAAGTTTGCCGTCCCTCAGGTTAGGTTCGCTCCGGGAGGAGGCACGGCTCCCTGCCGTTTCGGATAACGCAGACCAGGTGCTTACGGGGCACGGTTGCTTCGGGAAGTACCTGTGTCGCATAAACAGGGACCCGGACGCCCGGTGTCACCACTGCGTCGACTGTCGGGAGGACACGGCGCCGATGCCTTTGTTTTTTTATCTACTAATTTAAGAAAAGCTTTGAACATTATTTTTGAAATTTCCAAAGTGCTAAGTGCAAAAGCTTTTTTCGGACCTCTAAATGTTGAGGCATCAACTAACTAACTATCCCCTTTCATGGAACACAGTTCATTTAGTGGCAGTTAGTGCTTCTCAAAGGATAAATAAGTAAAATCCCATGCAAATCATTCGCGGAACTAAAATTAGGTGATACAATCGAGACACCTAAACTTGGTGATCTATCCCGGTTTTACCTTATTAACCGGTCACCCATCCACGTACTAAGAAGAGCTTAACCTTCCATCAACGTAACGAACAGAACTCAACGAGTTGTGATTAGGGGATATCAATCCAAACTGATCACCGTGTCCTCTGGCGTGCCCCATTTTTATTATATTTATTAATGACGTCTGGAATTGTTTTTTGCATTCAAAATTCTTACTCTACGCAGACGATCTCAAAATATACAGGGCAATACGCACTCTTAATGACTGTGATTTACTTCAAGACGACCTAAATAGATTCTCTGCGTACTGTATTAGGAATAAAATTCAATTAAGCACTTCTAAATGTGTATCTATCACTTTCACTAAAAAGAAAAATATTATAAAACGTGCGTATACTCTCAGTAATGCTCCTTTGTGTGAAGTTATGTCGGTGAAGGATCTGGGGATAATATTAGATAGTAAGCTCCATCTTGATCAACATATTCAAAAAAATATTAATAACTCATATCGTATGTATGGCTTTGTGATGAGAACCGCCTCAGACTTTAAGCGTCCTGATACCTACATACACCTTTATAAGTCACTAATAAGGTCACAACTTGAATACGCCGTATTAATATGGAATCCCCTATACAAAAGATACGTAGATAGCTTGGAAAATGTTCAGCGCAAATTTATTAAAGCGGTGCGTTACCGTTGCCGGCATAGTTTGAGCCCTAGTGGCTCCTGTAGGGATGTTAAGTAGATGGACTTGAAGTCTAGACGCCTGTTACTTGAGATGATGTTTCTATATGACATATGTAGCAGCAGATATGACTGCTCAGATTTGGTAAATAAATTAAGTTATGTTGTACCTAGAACTGTTATGGGACGCGGGGTGCGCGCACGTCCACTATTCGCCATCCCATCTTGCCGCACTAATGCTGGAGTTCGCGCACCTCTACGTCGTATAGCAGATAATTATAACACAAATTTCTCGGATATTGATCTATTTACATTATCATCCAACAAATTTCGAAATACTGTAATCCAAAAATTAACAAACTAAAACTATATAACTGTAACCTAAGCATAATGTAAAAAAATAAAAAATAAAAATAAAACAAAATATCAATCACTCGCATGCCTAGTTAGTTCTTATATAAAAAAATGGAATAGGTAACATGTGGATAACGTTGTGAGTTACACATACACTATATACTTTAGATACTAAGGACTATTAATTAAGAAACCTTTGTGTAACTGTTTGTTTTCCCAAAGAAAGTAAATAAAAATAAATAAATAAATCAATCTGTGCAGCAGTCCACGAGACCCATATCCATGACAATAAAATATCGTTTAGAAGAGATTAATCACACTTCATTTATTTGATCAATATACACTCTCCCCTTAAAGTTATAATTTGTAAGTTTTTATGGTATGCATTAAAAAGTATTCCATTCCGTGGCATTTATTCAGGTATTTTTCGAATTCGGCTTAGGGCTTATACTTAAAATATAACTCCAGGAATTAAACATGATGACTATAAAATATATCGACGAATTAAGTGTCGGGTTAGTGCGGACATGTGAACAAGACTGGTTCACACTGCACACAACATTGATACAAACGTAGTGAAACACTTTCTTCAGTTATAAAAATGTGCGAACTGTATCATGGCAAGCGAGTAGGTGACGTAGAGATTGAGCAGACCGATGGCCATGTCCACGTCGACTACGAGCAGGCGGCACACGGAGTACCTGAAGGGCCGGTGCTCCAGGAACGACAGGCAGTCGTCCAGGACTTCGCGCACACCCTCATCTGTGAACATACATGCATATCTAAACTTTCGATTAGAGTAGGAGTGAGTAAACGAAAAATATGGCAACACGAACTAAAGCGCGGTTACCTTCGCAAGTGAGCATCTGCTGGCCAATGTCTAGTTTCATGCGCTTGATCTCGCCGCGACTCAGCCCCACCAACATCCCGGGGACACACGGCAGAATGACGTCCATGCACAGCTCTTGTAAGTGCAACCCTAACTCCTGTGGTATAAGCACAATGTACGAACATACGTCAAACAAAAATTATTTTACGATAGAAATGCGAGAAAAGCTTACCCCCGCTCTTTCGGCTAAAATAATTTCAAACATTATCGCAATTATTTTCGGGACGGATGTTACAACAGTCACAAAAATCTGAAACAAGGCAATCATCTTTAATTAAAAAATTTCGATTACGACAATAGTACCACCTACCTAATTATGTACGTTTAATAGGTACACACCATACATTTCATAGGTTTGGTGGACTTTCTCATGGTATCCAATATTTTCTTGTAAATAAACAAACACCTCCTTATACTTTCTCTTGCATCTTCAGTATCGTGTGACCTGGACACTTGTAACAGAGTGGTCCTTAAATGTTGTCTGAATCTCCTCACTCTATACCACAGCAGCTCAAACGTCATAATTCTCGTAAAATTTGTCAAGACGCCAAAAAATACAAAGAAAGCAATAGCATAGTTAGAGAATGGAAGGTGAAGTCCAAGCCCAGCCAGATGCACGTAAAACGGTGTTCCTATACTCAACTGTGACATGGAAGCTACCAAAAACCAAAATCGTGACACAGGTATATCCATATCTGTTCTTATTCCTAACAAAACATCGATGGCTTCCATATCATTTAAATAAAATTGAAAATACTCGGACTCGGTGCATAAAGAGATGACAACACAGACGTTGTACATCGTTAAAGCAGCCACTGCTTTTATAGCCAAAGCTGTGCTAAGAATTGTAATCACGTCAACAACTATGTATGTTATGTACAGACATACAGCTAGGCAGTATACAGCCGCGAGGACTCTCACTATTCTATTTGAACTAACTCTGTAGTACAGTCCACCTGATAGACGGAGGAACATAATGGTCTTCACTGAGATAATAGTCTTGAACAAATTGTAAATTAATTTAATTAATTCATATCCCATTGTAGCACTTAGTGTCAGCTTGCTAGTGGTTGACTTAAAACACTACACGATACTGGGGATCAATACCTGAAACTAGTTTACAACCTAAATGTAAATAGTAGGTATACAATAATGAAGCTCTGAAATGTCATAATAATTATGTTCTATCTAATTTTGAAGCAATTTCAGTGAGTGCATAATAAGGTCAGCGTTTCCAAGTTTAGCCCCTTACTACCTACATTAGGTATGTACAGACGCCAGCACATCAACCTACCCCAATGTTTTAAATTTCTTTGATAGGTTTTCAAATTTATTCTTAACACTATAAGGTTCATGTTCAATTGAGATACAGTTTGGGGTAGGTTAATGTCAGGCGTCTGTACTCCAAACAGGCTGGACTTAAGTAGTTTTAATAACATAAATAAGTTTAAGTTGTCGTATGAATAGTAAAAGTGTATCTACCTACTAAAGTTATTGATGCTTATATTATGTACAAACGTTGCTCCACGCTAGGAATTTCTCCGGGCTGTCACGCTTCTGCAGTGCTTCTGGCATGTTCGCTGATTCGATCACTGTTGGCTTCACAGCAATCAGGCGTAAACGTGCCGCTTCGTTGCTGCAGAGGGTTCGGGGCAACGATAACAGTCTCCTGAATGCCATTGCGGGAAAATTTGATTAAATTCCAACCCATTTGATAACTTTGTAAGTTATCGATGGTTGATTTGACTCATTTTACAGGTCATCATCAAAACATGACACACACGAAATAAAAAAAAACCAATTAAATCTGGGTTATTGGTAATTCAGGCAATCCCTCCTTTCATACACCCATAGTTACAGAAAAAACAACAAAAAATTAAATTTAACAAAAATTAAATTTTTAAATAAAAATTAAGTACAGACGCCAGCACATCAAGTTACCCCAATGTGTCAAATTTCTTTGATCGTTTTTCAACTTTATGTCACAAACAGTATAAGGTTCATATTCAATTGGGAAAATTTGACACATTGGGGTAACTTGATGTGCTGGCGTCTGTACATTAAATAAAATTTAATTTCAAATTGAATTAAGAAACAGTTTTAAACATTAAAAACCTTTCACTTTACAATTTTTTAAAAAACTATCTGCTTGTGTTTTCAAGATCAATCAGTCCACATCAATATACAAATAATTGCTGTTCCAAATATAGGTAAAAATGTAAGTATTTTGTCATATTTAATTCGCATGTGACATCACATACCACGTTTTTGGTCACAATTGTGATGGGTTATATGACTTCCAATCCTGAGGCGTGGCGGGCGCGACGGAGGTCAACTGTGTCCCGTTAATAACCGTGGTTCATTAATTCATTATAAACCATGATAATTAGTTAAATGGCGACGACACGCGACTCACGCATCAACTACTAATTGTTTACGTACTTCTTACTAAGTTAATGAGAAAGCGTCTATCACACATCTTTTAGACATTTTTGTTTTATTGACCCGCGACGCAAAAAGAGAAGTGTTATAAGTTTGACCGCTATGTGTGTGTGTCTGTATGTCGTTGCACAGTCTATATTCAAATTAGGCTGAGAAGAGAGCACTTTTTGAACGTCAAAAAAAAACAAATGACAAACCCCCAAAAACGTCCACCCTTCAGGGCGGCTGTTGTTATTGTACACAAAATGTTGACAGATACTTAATAAAATACCTAAATAAAATTGTTTATTGTGTCTCAAACGGTTACATTTACAAATTTGAATGAAACAGCCCCAGAAAGTAATTAAAAACAAATGAATTAGGGTTGTCTCGCTCTTTCCCTTAATTTAAGCTTACACTTTAAAGACTTCTTAACAATTAAACTATAAGAACTAATTTAAAAGCAAAGAGAAACTTTTACTTATAAAGTGGTTAGGGGCCCTGTGTATTGTGCAACTGTGAGTATTGTCACAGTATAAATATTAATACAGTAGGACGACGTCTTTGATCTCTGGAAAAATGCCGACAACGTCTAAACCCGTTAGCCCTGAATAATACTTCCTGAACTACGAACATCGTTTTGTTCGCAGTTCGGGAGCGGCTTCCTCGCGTCTCGCCCCTCACACCCCGCACGATTGCCTTGTCTAGACGGCTTCGTCAGACGACTGTAGGTTTTTAGACTGTGGTATTGTGGAGAGACTTTAGTATGTAGTGTGTGAGCATGGGTTTGTTTTTCGTGTGTGTGTTTATGTTTGTGTGCGTAATAAGTTACTAAAATACATAATAATCCACCTAGAAACTGGCTTGATTTAGTTAGTATTTCATAACATTATGCTGTCGCCCAACAAAGTTCAGTGTCGTGTAGGCACGCTCGTCGCGCAGTTGCGTCAAGACCGCGCCCTCTGCGCGCACTTATATTTCAGGAGAGTTACAGCGTTTCTTCACGCAACTCCATCCATTACGCCTAAA
The DNA here is from genome assembly GCA_921972225.1 of Euplexia lucipara. Classification (NCBI taxonomy): domain Eukaryota; kingdom Metazoa; phylum Arthropoda; class Insecta; order Lepidoptera; family Noctuidae; genus Euplexia; species Euplexia lucipara. The sequence continues at coordinate 566,479 of OV179147.1, read as the reverse complement.
CATTGAAATATTGTGAGGTAACTGCGACTTAATTAATGGTCCATTATGCCAATTACATCGCGATACAAATGCTCCCATAAATTATCATAAACACGTCACATAAATTGCGAATAGCATTAGTGCGAGTGATCATTTCTGATACTTAATTGAGAATTAGTGAACTGATAGCGTTTAGGGAAATTAAAGGCATTTGAGCACGCGAATATCAACTTATGTTGTACTCATAGGTAGATAATACATTTTGATGCAAGTGGAATCGTATATCACATAATATAGTCACAGTGGAACCGTAGCCGACCAGCGAGAACTTATTTTTTTTCTAAAACACAGCTAAATTGGCTATAAGCAAAAAAAATCCTGTGAGAATCAGTTCTGCTGTTACGGAGATTTAACTGACTCAAACAAACAAACATTTTTTTTGTTATTACAGTAAATAGCAAATAAATAGATAATAAAACAAAATTAAGTCAATCCTATAGCATTTTGTCAAACACTGTTATTTTAGCAACAAAAATAGACTTTTACGTTTTTGTAGAGATATTGCGTGATTCCCCTTTTACGAAACTTATCAGAAGGAAATGTAGATACTTAATATTTTCTCAAATGAAATTGTTCAAATCCATCAGCATTTCTATATTAAGAAAACCGAATGTGCCAAGTATTATTTGACCATGGTGTGTATGTGTTTGTGTGTGAGCAGACACTACGGTTGATTGTGGATGCAGGTCGCTGACGGTAGCCTGCCTTCTACGGGCGAGATATTAGCACCAGCCTAACTGTGCCTTGATCTATAAACCTGACTTTTAAAGGAACTGCGCGTTATAAAATGAATATCTGCGTGGTTATGAGTTGAAGACAGCTGCAGACCCACGGATTCGACTTCTTGTAAAATAAATAGGTACCTAGTGTAAATACATCACAACCATGCTCACTGATTACATTTCATACTTAAGTACATAAACAAATGCAGTCATCGGGCTCTATGCTGTATTCAACGTCACTCTGCTAGGCATCTGCCTTTGTAGGTCTGTACCTACATAGGCAGATGCCTAGCAGTGACGTTATGAGTGTGGTTGTAGAGTGGCGTCTGTACGCTAGCACAGCAACCTACCCAAACTGTGAAATTTTCCCAATTGAAAATGAACCTTATTGGGTTTACATTAAAGTTGAAAACCTAAGAAAATTGACACATTGGGGTAGGTTGTACTTATTTCACAATGTGCGGGCGTCTGTACTTATTTCACAATAATCTTGTCAAATTACAATTTACTACATTTAAGATTGTTTTATTTACTAACCTATGGATGCATCTCGTCAGTTAAAAAGATTATTTGATTTATTTTCAGTCTCTTGCCACTCACTTGTCATTTTTCTTTTGAACTGGAACAACTTGCCTGCTGCGGTCTTCTCGTTCGAGTATAATTTAGTTGTCTTCAAAGCTAGAGTGAATAGGCTCATAATAAACTAGCGCGCTTCACCATTATTGAGTGCATCACTGCTTACCATCAGGTGGGATTGTAGTCAAGCACTAGGTTATAATATTAAAAAAACTTCCAGCTAAGTAGTTCGGTTTTCCATTTTATTCAATGTTGGGAATAGTAGCCAAAGCAAAGAAACGCTGACAGTAATCAGTGTTAACCATAACTATAATCTTAACTTTGTTAAACTAATTTCAGTCAAAATGTGAACGTTCGTGTTACCATTACGGGGAAATGTCTTACAGAACCATTGACTCCAAGAAACATGAAAGTCGTAATTTGTTTAAACTTGTTTTTGTTTTCATTAGCGAGTCTTGCTTGTGTTTACATGGCAGAAGTCCTACGAAGTTTCTTGTGGCAAAACTTTTGCTTTGTTACATATTTCTTTCGAAATTATGTAAGAAAAAAAACAGCTTTAAAAAAAAAATAACGTCTGTTCGTTGTGATACGGATTTCCCGTTTGTGGTTTGTTTGTATGACTCCACTTCGTAGCATATAAGTGTGTCCATGATTGTATTTTACTGTATTGTATGTGTTTAAAATGTTATTCGTTAATTAATTATTTAACCCAATTAAGTATGATTTATATAATTGTGTTTTGTAATTTATCTGAATAAAATAAATAGATTTCAATTGAACTTAAGCCAACCAGATAAATCCAATTTAAATACATTTACGTTTAGAAACTTTCCTTTATTATAAAAAATAAATATACTTATTAGTAATATGTCGTAACAGTACAATAGATAAAACTGAGTTGGCAAAAAAAACAGCGCGCAGTTAAAAAAAACTCACTTTTTAACCGACTTTCAAAAAAGGAGGAGGTTCTATGTTCGTGTGTATGTATTTTTTTTTTTTTTTTATTTTATGTATGTTACCTGATTTCTCCCCCATTTGTGGACCGATTCTCAAAATTCTTTTTTTATTTGAAAGAGTATACTCCTGAGGTGGTCCCATTTTAATTTGGTGAAGATCCGGTGCTGATCTTCGGAGATATACAACGGAACTCTTCAAAAATAAACGGCAAATCTGTCGTGATTGCTGGAATCGCTTGGATGTTTATTGTTTATACAACATAATGACGTATCATCACGCCTGTATGCTTTGAGGGGTACGCAGGTGGGTACAATATACCTAGATTTCGTCAGTTAGGTATGTTAATTTTAAATTATTAGGGATTAGTGGAAAACCCTATTAGGATGACATGTATTGTAAACAATTAACAATATGAAATAAATTCATGGCAAATATTTTTATGGTAACAACTAAAAATGGAAAAATAAAAAACTTTTTTGCAAAAAATAAAACCGACTTCAAAAAAAAACACTAAACGGTGTAAAATAACTCTAAATTCGGAAGTCGGTGGCCCATCATGAGTAAGACAAACCCACCAAAGCCACAGACTTCCGAATTTAGAGTTATTTTACACCGTTTAGTGTTTTTTTTTGAAGTCGGTTTTATTTTTTGCAAAAAAGTTTTTTTACTAATTTGTTCTACTAATCCATCGTATTATTGTTCAGGATAAAATCTCTCTAATTTCAGTTCCGAAAAAAATCCGTTCCGTTTAAAATTATTACATTTCTAGGAAATTCAAAGAATAGTGATAAAAGTAATTTGTAATATAAATTATACATAAGTTTCTGCATATAAGTAAGTAACAGATGACGATTTTTCCGTGCCAATTCGGGCGCAGTGACCCTCCCCGGACCCCTTGCGTGCTTCAACTCGCATTTACATACTACGACTATTATATGTAGATATAAGTACATAACACACCTATGTATTACGCAACACACGTGGCTGCCCGCATTCTGGCCGCGAATGAACTCGAGCACGCGACCGCCTTTGATAACAATAACACAAAGGTGTTCAAATTGATTGGACTTACAAACAAGGCTGTTGATTTATAAAGCCTTTTGGTTTCCACTGAAAATGTTAAGATATATGACTGTGATTTGATTTGTAAAGGACTTCAGTGAATCGCTGTAGGCATGCATGGAACCCATTGACGTAGGCACGCACGCCACGCAGCGAGGGAGACTGTATTCAGCTGTAGGTCAAACAGTTTTATATATTAACTAGTCTGATTAATTGTGCAGATTGTACCACAGAACATTAAATGTAGTACCAAAACTTCCTTTTTCTCTATTTATGTAGATAACACATTTACCTATGAGCACTATATTAGAAAAAAATCACGTAAAAACTTACAAATGTAACAACTTACAAACTACAGACGCCAGCTCATAAAGATACCCCAATGTATCAAATTTCTTTGATAGTTTTTCAACTTAATTGCAAATAGAACCTCATGACTGACTGACTGCTTGACCTCATTTTAATTTCTGTTTTGTATTCATGGCATTGTTTATTTGCACGCCGTAAGGTAGACTATAGCCGATTTCATTATTTTATGTACAACATCTTATAGCTACAATAAAGTTTTGATTCAGATTCTGAGAATAAGCTTCATGTTCAATTGAGAAACTTTGACAATTTGGGGTAGCTTGCTGTGCTGGCGTACGAACATTTTTGTAAGTTTTTTTTCCAATAATACTCATAGTTATAGTATCGTGTTATCTAGATAGAGGAAGAGGAACTTTTAGTTCTATATTTAATGTTCTGTGGTAAGGAACTGGCCTGTTGGTCTAGTAGTTAGTGACCCTGACTGCTACGCCGGGGGTCGTGGGTTCGATTCCCACCCAGGACAAATGTTTGTGTGATGAGCACGATCATTTGTTCTGTGTCTGGGTGTAATTTATCTATAATATGTATGTATTTAGATATATATAAGTATGTTTATCAGCTGTTTAGTACCCATAACACAAGCTCTCAAGCTTAACTTGGGACTAAATGGCGTTGTGTGGAAGTTGTGGAATATTTATTTATTTATTTATTTAAGTAACCCATCAAATGAACGTTTCAATCTCAGTTATGAGAATGACCGATGGCTACTTGACCACTAGCAGTAGATAGTTACCACGTGCGCGGTTAATTCGCGGCTTGATCAAACTAATGTAGGTCTCGGAGCAGCCGGCCGCACCCGCCATTACTTAAATTATGTAATCATTTCAATTATTTCGTGCTGAAACAACTGTCACATTACATGTAGCTCTGCTCTATTTTCATGAACTAGTTTTGTTTTATTTTAGTTTCGCGGAAGATGCTAGTGGAAGCACAATTTTGCTGTGATGTACCTACATCTTGTTAGCAGACAGACGAACGTACCTACTCTAGCAGAGGCTAGGGTTATAGGGTTCGGTTGAAACCAATGGTTTATACCAAAGAGATTTAAAATACTATAGAGCGGGCATGTCAAGGAAATGTCATAGAAAAACTTTGATCCCATGTCTCAGTAACGCCATCTAGAATAATATAATTATGAATATTGGAGCGGCAGTGGAGCGTACTACAAAAAACTCATAGACTTGTATCCAGCAGGACACACTTTTTCGGAAGAAAATTTTGTTTGTGATGTCCGGTCTATAGGTATTGAATGTCTTTGGTTTATACATACAACGACTCGACTTATCGTCCCGTAGCGAACGAAGTAAACTACGTAGGTACCTTGTGGCATCTCGACACAGACATTTTATGTGCACTTGGTGAGTTCACAAGGGCTACGTACTGTGTAGCATGTACCTATAGGTAAATAAGTTTATTTTAAGTCACTTTGTCGCATTAGATTTAATATGTAATGGCAAAGAAAACATGTTTTTTGTGAATGAAAAAAATAAAATAAATAAATAAATGTTAATCTCGACGGTAATTGAATAGTCAAACGAACTTACCTGTAAGTGAAGTTCGACGGTAATTATACGAAGTCTTTGTTTCATTCGAAAATGAGATAGGTTTACTTGTAGTACGGCTCATTTATATCACATCTTCATTACATTCATGATCTACGAAAAGTATGTTGTTTACGTGCTTTTTAATTAAGTAACAGTTTTAGATCAATCGGTACTTTGACATTTTAAATAACAATTGTTAACCTTTGGAATCATTCTACATATAAATCTGATGGCATTTCAATGGTAAATGTTTTTGACTTTGATTAATGATGATGAATACTTGTAAACATTTCAATCTTTGATATTACCTACTATTAGATATTTATATTTCCTGCGTTTTATCACGAACCAGTTGTAGTTAATTATTTACCACTGAATATGACCTGAGATGTTTTTGTGAATGGTTCTTTTATTAATTACTAGCAGACGTCACGCAGTTTTACCCGCGTAGTTTCCGTTCCCGTGGGAATACGGGGATAAAAAGTAGCCTATGTCCACCGGGAATAGTGTAGCTTTCTACTAGTACAATAATTTTTAATATTGGATCATTAGTTCCGATGATTACCCCCTACATACAAACTTACAAATTTTACCTCTTTATAATATTAGTATAGAAGAGTGTGGCAAAATACCTATCTAAAGCTACTGACACAATTTCAAAATATACCACTTCATTTCAATATACAAATATGTATGACAAAGGTTAAACTGCAAAATATTGCAACATTAATCTCGATGCAAAACAAGATGTACCTCAATGACTTACACACATTATCATGAAAGGTAATCTCCCCGAGATTACAACTAATCTACCTATTAGATAGAGCGTTTCGCAAATGACTTTGGTTTGAGTAAACTGTTAGGTAATGCGTCAGTAAGATTGAATCGTCAGGAAGTGACTGACAGCTGACAGGCCGCAAATAAACAACATGGCCGGTGTCGGGGTAATCTAGCTGAAGACTTAATGGATCTATGTTGAGTAGCTCGTATTGGTAAAGATCGAGCGGCCATGACACCTGGCGGGCCACACGATGAGGGCACAGTGACAGTAGCAGGTGTGCTAACAAACATAGTCACATCATATAATGACAACATTATTTTCTACTGTTGGCTTTGAACATTGAGCTATATAATAACAGCCACACTGCTCGATCGAAGGTTAAGCTTGACGAGTTGGTCCGTGCCTCCGTGGATGGATTACCATTCACTACTAACCAAGGAAAAAAAAAAAACAAATGAAAAAAAAAATATATAAAAAAAAAACGAATTAATTGATGAATGAAGGCTTCTCCGTGCCTTGGAAAGCGCGTAAAGCTGTAGGTCCCGGTTGTTATTTGTAGATCTATGCATGACAGTCGTCCGACAGGTAGTCGCTTCATGTAACACCCTGGTATTTAGCTGCATCTGGTTAAACTGGAAGCCGACCCCAAACACAGTTGGAAAAAGGCTTGGTAGATGATGATGATGATGGACATTAGGCAGATAGTCAGACAGTGAGATACTTACTACGAATGGATGTGGAGATGACTCAATCCATGTCAAATATTCGAAGTAAGTTTTGTTAACAGTAGTGGTAAAAAAAAAATACTTTCGTGGTAGATATTGGTGTTGTGTCCGTGGACAGATAAACAATAGGTTTATAAGTAGGTATTGTGATGACCCTTAAATGGTTGTGCTAAGTGGAGCTGACCCATGCGTCATATTCGTGTAAGAAGGTCCGCCGTCGGATGCGACTAGTCATATCTTATTAAATGTTTCTAATTGACTTTCCTCATTTTCTCTTCTCCAGACGTTTATAACGAGTACCTACGTCATTCATATTAAGTAGGTAGATGTTGAATTAAACGTATAACTACGTGGGTACATATACTTCCACGTGAATGATGTAGATAATATTTATTTTGGTAAAAATTAAATTACAATTTAAAAGAATGTCCGTTGCTACCAACTGCTGTTCATAACCAACTTACCTATTACGTACAATGAGTGTACTTAAAATGGACAACTATCTTTAAATTTTTGTGTTATTAAACCCCTCGACAGTTCAGCAGCGGTTGCAATCGGTTTAGTTGAAATGAGTTAAAGTAAAAACTTAGAAAAAACTGGTCTATTTTAGTAGATATAATAAGTATACCATTTTGTTTTAAATCACGATAATTTAATTTAAGCACTATAAAAGATACAAAAAAATTATCCGCAGTTTTAGAGTTAGCAACGGCTAACTTTAAAATTGCGCAACCTACTTGCCAATGGCATTAAAATGTTACAAAACTGCGAAATATCTAAGATTCAAGATCTTTCTGCGTGGATATACCTCTCGCTCTTGGTAATATTTAACTTGAGTAACGAGTTGAATAGTCGTGAAACCGATTATCGTTATTGAGTACCTTCACGAATAATAAATGAAGATTTGAAAAGTCTACAATGTGTAAATGTGAGGAAGGGGAATAACAAAGCACTATCCCCCCCCCCTCCTCTAACTTTTGAACCATAAGTTTCGAAAATATAAAAAAAATCTGGAAAGTAGAAATTTATAAGGACTTTCTGGGAAAATTATTTTGAACTTGATGGAAACAACAGTTTTTGTACAAAAAAGACAAAAAGATTTACAAAATAATTTCTGGACTAAGTTTGTAGTAAGTATAATCGAATGCAAGCATTTTTTTAACTTCGTTTACATATTCTACGGAACCCTACACTGAGCGTAGCCCGACATGCTCTTGGCCGGTTTTTTCTTTTGTCACGTAATCAAAAAATAACGGCGATGCATCGTATTAAAATGTCGCATGACGTCACTAGCCAGTAGGTACAGTTTATGCTAGCTAATAACGTTACAAGCCCCCACTCCTCAACTTTAATGCACTTAATCTAAGCAGTTTTCCATCAATTTAAAAAAGAAAAAAATGTGTGTCGAATATTTTCTTGTTATCTAGATGAGGGACTAAAAACTAAAATAGCCCATTATAGCCTTGCTGGTAGGTCCTTCATTTGGCTCGATTATAATTTGCTGTTGATATTAACATCTGTTTTTTTCAAACACCAGCAAGTATTAGTGATATGTATGAGTGTACATAGGTACTTAGTATGTACGAAGATGTAAATGAGGCACAATGTATTCGCCTAATGTTTTGTTTAATGATTTCCTCGCTTATGTTTGGCATTGGCACCACATTGGTGTGCACTTCCATTTATCTTCTTTATCCAACATTTTATTTTTAAAACCTAGAAATACGAATTATTTTCGATGTTTACATTGAGTATGAGCTGTTGTTACTGAATCACTTCTATGTGAATCTACGAGCTACCTGAAATATGCATTTTTAAAGTCGTATTTAGATTATGAATGCTGGCGACATTCAACTTATTTTTCGTGAATCGAGAACTTATTGCGAGCAAACTTAGAGCTTTGCAATCTTTACAATGTCACTCGTAAGTAGGTACATAAAGCTGGTGCAGCACCGGTGAGATGTTATCGGGGTCAAGGGAGCGAGCCTGCGCACGCGCCGGTCCACTCACTTACAGTACTCCAACCAGACGCCCTGCTTACTAGTTGCACTCGACGCCACTGTGCATGAAACAGGTTTGTTCATACTCCATACCATCATAAGTTCAGTATTATAATTAATCTTCTCGATTTCGTAGAAATTATGATCATATTTTGGATCCTCCTGGGGCCTGACGCCTAAACCCAAGGGAAGCTAGAGGTCAATCACCCTGCGGTGAAAGTTAAAGCAATTGATGCATGTTTTAATAGGAATGCGGTAATAACTCGCAGATATTATCATTAAATATCTCGGAAAGTGTTTTGATTGTACTGACTTAACGAGCTACCGAAATTATGCAATATGGGAAGGTCCTTTCCTGCGAAGGTTAACTTTCTTTTGATTGGATTTGCATAACTACTGGACTGATTTGGATAATTCTTTCACCGTAGGAAAGCTACAATATCCCCGGACAGGGGTAGGGTACTTTTTGTCCCAATATTCCCACGGGAACGGGAACAACACGGGTGAAACCGCGTAACGTCAGCTAGTCCATTATAGAATAAAACATAAGTAGACGTGCAGCCTTATGTATCATCATTCCTATTCGTACTGCTAGTCCTACATTTCAACGGGTAATGGTCCCGATTCCATGCTCCATTGGTGGCATGTCAGTGCGCTGCTCGCGCGCAAACAAATATACTGTTGCAGAAGTTCCAACTTGTATCTTTGATCCAATAATTGGTGGCGCAGTAATATATGAATAAATTTTGTGTTCTCAAACTCCAAACCTCATTAAAGTTTTAGTCGCACAAACAAAACACTGTTGTGCACATATACGGAAGATCTGTGGTAGTGTGAGGTGTTCACATATTATTAGGTACTCCTGTAGGAACTTACTGGCATGTACACTACAGTCGAACAAAGTTCTATTAATAGATAGTCTTCAATCGTATATCTTTAACGACAACTCAACTGCAACTGCTTTGCACAATGGTGTAAGTGTACGTAAGCTAAGTAATGTGTGTGCCTGGCCACTTCTTTTATTACTATAAAAAGTAAGCATGTCATAAGTAGCTTCACCTATGTGAACATAATAATATTGATAGAGTAGTTGAAATAATTATATTTAAGCCCGTATACTAAATGGTTTAATTTTCCGACTAAAACAGTCGGAGACTCTCGAAGGAAAGCTAGTATGGGGGATGACGGATGCGCAGGATGCTGCTACTTTAAATCACTTTTTCACTTGTCACACACAAACGTCTCTGGTCTACCTCCAGTAAGTCCTAAACCGGTCTCCCTTTCGTATTCCTGCATATTTATGAGTGGGCCTTCTCAGCCGTGTTGCTGGGTGAGTTGCGCCGGCGCGCGGCGGCGCCTCGCCGGTCGCCTACACTTTCGCCGCGCGGTCACGGTCAGCGTACGCGCCGATCGGAAACACGCCGCTGACGTAACGTAATGCGGACATTTGCACCCAACTGTTGTGTTTTTGTTTTATATAAACCCATCTGATTTGTTAGCTATGAAGTAAAAGGAGCGAATCGAGTCATTTGCGCTTCGTGTAACATGCATGAGATATTTTAAAATTAGGCCTAGTATTTCTAAATCCGCGTAGGTAGCTACTTTATCCGCCTCGACAACAATTAATGTAAATACAATCGTGTTCATGCGGCCTTACACTGGGCACTCGTCTAGCGTCCTTAAAATATTTCCTTATTTTTAAATCCCATACGTTGAATTCCATATTTCCGAGAACGCTTTGTGGATTCTAACACACCTGTGTTATGTCGATAAATCTTAAGTGTACACAGTATTTAATCTTGCTACAATTTGAAACCCAAATATTCGTGAAAAAGTATTTCATTCATTCGGAATGCGCTAATTAACAAACGTTCATTGATTATCCCGAAACAAATTAGTAAAGTCTTGCAAGCTATAGTATTATACTTAATTGGACAAATTAGTAAATTATCGAGTGGTTTTAAAAGCATCGCGCGATAGATCATGGAACATTACAAGTTTAGAACTATGAAACATTACGGATCACGCTCACGCATCTATTTCGGTTCACGTGTGGCAGAGGATCGATTGTTTTTGACCTTATAAATAATGTGGCAAACTGGCAACGTGCGTTCACTGACTACAAACTAAAATAACAATGACATTATATTATTATTTTAAAAGCTTTTTCTGGCGATCGTTGATGTCTTTTTAAAGTGATGTCACTTTAGAATGATAACAAATAACAGATGTTTATTAGGAATCTTTCAAATACAAATATCGCATTAGCAATAAAACAACACAAGCATTGTTAACTGGGTCACGTCGCTGACATCGGAAGATGCTCGTAACTGGGAGGTCAATGGGCGTCTGGCGTGGCGAGTGGCGTGAGGCGCGGAGTGTGGCGCGGCGTGTGGCGCGGAATGTAGCGCGGAGTGTAGGGTACCGGCTGCAGACACACGTCCTTGCGTCCCGTGGCCGAGACGCGCGACGCTCTGTTTACGTCGACGTCGCGTCCACGCTATGTTAACCGGCGTAAGACAGCTTCGCTCTCTAGACCGGTCAAGCGAGACGAGTTTCTAGGAATACAAATGAGAGCTAAGGTCTGCGCACCGATCGTACGCTGTTCTGTGTAGCTCATTATGCAGCTCGCTCGACAGATTTAAAGAACGAATAAACGGCGGATCCTTTCATTTTGTTGTGTTTTATCAGTTTTTAAAGTTATGGCGGAAGTTATCAGTTCAACGTTTATAATGGCAGTTGTATATTCAATCAATATTCTCTCTAATCCGTCACAATTAGGTAATAGAGTAGCAATTTTATTTAAGCACTGAAACTTATAAATCGTCCTGTTTACACATTATAATTTATTTAATGTGCATGTTTCATGATTCAGTATTCTTATGTCTATCTGGTCGTTATGGAGAGAGAGACTGGTAAGTCGATAAAATGCCTTAGATCTTATAACGGTACTGAAATTAATATTAACGACCAGATAGACACTTAGATCCACAAGTTAATACTATTAATTGATCTTGTGAGAGTTTGAGAGACACAAATTGTCCACATGAATTCGATAAACTTTTTCTTAAATCTTTTCCAAAAGCGCAGATTCTATTCTACGCAAGCAATAACTTAAATCTTTGTTTTAACACATTAACAAAAATCTTTCCCTCCAGGATCATATCTCAAAACTATCCTATTACCTTTCTCACAAAAGGATTTCAAGAATCAACAAAAGTTCTTAGGTAAGTGGTAAATAATAGTTGATAAGATTTCTATCTTATCAACTATTATTTACCTATAATAAAGCGCCAGTATTGAGTTGTAAATGGCTTAGATCTGACTTCACGAGCCAGACCGGCCTTTCCAGTTCATATACAAATTGAGATGTAGGTAACTTGGAATGTACGTGTCACCTACAAGGACATGTATACAAGGTAAGAGGAATTAGTATCTCCGTGGTCCGAGTTTTAACAGTCGGGATTTTTTTTTAACAAATCCAGGCAACGCAACAATTTACTCTGCCTCACATAAAGCGAGGTACTCAGTAGTACTGCTGTCTGTCATAGCATGATGATGAGTAAATAAACCCTGCAAACACAGTATAATATCGCTTTTAGAATGCTATTGGAGCTACCGTAGTGCTGCAGCGCCTCTGGTATGTTTGTTGAAGCGGGTACGGATGGTTTTCAAGCCATCATGTGCAAGAAGGCAAGCTCCTTGTACTCCTCCTTGCACCGTCTACGAAGCAGCAGCAACAGCATTCCAAATGCGATTACTGCTCGTGTTAACCTTTTAAAAATCTATGGGGAAAGACAGCCATAGGCATCAGTTAGATAAGCATAGGCCCTTAAAAATACTGACATATTAATAGGTGCATATTTGTGATACTATCACAATAACACTCTGTATCTTTTTTTTGCTGTGTTTTGTTATTATATAACTTGCTTTTATGGAGATTTTATAATTTATCAAAACTTTATGCACAAGTAAAAAAACTGCACAAAGGCGGATTTAAAGCCTTCGAAGATTTTCTGAAATTTAAATAAATAATAATAATGAGAAGTTCCTTACTCATCACCCTGCCTAGTCTTTTCCCAACTATGTTGGGTTTAGCTTTAAGTCTAACTACACGCAAATGATTCCCAGTAGGTACTGGACGTTGGGCCACTGCCTATTTGGTATCTACAACTCAGGGAGCGAGAAAAGTAATATGATTAGACTTCTGGCTTCTGACTTCCCGTATCTAACGATGATCAAAGACTAGCTTCTGCCCGCGACTTCGTTTCGCGTGAAGTTTTGGTATCGCATACCCTTTTCCGACTTGCGAAACTTAAATTGTAAAAGCTCGGCTAATATGCATGATATAAATATAATTTATGCTTTAATGAGTGGAACTTAAAGTGTCACGGGAACAGAAATCAGAATCAGAATCTGGGGTCTTAAACTTATTTATTTGGATAAGGATTAATACAATATTCTTAATACAAAACTTCCTCGCAAATTATGCATTATTTTAGAACAAATTTGATTTCCATAAAAGGGTTATAGTGAATTAACCTTATGGGATAGACATATGCCGTCGAGGACTTTTTTTAGAACTTTTAAAGAGGAATAATTTCGTAATACTTGATTTTTGCGTAACTTCAACCGTTTAAGTACGCAGCGCACGCAACGGAAGCTTTTTTCCCGCTTGCATCATTTCTTATTGCTGCTCCGCTCCTATTGGGCATAGCGTGATGTTATAAAGCCTATAGCCTTCCTCGATAGATGGACTATCCAACGCAATCATAATTTTCAATTCGAGCTGGTTGTTTCTGAGATTAGCGCGTTCAACCAAACGAACAAACAAACAAACTCTTCGAACTGCTTGATTATAGAAATGAGAATGATAGGTAAGACCAGCGGTTTTTAGTGCTTTACGGCGCAGGAAGATGTCCGTTTGTAATTGGTGACCAAACAGTGACCCATACGGACGTTAATATTTAGCCACAAACACTTTAAATAAGTGAGTCATCAGCATATTTCACTATAATCCCACATCAAGACAAGTTAACATAATATATGAGTTAAAACTAGAAACAAAACGTAGACGTATCCGGACGCGTGACTGCCTCGAAATTCGTCTCAACCTTGTAAGTATGAAACGTTAGGTAACCGCGGGTAAATTATAATTAGCGGTAATCTGCGAGAGAACCCGAGACAATGCCTAGTCCGTAGCCAGTAGTGTGTGGTGTGTAGTGTGATGAAACTTCATGAAACTAGTTGAACCCTCGTAGTGAGCGACTGACGCGCAATAGTGCGCAGTGTGGCGGCGGTTCAGGTTACATACCGCTCCTTGTGCTAATGTTTGCGCATGAATGAAAGTGGTGAAAAGTATTCAGTTGGTATACCCATCACTGGAATTATTGGGAAGGCGATAGGGTTTGTGTTACAGACAGCTAACAAACAAGTCTGGGTTTTTACGTTGTTATATAACCGACTTACTAAATTTAAGGAGGTATTCGCTTCAGTTGGATGTTTTTTTTTCTCTCCATTGGCCGATTTCAAAGAATATTTTTATCATTACAACTTTGCTTTGTATTTACGTGTATGTCAATGACAATCTACATATTATGTTTTATTGAAATTTTTATTGCATAACTAAAATCTAAAATACAAAAATAAATATAAATATAAATATTATTTTATCATATGGTTTAGTAATTTGGTTTTAATATCGAAAACACTGAAAATCATCCACATAAACGGAAAACTAAAAATGGTAAATAACGAATGAAACAAAACCATCATAATATATTATTAGCTACAGACTTCCGAAACTAGAGTTATTTAAACACTTTTTGAAGCTTTTTTTTTTAAGCTGGTTGTATTATTTTTGTAAAAAAGTCATTCATTTAAGTCAAAGACATTCAATACCTATAGACCGGACATCGCGAACAAAATTTTCGTCCGAAAAAGTGTGTCCTGCTGGATACAAGTTTTTTGTAGTACGCTTGCTGCCGCTCCAATATTCATATATTATTCTAGATGGCGTTACTGAGACATGGGATCAAAGTTTTTCTATGACATTTCCTGGACATGCCCGCTCTTTAGTATTTTAAATCTCTTTGATTTAAGTACTATCCAGTTGTATTGTATTCCTTTATGCGATTTTCATCTGCAGAAGAATGTTACCTTTTCTGGTGACTTTGCAAAAATAAGCTCTACATTTTATTCTCTATACAAAGTATGTTCAAATAAATAAAATCTGTTATCAGCTATGTAGTAACATTTGCCGCGTGTCTGCCGGAGGAAATCCTCAAAACGTCTGTTATTTATATTTTGTATCAGATAAAATAGCGTTTAGTGTAATGTTGCTTATATCCGCATGCCATTGTGTTGGAAGGCCGTATCATCGTATTCAGATGGTATCAGAGCGCAATATTCAATGAGAGATCACAGCATCCGACAGCAAAATTAGATCATTTGAAACGAATATATTTTTTTGAGGTTAGTCCGCGGCTGAGTTCTTGACCATTTATTACATATCAAGACTCCTCCATGCCTCGGAAAAAAAAGCCGTGGTAAAACCGCTGTTCTCGGCTATTATTTAGATTTATGACAGGCGTTACAGTCAGAAACCCAAAAATCTGAGAACCAGTTCAACCAAGGGGTATCATGTTACCCAGTAACTGGGTTGTGAAGGTCCGACAGGCAGTCGCTTCATGTAAAACACTGGTATTCATTCAGCTGCATCCAGGTTAACTCGACGATCCCGCACTCACAAGCGGTATTGAGCCCCTAAGTCTTAGGAGAGACTTTGCCTCTCTATCTGTGTTCTACCGGTTGTATAATGGGTTGTGATCAGAGGAATTGTTTGAAATTATGCCCACGGCCACTTTCTATCGTCGCACCGCTCGCCGTCGACAGGGAGTTCATGCTCACACACTGGAGCCGAAATGGTCCCGTACAGTGCGGTTTCAGAGGAATTTCCTCCCGCGTACGCTTGGATTGTGGAATGAGCTCCCTGCCGAGGTTTTCTCAGAGGGCTACAGTATGGGGTTCTTCAACAGGGGAGTAAATAGGTTTTTAAAGGGTCGGCAACGCGCGTGTGGCGCCCCTGGTTTTGCAAGTGTCCATAGGCTACGTTAATCGCTTACCATCAGGCGGGCCGTAAGCTTGTTTACCACCGTGGTGGGATAAAAAAAAAACTTGCTTCTAGTTCGACCCCAACATAGTTGGGAAAAGGCTAGGTAGATGATGATGGAACGTTGTTTTTTTTTGTGTTCACTCGCTCGGTTAATAACTTAGGTTAGGTATCACTATTTATTCTTATCTCTTTATCTGCATAACAAAACAATCTGTATGGAATCATATAATGTCATCTAACAATTTGCTTTATACTGAAATACCAGATGATTACCCACATTTAAATATTATCATAATATACATCTATCATAAACATTCGTGGCGAAACTAATTGTACATACATGTGATGTCAAATAGTTTTTTATCTGAGGCAATTGTACAAGTAAACCATAATAATTATTACGGTAATGGTACAGTCCACCGTACGGCTGGCCTAGCCTTGTATGAAGTTTGAGAGTAAAGTGACAGCTGATCAAGAGGTCTAAGGTTCGATTCCCTAGTCGCGTAAAAGTTATTGAATTGTTCAATATAGAATTTCTCAGTAGCAGCTCAATTAATGGCAATAGGCTCTCTCCCCGAGACTTGAGCATAACTAGCAAAATGAGGGTGTAACTCGGTACACCCATCTGCCCAAAACACAGACGTCATGTGTTGTGTATGTTGATGTAGGTTTGTTACCACTGACGTGCGGCCTACTGTGCCTAAGTAATAGATCATGAGGTGATGTCATACTAGTGCTTTTCTTTGAATGGATGGATAATTACTTACAAACACTTCATACCATGCCCACTTAATACTTTTCATATAGAACACATAAATATCTATCTTTGATGACATACAATAATGATACACGTTATTACTATCACGAGTTAGCTCATACAGTAAAGCATTAGACGGTCAGTACCTACTACGCCTGTCTATGGCTGCATTGATTCAGTCTTCAGACAGGCTGTCTGTTAAACTAAGCCCCTCGTAAGACGCCGACAAAGCCTATTATGTTACCATATCTTTACTTTTATTTAACATGCTAGAGGAGGAAGTAGGAGGGTTTTCTACTGCAAATTTCATTAACAATATTTGCTAATGAAGTGTATTCAGAACAAAAATGGACGGTATTTTATATAGTATTGCTAATTAGTTAAATCAATGTAATGATGGGGCTGGCATGCATATGTCTCGATAAAAGCCTCTAAATAAAACAGATAAAAAAGTATGATATTTATAAACTACTTATGGAAAAAAGGGTATTTAGTGCCTACGGGATTTGCTTTTAAATAATTATAATTCCTTAAATAGATACAATCGACAATAGTAATAAAAAAAAATGCAAAATGCTTCTGTAAATGCATGGAGAATTAGAAGGTTATACTGGTTGTAACTTACTTAAAGATAAATAAATAAATAAATATTCCACAACTTTTCACACAACGCCATTTAATCCCAAGTTAAGCTTGAGAGCTTGTGTTATGGGTACTAAACAGCTGATAAACATACATATATATTTCTAAATACATACATATTATACATAAATTACACCCAGACACAGAACAAATGATCGTGCTCATCACACAAACATTTGTCCTGGGTGAGAATCGAACCCACGACCTCCGGCATAGCAGTCAGGGTCACTAACTACTAGACCAACAGGCCAGTCAAAGAGGGCTTGAAAGATTATTTATTAATACACATGTGATGTGGAAATTCCAGAGTTAAAATGGACCTCTGATTGTTTGTTTTGTCCAACTTATCCCGCGATCGCATAAAAAGAGCTGGAAGCTTCTCCGCCATGATAATATGGTGAACAGCAGCGGCATGTGGGCGCTGTGCAAACTTTAGAATAATCTATCGAGGGGGCCGTCGTTACATCACCCGTCGAACACCTTCAGTACCGCATAATGATATAACATGCGAGGTTCCTAATAGACATCGACTCACCCCACAGTCTCGTTTCCTGCAATTTGTCTCTACGGCCAATTGTCGCGGCAATTGGTTGCACTTGCAACCAGAAGTAATATCACAATACTTTTTTTCTTTTTTTTATTGTCTTAATCAAATAGGACTGACTGACAAATAATAACATTTAGTATTAACAATAATTTCACCTTGCTTATTTCGAATTAGTAGTTTTGGTAACTACGCCACTTGCTTCGCTTGTCGTTTCGCAAGGCAAAGTCTGTAACTACGCAGAGTCCTACGCGGATTGTAGCACATGGTATTGACTAACTACACCGCCTGCTACGCGTATCGTAGCACACAAATAAAGTGTAACAACGCCTCGCACGTGCTACGTGCTACATGCTACGGGTATCGTAGCAAAATTACCATAGACTGTAACTATGCCTCGTACTACATGTAAGGCGTATTGAAGCACGTAGGCATGCTATTTATATGCTTTGCATGCGTTCCAGTTAGACCAAGTAGCCGCATTAATTAATGCATCTGCTGTTGTTCCAATGATTTGTTTTTTTATTCAAAGACGGGTACAATTGGCAACATGACTGAGCTGATGATTATTAAATTCTTCAAAAGTATGTTTTTTATTCTGAATCTTGGAGTAGTCGGAGTCATCACTAGTTCAGCCGACCCTCGGGTCTGTTCACGTGACGACCTCCAAGCGACCTCGCAAAGTATTCGACAATGTTACCTGTTGCGAGTAATACCAGTGTTGCCAGCTCAACTTGCCATTTCGCGAACGTTACTTAATGTCGGAAGGCAAGGCTTCCCGAGATTATGCTCGACTTTGACTTAACGATTTTATGATTATAGTTACGATACATAATAAACTTGTGGTCGTAAAGCTTAATGTAATGTGTGGGGAGGTGAGAACAATTTAGTTAATCACAGTTTTCATGTACGAAACTCGATATTTCTTGTTCGTGTTGTAATTTTGACAATTACGTAGGTAGGTACTTATTTTGTATGTTAAGGTTTTTTTACCGTCACCAAGTCTAGTAATTTGCGTTGTGTCAATCAAAGCCATGTATTGTAAAAGGTTACTTGCGACGATACATTAAAATTTTAATTTCTAAGGTGATCGCTGACCACAAACTTCAGCGGTTGAGTCCCCGAACAGTTAAGACAGACCGCAGCGATACTACCTACTGGTTTCAATGTAACACTATGAAATTGCTTCCGTAGTTTTGCGGTGATATTGCCGCCTGCTGTTGCGGTGGAACGGCGACCACAGACTTCAAACTAGTGACGTCACTGTATGTCACTTACAAAGTGGCAGGACATATTTATTGCTTGACAAATGACATTTGGTAACTGAAGAAGAGAAATATATTACCTCCGCTGTATTGACGGAAAATTATTGTGATCATTATTGTTGAAAAGTCGCCAACTATTAGTGTTGCGCTTTGAATAGTTAAACAATAAGAAATAATTGCGGAAATTGTTACGTGTCGCTCATATATTTTCAACAAAGATTCTGAATACCAAAATTACACATAATTATTACCGTACACTATTGAATTTACCTAAGTACTTAAATATAATATACCTAATACATAGTAATTTTCTCATCACGGTCGTATGAAACGTTAAATGATCGTGTGACGACCGGAAGATGCGTGTTACGCGGTGTTACGATAGCTTGTGATCTATGGTCCCCTAGCGGATATTATCGGCTATTATTATACGCACATTCCGTGTACAAACACCAGTATAATTGATAACTTGTGTTCTACAATCACGCAAATTCTTCTACAAATATACTTACATAAATGTTTACCACGCATGCTATACCAGAAATACTTATGTGATTTTTATGTTGAAAGCTTTCATTAGCTATTATTGTTGGTGTTATACATAACCAACCTGTTAACTGTCCTACTGCAGGGAAAAAACCTGTCTTTATACATATAAAGAAAGCACGAGCATGCTAGGTATAGGTACGCTGACTTATTTTTAGTCTAGCGTAGTATTAACATTTTTTCCTGAAAAGTAAACATTGTACGCCTTGCAAGGCAGCGCAAAGCGATACTCTCTGTATTCAACACCATGTAATTATACATTATACCTATGTGTGACTAATAAATAAATTTGAATTTGAATTATTTACTTTAAGTCCAGTAGGCCTAGCCATATTACAAATTCTATTTCTATTATAGAAAGAAAATGGCGTATATGGAATCAGCTGTTTGTCAACTGTCAAGTGTATTTCATTTTCAGGCATATTACAAATTCTACTCGTTAACACTTGACAGTTGACAAACAGCTGATTACGCCATTTTCTTTCTATTGTGGCCTTATCGATTACGATAATAGAGATAGAATTTGTAATATGGCTAGGCCTGCCGGTTTCCTCGCGATGTTTTCTTTTACCGATATCAACAATATTAGTGATGAATCAGTTTTTTATTACCGATCAAATGCTGTGCTGTGCATAGCAGAAGGAGTAGTTTATGAAATAAGCAGTTAATACAGACAGACACGTAGTCGCACCCTAAGGGTACTTTTGTTACCGTTCTAGTCATCATCCTAGCCTTTTCCCAACTATGTTGAGGTCGGCTTCCAGTTTAAGGTGATGCAGCTGAATACCAGTGTTTTTACAGTGGGCGACCACCTGCCTCCACAATCTAGTAACTAGGTTACCGATACCCGTTTGTTTATCTTTTAGTCAGACTTTCGGGCTTCTGTCTATCTGTAACGACCGTCATATCAAATGACAAACGGTGTATGTCTTCAAATGACAGCAGATAAAATAGCTCAACCTGCTTTCAGACTAGCCAAAGTACAATCATCTTTTATTGGGTACTGCGTTAAATGCTACAACAAAATACCTAATGATATATTAAAACTAAATCAAAGAAACTTTAAAACTTATGTTAAAAAACACTTTGCAAACAGGCTTATTATACATTAATGGATTATATTGAAGATAAAAATGCTTGGAAACATGCTGGTCCTGCTCCATAGGACAGCTTAATGTCTGGACAGGAATGTTTGCTTTTACTCTACATCACACATTGTAATTTGATTTATTATTTTATTTTTATTTTTATTTTAAGTAAGTATTAACTTCATGATTATTACTTTTTTTTAATAATCAACTTTGGATTAAATATTATGTAAATATGTGAGCACCATGTATCTTTCAATACGCTCATATAATTACCAGCCGCGTTGCTTATTTTATATCACCTATCTCAGGATAGCTGTTTTTTTTTTCTCATGGTACATTGTCCTCACATATAATCTGATTATGTATACAAATATTGTAAAATCTATTTTAAAAGAGTAAGTATGGAGTTTCTTGCACATTCTTCTCCATACAAAACTACCTTTTGGAATGTGCAACTAGAATCATATTAATTTAATTTATTTGTAAGTATAACGTTCAAAAGTGCAGGCCTAATTGAAATAAATGATTTGACTTTGACAGCCGGAACCAACGGCTTTACATGCTTTCTGAGACACGGAGTAGTCTTGATATGCAACGAATGGTTATCCATTCACGGTACAAGCTCCACAAGCGTAGCTTAACTTTCGACCGACCCATGAGGCTGTAATTATTTAGCCACAAGGTTTGTTATTTTTTAGAACCTTAAAAAAAGTAGGTACTCTCAACGTCATGCTTTGCCTTTATTGGTACATAATCTGAGTACTAAATGATAGTAAAACAATTGAGCAGCTGGTCCCCAGATTGGCTGCTGAGCGTCTGAGTCAGCGACACGACACGATGATGTCAGTCAGAGAATCAATGATGAACGAGGAAGTGACCGTGACGCTTGGCCATAAGTACTAACTGGACTCGCATGTTAATTGCCATAATTTAATCAAACGATCTGATTGTGGGTTTAATTGTTTAGCCATAAGTACTTACGATGAACACATCATTCAGGATTTTTTCCATGCGTTCATGTTTGTTGAGGTCCCAGTGCACCGCGCGTCGAGTCGTCGTCACCCGCTGGGTTGTTGAGCTCCACCGTCGCTGTCATACATTTTTCATGGCTAACATAAATTTTCAGACTTTCGATAACACGTAGGTTTACTTTCTTTAGCATAACCCTTTAGACCTAGACAATGATTTAAATAAAACCTTGGTTAAATGACTAGTGCTTGCTTGCTTGTGCGATTTAACGCTATATGACATCTAGTTGAATGACTAAAGTCCATGCACGTTTACTAGCACGGAGTGCAAAAAAAAATATATTTGATGCCTCTCTTCTTTTTTTTCGTCTCTGCTCGTGGTCATTTGAGGTTGAGTTGAACGCTTAACACTCGCCACGTACCTAATATTGCCTTTTTGGTGCACACATAAAGTGGGTCCCTACATCACAGGCAGTGTCATTCCAGCGCAGAAGCGACCTGCCGCGAGCTCTCAAGACTTCAAGTTTTCCCTATTTGTTGCCTAGCGTAACTGAAATCTTACGTCATGTCTTCTTTATGGTTTAAGCAACAAATATTTTCAAAATTAACACGAAAATACGTTAACCAAGGACAGTTTCCGAACAAGATTATAGGCAGACGTTGCGTTGGTAACTGCGCCGGAATAACACCAAACATTGCTTGTTGTAGTGAGTCGGTGAGCGATACGACGAACATTTGTGAGTGATGTGAGCTTGTGCCGGCGACATTGAAGCTCGTCGGTATGTCGGTCACGCGCTCTAGCTGTGTAAACTGCATTGAGTTTCCATAACATTGACGTTTAATGCCTAATAAATTGTGCACGTACGATGCTTCGTACATAATGTTGGGCAGGACGTCATCTACGCTCTAATTTTACTTAGAAGTCTGTTACTCTTTTACTTAGATTGTGGTGTGAAACATTTATTTTTTAACTGCTCCACTGCGGGGCAGGTCTCTATTTTGATACAGAAAATACCTCTTCTAGAAGGCGTCAAGGCGGATTGGCCATTTCAGACTTTAAATTAGTAGCTGCCCCGCCTAAAAACTTCTTTCAGCTTTAGAATTAATTTATTAAATTTTATATTTCATAAGAATCGGTCAAGCCGTTTCGGAGAAGTTTTGTTACAAACACAACAACGACGACACGACAATTTTATATTAGATAGAGAAGTCGAGATTTCATCACAATGTTTTCTTTCATCGATGTCAATGTTGCCAACTTGGAAAACATATATACATAACCTCGTGAATGAGATATACCTAGGCACTTTATCCTCTAGACCAATACGCAACTGTTGCTTCATGAAATTCTGCTACCTATATCAAATACTATCAAGGTTTCTGTCGAGTTTGACATGTAATTATAACTTTTACGTTGCCCACACTACCTTAAGTTCGCTTTTATTTCGTGGGTGCTTTCATAAAAAACATCCCACCCACGCTTACTACCTATAATAGAAAAGTGAATATAACCTAATGAAAACAAACTAGCGCCGGTAACATCAACACTGTTAACTCCATTACCATAATAATAGAACTACTTTAATAACTATGCTTTGATAGAGGTTTATAACCTTCAAAATCCCTTCGATCGATTTTTATGTGATTCACAATTATAAATGAAAGCCAGTCTTCTTGCAAGCATTTATTTATTACTAAGGTTTTGGTGTTCAATATAAAATGTTGACAATCAATATGTTAAATGCTAGGAAATGCATTATGTTAAGTAATTGTAAAGACACATACATACTAGAGAGTGGTTTAGAATTACACTGAAATATAAAAAGGACTCTTTAAACTCCGATTTCACTGGCGCCATTAAGATGATTTTGACAAAACAATAAGTATATGCGTGAAATGGGTCAACTCAAAGCCAAAAGAGATGTTTTGCAATACCTACTAGACTTTCAATTTTATAGATAATATTGGTTAGGTTAAAGTTAACATCTTCTGTAGCAGCGCCTGCGCCGGGCTAAAGACCGCGGACACGCCGCGCCCCCCGGAGCCGGCTGCACCTGTGGACAGACACAATACATTACCTCATGACAAACTCATAATTATCACCAATACTTAACTAAGTATTGACTTGCAAGATGTCTGTGATTTACGGCGTATGATTTTATCTTTTGTTGTGGTCATTTATTAATAAAGATGTTGGAAGTCACGTGATGTCGGTCTCAACCTAAAGGGCAGCTCAATGACAGTCTGTAACTTTTACTACATTACTACAGCTGCCTTG
Organism: Euplexia lucipara; assembly: GCA_921972225.1. Classification (NCBI taxonomy): domain Eukaryota; kingdom Metazoa; phylum Arthropoda; class Insecta; order Lepidoptera; family Noctuidae; genus Euplexia; species Euplexia lucipara. The sequence goes on along the minus strand of OV179147.1, from coordinate 542,499 downwards.
GCAAACTTCATTACGGCTTTAAAAAAAAAAGTTTACGTCCTATTCTCAAACCTTCCCAAAACTTCATAAGAATCGGTCAAGCCGTTTCGGAAGAGTTTGGTAACTGTGGCACTGAGAATTTTATAATATACATATATCAGGTTTTTTTAAGTATTTTACCGACCAGGCTGAGAACGGTTATCCTGTCTTTTACCACAACATTTATAATAACCTTTATAAGTTACTAAAAAGCAATGCTAGACTAAAAAGCTACGTGAATAAAGTTTCTATCATTTAGTATGATAGAAACTTTATTCACAAAAAGGCTAAAAAAGACATTGTTTTATATAAACATAGCTAAAGATTTATAGAAAATAACTAAGTAGCATCCGTTTATTCTTACGTGTTTCGGCTCTAGCTTAAAGATTCACTAATCCGCTATTTAGCGTGACGACGACTACAGCGTGGTGCATCAGCATTGCATTTCCAGATAAAAACAGTTGTTCATCCGAATTCGTTCCATAGTACCTAGGTACCTAACTAAATTATTACTACGCTGAACAATGAGCATATTGGCAGTTTTGCAAAAGACGATAATAACATGCCCTCCAAGTCGTAACTCTATTGTTGACGCTAGAGCGTACGTTTATCGATTTTCCAACTTCCAGTTAAATCAGTTCCAAAAGATTAATGTCGGTACACATTGTAACTAAGTACACTCATAATGTTTTCTATGAAACCACAACTTCTTGACGTATAATCTACAAATAAATAATACTCATTTAATTTTGTACAATCTGTGTTTGTGTTAGCAGCGGGCGATTTATTTCTGTGATTGATGTGAAATGTAGCTATTTATTCAAACGTTCGTTTGTACTTTAATATTAATATATCACATATCTGTTTAGTTGCAATGTTTCTCTAGTAAATAGCGATGAGTCTGACGGAGTTGACAGCTGTGGGAACTACAATGTCTATTTCGTTGCACTCTATCAATACATTAATTTCAACGTGCTAGTGATGCTGTTCAGGCGAGACTATAACGAGTGTGAGACTAATACACTTTTTAAAAATTAAAATAAGAAAAATCATCCTTTCCTACATACATAAACTCACGCCTTTTTCTCATGAGGGTAGAATCACCAGCTACGATTAGGTATTATATTATTTCATTTAGCTTGGTTAATGTTATTTATTTTTTATTTATATTTATTATTTATTAAAAAAAAAAACATAAGTACACCTATCATTGCAGCGACCCAGTGCATTAGTTTAGTAGCAGGCTTACATCTAATAGCTTATAAATAAACTTGTTAAGTATCTAACAGACAAAAGTCGGTGGGTCCGTGTGAATTTAAACTCAGTGTACAAACATATCTACACACACACCAGTTGCGAGTAGATACTATGCACCTTACCTTTCTGACGAATAGGTATAACTACAAGTGTTAAAGGATCTTAATCAAGAGGTTCTTTAGAGCGTTAATACTTTCTTACTCTCAACATGACCAAAGCATCAAAACAAATGTTGGATTTTTGTGGCTGTTGGATGTAGTGATTGTCGATATTATGAACTAGACCCATTATTATTATCTATATTAAACAACTATAGTATTACTGCCTTTTGGCGATATAGCAAAGCATTTATTATTGAAAAATCATAACATATCGGGAGTTTGATATTTCTTATTTCCTCCGCTAATTGGTCGCGCTATTTCCTTCGCGACCTTGACATCGCGCGATAAGGCGCGCCGCCCGCCGCGACCCGCACTTGACATCATCTGACACCATTTAACACTCATAACTGCTGCTGTCACACATTACGTACTGCGCGAGCTATTTCAGTCGTGATTGATTGAAGCAATCAGGCCTTCCAGACCAATTCATTGAATTAGATGTTATTTTGATTACTATCAAACCGCTCGCACTCTTGAACTTCTGCTCGTTAATGCACTGAATAAATCTCAATTTGTAAGGTCAATGCTATGGAGTCTCGTGGCTTGTGATTCATTATTTCATTCGGTCGATGCGTGCTATTAATAAATTTTTATATTTGCAATCCCATCAGCTTCTGCTAGTACAAATTCGGGTTTTAAATGAGCATGTAATATATTATATAGGTAGAGAAACTTGGTACTCATAATAGATAGCTTAGATAAATAGGTTTGTATTAAGTAGTAACATAGAATCAGACAAACTTAGGATTACTTACTATCAGTACCTACTTACCTAATTTGTACAGTCGGAGTCGACTGCACTTTGATTGAGTATTATATGACGCGAGGGAGGCCAGCTTTAATGGATTGTTTACCACTAACGTGTGGCCTACTGTACCTACGAAATTCCCACGTGTGTCCCCGGTACTTATTCGTAACATATTCAAATAACAACTATCGAAACGTATAATTAGTAACTTGACATTTCCGTATTATATAGTGTTTTAAAAGCTAATAAATTAATGAGCATTATTTAACGCTACTAGAAATATAAATGAGCTTAGATTTATATTTCTCAATACATTTACAAAGTATTTCTCTTTCTTTGCAGGTAAGCTGTTGTTTCCCACGTCGACGTGCTACGTTGTGCTACGTGTACGGGTATGTCCTCGCATGTAATGAAGGTGCTAATTATCGGTAAATGACACGATTTGACCGAACGTGACGTCGTCACTTGCGAAGGGCAGCGCACACCTCGGCTGGGGTACGTTACGACCTTCACTTGCAATATATCAAAAATCTAATGAGTATCAATGAAAATTTTTTGAGCATTCATAGGCATTTATATACATTTAAAAATACGTTTTCTGTCTTACATAGATAGTATCATCTTGAGGTAAATGGGTTCACTTATTAAGACGCCGCCGTCTTCGTCTGTATACCTATATTTATGACTGTAACAGCTAGCAGCCAGAAATGTTGACAGAATATTGTGTTATGTAATGGACATGGTAAATTTCATGGAAAACATACAAACAATAATATTTGCAGGAGTGAAATAATGTATTTAATTCAATAAACCCCGGAAGGACACCGGTGTCCGCCTGTCATTGTCTTTCTATTGTGTCTCTAATTACCTCAATTGAAAGGTTAAAAAAGACACTAATAGAGTGTCAAGTAAAAAGCGCAAACGACTTTCAGATTATACATTGTACATGAACAGCAGAGATTTTTATAACAGACTTCAAAAAGGAGAAGGAATTTGTTTAATAAAATAACACAAATAACTGATTTAAATTTTGAGAGCTTTTTCTCACATTTATTTAAGTAAGTGATTAACAGAAACAGCGGTAAAAAATAAGTGAACTTCTGTATCTAACCAAATATAAATATTTAGATGCATATCATTTCGAAGTTTATGCAGTTTATAAGCTAAAGGAGAAATACTAAGGAATAATAAGTTAGTCAACATGTAAAGTAAGTATGTTATTTGAAAAAGTAACCATGATACAAGAGCCCCAGTCAGTCAGTATAGGATTGTGGGAATATTGATTGCTGTAGCGTTAGCCTGCCGCCTGCATCGACAGCCTGTATAGGTAAATACCTTAAATATTGAAAACACAAGCAGGTAGCCTGTCGCCTTCACAATCACTTATATATAAAAGACTAAAAGCGTTACTGTTAGCACTGAGTATTTTTTTAATGGACATGTCTTTAGGTTTAACCACTTATTCTTAACAATATGCAGGCACAAGTAATCGGTTGCAGTTTGGTTTAACAAAGACCTTCTGACGTAATTATTTTTAATTACGTCAGGATACGACTCTTTGTTCGTTCTCAATGTGTAAAACATTTTATTGAACATTTTTTTGAGTTATTTGTTTTCGTTACGTCTACCGAAAATCAAGCATCACTCACTCATATGAATGTTAACATAATAACCTTAAGATCAACGTGACGATTGAATTGTAAAATCTTTACTGAAATAAAACAACATTTCAAGATCAGTTTTTGCTAAAGTGTAAAAGAAAAGCGAGCAACACTGTCTCATCTTTCCTTAATCGGAATGTTGATAATTCATAGAATATTCCAGAGGCAATATTGTATAGGGTGACTGGTAATTAGTAACCGTTACTTAAACAAGTGATTGTATTCATGATTTCAATAAACTTTCCTAAAGAAACTTTTATTTTTATACACTATAAAGTTATTACTTATAACACAATAAAATAACAAAAACGCTGTTTCAAATTCCCGCGCGCGCGCCTGTAATTGATCACAGTAGGCACGAATCGGCACGATCTATCAGCTGATAATCTGACCTCGGGAAGGGCAAAATCTACTACTACCGCTTCCGTTGTGCAGTATTTCTATGTTATAAAATTAACGAGTTTAAAAAAAAGTTTCTTTGGGAAAATTTATTGAAATCATCTTCGATCAATAATAACACTAGATGTCGGGTCGGCGTCAAAAATCCGTCTCGGTAAATATAAGCTCACTAGAGACGTGTGTTGTTATTTTGTTTAATTTGCTTGAAACACGGCCAATGTAAACACGTCCCACAATGCCGCGTGTGTATTCAACAGTTGCAAAAATAATCCCCGAAAACGTAATTATTCGGCCGGAGTCATTTACTTTCAGTAAGGACATGAAGAATAAGTTATATTTTAAGCTATAATTTAACAAATAATATCCATTTTTTTAACAAAATTACCGATTTTACACCACCGCTACAAATGTTTGACCAATGCTCGCCAACATTTGCACAAACTTTTGTTTAACTGAACAGCAGATGCATGGAGTAGATTTGTATTGTATTGTAATCATTTTAATAATTTGTTACTAATACTTAATGTTGGTTAAAATCGGTTAATGCTACTTTAGTTTGTTGGACTCTTATTAGGTACTTAGCTTTTCTTTTTTATTTTAGCTTTCCTAGCAATCCATTTACGTGTGCAGAATGGATCTCGATTGTCGCCAGAGAAAGAAGAGGTTTTGTTTCGTTCATTATTGGCCACCGACTTTCGAAACTGGAGTTATTTTTCACCTGTTGGTGTTTTTTTTAAAAAGGTTTATTTTTTTGTAAAAAAGTTTTTGTTTCGCCAACAAAAACTTTTTTACAAAAAAATAAACCTTTTTTTTTAGTTTCTTCGTGTGTCAAGAAAGTCTTTCAAAACTTCAAAGAATCATTGAAATCGCTTAACAATATTGATAAAGAAGTTCTATCTAAACATTAATCTGTACATCTCTGCCGGGCTCCTTTTAAAATAGACTGGCGTAATGTTATGTTATGCAAATATAAGAACTCTGCATAGACATCTCACTGTAGCAATCGCGAACAATTTGTTGTTATGTCTTGAAGAGTTCCGTCGCCTGTCTATTTCATCAGTTTTTTTTCACAAAATGCTACTTTCTAAATGAAAATGCTTGATTTGTTACTAAAAATGTAAAAATCGGTACGTGTGTCCGTGGGCCCTTGATATGAGTTTTTATATAAATGGGACCAATCTGTTAGTATACCCTTACAAATAAAAAAAGAATTTTGAAAATCGTCTATAAATGAAGGAGTAAAGGTCACAAAACCTAAAAAAAAATGCAACTGAATTGATAGACCTCCTCCTTTTTTAGAAGTCGGTTAAAATAATTTGATTTCATTCAATGATTTTTAACCAGCTGCGCCCCGCGGTTTCACCCGCGTAAACCAGGAGTAGTTAAAAGTAGCCTTAGCCTATGTGTTAATCCAGGATATAAGCTACCTACATACTAAATTTCATCCAAATCTGTTCAGCCATTTGAGCGTGAAGAAGTAACAAACATACAAACACACACATACACACTCACACTCAGAAACTTTTGCCTTTATAATATTAATGTGAAAACTTCTAAATCGCATACAAAAGTAGACGCATTAATTTTTTTTTGGGGGTTGATTATAATGAGCCAACCCGCAGACAATTAATAGCAATGTCTTAATAAAATAGCTATTGTACTAATTTAGCCCTACTACTTTTTTAAAATGGGTCAAATGTAATTATTTGCTACCATATAAAACAAACCTTCGCTCGCATAAGAAATATAAATTATTATTTTGCAACTCTATCTTTCAATTCTTACTGTGTTCTGAGCATTGAAATGTCATACCAAGACCTACGTCTAGTTCCAAAATAGAGTAAAGACGAAATTGTGAACAAAACGTTTTTAACCTTATTTTCTAGGATTTAAGTTTCATTTTAGAATAAATATTTTTGTACTTATAATAAAAAATGGCTTTTATTTTTAAGTCACATTTCAAATTTATTCCTTTTACTTTTCTCCGACGACAGAAGGACTTAGGCATAAATATTTTGCAATTGTAATTAAACTTTATGCTTGAGTGTCAAGGTTTATAATGAACTGAACTTGATAATATTATAAAACTATTTCTATATTCGTAGTAAGAAATGCAATTGTTTATGCGTGTGTAAACGTGGACACTTTAGCGAGGTATTTTTGTTCCTGATCTTGTATCTAGTGCTATTATTGATCGAAGGAAATCATGAATACATTCACGTGTTTAGGTATAGGTCACTAATTACCAGTCACCCTATATAGTCCAACATGTAAAGTCATGTAAAGTCAACGATACGTTATAACTAACAATGGGCTATTTGAAAAAAAAATAAGTAGTTTTTAGTCCCTCATCTAGATTACAAAAAAATATTCGACACATATTTTTCTTTTTTCACGTAATCAAAAAATAACGGCGATACGTCGAGTCAAAATGTCGCATGACGTCACTAGCCAGTAGGTACAGTTAATACTAGATAATGACGTTACAAGCCCCCTCTCCTCAACTTTAATGCGCTTAATCTAAGGAGTTTTCCATCAATTGGCAAAAGAAAAAATGTTTGTCAAATATTTTCTTGTAATCTAGATGAGGGACTAAAAACTTAAAACCAATAGCCCATTTCGAAACCGTTAACCGCGTGAGAGATGTCATAATCATACATTATTTTCATGAAAAATACATGGGAATATAAGTTACTCACATATTTTTCACATCTTTTTTTATTGGCATTAGATTAAATTATTAAATAATAGACTAGTTATATAGACTCCATTGTTGTATAGTTTAAAACTAAACATACCTACTTACTATTATTTTGTACGCCATAAATGGTAGAACACGCAGATCTACCTATTAATCTAAGACCTTACGCATAACTGTTTGCTGTATACTCGTGTTTTACAGTAAAATATATTCTATAAGTTACTTTCTGCTACCTTTTGAGCTCTTTGACGTTGGTTTTGTGTTGAATATTGTCGTGGCACTGGCCTCTAGCTGTAGTTTGTTTGAACTGTGTAGTGGCACTACGGCGACGAGGCCGGCACGACTGTAGTTTCTGTGATTGATCACTATTTTTAGCCCCGACGACTATTAAAACGCCACAGCCATCAATTTCTTCTACTACACTGTATGCATAGTACCATGTAGTACTATTGTTATTGATGTATTGATTACATATTTGACAGCTAAAGCGTCTTACAGTACTTAGGTAGCAATCAAGTTACACGCACGCCACAGTTAAGTTCACAGCTTGAATACGCATGTTAACCTAAAGTAGGTATAAGATTACACGTGTGTTCTCTTCACGTGGTTAAGTAGTTGACGTAACGAATCGATACTGAAAGGGAAAGAAGAAAGCATTTTCTAAGAATTTCATAGGGTAAGGGTTGGTATACTGACAATATTATTTTATATACCTATGGTAAAAAATAAAAGTATATTCCACAAGTATATTTCACAACTTTTCACACAACGCCATTTAGTCCCAAGTGAAGCTTGAGAGCTTGTGTTATGGGTACAAAATAGCTGATAAACATACTTATATATTTCTAAAAACATACATATTAGGTATAGATAAATTACACCCAGACACACAACAAATGATCGTGCTCATCACACAAACATTTGTCCCGGGTGGGAATCGAACCCACGACCTCCGGCATAGCAGTCAGGGTCACTAACTACTAGACCAACAGGCCAGTCAAAAAAGTAGGTAGCATGTCGGCTCTTTGTTTTACTGATCAGTATTTGTTTTAGTTTTTTATGTAAGAGTGTAATGTGCAGTACTGCAGTGTCGTGTTGACCCTGATACCAGGCACTACACTTCAGTCAGAGACGTGCCGCTACATGTCTCTCAGATGTACTGCTGGCCACTCTAGAAACACTTCAATTAGCCATACGCCTAGGTACCCTATAGCGACGGATATTTTACGTCCCTTCGTACTATTTTCTCAAGAACCTGCCTACTAGGGTCTTCCTGTCCGATTATAATTTAGGTGTCTTCAAGGCTAGAGTGTATTATTCACTCTTATTAACCACTCGTATTATAATTATAGAAACAATTAATAAGCAATTGTGTCTCGCGTAGATCTACTTTCCGGCACATGACGGGTTAATGACTAGTTCATTAACCTCTATGCTTACCATCAAGTGGGATTGTAGTCAAGCATTAGTTTAAAATACATATATAAAAAAAATTGTAATTATTATTCAGATGTAAGTGGGAACGCCGGGAGGGGACGCCCTAGAAGGACATACATAGACCTTATTGGTGAGGTTCTTCAGAAAGGTCAGGTGCGTAGTACTCGCAACCGGCGTGTGTGTATGACAACATGTACGAATGTTAACGAAGCAAAAGAAGTATGTAAGAATCGTAGCATATGGCGCTCTGTAGTTTCTGCCTACCCCCATGGGAAAAAGGCGTGAGTTTATGTATGTATGTATGTATGTATGTAAAAAAAAATCTGTCCAGAGATCGCTTTCTTCGAAACAAAAAACACTCTGCTTTAATGGTTAAGTTATTTTCTTGACTGTGAAACGAACACATAGTAATAAACATTCAGTAATTCACAAATTCGATACGATATCGACTGTATTGTAAGGTATTAAGAAATGTCAACTTAATGTTCTACCATAATGACTACAGTTCAAATTAGCTCTTCACTAGAATTTTGTACTTTAACCCCCGCTTAGTTTTTAAACTAAAATATTGCCCACGACACTCACAAATAGGTAACCCCAACTAGCAAAATTTTTACTTACAAGTGTCCCAAGACCTATATTTTTTTACTCTTTTATTATACTTACAAATAACTGAAAGTATCGATTTAGGCGCACTTTATAAGAGAATTCTCACTTAGAGTCAACTTATAACGCTCTTATTGAAGATTAATTTACACTTACAATAATCTTGTCACTGCTATTGTAATACCAAAATAACTTATGATGGTTTTATAATAGCATGGTTTAAGGTAAAATAGGACTTAGAGCGCTCTTACGACTGCTCTTATAAGTGTAATTCCCCTTATATTGCTCTGTGGAAGCTCAATAAAGGAATATTTATCACAACGGCCGAAAAAGTGTGCGCGAGCGCTGCTGGAATAAAAAAAAAGTTTAATTGTCAACTCATGTAATATTTGTTTTAGTAGTATTTTTATTTCTTGTAATCATTTAGTTCTTTGCATGATAGTTATGTGTCTATGAACTTAAATAACTTGCGGTGTACATTTCTTCGAATGATTTGTGGAATAAAGTGGAATATTTTCACAGGCTCACTGCGTTATGTATTTTGAATATTAGGAAAACAATAATAATTAATTGTAAAAATAAAAACTTACGCCATTAGAGATTCTTAAGACCAATTACTCTTCTCTAAGATAAGCTTAATACTAAAATGTCTTATTTCACACTACCTGAGTTAATTTTAAACCTTTGGGTCTTATTGACCACTTACATAAGGTAACTACTTGCAGCCATTTAATAAATTTAGGGTTCCTTATGCCATGAGGCATACAAATTACCATTTTGTGCATAAGTATCTACTGGATGGGTAAGTGGGTACTATTAGGTGAGTGTGTTTTAAAATATTTTTATTAGCGTCTTTGGGTACCTATGTGCTCGATCCTTTTATTAATAATCACGGAAAGTTCATTAAACGCCGAGTGTGGTATATTATTCTGAACAGGCCATATTTTGATTTCTCCACGAAATTGTATATTTTTTTCGTAATCCGTTGTATCCATTTCACATTGACTATCATCGCTATCGTCAGAACCAGAATTAAGACTAGAATCTGCCAGTTCAAACTCTTCAGAGCTGCTATGTTCTTCTTGTGTTTATTCTTCTTGTTTTTGTACGGAACCATCGAACGATTTACTGGCTCCATCGTTTTCAATCGTAGCTCTACTAGTAGGTACCAAGTGGCTTTTTTTGTGTGTCTGGGTTTTTTTGTTTCATTTTTGTCCTATAATTGCTCCACTTCTTTTAAACCTTTTCCATTTTTCCGACTCCATGCTTAACTGTTACAAACACTTAGCGTTGTTTACACGAATATAATGGCCGACACATTCTTATTAAAGTGTTCACAACTCTTTTAAAAGACAAAATATTCTGATAGAGATCTACTATGATACCTCTTCTCTTTAATTTGACTTAGAGAAAACTATTCACACTTACAACTTATTGGCTTTATAGAGTTTTATGCAAAAGTTTATTAAGATCCTAAGTGTTATAAAACACTCAATGCAGAATCTACTAAGAAAGAATGTACTTTTAAGATGCTTTTATAAGTGCAAATAATATTCAAGAGCAATTGCTCTTAAAAAATGCACTTGTAAGACAACTGTGCTGATAAATGTGTTACAACTATTCTTAATAAACATCTATAAGAGCACGTAATAAGTGTTAGTATTCTTTTAGTACAAAACGCCTTAAATCATGCATTTATAAGATGTACTGTCATAGTCTGGACACGTGTAAGTCTGCTGAAACACCTCAGTTCTTAAATCAGCATATCCGCAAGATAAAATTGCTAGTTGATGGCTTTCTATTGATAAAAGAATTTTCAAAATCAGTTCAGTAGATCTAAAAATTACCCCCTATAACGTCACAAACTCACGAACTACCTAATTATTATATAAGTTCCTACAGTGTGGAACTTACCAGCACAGTCCTGGTGCGCTCCTGGTATCCGGAGCCGCAGCTGACGGAGCACTTGCTCCACTCGCCCCACGGGCTCATCTGACAGTCCCCAGGCTGAGCCAGGATCGGTCCTACACAATTAAAAACATGAAGGTAGATTTTAACAAGATCGAGCTCAACAGAAAAAACAAACTTTACTTGATTTAAAAATCATATTCTTTTTAATCAACCTTTGAAAGTAGACATGTTTACCAAACATAAGTCCTTCACCGCTTCCAAGTTTAGATGACGTGTCTGCATAAGATATGTAAAAATGGCCCTCATGTACCTTGACCCAACAGTGTGGGGTTATAAATAAATGGGAACGTTTACGTTCTCCTCGTAGACATATATTTATTGTTTCATAGGTCATACACAAAAGAGAATTTGATAGAAATCACGACAACACAGATGTTTTTACGAGCTTCAAGTGCTCGTGCACCGGGATCACTCCATTATTGCTGAAAGACAACTGGCACCGAGGTGTCGTTGTAAATAGCCGCGATAAACTAAAAATATAATCATGGCACACGCCGTCATCTCTTGTAAATAATATGTTTTGGTCTGTTAATAACAAATTACTTATTTGTTTGTGAAGCCTCGAGTGAGTCGTCTAGTAGAGGTATATTACTTAGAGTATATTTATATAAAGCAATATTTCTATTAAGTAAAAAATAATCTATCATATAGATTTAAAGTGGTTTCCCTTTAGGGCTTGTTGATTTATTCCAACCTGTAAGTATTCCCCAAAGCGACGCGAACATCCAAAAAAATATTTGTCTGAATTAACCATGATTTAAATTAGCTGTCAACTTACCATTAACGCTATTGGACACTGGCACGTTGTTGTTCAGCGCTGGAGATGGGAACTGGTTCAGCTGTGGTGGCAGGCCGCCGGGCGGGGCTCCTCCTGGGGACAACAGTATCCACTCTTAGTTCCACTTCAGACGATGATCAAGCTCTTTTGTTGGGGTCGCAATGGAACAACTTCTGCCCGCGTAGCATAATCACCATCGAAACGGGTATTTCGACGAAAAAAACAACAAAGTCTCAGATGGTAGAAACATTTCTGCCGATTATACACCACTATATTTTAATTAGTACAAAAAAATGGGCTGTATCCGTACCTGTTACTGATCATATATTATTTGCGTAATCAAAAGTAAAAAAAACGAAATTCAATTTTTAAATATGCCCACTATTTAGTTAAACTTAAATAATGAAAACAGCTGTTGTAGGCGGGGCATGCTTGAGCGAGATCACGCGAACGTGAGCGAGAGATGACGATTAATGAATCTACACTATGCCATGAAGCAGCCTGTACAATATTTCCATAAATTGGGTGACTTTTTAGGATATAAACATACGCTAATAACTTTACTGTTTATGAATATTATTTATTGATTCTTTACAATATTAAGAGAAGACCGACCAGAATAAGCCCTTTAAGTAATTTTACTAATTAAAAATTAGTGGTTTAGAGGAAATAATTCAAATAATGCTCGATATTGTAGACATTGTCGTCTGAAAAATCTACACATTTCTTCCCTTCACTCTTAACGTTGTCGTACTCAAAACATATACAAATATTTCTTTCTAGACAATGTTCAATATTATTCTTCTGGAGACAAAACCCGTTGCTGCGGAGGTCATGCTACGCGTGCTGTAGGCCATTAAGGACGTGCTGGAATCAAACCCGCGACCGATACTGCAGTACCACTGCGCCATCAACTCGTCAATGTGTAGTGACTAGATGTTTACTCACTTTGTATATGACTACCTCTAATATGACAAGAGTGTTACTAACGGTACCTACAAGCGCTAAAATATTATAACTTGTTATTTTACCATTACTGCCTCCAAAATGATAAATGTATCGTTAGGTCTTGTCTTGTGATATTATTTACTAACAATAGACGGTTATGTTTTCAGTAAATATGTGGGAAATAGTTGCTTAGTCGTTAGCTGTCAAAAACATAGCAATCAGTAGCACGAATGTCAAGGAAAATAATGCGGAGTCCGTTATCGCGACACCATCGGAATATTGTCTTAGTTCTGTCAAACTTGGGAATTGGTAACAAATACATTTAACACATTACTGGGTAAACAGTTTGTTTGTCTGACAGTAACCTATCATGGTCTGATTGAGTAATAACCTAAGTAATAGTTGGCAGCAGTCTTTGACACGCTATTGTTTAAAAGAAAACATTAACATTAGTTTCCGTTTCCGCCAATAAGCAGTAAAACATGGTACCTAAACAATGGTACCTACTACATAACATTTTAAAGAATTAATCACATGCTTGTGTCTGTTCAGGTTGTTTTAGCTGTAAGAAATCCATGTATGAAATAAGTAAAATTAACAGAAATCCAAAATTTTTATCAGTTCTGCGACTCTACTCATAGTTACGAAGCTGTACCTATATTAGGCGCAGATTTTGAAGCCTGACTACGGCGAATAATCTAGTGTAGAGCAAACTCGGGCTCTCGCGACGCTTGAAAAAGCATTTTGTTGACTGCAAAGATACTCATGATTAATTTATTTTAAATACATCAATTGTATTGGAACTTAGTTTAAAATGAATATATTCTTTATTCTACACGATACATTGTTCTTTTCGCACGGTACCGTGCCAAATGCGAACAGTCTGCCATATTTTTTTTGCTACACCATGACATAATATTCGAAATTAACTCTGTCACACACACCACGAGCGTCTTTACTATCACACGGCGAAACAAAGAATTTACCTCTTAAGATTACGAGCATCGTTAAACAGTCCGGACTGAGCATTGTGCCCCAGGTGTGACGTCAGCGAGGAGGTGACGTGAGAATGACGTCACCGCCTGGGAGTGATTCGCACAGATTACCGGGGTCGCGCGTGTAGGTAGTAGGCACACAGATTTGAGACACCTAATCAAGGGTGCAGCCTTGTGCGTTGCCCGGCGCTCGTAAAATCCGCCTTTACATACTCACACGTCGTGTTCGCTTTGTTGATTCGCTTTTGACGGTTCGCGTCGTTGTTTACAAGCGAACACGTTTTTTTGACGAGCATCCTTTATTAATCCGTACTGTAGATTTACAACAAACTTATAGGTATAGCCAACATGCTCGGAGGAAGGAAGTATTTTAGTATGATACCGGTTGGGGTCTTTCTGAACTTCCGGGATTGTCCTGATAGCCGTGGAACATCGTACAACTCATCTAGCATGTCAGGATGTGTTTCCCCCTTGTTACGTCACTAGGTAGTTACTAGATACCTATCATTTTCGGTGGCGCATAATTGAGTTTGCAAGTCACCCTCTGTCATTTTATACGTGTATTATAATAACTTTGGTCTGGCAACGGAAAGAATCAAAAAGACATATATGTATGTCTTTGTCTTTGTTGTTGTTTTGGTGTGTTATCACGCCTGTATTCTCCGAAGGGTTAGGCAGAGGTGTACCTGAAGTAGGTTAGTACAACCAGATTTTGCCAGTTATTTTTAAGTTCCATGTAGTAGGGGGCGAGCCTATTGCCATTAATCGGGCACAAATCCAGACACCGGGCTGCTACTAAGAAATTCCAGATGGAAAAACTCAATAACACTTTATCCTACCCGGGGAGCGAACCCGGGACCTTATGCTCAACAGTAGCGCTTGCGACCACTAGACCAACGAGACACTAAAAGAAATCAGTACTTAATAAATAAATTCTTTTTTATTTCTGCACCTTGATTATTTTCTGCTGCCATCCACGATTGTACCTAAATTACAATAATAAGACAGCTACATAATATACAACATACAGAACAAGACATTCGATGAGTACCAGATTGCTTAGATACAACAAACTTACTCAGATATTATTATGAACGCAACCTTCTGGAGTTGGAACAATATGAGGGAGAGTTAACGACCGTAAACACGGAGAGTCGACAGATCTCGTGGACTCGACATAATACGCTGAAGAGTGGGAGGCACCTAGTCTCTGAGTAACGTCTAGCGCGGCGCCAGCGCAGGGAGGACATCGTGCAAATCTGACACTACCACAATGTTACCTAGAGGTGTGACCGGCGTAGGTTCTACGGTTTAACTGGTCCGTTGGTCTAGTAGCTAGTCACCCTGACTGCTATGCCGAAGGTCGTGGGTTCGATTCCCACCCAAGACAAATGTTTGTGTGATGAGCACGATCATTTGTTCTGAGTCTGGGTGTAATTTGTCTATAATACGTATGTCTATGTATTCAGAAATATATAAGTATGTTTAACAGTTGTTAAGTACCCTTAACACACGCTCTGCTTAGCTTGGGACTAAATTGCGCTGTGTAAAAGTTGTGGAATATTATTATTATTATACTCTGATTTTTCGGATTCATGTGCGTATAGTATTAATCACTTGCTTCAAAAACGGTAAAGGAAAACATAGTGAGAAAATGCCTGAGAGAGAGATAATTCTCGAGGGCATGAAAATCCTCTGACACCTGCAGGCCTAGCCATATAACAAATTGTATTTCTATTATCGTAATCGTTATGGCGACGTGTATTTAATTTTCCGCCTTAACACTTGACAGTTGTCAAACAGCTGATTCCATATAAGCCATTATCTTTCTATTTTCGCAATAAAATAGAAATAGAATTTGTAATATGGCTAGGCCTGCAGGTTAGTTAGTAACCGAACTGTCAGTAACATTAATACATTAAATTAAATGTTCCACAACTTTCACACAACGCCATCTATTCCCAATGAAGCAGAACTTGTGTTATGGGTACTGAACAGCTGACAAACATACTTACATACATTTCTAAACACATACATATTATTGATAAATTACACCCAGACACAGAACAAATGATCGTGCTCATCACACAATCATTTGTCCTGGGTGGGAATCGAACCCACAACCCCCGGCATAGCTGTCAGGGGCACTAACTACTAGACCAACAGGCCAGTCAGTGTATGAAAAGAAGAACCTGATTCTTGGATAAAAACCTGTTCTTTAGACTTTTAAGACTTGATCGTTAGTTTAACTTTTCATGAGGTACTTCTTGAATCAAGGATATGTCTTCTTGTGGGACCTACTTCGTTAATATTGATGTTAAATTTACGTTTCTTTTAAATATTGTGCAAACTACTCAGTGTTTAGTGTTAGCGTTGAGTTAACAGACGGTGTAGGTACACATTGTATAATGACGTTGATATTTACACACCCGAAGTTCATGATCATCATTTGCCAGCGATTTCAACTATGTCGGGGTTGCCTTTCAGTAGTAAGGATGCAGTAGAATATCAGTATTTAAAATGAAGTGACTGCTTAGCAGACATCCACTACCTAGTTCCGAGGTGCCAAGATACCCCTTGCTTCGTAGATTAGACTAGTTGTTAGACTTATGCATCTGACTTCCCAGAACGATTTTCTTCTCAGATATAACAGCCCACAGACGGAACCAATGGCTTGACGTAGCTTTTCTAGACGCGAAGGGAACTGTGGTTAGTAATGGATAGTCCTGCACCACCCATCTACAGACCGACCTAGACAAACGCAACTTAACCTTCGATCGACTGAACTTATTATTCAACCACGATACCCTCAAATTTCGGAAGATAAACGCTTTAATACCAAATTAAAAGTTCGTTAGACTGTTGACTCTAAGTTGTTGCTCTAAGTTGTTGCTTGATAGGTAAATATTAACGACTTCGTAATGTCGTACCTAGTTATCTTCAAACAAAGACCTTTGTCCACCAGCACGAATTGCAGTAACATTATAACGGGAATAGTGACACCGGTACCTCCAAATGCGTTGCGAGCTTTTGAAATTATGAAGCCTTACCATATTCTTGTAGGTAATTATAGGGCTTGAGAAACAGTCTTAAGAAAGCAATTTGACGTACTTAAACTACGTTGACTGGCCTGTTGTCTAGTATAAATAGTGCCCCTGACTGCTATGCCGGAGGTTGTGGGTTCGATTCCCATCCAGGACAAATGTTTGTGTGATGAGCACGGTTAGGTATTGGTTCGGTGTCTGGGTTTAATTTATCTTTAATATGTATATATTTAGAAATATATAAGTATGTTTATCAGTTGTCTACTGCCTACCCATTACACAAGCTCTGCTTAGCTTGGGACTAGATGGTGTTGTATGAAGGTTGTGAAGTATTTATTGTTATTTATTTATTACTCTTATGGCAACGATACTTCAGAACTTAGTTCAAGGTTAAACGATTTCAAGCGAGAACGAAATTGACTTTATTTCTAGCGGTCGGCACGAACGCGAACGGTCCGAGAATGTCAATATAAACAGCTATCACAAATCATGACGTTGTATACTCGTATAATAGTGACGTCACAGGGGGACAGCCGGGTATGACGTTAGTTCCGCGGTCACCCATAGGCCCACTGCGCTAAATTACGTGCTCATGGTGTGTTTGGGGCTTTGTACCCCGGCACACTAGCCCACTGTCCAATGTTTTATGTCGGCCATTGAAATCGGCGAACGGATTAATCATTGTCAACCAATATAAATTCTGTTTTGTACAAATAGGGCAGAGAAGTGGGTCGCGGACCGCGGTTATTATACGAATTAGCCGCGTTTGGGTATAATGGGCATGTCCGTATGAAGCCGCGAGGCGTAGGTTTGCTAAGACTTGCGATGCTATTAAATAAAGAAACAAGCTATTTAGTTGTCCTCTAATTTAATCATAAAACAGTAATGCATTGTTAGGCAAAGTTTAGCTATATCAAACCATGTTAAGACACTCACGATTGATGATCAAACCAAGACAAACGTCTATTTTTTGAATCGGTGATGCTCTGATAAAATGTTATCATAGTGTACATATTGTACAAACCACAGAGCAAAGTTAAACACGTGTCGTATCTAAATAAATTAAGCATAGGATGGATCAGAGACCGCGATTTAATCATCTAATCTGTGTTACGTTAATCTGCCATCTGCGCTTCACTAATCTTAAATCACACTAAGTCATAGTTTTATAAAGTTTGTTCTGCTACTAGTTTGGTGCGTACCTATGCAGTTTTATATTTTCTATGTCTTTCTTAAATGAATACTTATGTAGTACCTACACCTGTAATTTGTGTATATTACAAGTAATAGGTACCAACCTGAATAACGTTTGTTTGAGTTAATGTTTTATGAATACTCTGTTGGCGTACTTATACAATAAATGGAGATGTCACAATCTCTTTTAACACACACACATTATTTGGTCAGACCATGTAAGAGCCATGCAGTTTAGTGCCCGAAATGTTCTTTTGCGGAAAGAACCACACAGATATGAGGTATAGGAACCAATCAGTGCACGCATTTGTCAGTAATCGTAAGCTTAACTCGGTTCACGTCAAATACATTCAATATTAATTTATTAAAGACGGGACATCACGAACAAAATTTTCATCCAATTCTTGTGTCCCAGTGGACACAAGTCTATGAATTTATTTTAGTACGCTCCGCTGCCGCTCCAATACTAGATGGCGTTACTGAGACATGGATCACAGTTTTTCTATGTCATTTCTTCGCATGTTTCATGTTAGTGTCATAAATCTTATAGTGATTCCGTTTTTATTTCTGAATATTGTTAAATTTAAGGAGTTTAATTGTGTAAGTAGTTGTTTATTTTAGTTAGTAGTCCATTTCTCTTAATTTTATATTCTTTTTATGTTGTGACTTATTTTTTGTGAATGCTGGTTAACCAGTAATTGGCGACTGTGCAAGTCCACTGCAAAACCTTTACTTAAGATATGTTGTACACAGAATTTAAGCTAATGGTAAACCTTTTAATAAATAAATAATCTCTTTGGTTCACGTTTAGAGCTCAATACCTGTTATGTCTATACGTAACATCACGCCTGTAATCCCCAAAAGGTTAGGCGGAGGTGTACCTGTACCTAATAGTACACACACATTCGCCAGTTATGTTAAAGTCCCATCTAATAGAGGGCGAGCCTACCTTCAGCAATGGGGCACATATCTAGGGTCCGAGCTGTTACTGTAAAATGCCAGATAGAAAAACTCATAAACACTTTTGCCCGACCCGGGATCGAACTCTGGACCTAATGATCAACAGTAGCACTTGCGACCACTAGACCAACGATGGCAGTCAACTGTTATGTACTTACTGATAATGTCTGTGTCCCAAACTGCACCCAAAGCACTGCCTAATGATTCTAGTGAAGACCACATTAGTTATGACATTTAAGTAGTATAGTTTGGACATGAGTAGGTAGTAGTTTGATGACTGCCTTGTTGGTCTAGTGAGCATGAGGTTCCGGGTTCGATCCCCGGGTCGGGTAAAGTGTTATATACCTATAGCAGCTCAGAGTATGGATTTGTGCACGATTGATGGCAATAGGCTCGCCCTCTGTTACGAACATCTAGTACGTGGTAGTACACCCTCATATCGCCAGTTATGTTTAAGTCCCGAAGGCTTTGGGGATTGCAGGCGTGATGTTATGTTATAATAATAATAATAAATTGAACGATCAATAACTTTGTTACAGTACACCTGTAATACATATTTAGAAATAATAGTACAACGCACATTTACTAACATTCTAAACCACGCCAAGTTAGAATTTATCTATTACAAGTTTTAAGAGGAGTAAAATGATGATGATGAGTTAGTTACATTACCGTAATATTAATACAAGTAAAACAATGGTTCACATACTTACTTTATAAAATTATCAAATGTTGCGTTATGTTATGTTAGGAAATGCGATATGTACGGGTTATTTTGTTATACTGTGAGTAGCTCGTGAGCCTACCTAGTATGACGCTGCAGGTGCTGGTGCAGTCCTCCTGCGTGATGAAGTTGTTCTGGTTGCCGCGACAGCCGCCGTACGCGAAGGGCACGCACATGCCCTTCTGCGCCATGAACGTCCAGCGCTGGTACAGTCCGCGGCACGGGCCCGGGTCCGCCTCCTCCATGCAGATACCTGGAGGCACAACACACGCCCTTCAAACACAATGTATTTTGTAGATTTAAGACTTAACCATCAGTAGGGTCTACATATAAAATAAAATCAAATTAAGCGAAGATGGCGAGACGAGCTGGACTGCTTCGATAAGTTCTGGTCCCAAAAAGCTCTTGACAGAGAGAGGTGGAAGAAAAATAGAGAGGCCTTTGCCCTGCAGTAGGAAAACACTGGCTAGTAATAAATTAAATAACCGGAACATTTTCTACATACCTAGGTACCTATTAACAAATAGTAACAAATAATAGTTGGTTTACTGAGACATGATCATTGTGGACCCTGTTGTTAATGCAACTAGAGTCATTTTATTTAGAGTCTAACTTAAGTTTGACTTTCAAAAGTGCCATCTAATTGAAATACATGATTGGACTTTAACTGATACAACATAAGACTTGATGATAGATTATAGTTTGGGGCGTCAAAACCTAAAAGTGTCTAGACCAACAAAAGTTTTATTCGAATTGATAATTGTGATATAATGATATTTTCAAAGTATAAAAATAAGTGGTTACAATTTCAATTCTCCAAGATTTGTGACAAATTACCCATTTGTGTAGTTTAAAGATACTTATTTATCTATCAAAAAAAGAACATTACGCTTACATATTGAGAAAGTACAATTTAAAACCTCTGTAACCAAAGAAATATAAATTAAAACATAAACTTGTAAGAAAATCAATCTGTGTTTGTATACTTATACTTATATAGGTACTTATCAATAGATCGGCTTCGCTTCAATACGGATTCAACAAGTACCTACACAACACAGATGTAAAGCACGGTGGAGCCCTTGAATGAGAATTTATTAAGATTCATGTATCTACTATTTTTATGATAAGCAATATATAACTCACGGAGAGATAACCTTGCGCCAATATACATTACAATTTTATTTGCGTCCAGATTTCGCGCAGTTTCATTAACGTCCATGTACTGGGAAATGTGCCTGTTTTTGCTAAACATAGCAGTCATAATACATATACATAACCTCATACCTATTTCCTTATGGGGGTCGGCAGAAACTATGTAGGGCTACCTACTACGAGGAGTATTCCCGTTTGAGCACCTATTTATTGAGCACCTATCCATTAACCTATGGGAAATGGGAATACCTTTGGTGCGAAATGCATAGGTGCTCAAAAAATAGGTGCTCAAACGGGAATACTACTACGATTCTTACGTCTTTCGTTCGTACATCTGCATTCAACCTCTTTAAGCGACCAAACCATCTAAGCATATTCTTTTCAATTGCATAGGTATTGCAATTGCAAAATAAGAATTATAGATAGACAGCATCAATTTCATGATAAAGCTATTCCCATTATATAAATAAGAAAGCTGTTGAATGTTGTTGCTCTCTCGCTTACTTTAGGGATAACAACAAGGTTTTCTACTTTGCGGGGCCTAATCAAATATACCACAGAGTTAGTAGGTACCTACAGACGCAGACGCCAGCACATCAAGCTAACCCAAAGTGACAAATTTCTTTGCTTTGACCTTCAACTTAATTTTAAACAAAATAAGGTTAGTTGGTAAGGTGGTTCAATATAGAAAATTTTAGAGTTTGGGGTAGCTGTAGTCTGTACATAGTATTACAAATGTCATAAAACTAGGAGGTGTAGGTAAGTCTATCATCATCACAACCAGTTGACTATCATTGCAGCGTTACACAAGGTAGCCTTGTGCGCCGCGCTCAATTACACCGTAATCTGGTAAAATGTGTAATTGATGGTCGCGTTACTTTGTCAGCTGCGCGGGACATTGTTATATCGCTGAGATAACACGGCACGGACCAATATATACATGCATATGTTTTTAATGTTTTAAGAGTTCCCAGTAGGTACTTAGTTTTCCTCGCAAATGTTTATCTTTTGGAGTTATTTAATAATATTTATTATTATTTGGGGGATGAAAGTTAACATAGAAGTTTGTTATTTTGTTGGCGACTTGTTTTATTTTAAGTACATATTTTTTTTTTTATTTATATTTATCTATCAGTTCTCCCGCGACTTTGTCCGCGTGTATTTCGTACTTTTCCGTAGTATTGAAAATAAAATATTATTATGGCCTATCAGCCATACGGCTCCCTCGGTATAACTGTAACTTTTTCACAGTAAAAGAATTTTCAAAATCGGTTCAGTAGTTTTTCAGTTTTATTCCTCCAAACGTAGTAAACACTGTTAGGGCGAAGTCTCCTATAGAAGTCATCGACCGTACGTAGCTACTGCAACAAGATGGTTGCTATAGGAATGAACCAACGTCAATTAATATCATTGACGTCGTTTGGTTCATTCCTATAGCAACCATCTTATGTAAAAAGTGTAGATTGGTTTCAAGCGTCCAGCAAGCGACACGTTAAAATGTGGCTAACTAGCACACTTGACCTCAGTGTCGCGTCGCGCCGTCATTGGACGCTTGCGTTGTTGTTTAGGTAGCCTATCTACACTGACGTGGTCTCTTTATCACTCACCTACTGCTGCTAAAATACTTCTACTTTCATGCAGTTGAGCGATTTACTGAAGTTACATATCCTCGATAGGAGATGTCACCTTACGGCTGAAGGAACTCACGCTTAGCAGTCTGCATGTCGATGGCGCAGCTGTCCCGCTCCGTGCAGGGCCGCTGCTGCATGAGCTCGACCTTGGCGGAGCAGTCCTGCTGGCGCGCGGCGGGCACGAGCAGCAGGCGCATGCGGAAGCGCACGCCGCGCCCGCACGACGCCGAGCACGGCGACCACGCCGCCCACTCCGTCGTCGGGCACGTCGGGTCCGACACCTCGGTCTCCTGCTCCGTGCACTGCGGCTCCATGCATTTGCGGTTCTCCTCTGTGGGGACAAGCGCTACTTGTAGTGACATCTAGCGAGGAACAAGCGAACTAAAACACGGAGCAAGAGAGATTTCACGAACAACGAAGCACAAGAAGTTTGCGGTTAGTTCTGTATTTGGTCGCTCCGGTTAAGCGCTAAGGATTTTTTACCAAACCAAAGACATTCAATAATAACTATAGACAGGGCATCACGAACAAAATTTTCATCCGATACTTGTGTCATAGTGGACACAAGTCTATGAGTTTAAATTTTCATCCGATACTTGTGTCATAGTGGACACAAGTCTATGAGTTTAAACGCTCCGCTGCCGCTACAATATTGGTATATTATTCTAGATGGCGTTACTGAGACATGGGATGACAGTTTTTCTATGACACCTTCGCATGTTCTCTAAAATAGTACCTATCTTAAATCTCCTTGTACCAAACTATACTCCGTTTATAATAGCATTAGAAAAAAAGTCTCGTAGAAGCAGGAATGCAGAACATTTTGTTTTAAACATAATTAAAACAATTTGAAATTAATTGTTTTATTTTTAAATTTAGAAGAAAAAAATTGAGCGAACGCTGCATGTATTATTCATCTCTGCTTCGTTTATATTATGAAATAATATAACTAAATAAAATTCACATCATTTCTTAAAATAAATTGTTGAAATGATTACAAATAAGATAGCTGCAGTGAAATCTTCTTCTTATATATAAAATTCTCATGTCACAATGTTCGTTCCCATACTCCTCCGAAACGGCTTGACCGATTCTCATGAATTTTTTTATCCATATTTAGTAAGCCTGAGAATCGGCTACTATCTATTTTTCTAACCTGTAAATGATAAGGGGTGTTCACCCCAAATTTTATTTTTTTATTTTTTTGATATTTTTCAATTTTTTTATTTTTTTATTATGTGGCATCAAAAAGTACATACAACTCTAAATTTGCACTTTTTTATCACCAACCCTTGCTTTTTAATAGTCATAGCAGAACTTTTAATGACTTTTTGAAATATCACGAGAACAGGGAAAAGGGAGGGGAGTGGGAGGGAGAGAGGGGGAGGGGAGTCGAAGTGGGGATCGTGATAGGGGAAGGGCGGGGGAGGGGCAGGGGCAGCGGGAGGAATGGGGAGGGGAGTGGGGGTGGGATGGGCAGGGGAGTAGGACAGGGGAGTGGGGAGAGGGGTGGGTAGGAGAGGGATGGGCAGTGGGAGAGGAGGGAGGTCAGGACAAAGGGAAGGGGTGGAGAAGGAGGGAATGAGGGGGGGAGGAGAGGGTGAGGAGAGGGGGGGAAGGGTGAGGTGAGAGGGGAAGGGAAAGGGGGAGGGGAAGGGAAAGGGGGAGGGGAAGAGGCAGGAGCCGGGGTGGGGGAGGGAGTGGTAAGTGAGGGAGGGGTGAGGGGAGGGGAATGGAGGGGTAATGGGAGGGGCGTGGGAGAGGGAGGGAGAGGGGGGGAGGGGAGGGGCAGAGGAGTTGATAAGAAATGCTATGCAATAGCTTTACCGCGGCAGTCTCCGAGTGCCACACGTCATTTTCTCTTTTTTTTTTAACCATTCAATTACAATGTGCCACTGCAAAGCGTGGTAGGGTACAGCTAGTCTATCTATAAAAATCAATTGCTGTTCGTTAGTCTTCCTAAAGCTCAAGAACGGCTGGGCCGATGTATCTGATTTTGGTTTTGAAATGTTTGTGAAAGTCCAGGGAAGGTTTAAAATGTGAGTAGGTAAATATGAAAAAAATGCTAGGAATATTCCTAGCATTTTACTAACTATATATAAGTATAGTAAAACAACAATTTCTCTCTCCCGTAGAAACTATTCCTACCTGTCAAACATGTGATGTTCACCCCGTCATCGGTACGTTATGCCTACTCCACTCATATTAAAGAACGTATTTAAATTAAATAAGGATTTTAAGTGGACAACAATTATATGTAAAACTAGCTGTGCCCGCGACTTCGTCCGCATGGAATAGTGACTTTTCGGGCAGCAATTTGGATTACATGTACCGTCGTTTGGGTAGCTAAAAATTTACTTAAGAGTAATTCTTCTCCGTATACGATATTTAATTTTGACGTAGGTATGGCCATCGGGGATGAAAACATACAGGCTCCTAGGATTGCTAACCCGTGACAAAGCCACATACAACTGACCGTGCGAGAAACAGCTGAAACTTAGATCTACACCCACAACTTTCAGCGTCTGACCTTGAGCTTTATTAATGGTCATCGCAAAACATAGGTTGACTGGAAACTGGACTCGTTTAAAACTAAATGGAAAATTGAGTTATTTAGAAAACACGTACTTAACGTACGTAACACGCTTAAGTAAGGAACGTTCCTAATACTCATACCCCGCCGTTACGTAAAATTTCCTGGCTCAACGATAGGAAAGTGTTATTTTTAACTTTTTAAATGTTTTACTTTTTTGCGATGGGGGTTTTTTAAATTTTAAATTTAGCTTTTATTTTATAATTTTCAAGCGCATTAATTTTGTTTTATAGAGTTTACAGTTATGTGAATTTTTCAGTGCATTGTATGTAGAGTCAAATGCTGGTTAAAACAAATCCAAACACGATATATCTGCTATTATTTTGTCAAGAGTCTACCTACTGGTGTGCTGGATAGCCTAGCTGCAGCATCAGCTCATCTTGTTGCCATCAGTGCATTGTGTGCAGAATCAAATGCTGGTTAAAATGAATCCAAACACGACATATCTGCTATTATTTTGTCAAGAGCCTACCTACTGGTATGCTGGATAGCCTGGCTGCAGTATCAGCTCATCCTGTTGCCATCAGTGCATTGTGTGCAGAATCAAATACTGGTTAAAATGGATCCAAACACGACATATCTGCTATTATTGTCATCCTGGCTGCATCAGACCAAATATACCATAATCTTGCTTATTAATGTAACATACTTGGGTGTTTGAAATTTTAAGCCACACATATGTTTGTAGGTAAAGTTAATACTCACAGACGTCTAAAATAGCCACGGTACCTAACACAAAAGAGCTGATAACCTTGAAACGGCTGAACCGAGTTTGATGAATCATGTCTAAGAACCATCGCAAGAAACCCTGCTTTCAAATAAAAAAAAACGCATCTAAATCGGTTCACCCGTTTAGGCGCTATGGTGCCACAGACAGACAGACAGACACATACATAGCGGTTAAACTTATAACACCCCTCTTTTTGCGTCGGGGGTTAAAAATTTAAAGAAAATTAAGAAAATCTTTTTTGCAATGAATAAAAAATGGTTAGTGTTTTTTTTTAAGTCGGTTTTATTTTTTGCAAAAAAGATTTTTATTTTTCCATTTTTAGTTGTTCCCATACAAATAATTGCCATGAATTTATTTTTATATTGTTATTTGTTAACAATACATGTCATGGTAATAGGGTTATCCACTTATCCCTAATAGATGAAAATTAACATACCTAACTGTCGAAATCTAGGTATATTGTACACATCTGCGTACCCCTCAGAGGATACGGCGTGATGATACGTCATGATGTTGCATAAACAATAAATATCCAAGCGATTCCAGCAATCACGACAGATTTGCTGTCTATTTTTGAAGAGTTCCATTGTATATCTCCGAAGATCAGCACCAGATCTTCACCAAATTAAAATGGGACCACCTCGGGAGTATACTCTTTCAAATAAATAAAGAATTTTGAGAATCGGTCCACAAATGGGGGAGAAATCGCGTCACAAACACACAAAAAAAAAAAACATACCGTCGAATTGAGAACCTCCTCCTTTTTTTGAAGTCGGTTAAAAAGAACCCAACCTACAAACCCTAAAATTTAAATAAATGAAATATGCAAACAGTATTTAAGTGAATCGCAATAATCGCGAGGCGTGTACTCTGATAGAATACCTTAACAAATGTTCGCCGTGATTCTTTAAATTGACATAACTTTTTTAATTATGAACCGATTAACATGAAATAAACACTAAATGTTAAGTGGAGCTTACTACAATATATTAGTGAAAACCGCATTTAAATCGAATAAGCCGTTTCTGATATTAGCGTGCACAAACATACCGACAAACAGACAAAAAAAAAACTAATTACAATTTCGGGTTCGGCATCGATATAATAACAACCCCTAATACTTTTTTTTTATATATTTCCATTGTACAGACACAACTTTTCTACAATTTTATTATATGTATAGATATAGAAGAAGATATTGGGATTTTTGCGTATTTAGATATAAGAAATACGAAAAGTTAAATAGTGTCACCATGAACGGATTAACATAATTATTTTTGGTTGTCAATTTATACGTACGTTCTGATATTTGTTGTGTAAGTGTTAATAAACTAAAAAAGAGGTTTTATGTAGAATAAAAAGTCTTCTATTTCAGAAATCAATTTACGTAATT
This sequence comes from Euplexia lucipara, assembly GCA_921972225.1. Classification (NCBI taxonomy): domain Eukaryota; kingdom Metazoa; phylum Arthropoda; class Insecta; order Lepidoptera; family Noctuidae; genus Euplexia; species Euplexia lucipara. Next base: position 515,395 of record OV179147.1, on the reverse strand, counting down.
AAGGCGACAGAGACAAACTCAACTCAAACAGTTTGGACTTTAAAGTAGACTGGAACCCTAAATAAACTGTATGTAACATAGAGGTATACGCAGCGCATTAGTTTAGTTTAAAATAATGAATTTTGTATTTTTTAAATCAATGCATTTCAGTAAGGTAGTTAGGTTAGGTAGTTAGGTTCGCTATAGGATAGGTACAAGTTAAGTTAGGTTAGGTTATATATATATGTTGTCATTTTAATTCTATCGAACACAAAATGTTTAATAAGATTACAAGTCGCTAAATAAAAAGTAGTAGTAGTTATTATTATTGGTTTGGATCTATTCGTTGTCATCTTATTAAACGTATGTATATGTAGGTATATCTAAAATATAAAATTGTGTGTATATTCAGTAGGTCTGAGAATAGGATGTAAACTAATAGAAACTAAATAAGACTAATAAATTGATTCTAAGACAGAACGAACTTTGCCGGGCAGCTAGTAGATTATAATAAATTCGACATCTATCATAATAGTAACATTCTTATTGTACTTTCGTTACAAAGTGTGCATTAAAAATAACCTCTTTTTAACTTCTGTCTGATGCTTTTGTAAATGGAGTAGGATAGATGAATCTGATTTGGTAAACAAACCCTTACCTGTAATAAAGAATCGCTATAAATTCAGTACACTCGATAAAAATTGAAAACTAGTTTGATTTTAAGTGGTAGGTACTTAGGTATTAATACTGAAACTATAAAACTATTCGTATTACTATCCAGTGACCTGAGGCTCGAGTCTGCTATTGCAATCGTGTCTCAATGACCGGTCATTGATCGAATATTAATTTGACAACTTTGACAGTTATTGTATGGGAAATGTGTCATAAGTTTGACGTTATACGTCAAAAATCGATCATTGACCGGTCATTGAGACACGATTGTAATAGCAGACTCGACCCCCAAAACAAATGAGTATGACGTGACGTCACAAGTGTACACCCCGCAGCGAAAGATAGACGAATTGCAGATACACCTTCATTTACACAATGTTAATTTAGTTGAAGAAGCTAAGCTGACGTACCAGTCTGCACAAGCGGACACTTCTTGATGCCCATGTGGTTGATGAAGTGCCTCCTGCGCGTGCTGAGGCCGGGCCCGCACGTCACGCTGCACTCGCTCCACGGGCCCCACTCCGACGTGCGACAGATGCCGCTCTCGCCGCCCGACGCGCTGCTGTCCGACTCGTCCGGGGTCGCGTTGTCGCCTCTGACGATCAACAAAACATACTCTTACATATTAAAAAGAACTTTAAAAAATACCACGAATGTCAGATCCGACAGAAACGAGAGAACGCCATTTGCTACGATTTAACTTCTGCGCCCTTTTGGCGTGTGTTAGTCGCGCATATGTGTATACGCAATTGCACAGCCTCTAGTCTATGTCTAGTCAGTCGCTACTCACTCGCACTCGGGCACGGCGGCGACGCACATCTCCTTGGACACGAGCTGCCGGTCGCACGCGAACATCTGCGCCTTCTGCGGCATGCGGTACTCGCGCGTGCGCATGCGCAGCCCCTTCCCACAACTTACAGAGCATTGAGACCACGTGCTCCACTCAGTCACCGCGCACTCCGCTGGAGATTGAAGTAAAATGCTTCAGTTAATATTAGACAAAATGACGATACAGATAAAAAAAATATTGTTGTTCCATAGACGAAAAAAAAATGTATTAGCTGATTTTTGAGTACAGTGACGTTACAAGAGATTTAGGATAAACAATCTGGTACTCTGGTATTCTCATTCTGACTCTGTTGAATACACTTTTTGCATATCATTTTAGTGCATCACATGGGTCCCAATGACTTCATTTCATAAATTCGATGAGTCATAAAAACTGTCATTGAAAGGAGTTTACGAGCAACTTTAAAATAAACCAAAAACGGATAAACCTGCAAAATACGTACACAATAGACGTGTAGGTACGTAGGTATTTTGCAATTTTATCTGTTTCTGATTCCACCAGAACTCGTCACAAACCGAAGCAGTTAACTCGTGTACAAGTGTGGCAACTCACGTCTGTTATCAGTCTGCGTGTTCTCCTCCACCTCGACGAGCTGCAGCTGCAGCAGCTCCTCGTCGCAGGAGCGCGACACGAGGCTGTCGCGCGTGAGGTACAGGCGCGCCATGGCGGGCACGCGCGCGCGGCCGGGCGCGTAGAAGGGCGCGCGGGGGTCCTCCGGGTACATGGGCGTGATGCGGTACATCTTCTCGCGGGGTTCCGTCGCCGAGTTGGGTGACTGGAAATATCAATTACCTATAATGTCAAACCTACAAGTTCAACAATTCCTAAGGAAACAAGTGACAGTATTCATAATGTTTCGAGGTTACTCCATCCGCTTAGTGGGATAAAGCTGACTTCGTGCCTAGTCACTATGCAAACTCTTAGGGTGCTAGAAGAACATCTGTTTACGTCATCGAGCTGTTCCCTAAAACTTACTAGTAGATGCTAGTGGTACTCACCATGTAGGAGATGCCGCTGTCGGTGCCGGCGTCGTAGGGGAACAGGTCTATCACCTGGTGCTCTACCCACGTGCAGTCCTTCTGACACAGGTTCAGGCCGTTCACACCCACCACCCAGTCCGGAGACGGACCTGCAACCATAACCAAAAACTTGACAGTGAATCAAAAATTTTCAACTGACCAAGATACCAGTTTGGATTTTGGACGAGGAAGACAAAATCTTAAACACAAGTTCTACCTTTCGCAGAGCTAAATAAGGAAAGTCTTTAGAAGTATAAAGTAAAATAACATAGCAAGTCTAAATCTCACCAAACATAGACGCAAGTGAGAGGAAGTGCCTCTTGCGGTCGGTGGTGAAGGTGCCGGAGGTGTTGGAGTTGACGCGCGGGTGCCACAGACCCTGCGCCTTCACGATGGAGCGCAGTTTGGCGCCCTGCTGCCGGAGCTCGCGCTCCAGGAGCCCTACTGATCCCCATTCTGCCAAAGATCTGACAAAATAGATCTATGTTAGTACAGTACATTCATGAACTCAAACCATTTCAGAGGCCCAAGAGATAACAGAATACCTCGTGGCATTATTATTAGCTAGTGGATGTCACGCAGTTTCACCCGCGTCGCTCTCGTTCCCGTGGAAATACTGAGATAAAAAGTAACTATGTCACCCGGCGATAGTGTAGCTTCTCAACAGTGAAGAATTTTTCAAATCGGTTTTGTAGTTTTGGAGCCTATTCAATGCAAACAAACAAACAATCAAATCTTTTCTCTTTATAATATTTGTATAGATTTACCTGAATCCGTCAGTCGCGATCTCTCCTTCTCCCCAGAACTTGAAGTTCTTAGGATGGGTGGCTCCGATGATATCTGAGAAGTGAGTCAACCACAAAGCCTGCACCGGAAAGTCTTTAGGGTGAGTCTGTGGAGACCACAGGCCTTCGAACACCATCTGGAAAAAGCATACATACAATTTATAGTGGCAAACAAGAATCGTTATTAATATAATAATTAAGAGGAATAAGCTGCACAGTTAACATAATAAACCGTATTAACCTTATACTTGGCGTCGTCACAGGCGCAGCACTCGCTGGTCTGCAGGGAGGTGTCCTCGCACACGCGCCTGGTTAGCTGGCCGTCCTCTGCGAACCAGCGGCTCTCGTTTTCGTATACCATCGCCCTGAAGACCACAAATTTAAAGTCAAACAACAGTATCTACATATAGTCTATCTAATAGTGTAAAAAACTGAAGACCAACACATCGAGTTTTCTGTTTTAGTGATCAGCGTGTCCTGTGGCACATTGGCATCTTCCAGCTGTTTCCCCTCATTTCTATTTCTAGCTTTTCTAGACCAAGTACTTAGCGCCTCCAATTATTATTATATTATGTCGTCTATCCATCTCTTTTCCTGTCTTCCTCTTTTCCTTTTGCTAGTGGTCAGTCAAACATAACATAACTTTCTTAATAATAGCCTCAGAAATACAACAAAAAGAGGATATTACCATTTTATCATTTAAAAAAAAAGCCATAGTAGTAGCTAGGTAAAGAATTTAAATATACAAACGTGTGATATGCTATACGGAACTTACTTGAGCAGCACGCATCCAGAGCCAGTAGGTGGTGCCTTCCACATGACCTGCACCTCGGTCTTCGGAAGGTCATCAGCCTCAATGACGGAGTTGGTGCATTCTTCGTTGAACTTGGTGAGGGTGTCCGCGAACAGCTGGAACTGGCCCTGTTTGCTGGGAGCGCGGGCGGCCGCCGGATCCAGCGGGTCCAGCTTCATTTGGAACCTAGTGAACTGTTGCACCACGTCGTGGGTGCGGGAACCGACCAGAGTCACTGCACCAAAAGAAATTGTTAAAGCATCAAGCGGCAATAGCCCAATGGCTAAGGCGTCAGCCTGGCGACCGAGAGCTCGTTAGTTCGATCCCCACCCATTGCACTATAGACGTGAAACCACTAGGTACAAGCATATTTCTTGGTTGAAGTGGATAACAAGGATACTAGTAGGGAATGTGCAACCCACATTGCTAAAACGCTTTTGAAAAAGAATTAAAAAGAAAAAAAACATTTAAAAAATAAAACGTAGCCCCACACCAGGAATGTTTCCTTTGTCGTGGGTGCAAACATTCAAACTCACACACACAACCAGACCCGGAACAACGACCAGTAGGCCATACATATATTGGTACGTGCGGAACTGCGGATATCGAATCCGAGACACGAGGCGCAACAGGCAATCGCTGATCCGCTGCGCCAACCGTGCCGCAAAAAAAGTACCTATAATTTATGTGCGAATAGTGAATCTAATTATCTCTTCTAGTTACTAATTGAAATATACGAGTTTAAGTAGTGTTGTGATGTGTTTTGTTATCTTGTTATTTCACGCGCTCTACACAATCGACGATGAGTAACAAGGATCATTACTTTGTTGTACCTACAAAGTATCATGTTCTGCAGACATCCACAGTACTTTGGGTAGATTAAGGCTGACAACAGACTTATAACACACCATGCCACGCTACGTCAATGTAGTGTTCTCATTGGTTACATTACATTTAGTGAAGCAACATTTCGGGTTTGACCATAATATAATATAATAGAGAGAGTTTTAGCGAGACTAACGAACAGCAATTGATTATAATATCTTTATACATATAATATATAAAAATCAATTGCTGTTCGTTAGTCCGGCTAAAACTCAAGAACAGCTGGACCGATTTATCTGATTTTGGTTTTGAAATGTTTGTGGAAGCCCAGGAAAGGTCTAAGAAGTGAGTAAATATGAAAAAAAATGCTTGGAATATAGTAAAGCCAACAATTTCTCATTCCCTTCCTTACTATTTCTACCTGTAAAACATTTGATGTTCGTCCCGTCGTCGTGGCGACGTCGGTACGGTATACTCCTCTCAAATTAAAGAACGTATTTAAATAAGGATTTCGAATCGACATTTATGTAAAATATTGGGATTATTGCGTATTTAGACAACGGAGCAATAGAATTATTAGCGTGCTTCATCGTCGACCACATCATCGCTTACCATCAGGTGAGATAGTGTTCAAACGCGTGCCTATCAATAATAAAAAAATGAAAATTTTGGTCGTCAATTTATGCGTACGTTCAGGGGGTCGAGTCTGCTATTGCAATCGTGTCTCAATGACCGATCAATTATCGATTTTTGACGTATAACGTCAAACTTATGACACATTTCCCATACAAAAACTGTCAAAGTTGTCAAATATTCGATCAATGACCGGTCATTGAGACACGATTGCAATAGCAGACTCGAGCCCCTGATATATTTTATTACTAAAATTATACAGAGGTGTTAAGTACAGTAGCATAAAAAAGTCTTATATTACAGAAATCAATTTACATACTTGATTCATTTTGACGACAGAGACAAACTTCAATAATTCTTTGCAAAAAGAACTTTTTTTACTGTCTGGGCTTTAATTAAAGTAGACCGGGAAAACGATATAAATTGTTTGTAACATAGAGGCACGCAGCGCAGTAGTTCAGTTTAAAATGATGAATTTAGTATTTTTTAAATCAATGCATTTCAGTAAGGTAGTTAGGTTAGGTAGTTAGGTTAGCTATAGGATAGGTATGGTAAGTTAGGTTAGGTTATATATATACATGTTGTCATTTTAATTCTGACGAACACAAAAAAATAAGATCACATTAGGGACTTGCTAAATAAAAAGTAGTAGTACCTAGTTATTATTGGTTTGGATCTATTTGTTGTCATCTTATTAAACGTATATATATCTGAAACTCCTCCGAAACGGCTTAACCGATTCCTGTGAAATTGTGTGTGTATAGTAGTATATTCAGTAGGTCTGAGAATAGGGCGTAAACTAAATAAGACTAATAAGTTGATTCTAAGGCAGAACGCAGCAGCCGGGGCAGCTAGTACCTATAATAATATAATATTCCACAACTTTGACACAACGCTATCTAGTCCCAAGCTTAGCAGACCTTGTGTTATGGGTACTAAACAAGTGATAAAGATACTTAAATATTTCTTAATAGATACAAATTAGGGATAGATAAATTACAACCAGGCACAGGACAAATGATCATGCTCATCACACAGTCATTTGTCTTGGGTGGGAATCGAACCCACGACCTCCGGCACAATAGTCATAGCCACTAACTACTAGACCAACAGGCCTTGTCAAACCCCCAATGAAGTCGTGTGGGATGGCGTCAGGTGTTACAAGTGCAGTGTTGGAGTCTTAAACTGCGCTTGCGAAACGTTGCGTTGACTAAGCTCGGACATCTGCAAATATGTTCAACTGTGAATCCTGCATGTTATGTTGTGCTTTCAGATAATATTGATTGCTCGTGTTGACCTCGCTGTCTCAATAGTTCGCGGAAGTGACTGTTTTAAGTTAAGAGATTAAATGTTGCGGAATAAGATTGTAAAAATTTACGTACAATAATTTTAAGTGTTCGTACTCAAGGATTACTTTGTTTTATTACTTCCTTCGTTTTGTTATAGGTACTTACTTATTTAGTATAGGTACCTATTGTTTACGTAAATACTTAATATGTTAGGTTAAATCAACTCATCAATATCCGTTGCGTAGTTTGAAAGAACAATACCGTCAAACAGTAGGTATCTACTTTAACACATCGAAAATAAACATGTACAATGTAGGATGACATACTGACCGACATATCTCTCTCCGGGTGCATAACGTTCTACTTCTCCGTTGACGATGAGCCGGTAGAAGTTGTCCCCGGGCGCCTTGGGCCCCGCGCCTCCGCCCGGCACCAGCTCGCAGGCCTGCGCCTGCGCCGCCACCAGTAACACCATACACAACCGCCACATTTTACCCTACGAAACATCGCACGCATTACTCATTAAACATCTAAAATATTTTGTTAAGGATAAAGTCGGGCTACAGATGAAATGTATTTAAGAATCGAAGCTTTCTGCTGTTGAAATGTCGCTGTGTAAAAGGTATCTAAATTTTCACAAACACTCATTGGGGCAGTTGAAATCAGCGAACTAGAAATGCGTTGGAGGGAACTTCGTATCAATGCGAAATTTTAATTTTGCTCTTATTTTAAAAAGTACTAGAATATTCTGTTATCTAAGAAATGGCGAGCTCACCAGCTTGCGCGTGCGTCGGGAGCGGAGTGCGGTGGTATCGCGCGCCGCCCGCTCCCAGATAAAGGGTCACACATCTCCGACCCCTCGCCTCAAATCGTGCCATATTTAATGCGATACATATGTTTACGAAACATATTTTTCATTAAAATTATAAAATTGCTTTGTGTCTCCATTCTATCAGGAAGCCGCATCACATCCTGCTCACAGTAAAGTCGCAACTAGCAGTAATTTTGCGTGTAGGCCAGTAAATGGAGGTCTTGTAATAGTTAAATGTCTTAAAATAGGTGTTTTACCAATACGAATACCTTTCAATTAGTAGGTACTTACTTCAAGATGCTTTCTCGTTATCCATGTCTGCTACCAACATTACTATAGCTTCCAGTTACCTATCGTTACCAGCATGTATTAATGTAGCGATGTCGCACCAGTTTAGACATCAAGCATGAGTTAGTGAGGTAGGTCTAACCATAATTTCTGACACAAATTGCAAATACGTGGAAACGCCCATATGATGTTAAGTGCATCATAATATTGTCATAAATGACTGTTATTTCTGCAGTCTGCAGGAAAATCGGTCAGTTGTGAATATTATCACGCTCTAGTTCCACTATCGGTTTACGAGCTGGTCAACTTTGCGTCACTTCGCGGATTGCGGTCCAAAGCTTTCAAGTCGGTATATTTGTGGAATATCTCTTTCCATCCCTTGAACTGGTAGGATAGGTTAGTCATAATAGGATCTAGCGGGCATGCCTTGTCGTTTTTTTTTTGGCGCGGGGTGGAAAATCCTCATGGATGCCCTCCGCCTTTGGGAGGACGGAGGGGTCTGACAAACTCTTACTGACTAAAAACTACCCCGTTGTTCTATCTCACACCTGCGCCGAGTGAAAATGAATATGTATATGTAAAATAGTGAATCTGTCCTGCCTCCTCAACATCAGTTTAGGCAGTAGCGTACGTTTTAGCCGCGGACGTATTCCTGCGGTACCTTGATCGCCCCTTATTTAGGATTTTTGAGATCTTTTTAACTTCGCAGAAGCGAGCTTAAAAATTTAGTAGTTCTTCGGATACCTACATTTTCTATTGAGCAAAAAAAAATATACCTAAGCTATGATGTAGAAAAGTAAGTAGGTAAGTTACAAGAGTCAGCGAAGCGAGCATGAGAATTTTTTCACCACGCTTTGGATATGTGAAACTGGAAACAAGGGTTACTTATCTACTTACCTACTTTTTGTCTTATGCAGGAGGAAAGGAAAATAATAATAATAAAACATTTATTTCAGATTGAATCCATATTTGTACTTAGGCTGCAAGAGAACGAGCAGGTTCAGCACAAAACAGTTTAGCACCGGGCTTCGGATATTTAGTTCAAAATTTTCACCCCAAGACGGCCGTGCCCTCCGCCCCAGGGCCCCAGCTTCTCTACTTCACTGGGTTACGGTCGCCTGATAGTCAAACCCGAATTCATAAACTACGTAACAGCCGACAGGAATGTAAGGCTCACAAACTTAGGTACCTACTGGACATCATTATTTATTTCAGGCGTGAGATACACATGTCCTAATATTTACAGCTTTGAATAGGTAGGTACCTACTCATTGAACTTGGGATGAGATTATAGGAGGAAGCAGAATTGAAGTTTACATAGTTAGGTACCTACTTACCTTTCTGTCCAATAAGATCTTCAATCGGATATCACGCTTGCTACACTTTCCGCCTTTCAAATAAACAAATGTCTTTTTGCGCGGAAATCCAGAGATTCTCACATCACACTTTGCGCCGATCCTGCAAGTACTTCAGTCACAAGTTCTGCGTCGCGTCTACAGGTACAAAACACCGGTCGTGTCACCAGTAGTTGCACTGATCTCCGGCGAAGCTTCTATGGTAGGCAGTGGGAGTGCCCGAAATCGATTATGTATTAGCTACTCCTACACCTGCCTACCCACGGTCTTCGCCAGCTGCAGATCACCACGTCACTCTCTTTTACACAAAAATAACGTGGTCCTCAAGGGTCATGCGTCCACTAACCCGGTGGACCCCGTGCCAAGTGTCGGCATGTGTGTGCAGTGGGCCAGTGATGTAGGAAGTGCGGAGCGTCTTAGTAATGCGGTGCAGTTACCTCTGTGCGGTGAGGCGAGCGCGGACAGGCGGCTGCTCTCCGCGCGACAAGTGAGTCTTCCGGCCGCCGCTCATTACCCGCGCGTGCGCATACCTTCGCGCCCACTCCACGCTTGCAGCACTCACAGATTACGCTGATTACGCACACCCTATTATTGTCTTACATAATTAATTGAACGCTTCCTCCGGGACCACGATGTCCTTAAAGTTGATCGTGGAGGGTCGGCGAACCAAGACTGAGGAAGTTGTAAAACGTGTCTACACCATCAGTCTCTCGAAACGACTACCTACCAACGGAACGTTCTGAGTTGTGGCTTTAAAATACTAGATCAAGGAAGTGGTAGGTACCTAATGTTACTTTGGTGCATGTTACTAATATTACCGAATGACTCAAGCCTGTGATGAAATAACCAGAGAGGACACTTGATGAGTTAAACAGAACCAATATCTGTTGTTGCGACTGTTGCTGCACCCTAGGTGTAATACGACCATGTCTGTTTTTATCTGCAAATAATGTTTGGTTTTCTACTTATCTAGACAGGCATTGAGGCAACTTTAGATATAGGGTGCGCCGAACTTTTATGTTGAGAAAAAAAGACGTTAGGATAGTTTTGTTTACATACTTAAGTACTTGGGTAATTGCTCGCTTGCCATTTGGTAACATGTTCAGATTCAGATTTATTTATTCACAGGCGAAAACAGAGTTCTTAGAAGTACCTGGAACATAGGTACCTACGCTTAGGGTGTAATTATGTTGCTACCCTACACTAAGAATTCCATGGCCACCCTATACCAACGATCAGAACGTTGTAACCGATTTTTTTTTTTTTAAATATATATTTCTGTTGTTTCAGGTAATACTGCTTGATGTATTGAACACATTTTCATCGACAGTGCAGAAGATGCACTGGGTATCTGCTCGGAGTTGGTGTTACTTGCGCCCGCGCATTGGTGCACGATATTATCTAATCATCTTTTGCTTGCCAACTAGTACGTTTATATAGTTATTAAACCTAGCTGCCCGCAGGCGACTGTAACCCTGAAGCCAATCCTCGTTGTTTCGACAGGTTACTGTGTGACTCCACATTTATAAACTTTACATTTTGGTAACAATCATCAATTTAACTGGTCTAGTAGTTTGTGCCCCTGACTGCTGTGCCGGAGGTCGTGGGTTCGATTCCCACCCAGGACCAATGTTTGTGTGATGAGCACGATCATTTGTCGTGTGTCTCGGTGTAATTTATCTATTATATGTATGTATTTAGTTATACGTAAGTATGTTTACCATTTGTTTAGTACCCATAACACAAGTTCTGCTTAGCTTAGGACTAGACGGCGTTGTGTGAAAAGTTTTTTTTTGTTTTTTAATCTTTAGTTTGTAAGAATCGTAGCAGTAGCTGTGTGTGTAAACGACCTGTATCTAATTAATGGCTGATTTTATATAAGGACAGTATTTAAGTGTATGGTTCACCTAAACTCAGATCATATAGCAATCCAATTTGAACTCGAAATTAAGTGAACTGGTAAAAAGGTAACTTTTGTCAAACGGTTCTTGACATTTGAAACTGCGCGACTACGTTAAGATTACAGCTTTGTCGCCATTAACCCAGATCACAGAGCACGCAGACGCTCCCGGCACTCGTGACGCGCGGAGGGGGAAGGGGGAGGGGGGGAGCAGAGCCAAACAAAATACTGTTGCAATTATTTAATTCAGTCATATTATACAAATATTAAACTATACACGTTTTAAGTATATCTCGACTAGACTCGTTAGTTCAAAACATATCAGGTAGATATAATATATGGTTTCACAATAATGCTCATGTATGGGGCAATTTCTTACGATCTAAACTAATAGGCAAATTATTATAATTAGTGCATCAGTTAGATTTAAAGAAAATGATACACTTGTATTTTGTTTTCTTCTTCAAATTTATGGAAATCTACTTAAGTAGGTTGAGGAGAGGGGGCTTGTAACGCCACTATTCAATATAAACTGCACTGGCTAGTGACGTCATGCGATATTTTGACTCGATGTATTGCCGTTATTTTTTAATTACATGAAAAAAGAAAAATATGTGTCGAATATTTTCTTGTAATCTAGATGAGGGACTAACATTTAGTCAACTTGCCTATTCTGCACCGTTTCGAATGTAGGACAAGGGAAGATTGTAAGTGTCACCCAGCCTCATACATGACACACTGTTGCTCGTGGAATGATGATACTTCTCACTAATTAAGGCTTAAGACATAATGTTATGAGTTATAACTTTTTAATACAAAAATATCATATTTCACGCTAACACAACTCTGTATATAACACGCTCATAGGTTAAAAGTTTATCAACCGACATTTGTTTCAAATCCAGTATCATTAGGTACTTACAAAAGTAGATTAAATCATTCAAGGAAACTATTCACTTGTCGGTATGTGTCTTGTTATAAAAATATGTTAAACTAATTTGATAAACATGATCTGTCGTAACTATTATAAAAATAATGCAATTTTGTTTATCTCCTATAACCCAACCTTCACAACAAGAGTAAACAGGCATTTTCTGGGCACACTATTCACACTATTTCCATCGTAGACCTCATTAATGTGTTCCATCAGACAAAATCGAGGACAAGAATTAGCTCATCGCAGAATAAGAAACTAAATATTAGTTGTTCAATAGGACAGAATTGGCGTTAAAAGTTGAAAATAGTTAGAACATGTGCATAATACGATAAGACGATATTTAAAGCTTTAACAATAAATAGCCTAGTTAAAATTGCTTGAAAATATTATTTGGTTGATGGCTAAAATCTAAAAAAAAAAAACAAAATGATGACTAGAGTATTTTCTTTACGCTCTTAACGTTGCAGTTTACAAAACTACCTTTAAAGTAATTAAAAAATAATAATACTTAAATATACAATTCAATCGTTTTGATTATAAATTATCACAAAACCCGACCACGGAAAACAATGGTATTAATGTAAAGTTAAAACAGAAAGTATTGCTTCGGTAACGTTCGTATGTCCGAATTTAAACGAACATCGCGGCATAGCTAATAATAATAGATTAACATAGCGTTATAAATTTATTATTTTGTGGCAAAAGTAATCCAAATTAGCCAAGACTTGATCGGTTGTAGCAGATCTGTATCTCAGCATCGGCGTTCGAATATTCGAAGATAAACAATGATTGCCGAAACGCTTAATTTTCTGGAAAATCTTCAGAGAGATCAACGTGCTTTATCCTCTGGTCTGCCCGTTTGTAGTGTAGTTATAGTAATTTAATCTATCTCATTCCACTTTTACTATAGTTGGAAATAGTAGCATCTAATAATTGTGACTCCAAGTACTATTATTGGCGACTGTATAAGTCCGATGCTTGTTACTATTATTGTAATGTAATGCTGTATACTGAAGCTGTTTGTTTACTTTTAATAAATAAATAAATAAACAAATGTACAGTTAGAACGAAAATTTGCAAAAAATGAACACAATTCGACTGATTTATGATGAAACTTGCAAAACTATTATAATTCACTGCTGACCGTACAATAAAACATAAATCATTACAAAAAAATGGAATGTTCCGAGCGAGACAATTCGTTGGCCTATCTATCAGGAATGTTATTACTAATATAATGTAAGTAACTATCGTTCACTTAGCGCACTCAAAAACATCATAAATCTTACTAAACTATGGTTGGAATCACTCGCCTTTTACAAAACATTATCAAGATACGCATTTCTCCAAAGTATCGTGTGTACAGGGCAAAGACATTCAATACCTATAGACCGGACATCACAAACAAAATTTTCGTCCGAAAAAGTGTGTCCTGCCGGACACAAGTCTATGAGTTTTTTTTAGTACGCTCCGCTGCCGCTCCAATATTCATATACTATTCTAGATGGCGTTACTGAGACATGGGATCAAAGTTTTACTATGACATTTCCTTGACATGCCCGCTCTATAGTCTTTTAAATCTCTTTGGTATAGGGCATTAGTCTTGAACTTGAAACAATATTCTAATAGTCATTAAAACACTTCTGTAAATGCAATTTCAATAATAGGAACAGTGTTCATAACTTAGCGAAACGTCGTGATATGTATTGAGAAATGAGAGCAAGTGGCAACATGGCCGTCACTCTCTTTGGTGTATAACATAATTGACAACGAAAAACTGGTTGATGTTAGTAAATGACATGATCAGTACCTGTGATCAAATAACTTCAAACTTGTTGTACAAAGGCCAGCTACCCCTAACTGTTAATTTTCTCTTAAAGGGTGTTTAACAGAATATGAACGTCTAAATATAGTCCATCAAAATTATAAAAAATAATACACAAGTATTTTTTTTTGTTTTTCAAATTGTTGGAAAACTGCTTAGATTAAGCGCATTAAAGCTATTAGGTACGTGAAAAAAGAAGAAAATTATGTATCGAATATTTTCTTGTAATCTAGATGAGAGACTAAAAACTAAAATTTTGTCAAATAGCCGATTGAACATAATGAACCTTATTGAGTTTGAAATAAAGTTGAAAATCTATCTACAAAAGACATCTGACACATTGGGGTAGCTTGATGTGCTGCTGGATTTCTCCAGAACGATTTAGTTATTCAGTTAGAGTTTGTTATCTTCTGCAAAAACTCTATGGATTCACGATAAACGTGTTAAACTTTACCAATTACACTAAATTTATTTATTTTATACCACGATCGGAATGTAAATGATGTTTAAAATCAATATCCTGCTCAAATAACAGCTCAGTATTACAAACACAAGGTACGTTAATGTGCAGACCCTGGCATAAATGATTAATTTTATACACAAATATGTTAAACGTATACGTATTTATTTTATGAATAGTACGCGAAATACGTTGCACCGAAGTATGTTGTCATTACGGTCAAATATACGTTCTATAACACTAAACGTGCTTGGAATAAGTAATTAGATAAAAACTTGACTATTTTCAACATTAGGCTTTAGACAGACTGACTGCATTGTAGCTGGACTCGGACTGCGACTGCGTTTTTAACTACACTCCAACTGAAAATTTAGTACAAATAGCAGGTGATAGTTTTATTGCATGCATAAAAAAAATTAGATGCAACGAAGGTTTGAGTATTAGATTAGTCCTCACCTTGCTTATGTCGCACGAACAGTGACAATACTCAGACGAGTGATCTCACACATCCCGTACAAGGAGTTTTCATGGCATTCAAGTTATTCGATACGTAGAGGTGCCATGTGAAATCGAAACAAATCGCCACAATATTTTTACTCATTAATCTAGCGACTTTTCGGATTTATGTGCGTATTGTTTAACACTTGCTTAAAGATGGGGAAGAAAAATATCGTTATGCCTAAGAGATATTCCTCGACCGTATGTTATATCAAGTCAGAGGCCAATGGGCAGCGACACGAACAATAAGAAGGTTGTTGTTGAATAAGTTAAATGATCACAGGTGAAGAGCGCAAGCTTACTAGTAATATGTGATGATCACGACACACGACACCGAAATATTCATAATGACACGCCGCGATTATAAGGCAATGGTCACACCCTCACGTCACATACACAAATATGTTGAAAGTATACAATTAACTTGGAAGTTTCCGTAAAAGTATTATATTAATATAACCGTGGCAGTACTGCTACATTTCATTTATGATTGCGGAAGCCCTTGTCAGAAACTTGTTAACTGAAGCTACCTGGCTTCTATGTAAATCCCCCTTTTTAGGTACAGCCTTTTCGTGTGGATAATTAATATTTCTGGCTATACTCCGGCCAAAAACTCGCTCCACCCGGTGAACAGTGGCGCTGTGCGTTGCTTTGAGCTTGCGGACGTGCGCAGGCGCAGAGACCGCAGTGTACAGTGTGCTTGTATCGGTAATTTAAACCTTCTTTGATGGCATTAGCACAATAAATACTAAAATAATTGCCGGACACCACGTTTTGTTTTGTGTGTGAGGGGGATTTCCGATCCGAGTATATAAATAGTAAAGTACACTGCCCTGGGTCACTTGACCTTTTTTTCCTCGTCTCCTTTTAAAGCACCGGTTTCCACCAAATCAGAGAGAAGGGATGTGTCGTACAACCAATCAGCTTGACAGCTGAGTGCTTAGGTTCAGTACAAAACAATATCCTATTGGTTAGTTGCGAAACATCTCTGCCACCGCTTTGGTGGAGTCTCGCCCTAAGTGGGGTCAGGTAATGCAGCGCAGTGACAGTACACACGGCTACACATTCAAGCTAAACATTTCCAGTTTACGCTGACCTCGCATTGTACAGAAATCCTATACAATGGGAGATCAGCTTATACGTGCACAGTTTAATATGTAGCCGTGTGTACAATTGGTAAAATTCTTATAAATAAATAGTCGGCAGGGTTGGGTTGTTTGTGCGTTTGTTCGCGGTGCCTCGGTCCGTGAGGGCGTGTGGTCTACGTTACAGTGTTCGAGTACAAAACAGTCGTCAGTCGGCTCAGAACGTCAGCACCGGCTCCTCGCGGTGGTCCAGGATGTCTGGAATCAAACCGCGTATTGATTAACTTAGACTATTTACTTTAATTTTCACGCACATCGAATACATACAAATACAAATCAGTGAGCTACGATGCCTGTCCCTTCTTCCCCTTATTTTTCTTTCTAAGATGGATCAGGTTATGCAGAACACTGACGGTACCTACATCACATGGTGATATTTTAATAAACTCGTATTATGCCAATTACTGGTAAGCACGACATTGCATGACAACAAAGATATTATATTATCGGTTAGTTGCTAACCTATGTACAATTAAAAGAAAATAAAAAAACATGTCATAAAATAAAAATCCAAAATATAAACAGAGTAAACGAGAGTGAAATTTAACAGTCATTTTGAATACGTTTCTTTGGTGTATAGGGAGGCAAAAATTCAACTTAACCTTACGATCATTACACAGGGCGAAAGGGATATCTTCACATATCCAGCATCAAAATACCTAACACATATTACTTTTTCTAGATCTCAAAGGTATGCGCAAGACACTAGTTAAGATCCCCGAGTCGGGCAAAGTGTTATCGAGTATTTTTTTTAATGACATTAGGTATGATGGCAATAGGCTCGCTCCATATTAATTGGGACTTAAAAACATAACAGGCAAAATGTGTACTACAGGTACACTTCTGCCTAAGGCGTGACGTTATGTTTTGTCTAATTAGGATGTACAGTACTGACCTTTGGCGATGGTCCACCAGGGCAGCGTGACGTAGGTGAGGTACGCGTTGAGCGGCGTGGACTGTTGGCGCTTGCCTTCCTTCCACAAGTGGAACGTCTGCGTGAAGCCGCGCGACGCCCACAGCGGGTTGTACGCGCCGTCGTCCAGCTCTGCGCACAGACACTCAGTTACATTGTGAACGAGAGAATCATTCTGTGTGTCTATAATGGTTTATGGCGATACTGTGATGTGGACCTCGTGCTACTTATTGCTATAATCATAAGTGCGTTGATAATTTTGAAAGAATTTTCGGTAATGAGTTGATGTGAGGCGGGTATGACAGCATTCAATATGGGGATCACGTCTAGTCATGTGGACGGATCTGCGGGTGGAGTGGAACCGCAAGCGAGGCGAGACGGAACTGTATCGTGGGGAGACTTGGCAGACATGACCAACGGTTCTATCAAACGATGGATTTATTATAGTATCAGAGGTCCCTAGCATACAAGAGCCGCCATCGTGTTGGATCCCGATCCGCACAGGAAGGGAGAGTGACTAGTGTCAGTGTGTAGGTGTGCGCGGGAGTACCGGAGTGGTCCCGGCGCGGCATGTTGCACCAGTAGTACACGGCCGTGCCGTCCGGCGTCGTGCGGCGCGGCGGCGCGGCGTGCGGCGCGTGCGGCGCGTGCGGCGCGTGCGGCGTGTGCGGCGCGGCCCACGCCCGCGCCGACACCGTGGCCAGGCACGCCGGCGACGACATGTCCGCGTCCGCGCGCCCGCACACTGTGCGCATGGCCGCCGCGTCGCCCGCGTCGCCCACGTCGCCCACGTCCGCGTCGCCCGCGTCGGGCGGCCCGCGCGCTGCGGCCGCGTGGCTGGCTCGCCTGCCCCGCCCCTCCCCGCGCCCCCCGCGCCCTCTACCTACACACAACACACCCGCATCACTACATTTGTGCACCTCACAAGATCTTATTTCGCGCCGTTGTTACCCACGGTCACCGATCATCTTGTAACATAAAGAGCCAGTGGCCGTAGTTAATAACGCCACTAATAGGTGGTGGATCTCGAGTGATGTGTACAAACGCCCTACCGGCCACTCGGCCGCTCTACCCGCATAGTCTAGACACAGCGACCGCCGCGCGACTACTGCCCGCCTCCCCCGAGCGACAAGCGACTACAGCCGAGCTATGACGTCGGAGCAACAACAACAACAACTAGTGACACAGCATTACAACAAACACAACAATCAAGCAGATAACATAACTCGTGCCTCATGCATACACTGCACAGTAACAATACAAATAAATAGTCTCAGTGTGAAAGTGCAAGTTACGTATAATTGAGGATTGAATCAAGTAATATAAACAGGCTCAATATGAATAACGTGGACGAATCATTGACCGAGAACTTACAACGCAACTCAATGTCAGACTAATTTATACAATCAGATCCATTAAAGGTCCTCATTGACATCGACGGAATTCCAATTGAGCGTGTATGTATTCAGAGTACGGACTGCTTCGCTACGGTATGCAGCGAACGCATGAATAATTATATTGCCGAGATATGTAACACTGTCCTAACAGTAAGAGTCAGTTGGTGGACGCATAAATAAATAATAATAATCAATCAAATAAGTTTTAAGGCCTGAACATCTTGTACTCGATTCATAATATGTCCGCTAGATGGCGTAACCGGTGTCACTTGAACACCTCAGAGCACACGTTGCGTTGTTTCTTACAACGAAAGAGAGATTCATCAATATTAAAAAACAAACCAGCGTGTAGTATACGCAGCACAGCGTACGGTGATAATTGAACATTTATGAGGCCTAAATATCGTAGGGTCGTGGGGTGAGGGCGAGTGCTACGTACCGTCGCGCAGGTCGCCGGCCTCCACCTCGGCGATGCCGCTGACGAGCGAGTCCAGCCCCTCGTTCTCCGAGCGGCTCTTGTCGCGCGCCTCGCGCGTGCGCCAGCCGCCGCGCACGAAGTTGTTCAGGTTGGCGCTCGGGTCGCTCAGCCGACGCTGGAACACGAAAAACCAACCTCTTCAAATCCAGTACTAGCCCTGCTATATCCTAGAAGCCTAGACAGGAAGCGCGGTCTGTACCAAAAAAAGAACCGGAATCAGTGGATTATTTGACGATTGCAGCCAGGAATGGAAATTTCCAATTTCAAGGAAACGATGCATATAACACTTGTCATCATGTTTAGAGAACCCTGGACTATGGCCCACTTCTCTTAGTGCTGACCTAGAAGCTCGACACAAATAGTACTGTTGGCAGCACAAAAAGGTCTCGGCGTCGCTCACCTGATGCCTGTACATGAACATCTCCTCCGGGTCGTCGTCCCAGTCGCTGTCCCACATGTCGGTGGCGGACAGGCCGGGCTCGGAGCTGGGCGTGTCGAGGCCGGCGGCGTGCGGCCGCGACACGGCCATCTCCGCGTGGCCCTTGCCGCTGGGCCCCTTCATGCGCACAAACTCGCAGCGCGCCGCCGCCTTGCCGCCCAGCAGCCCGAACGACATGCGCTGGGCCACTTTCGTCGAGAGGGATGTTTGCTGGAAATGTACACATGCTCGTTTGATCTTTAGAGTCATAGAAACAATATAGCATTATGTTAAATTATGGGTTGGTACAACTTACTTACAGGAAGACCGACCGCAAAGGACTCTTGGATAAATTTCAGATGTATGTACCTAATACCAGCTTGTAACTGTCCCACAGCAGGGCTTCTTCTCATACAAAGAAGGCACGAGCATTGATCACCACGCTTGCTCAAGGCAGATAGGCGATTTCAAACTTCACTAACTATAAGTCCAGGTTTGATTTGAACAACAACCTTGTGAGGTAGGCGTCTTAACCTCTGGGTCGTCACGACATTCCTAATAGTTAAAAATCATAAGACAATCAGTCACAAGCAACTGGATTGCTTTCTAAATAAACTGTTATCATTTCTTTTAATCACTTAGTACTTACGAGCTTTATAAAAAACAGAAAATTGAAAAGAAACTTATAAAACAATTTCCCCTTTTGTGTGATTGCAGCAAATGTTTTTCTTTAAAATGACCGGCTTAAATCGATCGACTCTCAGTTCTCACGTAACACAACCATTCACTTTTCATCGGAAAAAGGGATAAACGTACAATCGTTCGCAGCGTAGCAACACTAGCAGCCCGCCACATACTGTGCTGTAACAAAGGGGCTTTGTCACAGTGGGAACTAAGCGGTGCTTGAGAAACATTTTAATTGTTTATTTTGAGACGTAGTAAACAGAGCCGGCTGCGGCCGAGCGCGTGTGTTTTATAAACAGATGGCACGCGCGCCCGCAGCGTGCTCGGGACTACTGCACGTCATAACTCAGCCGATGGCCCCATAGGCACTTGTACACCGAATGTTTCATAACATCGAACAATACGCCATTGTGGACTACTTTGTGTAAGTCAGGAAGCACTCTGACTGAGTCATAACTTGTTATTAAGAACTGTAGGTCGAGCTAACGGTCGACAAACTGTAAATTAAGTATGTGATGATTACTGACGATACACAAACATTGTTGCTACCATGTAGGTATAGTTTAATTAGACTGCTTGTACAGTCAACAGCAAAAGTAGATGATCAAAATCAGAAATTCAATACTAATGAACGGAGTTCGCGCCAGAACTGTGTGGCGTCGAAGTGATTCAAAAGTATGTGATTGTAAATTATACCAAACATTTACTACCAGTACAGCTGCCATATGTTTGTGATCAGTTTTGACTCCAAAAGTTATAAACTCAATTCGCATCAGAACTAAGAAGTGAAAAAAAAATTCAAAACTAGTGAACAGCTAAAATCAAAAATTAAATGATGAAACTGAGGCCACGTGAAGCAAATAATTCATCCATACGTATTTTTTTATTAACCCAGTAATTTAATTAGTTATGTTTAAAACAGCTGAATTTGATAAAAAAAAATGCATATTAAATATATTTAATATATTTCATCCAATTGAACCCCTAAAAAAAAACACTTGTTTCACTTTGAAATGTTTTTTTGGAAGTAGGTTGTTTTTTTTTGTAAAAGTGTTTTAATTTTTCACTTTTAGTGGGTCAGTTTGTAATTTATCTAAGTTACAATAGCCCAATGACAACTGCTCATCACCTCTTACAACATATTGCTTTTCTCGATACAGGGACGTTAATTGTTGAGGAGTTCTCCTAGTAAGATCCAGGAGATCTGGAGCTCCATGGTGAAGGCATCATCACCACTATGCATTTTGACAAGCTTAAATTACTTAGCAACTATATTAAAGTACCTAATCGAATACGGGAAACGGGATACGGGGGATACGGGTTGCGATTCAATTCAAATTCAATTAAATTGAAATTGAATTGAATTTGAATTGAATCGCAACCCGTGAAATACTTAGGTATAATTGAGTAGTTCCGATGCCCATCTGTGGTCTTCATCATCAGTTCCACTTTAGCAAACGGTGCTTTCCGAGAGCGAATGCACGAGTTACTATACAAAATACCCAAATCACTATAGGTGTTCCTATAAAATTTGAGGTTTTCCCTCGATTTCCATAGGATCCCTTCATCAGATTCTGACTTGGTGACAATGAGACCACAGCGAGAGTATACCCTTTCATACAAAAAAAATAATTTTGCAAATCCGTCTATACAGGGTGTAACGGAAAGGGTATATACATACAAACAGGGTGAATAGAGTATTTAATAACGAGTCTTTACTCAAAATTTCAGCTCCCAACTAATAACTTTGAAACTTCACGATATTATTTAATATCGACAGTTTATTAAATGCAAAATCATAACAAACGTGTCACCGCACTATGAGGGTCATAATCCTGTCCGGCAAGGTTCAAGTATATCTATCTCGGGTTCTGCGCGCCTAGTACAGACCTATCGGGCTCTGCCTAACCGCCGAAGGCGCGACGTCGCGGGCGGGCTCAACTTTACAATTATGTATGTATATGTATAAAAACGTTGCCATGTCGTTTCTTATCACCAAGAGAATCCGTGCCCTTCGTATGTATATACCCTTTCCGTTACACCCTGTATATGACGAAGTTATGCCCAAACATACATAAAAAATATTCATATAAACATCCGAATTGATAACCTCCTCCTTTTTCAGAAGTCGGTCAAAAATAATATAATTCAAAAACTTTAGTATTTAAACTGGTTTTTTTTTGTAACTTCTGGCAATGTTCAAAAGTAGCTGATGTGATACAAAACGATAATTCAATGAATATTAATATCTTTGCATGTTTTTGAATTTTGTGTCAATGTTCAAAAGTAACTGATGTGATACAAAACGATAATTCGATAAATATTATTATCTTTGCATGTTTCGAATTTATGTCAATGTTCAAAAGTAGCTGATGTGATACAAAACTATAATTCAATAAATATTAATATCTTTGCATGTTTTTGAACTTTGTGTCAATGTTCAAAAGTAACTGATGTGACACAAAACGATAATCCGATAAATATTATTATCTTTGCATGTTTCGAATTTATGTCAATGTTCAAAAGTAGCTGATGCGATAAAAATCATAACTCAATGATTGCTTTTGCCCAGTCGGCTACAATATATTAAAACCG
Source organism: Euplexia lucipara (assembly GCA_921972225.1). Classification (NCBI taxonomy): domain Eukaryota; kingdom Metazoa; phylum Arthropoda; class Insecta; order Lepidoptera; family Noctuidae; genus Euplexia; species Euplexia lucipara. Next base: position 492,846 of record OV179147.1, on the reverse strand, counting down.
GAAGGTAGATTGATATTTTACATTAATGAGCAGAATAGCTTTAATATAATCCTGAATATTGTATAGGTAGCAGATTTCCGTTGAAAACGTAAGAAAATTATATTTCTTGAACATTTACCTATATTATTTGAATGTATGAATTATTTAGTAATCAATAAATTTTCAATAATATTATTAATGATTATAATAATATAATAATAATAGCAATATTTTTTCATACTCATTAATGTAAAATATCAATCTACCTTCCGGTTTTAATATATTGTAGCCGACTGGGCAAAAGCAATCATTGAGTTATGATTTTTATCGCATCAGCTACTTTTGAACATTGACATAAATTCGAAACATGCAAAGATAATAATATTTATCGAATTATCGTTTTATATCACATCAGTTACTTTTGAACATTGACACAAAGTTCAAAAACATGCAAAGATATTAATATTTATTGAATTATCGTTTTGTATCACATCAGCTACTTTTGAACATTGGCATAAATTCGAAACATGCAAAGATAATAATATTTATCGAATTATCGTTTTGTATCACATCAGTTACTTTTGAACATTGACACAAAGTTCAAAAACATGCAAAGATATTAATATTTATTGAATTATCGTTTTGTATCACATCAGCTACTTTTGAACATTGACATAAATTCGAAACATGCAAAGATAATAATATTTATTGAATTATCGTTTTGTATCACATCAGTTACTTTTGAACATTGACACAAAATTCAAAAACATGCAAAGATATTAATATTCATTGAATTATCGTTTTGTATCACATCAGCTACTTTTGAACATTGACATAAATTCACAAACATGCAAAGATGATAATATTTATATAATTATCGTTTTGTATCACATCAGCTACTTTTAAACATTGCCAGAAGTTACAAAAAAAAACCAGTTTAAATACTAAAGTTTTTGAATTATATTATTTTTGACCGACTTCTGAAAAAGGAGGAGGTTATCAATTCGGATGTTTATATGTATATTTTTTATGTATGTTTGGGCATAACTTCGTCATATATAGACGGATTTGCAAAATTATTTTTTTGTATGTAAGGGTTATACTCTCGCTGTGGTCTCATTGTCACCAAGTCAGAATCTGATGAAGGGATCCTATGGAAATCGAGGGAAAACCTCAAATTTTATAGGAACACCTATAGTGATTTGGGTATTTTGTATAGTAACTCGTGCATTCGCTCTCGGAAAGCACCGTTTGCTAAAGTGGAACTGATGATGAAGACCACAGATGGGCATCGGAACTACTCAATTATACCTAAGTATTTCACGGGTTGCGATTCGATTAGGTACTTTAATATAGTTGCTAAGTAATTTAAGCTTGTCAAAATGCATAGTGGTGATGATGCCTTCACCATGGAGCTCCAGATCTCCTGGATCTTACTAGGAGAACTCCTCAACAATTAACGTCCCTGTATCGAGAAAAGCAATATGTTGTAAGAGGTGATGAGCAGTTGTCATTGGGCTATTGTAACTTAGATAAATTACAAACTGACCCACTAAAAGTGAAAAATTAAAACACTTTTACAAAAAAAAACAACCTAAGTACTTCCAAAAAAACATTTCAAAGTGAAACAAGTGTTTTTTTTTAGGGGTTCAATTGTATGAAATATATTAAATATATTTAATATGCATTTTTTTTTATCAAATTCAGCTGTTTTAAACATAACTAATTAAATTACTGGGTTAATAAAAAAATACGTATGGATGAATTATTTGCTTCACGTGGCCTCAGTTTCATCATTTAATTTTTGATTTTAGCTGTTCACTAGTTTTGAATTTTTTTTTCACTTCTTAGTTCTGATGCGAATTGAGTTTATAACTTTTGGAGTCAAAACTGATCACAAACATATGGCAGCTGTACTGGTAGTAAATGTTTGGTATAATTTACAATCACATACTTTTGAATCACTTCGACGCCACACAGTTCTGGCGCGAACTCCGTTCATTAGTATTGAATTTCTGATTTTGATCATCTACTTTTGCTGTTGACTGTACTGTGCTCTGACTACTGAATCTTCCATATTTTGGAAAAACACCGAGTAGGTACTTACGGCCTGCCCATGATATTCAGAATTGTAAAAAAATCTCTGAACTGCTGAGTAACTTCCCCTGCCCTTACTTTGTTTCTAACACAAAATAATGATCTGTCAGAGAAGGATCTCTAGCAAATAAATCTTGAGATACGTTACTGTGTACACAAGCAACACTCAAAAAGTGGGTATTTATTCAGATGAGACGAGGACAAATTCCTAAGCTAATGGAACAAGTTGTCGATGTACTGTTGCCGCAGTCGTATCACAGTCGTACAGTCGTGTGATAAACCGGTTCAATAGATACTGAATCTCTTGGTGGGCGGAGGCCTCACTGCCGACTCACCGCTATTTTGCTACTCTGCTATTAAAAGCAACGCGACAAATTTGAACCACACCTTTTTGTCACCACCATTTACAAGTTATAAATAAACGAGAATGCGACTCTATAGGTACAATTGTAGTGTCAATGTTAGGAAGGACTTAATCGTTGACTTAGTTCATCCATCAGTCACTAGTTAATAAAAAAATGTTTTTAAGTACAACAACTTTTAAAACGTACTTACTCTAGATTACAATAGGGAAAATCCTTTTAAGCAATTAGTTTACTTGTGAAAGGATTCTCCGCCATTCCTCAAGCTATACCTACGTATAAGACATAATGTTTAATAATTAATAAAATTTAAATTAATCTATTTCAACAAATTGTATAAATAATGATAGCATGTTAAATAAATTAAAACCTATCGCCTATACATTGCTGTGCCCTAGCCGGGTTCATTGTTTGGAACTATCATAATGTAACAACCTGTAAACAACATGAAATGCAATAAATGAATGATTATGATTATGATTAATTGCTAAGGTATGAGAGGCTGTTGAATGATGTTAACTTATACTAATAAAAGAGTGGAATAGATAAAGTATTTTTTCAAGAAAGACAAAAATTCGCTGGGATGGGCATAATCATCTCCGAATACAATAATCTACCTATACATACTTGAGGTATAATATCCCACTGATAGTTCGCTCCAAGTGAGTGCGCAAACACATTAGCACTCACTTTTCCTGCTTCCCTCACTCTTATAGTCTGATGGGACAGCAATCCGATACTACCAGGAAAACATCAGACGCAACGGCTTAACGTGCATTCAGTAACACGAAGGTAAAACCAAACTGCGGGTTTCTAAGAAATAGGTTAACAGAATAAATTCAAAAAACACTTTGCACAATCTGAGTACCGAAATGAGACCGACGCAGCAGATATATCTTTAACTAAACCACTTCATCTATAGTGATGCAATGATATCCCGGGCGTCACTCTTATACCATTTAAAGAAGAATAGAGTGATCCGAAAATTGAACTCTACAACCAAAAGCTCATTTAGTCGTGAACAATAAAAAAATACTAGGTCAAGAAAAAAAGGTAGGTCGAGACGTGAACTGAGGACTTTGCCATTAAGAGATACGTCACTAAAGTATACAACGTAGTCATGACTCATAGTGCCCTACAGACGAGTGATAAGCAAGCCCTTAGTCAAAGACGGGCGGTTGTCGACCCGCAAGCCCGCACCGCAGGCTGATTACGTAAAAAATAGCGATCAGCAAAAATTGCGCAATCATCGCGCAGTCGACGCGCGATCAATCGCTAAACGTCAAAAAAATCCGTATTATCTAAAAATGGATTGCTAATCGTTCGCCGATTGTTATCATGCACTTATTGCTGCGCTCCCAGCGCCAACAGCAATTGAGTAGCAATCTCGAGAACTAATTTATTAACAAATTACGAGTTAAAATCTTACAGCCACTTAAAGCTGCCGAACAGACGTGATTGTTTTGGGAAAGAAAAAACTTTCGTAACTTTAAATCCACTTCAATCCACTTAAACTTTACTAAAAATAGTTTGGGGTCGACCATAACATGGCTAAGGGAATGAAATCAGTGTTTACTTGGACTCCTAACAATATTCTACTGCTATATCAACAAGTAAGTTTCAATTGTTTTTGTAAAATTTGTATATGTGTTAGTGCAATAAAGTTACTTTGAAGAGTAAAAGTACTTTATCCTGTTTCAGTATAAAATGGCAAACCGTGTATCAAATGAGCAACTGGAAGAGCTTTTGGACTATCTGGCAGAACATACCACTTTAGCCAAGGGTGTTGGCCTTGGCTCAAGGTCTAAAGAAACTGTAGACAGACAGTGGAATGATCTAGCCATGAAATTGAATTCTTTTGGCTCTGGATCATCAAAAACGGGTGACCGATGGAAAAAGGTACATGGATCATTTCATTTGCATGATTTATAATAGTATTTACCAACCGCGTGCTTTATATATTTACTAGTTCCTTTTGATTTTATAGTACTGGGCCGATTTAAAACATAAAACAAAGACCAGATTAGCCAGACGGAGGCAGGATGCTCTGGGTACTGGTGGTGGTCCAAGTACACAAGCAGATCTATCTGAAACAGATAAAAAAGTCTTGGCCATCATAGGGGATGAAGCTGTGTATGGTGACAGTCAGCATAGGGTCCCTGTATTTGTAAGTTACTTTAAATGTACATTTAATTAAGTACTTGAAAGATTATATTTTAATATAATAATTTATGTTTTTTTAGAACATTCAACCTGAAGTGCCTGTCCTGCCTCCTGGGTCACCAGATGATATTTTGATTTCAGAAGAAGTTGTCATAACAGGTAAGCAAAAATCATAGGATTCCATAAATGGACTAATTCATGTTTCACATCATTGTAATTAATTATCGATGAGGATCATTTTTATTGATGCCATACTTCTATATATTTACAGATAGTTCACCTATACCTATTGCCAGTTTGGTAGCAGGTCCAATGGAAACATCGCCGCAAGCACCTGAACCACACCAGATAGGTAATATACCTCAAATACCTACTTTAGATAATAATGCCTTTTGTAAAATAAGTAAGTAAAGCTTTAATGAACCAAAACATAATTTTCAGTAGCAGAAATTCCAGTGAGTCAGCCTGCCAGAAGTTGCCCGCGCCGCAGCCATAATAGACCCAGTGTAAGCTCAAATACGACCACTAGTGAGTATATTATATTGACTTATAGGTATAAAACCAAACAATTATAGCTGTAAGGTTTATCCTATATATTATATTTTACATGGGCCTTAAATTAAATTATGATGGTGGTATTAAGTTAATGCTTATTTACAGGATCTAGAATAGACCCTGAATGGGTCATGGAATTAGAGAGGAACCGAGTACAGGCGGAAAATAAATTGGCTGAGGCTAATTTACAAATGGCCGAAGCTGCTAAAATGATAGCTGAAACTTCTAGAATAATTGCTGAAACCTCTCGCCAGCAAGTGGAGGTAATGCAAAAATTTTCTGATGTTGTGGCTCAGCTAAGCAGTGCTTTAGCTGCTAGAGACTCCCATTGAGTTAACAGGGTTTTATTTATTTTTATTTTGTTATTGTCATTATTGTGTTGATATTATGATTTAAGTGTAATTTGTAATAAATGAATATTATTTTTGTATTTCTATTGTGCATGCTTAATTTGAAAGAACATTGTGAACTTCGCATTCACATAACACCCACAAATGTGTTTTATGTATTGTATTAAAATACATAAAACATATTTCTGGTAGTTAAGTGAATGCTTTTAATTAAAAAAACTTTGACTTAAGGAGTAGAAATAAAATATGTTGCATATACCAAATGTATTTTTATTGTAAATCACCTTAATTAAATAATAAATCTACGTGCTACAATACAATAAAAAATCAAATCATTACTTCAATTATTAAAGATATACCCTATGTTTAAATTATCTATTAGTCTGAAGTTATCTAGATAGTGGTTTGGGCCCCATGATGTGTACTTACTCACATTTAGTATTTCTCTGGGTTTGTAACTTCTGTTAAAGATGATGGTAGAACACAGATCACCATGAAAAATAACAAGGAGGTACAAAGCTTTATATGATTACGAATTAAATAATCTACTTGCACAATAATGTACTTACTGTTAATATTTTTTACACACTGCTTAATTGCTATTAATACTTGAACTTATTCTTAAACTCGCTACATTTACACACCATGAATTCAGAACATTAATTATATTATTTTATAATGATAAATGTTATTTAACATACATAAATAAAATTATACACACTAAACATTATTCTAGTCTTCTAGTTGACCACAACCTCTGGACGATGCGATCTCGTTGTTGTCGACCTCTAGCTAGGAGTTGTTGTTCAACACCAGCACCTGTATCCTGCTGTATTTGTGGTGTGACTTGGCTGCTGAGATCTCCTTCAGTATCTGCACTTGGTAACTGTGGTACTGGTAGCCGATGTTTGTTGCAGATGTTATGTAACACAGCACAAGCATTTATGATCATAGCCACCGTGAGATGATCATAATGCAGTACTCTGTGTGCTAGTAAACATCGCCAACGTGCTTTCAGAACACCTATGCAGCGTTCAACAGTATTCCTGGTTTGACAGTGAATATTTGTATAATGCTCATCTGGACTGTCAGGTTCAGCATTTACAATTGGAGTTAAAAGCCATGGTCTCAGTGGATATCCAGAATCACCTAAAACATAAAAATTGCATGGTAAAATGAAGCAGTAAATTTGCTTGCAATTTATAATTGCATATAAAATTGGCTCAATTTTATGTTACCTAGCAACCAGATAGTTTCTCCTCTACGATGTAACTCTTGGAGATGATCTTGTATCTCACAGTTTCTCCAAATATAAGCGTCATGTGTAGCTCCGCCAAATGATGCATCGATATTTATAATATTCAGATCACTGTCACATATCTGAAAAAAAAAACGTTTAAAATAAGAAAATTGATGCAATTACATTACAGTTTTTAATATAATATAAAAAAAATAAACATAATACTGTTGTTCCAGAATTTTTGCAGGACTAGTCAGATAGAATATTCTTTACCTATAGTCTACACAGGGCCAACAAAATAGTACAAAAAAAGTTAATAATAATGCATGACTTACTATTTGAACATTTCTGGAATGGTAATGTTTTCTATTAAAAAACCTTTCTTCATGTTCTGAGGGCTGAACTAAAGCTACATGAGTACAATCAATGCAGCCTAGGACACCAGGAAATCCAAATTTGTTTGAAAACCTGAAAAAGTATTAAATTCTTTATATATTATCTAACATAAAACATTGAATAACATTTGTATAAACAGTCATTGTTCTCTTACCCATTTAAAATTGTGTTTCTTTCTTGCTGTGTTTGAGGGAATCTAATAAATTTACTTAAAATACTTTGTGTATTCATAGCAATAGTCACTTCATTTACAGCTTTGGATACACTGGCTTGGCTAAGCCCATGTAGATAGCTCATGCCCACAGGTTTTTGGTATGAACCCGTAGCATAGAATGAAAGTGTTGTTAACACCTGTAATACATAGTAATTAATAGTATGATAAAGTTCCTAGTTAAAAGGACAGACTTAATAACATATTATTATGTAAGGTACTTACTTTGCATTCCACAGTAACTTTTGTTTGCCTTCTTGTTTCGGTCAAGAACGGTCTTAGTTCATTGCACAAATCTACGAACAGTTCCTTTGAAAGGCGATAATGAGCTTTGAACTCAGCGTCGGATAAGTTCAAAGCTTTGGCTTGGTCTCGAAGGCAACGTCGCAACCGTACTGTATTACGAATTTCAATCCTTCTGGCTTCAACATCAAGTGCTTCAAGCAAGAGAACAGCACGAGCCATCGTTGTTAGAGTAGATTATAATCAACTCGAAGCAATATTTGTAGATGGCTTGAATACACTGATTAAAAGTCATAAACAGTTCACACAATAAGTAAAACTTTAATTAACACACGCTGTAGATATAAATACACAGTTTAACTGATAAATACTCGATAATTAAAGCTAATTTCTATTTGGCAATCAGACAGCGATACGCAAGCGATCAATAATCAAGGAAATAGTAAACGCAATTTGACAGCTAAATTTGCTTGCCGATCGCTGTCGCATTGCTGTCAAAAATCATACGTAATACGAAATAAATCGCTATCGCTAGGGATTCCTTACGACAATGCACATTTTAGTTACTCGATTGTTCCATAGAGGCAGCACTGTCGCGAAATTGCTATGGTGTGGTTTTCGCTCATACGTAATACGAATTTGCGATTGGAGAGCAATTTTTGTGCAATTTTTGCTATCGCTCGGCTTTTGCAAGATACGTAATCAGCCTGCGGCCTGCCAACTTGCTATTGTTCCGCGTCTGACTGTAACTTATGATTCATCATGACGTGAAACACGTGTCAGAGAAAGTAACTATCGCCATTTAGATCAATCAATACCTACACACAGTAAGCAATTTGACATCTGTTTGTGTCGCGACACTGGACCAATGAGGAGCAATGACTGCCAATCATGAAGATCTACATTGAGATCAACTGTATCAATTGATGATTTTTATTAGTGTCAACAGTTGTTTTTTTTTTGCACATTTGCTATTCAATTCACTTTAAATAGACATTGGTAGAATATTTAACATCAGCTTTGTTTGCCATTACAAAAAATGGAATAGAATGGAGGAGCAATTAATTTCACAGTGGGCAATCAGTTTCCGCATACACACAGAGTTACACCGCCTAGTTTACACTTCAGGGCCCGTTTCATAATGATTGTAATTTTTTACACAACCACTATTAAAGCCGGCAAGTTAGAATCACAAGACAGTAGCCAAAGAGCCACTTAAACTTGAACCCACTTAATGAAACATTGTGACTACTTAAACAACATGAGTTTGGAATTCTCAAGTGTCAATTAATATATCAAGCGTAAGCATTTATGGAGTGAAGTATCGCCGGAAGTAAAGTACTAGCTACCGATAAGTCGAGACAGATGGCCTAGTTATAGTTACTCACTATGATGGAGTATTTTTCTGCGTTCGACGGTTAAGTTTATCGATTGATTGGATTGGCACGTAATCTTGGCGGTTGTGAACGATATGGCGAGGGAGATCGGCCGCAGATTGAAGTGGGGCAGACGAGAGGCTTCGCAAGCTCGCGACTTTGCGTCGCCATGCAATATTGTTATACTTACTTAATTAACAAGTTATTGTGGTTGAAACTTTAGTATAATGCGTTGGGGTTACCTATTTGGCTTCACCCTTCGGGGAAGTCAGGCGTCACGTGACGTCAGCGCGCACGTTTTTGGCAATGACTGCGAGTAACACTTGAGTTGCGTAGCTACGCGTGTACTAAGTGAGAGGGGACAGGGGAGGCTGTCGGGAGAGATGAGATCACGCTAGCCGGCGCGACGTGTGCACTGATGTCACTGATGCTCACGCCTAGAGTCAACCCTCGCCGCCACCCCTTGCCAAACAGGGTTGTGGTTATAAATAAATGGCCGAAAATGGGCAATGTTCATCCATATTAACCAATTCATTTTGTGGTATAATCGCGGATTTGCTCGGAAATTGAGTTATTAAATGCAATAGGCAATACTAACTAAAATAATCATAGCCGATTACAGTTTATAGGTGCTTAATTTCGGTATTGAAGTTGCCAAAACGAATAAACTACAAGCATGAAAAGTGTTACTTAGGTAAGAGTTGTGAGCGTTAACACCGTACTGAGGAAACAGTTCGTCGCTGTTCTGAGCAGACAGCCAGTCGTCTCCTATTTGGACGCTGCCGCGCTGATTCGGGGCACCTAAATAATGTATGTGTGATGGTGTAGATATAGGCCAACCCTGACCCTGGGGTATCGTAGCCAGCAACAACTCCCAGTTTAACGGGACCGCGAGTGAGCGTGGGAGGCGCTGTCTCTGACGTCACGGCACAGCCTGCTAGGCTGTTTGCTCGGCGGCTCGGCCACAGACACCGATCAATTAGTCTGTCATTAATCAGGCCTAGCTAATATACCGACACACCCCAGCACACTGAGGGACAGCTCTTAATGGTTTTGTAATTTATTTCCTAGAACTTCTACAGTTAACAACTAATATTGTATGGAACTGCAACCTTATAACTTGGAATAGTTGAGTGCAATGTCATGACAAAACATTTTACGTCATCTAATTATAACGAAAACTGACGGCCAACGTAATTTATGGTGTAAGTGACGCGATGTGTTCGTCAATGAACAGCTGCAGCCCGGTGAAGCCGTGACACGGCGGGTGACGCGTCACCCGCCCGTCACCGACACCGACGCGAAAGGAGACCCTTCCGCTCCTTAATGGCTGTAACGGTCTACAAATTGCGACAATTCCTGCGACAAGCAGACATGATGAATCCTATTTCGGCCATAAGATAACGTCACCGTTAGAGCTGTCTCAGTCGTTACTGGTACATTTTGCGCATTCACATCACGCGAGTCCCGGAACGCATGTAGTGATAATAGAGGGTGTTATGTGAGATGTATGGCTCGGCTGAGGGCTGTGGGTCCAAGGCCGGCGCCCAATGACGTCGGGCGACGCGCCGGCACCTCATAATCCCACCTCGTAAACTGATCCCTGTAGCATCGCGAAGGGAAGGCATCTCGACACGGTGAACATATTGATGTCACATTATTCATGAATCTTCTTCTTGTTATTCTAACATGAAATAAACAATAACAACATCGTTTTACGGTCACTGGGTCGTCTTAGGAGCGGAGTACCTATTTGTATATTGTTTTGAAGCGTTTATTCAGTTAATAGCTATTTCTTATTCACTAATTGGTTTCCTAAGTGTGCGATGATTGTGAACACTTTCTGATTGACAGTTATTAGAGTAGCTATTATTGTAATGTAATCTATGTTTGTACAACTATCAAAAATCGATTGATTAAGATAATAAAACTGATAAACTGACAATACAATCAGAATAGCATTAGATTAGAAGCGGGCAACTACGTTATCTTCAGCGCTTCCGAATTTACGATTGCCAAATATAGATTCGGAAGTATTATCTGGTACTTAAGTACGACAAGATAACCGATAGTACCTACCGGAATAAAAATATACATGGAAGGTAAAGGATTATCTGGTTAAACAATTGCTAATGCCACAAAATAATCACACCATTACAAATATGGAATATGTACTTATTAGCACAATCATAAGCACACATAAGCAGGTAAGTGGGTAGCATTTTAGACGATTGGATTGATAATAATTAATGTTACATCATAGTCTGTAAGTTAGGTTTTCTGAGACACCGAAGCGCTTTAGGTACATGTCTACCTGATTATCTAAGTGCAGTGTGACAAGGTCACGACTGACATTTATATCAGATCGGCCATTTGATGGTTTTATCTAAAAACAAACAAACCGATGATAAACCGCAGACGGAAAGTTTACACACATTACCGAAACAAGCTTTAAAATGTCGAATCCAGGAAAAAGCTGCTATTGAAGTGCACAGTGTATGTACCTACTTAAAATAGCAAAAATAAAAAATCTAAATCAGATGTCACTTATTAAAATTAGGCTGAGGATCTGCACTTTTTTAACGTCAATATATACATAAGACAGTCCCCCAAAACACAGCCCTTCATCACTTCCTAGTGTTTTTGCTCAGGCATGCCGGTTTCCTCACAAAGTTTTCCTTCACCGTTTTTAAGGCAAGTGTTCTACACACGAACGCACATGAATCCAAAAAGCTCTGCCTTTGGTCCGTCTTGAGAATTTTTTTTCGACGGCATTTGATGCCAAGTCAGAGGCCTATGAGCGGCTTAAAAGCGGTGTTTTGCTGCGATGTATAGGCTGAGACAATCACGCAGTTTCTGTACAACAAGAGCTAGAACTATGTGACCTTGTACTTTGTAGCGCATTACTCATTCCCTTCATACGCAAACTACTACATAGTAAATAGCCTCGAGCTTTCCCCGGTAGGAAACGTAGAAGATTCCTGTTGCTTGAATCAACAGGTTATTTTAACCTTGGGTGAGTCAACAAACATCAAAACAACCACAAATTAATTGTTTAATTTGAACCGAGTTAATTGGCTGCCATTCTAAAATGAAACCTATTTCTAACTACATTCGTGTTGACGATTTGTCAACGGTTGTGTTGCTCGCGCACGTGTTTTTTGGTAATCGATACTGCCCATTAAACTAATAAAACATTGTTTATGTAAGAAAATCAGGATATCGAACACTTTGACTTGTGCTTCGGTCAAACTTATACCTATACTATACTCTCAACACCCTACATGCAATAAGCGAAACTCGAGTCATAATAAATCTTACGCCATCATCTGCCTAAGTATCCTATCCCCAAATAATTTGTGCTCGGCTTAAACTGGCTGCAGCGGAACACCAGTGTTGTATACGAAGCGATTACATATCTAACCTCCAAACACGGTAAATAAATAATAAATATTCCACAACTTTTTTACACAACGCCTTCTAGTCTCAAACTAAGCAGAGCTTGTGCTCTCATAGCTAAGCAAGCAAGTAAGCTTATCAGTTGTCTAGTACTTAGTGCTAGACAACTGATAAGTTTACTTATATTTCTAAATACATCCATATTATAGATAAATTACACCCAGACACAGTACAAATGATCGTGCTCATCACACAAACATTTGTCTTGGGTGGGAATCGAACCCACGACCTCCGATATAGCAGTCAGGGCTCGCTAGCCCGCTCACTGACACATTACTTCGACTGATGTTACCTAGGTACTGATCCTAGAATACGATGTGAACGTAGTAGAGTCATGGATCTACTAATGACAGCCGGGACGTTCGACATAACGTGATTTCCGAGCCTCGGAGGGGTATTGATATGTAATGAGGTAATCCATCCCACAGACCGACCTCGGCTAGAGTAGCTTAACCTTCTACAACCCGTGCGGCTATTATTATTTAACCAGAGGCCTCAATGCCTTACGTATAATTCCAAGAGATGCTTATCAGTTTTATACTTCGCTGCGTGGAATTAAACAATGATCCATTATCTTTCAAGTCAGGATCATCACATCATACAATAAATCTATATTCCTACAGTATTCATTAGTGTTGTATACTCGGCTAAACACATCCAGTTATACATTTCCAGTTTAGGCTGATCTCGCATTGTATAAGATTTTCGTAATATGCGAGATCAGCGTTAACTAGAAATGTATAGCCGTGTGTACATCGTAGTTTTATGGCATTGGAATGAAGGAGTAAATTCGTAGTGGTAGTGTAATTGAATTTGTTTTTTTACTTAATTCGGTGCTGTGGCAATTCTGATGAAATTATTATTTCAGCGATATGATCACTTAAGTGCAAATTGTATTTGGATAACACAAAAACCGCAAAAACATAAATTTTCCATTACGCAAGAGTCGTGTTTTGACGTTAAGGACTCGCTGGCAGGAGGCCTACCTACCTGCGAGCGTGTTAATTTATAAGGTTTCTTTGTGAAAACATCTATAAACTCACAGACACTGACAATTCTCGAAAAAATTCTCAACTGCTTTGCAAACATAGGGATTATGTCCACAATTAGTCTAAAAAAGATAAATCCAAAGATTAAATGTTTGTGTACACTTAAGATTATAGCATTAGAGCTAAGCAAAGAAATAAAACAAAAACTTGTTAATTTATGCAAACTTGAATAATGTAAAAACCCCAATCATGTACCTATTTACAAACAAACATGTTGCTTTAGTTTTTAAAATAGTTTTTAAGTTTTGAATAATATCATCTATTGTTATCATCTTTTATTTTAAATATTGTTAATAATTCTTTGTACTACAATTACCAACGTTAATGAGCTCCTGTCGCTTGTGATACAGGTTTATCTAACCTAGTACAGGCATCTAACATTTAAATACCTTTGTTAATTATTTTTAAGACTTTTGTATCTTATTTTACCAATTTTACTTTTGAATAAATATTATTATTATTATTATTATTATTATTATTATTTATTTATGAAATCCACATTTCCACCGTGAATTATGTAATCCCGTAAATTAGGTGGAATTTACAATGACTTACAGTACATTTTTGGAGTTGTAAATTGAACTTCATGTGTAGATGTTATAGTAATCTTTTCACATTTTTGGGAACTATTTAACAAATGTATGATAGGTGTGCTAGTTTAGGAGCAGGAAAGAAACCAGCTGAGCTTAGTATTGTTCATTTGTATTCACGAAGACATGAGTGATTCAGCTTATCAGTCATCTCGTTATATCTACCCAATGGTCAAAAATGAACTTGTCTTTGAAATATCTGTTTTAGCAAGAAAAGGTCAATGTAAAGACGAACGGAAAGTAAAAAGTAAAGATAAGATAACTCTAGAACAGATTATATTCAACACAATCACACTCTTTGTATCAGTTCCATTATGTAGAACATTCTAGTTTGTTACGCCACATTCCTACGACAAGCTTAAAACCCAGTTATGTCATCACGTGTTAATTAAAGCTAGTATTAGCATATTTCAGTAATTATTCTTAACATAAAGGCCGTTAAGAGAATCTACTAACTCAAATATGCGTTTATCTGAAAGCGACAGAATAGTCAATGGGTTGTAGTGATAAGGGTGACGTCACCGGCATCGGATCTGTGATTACTTCAAGTCAGATAACAGCTATCTGGGGACCAGTCTCGGCCGCGGTTTTGTACAATAATTGAGCGACAAATTATCATGGCACCTTTGACCTTAGTAACTTTGACGTTTTAGGAGCAACAGAAACGTTTGCTCGGTTTTTGTTAGTCAAGCAATAATCTGCAGCTTGCGGGTGTCACAATTTCCCCATGATGTTTAACAACCCTAGTTAGCAGAGTGGTGCGAAGCCCTACGCGACACTCGCTCGCTTCTAATTAACACACAGTTAATAGAAACTATTTCTTTACAGTTGGTAATTTAACTCACCATGAAATAAAACTACAATTTCATACCAAGAAGGATAATCTTGGCAGAATTTACAGTTGAATGACTAATGCGATACTTATTGAGCGATCATATAGTGCCAACTTTCATCGCACGATCATAACACACATCAATGGCTAAGTATATACTCAAAATTCAATTGCCTCACATTGAACAGCTTACGTTAATTTTGCGAAAAATGCTCCGCCAGAACAATATGCATTACTTACATAATGTTTTCTTCTAATGCAAATGAATCATGTTAGCATTTCTTTATCTGGCATATTTCATTATTAGGGTGACACATCACATGGAATACCCTCGGGCGTCGCTTCCACGAGGTATTTATCAAGTATACTAGTCAGGTACTTACACTACAAAGGAAGATTAATATGATGATCGATCATGATAAAAGTAGTAATTCAGATATCCCCAAAAAACGTAACGCATTTAGTATTTGTTAACGTAAGTCCTGATATTGCTTCCAAACTTAACACTATCAGACATACATCAACAGGTACGACATGTAAAACTTCTTGAATATTTTAAGGGTTAAGAAAAAATACATGACGATTAATGAAGAAATTATCATTATTGGCAGATATTTTACTTGGGCGACTACTTCGGAAGCGAAACAATCATGGCTAACCTCGCCATACTACCAAATTCATTAGAATTTCATTGCACCAAACATCTGGCGAGATACCTACTGTTCTTACCAGATCCCCCAATAAATAAAAAAAACCGGATGAAATCTCATTTGAGCTTTAGACAGCTTGCCGCGACTGCCGTGGTGTGTTAAAACAATCAGAACAGATTACAGAGCTCTGAAGTTTGTGTAAATAAAACAATGCATTCGCTAACAGCCATATTATGAGAGCTGTACAACACCGTTCAGTCCCGGAGCGGCCGAGTGTGAGCTCTCGGCGTGTCGGCGTCACCCCGGGCGGCCCTCGTCACACGACTCACAAAGAGCCTCTCGTGACACTCCGGACGGGAGCGTTTGTCGACATTTCTTCTTTACCCATTGTTTGAGACACTACAGCATATCTGATGTCACGATTTAAGCTGCTTGTGAACTGGATCGAGCCCATTTCGTGACTTAAACTTCAAGATCACTTTGGGTTGTATTTGTTCAATATTTTTTACAATATTTGGCTGGTAGGTAATTCAATGTCAGATGATGAGGAATCGCGGTATGTAAATGTGGCAAGTGTTGACGTGGCATGAGCCGGGAACGGGGGCATCCAGCCGGACAGCCGGGAGCCGCACTAAATGGCCCGTGTCCGGCAATTAGCGGCCGTCGCCATGACACTTGTATGCGCCCTCCGACTACTTACGGCATTTAGGAAGCGAGTTTGTCACTAACCCACAAACACGGAAACCTAATATACCCATTTTAATAATATGCATAAGTGGCTACTCGACATTAAGTAAGATCAAAATTTGAATAATCTCTGCAGGTGGAAAGCTTTTATTACAACCACTGTGTTAAATGAATTGAAAATATCATGTTACACACATCTTCTGATGATCCAACTTCCTCAATAAAATACCAGAAAGTGTCTAGTTTCTAGTATGTCTTTTCTCAATGTACCTACAGGTACCTACTTACACATGTCATTTATCGTTGCTTAGTTTACACAGTAAATGTCAAATCAGTATGTCACACTTAAATAAACTAAAGCAACGTAAAATATTTCATGATATCGTATTGACGGGCTTACAGAATTTGACGGCGCGCGTGGAATATGTTAATGCCATTAATGTAATTGTTCAATTGACACAACGCGTCGTCGGCGTCGCTTGTAAACCGTTAAAGCCAAGCTTACCGACATGATAATAAACGAAAGTCATTGTTACAATTGTGTTAATAAAGTGATAATCTTACTCACGGTACTACGGTTTTGCAAGGTTTCTTCAGTTAGGTATAACTGGCGAAAATAGAGAGCGGAATCATTGGTGGGAAACAGCGCCGCAGGTGCAAATAATGAGCGAAGGTCCAATATTGAGACGGCAGAGTAGCTAGAAGATCAAAATTCCTTGTATTTGTGTATAAGGTGAAGCTCACCCTGGAATCGTAGACCCTGGTGAGGATGTCGTAGCGGATGGAGCCGAGGAAGATGACGGCCTGCGCGGCGCAGCCCCGGCCGCGCGCCACCAGCTCCACGCACACCATCTCGCCGTCGCGGACCACGATGTCGCAGAACACCTGCACCAAAACGCGGACCATGTTAGTAACAGGGACAGACCTGTCGCAGACCAGTTCAAATTTCAATAAATCCCCAGATGTCAACATCAAAAGGATCCCTGCTTTTCAATGTTCTGTATTCCCAAGGGAACAGAAACTACGCGGGTAAAGCACGTGACTTTCGCTAGTAAAGAAGTAAAACAGAAACGGTACAAAATAACAATACTGTGAAGTGACAATAACAGAGGGGAAAAGTAAGAAAATATCTGATAATCACATCATACTTCTATGAATTTCCTTACACATACGATCATTGGACGACAAAACAATTTATCACACTAATTCACGGTTGACACACGTCATATATTTATGATTCATAACTTTTGGTGTTGAATCCGAAAAAGGTAATTTCTTTAAAACTAATAATAACTCATATCGTCCTTTCAAACTTTGAGGTCCACAAAACTAATAATGATAACGTTAATAAATAAAGCGTCAATCAGAAACATAATGTACAGATTTCTCATCGCACAGATAACGCTAGTCTGAATGTCATACTTGATAGATTAGTGTAGTATTATCATGTTAATGGGTCACTGGTTTTTTAGTTACTTTTTGAGTCTAAAATCGCGAAACTTCTTAGAGTAAGCGTGTGAAACCCAAAAAACTGGGGGCCAAATCTAACTCCTTGTGCCACTCCACGAGCGGAGACAGTTGATCCAATAACCTATCCAAATATAAAGTAACTGAACATATTCCCACTAATAACATACAGAGCATACACAGTAGAGATGCGAAATGTAGCTCAGTGAAAAGAAAAGAGAGATACGGCTCTTTTGATCAAAAGAACTATATCACTCTTTTAGCTCTTTAGCTCACCGAATAACTCTTTTAACTCTTCGGCTCAATTGATTCATTTGCGAAGTTGCGAGCTACAGATCAAATTGAGCCGCGCCACTTTACGCAAGTCAAACGAGACAAATAGTTCAATGGCTCTTTCAAATCTTTGAAGTTCTTTAGTTCATTTCACTTAGTTGCGACTGTTGCGAGCCACAAATAAAATTAGATTCATTGGGTTGTTTTGTTCTTATTACAAATAAATAAAATTATGAAAGCCAATATGCATTAAAGCATTTTTCTAAAACAATGACGATAAGAGTTATTTTACAATGACGTATTGAGCCGAAGAGTCAGTCAGTGAGCGACATGCGAAATCGTTCTCCTGTTCGTCGGGGAAGTTCGGGCTCTGTTCGGGCATTGTTGGATGTCGCTAATGTCGGCGTTTCGTCGGTATCACTCGTCGTAACTCGCAAAGCAACAGAGTGATGAGTAGTATAGAGTATAGA
Organism: Euplexia lucipara; assembly: GCA_921972225.1. Lineage (NCBI taxonomy): Eukaryota > Metazoa > Arthropoda > Insecta > Lepidoptera > Noctuidae > Euplexia > Euplexia lucipara. Next base: position 474,397 of record OV179147.1, on the reverse strand, counting down.
GACCAGTCATAGAGCCATTGAGCTATATGAACTACTGAGCTATTCCGTGAACGACTGAGCTACTGAGAGCTAGATTAAAATTAAAGAGCTAGTTCAATTTTATCTCTCATTCGCGAGCTACCCATCTCTAATACACAGTCACAGTACACTGTCTTCAATGACACGTTGTTCGTTGTCTACTACAGTATAACAATAAAACAACATTGCACCCAAACTTAAGGAACAGAGACCGCGCAAATATAGGTAGTTAACTGTAATGAGATATCGTCAGCTAAGCCATTTAATTTAATTTAAATATGCTATAATAGCAATCTAAAGATAATAACACATCTCTATGTAGCATAAAGTTCAGTCTCTCTGAAGTTAACAAACAATTGAAGTTACTAGATATAACTAAGGGTTCAGGACCGGATGGAATACCTCCTTGCTTTTTAAAATGGTCAGCAGATACAATTTGTAAACCACTAACCCTCCTATTTAATAAGTGTATTAAGACTGGTTTTTTTTCACCTATCTGGAAAAAAGCCAATATTGTACCTATTCATAAAGGTGGATCCAAACAAGACATTGAAAATTTTCGACCTATATCTCTTCTGTGTTCCATTGCAAAATTGTTTGAAAGGCTTGTCCATCATGAAATCTATCCTTTTATCCAAAAAAACATCACTCCGGAGCAACACGGGTTTGTAAAGCGAAAATCTACGGTAACTAATTTAATGATTTTTACTAACAACTTGTTTAATAACATGGATGCTAGAGTTCAAACGGACACTATTTATACAGACTTCAAAAAAGCCTTTGACAGAGTAGATCATAAAATATTATTGACCAAACTTGCATTTAATGGCATCAGAGGTGACTTATTGCGCTGGTTTCAGTCTTACATCGACAACCGTAGTCAAACCGTCGTAAGTAATGGGTATCATTCCAACACTATTATAGCTACATCTGGAGTCCCCCAAGGATCAATCCTGGGTCCGCTGTTATTTATTATTTATATCAATGATATTTGCAACTGCTTTCATCATAGTAAATTCTTATTGTATGCTGATGATCTCAAAGTTTTCAAGGGAATAGTTACAGTTGACGATTGCTATCTACTTCAAGACGATCTAAATAGACTTACGGAATATTGTCACAAAAATAAACTACAATTGAGCATACCCAAATGTAAGTACATTCGTTTCACGAAAAATAAAAATATGATCGACTTTAACTATTCTCTTTGTAATCAATTTCTTCTTACAGTAACCGAAATTCGCGATCTTGGTGTACTCTTGGACTGTAAACTTCATTTAAATTTGCACATCGAAAAGATTACCGCTAAAGCTTACCAAATGTATAACTTTGTTATGAGGTCTACATCGGACTTCAAACGTTCAGCCACATACCTTCATCTATTTAATTCATTGATACGCCCACAAATAGAATATGCTTGCATGATATGGGACCCCTATTATGCGAAATACGATATTGCAATAGAGAAAATTCAGCGTAAATTTCTAAGAGGAATGCAGTATAAATGTTATCGGGAGCGGCTATCGTACATGGAGTCGTTGCAAAAATTTAAACTGCTGACACTGCAATCGAGGCGAGTTTTGCTCCAAACCATGATGCTCCACGGACTAATCCACAATAAGTTTGACTGCCCTGAATTAGTCAACAATATATGTTATGTCGTGCCCAGGACTGTAATAAGACGGGAGACGCGTCGCTATCCTGTGTTTGCTACGACGACCAATCGTACAAATGCAGGTGAGCGAGCGCCACTTCATAAGTTGGTTAAAATTTATAATGAACATTTTAGCGACATAGATATATTTGCACTGACCCACAATTTGTTCAAAAAACATGTATTTGAAAAATTAAAGTAAGTACTCAATTATTAATGAATATTGTTCTAGATTAATTAGACTAAGATTAGTTATAGTTTTGGTTTGCAATAGATTCACATCCACCACTGTACTTAATTATTATAGATAGTAATATGTGGAAACGTTGTTGATTGTACATTAACCTACCCAATTATGTATTTAGTTGTAAGACATATTGTACAATTGTTTGTTTTCCCTAATAAACAAAATAAAAATAAAAATAAAAAAATATGCTAATCCCCTTAAACGCCGCTCATAAATAGGTACTTTAACGTTACCCATTTAAAACTGTTACTAGCCGCCATGATGTCATCATCATTGATTTCCTTCTCCTATATTTTTTACTAGCAGACGTCACGCGGTTTCACCCGCGAAGTTCCCTTTCCCGTGGAAATACAGGGATAGCAAGTAGCATGTCACCTGGGGATAGTGTAGCATCCCAATGGTGAAATAATTTTTCAAATCGGTCCAGTTGTTACGGAGCCTATTTAATGCACCAAATAAGCAAACAAATAAACAATCAAATCTTTCCTCTTTTTAATATTATTAAGTATCTAATGGATTTGGTAATGTTACTAAATGCTTCTTATATTATGAATCCAGCATCTGCCTAGCCTTTTCATGTTGAAGTCAGCTCTCAATCTAACTGCATGCCCGTTAAGTGTCAGTATTCTATATGAAGTGATTGCATGTTAGACCTTTGAGAACTATTGTTGGGTTTTCGGTCGGCTTATGTCAAATTTTCTTCAAATGTCAGCCGGTACCAAAGACTTAACGTGGTATCAATATGTAAATCTCGGTAATCGTAGCAATGTGCACTCCAGTTATAGAAAAAAATGTGATTTATTTAAAGTCATAACTTGTGTAACAAAAACCTAACTAAGTAATCTAAGGTCGGAACTAAAGGGCACACCTATAAACAGCCTGGTACATGATTATTATTCAGTAGTACATGCTATATTTGCGACTTAGAAACGCGTTACGTAAGTGTTATTAACTCCGCGCTAAGTTATTAACTCCGCGCTAAGTTTATTTACAAGTAAGTGATTTGCACCTGACACAGTGTCAAAGTATCGTATAATGCTGGTTTAACTAAAATTGTACTGTGCAAAAAGCGCGCCGTACTGACGAAAACACACAATGACCGACCTTACCTTGACGTGCGCCTCAGTTTTACTGAATTTTAATACAAGATGACAATAGAATGCCTCGTTAACTACAGACACTGGTGTTTTCATCTCGGCTTAGCGCGTGAATGGCCGCGATACTGACACGATTACAGTGATAACAAATGAAGGTAAATAAATACAACACAATGATCGCAGCGTCAAACTGTGGCGCAAATTATAACGAGTTGTTTCAAATGAAATATTGTTAAACTTCATAAGTTGGTTGCAACTTTTGTTCCAATAGGCTATTTGACAAAATTTTAGTTTTTACTTCTCTGAGTTGTTTGAAACTATTAATTAGGCACCTAAACATTATTGATAGAATTACTAGAGTTTTACCTATTATTATCAACTTCCTGGTAGCTAAAGTGAGTCACCTGATCTCATTAGTCACATTTATGTCGGTTGTTTTCGAATGAATACATCCGATAACTAAACCCAATTACATGTAACTATCTATACATATAATAAGACTGTAAAAAAACTGTGTCTGTACATTGAATATATTTAAAAAATAATAATTGAGGGGGGTTTAGAAACAGTAATAGAGCACGAATCCAAAAAAAAAAGTCTGTCTGTTTGTCTGTTTGTCTGTTTGTTTGTTTGTCTGTTTGTTTGCACGCGCTAATCTTCGGAACTACTGGACGGATTTGAATGATTTTTTTTTCGTTGTATAGATATTAAGTCTGGGCAACACATAGGCTATAATTTATCCTGGAAACTGGAACACCTGATGCAGAACCGCAACAGACCAGCTAAACTATAGGAGATACAAAAATGGTACCATAGCAAAAATTGTTCCACGTGATGATCATGTTCTGCTGAGAGAAAAAATTTGAAGATCCGGAACACCTGATGCAGAACCGCAACAGACCAGCTAAACTATAGGAGATACAGAAATGGTACCATAGCAAAAATTGTTCCACGTGATGAGCATTTTCTGCTGAGACAATAAATTTGAAGATCCGGAACACCTGATGTGGAACTTCAAGTGCCCAGCTACACTATAACATATAGAGGAATGACGTCTTAGCAAGAGTTGTTCAGCCTTATGAGCACTCGCTGTTGACGTATAAATATCGAAGATCTGGAACACCTGTTGTGGAACTCCATGAGCCCAGCTACACCATAACTCACATAGGAATGACATCTTAGCAAAAGTTGTTCGGTCTGATAGGCATTTCCTGTTGACTTATAAAAATCGAAGATCAGATACATTTGACATAGAAATTAAAGCTATCACTAATTTCAATGCATATTTATAAAATAACATAAGTACCTCCACGCGGTGAAGGCGGGAACAGTTCAGGGCTGATTTTCGATGACGATGGTATATCATTGAAAATTAGACTCTACTGGCCAAAACTTCCATTTTTTTTTATCGTATAAATATGCCTTCGGGCTTATGTTATTTGAGTGTTTAATTTCCTTTTCTATTTATCTATGTTACATGGTTGCCTACCCGGTAACGCTGGGGAGCAGCCACTTAGATTTTAATTGATCAGGTATCTAAACTATAACCATAGGTACCTAGAAAGAGGTCAAATCTTTCTCAATGTTCCAAAAGTGCTAAATGATTAAAGATCATAAGATCCCAACAATCTACCGAAGAGCGTTAGGAGGGACTTGATGCTGTTCGACAACATGAGGTTGTAACTCGCTCCGTGGAAACTTCTTGGGATCGCGAAGCACGCCTGCATTCTCAGCGTATTTACGCATCTACCAGGTATCCAGGTCTCTAGACACACAGTGAAGAATATATGACTGACCGCTGATCATGAACATCATGCACTGTCTCGCGAGTTGGAGACGTTCACGGAAAAAGCATGACGCTTGAGTTTTCAGCGTAAATACGCATCTACTCTAGAGATAAGTGGGGGAAGGAGATGCGCGACTGACCGCTGAGCGTGAACGTCACGCAACATATAGGCTATAATTTATTTTGGAAAATGGAACACCTAAAGTAAAAGAGATATAAAAATGGTGCCATTGCTAAAACTATTTCACGTGAAGAGTGTTTTCTGCTGTGAAACTAAATTTGAAGATCTGGAGCACCTGTAGTGGAACTCTAAAGCCCAGCGACAATATAGCATATACATAATAAAAATGGCGTCTTAGCAAAAGTTGTTAAGTCTGATGGCATTTCCTGTTGACCAACAAAAATAAAAAATCTGGAACGTCTTGGATCGTCTCGCGCATTCCATTGTTTTGCCGTCCCCGGGCTTTTACAATTCGACGTCAGACGTTTCAGATCTTCGATTTTGACGACCCCGTTGTCGCTGGCATAAGCAACAGGATCCGCGTATGAAGTCGCGGGCAGAAGCTAGTTTGAAATAAATACGCAATTAAGTGTGTGTCGCCGATCAAAGTCTGTAACGATTCCATCATATTCGCATTTCACCAAACATTTCTTCCCCATTACTATTAATGAGCTGCATATAGGTCGACAGATAACTCGCATGACCATAATAAACATGTCTGATAATGAAACTGTTGATACTCCATAACTACAACAAACTTTTTCAACACTCCAAGCACGGTCAAGACAACGGTTAAGACAACAATTGTTAATTTGTCCGATTCCAAGCCATTTTGTTTTACATGTACCTACCTACCACTCTATCACATATCATTTTGTCAATTAATTAAAATGGCAATAGATTGTCAACACATGTTTCCAAACACAAAAGGCTGATAACGGTCGAATGCCCACAATATCATGTATTTACAAAGCTAGAATGTAAGTTAACTGTGGAGCCATTCATTCGCTGTTCTGTTCAATGTGTGAGAGATCTAGTGTACTATGTCTGGGTGGTTGCAACATGAAGCTGTTGCGGGCAGCTAACTCCTAATGTGCACTAACATAAGTGCATTAAGTAATAAAAATAGATGTGTGAAACGCTTTCTGGCAAGCTTCCTCACGCGGGGACACCATACATATTGTCGACACTTGACACTTCTGCTAAAGCGAAGAGTGTGAGTATCGATTGTCCATCACTACTAGCAGTGAAATGGAAAAGAGCAAAACAGCTTGCAGGTTAACAACCTGTTTCAATTTGCTTACAAGATAATATCAGTTAAGTACATGGTAGCATTATTGTGTCTCACTATTAGCATCTGCTCCCGAACTTGGTTTGAGCCTGTGCTTCAGCAAGCAGTGCTTCAAGCCCTCAGATAAGGAATGACCACGAGAGGTTCAACAAGGATAACAGTTTAAACAAAAATAATTATGCTTATGATAGCGAGTTAAAACTATAGGAAACCGAACAAAGTGATTGCGGTCCTCTGGGTGTGTAAAGTGAACAGTATGGGTGTAAGTATGTGAGAGGGTGTGTAAATCATCAACTAAGATTATCCAGTAGTAGTCCTTAACAATTACTTACAAACTGGAAAACCTCTTCGCCGTTACCAGGCTCGGTCTGAGTACTCCAAATTACTTTTACTAAGCGACATGTGTCGTTGGTATATAAGCACATTTTCTATAGCTGCTAAGTTGCATACTTATAATATATTCTGCAATGAAGGCTTTTAACTATTCAGGTTGTGGGCATTGTGAGTGCAAGCCGTGAGAACGTAACTCAACACCGTGCACGGGTACACGCGCACCGGTCTATCTGGCCGCCATTCAAGGACGGCGCTTGCAGTTACTCCTGGTTCTAAAGATGGCCGCACACGCACGGTACTTCGATTTGACTTCCTCATTAACTTCGCGAACTAACGTGAAATAAGTTCAATGATTCCGGAACGAAAGTATAATAAGAACGTAAGCGCTAAATAGAATCTTCTGTATGAAAAGTGGTTATTGAATCAAAATTCGTGGTTGTAGTCCACGGATTTTGATTCAATAACCACTTTGCAACACGGGCCAACCTGATTATCTTGAATTTGGATAAAAGAATTTCATGTTGCATATACGTATGAAAGCTTCTTCACATTATTCACACAATCTGGAGTGAGTTAAATACGTGCATCTGTGCTTGTGGTAAAAAGTAGCTACCCTATTATGTCACAGGAAAAAAATTACAAACAGGAGATTCAATTTCCTGCTTGTGGTCTGTTAATATCTTCTTGCTAGTTCATTCCATATTATCCATCGGAAGATTGAATTTTGATAAGGTTGCAATTTTTTTTGATAAGACCATGATTGCGTGTCTGCTCGGCCGCCTACTTCGCGTGTTCGCCAATGCAAAGCACCTAAAGATGGCAAGCTCTTCACTATAGCAAAATAACACGTTTACGAGATTATCAACTACCTTATTATACATGAACCGATTGTATCGCTATTAACGGCTATATCGAGAACAATAAATGCGTGCGGTTGCATCGATCGCCCGCTGTTGTACTATATTCTATTTGCTAACACAAGCGAAACCGGAAAGATACGAACAACAAAGAAAGTGACTGGTGCAGTATGTTTGCATTATCGTACCGCGTACTTATGAGCATAACGGAGTTCCGAGTCTGCACTTGGTGCAGTTGTACTAATGAACAACAATGAAATAATTACTCATTGCTTCATTAATATGTGAGACGCTGATCTATTCAACTAGCCGCGTCCACAGAGTCAAGAAATTTAGTTGTCTAATCGCAATACAAAGAACTGCGAATACACTTATATATGTCGTTAGGCTGATAGATTCATGGTACAGTAGGTTGCACGTCGATAGTACCACTTTGACCTTGAGCTGGCATAGTGTAGTACGGAGTTTAAAAAGAATCGAAGTCTAGTACGGGCTAAAGCTCTGGTTTTGGTACAAATGTTGATCGATAGCGGCCCCGCGGTGCACCGGATTTAATTACCGGTCGGCTCGCCCGCTCCAGAGCCGCGCGCTCGAAACTGTTGCACACAGAATAGATTCACGCCAGATCAATACAATACACGCCGAAAACGCCTACACAAGCCACTGTCTTCACTATGTACTGTGTCTGATGAATCGTGCCAACAGTGTCAAACGTTATGACTATGTCGAATGTCTAAAAGATTCCTCCTTGCTACGGCTTCAGCTAGGCAGCCGTTAGCTGATGTTTAATGGTAAGAACATGTTTACTGTGTGATGCACATAACCACGAATACCGCAGGGATGTCGTCCAAGTTTTCAAGATGACGTCACAGCATGATTCACCGCTGCAGTAAACAGTCGACTTGCGGGTGATAAATATGATCTGTGTACGCGTTAGTCACGTCATGGCTCTTCTGTGAATACATGAATCAATAATCAAGTTTTTTTAACTCCACTTGGGAAAACTATCATTACGATTACTTCATCACCAATCAGTAAGTCAAGACAGTTGTACTCGGATATTCATCTAAGAGTAGTTCCACTATGGTTCGTATTTTTGACGATTGTAACACTAATATTATAAAGAGGTTTTCCTCTTTCACCATTGGGAAGCTACACTATCCCCGGGTGACATAGGCTACTTTTTATCCCTGTATTCCCACGGGAACGGGAACTACGCGGGTGAAATCGCGTGACGTCTGCTAGTAACAGATATATTGAACAAGAATGATTAATTTGACAAGTAGCAGTCATCGTGTTGTCTGATGCCAAATACAGTGTGTAACAACAGACTGTTTACTAACGCTTAGTAACTGCTCCCAATATCCACTACATAAATGTAGACAAGTAAACAAGATACGTAAGCGCTGTAGCCAAAAGCTGATAGGAACACAATGCAATTGGGCCACCTGGAGCCTTTCCAAGCGGCAAGCGAGTGCGCCAGTGAGCGAGGCCAGCAAGTGGAGCGAGTGCGCTGATACTGCGCGGTGCGAGATAGCTGGCTCCAGTCATCATACCTTCCCTCTCGGATGGAACGGATTTACAATATCAGTAACATAACACTCCCTACCTATACCATATCTACACTGGCTTGAATCAGAATTAACTTTACCAAACTACTCACATTTTCGCTTCTATCATTTCATAATGGAATTTGTGGACATCAAATCGTATTACATGAAGAATCAAAAGACACTATAGTACCGTTAATATTGGTTTAGTAGGTAAATGTTTCTCTTCATTAAATGCAATCTATGAAATCTGTTCTAATTTGCGTTTTTACAAATATTTACGTCATCTTTTTGGACCAGTACGAGTGCTTTACTTTGGCAACAGACAAATTTTCTTGTGTGACTCATGTTACTGCAAAATGTATTCTCGAGCTTGTTGGAAAGCAAACAAGTGACACGTTTGGTTTGTGAGAAAACAGACGAGACCTTTAGTTTAGCCTTTTATTGTATAATGATCGTGTGGGTGCCCGAAGTAGGGCAGTGTGGCGCGTCAATTTATATAAGAGAACCTACGACACATACATGCACGCTGACCTATTAACTACAGACTGTTTGATTAGCTGATGCTAAACCTAGATATTCAAATTTATTAATAACTCTTATTTAGATGCAACGTTCTACTAACAAGTTCTCAATGTTATATTTAAAAGGCAAAGATAAGAACTAATCATGACATTATCATGTCATCAAGGAAATGGACACACAACTAGTTACATACATAGGTATCTCAAAAAGATTGTGTGTCATACAAGTGCATTAATGTTAAATACAAAAGTAAGCAACAAACCAGCAGATGGGTGGACATGTGATGCGGCAGACGACATAACTAGCCTCATGCCACACGGGACTATGTCACCGAGCGACATTTACTGCCCATACATCGTAACAATGTCACTAAACTGTCGCCGCAGCTTGCAATGTACAAGATAGACAGTAAATATATCAGGGTTCAGGGACGCGACCACCACTAGCACGACACAACTCTTAATGACTTCCGCAAAACGTCATTTAAGGTTTTTTAGCATGGGTTAAACAAAGCGAAACAATGGTTTCGCTGGGTTAGAGGAGGAAGCAACCTGCTCATAACCATTAGTAGGAAAACATGAAGGACGCAGGCCAATACACATGTCATCATCATCATCATCATTTAAGCCATAGGAAGTCCACTGCTGGACATAGGCCTCCCCTATAGATCTCCAATAAGACCGGTTGGAAGCGGCTCGCATCCAGCGCGTTCCCGCGGCCTTAATGAGGTCGTCTGTCCACCTTGTGGGTGGACGTCCTACGCTGCGCTTGCCGATACGTGGCCTCCACTCGAGAACCGACCGACCCCATCGGTCATCAGTCCTCCGTGCTATGTGCCCTGCCCACTGCCGCTTCAACCTGCTAATCCGCTGGGCTATGTCGGTAACCTTGGTTCTTCTACGGATCTCCTCACAAGAATATATATGTGGGACTAACCATATTACTCGCACAGCTCCATCCAGGTTTGGTCCGTATAAAACACCAGTTTTGTATGAGATGCGTACGCTATAACTGATGTTTTTGAGCAAAAGCTGAACCGAGCTGTTAATAAACGTGGTTACTTACTCCCTAAGAAGACTGTTGAGACGATGACTGAAAAATAAATCATCACATCACCTAAGTGTTGTGCACTTTGTTCAATAATCCCGAGCACATTGGACTGTCGCAAATTCGCAATTAAACAACATTTATGTGCTTCGTATACAGAGTATAGCGCCCCCCTAACCTGGCCATTCATTATAGTAGGTAATTTACCTGTCATTGATCAGAACGTTAGGTAAAGTGGCGCGCATGGTTGAGTTTCCCATTGAAACAGAAGTGAGCATTAGTGTCCCTTATCACCGCACTCATGTTTTTAGCAACACCATAATAATGCTGAACTAAGTAAGTTGGTACTTGTGAATGAATTCATAATTATCATAACGCTTTAGCCAATTAGGTACCGAATCTTAATTATCATAATGAACTTCCTCGAACAAACAGGTAAAACAATGTAGGAACGATTGACTGAGATTATTATTGAAAAGACGTGGTAGATATTGTATATAAGTAGGTACCTGAAATCTTACTTTAGAAAATGGGAGATCAGAATCAGTCTTCCAAAAAGCCCGCCCTTCGCCACTTCTTAGTGTTTTTGCTGGGAAGAAGAAGAGACGGAACAAATTCCCCAGCAACACGGCTGTCTGATACCTAAGTTAGCAGACCTTGATATCAAAACGTGCCACGTTAGTCACCATATAAGTATCTACTTACTTAATAAAAGGGCAAGCAATAAAATAGGAAACTTTATATGTATGTATTTCATAACAAATCGCAAACTGTGTCACGGTGAGAAGCCGCGAAAAGATATTTACAACGCCTACACTCATTGGCTATTTTCAGAAATAAACTATAACATTCTGTTTGAACTAACACAATGTACTGTGCGAATTCACAGTGAAATATATCATCATTCGAACTATAGCGAGAAAACATAAAACTGACGGCAAAACGTTTAGATAAACAAACAGAAAAATCAAGAGGATGAGCCTATTCCCAATAATACAATTGATTTTGATTGCTGATATCAAGATATCTACAATCGAATCCAATCACTTAACAAGCAAAATAATCCGATAACAAAGATAAGAGTGCGATCCGTGCGATTAACTCGATAATTCGTGTGATTGAAGTGAGTTGTGAAGTATATGTATTTTTATCTTATAATGTGAGTAAAGTATCAAAAGTTACGATATCGGAGTTGGCAGTTGTCGCAGTCGCACTGCATATCGGTCACCAGGCGACCAAAACAAACAAACCGAGCGAGAGTGCCCGTGCGCAAGGTCGTGGTGTCCACGGCCCGATACCCACGCGGCTTCATCTTCAAACAAATAACACACTATTTATATCTGTCAACTACGGAATTGGCTATATTTTGTGAAAATTCTGGAATCAAGCCGGCTTCAATTTGGTCAATTAAATCGTCATGTCAGTCACCGCTCTCTTGTGCCAGCATTGGCACCAGCCAGGAATATTACATTTTCAACAATGAGCCTTCGACTTACTAAGTAGTATAACTATTATTTAATTGTTTTTATTAAATTCAGCAAATAAGCTACTAAAACTGTATAACACAGAGCCGCAAACATTCTAACTTCTTTCTTTCTGGGAGGGAAAAAAGAGCTACAATGCGATAAATGTATGGTTTTTTAGAGAGATTGCGCGAGTTGCGACTTGCGACCACCGTTGACAGTGAAATTTCCTAATACTTATCTACATAATAAAGGGGAATGCCCATCGGCCACACAAAAAAATGCCTGAAATGAACAACAATGAAATATACGCTAAATTGCACTAAAAATCGTAGGGAACCCATGACAATTTCAATAATTATCAAAAAACTTGGTAGAAGCCAGTTCCAAACATTTTTCTAAAATATAGGTTAAGTGAAGGTTAAGGATACTACGTACTTCATCATTTTGCACTGATATGAGATTACATCTCATCGTTGCAATATCGAGATAGCAATGAATACAGTGTATGTTTCTATCCATTCTTAAATGTACACGGTGCACAAGTCCAAAACAACAGCAGAGTCGTATCCGTCGTCAAAAAGCCGAGTTGACGTTTAGGCGGGTCTAATCTAAGTCGTGTTCAAAAATGGGTAACGTGTGCAGAAGTAAAATCAAAATCCTTAAAAAATAGCCACAGTCGTCGTTATAATATAATATCCTAGCCGCAAACGCAAAAATCCGCAAAACCATGAATCGAAAAAATGAAAATGCATTCATGTCAAATTGTCTATAAGGCAAAGGACATGTGATGCATACAGCCTACGATACGATTTATAATTCGAGTTTTTTTTATTTTGATAAATATTCATACGCTTATACTATTTTAATTATATTTACGGTATTAATAGGTCGAATAATATTAAATGAATGATAACTATGCAATAATTCCATAAAATAGTTCGTTAAGGATTATTTGACGATATCTGTTTAGGCTGAATGTCGATTACTCATGTCAAATAAACACTGACCGCCATTATAAATTAAGAATGACTATGACGGATATCAAAATAAATATTTTAATTATCGTAATATTTTCACCCTAGGTAAACAAACTTGAGATACATTTCGTTATATATATTTTATTCTTGATAGAATTAAGGACTATTAGTAGTTTCTGTCTATTTCAGGCATTTTTTGGGCGTTTTCCTTTCATTGTCAACGGTGGTCGCAACTCGCCTTAAGGAAGGTACAATTCAAACATCCTATAAGAAACTTAATAGGGTACTTAATTGAGTAATAAAAAAGTGCTTTAGTTTTTCCAGGTCCATCCAAATCAGTGTCCAATCAACACACATAACAAATCTTATAATGCAACAGTAAAATAATTTTGTGAAACTATTGCAGGTGCAGTTTGCGACGGTTTCATAATGTTTGCATCTTTACAAAGCTTAGTATATGAAATTGTATAACGATTGACAGATATGTATGCAGCGCGGTACCATCTCTAGAATGGCATTTTGATGTGCAAGAAACAAATCAGCATAAAACGATTTCGTTTAGAAATGTTGATGACCAAACGAGTCTGTTACATATCTAGTCTCGATCTGTTGGGCCTTTATAATAATATTCTTTATTTTCGGACTACAACGATCCATCGTAGTACTCGTATATATCCATGTTAGTAGTTAACACACAAAAGAAGAAGACAGACTAAATAGTATTGTGAAAACCTACCTCAAAACTTTTAATTTATCAGAAAGTTGATACTCTCTGCCATTGTCTTTAGAATGCTGTTGTCCTTTGCTGATCCAGAGTTCATAAATGTAGAAACTTGTATGGTAGGTAGTTACTACGCAGTGCAAAACTGGTTGTACTTCCCAATCACGTCACTGATAACGTCATAAAACCGGTGCTGGCACCGTTGGAGGCATACAACGCATTACAACAGCCACTTCGAATCAAGAACACATATTCGTACATTCGAATGGGGAGACCATTTTGTAAATAAAACAAGGTCTGATAACGATTGAAACAGGTTACAAAAAAAGAAATCAATGGCCATCTAAACTTAGGAGCTCGTAACTAGTCAGTGGGCTGCTCGTCGCCAATTGTGTAATAACACGCTAGTCTCATCAGCTTCACTGATGCACATTAGGAATGACTAGCCAAACACTTCAGTGCAGAACAGGTTTAATGCATACACTTCATATTGTAAATCAAGATAAAGTTAGTAAAATTTCTTTTATCCCATCAAAATAAATTTGAAAATATTAGTGCAAATATATCCGCCATATAAAAATTATTTAGTTTACACATTTTATATTTTTATGAATTTTATCAATAATTTCCATTTTATCGATTAGGTACTTATTTATTATGATTTTGTTTTATTTTTGAACTCTGATTTCAAACAGTTTTTAATAGTTTACAAAATTGCATAAATGTTCGTTTCGTATGTATAAAAAGCAATGCAGTCACACTCACACACATACACACTCACACACACACACACTCACACACGCACACACACACACAAACACACACACTCACACACACACACACACACAAACACACAAATGCACATAACAAAGTCTTATTTGAATATGTATAAAGCTTTTTTATTTTCACTTCTAGCTTATTTAATGTATAATATTTTTTTTATAACGGTAACGCACTGTTCTATTATTTATTTTTGTGTTAGTTATTCTTGCGTATGGCACTCGTGGGTTGCAGCTGAAAATCAGCGTCAGATAGTACACCCTGTGTTCTCATCTGACTTTATGCTGAGCTGAGGCCCTTTTGGCATTATAATCGCTGTATTTTATAGTTTTAAGGTGTATTTCTGTTGTGATGCCAATAAACGCATTTTTCTTTCTTTTTCTTTCTTTCTTTCTTTCTAAATGTTTGTATTTTTGTTTTATAACAACAAACTTTAACGTTTTCACTTTCGCAGTATAAGTTTGGAGGAGTTTGTGGCAAAATAATATCAGCCTCACGGGTCGGTCGAAGGTTAAGCTACGCTTTACGAGGTTGGTCCGAGGGTCTGTCACCATTTATTACATATCAAGACTCCTCCGTGCCTCAGAAAGCACATAAGCCGTTGGTCCCGGCTTTAATTTGTAGATCTATGACAGTCGTTACAGATAGTCAGACCAGAAGCTCGAAATTCTGATAACCAGTTTAACCAGGGGGTATCGTGTTAACCAATAACTGGGTTGTGGAGGTCCGACAGGCAAAACACTGGTATTCAGCTGTATACGGTTAAACTGAAAGCTGACCCCAACATAGTTGTGAAAAGGCTAGGCGAGATGATGAGTTTAAGTTATGGGTTTGAGGTGACGAATTAGAAAGTCAACATAACCTCAGGTACTGAACTACTGCGCATTAGACTGACTTAGTTCCAAATACCTGGTGATGACAGCAACATGATGAAGACAGACGACGGAGACAAAGGACGGCCGTTTACCGAGTCGCTGAACGAACGCAGCGCCAAGTCTAATTTTATCGACAGACGGAATTGAGGCACAGACGACAATCAAACAGCCGACACATGAGTACACAACACACCACACAACGTACTATAGTCACTTAGTGTACCTAAATACTGCAGCGCTCTAAGTCAACAAGTACAGGAAGCCTGCCTTATATAGGTTTTTTTTATAAAACAGCTTCTTATCTACTAAGTATGAGGTCCACGATCAATAATGATGACGTGATTCTTGTGTCAAGAAAAGCCTTAAGTATGAATGAGAATGGCTATAAGAAAACAGGCGAACTAATGAAAAAAGTACGGATAGTGCGAAATATCAAAATTACAGAGATATATGGAAGAAAATAAGGTTACGATATATTAGAATTAGGACAGGAAGAATATGAGATTAATAAGGAAATTTGGGAATTGACTTTTCACAGCGCTTTAGCTGAAACAAATTACGTGTTGCACATAGAATGGTTAAAACCAATTAAGAGTAAACGTTTACAAGGAGACTAAAATAATAATGATTCTCATAATGACTGCTGTAACGGCCCATTACTTACTTGTTCTCTGTTTCTTTTTGCGCAAATTGTTTCTGAATAACGTTTAGAAGTTAATTATCGCCACCATGTTCGGCTGTTGTTGCTGAATTCTGAACAGCAACAAACGCCTCTACTAGCCTTGAGGCACGCACGCCTTAGATCAACAAGTTTGCTTATTCGCCGAAGACGAATCGCGAGTGTATTTGCGGTTTTTATTAGGAATAGTACTGGCAGCCGCCAACACTATCGTACTTTGAATGGCAGGATCTTAGTCCGTACAACATGCTTGTTCTGATAGTAAAAGTATTAATTCCACTGCAGTTTACCATCATTCAACACTGGCTAGAGGTAAACCAGCAAGTTTCAAAATGGCGCATAATTATTATTAAGGACTAGCTTTTGCCCGCGGCTTCGCCCGCGTGGATGTCGAACTTCCGCCTCCTATGTTTTCCCATTAAGGGTTGAATTTCCAAAAATCGTGTTTTAGTGGATACTTATTCTTAACTAAGAAGTCCCCTTCAAGTTTCATGTCTCTAATACCAGCGGTTTGGGCTGTGCGTTGATATATAAACGTAATAATTTTAGCATAATACTTCCAGATAGACTACTTTCAAAGTTGATCCTTCCAGTATGTATGCATAAAGATTTCTGGAACTACTGACCCGGGAAAGAGCGCCGTACAACTGACCATGTGTAAAACAACTGAGACTAAGATCAACCTACCCAGGCGTATTGATTACAACCGTACCAAGTCAATCCCAATCCCTATAATAGTTATTGAACTATGCGTGCACATACAGACAGACAGACAGACAAAACATTTACTGATTGCATTTTTGGCATCAGTATCGATCACCAATCATCCTCCATATTAATTTTGAATATATATTCAATGTACATAATTATCTTCGTAGTGTGTGATAGTCCATTGAACTGTATGGCGAGCGATATTGTATCTTAAGATAAAATATTATAATATCTTAGCCGTGTGCAGCGCCCCTTGGTGAACTCCACTGCGGGTGACGTAACCTACGACAAACTTATTATTTGCGGTTGGTACAGTAGTCAGGTCTAGGGGTCGAACCGCAAAATTAAGTTTGTTTTTTATTGTATATACTTTTCCGGGATAAAAAGTACCCAGTGTTGTGCCCAGGATATTAAAGAATAAGTATACCAAGTTTCATCGTAATCGAACCGGTAGTTTTTGCGTGATACCTGAACATACAGACAGACAGACAGACAGACAGACAGACAGACAGACAGACAGACAAAATTTTTTTTAATCATATTTTTGGGTTCGCTGTCGGTCTAGTAACACCCCCTGCTATTTATTTTTTTGATATTTTCAATGTACAGAAATTTTACTTCTACAGATTTATTATAAGTATAGATAAATAATATCATTAGGTACTTTTTTAATTACCCATTAGAGTAATGTGATTAGTCATCGAAGCGGATAATATACCTCTACGTAGTTAATTTACGATATTTAAAAATGACATCCTAATGACGAAATGTCGATTCCTGTCATGAAATAGTTAGGAACATTAAGAGTTGTTCAAATCTTCGATCAGGTGACGGATACGTTATGAAAAGTATTATATATCCAGCTTCAAACTGTCCTGTTTGATAAAAAACATGGCCGAGGTCTGTACAACCACTAGCCACCGTTCCATAAGTATCTAAACAAAAATTAAACTTTCATAATATTGTACTAACGTTATCGTACAAATCGACGCACAAAATAAATATTTACGTAGTGACCGTCTCTAGTGGCGATGCTCATACGTTATTGTTATTAATAGCCGCTTACATTTATAACGTATCTCTGTGCAAGAGAGCTGTGCACAGAGACACACCATTCATTAATCTAGTAGGGTTATACATATATGATGGCTAACCTAACGATAACGTACGGCTACATAAAGCAAACCAGCAAGGACACACAAGAGCCGCACACAGTACACGCTGGATCTCGCCTTGATAAGCGGACGCGACTCAAACACTTCAGATTCATTCGTTACCTACAAGACCCAATTGAGAACGAGATACAGAATTAATTGAATGTTGTTAGAGCCTCTGAGCATTGAGCTTGTTCTTACGATTTACTCTGGTACCTAGTTGCCTCGTTAGCTCATAGAATAATTTTAATTGTAACGAGAAAGCTGTGTTTACTGACCTCATCGAAGTTGTCGACCATGAAACAGATGTGGGGGTAGGTCATCTCCTCACCCTCGCCCTTGGTGTCCATCTTGCGCCGACTGGGAGACGCGTACACCTGCACACATATCAGATTATAACACCAGTCGTATAAGCAATTTATTTCAATTTTCGACAAGATTTTTTTTGTACAATTAAAAGCCCTTGTTTAATGTTATAATCGAATAAAAATATTCAAAATGATTGCTTTAGAAACAACATAAGAAATGAGAATAAAAAGCGAATTCTTATATCCTGTCGTTGTAGAACAAATTAGCTGAGTGTGTCATCCAAACGCAGATGTATATTTATATAAGTAATTAATTATATAAATGTTCATATATCTTATTTTACGGTAAAATATGCATCATTGCAAAACTGTATTAGGTAACCACTAACCACATGTTGATATCTGTTGACCGCAACAGGCAAATTCCAATCAATGCAGCATTATTCATTGAATAACTATAATTGTAAGAGCTTATTACAAAAATTTATAATAATTATTTACCATGACTAGATTGCTGTTATTTATAGTAGTGATGCTGTAGACCCTGTAAAATAAACCTACGCTGCATCATATAGCAGTAACGTAGATACGTCAAAACGGAAGCAATCGATACAACAGTTTGTGTGGTCAGTATCAAATCCCGGAGCAACTGAAATCGTTTTCGCATTGGTTACCAAAAAGACGTTTCGAAAACACAACAAATGGTAACTTAAGCACATTAAACTACCCCAATCTATCAAATTTCTCTGACATTATTTCAACTGTATTACAAGAGAATAAAGTGCATGTTCAATTTGGAAAATTGATTGACAGTTTGGGATGGCTTGCTCTGCCGAAGCCTGGACATTAACGAGATAAACTTAAATATAATACCAAAGTGATTTCGGTTTTTCTTTAAATCCGTGTAATATGCGAAGAGCAAAATATGCATTGTAAATATCTGTACTAAATAACGTCAGTTTAAGACAAAATATTGAGCTTTCGACAAAATGCGGTGACGCGGAGCTATGACGAACGACCGAGGGTTACGTAGTTGATCTTAATACAAAAAATCGTAAAGAAGTATATAGTGACAAAATTTAAACAATAGGTCTAAGAAAATCTTTTAGATGTGGAAATACTGGAGCAACACAATGGATACAGTTTATTCTAAACTGAAGGGAATATTTAACATAAGTTATTTAACAACAAAAGTGATTAGGTATATAAAGCAGGCATGCTAGTTAGTGCTGGCACGGATCGCCCACGTTCACACGTTAGCACGGAGTACCTACCGGAATGTCATGACACTCATACTTCCATTGAACCCAATATTTGTCGAAAAACAATCTACGTAAATCACTTTTTTAGTCAGTGACACAGCAGCCGAACTATTCTAAGAAACTGAGATTTCAAACAATTTCAAAACACAAATTTAAGCATCGACATCTTTATAATACAACAATGGATGATGAAGTCGAGCTTCAGAATTTACACTAAAATTAGAGAATTGCCATCTCTTTCTTACTACAGAAAAGAACTGTGACAGATAAGTCCTAGCTTAGAGATTTCAAATAACTTTTCGCCTTGAACTCCGCTGTGTTTTGATCGATGCGTTCCTGAAATGTGAACTACATACGTTTGTACCAAAACTTTAGCTCAACTAAAATTGACAGCTCGTTTGCCGTACGACTTTTATTTTGTTTAATAAGAAAAAAAAGGGATGGAACTAGTCATTATTTTTGTAATTTTGTCAACAAGGGAATCGGCACCATTTAGCACTATAAACAAGACGAAAGCTCTGACACGGAGCGAACCGTCCAAACTACAGACCCTGATGACGGTGAGGAAGTGAATTGGAATTTGCACGACCTTGCACTATTGCGTCACAGACACGTTTTGAACATGCTGTTTAGATATTTTACTTCCACCGCACGGCAAGTAAACCGTTAACAAAGGTCCGCCCCCGGCCGGATCAGTATGGCGGGTCGATGTCCAGTGGGTCCACATGTCCAGGTAACGCCGCCAGTTGAACACCTTGACCCAAATCCGACCACAATCGTGTGTTGCACGTTTCTGCATACAAATACTATTGTATAAAATGTTCACAAATATTTACAATGGGCTCTGTTACCTGCTTGCACTTTGAAACTTTACCTTAATCGAGGTTGGCCGTAATTACCTTCTAATTATTCTTCTGCGAATTAACTTCAATAACTTTTACGTCGTTAGCTTCTGAGCGTGAATTTCGGATAAAGCAAAAAATTGACGTGGGTATAGCGAAACTGTTTTTCTATGCCACTTTTATAGCAACCCGATATCCTAGGACGTCTGATTTTAAAACAAGAAAAGTTCCTTAACGGCAGTGCAGTCTCTTTCAGTGATTTTCGTTGCCATAAATCGAGGGAACCTACAAAAACGACCCGAACATAAACTAAAACAGTACATAGAACAATTGCAATTACTAATACTAATATTTAAACGTTTCATTAATTAATTCAATTATCTTTCGACGACGCGTATTGGTATGGCAGAGTTCAACAAAATTAGGCAGACTATTAATAAGTCACTTAATTGACTTAAAGTTAATACCATTCTTATCCTTTCTTATGAACTTAACAAGACATGCTTATCCCAGAAGCAGGCTAGAATAAAACCGGAAGATCATCGTACGTTTATTCATAGATCATATTTATGATACTTTGTCAAAATTATTGCAGTTATAATATTCTTGATTGCTCTAGTATGGACGCATTGGAAAAATTTACTGTAAATGTATAACGAAGGGGAGATGCAACAATAGCACAACATCGGAGACAACAGCTCTACATTGTAAGCATTGTGACCCTTGCTTGATCTCTGGTTTCCAAGCCTAATCGAAAGCCCGCAGCGGTCGTCAATAAATTGTCTACAATACTAATGCAATAAGTGCCTTGAACATTAAAGCATTATATCACGTCAGATATAAAGCGACATCAGTTAAAATTAGAAACGTCGATAGCCCCGGGTGAAGGGCATCATACGCTCCAGTCGTGAACCCGTCCACACTTCCACAGCCGGTTTACAGACCCACACCTTAAACATTCCTTATGGCTGAGAACGGAAACCAACGAAAACAAGCCAGCGGAAACTACTATTTACCCATAAACTTGTAACACCAGCTATGTGGGCTCACAGGGTTCAGAATGGGTTTCAGTGGTTTATGCATTGTACATTCTACAACAACTAGTAGGTTACTAACGGTTCAGAGTGACTTTATTTACAATGGATTTGACGATCGATGTACAATTCTTTGTTGTATGTATACAACGTATTCATCAAGCCCTAAAAGATGTTAGAACTTGACATAGGTAGAACATATGATCTGAGTAATTCCAAGTTTTGAAACTGTGCCAAAAATGTCACTGTTCTTCAGAAATGACATGGACATTGTTATCCACTTTTTTCGGTCGAACTCTGTAAACATAGGTACTGTATTATCATAGGTAAATCGTAGGAGTCAGTTTCAAACCTCATGGTTAATATGTTATTGAGATACCCGGCACTGAGGACGCTGTGGCCGCCATCGCCAGCCGTGAGCCGGCTTGTTTGCTCGGTTTGCTTTGCTCCTTGTGCGGCGCACGCCAAGCCCGGTGCACCCGCACCCGCGAGTGGGGGACTGGAACGTCTCGCTGTGACGTCACTGCCCCACGTAATAATATTGCTTTCATTGAGCCGAGCGCGCGCGAACTTGCCCGACGAGGCCCGAGCGCCGGCGGACCGAAGCCAACCAGTGCTACATCTTTTCTAGTACGCGGTCGCCACTGTACACGCACGCCCGCAGCGGCGAAACCAGTCGTTTAATAAAAAATATTTTGTGTTTTCGCGTCTGAGGCCTTCGCAGAGTGTAGTGAACAAATAATTATGTGAATGCAAATTCGTTTATAGAAGCTAGAACACCCTGTAGTGAGTGCAATTCCATTACTCGTGGAGTGAAGTGTATATGCATATCGTTTTCCATTTCGACCTCGTTTACGTGATATGCCTGTGATTTTACTGGATGCGAGTCTGGCTTTCCAGCTTTCTATCTGGCGCATATCAGGACCGGGACATCCAATCGATGAGTCCCCGCGTTCCCGCTGAATGACGACTCACACATTGATCGGGTAAGTCGGAATAAAGCGGGAGACGGTCCCTATTAACGAGCTTTCTATACGCGTATCGAAAACACGGAACAAGTGACCGAAGAGAAAACTGTCGTCGGGAGCGATCTATCATTTGTCTCGTGTAATAGCACTTAGCAATCTGGTGGGCCGCGCGATGAACGCAAGTCGAGGGGCGGAGCGGCCGGGGCTCCGCCGCGACCGCTTCGAGCACAACAAACAGCGACGGCTAATTATTATCATCTGACAATACGCGAGGAGGGGCGCCGGTGCCGGCTCGCCGCGCCGCTCACCGCGCCTCCGTGTCGCGCAATCATAACCCTCGGTCTTTGAACCGTGCCTCCGCTGCCCAAGTCATTTTGTTTACGGCGTATCTTCTAGAAACAGCTATATTTACACAACAACGATGCGACTACTGTGCATCTCATTTATCCCAGATATATAAGAACAGTTTAGCATTGGCACTACAAACATGACATCGAACCCATGGATATAATAACAACGCTAATCAATTTTACGTTAATGTTACACAATATTTAAATTTAAACCAATTATGGTTAGATGACTTTTAAAAAGGAAACCTGTTTAAGTAAACATTATGTAGGGGCTTTTCATTCATTATTATCTCAGAAAAGAACAAGTTGGAATTACAAAAAGAATGGAATGAACGAACACACTTTTCTCTATATTTCAGGTTCGATCCAGCCGAATGGTGATTGGATGACGATCTCATCGCGCTCCCCAGACAAAGAGCCCTCGCCGCCAAAGCAGATTAACTTCGCGGAGCCGCTGGTCGAGTCGGTGCGCGTGTACCTCGCCAATGAGCTGCCCCACAAGCAGCTAGCGCTGGTGCCGCGCGCGCCCTCGCCGCCGCCCTCGCCCACCCCGCCCGCCACTCCAGCACTTTGCGATGTGGACATAGCGGCGCACACCGCGCACGACGAGATCAAAGGCATAAACTTTGAGGCGCGCCTCAAACGTAATGACCTGAACAACAACGCAGCGCGGCAACAAACTGACCGGCGACACGACGGGGACATGCCCAGCCAAGCCGAGCTCATGCAGCGACAACCGCTGCTGGCGCGCACCGTGAAGACGGACGCGCCGCAGCCCACCACGGACGAGTCTGACCCCGACCAGGAGCACTCGCCACAGCGCACGCACGCTGGCGACTTCATCGTGGAGATTCCGCCCGGCGCCGTCCGCGAGGAGAGATACCCCAAAGAAATATGGAAAACTATTATATCATTCTTCTTCCTATTCCTATGCGTTTGTGTGAACATGATGTCGCTATCACTAGTACACGAACGACTACCCGACAGGAACACGACGCCGCCGCTCAACGACATAATACTAGACAATGTCGCCGCGAGAGACTGGGGCCTCGCCGTGTCCGAGTACCTCATCATGATCTCGACGACGGTCGCCATGCTGGTGGTTGTGTTCCACAAGCACCGGTTCATCGTCGCCCGGCGCTTGTTCTTCATCATCGGCCTGCTGTACCTGTACCGGTCGGTCACCATGTTCGTGACTGTGCTTCCGGTGTCCAGCACTACATATTACTGCAGCCCCAAGAGTAACAACACTACACCGCTTCTTGTCATCAAGAGAATGTTCTACTTAATATCGGGCTTCGGATTATCGATAAATGGTAAACACACGTACTGCGGTGACTACATCTACTCCGGACACACGATGGTCCTCGTGTTGAGTTACCTCATCGTAGCGGAGTACTCGCCGAAGAAGCTGTGGGCGATGCACTGGGCCATGTGGGGCTCAGCCCTGCTCGGCGTGTCGTTCGTGCTGCTGGCGCACGGCCACTACACGGTGGACGTGGTGATCGCGTACTACGTGACCACCAGGCTGTTCTGGACGTTCCACTCGCTGCTGGTGACGCCGCACCGCAGCGGCAACGGCTACAACCACTACATGATCCAGCGCGAGTGGTGGTACTCGCTGTTCACGTACCTGGAGCGCAACGTGCGCGGGCCGGTGCCGCGGCGCTACGACTGGCCGCTGCCGTGGCCACGCACCAAGCTCTTCAGTCGGCTCAGCTAGTGACGCGCGCGCGCGACGCTGCCGCCGCCCGAACGCGTATGACGCTCACCTTTTGCGAGTGCCGCTTTAGGACCTGCAGTTCCTTGGGGCTGGTCCGCGTGCAGATAGCCAGCGTTAGCGTATAGTCGAACTGATGCACGATCAGATTAAGGTAGACCGTCTCCTCCCAGTCGATCTCTGGGTCTCCGATGGGCAGTTTCTTGGAATCCTTGCGGAACACCTCGACGTCGGTCTGCGAACAGGCGCGGTAGGCCAGAGCGGTCAGTGTCAGCGGCGGTGTCGCACGAGGCGTGCCCGGCGCCTCGCACGAGCACGATATTAGGCTGTGCTTAGGAACGATCGCGTTAACCAAGTGAACTCTGGGCAACCGCTGAGTGTAAAATGTGATATTCGTCAAGTGAGCATAATATTTATTTCCTCACAACTATCGCAAACTGTTCTATAGAAAGTGACAACCTTCTATGCTTTTATTGTTGAATATTTTGTAATTGTAAGATTTGGTTTCATTTGACAAAGAACAATAATCGATCAATTATGAACTGTCAACTGTTGATAGAATTTTTGTTTTTATAAATTGTGTAGTTTATAAGTGGTTATTGAACAACCTCGAATCAAAGTTAAAACTTACTAAGTATTTATTAGAAGAAAAATATACTGTGATTAATGTATAGTAGGAGACGAACGAATGTACGCACGTGCCACGCGAGTGTGTCGCGACACTTGCGGATAAGTACATGTAGTTGTACCAGCAGCCTACTATAAGAAATAATATTTTTATATTGTTTAAATAAAGTACATACTTAACTGTTGTTAGTGCATACTTTTTGTATTCCAAAATATTACCAATTAGAATTTGTAACATTCATCAAAAACGGTGCTACATTAGAAATCAAATGCATTCAAGCATAAGTACCAGCGGCGTGCGGCACCGACATTAACAGAACGACATTCCACACTCATATAGTGATATGGTTTCATTATGAGATCTAGAACGGTACACAATTATCTTTGCTATCGTTTAAATATCACACACATACATAGTTTTACTGTCCTTCAAACAAGAACTAAGAACAAATTTAAGAAGAAAGGTAGAGATACTTATCGAAACCCCGTATGTGCTCACGAGCGGCATGTTTACATTACGATATAAGTCGTTGATAAGTTTTTTTAGTTTATCAACAAGTTCTCAGCACAACTGAGTTTAAACGCAAGAAGTAACTGTTGCATGTTCATGATCATACGAACATCTACCCAACTTGTTACAGTTGTGCTAAAACATGCTCCTGGATATGCAACCACTTCTAGTTGAATGACTTCAAAGGTTGAATATTACTTCTAATATTTGATTTGTATTCATCAGATAACTTTGGGAACTTTTTTACATGAGTGTGTAAAATGATAAGTTATCGTGACCAGAATGTTAAAAAAAAAATCTGGATTTCGATAACTTATGGCATCATAACAAACACAAATAGCAGATAATGGACAAATATAATATATGAATGCTGGTCGCACATTGTCGGAGTGTATTGTGATCATAGCCGAATGCTGTAGGAAGCTTGCCTAGTGTGTGAAGACTTACCTCGTACTTGGGCAGGTAGCGCGAGGAGCCCTTCACGTGCCGCTTCCTCACAAAGAACAGCAGGTCGTCGCAGTCAATCGACTGCTCCTCTTGGAACAGAAAGTGGCGCACAAACAAATCTGTCCAATATGTCGTTCCTTGTAAGACTACGAAACCACAGTCTGAAACATTGTTGAACACTCTAATTATGTTGCACAAATGCGTTTAATTTACTAAGAGATTTAAGAAAGTGTTGCAAGTGGACAAAATACGTGATTGTTGCAACTGACGTTTGTATGTCCCTCATGTAAATTGCAAAGTGCCTTCAAAGTGTTATCATACTGACATCTACCACATTTTATTTTTGTCTTCGTTCTTCGTCATCATTACAGTGATACTATTACCTATGTAAGAGACAAAAAGTTAAAGTCACCATCTGCATTAAACAATGTTATCATCTCATCAAATTTCATCAAATTTTGTGACGGATTAGTGTATAGCAATTAAACATAACTACTTGAACAAGATGTGTACCTTCGAATAATAACGTGGTGGAAAATAAATAAATATTATAATTTGTGAGTTGTATGTTAATAGTTAAGCTGTACCTACTCAAAAACATTCCTGGGATACAACAAATCATCCATGACGTTTAACTGATTCGGTTCCTTAAATAGGTGTGATCGAGTTTACAAGTATAAGTAACTACAAGTTGTTATATTGTGATTAATATTGATATTACGCGGAAAGTAACACTCTTCCACATGGGTACCTACGCGGAGTGTGGTCGTCACGTGACTGTCACGTGGCCGTCACGTGTCATGGTGAATCTCTTCATCGTCAGCTGTATATTTTCTGCTTCTGTGTGCACATTGCATTCGTGTAAATGATTATTTATAGTTAAGTGCCCGAATAATGCATTATTAGTTATGTATACTTAAAATGCATCATTTCTTCAAAAGCACAGAATACCGTTACATATTATGTATATATTGTATATTTTTATGTTTTTGTTTTGTACCCTGTAAATATTTATATAGATGAAATGCCATTTCAAATAATGGATGGGATGCTGTGTAGAAGTATTTATAAAAGCTGGTTACCTACTTATATGATATTATGATGTATTGTTTCACGATTGAATGTAAACCACACCTACTTAATGATATAATCAAAATAAGACAATATTCTCTGTCCGACTTATTTGTAATATATTGTAGTCACTCCCAAGTTTGAAGTGAGGCTATTCAAGAGTTCAAATACCTACATTGTTAGATGCCACATTCCGAGATTCATCGTGTTCCCCCGTATAAATTATTGTGAAAAATGTAATGTACGGAACACGCAACTGTTTATACCAACGCTGTTGTAAAGTTAATTAAATGTTTTTCTAAAACCGAGTTTCTACTTCTTCCAATATTAACAGGTAACCCGTTCCTATTCCGTCACTACCTTGATATCAGTGTACTGCGTAAGCAATCATTAGAATTCTAATGTTCATAATTAACCTTGAAAGCTGTTTTACTTCAAAATGAAGCTAAGAATGATCTTGGTTTCATAATGAACTCGGTTTAACATAAAGTCGCACGACATGGAATTGAATATCTTTTGGTTACTTTTAATAAATTAATAGCCTGTTACTGTCCCACTGCCCTTGTAAAGGCCTCTTTTCCCACAGAAGGCACGAGCATTGACAACCTCGCTTGCTCAAGGCGGATTGGCGATTTCAGACATAAGTTAGCTACAAGTCCAGGTATCTTCACGATGATTCCCTTCACCGATGTCTAAGATAAACTTAGAAAGTACCTACATAATTATAAATTGAAAGAGGCACAATGATACTTGCCCTGATTTTAACCACAATCTCGTGCGTGAGAGGTAGGCCTCAAGCTCTGGGCCATCACGACTTTTCATCATTATGTAACTACTTACTTTATACAACTAATATTTTACTTTTGATTGACTCTGCATGAGCATGTGATGCGAGGATTGCGAGAAATCCAAAATAAATCGTAAATAAAGTTTAAAGATGCAGGAGAATTTGGAGAGCATTTTGGGCAAAAATTGAGCCTTTTTTGCTGAATAACCTCGCTGATTAACCTGACCAAGAGCCACATGATTAAGTGTTCTGTACACGAATGCACCTACACATTCATTCATTTAGAAAAAGCTTTTATATGGGAGAGGAGAGGTTCATCACTTCAAAAGGTTCTATGTCACACGTAAAGTTATTACAAGTGAAGCTGATGGTGCCTCCAACGCATCAGAATAAAATTGAACGTGCGAAGCTAGATCGAAATTTTTAGCAACCCAGCTCAGGTAGGTTTGAAGAACGGTGCTCCTGTAGACTTGGCGGCCCGAGCGATGGCCGTTGATGTATTCTTGTCAGAAATATCGACATCAATACCTATAGATATTATAGGTAGGTATGTAATACACCCGTGAAGCAAATAATCGAACCTCTTGCTTTTTTTAAATAATCAATCTTTTAATAGGTATGTAAAATTCTCGTGTGAGTTATGTTACTGCTTAGGAATACATGTAGAAAGGGAAAGAGATAAAGGCATAATTTATTTAGATCAAAGAAAGTATATACAACAAGTATTACAAAAATATGGAATGGATGATTGTAAAACAGTGAAAACACCAATTGATCTGAATAGTATACTATGTTTACCTAACTCTTTTGAAACGGCTTGTCTGATTCTTATGAAATGTTGTGTGTATAATCAGCAGATTTCAGAATAGTTCGTATTAAAAAGGTGAAACATAGTTTGCCAGGGCAACAACTAGGTATTCACAATATATACAAACTAGTAACGTTTGAAAAAACGATTGATTGTGCTTTCAAAGTTCAGTGGTACGACTAAGAACGAACTGTAGTATAAGTTGGCAATGAAGAACTAGCCCACTATGCTCAGAACTCCAAAAAAACGTTTAGTCGTACAATGCCTAATTCGCAAAATGGCACACACACACTGACAATGACAATTCGCGAATGGACTAGTTCTCAAAAGGACTAATTCGCGAAATGGCTAATTCTCAAAAGGACTAAGTAGTAAAATGCCTAATTCGTGAAAGGACTCATTCGTAAAAGGACTAATTCGTAAAGTGGCTAATTGTCCAAATGGCCAACTTTTAAGTGACCGACCCGTGGTACAACTGCGATGTCCAACTGGTTGTACTACGGAGAAGTAAATTTACCCAAAGTCATTCAAATTAGATTGAGTATCAGCACTTTTTGATCGTCAACATTTACATGAGACAGTGCCCCAAAACGACCGCTCTTCACTACTTTCTACTGTTTTTGCAATGAGTGAAAAAGAAAAAATGACTGAACAAACTCCCCAGCAACACGTCTTTCTGTTATGTTAGAAGAACTTGAGTTACATTGTGCTATTGATTTTCTGTAGGCTTAACACCTGTAATATCAATTGGCGAAATGTGGGTGTACTATACACGTCACTCTGCCTCAGCCCCCTTCAAAGAAACGAGCGTGCTATTAAGTTATTGCGATGAGTCATCGCATTCCCCTGCCCCAATAGTAGGGTGGATCGCATTTAGGCCACGGTTGAATGACTACTGGAACCAAACGACGGGGGTTAGCTTTTAAAATATTAGATTTTACAATATTTTTTATCCTTATGCTTAGGGCACATGTTTAGCAACTGCCTTTTCGCAACTGCGTTATTACATTAAGATTTATATTCTGCAACGTCTTTCTAATTTGTAAGAGAGTTTATAACCAAGGTAAACATAATATAGAACGATCAGTGCTCTGCATTACCTGATCCATCTTAGAAAAAATCTCATCTAAGTGAACTGTATAATGTTCTTATGAGAAATAAAGATTCTTTCAACCTAAAAAAATATAAGGGGAAGATGGGTCAGGCAACGCAGCTCACTGACTGTACGTTTGGCAACTAGCTGTTAAATCAAATAAATAACATAACACTGATAAAAATAGATATATGAAACAACCGAAAGATAAGGGGTCCAGAGACAGGAACTTCCTTTTCTTTTTCATAGACATTTGGCAAGTCAACCTAAAGGGTTGTCTGCTGCTTAACCGGGTAATCTTGTAGATGTTGAAACAAATAAAAGCCTGCAGCTCGGGCTAATAATTGCCTAAGCTCGTGATGCCGAACTGTATAAGCAATCGTTGCGATTACAAGCGATTGGTAAAAGCGATTGTCGTGCGTAAGGGCAACAGAAACGAGTATTTTATAGGTGGAGCGAATCTGCGATCATTTGTTCAGACACTAATTGAACAAAAAGCTTTATTAATTCTTGGTCAATCAACCAGAAAGAATGAGAACCAAGAGATACAATATTCTTGCACGCGTTCTAGAGCATTGGTTTACAAAGCTAACTGGACCGCGACCCATCTTTTCCAATAAGAAGAATGCACGTTTTCTATTTTTGGGAAAAGGGCTGGTAGTGCTTTACTGTGTCTGGCTCTGACGGCAAACTTACTATTGAATGAGTGGCCTGTTGTGGTCTAGTAGTTAGTGGCCTTGACTGCTATACCAGAGGCCGTGGGTTCGATTCCCACCCAGGCCAAATGTTTGGGTAATGAGCACGATCATTTGTTCTTTGCCTGGGTGTAATTTATTTATAACACGTATGTATTTAAAAATATATAAGTATGGTTATCAGTTGTTGTTTGTTGTGATTGTTGTTGTTGTTGTTGTGTTGTGTTGTGTTGTTGTGTGTGTGTTGTTGTGTAGTACTCATAGCACAAAATCTGCTTAGTTTGGGACTAGATGACGTTCAGTGAAAGTTGTAGAATATTTATTTATTTTATCTATTATTCTGAACAGACGTTGGTAACAAAGTTTATGCATTAAACAATACTGGATAATTAGGGGTGAAACAATGCAAGAACGACGGATATTTCCTGCCACGCATCTTGTTTGCCATTTGAATTTGTTACACGTAATATTCAAAAGCCGGATTTCACAGACATTCGATTTTTTTCTGCACAAAAATGTATTTAAATTATATCGATACTTATGTTTATGATGAAGACACTAGAAGAGGTTTTTATCCCTGTCTCTTGGGCCGTATACATCAAGCAAAGGATATTCTTGGAATTTCCATAGCTCTTTGCAAAAGCACAGTACCTACATTATAATTTATTTAAGTATTTAAAACTCTTATTCTATCATTAAGGGTTTTTAATAATTGTTCGTGAGGACGTAGTGCTCCTCAAGTTCCGAGTTGAGCTCACGATTACTGACAAATACTTGCGCTGACTGATCTGTTCCCCTCATATTTGTGTGGTTCTTTCCATAAAAGACTATTTCAGATACTAATCGGCATGGTTCTTACATGATCTGACCACGATAATTTCTGGACTTGAGTAGTCCAGACAGTGAAACATCGACCTCCCCTTCTAGCTAAAAATGACGTGTTGTGAGTGTTTGTACGAACCTATTTACAGAAATAAATATCATTTATCTACATTACTCCGCATTTAAAAGAAGACATCCTAAAACCCAACTACTGAAAAATCAGGCTCTAAAAAGTATATACTTAACAAGAAAATATTCTCATATCCGGATCTCTCCGATGATAGCCGTAGTCTTAAGACCCTTTGCCATAATGCTTTTGATTATTTACTACTGTTAAAGTGTACTTGCTTTGTTAGGCGTATAGGTACGACCAGAGGGTTGGTCACGTTAAAAAGATGTATGAAAGGCGACTAACAAAAGTTATTAAGTAAGGCTAATGTAGTGAAGTGGGAACGTCGGGAGGGAACGCCCTAGAAGGACATACATACACACACGTTATTGATGATTGATGTCCTTCAGAAAGGTCAGATGCGTAGTACTTGCAACGGGCGTATCTGTATGACAACATGTACAAATGTAAAAGAAGTATGTCAGAATCGTAGCTGGCAGATGGCGCTCTGTGGTCTCTGCCTACCCCCATGGGTAAAATCACGTCTTTTCTAATATGTCATATGTATGTATGTAAAATAAGTTCGAATACTAAAATCAGACTCCTTAAAAATCAAGTTCTAAAAAGTGTGAAACTAGAAAGTATTCTGTTACAAAGATAATAAGAATAAGAATAAGAATAAGAATAAGAATATTTATTTGCCAGAAACATGGTATAAATACATTATAGGTGGTCACAATGATAAATAGTGCTAAAGACATGTCTCACCGTTTAAACGGCATGCAAAATTAAATTAAGTACTAACATAATCATAATCATTTTAAAAACACATTAATAATTAATTAATTAATATTCTCTTTTAGGATAGCAGTCGTCATATATGACACCTGCGCTAACAAAACAATGCCATCTAGCAGTTTAGTAAGCGATCTTAAGCTTTAGGGCAAAGGAGATTGAAACCGCGTCTATCCTCTATATTTATATGTTCCACGCGTCTATCCTTTATATGTTTCACCCGCGTAGTTCCTAGCTTATGTCTCCTGGGGTAGTGTAGCTTCCCAACAGTGTAATAATTTTTCAAATCAGTCCAGTAGTTTCGGAGCCTATTCCATGCCAACAAAAAAAGTATTATATATTAGTATAGATAATGTGGTTACTATACAAAAGGAGAACTTCTTCGGCAAAAATGCCTTTCAGTAGGAGAAAATTTTGGGCAGCAAAAGCAGTTTAAATCTTTAGGGGAATTTTACTGGTTTTGCACAGATTTTCAAAGAACATATGTTTCTAATGGGTCTTTATCATTTAGTTTTTAACTAGCGACCCGCCCCGGCTTCGCACGGGTGCAATGCTGATACTAAATTAAATACACTACAGAAAAACTATGAACGTTGTATCCGACCGGTACCGCCCGCCGCAAACGCAAATTTTAAATTTGTAATATCTCCGAAAATATTTGTTTAATTTACATGCTGTAAGGAACCATATTGATCTATATTAATTGCACACTGTATTTAAGGTACTTAATTCGATAAGGATTAATGCCGTATTGCTTAATAGCTTCGTAAATAAGCCATTTTTTCACGTAAAAAGTAAACAATAAAAATGGTTAATGTGGGTTATCCCTAAAATATAAACATATACCGTCGCGGACTTTTTTGTAGACCTTTTTATGGTGTACAATACTGTAGTACATTAATTTGATCTAACTCGTAGGGTTTAGGCAGCGTTTTTGCTAAATTGCTAAATAAGCCCAAAAAAATAGGTTAATTTACGACATCACGTTAGAAACCTCTAAAATTAGCAATGTTGCCTTAGTATATGATGCATGTATTATACATATAAACCTTCCTCTTGAATCACTCTATCTATTGAAAAAAACCGCATCAAAATCCGTTGCGGGGTTTAAAAGATTTAAGCGCACATAGGGATATAGGGACAGAAAAGGCGACTTTGTTTTATACTATGTAGTGATATCACACACTCCTGATATTGAAACAAAATATTATTCTTAGTATTTTACATTTTTGTCCATTTTATACCCTTTTTCAGCGTTTTTTTAGGTGCCTGTGCAATAATTCAGAGCAACATGTATCTGATTCATATTATATGTACATATCTTGTGAAGGCACATAATTATTAGGTCTGATCTTTTTGAATGAATAATTTAAAGTCATTTGGTTTTTGTCTTTAAAGGAAAGGGGATGTAAGAGGTGTTAATTAAGGGTGTTAAAGTTTGTAAGGAAATTTTTAGTGCTTGTTCAATTAAGAGGCATTCGCCAACAAGCCATCAACTTCATTGTCCGGTATTAGGATTACAATGGGTTGGTGCTTAGTCAAAACTCTAGGAAGTGGTGAAGAGTGGGCATATTGGGGGACTTTCTGATGTTTTTTTTAAACGTTGAAAAAATGCAAAAGGGCTATTTGAAAAAAAATTAGTTTGTAGTCCCACATCTAGATTACAATAAAATATTTGACACATATTTTTTTAATTTTTAAGGTAATAAAACATAATGGCGATTCATCAAGTTAAAATGTCGAATGACGTCACTATCCAGTACAGTTTATGCTAGCTATGACATTACAAGCCCTCACTCCTCAACTTGAATGCGCTTAATCCAAGCAGTATTCCAGCCATTTGTGCAAAAAAAAAATATGTCGAATATTTTCGTGTTATCTAGACGAGGGACTAACAACGAAAATTTTGTCAAATAGCCCCTTCTCAGCCTGATATGAACAAAGACTTGATTGTGTGGCTAAGCAGAGGTAGCTTGAGTCTGAAACTACTACTCAAATAGTCATCTCTAGACATAATCTCACAATGGACAGTCCTCTTTGTAAGTAAGGAATAGATGGGGGATCAGGAAAACATAGTGCACATGCTTGACCCTGAAATTACTTGGAAATGCTGAGCAGCTTGAGAAGAACCCTGTTTCTAAAGGAAGGTGGGCTAGTTAGAACTTATTGAAAGACAGCTGCCATGACTCACTCACAACCGTCCACTTCAAGGACTAAGTGCAGATACCAAACCCTAATAGCACAGTATAGAATAGGAAGATGACTGATGGATAATTTTTCTTAGTGTAGTGAGGCTCTATTTTATTGATGCAAGAGCTGTTCAGGGTTTATTGTCAGTGCAGGGCCAGTTTTAACTCAACTCAACAGCAGCATGCCCCAACTAGTACTGTCAGCTGCTTTAGAATACTGAAGATGTGCTAGAAGTCATTTACTTAGTTCTCACAGATGATTAATTAAATATATTTCTTAATTTTATGTATAAAGTTATGCTTATGGTAGATAAGTACTATTTAAAAGTTCATATAAAATTGTTCTATGAATGGTAGAATATTATTTATAGGCACTGTAAATTCAGTTTGATGAGCTTCGCTTATTATCTTAACTAAACAGGAAGGACCAAGGCAAAAAAATATATATTTTTATTATAATTATCAATGTAGGTATTCTCTCATCTGAGGAGGACTGAGATTGCAAGGTTACATTAAGTGGCACAGTTAAATAGATGCCACAGGACAAGACACAGATCTGTGTACATGTGCAGTTGAATAGTTGATAGCCACAGTTGAATAATGCAGATTATAACTTTAGATCTAGTGTACTTACTGTAACTACTTACTACACTGACAACTCTGAACTCTCATTTTAACAATTTGAATTAATATCTGTTGGATATATTTATAAGAGCCTTCGTAAACATCGAAAAACATAAAATATCCAGAGTTTAGCGCCGGAAAATATAAATATAAAAAAATATTAGGGTGTCACTCACCATCTTTCATCAGCTGACGCATTTCCTTCGTTCTTTGAAAGTTTATTTCCTCCAACAATTGCTCCAACATTGTTGCACTTTTTAGGTATGTCGATCCTCCCAAAGCCATCTTTCAACCAGCAATATAAATAATTCAAAACGCTTTGCCCAAACAAACACTTTGAAGTGTCAACACATTACAACAGTAGATAAATTTGTAAAATTTAATTACTTTATCCAGCAAAGTACATAATTGTACCAGTCACTGGCTAGGTCAGCAAGTCTTTCTATATCTAGCTCAACGATATAAACATTTCGAATTCAATTCAACAGCGTGCATAAAAATTCAGGAATCAGAATTTCTAATAGATAGATATTCTGATTCAGGCAGGTTGTTGAAGTTATATTAGGTGTTGCCATTTGCCGGAAGCAAAGACTTTTCTGAAAACCAGTTGAAGGAGTGAACCACGGAAGAAATATTTTTTTTCATAATTTCAAATGAGTTAACAATACATTGTTGTTACTTGTTAACAGTACTTTTCTATTAAAAATACAATAGGCAACAAATGAATGGATTTAAATGACCTATCTTCTGGTTAAAAATACATTATCGATGACGCTTTTCATTCATTTTCGCTTGGCAACACTAGAAGTGAAAATTCCAACAATTTTCATTTTCATTTAATGACACTGACAGAACAGAAATTGACACTAAAAATTGATCTCCATTGACATAGGAAAACATGGAGACGCCGCGTTATTCTATACATTAAAAAAAACAAATGCCAATAAATGTATTTTCTTTCTTTCTTTCTTTCCATACACAGCAAAGGTATACAAATATGGGTGAAATATAATACAGAATATGGAATATTGTTTTGTCTCATTCTTTCCAATACAGTAATCGTATTTGGTAGAAGAGACAGAAATATGTGTTGTTATTCATTATGGTAACATTTTGTCATGACTTACGAACAGTTGTACTTTTACGTAAGTGTCATAATTAATGTGACAAGCTCAGACCAGAGGTGACAAGTTTAGTTTTGTGGTACCTAGTTTAGCTGTCAAATGTCTGTTTATTTGTTGTATTATTGAAAATAGAATAGAATAGAGATTTTGATTAAGAATAACTAGAAAATTTTCTTTGAAACCGTATGTTTGTATCTCACTGTAGTTCTTATTACTCTAGTCTAGGTGCATCGTCCTCACATATAATCTGATTGTTGTATGTACATACACACGAAGTTTTGTAAACCTATTTTAAAAGAGTAAGTATAGAGTTTCTTGCACATTCTTCTCCATACGAAACAACCATTTGGAATGTGCCACTAGAATCATCCTCTTAATTTATTTAATTTGTAAGTATAACGTTCAAAAGTGCCTGTAACGAAAGTCAAATCGTTTATGACTTTGACTTTTTGACTATATAATTGTTGGAAAACAGCATTTCTACATCCCTATATGCTGTATTGTGAAGTGTGGTGAGTAAAGAGGGAAAATCAACAACAATGGTCTTAGTACAGGTTAGAAGCCGGGTTTCATGCAATTGTAGATAAAATAATAAACATTCGATGATAAAATAGTTATTAGATCATGAATTTATGGCCATAGTATTGATAATTGTACTCATTTCTGTCTATCAGACCTTTTTATCGATTGTTATTTAATTTTTGGTTTACATTGTGGAATAGTGTTCTACCGTTGTCGTACTAATTCCAATACTATTTCCTTCTCTGAAACGATATTGGTAAATTCTGCGATGTTAACATAAATTATTCTGCGTGTTCTAATCGGTTCGAGTGATTTTGCTAGAAAACGTCATCGTTTAGTTGTTATACCAAAAATATTAGTTGATAAAAATAATTGGCTTCTAAGGTTTCCTAAAAAAGATTTCTCAACCCTTTTTCTGATCTTCGTGATAAGCCTTAAAATGGTCTGTGTATATAAGTATACAAATGCCTAAAGCAATAAATCTGCTGAACGCCTTGATTGCTTTGGCGTCCTATGTTGAAATATTTATGTATAGCAGTATAACTAGGTTTAAAGTTTGCATGAAATGTGTATTAGCTTAATGTTATGTTGTTGGCTTATTGCATCTTTTTGTGTGTTAAATTGAATGTAAATGCAGCAAGTAATTGTCATATGAATAAATATTTAATGTTCTTAGCATGGATAGTTACATATTACAAAGCAACATTTTCGATGTATCTTGAGGATTTGAGTCTGTAATAAAATTATTTTGTAAGCTCTTACTTTATTATGTAATCAAACGTTATTAAACACACACTTTTTTCTGTTATAACAGACTTCTTTGTTTCATTTATTGGCCAAACCTTATATCTTGTACTCGTTCCTAGTATCAATATTCGTCAATATTCGTTAGTTCCTTTGTTGATAAAACCCAAGCATTGGCAGCCATTTTATGTTCCAACATGAGTAACACCCTTGCAAATTTACACCTTTTTTCAAAGGTATTTCCAGTCCATATTTTTTTTATTATGTCTATGTGCTGACGTGGGACGTCCGTGACTGACGACCGTGACGTGAAATGTCAATCAGTCTGTCAGTCACAGTCGGACTCAAGAGGCAAAAAAATTAAAAAACTAGAAAACCAAAATGACAGTACGGCTCCGCCAAACTAAGTAATCTGAAAAACCAGTAATAATGTGGATACGGCGAATTTCAAACTATATCCTGTTGCATGCACAAAATACATTTGGAACTACACAGTAGAACTTGACTGGTAATTTGAAGGCAGGTCAATTAAATTCAGAAAACAATGTCAACATTACGATCTGCTAGATGGATGTACAAACGCAGTGTGTTCGACTTGAAGCACTCAGCGCGGCTCACAGGCGTTCTGGTGCGGCAGATGCATTTGGCAAAAAGTAACGGTGACACAGGGGGCGACTACCGAGGAAGGTCGAGAGCTCTCAGCGCTGGCACGCTGGCTCTCGCGCTACTAGCTGCTGATCATGTCTTTAATGGTGCATATACTATAACAACTACTTACATTGTTGTTCTCAAGACTTCATGACCATTAGAGAATGCTGTAGTTAATTCATAGGTACATGAAAATTTGCTCACTTCATTAACATTTAAAATCACTAACATGATGGAACAACGGTCCACTGTATAAGATGCCTCAATCATTTGGAGCTTCAAGTTTTATTTGATAAAGTGTAGAAAGCTTTCACAATCTTATCTGGATGTCACTCCAAACTATTTGAGAAAAGGCCAAGAGCACAATGTTCCAGGTGGTGGACTGCGAGAAGGGGTGCTTGTCACCCTCATTATCCATTACATCTTTTGCTTTGTTATTGTTAATTCTAAGACTAATGTACCTACATATTAATTAATTGACCTTTGTATCATCTGTATCTGCATGAATGGTAAAAAGGAAGCCTTAACTTTGATATAAATGGGACCAACCTGGTAGTATACCCTACCAAATAAAAAAAGAATTTTGAAAATCGTTTCATAAATGGCAGAGTAGGTAATCGCGTAACAAATACAATAAAAAAACCTACTGTCGAATAGAGAACCTCTTCGTTTTTGTGAAGTCGGTTAAAAAACTAGAATTTACCTTGCAAAAACTGCTCATAGTTTTATTACTGTAACTTTTATAGGAGTTGTCACAGGTAGGTATTCTAAATTCATAATGACGCTTAACACTTTAAGTGCGCTGCCATCTAGAATTTAAGGGGTATTTCTTTGCTTATATCCACTAACTTGCTCATCAGGTTCATTTTATTTTATTCTAGTTATTAGGGACAAAAAACAGTTACATGCTCAAAGTCAAGTAAAAACTATGAAAGTGATCCTCAGATTGCTGAAATCCCTTGTGAAGCCCAAAGAAGTTTAAGAGATTTAACTTTTAAGTTGGAGTAAATCAATAAAGCAGCCGCTATGGCTCACACACAATGGTTCAATTTAGGACTGGTGCGGAGAGTAAACCCCAATTAATTAAAATTAACTATGCCATTATTGATTTTTAAACGAAAAAAGATAAGGACTGAACTACAACTAACGCCCACCCAAATACATTGGGTTAGGCAGAGGGAGGACCTATAGTGCACATACATTACATTTCCCATTTGTAGATCCTTTTAAAATTAACCAATAATTTTCTAATTACACAGGAAACAGCAGTAAACTGTTTTGTACACAGGCTGTATCTAAGCTGCTCGCAGAACCAGCTGCTTATTACCTTATTGTTTCAGAGAAAAGATTCTTTAAAGCTGCACAACTAGGAAATTTGCAAGAACTGCGGCGGTGAGTAATTTGGCATTAACAAATCATTATAAGAAACACAAGTTAATTATTTTTTTTGTTTTCTATTTTGCACTTGCACCAAACTTCACTTGATGATGTGAGGTTCTTTCAGGCAAGTGGAGGCAGCAGTGGCGAGCGGCAAGAGCGGACGAGAAGCAGACGGCGGCGGGGCGGCCGACTGGCGCCACGCGCTGGGCTGGACCGCGCTCATGGTGGCCGCGGCCAACGACCAGCCCGCCGCCGTGCTGGAGCTGCTGAAGCTGGGCGCGCGCCCCGACCTGCAGGAGCGCTACTCCGGCGCCTCGCAGGCCGCCGCCGCCGCCGGCCTGCACCCGCTGGAGGTGCTGCAGCGGCGCGAGGACGAGTTCTGCGGCACCATGAACGCGCGCGCCTCGTTCCTGGGCTGGACGGCGCTGCACTACGCGGCGCTGGCGGACTCGGCCGGCGCCGCGCGCGCGCTGCTGGAGGCCGGCGCCGACCCCACGGCGCGCGACCACGCGGGCCGGCGCGCGCTGCACTACGCGCGCGAGGCGTCGCCGGCGCGCGAGCTCATCGTGCAGCACGCGCGCGCCTGGGAGGAGGCCGCGGCCGCCGCCGCCGCCGAGGAGCGGCGTCGCTTCCCGCTGGAGCAGCGCCTCAAGCAGTTCATCGTGGGCCAGCAGGCCGCCGTGGAGACCGTGGCCGCCGCCGTGCGCCGCAAGGAGAACGGCTGGGCGGACGACGAGCACCCGCTCGTGTTCCTGTTCCTCGGCAGCTCCGGCATCGGCAAGACGGAGCTGGCGAAGCAGCTGGCGCGGTACATGCACCGCGACGACCCCGCCGCCTTCATCCGCTTGGACATGTCGGAGTACCAGGAGAAGCACGAGGTGGCCAAGCTGATCGGAGCCCCGCCCGGCTACGTGGGCCACGAGGAGGGCGGCCAGCTGACGCGCGCGCTGGCCCGCCGAGCGGACGCCGTCGTGCTGTTCGACGAGGTAGACAAAGCGCACCCCGACGTGCTCACCGTACTGCTGCAGCTCTTCGACGAGGTAACGATCGACACATTACACTGTACGTATCGTACAGATTCTGACAGTCTTGTGACCCGGTTTTCGTCGCAGGGTCGGCTGACGGACGGCAAAGGCAAGTTGATCGAGTGCAAGAACGCTATCTTCGTGATGACGTCAAACTTGGCGGCGGACGAGATCGCACAGTACGGGCTGCAGCTGCGGCGCGAGGCCGAGGCGCAAGCGGCACAACGCGCACGCCTTTCGCCCGCCGCCTCCGTCGAGCAGAGAGGTAACGTTCTGCACGCGTAGCATGATCACCGAAGAAACGGTCTTTGTCGTGTCTCGGAAGAAAAGAAATTAAGTGTTCATGCTACGCAGGCAGGTGTATTGAAAGAAATTTGACAGATTGAGGTTCCTGTCTATATAATCTGTCACTTTGCCGATTCGTCTGTAGACAAAGGCCGTTTCTTCGGTGTTCAATGTGTTCATGCTACGCATGCAGATCTGCTGTTATAGATATTCTAAATATTTACAAGTCAGGTAATACAAGTCGTTTTTCAGTGGGGGATCAGGACGGAGAGAGTCATCGTTCCACATCCGATGAACCGGAGGAGTCTCTGGAGGTGTCTCGTAAATTTAAGGACAGCGTGGTGCGGCCGATCCTCAAGAGGCACTTCGGGAGGGACGAGTTCTTGGGCCGCATCAACGAGATCGTATATTTCTTGCCGTTCTCACGCCAGGAGCTGCTGACGCTGGTGAACCTGGAGCTGAAGCATTGGGCGGAGAAGGCTAGCTCCCGCCATGCTGTCGAGCTGCGCTGGGAGGGCGGCGTGCTGGGCGCGCTCGCCGATGGGTAAGTACCTTACAATCCAGCAGCTTCTGACCCTTGCCCGCCTGGCTCGCGGGTAGCATGTCCGTCGTGTGGTTGATGACCATGGGTTTTTGTATGTGTGTGCAGGTACGACGTGCACTACGGCGCGCGATCCATCAAGCACGAGGTGGAGCGGCGCGTCGTGAACCAGATCGCGCTGGCGGCCGAGCGCGGCGCGCTGGGGCGCGGCTGCGGCGTGCTGCTGAGCGAGCGCGGCGGCCGCGTGGCGCTGGCCGTGCGCCGGCCCGCCGCCACCGACTACACGCCGCTCGACTTGGTCGCCGTGTGATCGCGCATTGCATCGTTTGCGCAGGCATGCTCTCCTTTGGTGCAAGCTAGATAACCTTTGAATAAAATTCATTGTAATAGTTACCGTATCTGTAATAAAAAAAAATCAACTATATCTACTGATAATAAATTTGTGTTTTATTTACCTACATTTGCGTCACGTAAGTTTGCCGCTATAAAAACTATCGAAAAACACCTACTCCAAACAAGGAACATGAAAAAGGTATACAAAGAGCTGAAACCAAATAAAACTTGGAACGAAGTAAAACGACATGAAATAACAAAAAGAAACCGCTGCGACATCATCAACTTAGCGACACAGTTCAACAGGGATCTCTACAGCACAAAAGAGACAGAAGACTCCAGTCACGAAAACCAAAACTACAGCAGTGACGGTAGCATACTAAAAATACTCCAAATTGAAGAAAATTACGTCATTGTGGCATTAAGCTATCTGGAACACAGTCTAGACAAAAGCCCGAGCTTGGACAACTTAACAAACGAGACTAAGATAGCTGCCTGTCTATGACAATCATACAAATTTATTCAAGTCTCTTCTAATCTGGAGACTGGAGAGACACCCACTCAATGGTCTAAATCTAACATAATTTTATTATATAAAAGGACGACCGAATGATATTGGGAACTATTGACCTATGGGTCTCCTGCCGACAGCAAATAAGCTATTTTCTACAATCCCAACTAAAAAGATAACCCGTCGGACAGGCAGGATTCGAAAAGGTTATTCACATACTCAAGCTTATCATCGAGAAATATCAAGAGAGAAGCTGTAGACCATTGTACTTGGCATATATCGATTACAAAGAAGCATTCGATTGGCTAAGACACAGCTACGAGTATATCTGGCAACTCAGAATATGGTAAACGAATATAATATATTCGTATTCCACGTTCTGAATTATAAAAATAAACAGAAAGAGCAAAAGTAGAGTTAAACTTGAAACAGCTG
Organism: Euplexia lucipara; assembly: GCA_921972225.1. Classification (NCBI taxonomy): domain Eukaryota; kingdom Metazoa; phylum Arthropoda; class Insecta; order Lepidoptera; family Noctuidae; genus Euplexia; species Euplexia lucipara. The sequence goes on along the minus strand of OV179147.1, from coordinate 432,018 downwards.
GTTCTCAGTTCCCTATCAAGAGAGGCGTAACACAGGGAGACCCACTGTCACCTATACTATTTATAGCCACTTTAGAGTCAATAATAAGCAATCTTGACTAAAATGAATGCAGTATAAAAGTAAAATCTATGTACCCAGAGTAAACTGGCTCTATTAGAATTACCTGTAGGTTACCTGTGGGTTCGTCCAGAATAATTTCACTACAATATTAGCGTATCATAAATTATATCTTTATAAAACTGTAACTACTAACTATTACCTACACAATAAAAACCTTAATTTTTCACTCGCTCCCTTTTACTTGGGATGGGATTTAAACATAATTGGCGAGAAATGTGGGTGTACTACCAAGTGCACCTCTGCCTAGCCGTTTGGGGATTACAGGCCTGATATGTTATGTTATGTTTATAAGTTAAAGCCGCTCCAAAACCAGGATTTCCGTTGCGCACGTCATGACGTGACGTCATAGCACACAGCTGCTTTAGCGCAGACATGGACAAGTTCACCTCTCTGAAGTCGGCGCCAATGTACGCGACCCAAGAGAGTTAAAGAGGCGCACGTAAAGAGAGTAGAGAGTAGAAGAGTTAAACCATCTACAAAATTACTTATCGCAGAAGGAGATCGCTGCATCCGAGGACTCGTGTATTGTCGACCATTGAATGAACTATGATCGTAATTGATGGTCACTCATTTACGGACCGATCCCCATCCAGGGACGAGCTCAAACTTGGGTCCCTAAGTCCAGCTGTCGTGCCTGTAATCTGTAGGCCCACGAGGAGTAGGTAGTAGGTAGCCTAGCCACGTGGATAGTTTTGTGAATAACAATGAAACAACACAGTGAATAGTGCTTATTTTATTAAACATCGCACCGTTATATACAAATATAATGTATAAATAAATAACAATTCTTTACAAAATATAATCGATTATGTGCCGGCGCGGCCGTCTGGCCGGTGTGGCCGGACCGCGGCGAACAACTAAACGCGTGAAGGCCTCTGGTCGTGCTGGCCAGCCGCCAGTGGCACAGGGGGCGTGGCCAGCACTCGATGAACTATAAGATAAACAATGATACACATAGCAGGCGTACATGAGGACGATATGTGGTCCGCGCGCGCCGTCGTCGGGCCAGGCGCGCGCGGGCGCGATGCTGCCCAGACCGGCGAGCAAGTCACTACACTTCAATACGTGGACATTTAAACATCAAAAAGCTAGGGCGAGTTATTTCGTCATGTAGCTTTTGTCAGCACATCAATCCGAGCTGTCAGACCTATCATAATCAGTCATGCATAACACGGTGCGGCAGTCGGACTGGGAGTCCGCACGAGTTCAAAACTAGTCGGATAGGTAAGTATATCTAAAACAAACACCTCAACTGGAGATCACCACTTTCAGAAAAACAGTCCATGACAGATCGGCTGTAAGCCCCCGTCCGCACTGGCGCTCATCCAACTTTAAAAGTTGAAGTCTTGAAAATTCAGAGCGCGGTAAAAAATACCGAACCGTTAGAAAAGCGCCCGTGTGTAGGTACACACTGGCTGTGGCTAAGTATGTTATAATTTATTTAAAATTATCTTATTTTACGTATGTGTCAAGAGTGAACATTTTTAAGTTGTATAATTAGTTTATAAACGTGGATTGTGGCTTGGAACACATTCGGGCAGTAAACTTTATTGAAATCCGTAACCTAAACAAAACACCTTTCTATAAATAGAAATTTACAGTAAGTAGGGTACTTAGGTACTCGTACAGTAAAATCTATGTGGTTTGTGTGATGACAAGCTCGTCTTTCTGCGCGCAACTCACTGGCAGACATACACTCGCGGCATCGCATTCACGATTCATATTCCTGATTATGTTTAGTTGATAATGTTTAACTACCAGATCCTCTTTTTATGGACTGAAATGAACAAACGGAAACTTTTCAACTTCGTCTAGATCGGTGTGGATACTGGATGTTAGATATCGTATGAGGTGAATCACTAATGCGACACCAGTTTATTATCAACTACTCGCCTACTTGCTACTTAACCTAATGTGTCTTATAAAATGTCGGGTATTTCATACCGGAATCGGATATTTAGGTAAGTAGGTATAACTTGTTTCATTTAAAATCCCTGTTTTATATTGTTCGTCCTTACTTAGTAATAATAGTACCACTATTGCACTGTGCGCCGACCGAGTAACTTAACTGGAAAACTTTCTGGAACACATCATGATTATATTTAGTAACTTATTGGCTATTAGTATACCTTATACTAAGTAACTTACAAATACAGAAGGTTGACTTATTTGTTCGGGGTTCATGGTTCGTCGTTTGAGAAACTTGTGGTCTTTACATGCTATCACTACTTGTGTATAAATAAATATGTTGTCCTGCACTAATTCGTTTAGCTGTGACAGCTTAGAGACAATAATAATAATAGTTTATTATAGTAAACGACATAAAGTAGGTAAGTCTAAGTCAACCCACTGTCAGTACTTCAGGTAATTTTATCTTAATATGTATATAAAATAATTTCTTACAAATGTAATACAATAAATACTTATCTGTAGGTACTTTAAAACATTTTTGTAGCTACTTAACTAATTGGTGTTTGATAAAATATGTCTTCGTTATAATAATTATTATAGGAAGTGTTATCCACTAAATATTGATAATATGGTTGTGTAGGTAGGTATGTGTATATATATATAATGTTAGAATGAACTACTTAAATTAAGAGTTTGACCAGTCTGTCAAACTGTGTGTAACTGTAAAGGCGTTTTAAAACGAGCACATTTGACTTCAAACTCAACGCGGAATATGCATGTTTATTTTTGTTTTGTAAAATAACACCTTGTAGGTGCAATGGTTTCATGTGGCAGCACTTTTGACATTGTGTTATCCATTTCATACAGTAACAACAGGCATTTTGTCCCGCAGTTAAATCGAGTAGAGGTGATTGAAAATATCTCAGGTTTAGTAACAGAAATGTTACCGTTGCAGTCAGTCTGTAGTAGAATCTATTGCACCGCTCATCTCGATTAAATATGACTCGTTTTGAAGCTCCTTTACTCTGGTTACAGTCAGTCAACGCATGCCCTGAGCGGCGGCAACACTAATTTCATACATTTATGTATGTATACATATATCTATAGCTACCCGGATACCAAAACTGTGCCACAATATTTATTCATGCGCACCTAGTGCTTTGTGCTTCGGTTGTTATGGACAGCTTAGTTGGACTAGTAAGCGTAAGCGCTACTGGGTAGCGATAGTAGGTACCTACATGAGTAGGTACTCGGGTTCAATTCCCGGGTTGGGCACGATGCTAAGTTATGGACGTTGACTCACTGTAACTAGGTGGTATTTTATTACACAGTGTTTCCGTGCAGGGTACGACGTATCTGATTCACTTTATCATACAACACCGAACGATCATCAGGACAACTTGCGTCAGTCATTTAGATAACTATAATGAAATGTAACTACAGCGTAGTGCAACTAGCAAGGAATTGTGCGGCGGCAACCGAACGTATTGGTGCTGTTCTGGAACGGACGATGATACTTCGCCCCACCACGCCACGCGGCCGGCAGAGCTGGACTAGCGGCGCCAGCACGCGCGCCACTAGAGCCAGCCGGCCGAGTGGTGCGGCGCGTGGCCGTGCAGCGGCGTCACGCCCGCCAGCCGCGCCAGCGCCGCGCAGCGCCCGCACGGCGCGCCCTCCTCCGCGCCCCCCGCCTCGCCCGCGTCGCTCGCGCCTCCCGCGCCCGCCTCGTACCCGCAGCGCCCGCACGCCTCCTGGGAATCGTCCACACGCGTCTCAGCACTGTCCGCTGCGGCGCGAACCCGACCGGGCTCGTCGAGCGCGTCGTGCGCGCTGCGGCCCACCTTGTGTGCGTCGTCGTCCAGGCTGGCCAGCAGAGGCTCCCGGCTACCGCCGCGCCCTGCCACACTCTCGGCCGTGGTGGACGGCGACACGGAGGCCGGCGGTGGTGGCGGCGCGCGCGGCTGGGACCCGGCCATCGGCGTGGGCCGCGCCGGCACCGAACTGGCGCGCTGTAACGCCTCCGGCCCGGCGGCCGCGCGCGCCTCGGCCCCGGCGCGTCGCGAGTCTGAGAACTTCTTCCGCTTCCGCTTCAGCGCTGCCAGCGCTGTCAGCGGGTGCAGTGGACCGCTGCGGGTGGTCCGCTCAGGACTCCGCTGCGAATCGCTGCCGGAATCCGACCGTTCACTGGCACTGAATAAAAAACAGCCGATTCAGCTTTGAGCTTCTGCCATGGTTAAAATCGAAAAAAATTGGAAGCTCAAAACTACAGGTTACCATGAAGTTATGTAGAACTCAAGGATTCCTCCCTCCTGAAGATTAGGCAGTGGTGGTAGCAAAGCAACTTAAGTATTACCTGGCCGACTGTCGCGCATGATCGCAGACGGAATCTTCTGACCTTGAGCGGCCAATGAGGCGGGACACGCGCGCGGCGCGGGCTGCCTCGATGATGGTGCCCCAGCGGCGCTTGTGCGAGGCAGGCTTGCGGCGCGCGGCCAGCCCGCCGGCTGCGCTGGCGCCGTCCGACAGGCTGGACTGCGAGGTCCGCAGGCGGCCGCTCAGCAGCGCGGACAGCGACGCGTGGTGCGCGGCGCCGTGCGAGCCGCCGTGCTCGTGGTGCAGCGACGCGAAGAACTCGTCCACCGGCGCCAGCGACCCGCCCGGCGCGATGTTGAACCCTTTCATCAGTCGGCGTTCCTTCTGACGGTTCTTCTTGCCGCCCCCGCCTCCTGCAGACGACACGAAATGTTTATGAGATTTGAGTGCATGGAGAAGAAAATTTTCTGAATACTAACAAACGTTAAGTATAAGCTATTTTAATAAATGATTAAATGTTGGTGCCCATTCCGTTGTTAAAAAAAACCAGAAAGGTTAAAAAAAATATATGTTATCAGTCAAAGTCATTTTGATTTCTGTTGCTGTGTGCGCTCATTTGACCAAATTCTACTTGCGAAGGCTTGTTATTGGCTACAGCCTACAGTAATGTGTTTGTTTTTATTGCTTTGTTTAGTAAGGTTAGGTTGTAGGTAACTCTTCATGTGTTCTTATCAGTCACCTTCAGTTTTCATCCTTGTCTAGATATCCTAGAACTAGATATAAATGTAAGAAATTTTTATGTAATTTGTTTAGTTTTACCTGGCGCTCCAGCGTTGACGGTTGAAGTGTTCATGCCGGAGTTGCGCAGGATTTCCACCAGCTCGCAGCGGAAGGCGCTGACGTCCTGCTTGATCTCGTTGACGTCGTCCTCCGTGACGCCGCCGCACTCCGCGCGCCGCTGCTGCACCGTCACGTACCGACGCACCAGGTTGCGCATTATGGCCTGAAAGACAGGAATAACTTACAACCAATGCATTACAGACAAATAAGAAAGCAGTGCAATTGTAAATATGTGGCACGACTTAAGTATTTAGCCAGTTGAAGATTTTGAAAGAAGATTTGTATAAAGTACGAGGAAACAACAAACCTGATAACGGAAATCCCGTTCATTTGCTTGTTTGGCTTTTCTCTGAGAACAATGAAAATATATTAAGTATTAGGTAATAAAACTCACTAATCGAACTCAGTACGAACAATTGGAGGGTGGGGGATTTACTGTTTCCTACTCGCCGAATTCTTAGCGGTCTATACAATGTAGATTAATAACATAACATAACATCACGCCTGTAATCCCTGAAGGGTTTGGCAGAGGTGACCTTATCTGGTAGTACCTACACCCGCATTTCGCCAGTTATGTTAAATAGCCTAGCCTACCATCAATCGGGCACAAATCCAGACTTCGGGCTGCTACTGAAAAATTCCAGATGGATAAACTCAATAACACTTCGCCCGACCCGGGGATCGAACTCGGGAACTCATGCTCAGCAGTAGCGCTTGCGACCACTAGACCAATGAGGCAGTCGATGTAGATAAATGTAGAATGCGGTTGTTGAATATTGGTGCCTATTCCAAAATTAAGTATATTTATTTTTTTAAGTAGGTATGTTTTCACAAACACTTTTACAGGTCATTTTTTTTAGTAAATGAGATCGGAGTTTCACTATTTGATTACTCTGAGAAGAAACACCGAAAGAAACTCAGAGGTAAAGCGTAAGTCTCTTTTAAAGTCCCGACATTATCTTGGTCAAATCATGTAAGATCCATGCAGATGAGGGGACTAGATCAGTCGGTGCAAGCATTTGTCAGTAATCGTGAGCTCAACTCGGAACTTGAGGAGCTCCACGTGATGACGAACAATACTAAAGAAAGAACATTTGGGTTGGTCCCATAAAGAACTCAAACTGCCAGACAACATTTAAAATAAATAAATAAAAGAACTTAAAAAGATTTAGAAAAGAAAATCTGAAAAAAAAAAGAATCCAAATAGTCCTTACATTCGCAATAAAAAAAATGAAACAAAATATTTTAGATAGATACACGATACACATGTAGGGGATTGAAGGCATTAAGATTGAAGTTTTAATTGAGATGAAGGTGTCCTCCCTCTGTGCTGCCGCGCATTGAACGCGCTCGTGTCGAAGGCAGCACGTCGCTGGTAACTCACTCTGATAGTGCGCATGTGCTCGCGCTTGGCGCGCGTCTGGCCGCACAGCCGGCGCTGCAGCCAGCGCCACGCGTACAGCGCGCTCTTAGGCGACGGCAGCACGTTGAAGGGTGGCGGTGCCGTGCCACCCTCCTCGAAGTAGCTGATCCACAGCTTGCTGCGAGCAAACTTCCACTCCACGTCCGCGCGCTCCTACAAACATAACGACATCCGAACAAGGGTATGAGTGTTTGATGTGTAACATCTTTCCTTTCGGTTTTTGTGGGAGTGATATCGAGTAAAGGAACGGAAAATAAGAACCGGGGAAGCGCGCTGTTTGATTTGACCAATGGGCGCGCCCGGTGGCGGAAAGATGACTGTCAAATGATGGTTCCACGTCGTATTGTCATCTTTTTATGGGCGCGTATATACCACGATCATAAGCGGCTGTGTGTGTTATATCTACGAGTAGTTTTATTTCCTCGTAGCTTCCTCACGCTCACAGGAAATATATCTTTTTCGGGATAAGTACTAAATATTACTTTTCATTGGTCGAGCTTTATTTAAACTAGGTATATCTATGCCAAAATAATGAAGATCCGTTGGTTTGTATTTGCATGAAACAAAATCGAATCAAAAACACACATTATTTTAATTGTTTACAGTGCAAAATGGATTCAGTGAAATAACACATGCCTACGTTTAATCTAGTCTAAAATAGGTAGGTATAACCTCAAAATAAAGCACAAAATTGAAGAATCCCAATGTTTTTTTTAAATTTATCAGGGAATTTCCCACTTGGACATGAAGCCTCCCAATTAGCTGGACAGGTACGCATATCTTACGGAGATTAGCTGGTAGGAGTGGTTCATCATGGCGATAAGGAGATTGAGCAGCACGATGACGTTGATGACGGCGTACGTGCCGAACATCAGCATGCCCCAGAAACGCGTGAAGATCTTGATGCCGTCGAGCTCAAACGAATCCAGGTCCACTAGCCCGAAGGCCGCCCAGAACAGCGTCTGCATCGTCTCGAACAAACTGCGACACAGTCAACAAGTAGTCAATGATAAATCCGAGTCAACATATCAACTGCAAAAGCCTCTACTTTTACCATGACTTGTTTACCTACAGAGCCACATCAAGCAGTCGTTATTATCAATATAATAAACAAAACAAGTGTATAAAGAAAGATCACGAAAATACATAATTATGCAAATAGCCTTTTTCTGAGCCAATTCAGTGTTCTGAGACATAATGTTAAACCATCATGTAAGAGATCATGGGAGTAATAACTACATGGCTGGGAGCCAAGCGGCGTTCATTATACAAGCCATAAATGATGGGCCGAGAAAACGATGCGCTGTTTGTGTGATTACATCGTAACAACTTTATTTACTTTCTGAATACGAAAGACGAAACAATATCTTATAGCAGCTGAAATAATCCATTGATTAAAAAAACATTAGTACCTACCTACCATAAAATACAACCGACATAAAGGGTGTAAAATAACTATAGATTCGGTAGTCGGTGGCTTTAGTTGTTAAAGAAAGCATCAAAAAGTGGTGTAATGCTCACTTGGCAAACCGTCGCCACACGATGCAGGCGTCAGGATCGGGGAAGGTGCCGTTGGCGGTGAGCGACGTGCCAACCGTGCAGCGCTTCTTCTCCATGTCGGCGTAGTACCAGAGCAGCTGGTTGAGACCTGCCGCGGCACATGACCGAGTTACCTCCAATTTGAACACATCGAGCAACTCAACTATCCTAGAAGCAAGGTGACTCACCGCATGAAAATGCAAAGATCACTAGTATATCTAAGACGAAGAACTTGAGAATGTCCAGCACCATCCTACTGAGGGAGACTTGCAGCGGACCAAGGTGCGGGTTGACGCTGAATATGTACACCAGCTTGAGGCTACTGAAGATGTTGGCGGCCGAGAACAGTCCCTCGGATAGCAGCATCGGGTCCCACGCGTCCCACTGCTCTCGCGGCTGGTTCCACTGAAGACCTGCCGCCATTTCGCGACGCACCTGGGTCAAAACAAGGATTTAGCATCATAGTACTCGGTTAGCGGCAGCGACACGTTTTATTTCGCCATCAAACGTAAAAGTTTGGCGAGTTTAGAATTAAGGAATACCTCTATAATAGAATATCATAAAAAAGCAAATAAAACTAACATCGTGTTGGTACTTTACCCATGAGTTTGTCGGTTGTTTTTAACCGAACTATGTATTTGTACTGAGGTAACTTAAAAAAACGAGATTCGAAGAACGTAGAAACAAAGGTTTTGTACTATGCGACTACGCGTACCCCGCGACCCTTGCTGTATATACGAATACAGATCTTCCTATGTGTTCTTATTTGACCACTATGGAATATTTTACCTGAAAATGTGAAACGATTCGTAGCGCGACAGTGGCGACGTACAGCGAGTTGGTGACGAAGTCTATCACATTCCACATATCATGTACGTACTCCCGCAGTCCCATATCCCACAGTTGCTTCACCTCGCTCCAGATTAAACCTGCAAATGATAGACTTACATTAAGTCAACTTCACTTGATTCTACATACTTGTTTAATATTTGTCAGATTTCCTTTTTTTAACCCTAGGACATAAATACTCGTAATGGAAGTTATCTGTTACGATACAGACCGCTGACCCATGCGAGGATCAGCCACTCCACCAGTGAGGGCGGAGCGCCGCGACGCGACACCGGCTCCCCGTGCGGCGCCGCGCTCCACAGGAGCCCCCCGGCCGCCGTCTCAATGCGCTGCGACGCCAGGATCAGCAGAACTGTAAGCATACAATTCCCATTAATACCTACAGTGGCGAATAACTGCAACGCATTTTTTTTTAAGAACTAGGTACTGTCACTCACATAGAAACATAAAGTAGCTTGCCGAGTGGCACAAGAACTTGATAAACGGCTTCCGTAGCGTGCGTCCGGCGGAAGAGTGCGGCGCGACGATGTAGGCCAGGGAGTACAGCGGGAACATAATGCCAATGCGCACCATCTCCGCCGCCTGCAGCAACATGTTCTTGCGCCGAAAGCCCGGTACGCTCTCGTACCAGATGGATGCCAGCAGCTGCTGCACGTTTGGATGCGCCACGAACTGGAACACACAATGTAGCGGTTCATACATTGCCATGAAGTAGGTATTTCGCATTTGTACCTAAGTAGGATGCCAGCGGAAATTACGCATTTACCTTTTTTTGCCTAAGCTTTATGGCAAGCTTAAGTCTGGACAGGCGCATTCTCTCCGGCGCGCCGGGCTCCGGCAGTGGCACCTGCGGCGAACCCGTTTCGTGGTTCAGCAGCACTTGCAACTCGTGAGAGGTGCGCGTGTGGTCAAGCAGTGCAGTCGCGAACTCCTGGCATTGCGCGCGCAGCTCCTGGTACTCAGTCTTAAACTCATGTTCAAGTGCGGACAGCCGCCGCAGCTCCCAAGACAGCTCAAACGCCGTCAATATGGGGTCTTTAGAAGAAAGCGCGATAAGTGACGGCGAGGCGAGTGCGCGGTATGCGTTGATGCGCGAGCGCGAGTGGCGCAGCGAGTCCTCGCGGCGTGAGCGCACGCACTCGTCGCACCCGCAGCGCACGTCGTGCGGCACCGGCAGGTTGGCGCCGCGGTCCAGCAGCAGCTTGATGATCTCGTAGCTGTCACGATGTGCCGCCAGGATCAGCGGTGTGATGTCCGCCGTGAACGTCGCCGTCTCCGGTGGCAGCGCCTCCCAACTCTGAAACATTTCGACGACACTTAAATAAGTATGAGACGGCTGCTACATACATGATATCTAAAGCAAGGCTGCTTACGTTGGGCTCGCCGGGCTTCTTGGTGCGCTCCTCGTGGTCCAGAAGAGCTTCCACTGCCTCCACGAATTCTTCGGAGATGGCGTGTAGTAGCGCGTCACGCGTCTCGACACCGAACTCTAGCAGCAACTCCACCATCTCCAGGTTTTCGTTATCGATGGCCATGAGCAGCGCGCTGCGACCCAGCGGATCCACGCAGTCCACGTTGATGTGGCCGGTGTCGCGCGCGCGCTGCAGCACACGCCTCGTGCCCGCCACGTCACCGCGCTCTACGCCCAGCAGGAACTTCTTCTCCTCCAGCGACAGCACGGCCATCTCCTGATGTGGCCGCACGACATTCTCCTCCTCCGTCATACCATGTATACTATGGCGCTACGAATGACAGCGAATACAAGTATCATAAACCACCACATGTTAACAAAACATTTTTAAAAGGCTTGTTTTATTGCATCATTGCGACGAGAACTATGCACATATTGCATCATACAATATGAGCATAGTTCTCGTTGCCAGATCAAGTCTGCAGGTGTTGAAGAGGTGTCGGCCTACGCCGCGCCGGTCAATAATAGTTTTACCTTGTTAAGGAAATCAAGTTACGAGCTTTTGTAGACAGAGACCGAAGCGAACTAAGGGGCAATAAATTGTCCACGTTATATGGTAGGTACATATATACATATACCGCGCCTTGTCTATTCGTGATCGTAATATCCAAAGCGAAATAAATAATTTCATCGATCCCGCCCTGGGAATTCTTCGAGTAGATAAAGCTAATGAAATGAGTCGTATCGCTCGTAAGGGATGTTCTTATTCGTGTTATGCACACTCAACGTCTAGGTATAAGTATACATAATGTATAATGAAGCCTGTGATCTCGTTGTGGCGTTGACTGAGAAATCAGCGTTTAGCACTAAGTACTTCTTCCAGAGAGGCGGTGAAGCATCTCAATCTCAGTCCTCTAAGTAGGTACTCCTAATATGAACTAAAACCGGCAGCTTTCGTTGCTTAGTGTACGTGTCCAATCTTAATGGAATTTTCACGCTTGAGAGCAACATTGTATATCTTAACGAGGGCACGTAGCGAAGTTGAGAAATAACGACGCGATAGCGCTGTCAGTGCGGCCGGCGCACGTGGTGTGTGCACGCTGCGGGCGCCGCGCGCTGGCGAGGGCGCAGCACGTGAGCGTGCCACTCATTATGCAAATGGGTCGCGGGGTGGAGGCGGGAATCGGCGCACCTCACCGCACGCCTCTTGCTAACCTACGCTATCTTTACTCCACTTTATTGTTCGTAAAAGTTGGCGACGTTTTACAACCGACCCCACATTACGGGACCGGGCACTGTCGCCGGCCCGTCGCTCGTACCTCGCCCTTGTAAAGCTATAAACCGGCAACAGAGACGGCCCGCCGAGCAGACGTGTCCAGTCGATGACTAGTTCTTGTGTAAATGTTTACACGTTTGAGCGCTAATTCCGCGCGGACGAGAGCTTCACTGCGAGATACTTACTTAAATAAAACGTTTTATTGTTTCATTGATAGGTGAGGCGATCCTATGCCACTTGCGAATCATCTGTCCGACTACATATACTAAGCAGCTTAAAAGACAACAAGAAATCAATACTTACATATAAGGTATCTACATCGTTTAATTTACTATGTTATGTGTGTACGTGTACTCCTAGAGCCGCGACCATTGCGGCATCCAGACCTTATTGCTAAACTTTCACACGCGATAAGATTTCAAATTGGGTGCGAACAAACAACTTGCGAGAGCATGGAGGGCCCACAGATTGAATTCACGACCATGCAAGCCCATTGTACTGAACAAGTGAACAATAAGTAGGTGATCCGAAAAATAAATTGTACCGAACCCTTTGCTGAATGCACGCGGTGAAAAATCTGCTCAGAGCTGACAGAGACATGGTGAATATAATTATAGACTTTCACACTACAAATTTTAGGGCCGCCACCGCTTCTTGAAAAAGCTCCTCATAGTTAGCTAATGTCGGTCGGTTGGTCGCTTTGAGGATACAAGCTGAAGTACAAACCGTAAAAGAAAGTGATCGACATTTGCGACGCTTTTCTCTTTCCAGAAAAAAAGAAAAAATAACAAAAAATACGCTCAATACTTTATGAGCGTCTGTTTTGAATGAATTGAGTACAGTCAGCGGGTCCCGCGGTGCGAGGCGACCGGGAGATTGGGAACATTCTAAACAACCTCATTTGCATGTCAAACTTTTACATTACTCGGCAACATCACTCTCTTGATATTTATGGCAGAGAATCTTATACTCTATTATTCATAGGTATACTGGAACAGCCGCACTATAGTGACAACCAGTCTAGCCTTCGTCTACAGATTTACTATACTTACCTACCTACATCTTTAGAGGATAAACATTGCCAGTAACTTCACTACTTACTTTCTCAATTATTGATAGGTATTAGGAATAGCTAACTCTCTCTTTTAATTAAGTCGTACAGACGCCAGCTCATCAAGCTACCCCAAACTGACATTTTTTTTCCAATTGAACACGAGCCTTATTCTTTTAACCTTAATAAGAATGAAAAACTATCGAAGAAATTTGACACATTCGGGAAGCTTAATGTGCTGGCTTCTGCAGTGCGATTCTGGTAAAATCAGCGCGTGAAAATGTAGGCAAAGTGAGGGCGACTTGAGCTGTCATCTTGAGCTGAATCGACCGGTTGTACTTCACCTACCTAGAAGATAACATTTAATTTGTTTCTTCTTTTTCTCGAATCAATGGTGGGGATGATAGGTTTTTTTACCCGACTTTGGCGAAGGAAAAAAGAGGGTAATGGTTTACTTTTATTATATATTCCAAATCATCTATCTATACTAATATCAAAGAGAGGTAAAGTTTGTGAGTTTGTGACGTTATAAGCGGTTCTCTAGATCTACTAAACCGATTTTGAAAAAAAAATACCAACCTATAAAAAGCCAAATAATTGGTGAGTATAAAGGCTATTTTTTGTAGCGGGTGTTAGGATGTGAAAGTACGAAATGCACACGGACAAAGTCGCGAGCAATGTGCTAGGTAAGATAAATAAAACTAAAAGAGTGACATTCAAGACAGTTTAAAAGTTCTTTTAAAGTTAACCTTCTTTTCATTTCTAGTGTAAACAATTAAGTATTTATGTATACACTAGCTTTTGCCCGCGGCTTCGCCCGCGTGGATGTCGAACTTCCGTCCCCTTTGTTTTCCCTTTAAGGGTTGAATTTCCATAAGTCGTTTTATAGTGGATACTTTTCACTAACAACACCCTTTCAAGTTTCATGTCTCTAATACCAGAGGTTTGGGTTGTGCGTTGATATATAAACGTAATCATTTTAGCAGAATACTTCCGGATAGACTACTTTCAAAGTTGATCCTTCCGGTATGTATGCATAAAGATTTCTGGAACTACTGACCCGGGAAAGAGCGACGTACAACCGACCATGTGTAAAACAACTGAGACTAAGATCAACCTTTCCAGGCGTATTGATTACAACCGTACCAAGTTTGGTTAAAATCCCTATAATGGTTTTTGAACTATGTGTGTACCATACAGACAGACAGACAGACAAAACATTTACTGATTGCATTTTTGGCATCAGTATCGATCACCAATAATCCTCCAATATTAATTTTGAATATATTATTTATTATCTTAGTAGTGTGTGATAGTCCATTGAATTTATGGCGAACTATATTGTATCTTAAGATAAAATATTATACTATCTTAGCCGTGTGCAGCGCCCCTTGGTGAACTCCACTGCGGGTGACGTAACCTACGACAAACTTATAATTTGCGGTTGGTACAGTAGTCAGGTCTAGGGGTCGAACCGCAAAATTAAGTTTGTTTTTTATTGTATATACTTTTCCGGGATAAAAAGTACCCAGTGTTGTGCCCAGGATATTAAAGAATATGTACACCAAGTTTCATAGTAATCGAACCGGTAGTTTTTGCGTGATACCTGAACATACAGACAGACAGACAGACAGACAGACAGACAGACAAAAATTTTTTTAATCATATTTTTGGGTTCGGTGTCGGTTTAGTAACACCCCCTGCTATTTATTTTTTTGATATTTTCAATGTACAGAAATTTTACTTCTACAGATTTATTATATGTATGTATAGATATAGATATAGATAGATTTTAATAAGACAGTAAAAAAACTGTGTCTGTAGGTACATTGAATATATTTTAAAAAAAATGTTTAAATAAAGATTATAACAAGACAGTAGGTTCCTATAATATGTTGTCATTATCATCATAGATGCCGCAGGCTTCGGGCTCAGCGCCACAAAAGCCTTAATTTGTTACACGAAAGATTATTCGATTAGTGCCGGGCGTAAGGAACGTGCTCATTCATCGAACTATTTAGCAACATAAACTTACTACAGCAAACTGCGTGAAAGCTTAACGTCTTGACTTATAACTTTTAGTCGCCACTTAGAAGGCTCGGGTCCACTCACCGGCCCTCCACCCTAATGTACTTGAACATTAGTATTTTAGCAAAACTAGATAGTTAGGGGTAGATCTGCCACACATCATTTAAGACGGATTATAAGTTTTTTTTTTCTATCTGTTCCGGAACTTTTAATTCAATTTATTTTTGACTTCATAACCATATTTTGTCATTTGACATACTCGTAATATCTAACTATACATACTTTTCGACATTAATTGATTGACTTATATTTTTACCCGACTTCAGGAGGAGAGTATGTACACCGATTACTCCGAGATTTATGATCCGATGTACCTACGTGATTCTTTTTTAGTTCGATGCAGAATAACTGCCATTTGGTCCCATAAAATTTAGCATAAGTAGTTTGACCCGTTAGTTTTCATTTTATGAACATTTTCATGAACATTTAATTTATTTTTAACATTTTTTTGCATGTATCTATGTGCACCAATTACGCTGAGATTGATGTACCGATTTACGTGATTCATTTTTAGTTTGATGTGGAATATTTGTTTTTTGGTCTCACAAAAAATTAACATACTTAGTTTGACTTGTTGTTTTAATTTTATGAATATTTACATTCACATTTTTTTCTTTTTGATTTCATCGAAATCTGTTTATTTGCTTGATTGAAAATATTAAATAAACCGGCCAAGAGCGTGTCGGGCCACGCTCAGAGTAGGGTTCCGTAGAATATGTAAACCAAGTTAAAAATAATGCTTGCATATACGATTATACTACAAACTTAGTCCAGAAATTATTTTGTAAGTACAACTTTTTGTTTTTTATGTACAAGAACTGTTTCCATCCAAGTTCAAAATGATTTTCCTAGAAAGTCCTTATAAAATTCTACTTTTCACATTTGTTCATATTTTCTAAACCTAGGGTTCAAAAGTTAAAGGAAGGGGGGGCGACTATTTTCGAAATTATTGACATTATCAAAAAATGATCTTAATAACCCCTTTATAGCCCTTAGTAAATACCTTTCCAACAATATATCACACGTTAGGATTGAAATAAAATATATTAGTAAAAGTATTAGTGATTGATACACATATTGGTACCAAATTTCAGTTTTCTAGTGCTAACGGTCACAGAGATTATGCGAGGACAGACGGATGGACAGACAGACATGGCGAAACTATAAGGGTTCCTAGTTGACTACGGAACCCTAAAAAGAAATGGAAAATAATGAATGAACTACATTACTACATAAAAATAAAAAAAATAAAAATTCGGAAGTCGGTGGCCAATCATGAATGAGACAAAACCACCAAAGCCACAGACTTCCTAATTTAGAGTTATTTTACACCGGTTATATAGTGTTTTTTTTTAAGTCGGTTGTATTTTTTGTCAAATAGTTTTTAATGGTCAATATTCTACAATGTTTATTGTAAGAATTAATAAATGAAATTAATTGAAATGAAAATTTACATGCAGAAGGCGACTGCCTTCTGCATGTCCAGCGAAGTGAAACCCTTTTTTTATAATAGTATTAACTATAAATCTCCGGGGACTTGTTTGTTAGTCTTCTATGTAAGTGATGAATTACTATTTATTAGGTGCGTAGCCAGTAGGTTTGGCAAGCGCGAATTCTTCGTTGTGGGCACTGTGGGCATGCCCACAGCCCTAATTGAGGCCAGAAGAACAAACGATTGTGCTCATCATACAAACATTTGCCTTGGGCGGGAATCGAACCCACGACTCCCGGCATAGCTGTCAGGGCAACTAAAACTAACTACTAGATCAACATGCCGAGTTGAGCTCACGATTACTGACAAATGCTAGCACTGACTGATCTGGTCCCCTCATATCTGTGTGGTTCTTGCCTCAAAAAAAAACCATTTCAGGCACTGATCTGCATGGTTCGTACATGATCTGACCAAGATAATGTCTGGACTTTAAAAGAGACTGTGACCTCTGAGTTTCTTTCGGTGTTTCTTCTTAAAGTATTCAGATAGTGAAACAACGACCTCAGCTTCTAGTTAAAAAATGACATATAAAAGTATTTGTGTAAACCTATTTACAGAAATAAATATGATTGGATTTGATTTAAACTAAATACTAGATCAACATGCCCGCCAAAGTAATACTTTATGTATAGATGATATACCAATCGAGTTAAAATATTACCGCCTAAGTCCTACTACTACTACTTCAAATACAATAGGTAAGTTACTACTTACAAAATAGAGTAGGTATTGTATGCAACATAGAAACACGCAGCGCAGTGGTTCAGTTCAAAATTAAATATTTTCTATCTTTCAAAATCAATTCATTTCAGTAATGTAGTTAGGTTAGGTAGTTAGGTTAGGTAGTTAGGTTAGCTATATGATAGGTATGGTAAGTTAGGTTAGGTTATATGTATATACATATAATATGTAGTAATTCTAAATCTATCTAACACAAAAGGTTTAAAGTGCACATTAATTATTCGCTAAATAAAACTAGTTATATTTGTTTTGGATCTACTTGTTGCCATGTTATTCAAAGTATGTATATCTCTAATTTATATATAAAATTTTCGTGTCACAATATTGTTCTGACCGATTCGTATGAAATATTGTGTGTACTATATTCATTCAGTCGTAAACTATGTATATTACAAAGGCGGAATGAAGCATGTGTTGATCTATCGTTGTGGGCACTACCTGTAGGCCACACAACTTTATGTTCCGTGCGGGAATCGAACCTGAAACACGCAGAACAGCAGCCAATCGCTCAGTCATTGCGCCAACCGTGCCGTAAAACAGTGTTTCAATCAATAAAATGAATGTGTTATTTGACGTTTTTCTAGATAAATAAAAATAAATAAATAAATATTCCACAAGTTTTGACACAACGCCATCTAGTCCCAAGCTAAGCTAAGAGCTTGTGTTATGGGTACTAAACAGCTTATAAACATACTTATATGAGCACGATCATTTGTTCTGTGTCGGGGTGTAACTTATCTATGTATCTATAATACCTATGTAAGTATTTAAAAATATATAGACCGTATGTTTATCAGTTGTTTAGTACCCATGTAGATTGCGTTGTGTGAAAATTGTGGAATATTTATTTATTTTAAGTTTCATAAAAAAAACTCTCGTGTAGGTACTGTGTTTACAGGCATCAAAGGTTTCACGTAGAGCCAAACTGTGAGGAATTTTTCAATTACCGAACTTTTAACTTGAAAGGGAAACTTGCACCGGTGTTACTACCTAAGTTAGATTAATATTACTTTCATGAATTAAACCAGAATTGCGTGGAGAAGTTTAAAAGAATCTGAAGTGTTATAACATAATATGACGCCTGTTATGCCCGAAGGGTAAGGCAGATGTGTACTTCACACACCCACCCACACCCACATTTCACACACACATATGACACATTTCGCCTGTTATGTTTAACTCCTATGTAATAGGGGGCGAGCCTATTGCCATCGATCGGGCTTAAATCCAGACTCCGGGCTGCTACTGAGAAATTCTAGATGGAAAAACTCAATAACATGTATAAAATAATAAAATATATATGCAAAAATAATTAAATATATAAATAAAAAAATATATGTAAATATATACCTAATATAATATATATGCTGTGGATAACGGTGTGAGTTTCACATTTATATTATATCTTTGTTTATATTATTTGCGCAGATATAATGTGTTACTGTTTGTTTGTCCCAAATAAATAAATAACACTTTGCCTGACTCGGGGATCGAACCCGGGACCTCATGCTTAACAGTAGAGTTTGTGACCACTAGACCAAGGAGGCAGTGTTATATATAAATTATTATTATATTATTTTTGAGCGTCTTTTATTTCAATCTCTCGATCAACTGTAGGTATGATTGATTTGTGAGATAAATAGCACTCGACGATCATATAGATAGGCGATCCTTTATAATATCAGAAGCGGTCTGTTAAACCTTAAGCTGATCTACTTAATGGTTTAAAAAATATGGAGTTTGTCATTGGTTACGTTAAAAAAGAATGTTATAAAATTCCAAAATCCAAGATAGTGCGCCCACGAAACTTCGCAAATTATTCATTTCGGGTGGAAAACCAAGAAAATGTCTCCCGAGGCTAATTTTAAAGCAAGGGTGAGGTTATTTAATTGAATAAAACATAATTTTATATACGTACAATCCATTACCATCGACCGTTTGTCAATTTTGAGCAGATCAATATTTGCTTGCAGATTAGATGATCAACGTAAAAACCATTTAAAAGAAGCCTACGCCGCGGTACGCAGGACAGGTATTACAATATTAATTGGCAATCAGAATATCAATTTTATTATATAAAAGCATCACGAAATAAAGATATCACTTTTGTAACAATTTATTTTAGTGGTACAGAATGTTTTTACAAAGAATAAACTAAACGTAAAACTCATTAATTAAAAGTGGCGGCCGTTATTTGAGGTTCTAAAATAAAATGCTGGATGCTCAAAAATATTACCCAACAAGCTAGTGCCCGCGTCTTTGTCTTCGCAGGATTTATATGTGCTTCAAGTAGAATATTTTCTTCTTTAAAGTCCTATTTATCTTTATACCAAATTTCACGAAATTGGATTCGCACTTAACAGATCATTGTGCTACTACTAATTAATGTGCATTATAAATAAATGATCAGTTTTCATTGTATGTATTGGTCCACTATTTTGACGATAATAGCTTACACATATAAGATATATATAAGCTGTCGTGGACTTCTTTGTAGGACTACTTGTTTAATATAAAGATTCCCATATTTCCCATAATACAAAACAGTAACTCTAACGGTTCTTGCAGCGCACGCTAGAATAGCTCGCAGATGGCAGATTTTTTTTTCCTACTTTCTTGACACTTATTGTTTTAAATAATTCACAATTCATAAATTAGAGCCTATGTGTTATGCTGATTGCTACATTATTGTAAAGATTCACTTAAATCCATTCAGTAGTTTTTGCGTGAACGAGTAACAAACATACATACATGCATCTATACTTACAAACTTCCGCGTTTATAATATGTATTAGTAAGATTGTAAAGTTTTATTTAAATCCATTCAGTAGTTTTTGCGTGAACGAGTAACAAACATACATACATGCATCTATACTTACAAACTTCCGCGTTTATAATATGTATTAGTAAGATTGTAAAGTTTTATTTAAATCCATTCAGTAGTTTTTGCGTGAACGAGTAACAAACATACATACATACACTCATACTTACAAACTTCCGCGTTTATAATATAGCAAGGATCACAGTAGGCATAGTGGAGTACTATTATACTGAACAGTGGTCTCTGACTTTATACTAACTTACTTTTACTGTCTAATCAGGTACAGTGCCTACTCTATAATGATGAAGATAATTTACGTATTACGTAGGTACACACTCACGACACACTGAAGCACACTTACTACATCCTAGTACATCTACTTCAAACATTACAATACTGGCTAAGTAGACACGCGCTACTGCATCACCAGCAATCATTCGTCTTCTCTCTCCATTGACATCATAGCTAAATGGAAAGATAAACAAACAAAGCAGATACATAACTTACAAATCCATGGACGGACATGGCTACTGTTGAGGCCAAAAATAAGAAAATACATCTGCCTATCAGACGAGAAACATTCATACATGTAGCAATACTTTAGCGATTACTAACAAAACTTCCATGCTGACCTGTGATGGAAAAAATACTGAAGCAATATGTTTGCTACGTAGATATGCAGCACTGCAATCGCTAAAGCTAATAATACATCATGCCATACGTAACTCAGGTGCACCTGCACACCTTGCATGCGTACCGCGCGGAGCCCGGCCTCTTCTGCGAGAGAAGCACACCGGCTGTACCTGGCGCTGGCCAGAGGAAGGAGCAGGGCAGAGCGGGTGGCGTACCTTGACCTTGTTGTCTAGCGGGCGCGGCTCCGGCGCCAGCAGCGCGCCCAGCTCCACGCGGCAGGTGGAGGGGCGCCGCGCGTCCACGCCGCCACCGCCGCCGCCGCCGCCGCTGCCGCCCGACATCTCCGAGCCGCCGCTCTCTGCGCACACACACTACCGTCAGCGGCGGCCGCGCGGCCGCGCAGCCGCCGCGAGCCTCGCCTGCGCTGCCCGCTGGCGAGAGCGGCCTGCGCGACGAGTCACCGCGTTGCAATGCGGACGGGGATATATTTAGCGAGGGCGGGCGGCGGACTGCGAGCGCGCACTCGCAGGGCGTCGCGCCGTGCGTACTCACCGGCGCCGTCGCCGCCGCGCGCGCCATCCTTTGTCCGCTCCGTGAACTGAAACAGAGTCAAGTGTCAGTACACAGCAGCTGGCGCCAGCGCCGGGCGCCAGGGGGCGCTCACCTGCACGCGGCGGTCGCGACGCGCGGCGATCTGCCGCGAGTGGCGGCGCAGCGCCTCCAGCGTGCCGCGTGCCGCGTGCCGCCGCTGTCGCGCCGCGCGCTGCTGCTGGCTCGGCTCGCGCTACTCGCTGATCGCTGCTCGTCTGATCTGCAAACTGTTCGGGCATGAGTTCAAAGCTCCTTATTTATTGTTATTGCATCGTAAAATATTTTTGTGTAGGTACAGATGTGTATACGTTGCTGTGTCGTAAAAGTTACACGTTCATTTTGCACTCCGTGTTTCTGACTAAACAGCGTCATCATATAGTCCTCCCTGGGTATCTGGCTTCATTGACGTTTGTTTAGACATATTTTTTAGTCCAACATACACAATAATCGTAAAATACGAATGAGCACTGTAGGTAGCTAAGTACATACATATCTACAAACTAAATGAAGACCTACGGGACATTTCATTCTTTAGTTATAAAAAATACATGTTGTAGTACAGTAGAGAGCTTTACCAATAGCACGTTGACTCAACAAGCTTCTAGAATCGTGTTTCGGTATAAACACTACAGCTATTTGTATAACCATGAAATGTCTTACAATAATTTCCATTCCTTCCACCAAATATTTCCTTAATTTCTGTAAATTCGTTTCATACGGGCCGTTTGGTTCCAATTGCTCGCCCGTCTCTGATACGCGTGTGTGACAATGGCTGCACTCGTTCGAACAGAACACAGAGCCCTAAATCCCTCAATTACTTTACTCAACTCGGGCCTCTTCACGTTACGTTAAAATACTCACATTATGTTGGTGCCTACTGAAAACTCGGCGCCATTTTTATCGTCTTATAACGGCGGTCCCTGTCCCAATAAAGCTATTACTCAAAATGTGTTCAATGCAGTTATTCCACTGTTTATTACCTATCGTAACAGAGACATACTTCCGTCAGCAATCCGAAGCGTTATGCTCCAATGACAAATAAGGATGCGCAAGCGATTTTCGTTTTCAAGGATCACGGCGGCTCACGTTCTCCACTGGTGGATAGTTTGTTTTTTGGAAGTTCCTTTGCTAATGATTAAGTTGAGTACCATACTTTATTATTAACAAAACCAGTATAAGCTAATCTCTTATTATATTGAAGCTACGTGTTACCACCGACTACGTGCGGCCTACTGTGCGTTCTGGTTCGTCATTATCTTATTGTGCCCCACGGCTTAAAATTCTAGTTGATACTTAACAGTACCTTTACTAAATTGTATGTAATTGTATGCCCCAAGGGCGGGACTTAGCTGATCAATTTAGTTATTTAAGACCTGTATTATGTACAAACCTATGATCCACAATAAAGATATGAAGTTGAAGTTGAAGTTGAAGTTAAATTTCCAAAGCCGGTCCTAACTAACTTAATATTCAGCGTACACAGTCTCGGCCTCTACTCGGTCGTCACGTAAACCGTCCTAAACTAATCCAGGAAAACGGAGGTCTGTTGATGGGAGGCAGCCCCGCGATAGTACATGGTGTCAGCTGTAAATCCAGTGATTCCCGACGCAGCCGCACGCCGCACCCACGCGCGCGCGGTGTTGAGCGCGCACTTGATGACACGTCGCGCAGTCAAGCCTGTCGCTCTCCTTGACCGCGAGCGTATTATGGTTCTCTCTCTTACAAAAGCACACTGTATCTGGGTTTAGCAATATAGGGTTATCCGCAACAATAAGGTTTAATAAAGTAGGTAATGTCCAAGTACATAAAGCTTCCCCAATGTTTCAAATTTCTTTGATAGTTTTTTAAATTTACATCAAAAGGAATAAGGTTTATGTCCAATTGGGGAAAGTCAGTTAGGGGCAGCTTGTTGGCGTCTGTACTGGCGTGCGCAGGTATGCCGAAATCAGTATTATCGAACTGTGCATCTAATTGACGCCGCAACAACAACCAAACCTAAGTAAATTGGTTTGGTTTTTGTGATGCAGAAGGTATCACAGGTCTGCAAAACCAGCCTACGCATTAAACTCTCAATTTTAATCTTTATTGCGTACCATAATGTGTGAATAGTTGGTGGGAAAAATAATATTTGATACAATTATGAACCCTGTCAGGCACAGAATTTTATAGAACTAAATAGGTTTCAAGTTGCTTATAATTTATCATCTAAGTATTCACCTAAACTATAGTAGCATTTGTTTGTTAGAAAGTTTCAATTTATTTATAAAGAAATTACTTTTATTTAATTTCTTTACTTTTTCGGGTATTTTATTGTATATTTTTATGGACATGGCATAGGTAGTATCGGAGTGCATTTTTAGTCGCGATGTTGGCAAGTTTATAATAGTCTGTTTTATGTCTTAAAATAATTTTGTTGTTTGTAGGTATGTCTTTTCTTTTTGTGAAGAATTCAGGGTTTTTACGCACGAACTTACACACTTCGAATATATAAAGACAGGGTACGGATAAAATCTTTAGTTCCTGAACCATTCCATTCGTAACGGTGCTTAAAAAAAAAACTGAACCTAAAACGTAGTCTTTATGTAACTCATTTAAGAGACATTCCTGTACAGTGTGCAAGTTTATAACCCGAGCATGAAGCCGGCTCCACAAAGAACCGATCACATACTTGAGCGTACACTCGCAAAGTTCGCGAGAAAACTTCGCCGACAGGCGCGCGCTTCTACGGACACGGCTACAAATATATTGTAGCTCAACTTACACAAGTTTTCCACTTATCTTCAATATGAGGATTTGTCAGTTTCTAGCTAAGCTATTAGTTATTTTCGCGAGGCGGAGATAATCTTATAAATGTTTGTTTCGCAATTTTCAACCAATTTAACGTTACGTTCCACTCTCATAACACCACTTATAAACTCATTTGTAGCACGTAAGTATCACACGAGGTGATGGCTTCCCGGCGCCCTAGCTCCCCGGCGCCCCAGCGCCCCAGCGCCCCAGCGCCCCAGCGCCCCAGCGCCCCAGCGCCCCATCCGGGACCAACAAGCGGGAGGAAAGGGCCGCTTTTATTACGTAACTAGCTTCTGCCCGCGACTTCGTACGCGGATCCTGTTGCTTATGCCAGCGACAACGGGGTCGTCAAAATCGAAGATCTGAAACGTCTGACGTCGAATTGTAAAAGCCCGGGGACGGCAAAACAATGGAATGCGCGAGACGATCCAAGACGTTCCAGATTTTTTATTTTTGTTGGTCAACAGGAAATGCCATCAGACTTAACAACTTTTGCTAAGACGCCATTTTTATTATGTATATGCTATATTGTCGCTGGGCTTTAGAGTTCCACTACAGGTGCTCCAGATCTTCAAATTTAGTTTCACAGCAGAAAACACTCTTCACGTGAAATAGTTTTAGCAATGGCACCATTTTTATATCTCTTTTACTTTAGGTGTTCCATTTTCCAAAATAAATTATAGCCTATATGTTGCGTGACGTTCGCGCTCAGCGGTCAGTCGCGCATCTCCTTCCCCCACTTACCTCTAGAGTAGATGCGTATATTTACGCTGAAAACTCAAGCGTCATGCTTTTTCCGTGAACGTCTCCAACTCGCGAGACAGTGCATGATGTTCATGATCAGCGGTCAGTCATATATTCTTCACTGGTGTCTAGAGACCTGGATACCTGGTAGATGCGTAAATACGCTGAGAATGCAGGCGTGCTTCGCGATCCCAAGCAGTTTCCACGGAGCGAGTTGCAACCTCATGTTGTCGAACAGCATCAAGTCCGCAACGCTCTTCGGTAGATTGTTGTGATCTTATGATCTTTAATCATTTATCACTTTTGGAACATTGAGAAAGATTTGACCTCTTTCTAGGTATGGTTATAGTTTTATTGTGATGATACCTGATCAATTAAAATCTAAGTGGCTGCTCCCCAGCGTTTCCGGGTAGGCAACCATGTAACAAAGATAAATAGAAAAGGAAATTAAACACTCAAATAACATAAGCCCGAAGGCATATTAATACGATAAAAAAAAATGGAAGTTTTGGCCAGTAGAGTCTAATTTTCAATGATATACCATCGTCATCGAAAATCAGCCCTGAACTGTTCCCGCCTTCACTGCGTGGAGGTACTTATGTTATTTTATAAATATGCAATGAAATTAGTGATAGCTTTAATTTCTATATCAAATGTATCTGATCTTCGATTTTTATAAGTCAACAGGAAATGCCTATCAGACCGAACAACTTTTGCTAAGATGTCATTCCTATGTGAGTTATGGTGTAGCTGGGCTCTTGGAGTTCCACAACAGGTGTTCCAGATCTTCGATATTTATACGTCAACAGCGAGTGCTCATAAGGCTGAACAACTCTTGCTAAGACGTCATTCCTATATATGTTATAGTGTAGCTGGGCACTTGAAGTTCCACATCGGGTGTTTCGGATCTTCAAATTTATTGTCTCAGCAGAAAATGCTCATCACGTGGAACAATTTTTGCTATGGTACCATTTTTGTATCTCCTATAGTTTAGCTGGTCTGTTGCGGTTCTGCATCAGGTCTTCCGGATCTTCAAATTTATTCTCTCAGCAAAAAATGCTCATCACGTGGAACAATTTTTGCTATGGTACCATTTTTGTTTCTCCTATAGTTTAGCTGGTCTGTTGCGGTTCTGCATCAGGTGTTCCAGTTTCCAGGATAAATTATAGCCTATGTGTTGCCCAGACTTAATATCTATACAACAAAAAAAAATCATTCAAATCCGTCCAGTAGTTCCGAAGATTAGCGCGTGCAAACAAACAGACAAACAGACAAACAGACAAACAGACAAACAGACAGACTTTTTTTTTTGGATTCGTGCTCTATTACTGTTTCTAAACCCCCCTCAATTATTATTTTTTAAATATATTCAATGTACAGACACAGTTTTTTTACAGTCTTATTATATGTATAGATGTATCTCGAAGCAGCGCGCTTACAAATTAAATCCTTGTACAAAATATTAATCTTGACGCTAAGGACGGGAAAAAATAAAATTGATTAGTTTGGCTGGAAAATACAGGCGGCTTACTGTCTCTGGAGAATTTAGATGACGTCATTTTAAAAGAAATTAGAATCCTTGATTTTTTATTTTGACAACGGAAAGTACTAAAGAGATGCCCAAAAACACTTTAAATTGACACTTTACGTTCT
Organism: Euplexia lucipara; assembly: GCA_921972225.1. Classification (NCBI taxonomy): domain Eukaryota; kingdom Metazoa; phylum Arthropoda; class Insecta; order Lepidoptera; family Noctuidae; genus Euplexia; species Euplexia lucipara. Next base: position 405,732 of record OV179147.1, on the reverse strand, counting down.
GAAAACCTTATACTCTTTGAAAAATTGTTACCTTTACGATGTGGATTGTTTACATACAGAACATTGATCACACACGTGATATCAAAAAATACTCGTCTCACTGAGCTCCCGCCCACTGATCCCGACCACCGATACAAGTATAAATAAATTAAGTAGCACTTCATCAGGCCTGTTATTGTATTGAAAACATACGGACTCATTGCTCTCTGAATCAAATTAGATCTGACATCATAATCAAACCCAAGAGTGTAGTTTAAGGTATTGTCGGTTACGAAATCTGCATTTTGTAGAAAAAAGTCGCTATCGTGGCTGCTCCTTAGTCCATTACCCGAGGGAGGGTGCTAATGTTCTACAGTCTCCCTGAAACTATCACAAAAGCAGATCGGCAGTCCTGCTTACTGTACCTAGTGACGGTGGCCCTTATACGTCTGAGTTACAAACTATTTTGGTAAACTCACACATAGAACTAATCTTATTTCGCTTGGTAACAGGCTATCCATCTTATAACGAGCGTTGTATTAATTTCACACACCCTTCATGTCTGTCGATTTGCACGTAGGAGGGTTGACCGCTTCTTGATGTAGTGGCTGAAGGGTGACCAAGTCAGCGTATGGAGTGCAATTAATTTTTCAGATCGGAAAATGTCTTAAATGAGATTATTTTTGACCTACTTTTTTAAGAGAACTTAGACAAGTAATCTTATGTACTCCTTCAGGGATAGCTTGAACGTTACGGAGTGACATCTCCGTGAACAGGTGGAAGGTCCCCACCGCCTATGTCCTACCCCCCCCTCCTCCCCGTACGACGCCCGCGGGAGGTAACGCGCTGTATTAGTAGCTGAGATTCACTGACGCTACACAACAATGGATCGTAATTTACACAGATCGCGTGATTTGGATGAGCGAGCAACTAAGTACTACTACGGCCGAGTGCTCCAGAGTTCATTTTAACTTTTGTTAAGAATGAAGAACCGTACTTTTCAGCAATTACCTACTTTTGACACTGAACTGGGGGACACACACATATTTATCTCCTTTTCAACATTTCGGAGTCGGTAATGCAGACAATTTATACATATTAAGTCAAAGGTCAGAAGACAACTGGTTCTGTGTTACGGTTGCTGGTGCGGCAGAGATATTGCTCAAATGTTCGTATGTAGGCGACCCCACCGGCCGCTGATTACGGTCTTATCGTCCACGTGACAAGGGTCTGCTTATCACAATTTATCGAACTTTAACGAAGAATTTCGCAACTCTAGTGTTTGAAACCAGAATGTTAAATGTGTGTTTAAATAAGTATTATCTTTGTGTTTCAGTCACATTCAGAGGCTGCCGGGATGAGGTAAATGGTGATAATAATAATAACTCAAACAAAAAGGGCGTATTGTGAAATGAGCAGCTACATATGAATGTTACTGATGCTACGATTAACGTGCCAACATTCCACAAAATATAAAAGCAATTAATTCTTCTTCTTCTTCTTATCGTGTGGTTACCTTGTAACTAATTTATGTGTCATACTCATTGTTTTAGCAAAATAAACAATCTTGTATCTAACCTAGTGTCAGAGATTTAATGTCGCCCATGGGCCTACGAGTGTGACGTGGCATCACATGCCCTCGAGAAATATCCTAATTCCTAACCGCCGTGCGCGCCGGTAACTTATTTGGAAGGCATAATATCTACCTATTAATCACAGTATATGAGACCGATGGCTGATTTTTCAGACGTTATTTTTGACGATATTTTTTTAATAAAAAAACATTTGTAAATTCATATATTTTATTCATTGGATATGTATGTGTATTTGACATAAAAAAAATATTTTTGCTCTTAGTACATACCTAACGTATACATACATTACATAACATCACTACTGTGTAAATTGGTGTGAAATTAATAAGCCAAGTGGACAAATATGTAGATCAGAAAATAATGTTTTCACCTGTATCAGAACTTCTCAAATGTTTAAAATATTTACAGAATTCTAAACTTCGAAGGAATGCTCAAGTTTTGATGAAATACCTACAATTCTTTATCAACAGTTTTCGCGAGGTCTTTTCCCTTCAAATATATTTTTACTTTTAAAGCATAGACAACGAAAGCTAAGAAACGATTTAACTTACGAAAGAAAAATACGCTTCTTACGTAAGTAAATTTCCGTTAGTCGAATACAAATCAGCAAATATGTCTGTTACTTTTTTATTGTGACTTGATTGATTTTTTCGTCGGATACTCGATTCACAACATAATTAAAAGCTCTCAATTCGTTAGCGATATTCCCTCTTCCCTTCCTTTTCCCTTAATTAATTATAGCGTTAAAGAACAGAAAATAAAAAGCCAAGATGGCGGTACCTAATCAATAACCAGTCTGAATTAGAAGTGGCACAGTTAGTGGCACCGATGAATATACGAGTGTCGGTGGGCAGTGAGCAGCAAGTTCAACAAACAAACAAGTAAAGTCGGCAGAGATGGTGTTATCGCGGCATTAATGGCTGCCAAGTCGTTCTTAACGCGTCGGCGAAAAGAAGTTGCCGGCTCTTTACAAGTCATTCATTTAGCGATGTTACGAGCTAAGTCGCTTAGATGTGCAACTTATGTGATGAGTTCGACGTCCGCAGGCGAGCTCTTGTCTCTCCCGTCAATAGCCTAGTTGACTAAATTTTATATTTTAGTCTGTCATCTAGATTACTAGAAAATATTCGACACATATTTTTCTTGTACACAAAACATATTGCATGACACCACTATCACATACAGTTTATAATGAATTATGACGCTTGTATATTATTAGTATTATCTAACTGATAGACTATAATGTTGATATGCATATTATTGCATATACCGTCCACATGCCTATTGTATTTGATGTTGTGTTTTTCCTGTGCCTAGCTATACAAGTATCATTGAATTCTTTTCTAATTCATACATACATACATACATAACGTCACGCCTGTAATCCCCGAAGGGCTAGGCAGAGGTGCACCTGGTAGTACACCCACATTACGCCAGTTATGTTTAAGTCCCATGTAATAGGGGGCGAGCATATTGCCATCAATCGGGCACAAATCCAGACTCCGGGCTGCACTGAGAAATTCCAGATAGAAAAACTCAATAACACTTTGCCCGACCTGGGGATCGAACCCGGGACCTCATGCTCAACAGTAGCGCTTGCGACCACTAGACCAACGAGGCAGTCGTTCAGTTTTCTAATTCAATGACAAGTATACATATCTAATGGGACAGACGACTAGTTTGAACGTTAACTACAAGTTTCTGGGCTGTTCCGACTGTCTCGGGTATATAATACATAGTCATCCAAAACCTACGCACGGAGGAGTGTCAACCATGTAACACTCGATGACGTCAGTATGTATTGAGGTACTTCTATATAGTCATCACCTCATCGTGGCGGTACGCAGTGACTTATGCTCCACAAGTTTGATGACATACATTCTGATAGACACTGATACAATTCCAACTGATGTGAATGGCAGCTTGTGTACGACTAAGATGCGCGATGAAATATAACGGACATGAGATTCAGTACTGAAGTCATACAAGCTTACGATGCACTTGTCTTATTTAAAGAAAACACAGCACGGACAAAGGTTTGACATCACTCACGCCTACGTGCACTTTACGCTTAGACTTTGACATAACAAAGTTTTACAATTTTTCATTAAGTAAGTAAACTTTGTTTTCCTCGAAGAAAATGAAAAGAAAAACACAGGCGGGTGTGTCCAATGGACTTAATTTTAATAGAATATATAAAAGGAATACAGCTACCTACTTACTTATTTCAATTTTCTGTATTCTGTTTCACACACATATTTATTCTGGTCCACATAGTGATACAGTGATATTATGGGACAACACCTGTGAGTGACCGTGCCCGGAAACACTGTTCTGGTGAGTCAATGCGCAGCACTTAGAAACGATATTGAGTTCCACTGAAGGGACGGTTTGGGATCACGGAATGGATTTGTTACGACCATCGATAAAACATTTAGACACTTGCAGTCATAGCCCGCAAGGCACCGGCTCACTCCTGCCACCTTATGATTCAAATCCACTATTCTGAATAAAGTGTTTCAAAATAAAACATTTGATGCAAGTGTACAAAGTCTGTCATTGCAAGGTGACTGACTACCAAAGCCAAAAGTAAAAATCGAAAATGCTTACGCGTTTTCATCGACGACGTCACACTAGCAAAGAAACAGTTATTTTTCTCTTAGTTTTATTTTTAACATAGAAGGGAAAGGAAAAAAAACTTTTCCGTGGTTGACAAACCCTCCCTGGGTTAAAAAATGGGAAAAAAATAACGAACGGTCTCAAGAATCATGCCGTCTTGTTCTGATTTTGTTAAATGGTGGCAATATAATTAGAGAAACCTTATTATACTCAGAGGGGCGCTTGCGAACATCCCGCGCGACAGGGCGCGGGCGAGTGGAGCTACGAGCCGGCCTGCTAATTGTAGCGCACAAACAGAAACTGCTCACCTAGTGGACCCATAGCATACGGTTAAATTGATCTCGAATAGAGCGGTTCTTATAGTTCTTTGTAGACAATCGTCGAAAAACCTGCGTAGAGGTCTGCTTCGCTCCGTAGGCTTAGTCTAGAGGACAGCTACACATACGTAGGCTTTCTGTAGGTCAGCTTTGCCACGTAGGCTTTTTGTAGAATTCTGCTACGATTCGTAAGCGTTTTGTAAAGGTCTGCTACGACCTGTAGTCGCTTTCTGTAGATGTCTGCTACGCACGTAGACTCTTCGTAGAGGTCTGCTACGACTCGTAGACTCTTCGTAGAGGTCCGCTACGAGACGTAGGCTTTTCGTAGAGCGTCTGCTACAACCTGTAGTCTTTTTGTACCGGCAAAATATGCGCGTAAGGTATTCGAAGAATTTTGCTACATCTTTTAGGGCTTTCGTTGAGGACTGCTGCGACTAGTAGGGTCTTAGTAGAGGTCTGCTACGGGCCGTAGGCTTTTAATGATACTGCTGCGATCCGTAGGCTTTCTGTAGAGGTTTGCTACGCTCCGTAACCTTTGCGTAGAGGACAGCTACACATGAACTCATGAACTCTTTAGGGATGGACCTCGGCTTAGAGTGTCTCTGAGGAGCAGCAAAGAAACAGGCTAGACCTGATTAGTTAAAGTACATGTTACACGTGCCTAGGCTTTTGTAGAGGTTTGCTACGCCCCATAAGCTTGGCGTTGAGGTCACTAAGTCTATGGGGCCTGGGGGAGTCTACACTCAGGACAACTTTGCCGCGTAGACGTTGCATCGGGGTCCGCTACGCCTTCGTAGGCCTACTTGGAAGACCCTCCACTCTAATGTAGGCCATACATTATTTAGTATTTTAGCCGTATGCTCTGCGCAGAGGTACTTCGTATCCAAAGAGATTTAAAAGACTATAGAGCGGAAATGTGAGGAAATGTCAAAGAATAACTTTGATCCCATGTCTCAGTATAGACATGTGCAAAACAGTGCACTACGAAGTGATGTGATATGTCATTACATTTCGTGCCGAGTGATATTACATTACACCATCACAGTATCACACTAAACATCACACGTGATAAATGATAAATGATAAATGATAAATGATAAATGATATTTATTTTGTAAATAGGTTTTTACAAACACTTTTACACGTCGCCTTTTTTAGTAAATGGGATCGGTATTTCACTATTTGACTACTCTGAGAAGAAACACCGAAAGAAACTCAGAGGTCATAGTCTCTTTTAAAGTCCAGACATTATCTTGGTCAAATCATGTAAGATCCATGCAGATAAGTGTCTGAGATGGTCTTTTGAGGAAAGAACCACACAGAATGAGGGGACCAGATCAGTCAGTGCAAGCATTTGTCAGTAATCGTGAGCTCAACTCGGAACTTGAGGAGCTCCACGTGCCGACGAACAATACCAAAGAAAGAACATTTGGGTTGGTCCCATAAATAACTCAAACTGCCAGACAAAATGTAAAATAAATAAATTAAAGAACTTAAAAAGATTTAGAAACGAAAATCTAAAAAAAAAATAAAAACAGAATCCACATAGTCCTTACATTTACAATAAAAAAAAATATATAAAAATATAACATACTTTCAAAGTAAAAATACATGTCAATATACATTCAAATATGTCAACAGTGTAAATAATAACATAAAAACATTTGATAGAAAATCTTGGTCAAATCATGTAAGATCCACGCAGATTAGTGTCTGAGATGGTCTTTTGAGGAAAGAACCACACAGAATGAGGGGACCAGATCAGTCAGTGCAAGCATTTGTCAGTAATCGTGAGCTCAACTCGGAACTTGAGGAGCTCCACGTGCTGACGAACAATACCAAGGAAAGAACATTTGGGTTGGTCCCATAAAGAACTCAAACTGCCAGACAAAACATAGACTAAATAAAAAGAACCTAAAAGATTTAGAAAAGAACATATAAAAAAAAAAAAAAAAAGAATCCACGTAGTCCTTACATTCACAATAAAAAAAAATCAAAAATAAAATATATAATTTACTTATAAAGTAAAAATACATGTCAATATACATTATATGTCAACAGTGTATATAAAAAAATAAAAAAACATTTGATACATAATCTTGGTCAAATCGTATAAGATCCATGCAGATTTGTCTGAGATGGTCTTTTGAGGAAAGAACCACACAGAATGAGGGGACAAGATCAGTCAGTGCAAGCATTTGTCAGTAATCGTGAGCTCAACTCGGAACTTGAGGAGCTCCACGTGCTGACGAACAATACCAAAGAAAGAACATTTGTGTTGGTCCGTTGGTGATATTATGATGTAGCGCCATGCGATAGCACACCATCGCGCGTTCTAATGTAGTGCAATGTTCTAGTGTAATAGAAATAGGACGTGTTATTGAAATAGTAACATTGCAGCGAGCGATACGATATTGTCCGCGTGTCATTATGATGATTCATAATTACATGAAAGAAATGAAAGATAAAGATAAAGATATTTTTATTTGCAAATATGGGTACATGATTGGTGGTACAGAAAAATTAAAGTGATAAGTCAAGGAAGGACCCATGAACTGCATGACTGCGCTGCGAGTCATCGGAGTCATTGACATGTCACGAGCTACTGCGCTGCTACCGCGCGTGTGATGTTTAGTGTGATGGTGTGATGCTTATTTCAGTGGTGTAATGTGTGATGTTATAGTATGCGCTCGGGTGATATTACATGTGATGCATCACTCGCATTACTTACACATGTCTACTCAGTAACGCCATCTAGAATAATATATCAATAAAAAAAAAAAAAAAAAAAAAAAAAAAAAATTGGAGAATAAAGAAAAAATAGAATAGATAATAGATTATATATCGTTTTAGAATATTGGAGCGGCAGGGGAACGTACTAAACAAACTCATAGACTTGTATCCAGCAGGACACACTTTTTCGGACGAAATTTTTGTTCGTGATGTCCGGTCTATAGGTATTGATATAAAATACGTCACCATAGTACATCGCGGTGTTAAGATTCTCCGCGAGTTAACGACCTCGCAGGTAATTTAGGTTCAAAATGAAGAATAAAAATAGTACGTAGAAATTCAGGTGTTTTATTACCTAACCTGAGACCTCAGAAACGGCAGTTCTAGTTCAGTGCGCCCTGAGCGTGACAGTAATGACAAGATGTCAAAAAGACAACACGGTTTTAAAATTTTTCTCCGTTAAAATATTGATAAAAGTGGTTAAAAGTAATTACTACAAATAGTATTATATATCCCCGTAAAGCTGAGAGTTCGAACTGTGCAGTGGTATATACTTCCCTGGAATCCTGTAATAACTAAATTTGCTTGCGCATGAAAATTGAAGATCTATTTTTTATTTTTCCACAAAATAAAACTAAACTATAAACATGCCAACAAACCAAAGAATCTGTGCTGGATGCCTTAACCCCTTGATTGCCAGACTTCCAGACACAATAGAAATTTTATTGTTCGCCGGTCATTGGTGACCGGCGTGGCGTTCAAAGTGTTAAAGAGATAAAAGGTATGGAATACTTGAATTGCAGCGAATGTAAATCAAGATATGACATTTCTTGTGTAAATATACCAAAAAACAACTTCTATCTGATGGACCTTGACTATAAATCGACTTGGAAGTGTCCAGAATGTTGCTGCAAACAGCAGAAATCTAACAACACTAATACGCCTGTGCGCCCTACAAACAGCGCTGCGAGTCTTCGTCACTCTCCTGTCTGGAAACAACCGTCAAGTCCTAAAACTTCTTCAGCAAAGAACACCCCGCCTGATGCGAATGTGACGCATAGAAAGAAAAGTTGTCAATCCCGACCTGTCGAAAGTAAACAAGATCAATGGCTTAGCGAAGGTACGCTAAGAGAGATTATTAAAGATGAATTGGCTGCCGCATTAAAGTCATCTTTCAAGGAGCTAGTATCCAACCAATTGAAAAACATACAAGGAGAAATATCGGAGTTTAAAGTTTCTTTTGAATTTTTTAACGAGCATTTTGAAGAATTCAAGAATCGTTTTAATGAAAAAGATACCCTAATTGATCAACTGCGGCATGATAATGAAAACCTTCAACAAAATGTTAAAGAACTTACTACTCGATTAAGTATCGTAGAACAAAACATGCGTGAAAGCAATGTGGAAATCAATGGCATACCTGAGGACAAGTCTGAAAACCTGATGAATACACTGAAAAAAATAGCTGACGTCGCTAGTTGTGACATTGTCGACAATGATATCATGCAAATTACAAGAGTGGCAAAACTAAACAATATAAGTAGCCGTCCACGCACTGTGATTGCTAAGCTGCACAGCTCCCGACAACGAGATAGCCTGCTGGCTGCTGTAGGAGTCTTCAACAAAAAACACTCCTCGGACAAACTAAACTCAGGTCACTTAGGTATCGCAGGTAACCCAGTGCCTATTTTTGTTAGTGAACATTTATGCCCAGCTAGCAAACAACTACATGCGGCTACACGAAAACTGGCAAAGGAACTGTCCTTCAAATTTGTCTGGATACGTAACGGGAGAATCTTTGTACGAAAAGATATTTATTCAAAGTCCATACACATTCGTGATCAAGACAGTCTGAAACTAATGAAAACACCTGATGCTATAGTTTAGATTTATATTTAAGTTTTGATTTTTATATTTAAAAAATGTTCCTGGCTTTATATATTATCACAATGCTTGATATTTATTATCAAAATGTACGTGGGATGAGAAGTAAGACAGAAGATATCTTTAAAAATGTTTTGTTGACTAATTATGATATAATAGCATTCACAGAAACTTGGCTAAATCCTAACATTTCTAATGGTGAATTCTTGGACCCACGGTACATAGTATATCGAAGAGATAGACTAAGCTCTAAGGTCTCAAAAAAGGATGGAGGTGGGGTCATGTTTGCTGTAAGTAATAAAATTAAATCTACAAGAATTAAAAATTGGGAGAGTGATTTAGAAGACTTGTGGTTATCTGTGGAGTTAAATGTTAATAATTGCAATAAAAAAATTGCACTTTGTCTTATCTATATGTCTCCACCAATTAAACTTGACTCTCTACAGTACTTCTTAAATAATGTCAACAATATATTAAATTGTGTTGATGATGTTGTGATTCTTGGGGACTTTAACTTGGGCTTTATTGATTGGAACTGGAAAGACGATGAATTACATCTCTCACCATCAAATTATGAAAATTCACTAGGTTGCACACTGGTAGACTTCTTGTCAGTTAATGAACTTCATCAGTGTAATAACAGTCTAAACAGTGACGGAAAAGTTCTAGATTTAGTTCTAACCAACATAACAAACTTGACAGTCACTAAGCCAAATGACCTGCTTAGTAAACTTGATTCCTATCACCCAAACTTATTATTAACAATTTCATTCTCAAACATAAACCAATTAAAATCAAAACATCGTTCTGGTAACAATTTTTTCAAGGCTGATTATGAAGGTATCCTAAATTATCTTAAAAATATTAACTGGTTTGATACATTCCATAAATGTGCAGATGTAAATGTGAGAGTCGATTCCTTCTACGGAGTGCTAGAAAGTGCTATTGATAAGTTTGTGCCGAAATATAAAAGTAAAAAATCTAAATTTCCTTCTTGGTATACTGATTCACTTATTAGGGCCTTGTCTGAAAAAGAGAAATATAGACAAAAATACCGTAAACATAAAAATCCCCGAGACAGACTTACCTTTGAACTGCTTCGTAGTCGCTGTCATACGTTAATAGATAATTGCTACTATAAATATAAATGTAAAATTGAAAATGATATTCCCAAAAATCCTAAGGCATTCTGGCGGTTCATAAAAGATAAACGTCGTGGAGATTCTTGCATACCTGCCGAAATGTTCATGAGTGACCAGGTGGCTAGTAGCGGCACTGAAATTGCAAACTTATTCGCTGATCAATTTGTATCTGTATTTAGTCAAAACTCTGCACCCCGTCATAGTCCCCTCTATACCTCGGGTATCGATAATGTTTTAAGTACTATTAAGTTTACGGAAGAAGTAATTTTGAATAAACTTAAACACTTGGACGCTTCGAAAGGTCCAGGACCGGATTCTTTGCCTCCCTCATTCATAAAACGCTGCAGCCACATGCTCGCATTACCATTACAGTTCATTTTTAATTCGTCTCTGGAGGAAGGAATTTTTCCTAAGTTGTGGAAAAGCGCTAAAATCGTTCCGGTCTTCAAAAAAGGTGACCCTTCAAACGTTAAAAACTACCGCCCTATCTCAATCTTATCATGCTTTGCAAAAATATTTGAATCTCTTATCTGTCCAGTCATCACTAGTCATATAGATAAAATTATATCGCCTAATCAACATGGTTTTAAAACTGGGCGCAGTGTTGAGACAAACCTTGTCGAATTCGTATCAGACGTGACTCTAGCTCTTGACAAAAGGTTAGAAGTGGACGCCATCTATACTGACTTTAGCAATGCATTTGACAAAGTCGACCATTCTCTGCTACTAGCGAAACTTGAATACAATGGTATACATGGTTCATTACTTAACTGGTTCTCGTCTTATCTAGCTCGTCGATCGCAGATTCTTGTCGTGAATGGTTATGAATCTTACCCATATTATGCTGAATCAGGAGTTCCCCAGGGTTCTCATCTAGCCCCAATTCTATTCTCGCTCTTCATCAACGACATAGCTAATGAAATCCACCACTGTAAATATTTAATGTTTGCTGACGATCTAAAAATGTATAGAATCATCAATTCAAGTGAAGACGCTATACTAATTCAAAACGATTTAGATAGCATTGAGCGTTGGTGCAACTCGAACCATATGAAACTTAATGTTCGGAAATGTAGTCACATACGATTTTCCACAAAAAAACAATCGAAGACTGACTCATACAAAATAAATGGAATTCCTATTGAATCTGTGAAAGAGGTTCGCGATCTTGGAATTATCATGGACGAAAAACTTAACTTCAGAAGTCACATTGATAGCATAGTAAATAAATCGGCACGGCTACTTGGATTTCTTAAGAGAAGCACTAAAGGTTTTAAACTTGTAAGAACCAAAATTGTTTTGTACAATGCACTAGTCCGTAGTCATTTAGAATTTGCTAGCGTGGTGTGGAGCCCGCACTATGCAGTACACTCGCAAAGAGTTGAACATATCCAGAGGGCTTTCACGAAGCACCTAGCATATACCTCTACTAAAATCTCTCCTAGGTGTCCGTATGAACAACGTATTCGATGCTTCAATATGAATTCTCTGCGCGATCGTCGACTAACGCAAGGTCTTCTATTTCTGCACAAATTAATTAATAATAGACTTGACTGCAGTAAGCTAGTCGAGAGTACTGCACTTAATGTTCCTTATAATATACCCAGATTTCCTATCACTAATATATTTCACGTTCAGCCATCTAAAACTAATATAGGTGTAAACTCCCCAGTTAACAGACTCTGTAGAGAGATGAATTCTTTTGTAAAATCTGTACCAGAAGTTGACATTCATCATGATTCCTTAAAAGTCTTTAAGGCCAAAATTCAACAGTACCGAAGAATGCAACCGTAAAATTTAAATTTTAATTCCAATACCTACTCAATATTTATATTAATTATAATTAGAACGATTTATATATTCTTGAAATTTTTACATCATTATTTTCTGTTAGGTGTAAATATTTTATTTTGTTTTGTTTCTATTTTAATTTTAATTTTATTTTAATTTTATTTTAATTTTATTTTAATTTTATTTTAATTTTATTTTAATTTTAAATTTGTTGTCTCTCTCTCTAGCTCTCATTACGTATGTACTTGTTATTTTATTTTGTTTTCCTTTTTAACTTTAATTTGATTATTTGTAATTTTTCACTCACATGAATGTTGGTTGACCTGTTATTGGCGACTGTATATGTCTGATACTTTTTACTATTATTCTAATGTAATGCTGTATACAGAAGCTGTTGGTTTACCTCAATAAATAAATAAATAAATAAATATTGAATGTCTTTGTTCGTATCACTCCTCTCTACTAGGTAGTGACGTGCTACCGTAGCCCCTTTTACGAAATATATGAAATCTATATTATTGTAAGGTTGTATCGTCTTAGTTATACGTAATTTTGTATTAACGTATCAAATTGTGTAATTGTTAGTAATAGATGTTATTTAAAATAGTTAATATCATAAGTAGTCTTCGCTATCGCATTAGGTTTCAAAACCTGTAATGATAGTATAAGTACTTTTAAATAAATAAATAAATATATATAATTACATAAAAATCAATTGCTGTTCGTTGGTTTGGAGGAGGTTTGGAGCAATAACTCCAAACCAACGAACAGCAATTGATTTTAGATTTTTAAAATACGAAAAGTTGAATAGCGTCACCATGACAACGGATCAACATAATTATTTTTGGTTGTCAATTTATGCGTACGTTCGTACGTTCTGATATTTATTTTGTTACCTTTGTTTGTAACTGAACTTAGAAAGAGGTTTTATGTAGCACAAAAAGGCTTGTATTTCAGAAATCAATTTACATAATTAATAATGATGACTAAGACGAACTTCAATAATTCTTTGCAATAAATATGCTGTTTGGACTTTAAAGTAGACCGGGAAAACTAAATAAATTGTATGTAACATAGGCACGCAGCGCAGTACTTTAGTTTAAAAATATGAATTTAGTATTTTTTTAATCAATGTTTTTGTAAGGTAGTTAGGTTACGTAGTTAGGTTCGCTATAGGATAGGTACATTGGTAAGTTAGGTTAGGTTATACATATATACATGTTGCCATTTTATTTCTATCGAACACAAAATGTTTAAATAAGATCATATTAGTGGCTCGCTATATAAAAAGTAGTAGTAGTTATTATTGGGTGGGATCTATTTGTTGTCATCATATTAAACGTATGTATATCCAATATTATTTTATAAAATTGTCGTGTCATAGTCACAGTGTTTGTATGAAAACTCCTCCGAAACGGCTTGACCGATTCTTATGAAGTTTTGTGTGTATGTTCAGTAGGTCTGAGAATAGGATGTAAACTAATAAAAACTAAATAAGACTAATAAATTGATTCTAAGACGAAACGAACGTAGTTTAATAAATTGTTGATTGACAAGGATACACTGTGTACGCGAAAACATATCACCTTCCCTTATTGATTTCTATTGTTTAAATTTCTCTTTTGGACACTATTTTTTTATAGGAATTGTTCTCCGTAGTTTAAATTCAGTGCCTTGAAATATTTGAATAACAGGCGCGGAACTCATCCAACATAAAAAAAAACTGAGAATATTATTAATGGCAAAATAGAGGACAATTTAATAGAAACACGAAGAAAAAGAAACGCCATTGTGTCGCGCCCTTATCAACCCTCGCCAGATGTAAGTGACAGCCACTGGCGGGCACTGGCGGCCACTGGCGGCCACTGTCGGCAGGGAAACGAGTTGATTCACGTCCGCCACCTTTTATTACGCATATTTTTCTCATGTTATTTATCACTAAAATGCTGCGTTAGCTACATTCCGCGCAGGGACCTCCATGGCGGATTACCATGATGTGTCAAATTTCTTTGACAGGTTTTCAACTTTATTCTAAACACAATAAGTTTCATGTTCAATTGGGAAAATTTGGCAGCTTCGGGCCGGTTGATGTGCTGGTGTCTGTACATCGGGAATAAAAAAAAACTTCTATTTATCACGGCCTCGTTGTTCTAGTGGTCGCAAGCACTACTGCTAAGCGTGAGGTCTCGGGTTCGATCCCCAGGTGGAGCAGAGTGTTTTTGAGTTTTTCCATCTGGAATTTCTCAGTAGCAGCATGGAGTCTGGTTCTGTGTCCGATTGATGCCAATAGGCAAGCCGTCTATTAAATGGGACTTAAACATAACAGGCGAAATGTGGGTGTACTACCAAGTACACCTCTGCTAAACCCTTCGGGGATTACCGGCGTGATGTTATGTTATGTTTATGTTGTTCAATTCATCATTGATTCAATTATGAATTCTGCTGACCAATTTATGATCTGATAAACTTCACATAACTGTACGGTTTCAGGGAGAGCTGAATAAATTAAGTATTGGTCACAGTAACTAGAGACTAATAACATCGTAATAAATATACAAGTAGATACGAGCAGGCTTCTAAATATGTACTTCTAAACTATTAATGGAAACAAACACTTCACCGTTAACCTTTTTGAAGATTTGGATATCAGAAACATATGTCTTGGTAGAAGTACCCTATCGTTCCGTGGTGGCCACGTTGTTCTAAATAAATAAAAAAAAAAAAATATATATATTTCACAGCTTTCACACAACAAGTCCCAAGCTAAGCGGAGCTTGTGTTATAGGTACTGAACAGCTGATAAACATGCTTATATATCTCTAAATACATACATATTATAGATAAATAACACCCAGACAGAGAACAAATGATCGTGCTTATCACACAAACATTTGTCCTGGGTGGGAATCGAACCCACGACCTCCGGCATAGCAGTCAGGGTCACTAACTACTAGACCAACAGGCTAGTCGAAAATTCAGTTCAGCCAGTTCTATTAGGTAGAAACGTTCAAATCAAATCAAATCAAATCGTTTATTGCTAAATCCATAGTGTACACAGGTGGTAAATAAAAAATAGAAACAATTATGGACCCTGTCGGGCACAGCAAATTTTGTAAATATGTAGAGAGGAAGAGCGCTTTATTAATTTTCAGTTCAAAATGTTTTTTATCCTATGAAGTATTTTATATTTCCATTTATTAACTTATTCTATTAATACCTATCTATTATTATTAATATCTATTAATATTATTAATATCTGTTTTTATTTTATATATTAATATCAATTATTTTCTTATTTAATTGTATTAAAAATATGCTTATTTGTTTACTCGCTTTAAAAATGAAATTTATTTTTAGTGCAGTAAGAATATAATTAATTGTTTATTTAAGAGTTATAGTAGAATTTATATTTGTTATTTTGCTTATTAAATATCTATTATTCGTAATTATATTTTATCATTATTGAATTTAGATTTATGTATCCGTTAGATATTCGTGGACTGTGTAATAGCTTTTTTTTATTAATACCGGTTTTATTTTGGTTTCCTATGTCTTCTGGTAATTTATTATATATTTTTACGTTACTATATAAGATCCTAAAAACTAGGTCCAGAATTTGATTCCTGGGTCGCCGGTCGCCTAAAGGTTTAAGGTGCAAGGTAGGCTTTTCAATGGGCTCTTCCCATATGACGTGGTTCTTAAACATGTCTAGGGCAATATGGGTGTACTGTAGGTAAGTACTGAAGGTTGGCCAGGTGCTTTAGCCGTGATCACATTATGTAGGTACAGACTAATTTAGTAGAAAAATTAATGTAAGTGTGATTTAAGTGAGGAACGTCCAGACACGCGCAGTGCACGTTAAAACTATAATATTTCCTTGCTTTGTTGTTCCAACAAATACGAATCAACTCAGCACAACATTCCGACAGCACAATTGAAATAAAACGAGCATCCTTCTACTTCAGTATTAACCACACGACGGGAAATTAAACGTACAGAACCCGACCTCAGGGGAGACGCTCCGCTTAGATGCGGACCAGCTGTTCTGTAATTGCAAAGTAAATTTTAATGAGCTCCAAGTTACTGCCTCCATTGTATAAAGGATTACAACCAAACCTAATGATTGAGGATCTTATTCGTATATTTGTAAACCAACTAGAGCAATGTTGAATTGTGGTGTATTCGAGTTGAGAACTAGTTGGGAAAACTTTTATTCAGTTACTGAACTGTGAACTGACAGGTAAACTAACTGAAAAGAATGTCCTGTATAGCTGTTGGTCTAGTGGGACGTTAAAAGGCTTGTTTTTTACAGTTTCATTCTTTAAAAGGAAAACGATTTTGTGACCACTTTTTGTTCGCCTGTCACCGACGTCTTATACAACTGGGGGCTTACCATGATCTTCTTAAATACTTGCCAAGTGCAAGGCAGTTCAACTGAGCAGTTTAATCTGGCAGATTTCGTTTTTGTACCATGAATGTTTCCGGCTGACCTGCATTTTGACCTGCTTCATAGTCTCTGATCAGTAAGCTGACCGCACAGATTAAATAAGATTAATTCAATCGGTCGTTCTGAAACACGTTGACGGTTTTACGGTTTTTATAGAAGTTTAATATGTTTTAACAAGTAAACGTTAAAACAAAAGAGATTGATGAAAGAAACATTTTTCCGTGTCCAAAATGGAATTTCACATTATTCTTGAGAGAAAACGAGTTCCATCTTCATCAAAAACTTAATGTTAATGTTAAATGTCTTTACATTTATTTCCGAACGTACCTATTAATGACAAATGTAACATGTCATGTTCTGTCTAAGGACAAAAGTAGAATATTTAAAGAGGCAATTTTGAAATTCAAGTGGGTTAGTTTTAAAAAAGTTTTATGATAACCTGAGTGTTGTTAACTGAGGCCGTGTTTGTGAGTGAGTGGTAACCGTGGTAGGCAAGTGCAACTAGGAAGAGTTTTTTTACTATATTGCATGAAGAGTGTGCCACGAACAATTGGACACTTTGTGGCTTATTTTTAATACTAACAGAGATATCGCTATGAGTACAAAAAGAAATGATAAATACGATTGCCGGAGATGTTAACATTGAATTGGAACATTTGGGAAGCTGTAAGTTTTACAATTAGATCAATGGTAAGCGTAAATTCTAATCACGTAAATAAGTACTAATCTTCAACTCAATCGAAAAGTTTGTTAATAAAATAGAGCGTCGCATGAATGTTTGTAGCTCATAATTACATTACAAAACTCAAGTGTAAGCTATTTAGTGACCCCTTATTACGTTTAACAAAAGTATTGACCTGCGACATTTCAAATGTATCTATCGATTTCCTCTAAATAATTATTTTAGTTTTAGCATATTGTTTAAGTCTTTTGCTATCACTATGTTTCTTAAAAGCACAATAAAATATGTTCATCTCATATATGAAATAAACGGTAAATGCAGTGCTTAGAGAAGATTTTCTATATTTTATTATACTTTGAACTATCGTAAGAATTATATTTTATGCATATTTTAACAATACGTAACGTTTTTGTATTCCAATTTTATAGAACAGGTCAATAAAAGTTAGTTTCACAGACCTACAAATTATGACAGAAGGACAGGTTAATTTTTGATTGTCTATATGTCAAAAAGCCTTCATGGTAGAAACATTGCAGGCCAGCCTGCTGAAGTGCTGTCACGTGGTCACTCACCGGCTTAGGTCACGTGATCGCTGGCTCGCCTGCTGCTATACTCACTCATGGTACAAAATAACAGGGCAGGTTATTTTTCGTGTAAAATTGACCTGCTATAAGAGTTCATGGTAAGCCCCCTGAAGTTAAAAGTGGGCTGTACAATAGGATTCAATTATTTAAAAGATGTTGGGCAAAAGGCGTGAGTTTATGTACGTATGTATGTCAATTATGTATGTAAGCTAATTAATATAAATCTAATTATCTTTAGTCAAATCCCGTTTCTTGGGATAGGTATAGGACATCTTAAAGTATTAGTATTAGGACTTTAATAGTTAGCACTGTTGTACAAACAAGCGCTTCCTCACGACTTATGGTGAAAATTATTTTATAAAAATTCCCACCAAGTCACACTGTCACAGGTTACAGTGTGATTCGTTGGGAACAAACGGTGTTTTCACAGAGAATCCAAATCTAATATTCTATCTTGTGCGTTATGGTAATGTAAAACGCACTATTTGCAGTTTTATAGAGCAGTGTTTTGCAGAGTTTTATGACAGAAAAGTGGTCAACATTTTATTAATAAAATTATCTTCGGGAGATATAATATAAAAAAATAAACAGTTAATTAGTTAATTTAATTAATTTTGACAAAAAATTACAACCATTTGTAACAAAAACAAAAGCATATTTACTTTAGGAATTTACTTTATTAGTAATGCAGGCTGTTTTTGTGCCTTTGACTTAAAATAAAAAAGTGCCGATGCGCGCGCATCGCTATTTTGTGTCCACTTTTTGTTTTCGCTGTTTTTATTTGAAAATTTTAGTCCGAGTTTTATTTATTTCCTCGCTAATATGTTTTAAAACGTCGTATGATATTGTACTCTGCTTTCTTGTAGCCATATTGCCTCGGCTGTAATTATCAACTTACCGCACTTATATCATAATGTACTATTATTGATTTCTTGATACAATAGCACCTTCCTCCTTCTTTTTCTCCCCTTAAAATTAGATTTACTATAATCTTTTCTTACCGGAAGTTCACTAAAATAAACTTATATTGTACATACTCAGTCACGACAAACAACATTGTTAGTATACATTGCTATCGGGGATTGTCGCTTGTGGGGACTTGTGTCTAACTTTAACAACCGCACGAATCGATCGCAGGTTAAGCTACGTTTGCAAAGTTCTGTGGATGGGTAACCATTAATACGTAATATAAAGACCCTAGTCTCGCGTTAGCCGTTGGCCGATATATGTATAGCGTAAATTATATTAAATGTAGTAAATTGATATCGGAGTATTTATTAAAGCTCAATTACACAGACACAGAGAAACTATTGGAAGTTCTAGTATGATTGTAAGGTTTAGTTCGTAAGTTGTTATTCTATAATTATATAATGTAACACACACTCGTAATAATTAGTCTTGTTAAGTGATGGCCTGAAACACAGGTTTTATAAACCTAGTTCAGGAAAGTCGCTAATTATATATAATTCAAGGTTTAAAATAATTTTTCCATAAGTCCTGATTGTTAATTTGGTTAATATACCTACACATTATGTTGTTATTTGTTGGGTAGTAAAATAATTATTTGTTTAAGATTTATTTTGTGGCCTTTATATGTAACTGGGTCCTATATTGTGTAAAAGATTTAATAATAAATTTGAATTTGATATCTCACAGTCGTCACGGGTAGTAAGATGTCCGAAAGTCTGGTAACCAGTTAAACCAAGGGCGGGGTATCGTGCTACCTAGTAACTGAGTTGTAAATAACAGACAGACAGTCGCTCTACGTAGTACACTAGTATCTAGCTGCATACGGTTAGACTGGAAGCCAACTTCAGCATAGATGGGGAAGGCTGGGCCGATGTTGAGATTACAATTGCATTCGGCCCAATGTTACTGAAAATAGGTGTTAATCTTTATTAACCTTTCAATCGTGTCAATTAGAGACACGATAGAAAGACAATGACAGCGCGGGCATCGGTGTCCTCTTGGGGTGTAATGAATAAAATAAAAACCATTGCTTACCTGGAATAGTGAAGATTTGTTTTCCTTGACGCTAAGTTATTTAAGCAGTGATAGCCTAGTGGTGTGACCGACGAATTGCTAAATCATAGGTCTCGAGTTCGAACCCAAGGCACGCACCTCTGTCTTTTCGGATTCATGTGCGTATTGTATAATTATCACTTGTTTCAAAAAACGGTGTAGGAAAACATCTTGAGGAAACCGGCATGCCTGAGAGATATTTCTCGACGGCTTGTGATGCCAAGTCAGAGGCCCATGGGCGGCATTAAAACTCTGACACCAGGTTAGACACTGACCACACGATAAGAAGAGTTATTTAAGAGGTAAGTGTATAGTAGAGAGAGCACTCTATTACGTAACACACTTACGACAGACTAGGGACTGATTCCGCAGCCTCCTCAGTGTTCAGTGTCGTTTATTGAGGAACCCTAACGTTATGAGCCCAACCCGCCCTCGACCGGTTTTTTCTTTAACCTCGCGGCGCGGGCGCTACGTTCTGTAAAAGCTTCACAAAAGATAAACGTGTTAGTGCCGGCGCGCGGCGCGTACCTGTACAGCGTGCATACACAACACTGAAACAACAAAGCGACATCGTCCATAAAAGTTATTTTTATGACTGCAAAGAGGACGTGTGTATTAGAGGACTACGTACGTTTGTATATACGTTGTGCACTTGTGTATACAGACGCAGTTTGTTCAATTTTCCGCTGTTCTGCGTCGCTCGGCGACTGACAATGAAGCGGTATCTATTGAGTGCGTGGTGGCTGACGCTGCGGGGGGCGACCTGTCGGCAGACTGACTCCCACGGGTGTCGTACAAGGCGGACGACAAAGGAATAGCTTTACTAAAAGGCTATTAACTTTTAATAACATGATACAGCTATTTAGAACGCACCTGCCGCACTTGGATTGATTGAGAGTACTGCTCAAACTGTTGTTCAGCGTTTAAAAGGCAATAAGACCCGCATGTAACATTATGATTCCATAAAGTACGTAAAACAATTGCTGAACACTGGTCAATTGTGTGACATTAGTCCCTCGAGAACACAGCATGCAGCGCCACCGCAAGTGCCTAATTGCTTCTGTAGATACATTAATTGTGGTTTTTGAGGGTGGTAATTAACTCGTACTCGTATGTACATATTACTGCACAGTCTTCAGAAAACTATGACACTGTTCTTTTGTCTGAAATGGAATCACCTGCTAGTAGAACTCATGAGGCAACCGATCGTAATGTGAGCTTGCACCCAATTTACCACACCGACAGTGGATATCTTTCGTTTTGAAATGTTATCAAAATCCATATTCGTTTTTGTATTTATTAATATGTTGAGAATATCCTTTAAAACCTTTCGGACTGTGGTTGTTACAGTTTAAGTAGTGCCTTTTTCTCAAACTACGAGAGCATCTCATCTCGACATATTATAAGGACGGTGATACAGACAGGTAATAAGTAAGTCAAAGTTATCAAGTTAAGTCATAAAGTCATTAAGTTTAAAATTTTCTTCAACCTTGGTGTGTCTACCATGCTTGTACAGAAGTTTAGAGAACTTATATTGTTAAAAAGCGTTAAGCGCAAGTCGGGTTATTTAGTGAGAAAATTATGGAACTAGTCTTTAGTTCAGTTTGTGACCAAGGGAAAGTTTAAAAACAATGTAGTTATATTTTTTTTTAATTACGCATCGTAAACCTGTTAATATTTGATACTAAAAAGCGTTAACAATACCTTTGGAAAACATTTGATCATGCATTTAAATGATACATAGAATTAAACCTAGACTAAGTTGAATAATTCAATGAGTCTCTCACTGCACCGGGCGTGCATATTTCGCAGACAATTAGAGCTAGACATGTCCTGTGTCAGATAAACGTTACAACCTGGGCCGGGTCCCCTCCGTCCTGACGGGGCCCGTGAAAGGGATTACGGTACTAAAATCAGTGGTGGCGGCATGCAGGCCGAGTGATGCTCGTATAACGTTATGTTATGGTCCCGCGGGCGCCGCCGCCGACACCGAGGGCAACTGATGGCCCGATTGTACCAGCGCCGTGAGGCCGCGACACACTTACCCCCAGCTTACAGGGGTGAACTAATGCTTAGTAGGGTAGGCATGGATCCGCCGCTATGTACCTAGTGCCGAGCAGATGGCGTCCAATTTATGAAAGTCATGATCGTCAGTTTGCCTTTTGAACTCTCACCAGATTGTGTACGTGAGAACGTCTACTGGGTTATTTCTCTTTTCTCCATTTACTAAACTGTTAACCTTTTTCTTGTTACAAGACTTATTTATGTTACTTTTAATGTTCCTACGGCAATTTGAGTATTTATGCGGTCTGTCCAAATGTTCTTAACTGACCGAGATAATGGCCTTTTCTGTTATTTTCTTTAAAATTTATTTGACGTTAAGAGTATCTTTAACAACCATTTTTTAAGACGATGTCTTTTTAAACCAGTTGTAAAAGTCAGTTACTTTATCATTGCATTAAAATTTACCCGATATGTACGCACACTGTATCATCGATCCAAATCGACATTCTGAAATGATCGAGAGCATACATGTTACCATATTCAGCTATTAATCAAACTGAATTCGGCTCCCGCGCGGTTGCTGTACACCTACCTACATAGTTACTAGCAAATAAATTAAATAGAATTTAAATTATTGGAATAATGTAACTGTAAGGCAAACGTACGTACATAGATTGATACAGCACCATAAACTCCATAACTAGGTTATACATACATACATACTAACATATCGTTACGCCTGTAATCCCCGAAGGGCTAGGCAGAGGTGTACCTGGTAGTACACCCACATTTCGCCATTATGTTTAAGTCCCATGTAATAGCAGGCGAGCCTATTGCCATCCATCGGGCACGAATCCAGACTCCGGGCTGCTACTGAGAAATCCCAGATTGAAAAACTCAATGACACTTTGCCCGACCCGGGGATCGAACCCGGGACCTCGTGATCTGCAGTAGCGCTTGCGACCACTAGACCAACTAGGCAGTCAACTAGGTTATAGATTTAAATAAACTGAAACTCAAAAACGTAATAAACATACCTACGTCACGTTGTATTTTGTGTACCATGAGGTGAATACAGATGGGCACGAGGTTAAAAGTCAGAGCTTCACAAATTATGAAGTGAGTCAAGTAGGGGAAGCGCACGGATACACACACAGAGTTATAATGTGTTATTCCGGTATCCACGAGGATATTAATCAGGTGTGTTTTAAAATTTCCATTTTTTGTCCGATCCGTAAATTAATTTTAAATCCGGGTTTTCTTTGTACTTACAGTGTTGCTGAGCGAGCACCAAGGTTTTTGTTTATATTCACGAGCCCGCATAAGCTGCAATTTTCATTTTCCGTGTGAAAAGCCGATAGAGATATTTACATAAGTATTTAAAGGAAATTTGTGAAGTCTCCCGGCACTATATCCTCAGCGCCAGTTTTTGTTACAATGAATACAACTTTTAGTTTTATTCAACGTGTCTAGAATACTACATGAATTTTGGTAAATCGTTACGATTGTTTAGCAAATCTAATTTGGAACGCGGAACATATTAAATTATGATTTTATGTACCGGTTTGTTATTCAGCGCTCCGCTGGAAATTAATTTACAAGTTCCGTTTCAGTAAATTCCACATAAATTGGTGTTGTTCCAGCTGTTGAGGCCACGACTGTAACTGTAATGAGTAAATAATGTAAGTTGAGTACCTATTAGTGGGAGTGCCTCGGAAGCCGGTAACCCTGTCAGTGTCAGGTGGAGACCGCGGGGCCTGGCACCGGAGTGTAAACACGAGCCCCGACACAGCCGCTCCCCTACTGCGGAAGCTCGGCGCTGCGTCCGCGGCTGGCGCGACCGGCGCGGCCGCCAGGTGGCCGGCGGGCGGCGGAGCAGGCGGCGCGGCGGGCACGTGGCGCGGCCGGTGCGGCGCGGTGCATGCGGGCGGCTGTCGGCTGCCGCGCGCGCCGAGCACTGCCGCGCCGCCCCTCGCCGCGCCGCCGTATCGACGCCCGCCGCCGCCGCCCTCCGCCCTCACTCTACCACACGCTCGGACATGTGCCGCCGACTCCGCCGTCGACTCTAATGCGACCAAAAAACAATATTTATCATTTTATTTTTTCTTTCTGCACTTGAAGCTTTTTCAGAGTTCGATTATATCTGACCAAGACATATTTCAATGAAATCTTCATTGGAATTTTAGCACGTCCAGTGATGTGCGAACTTATTCTACATACAATGTATGAATATAACAGCAAAGTTTAAATAATAACATAATTATAATTTTATAATAACTTATTATATAAATAATTATTAAATCAGCGCAATACTTCCCGACCTATTCACATGCCACTGTTTGTGTTGAGCGGAACTTGTGTGCTGCAGGTCACGCGTGTGTCACGTGTCAATTGTGGTTCTTCTTCGAGCGTTTCGATTGCCAGCTATTTAGTATATTGTGCATTGTGAACACTGTCTTAGAAATCATCGCGATTTGAATTAGATCAGTTTCTCAGTGTTACACTTGAACAGTGTTAGTAATATTAATTTGCACACATTTTGGACCGATCATGAAATCTAACTTAACAAAGGCTCTTAACACAGATCGAATATAAATTACAGCATACATTTGCCAGCTGTGGGTGCTAACGGTAAGTAGATTATATGAGATACAGGGAGCTCCTTAATGAGCGGGAATCGGTGCGCGAGTGATACGCTGATAGGCGGCGCCGGCGCCCGGCTGCAGGCGAGCGGCGGCTTCCTTTGAGGAAGCGAGCGGACGCCGCGGAATTGAGGTCAACCTCCAATCGTAGCCATAAACTGAGCTAGAGCGTCGGTAAGGCAAGCCTACTTGTACTAACATTGTTCATTTTACTCGCTACTTGTATGCAGCGCGGGGAGACGAATCACCGCATGTGAGTACGACTCGTAGGGAACCAAACCACATTATGTATGGATGCACACGTCGACATTTCGATATCCGATTCGATTAGATAACCTTCCTTGTACTTGCTGTTTTCATTTGAATTTTTAAATTTGTCACACTGGTTTTAAATGCTGAATATCCGGCGAGGTTGGTTTGAACTTTCACCGTGATCACTGCATGGACAGCTCGTGGTTCGTCATTATCGTCACCAATAAAAGACAAAATTGACAAACGCACGCTTAGTAATTAATTAAAAACTACTCCTTTGTGTGATGAAAAGTGTTGTAATTTCACACAAATACAAAGCTCTGTATGAAAATGATTACAATTGATTATTTATAAGCTCAGTCAACAAGATCAGTGTGATAGATAAATACAACATTGGGAGGCTACGTTGCCTTCTGTTATGTTTTACACGGTTGGAAGGTGAGAGTAGACACCGCTTCTAGCCAGAGGAAGGTCTATAGTTGGTATTGGCAAATAAAGACGTCTTATCTTAACTTATTTTCCATTTCTCCTTCACGTTATTTTTAACCGACTTCAGGACGACGATGTTTTTTTTTTAATGTATGTTCACCGATTACTCCGAGATTAATGATCCGATTTACGTGATTCTTGTAATATTAAAATAAAAAAAAATGGAAAATAATGAATCATCTACTTCCATAAAAATCAAAATTGTAAAATAATAACTTTTTTACAAAAAATTACAACCGACTTCAAAAAAGCACGGTTAGTTGTTGTTGTTGAAGTGAAAAACTTGGGCATTTTTGATATGAAAAAAAAAACTATTGAACTCGCGACACTGTTAAATTACCGTTACCGCAACGCAACGAATACTTCTGTATATAAGTATGTACAAGTACTTACATAATTGTTCAAGTTTTCACATTAATCAACACTCCCGAAGTCAGTATTTTTTCGGTGAAACAAGTTGTCACAGTATGTATGAATAAAAATTACGAGCAAACCTTATAAATATACTCACGTACAAGTACGTAGTAAGATTGTACTAACGCCCTACTGTTAATATAGGCAAGATTTCAGACAGATACTTCATGTAATACCTACTCTCTTGACTCAACATCCGTAGCTCGTGAATATTTTAGGTTTTATTTATTTCTTGTATCTAACAATGTTGGATTTATATATTTTTTTCTTTAAAAAAGGTTAACCAACAGCTTCTGCAGAAAGCGTTTTAAGGATGTGATGTGTGTGTGTGTGTGTGTGTTTTTGTGATTCACAATTTGACATACCTCGGGTTAGTTACCTAACTTCAAAGTTATAGAGCTATAGATAGTTATATCTGCTTTCACCACGCGACAGATTAAGTAGATTTCAGCACGCGGTTGAAGGGATTAAACATAGCGCTCCAAGTATTCCCACATAATAGCAGTCGCTGCGCAAAGTAATATTCATTCGATATAACATTTACTATTACTATACGCTTAAGTAGTTAGGTAATATTTTAAGTCACTTCATATCATTTACAAATATAAGTTGTAATTTAACAACTAACAATTTACAACCATACAACATTTTAAACACTCCTCAATACATTTTTAATTGCCATCATATAATAATAACAGTAAATTAATTATTGCCCAAAGGAAAGGAAAATACATGACGTGTTACAGGTTAAGACTATGAGTTCTTTTTGCATTTAATTTTAAAGTCCTGTGTTATAGGAGACATTCATTCGTCCATTATTGCAATTAACAGAATTCGGTGAACCAAACGTGTAACACTAGCAATAATTTATGTACAAACGTGTGAGCACGCATACCTATTAGATATAGAATAGACTAGTACACTAAGTTTTGTTTGAAGAATAGTTGTCCTAGTTGGTAGTCAATGGCATATTCTTAAGTACGTCTCTAACACTACACCACACAATGATATTAATAGTAATAATAATCATTTTATTTGATGTAGATAGTACCTACAGTAAGAAGATGTAGATAGGTTACCAACATTCGATTTTCCAACAATAGCTCAACCTGCAGCGTGGGCTGGTAACAGTGATCACGTGGATTTTATCTTATCTTACATAACAAACTTACGGAAAAAGCTTACTTATAAAGAGACCGGGGTTTTTGCGCTTGAGAAGACTCGTGTGACGCGTGACAGCTCCGCGCAGGTTTGTGTACCATCTACCCTCACGTCCGGTTACCGAAATACCACCTCATCAAGTTAAGAACATATTGCCTATTGGTGTTTGTTAAACCCAATCTATATAATGACATTTACTTACTACCACTGGTAATGGTTGGTGGAAACAGCTGCATAACTACCTATACTGTAAAACCCGTGAAAATGCAAATCAAAATCAAAATCAAATCAAAAATATTTTTTTTCCAAAATAAGGAAAATATATAAATAAATAATAATAATATATATATTTATATGCATGTGAAGTGGCGGCAAATTGAGCTGTCATTCCATACTAACGCTACGCATTGATAGTTCACTTCGCTCAAATCTTCTCGGGGTGACTTTTGTTTGTATCTAGATCTACAATGAGCTGAACTGTATCAATTGAAGGTTTAAATTACTACCGACAGTTGTTTCTAAAGTCGGCTTTGTTTGCCAAAACAAAAAAATTGAATCTAAAGACTTTTGTTTATTGCAAGAGACATAAATACGGTCGTAGCGGAGATGCTTGTGGAGGATTATGTACGTTTGTGGACGTTTTTCGGTTTACGAGTATATGATGATAGGAAATGATTACTATTTTTTGCAATTTGAAATACGGTAACGTCACTTGGGTAGGGTGCAGTATGCCTCTAAGTAGAATCTTTTGTCATGAGGGAACCTCGGAGCTTACAGATCACGACATAGGGACGAGTTGATTTACTAATTATTGATAACCATAAAAGCCACGACCATAATGTTATTGCTTAGTATCGATTGCTTCGGTACTTGTAAGTGCTCCCTGGGGGCGGCTTGTCCCACGCATTTGTTGGCTCCTTATTAATGGCCGACTCGGTCGTGACACAGACAGATGGACGGCCTCAAGTGACAGCATGTATTTGCCTATCGTAAACTTTTATACCGCAGATAAGAATTCGATGATCTTATTTTACAATAAGGTGGAAAACAATCAATGGGCCCAGTAGTTAAACCACTTTGAACTCTTAAGATACATGACTTTACGTAAAGAACATTCCTTTATTTGTAAAAATAAATAAAACATTAAAATAAACAAGCATTTACTATTTTATTTAGAGATATCGACAAGCATATCTAAACCGGGAACAAACCAGAAAAAAATCGATAAACAAACACACACTAATCTTTTCTACTACCTACCTAATCGATAAGGATGGCCAAAAGCGCTATGGCGAATCTGGACAAAATCTGGAAGAACCGCGGTATTCGCCGGAAAACCAAAGTGCGACTCGTTCGTGCCTTGGTATTTTCCATTTTCCTGTACGGCGCAGAAACCTGGTGCTGCAAGAGCAACGATAGCAAAAAGATCGATGCTTTCGAAATGTGGTGTTGGAGAAGGTTGCTCAGAATTCCATGGACAGCTATGAGAACCAACGAATCCATACTGCAGGAGCTTAACATCACGACGAGGCTCTCAGCAATCTGCCACCAAAAGGCCCTTCGCTTCTTCGGACATATCATGCGGTCTTCTAAGCATAGTCTGGAGAAGCACATCATAGTGGGTCAGATGGAGGGAAGACGAGCCAGGGGCAGAGCACCCTCAAGATGGATGGATGCCATCAGGAAAACTGTGGGGCCGGACAACCAGACGGCAGTCCACAGCTGCAACAACCGCAGCGAATGGAGAGCTCGCTGTTGTGGTCGCGATCCTCAGCATTGAGGGACCGAGGAAGAAGAAGAAGGGCCATGACTACAAACTTTTTCGAGGCCTGGATCCGCACCTAACCTGAAAGGCTTTACATCAGCTTCCCAAAAAAGGTTTTGCAGAACGTTTTGACTTTTGGCTGCTTGAAGTTCAATATTAGAACATCACTAGAGACGTTCAGAGAAAATAGATTTAGCGGGAAAGTGGCATCACGCATTTCGTTAATGTTCAAGTATTGATGAATAGACGCGGTGAACCGACAAATTTTATTGATAATACTTATTTAGTTTTTTTTTTATAGATTATAATTATCATCGTGCTATATCTGTATTATTCAAGTATTCTAACAGTATTTATAATGATTAAGGCAATTCTGTGCTTTCATATATAAAATGACATCTTATACCTATGCAAATACAGCGTGAAATTGTAGTAGTTGTTTTCATCATGTCAAACACCAGTTTTATTTCTCCGATATGTTATATTTTGTAGATAGGAAATTTGGCCCTAAGTCATGAACTACCACTTACTTAGAGGTAAATATAAATTTTGTAATTTGTAATTTCTAATCTAAAAATATTTAATATAGGCAAGAATTGTTGTGTTTAAGGATGTTATTTTATTTATTGTTATGTTAATTTGAATTCAATCGTAGGTAATCTTGCTTGATACTTTATGTTTTTGTGCCCTTACAGGGTCCTTATCTGTAAATACTATAGCATAAACCTTTGTAACACCTTTATCTGGCATTATGGTACTTATGCAAATAAATGAATATGAATATATCACCAAGCTTGTACTTTGTAGAATCTCTTTTAAATATAAAATTAATACTTGTCGAACGAGAACAGTTCTCGTGTAGGTCTTGTGTACAAAATATTACATTTTATATGGGATTTCTTTTACGACACACTACTGTAAGGCCTAAGTTTTCTCGTTTTGCTTGTTATCTTTAACATTGACTGTATCGACTGGTGAAATGAAATAGCGAGTGCTTATTTTTATATTGTAAATCTTTTTATTAAGTACCTACAACTTAGCATTAAACTTTTTTCCACAGGACTTGTAGTTTTGCCGGTAAACAAGCCGTTTTTCGCCTTTAAAAACTCACCCTTCCACTTCCCGCCCTAGAATCAAATCCCCCTACCTTTTCCAACAAAAAAAAAATTAAAAAAATAAAATCCCCTACCTTTTCCAACGGGTTTAATCCCACTATTTAATTTTTCATTTAATTTTGGTGATTAGTGATGAAATGAAATAAAATGATTTTTATTTCTGTAAGTAGATCTTCCCAGATACTTTTTCATGTCATTTTTTTTAAACTAAATGGCACTAAATGGCTGTTCCAAAGTGACCAAAGTGACTGATCCCTGAGAAGAAATGCCGAAAGAAACTCAGGGGGCATGGTCTCTTTTAAAGACCAGACATAAGATTGTATTCATTTATTTTGCTAGTCTCACGATGCAGGGTAAAGTTTGGAAAAGCCTTTTGAAGAGAGAATCAATTCTACTTTGAGTTGACCTGTCCCGACGGCATGCATGCTTCAGTCATCGTGTAGCTCAAACCATACCAACCAACCTATTAACCTATCAACCTATCAACCTATTGTCAACCTATTTCAGGGAGCTCGACGATCCACCACACGACGCTATCTGCCGGGCATTTGCTTAGGCCACGTAGTAGTAGTTAGTAGGTAGGTAGTATTTCCGAAGTTTATCTAGAAGAATCCTAACGCGTAGTTCGATTTAATTTGAACCTAGATATGGTACGAGTAGTTTATTAAGAATATCGAATAACAATACTCAATACTCAATACTTTATTGCATTCCAAATTATGTATACATAGATGGTATAAAATATTGTCAAGATCAATATGGACCCTTTCGGGCACAGCAAGGTTAGGAGAGAGGATGAAGGCTAAGTAACAATTCATGGAATTAATTATTATTATAGGTAGATATAATAGATGTATATGTATGTGTATTGTGTGGTAAATTATGTTAGATATTTTAATTTATTTTTTATCATTTTGTATCATTTTTTTATCAAAACAATGTTTTATGACGGTAATCAATGCAAGTTTCATTTTAATAATCTAAACATACATAAACATACAGAGCCTGACGTTGCCAAGGAAATAATTTACAACCTATGTGACTATGTGATAGCATAAAAGCGGGTAAAAACAGCAAACTTATATGGAAATTCATAAAAACTAACACTTTTAGGTCAAAAAATCCCGAACCAGCACTTGATCTTTTATTGTCTGAACAAACCGCTACTGAAGCAGCAAATAAAGCTAATAACTTTTTCATTAACGTAGGAAAAATCTTAGCAGAAAAATCCATTTCTTCACATAGTTGTTCTTCCTTTCAAAGTCGAACTAGTACATACGCAACACGAAACTCTTTTGTCTTATTAGATACAGATGTTAATGAGATAGTAAGTAAAATAGATGAATTAAAGGACACTTGTGCCTTAGGATGTGATGACATTCCAAATTACATACTCAAAAGATTTAAATACCTCATTGCCCCTCCCTTGACTCACATTTTTCAGCTGTGTTTGGCAAAAGGAATATTTCCTAAATTTCTAAAAAAAGCTATAGTGACCCCTGTGTTCAAAGCTGGAGACAAAAATTGTGTAAATAACTACAGACCAATTTCAGTTTTAACTGGCCTCTCAAAGATATTGGAAAAAATAATAAACTGTAGACTAGTTAAATATCTTGAAAGTAATAAATTACTCTCTGATCATCAATTTGGTTTTAGGCCTAAAAAATCAACAAACCAAGCTGTTCACCATCTGACCAACTTTATAAGCACAAATCTGGATAACGGCATGCACACCATAGGGATATTTTTAGACCTAGCCAAGGCTTTTGATACTATTTCTTGTTCCTTGCTTTTAAACAAGCTGGAAATGCTGGGAATACGGGGAGTTCAATTGCAACTTTTATCTGATTACCTTAGCGACCGCCACCAGTGTGTAAAAATAGGTCAGTACATTAGTTCGGAACTTAAAAATACCTTTTATGGGATCCCTCAAGGTAGTATTTTGGGACCTACATTGTTTTTAATCTATATTAATGACCTCTGTAACCTGACGCTTCAGAATGGTGTTATTATGTCTTATGCGGATGACACAGCTCTCCTGTTTGCAGCTAAATCAAAGGCCGAGGTCTATGAGGTAGCACAAAATGGTTTTAATCATGTATCTAGTTGGCTTCATAAAAATCTCTTAACATTAAATACAGATAAAACTAAATACCTATTATTTACAATGAGAAACACTTATCCAACGCTTACTAATCTAAATATTCAAGCGCACAACATTAATTGTAATTTGCATTATGCTGACATTGCATGTGTAATTTGTCCCGCTTTAGCGAAAACAGACGATATCAAATATCTAGGTGTCACGATTGACTCAAATCTGAACTTCCGCAAACACATCGATTTATTATGCAACAGAGTGCGTAAACTCATATACATTTTTAAAAACATACGTGAATATGCCCATTTTAAATTAATTAGGCAGATTTATTTAGCTTTGTGTCAATCTATTGTCAGCTACTGCATAACATCCTGGGGTGGTGCCGCTAAATCAATTTTACTACCTCTAGAACGCGCTCTAAGAGCTGTTTTAAAGGTGGCTACTTTTCGTCCATATAGATATCCTACGTACCAGCTACATACGAAATGTAAAGTGCTATCAGTGCGTCAACTGTTTGTTTTGAATGTTGTCTTATTTCAACACACTGAACTTTATTTTATCCCAGTACCGTCAGATAGGAGAAGAAAAGATTTGGTTTGTGCTAACTCTAGGACTAATCATGCTTTTGCTCGTCGTTTTTATTTCTTTTTAGGACCTTACTTGTATAATCAGATTAACAGATCACTAAAAGTTTATAGTTTAAGTAATAATAGGTGTAATCTAATGGTTCAGGAATATTTGGCAACACTTAATTATTCAGACACGGAAAAACTGCTTGAAATTGTAAAATAAAGTTTCCATCTACCTGTTCCAATTTTAAGTCTCTTTGTTTATCTAATTTAATAATAGTCTGTCTACTTTAATTTTTAATTTATTTTAACATAATCTTACATAATCTTATTACATAATCTTATTACATAATCTTATTATTAGTCTATTATCTTCAATCTATAAACTGTTCTCTTCGATAATCCTAAGTAGAATAGCTCCAGACATAGATAGAAACCAACCAATAGAGCAAGCTGGGTTCCGACCCCGCTACTCAACAATGGACCACATACACTCTATTGAACAAATAATAGAAAAATATAAAGAATACAACATGCCATTATACATAGCATTTGTTGATTATGCTAAGGCGTTTGACAGCATATCACACTCATCTATATGGAAGGCTCTGAGAAATAACAAAATAAACGAAAAATACATAAGCGTGATAAAGAACATATATGCTAAGAGTATTAGCAAAATAAAACTAGAAAGACATGGAGAAGAGTTTGAAATTGGAAAAGGAGTGAAGCAAGGTGACCCTCTTTCACCCACACTATTTATAGCCGTCCTAGAAGACATATTTCAAAACCTAGAATGGAAAAATAAAGGCATATGGATACTAAACAAAAGATTAACACATCTACGATTTGCTGATGACATTGCTCTTTTCAGTGAATCTGCGACTGGATTAGAAAACATGCTTCAGAGCCTGAACACCCAAAGCCAAACAGTAGGACTTGAAATGAACGCATCAAAAACAAAAATTATTACAAACAGCTCCAAAAAACCAATTAAAGTAGAAGGAAAGTCCATTGAATATGTTGATGATTATGTGTACTTAGGCAAACTGATATCTTTCGAATTGAACAGCAATGAAAAAGAAATAGACAGAAGAATCAGCATTGCGTGGAAAAAATACTGGGCTCAAAAAGAAATCCTTAAAGGAAACTACAGCCTAAGAATGAAAAAGGTCATAATGGACTCCTGTATCCTCCCAAGTCTAACATACGCAAGCCAAACATGGGTGTATACTGAAAGAGTAAAAAACAAAATTTTGTCTTGCCAACACGCCATGGAGAGAAGTATCCTCAAACTAAGGAGAATACAAAAAACAAGAAACATAGATATCCGAAAGAAAACGAAACTAACGGATGCTCTTCATCATAGCCAAAAACAAAAATGGAAATGGGCAGGACACCTGGCTAGATATCAAG
This sequence comes from Euplexia lucipara, assembly GCA_921972225.1. Lineage (NCBI taxonomy): Eukaryota > Metazoa > Arthropoda > Insecta > Lepidoptera > Noctuidae > Euplexia > Euplexia lucipara. The sequence goes on along the minus strand of OV179147.1, from coordinate 372,009 downwards.
ACAAAAGATGGACTTACCAAACAACAAAGTGGAAGGGCCCATATGGCAAGAGGAGTGTAGGTCGGCAAAGGAAAAGATGGGTGGATGACATAATTAACACGGCAGGAGAAAAATGGTTACAAACTGCCAAAAACCGCGAGGAATGGTTCGAGTTGGAGGAGGCTTTTACCCAAGAGGGACTACATAAAACAACTACATCGTAATATTGTTGTAAAATTTATTAACTCTGTACCTATGTAGAGAAATAAAGCTTATTATTATTATTATTACATAATCTAATTTTAAAATTGTATAGTCAAATTACTCTCTAAGTCATTGGAAACATTGTCTTGTTTATAATTTAGCTTCTAATTAAGCATTGCATTTTTTTAATATAAAATATTTGATGTTATTGCTGGCCTGAAACACAGGTTTTTCATAAACCTAGTTCAGGCAGATCCATATTACGGTTAGATTTAGTTTTTCATCCAACGGAATTAATGTAAATTATAATCTTTACTTTACCTCACACTTGAATAAATTTTATTTTATTTTATTTATTTTATAAAGTATTGAAATGACAAACGTTTTCACTAATTCAGGTGAAAGCCGACCAACTGCAATCACATCGCGCGATGTCGTAGCATACCAGTAACATTGTTATAATACCAGTTGGAAATAAAAGTTAAAATAAAAGACGTCGGGGTCACCGCTGCAGGAGCGCTTTCGCCGATTCGTGACCGAGACAAACGCGTTATCTGTCGGGAACGAAGCGAGTGTTCCTGAAATATATGGCAGCTTTGCATACGAATAGGACGCGCCTGAGTATACCACAAACCCGCCAAAATAATACACATAACATTATTATTTTATTTGTTGCTTGTTGGCTTCGCTCACGTGACTGTGGCTATGTTGTATTGGCATTGTATGGTTCTGTTATACAACGTTTTCATAGGGTGGTAAATTACCTGTGCAATCTACGACTTCAGAGTCGATTCTAAACCAAAACTGTTGCTTACATAATAATGTGAGAACTATGTATCTATCAATATAATAATCTAATTATCAGCTGCATTGCGTATTTTATTCATCTTTTACCTACCTAAGTATCTCAGTATTGTAATTTTTATTCAAGATATATAGTCTGATTTATGTATAAAAATGTTGTAGTTAAAGCCTATTTCAAAAGAGTAAAGTATGATCTATATCTTCCCCATTTTTCTACATAGGTACGAAACTGAATGTTCAACTAGAATCATCGGGTGTAATTTATCTATAATATATGTATGTATTTAGAAATATATAAATATGTTAATCAGCTGTTTAGTACCCATAACACAAGCCCTCTAGCTTAACTTGGGACTCAATGGCGTTGTTTGAAAAGTTGTGGAATATTTATTATTATTTACTTAATATTAATTTCTTTTACTTAATATATTTAACTTGTAAGAGTGACGTTCAAAAGTGCCTTTTACGAATCTAATGGGCAATTTGACAACATTTTAGTTTTTAGTCCCTCATCTAGGTTACAAGAAAATATTAGACACATATTTTTTCTTTTTTCGCGTAGGTAATAAAAAAATAACGGCGATATATCGAGTCAAAATGCCGCATGATGCCACTAGCCAGTACAGTTTATACTAGCTAATGACGTTACAACCCCCCACTTCTCAACTTTAATGCCCTTAATCTAAGGCAGTTTCCCATCAATTTGAAAAAGAAAAACATATGTGTTGAATATTTTCTTGTTAAGTATCTAGATGAAGGGCTAAAACCTGAAATTTTGTCAAATAGCCCCTTAAAAGAAATGATTAATCATATTTATTTTTGTGAATATAGGTTCATTCAAACACTTTAAACTTACACACTTAATACACACTTTACACACACACACACATACACACACACACACACACACACACACACACACACACACTTCACACTTCACACTTTTACACGTAATTTTTAGCTAAAAGCTACATGTTTTGCTATCTGATTACTCTGTGAAGAAACAATGAAAGAAACTCAGAGCTCATAGTCTCTTTCCAATTCCAGACTTTATCTTCGTCAGATCATGTAACAACCCTCTAAATTAGTGTCTGAAATGGTCTTTTGAGAAAATGTTTTGACTTTGACTTTTACACCGCACGTAGGTGCACCAGTCCTGAAAGAAACCACTCATATATAGAGCGGCATTCCCAACCCGAGCCGGTTCTTCGGACGGTAACGGGCAGTAAAACCTTTCAGAATGACTCCACCAAAGCCGGGTTACTTCCTAAAGGACTCAAATTGGAATACTTTAGCTAAACCCTTGCATCGTGGGGCGCAAAGCCTTAATTGTTACCCAACAACGTTTGCACCCAGTTTGAAGGATCTTATAGACGGACGCGAACAATGCACGGGTTTTACGAGTAGTGGGGGGACCTAAATGTTGTGTTTAATCATATTGCACTGATGTGCAATGCAAAACCAGTGCACTTTTATTTAAATATAATATTGCGATATCGCCTGTCGTTTGTGAAAATAGACAAGCGCACATTAGTATCACTCCATCGGTAATACAACACAAGCGCGGATCCACTGTTGTGGGCACCACACAACCCTTATTGAGGTCAGACAGATCACCACTCATAAACGTTTGTCTTGGGTGGGAATCGAACCCACGACCTCCGGCATAGCAGTCAGGGCCACTAACTACTAGATCAACAGGCTAGCCATTGTAGTACTTTATGTATAAATGATAAACCAATCGAGTTAAATTATAACCTCTTACTACTACTTCTTCAACTACAACTACCTATTCTAGTATTGTATAAACTAACATAGACACACGCAGCGCAGTAGATCAGTTTAAAATTATGTATTTTGTCTCTTTCAAAATCAATGCATTTCAGTAAGGTAGTTAGGTTAGGTAGTTTGGCTAGCGCCGTGCCCTCGTCTCTGGAGTAGGCAGTGACTTGTCGCTGCCGGCCGTGGTCGAGAGGATGGTCGGCAGCGTCGAGTCCTGGGACGCGGTGGTGTCCTTCTGCGAAACGGTCACCTCGTAGAAGGAGGCTGCGGAAAGGGAGAGGGAGATTACTTCCACTCACCCGGCCCGCAGCAGACGCACCGGGCGCAGGCGGAGGGCGGACAACGCCCTCTTCCAGCCCCCCTAAATGGGTCCAGGGCGACGGACGCGGAGATGTTCGCCGCCCCCACGTACATGGACCCGAGGTGGCGGCGCGTCGTGTTCACGCGCGCCCCTCTTAGACGTCGCGAGGGGAGTCTAACACCTCACTCCTCTCGCTGACTTGGCGAGGCCCGCGGGGCTGGCACCAGTCGGGGGTCGCGGAAGTATCTTCTGTTCCCGTGACCCCCGGCGCAGGTGTGAGAAGGAACACGGGGTGGTTTTTAGTCAGTAAGAGTCTGACAGACCCCTCCGCCTCCCCGGGCGGGGGACATCCATGAGGATATTCCACTCCTCAAAAACAAAACAAAAAAAGGTAGTTTGGCTAGCTTAGGTCCATCGAGGCGGTCCGGCCGGTGCTAGCGCTGGCTCGGGAGGAGGCACGGCTCCCTGTAGTTTCGGGTGACGCAGATACTTTCCGGGCACGGTTGCTTCGGAAAGTACCTGTGTCGCATAAATTAAAATAGGGAGCCGGACGCCCGGTGTCACCACTGCGTCGACTGTCAGGAGGACATGGCGCGGCCCACGCTGGCAGTGTGCCGTTTGGGAGGAGCCGCACCGTGCCCTCGTCTGTGGAGTAGGCAGTGACTTGTCGCTGCCGGCCGTGGTCGAGAGGATGATCGGCAGCGCCGAGTCCTGGGACGCGGTGGTGTCCTTTTGCGAAACGGTCATCTCGCAGAAGGAGGCTGCGGAAAGGGCGAGGGAGATTACATCCACCCACCCGGCCCGCCTGGTGGCAGGTAGTAAACTATTTTTTTAGAAGGCGAAAGAAAGCAAGCGTTGATGGTTTCGAATTTTCCAGTTTCTACTCTAAAAATGTTCGAGTTCGCTTCGATCGTTTAGATTTTCTTCGGGTACCTACTATTTCAATATATTTGTACCTACCTATAATACGCCTCTAATCCAATGAGATATGGGGTCTTATTCAAATAAAAATTGGTCTCTAATTTCAAAGTCACACACCCAAGACGCCATGTCCGTATCTATACTGTAAGGTTCTGTTAGTTTGACAGTGGCTATACTGCCGAGAGAAATATGTATCTTAGTAATATTGGGAGATTTTGTTAAACTGCGCTGGTCACACTGGTGGCGCCAGCATCCGGGACTTTGCTTTGCTTTTGGAGCGGGCACTGTGTGGGGCGCTAGAGCTGAGCGACAGTGGTCGAACGGGAGCTATTTTGTATCGCGGGGTTAATGTTTTTCTGGAATAAGCTTAGAAAGTAGTTCAGGTTATAAAGTAATGTTGATGAATAAGTTTTAATGTCAAATAAGCTTTGATTACCAATAAGTTTTGATTACATAATAAGTATTGATACCTAATGAGCTTTAAAGTAAATACGTTTATACTGTTACTGTGTTTGTTTTCTGAGATACCCTTACAATACGCCCTTCTACAAACTTATCTAAGGTGGAGTTGGAGGCAGTACTTTAACTTTTATTTATTTCAAATTAATGTTTCCATATTTGTAGTGTTTATTCAGGCTTTGAGTTCATAATGTTGAGAAAATGATGATGTGATGTGTGATGATCTTCGCTCCCCCATGTAAAAATGTTGCTATAATTTGAATTACTTAGTTTACGTAACTACGTAAATATTTTGTAGATGCATTGATGTACAGAACAATTCAATGCCTTAATCTTGTAGCGATAGCGCTCAAAACCTTTCTGTTGTATGAATGCAATTTATCGATCGTAGGAATACTAGTCCGCCTTGTGTTTGACGAATTTTTAAATGGCCGTGGGCCGTGACCCTTTTTGAGGCCTGGATCCGCGCCTGTCACAGCACCCTCCACACAATACTCTGTAGTAGTACAATTCGGTATTTAAAAGTACATCGCACCTTCGCAGCTGTCCACTCTGTCGTGAAGTGTTCTGATAAGGGTGACAGCTCCGCGCCACACATCTGACGAAGTGGCTGAATAAACATGACGTGTCAATTTAATAAATTGTGGACGTCAAGCTGCCCGCGCTCGCCGGCCGCTACCACAATCAAATAATTTTCCATCGTTACGCTCGTCTGAGTCTTGGATACTTGTCGTGTGTGCACTGCGTGTGTGTGTGTGTGTGTGTGTGCAGGGCGGGAGTGGTGAGTGTGGTGACGCGTGTATCGTAACATGGTTGCGAGCTAATGAGCGTGATCACCTCCCACAGCGACGCTAAATGAGATAACTTGTTCCTCGTTCGTCGATATTCAGTCGATTCTATTGTGTATGTAGTGGAGGTATTGGTACTTATCTGTCTGCGGAGCAATCGAACGCAACTACGTCAGGTGGTACCTTAGAGTGTGTTGTATGTGACTTATGTAAATCAAGTGCAATAACCAAATTGCATTGCAAGTGCATTTAAGTATATAGGCACGTTCATTGGTTGGGGTAGGTTTTTTATTTTTGTAAATCAGCCACGCTCGATTCACCGGCGCGTGGAGGTTTAAACTGTGGATCAGTTTACACCTTACGGAAAACTCCGCCCGCCGCAAGAGGATTTCAGGATCCGCTACTGGCCTGACAGACCCGAGTGGCCGAAAAATCGACTTTGTTCAGAGACAAACTGTTGTTAACGTAATGTTTGTATTGCCAAATTACCTTGTAACAGCCAGCTCTACAGTAACTAAGTATTTTATAAGTAAAAAACGTAAGTAAGTAGTTTACGTAAGTACTAAGTTTTTTAATATATGGGTAGTTCTACAAACTAAGGAAGAATTCGAGTCTGATTTCGGCCCGACATTTTTTTAACATTCTGGTGGCGGAATTCAGTCTAAGAACTAGAGTACAGTGTCTTTTAGCTTATCCTAAAGGGAACAGTCAAAATATTTAATATTTTTTGATTTGTTGCCATTTAAAAAAAATCGAGCCACAGGAAACTGAGAGTGTCACCAGGAAGCTGAGGAAAACATGAAAAATCAATCAATATCAATCATTTATGTCACATTTTTAAAAAAATGCGATGTTGCGGCTTAACATTAATGTGTAATAATCAAAGTATCTTTTATAAAAACAAAAAGTAGTCTTAAACAGGAAAGTTTTGAGTCTTGTTTTTTTTGTATTTAGCCGCTTTTTTAACTTTGTCTTTCCTTGATATTATTTCGGCAACAGTATCAACTGTTTCTTGGGTTTGAACTTTTCTTTGATTTATTTTTTCTCTTGGCTCCTGTGATAGGTTTGGGAAGAGAGTAGTCGGGTCAATTTGCAAATCAGTGGCTAAAACTTCTGGATTTTCCAAATTTAAAGTAAGATCGCTTGCAACGCTCATATCATCTGGCTGATCTATTGATTCCGTCTCACTTTTGTAGACGTCTTTAAATATTTGCCGTGATCCTGCAGAGTATTCTAGTACACCCATCAAATATAATATTCAAATATAATATTTGTAAGATCGATTAAATGTTTGTTTATTTAATACTTTAAATCCAACGTTTTGAAACAAATTAAACTAATACTTTACTTAGACCACCACCAAAACTAAATAACTGTATATAAACAAATTACGAGAGTAAGTTTAATTTATTTATTAAATTGTTATATATTCGTTTATTGTTTATATGTATGAAAAAATACTATTATTGCACAGAAACAATATTTTTAATATGATCTGAACAGGATCCTGGATGGTTCTCAGTATTCTGGGTACCAATTGGACAGGATCCTGAGGCCAGGTTCCTGACAATTACCGGCTAAAAATAAAATAAACGTACCAATTTATAACTTTCAACACAAATAACCTAAACTAGGCCTATGCGCTAGCATCTTACATATCAATACGCTAAAATTAATTATATTCATTATTTATTTCGTAAATAATATCTTACCAGGATTCTGTGAACTCCACTGATTATGACACCACTTCACTCGCCAAACGCACTCGGTTCACTAAACAACGTGCTAGGTGAGAATAGATAGATGACATTCTTTGTCTCTTTAGTAGGTACTATCGACTCAGCGGAACGGTAAAGACGCACGGCAAATAGTTTAGTGAATATTTGCTAATTCAACAGCGAACAGGATACTGATATAAAATCATGGGGACAAAATGTAAACAAGATTTTATTAAAGATTTTTTTAAGAAATGCTATAGTAATTGTTCTACCTAGCCAGGAAAAATAGTAAACTTATTAATTTGGGATTCTTTTAAGACCCTAATGTAGAAGTAAATGTTTCACGACGCACTTTGATCTAAAATTTGTAGAAGGGACATTGCAGGATCCTGAGAATCCGGCACTTTGAACAGTAATTTTGTTCTGAAAAGAGTTATGAATCTTAATTATTTTTAGTGACCATCTAGAAACAATTGTAATTAATAGTATTCCATCCAAAAAAAAATGTTATTAGCATTTTTTTTATCATATTTTGGCTGAGCCGCCAAAAATTCCTTAGTTTGTAGAACTACCCATATAAGTATGCTTATCAGCTGTTTAGTACCCATAACACAAGCTCTTAGCTTAGCTTGGGACTAGATGGCGTTGTGTGAAAAAGTTGTGGAATATTTATTTATTATTTATTTATTTTGTTCTTTAAAGTACTTCATCAGCGGCAGTGGGGCGTCATTTGCAACCTCCCCCTATACACTCAAAGAAGCCTCCCTGCACCCTCTCTTGATCAATACAAACAGAAAGGTCTCTGTGAGAACATGGAGTCGTTACAACCAGAAAGTTAACTCGTATACTATTGAAGTAAGAAATGCACTTCCAAACGGGCGAACTGTCGTGTTAATGTCCGCCGTCCGGATAAGTAGTACCTATAGCAGCAGATGTTATCGTGGTGGCGCATGGCGGTGTGGAGGCGCGTGGTGGCGCGTGGTGGCGTGTGGTGCGGAGTGGTGGCGGGCGCCAGGCGGTGCACGGCGAGCGGCGCGTGCTGGCGCGGGGCGCGCGGTGCACTGCTCTGCTGACCTACTTCGGGACGCTAATCGTATCACGTGAAAAAGCTTGCGTGTGCCGGTCGTTCACCCGCCGCCGCGCAGGCAGCGACCCTCAACCCCGCGCGGCGAACCCTTTCCTGATGGTGGCCACTCGATGCCCTCCACCCTTTTCCTGTTGTTCCATCACTTGAACATCTCTTCGGCGATTTAAAATGAGGGAGCATGACGACACGAACCTCAACGCATTGCGCAGCATGTACCTACAGTCTTAACATTATTTAGAACAAACTGAAACATACTTTAAATAACAGTTGATTAAAAACTAGCCGTGCCCGCGACTCCGTCCGTGTGGTGTTGATAATCCTCCCCCAGATGCTGAATACGAAAATACCTTTAAGTAGAGTAGCTGCGTGACTGAAGTGAATCCTGTGGGGTGCATGTAGGCACTTCACACTGTTTAACCCAAAAACTTTTGCGGAGTGAGTTCGTATAGTTGAGGGTCGATCAATAAGTAGGTACTAAATATTGTGTTAAGACGTGTTCTATTTCGACGCATTAGTTTTGAACCCCATCAGCTAATGTGTCCCAACTCCCAACCAAAGGCCCCAAAGGCTATAGGCCTCAAATCTATCAAACGGTAAAGTTTTTCAGAAGTAGCTTTTAAAGCACAACAAAATTAATTATAAATTAAATAAAACAGAGTAACTCTTTCTCATTTTATATATTAGTAAGGAAGTATGGATTGTTTATAGTACTTAATAGGAAAAAAATGGTCAAGGTAACCATTTTTTCACGGGGGAGTGTGAATATGAATTTAACTTCTACATTCCACTCTCTAAATGATGAAGAAAACTGCATGAAAATCCATTGTGGTGTTTAGTAAAACTAAGAACACATTCAGATATGAAAAGCGATGGTTTTATACTATTTTTACAGGGTATTAGGTGCAACAAAGTACCTACATAATAGTAATAGATCTAAGACATATTATGTAACCTACAGATACAAATTTTACTCTACTTAAGAGACTTACTTAGAAATATAATGTAACTAGTGTAACAACCGTACTGTGACTGAATAATGTTTTTGATGGATAGCATCATTCAGAGTTGGTCTCATAGTAAAAGTTGTAAATCATATAGAAGAGTATTGTATGTCGTTAGTGAAACCTAACAGCCTATCTGTAGATATAGACAATTATATAGATATAACTAAATGAATATCGTAGTTACTTAGGAAGAACAGATGTTCAAGGACGCGTATGTACTCGTGACCTCCCTAAAATTAGGTTCCACCACTAACTAACACAATTGTGTTATAAGGATTATTTGATGTATTAACTGTGATGCGCCCAACATGATGCTGGTGCGTATTAAAATACTCCGAACACATGAGAATAGTTGCGTGCTGGCGAACCGTAAACACGTGACGTCAAAATAATAAACAACGCCAAATTACTAATATCTCGGATGATTTATTACAACCGTTCTTCCTAAAAGCTAGAGCCGCCTGGCCGGCGAGATCAGGCGGGCACAGGCAGGCACATACGGACACAGGCAGGCGCAGGCGGGCAGCAGCGGGCACAGGCGGCCAGCAGCCGCAGTCTCGTAGGGTACCAATAGAGCAAATCGGCGTTGTTATGCATTGTAAAGTTCGAGCTTTGATTCGCGACGATGACGCGCCGCCCCCGCGCCTCCTCCACGCCGCGCCAGGTGCGCCCTGTCCCCCGCGTGCGACTGTTCGACTCTCGCCACTTATAGCCGCTGCATCACGCGGCGCAAACAGCGGCACAGCGGCGTGCCGGGACAACACACACCCACTCGGGAGGCCGTCGACAAATCTCACTTCACGCAGCTTTTGGAATACTACTAATTAATTCGGTATTCCATAAGCAGCTTGAAGTAGGATTCCGTTTTCGTAGGATTGGACAGACAATCTATTTTTAACCGACTTCCAAAAAGGTTTTTTTTTAAGTATGCTCACCGCACTCCGTCAATTATTGACCAATTTTAAAATATTTCAAGTTTCAGAAGTTGATGGCTAAAAGTTAACCCATCAAAATCAAAAATCGAAGAAGTGCTTGCGGAAAAAAATCCCCAGCATGAAACAACAGCATCAAAACAACTAAAGCCACCGACATCTGAATCATTCGATATTTCTGTATATTTTACGCCTTTTAGCGTTTTTTTGGAAGTCGGTTTAATTTTCTGGCTAGGTAGTTTTGGGTCATACACAAAAAGTGATCAACTCAAAATATTAATAACTAGCACTTTGCCCGCGACTTCGTTCGCGTAGCTTCCGAAAATGTGATCCATGAGTATTACTCGATATATTGACGTCACGCAGTTTCACCCACGTAGTTCCCGTTCCCGTGGGAATACGGGGATAAAAAGTAGCCTATGTTATCCGGGAATAGTGTAGCTTTCCACCAGTACAATAATTTTTAAAATTGAATCATTAGTTTCGAAGATTACCCCCTACATACAAACTTACAAACATACAAACTTACAAATTTTACCTCTTTAAAATATTATTAGTATGGATAAAACTCCACGAATTATTATGAAACGTTATATTTATTTAGGGTTCGATTATAATATTCTTACAAAAATATTATTCGAGATCAGTCTTGGATATTTTAGGAATAAATCACGTTTTCAGTTTTTTTACGTCTACAGAAGAGATTGTCTTGTCCTCAGAAGAGAACAAAAATTGACCTTAAATAATCATATCAATAAGATCAAGAATAGAAACAATGAACAAAACACTTAAAATAGAATTCTCTATAACCCTTAAACAAGTCATAATCAAAAATCTCTATCAATTCCGTACAAAAAAATAATCAAAATTTGTCTACAGAACAGACAAAATGCTTCTGTGGGCATATAAAGGAACAAAGTGTTAATAGTTATTTGTTATACAAGAGTGCAAAGTTGCTTTTTAACCGCGTGTTCAATTTTGATGACCGAGCAAGCGAAGGATTCTAAAATTGAATCACGAGCGCAGCGAGTGATTCAAAATTAGAATCCTGAGCGTTAGAGAGGGAATCAAAAGAGCACGAGGTGAAAAATCTTTGCACTCGAGTGCAACACGTAACTTTTCATTCCACCTCAGCGAGGAAATGACTAAATGCAAAAAAAAAAACATTTTCTGAGAAAGTTTTGGCTCCTTTTGCTAGTCGCCACGTGTTGAACATATCGTACTGTTTTAAATACTTCTCACGTGATTGTTGAGGGAGAAAGCTTATTTGCGCATTATTAACAGTTTCAGTCAATTCTGTTGGCGTCAAACAAACTTCCTCGTCGCTAGAATCACTCATTTTAGTTTTTTCACTTGTTTTCAAGTTTCTTGTTTTTAATATAAGGTTTAACAATGACGTGAAAAAATGCCGCGTAAAGAACCGCGTACAAAACAAATTGAAAAAAGAACACCAAGAAGGTTCCGAGTCTGAGTTTTTAACAAATTAAAAAAAAGTTGTATGATATATTCGGCACCATAGAGGTAGCAGTAAATAGGTTTAATGTTTTTTTTAATTCACAAACTTACAGCTTGGCAAAAAAGTGTAGAAACGGAACTAAATTTTTGTCTGTTGGCAACATTTTCAAAATAATGACATCTCATAATAAACAAAGTTCACGATTTCGTAAAATTTTAATTTCGACCACCAAACGTTGATTATTAAACGTAAAAAGTGAATAAAAACGAATAAAACTATTCGTAGTGCTGGCAGGGAAGTTATTTATAAGGTGTACAGGCGATATCTGGCGGAACATGAGGCCCAAACTATTCTTCCTGAACTTATCAATGTTTTCTAGAGTTCCGCTTATAATACAGGTATGTAAGAGTTTGTTTTGTTGATTTTAGGTAAATCAAGTGTTAGTTGATGAATACAAAGCTATACTAATTTGATTGCATAAGGAATAACTAGAAATTTGAAACAATAAATGTCGAGCACATAGGTTATGTTTACATTTTTTCAGCATTACTCTGGTATAGTGCGCTGAGATAATTGATACTTTGGTGACTTGACTTGACTATGGTCGTGCCATAGTCTAAATCTATTATTTAATTCAGGGAAGCCTGTTATCGTTTTAAGCAAAATCGTGCTGGAAGGAGATAAACAAAAGGGTATTTTCTACATCCGTCTTTTTAACAGCATGTGATAAAAGTGTTTTACTTTTAATATTGTTAGGGATAAATGAAATATTTCGTCTTTACAGGAAGCAGCTGAACGTGCATTACAAGCTATTATCGAGGAGGATTGGAAGAACTCGTGCTAACATGTAATAAAAATAGAAAATGATTACTGGAAAAAAAATAACTATGAACGAGGAAATATAGCGATTAGTAATAAATCTAGAAGGTGATAGTAGCATCACCTCTGAACCCAAACATGACTCAGATGAGTTTGCGGCCTACGTGTTCGGGGTAGAATATTTAGAGGAAGATTTACTAGAATAAAATATAGAAATTATGTTATACAATGTTATGTTTTCTTTTTTTATAATTTCTAAACAATGTTGTGAACTCAGGAGTATTTACTCAATTTGTTATTTTTAGGTAAGTAATCAGTTGCGTGTCGAGAACACGTCCTTGTTCAATTAATTCATTACACCCCAGGAGGACACCGGTGTCCACGCTGTCATTGTCTTTCTATTGTGTCTCTAATTGCCACGATTAAAAGTGATTACTTACTGATTAAAAAAAAAAAATACATTTATTTAGATTAATTTGTCTAAAAAACAGCTAAGTATCAAGACTAGGTTGGTACGCTATGCGGTTGCCACGCGGGTTGCCATACGAAGAGCACAGTGGCGCCTCCATTATTTTCTACTCTTTTTTGCCAAGCTGTAAGTACAGACGCCAGCACGTCAAGTAACCCCAATGTGTCAAATTTCTTTGATCGTTTTTCAAGTTTATGGCAAACAGAATAAGGTTCATATTCAATTGGGCAATTTTGACACATTGGGGTAACTTGATGTGCTGGCGTCTGTACATCGAAACGTACAAACGGGGGATTCTCTGCAGTTTATTTTATCGTTCATCAAATCTTGCAAAAAAATAGTTTTAAGACGTACAGAATTGAGTTCACATTTATCAACTCGGCGAGTAGGTGGGGCCGGGAGTCCCCGGCGAAAAGTCCTTACGACCACTGGGAACTACCTATGCTCTTCACTTTCTTAACTAAAATGAAAGTGCAGTTTCCAGTTGTTCAGTTCGCATCGCTAGACTCTGGACACGGTTGACACTTGATTACTTAATTGAAAGTTGGTGGTTAATGTGCGCAAATATCTAAAATTTGTAGCAATTGTATCTTTTTCGTGGGTGACTTTATATGTGTGAAATCTCTTTAAAGATGAAATCTCTTAAAAGACTAATCAAGCCTTTGGTTTAAGTAGGTACTTACCTACTTACTTGATTAGTCTTTTAGTATTAAAAGGGAATAAAAAACCCCCTGGAGCATGCATAATTCATACAAAATCATTAGTAAATCAAGCATGAGCCGGATATTTTTGTAATAAACTATAAGAAGTTACCTGAGTGACAAAACTTTAAATGCTTTGTTATCAAGAGATCACATTTTCAAGAAGAAAGATTATATTCGGGACGAAAAAATATGGTTTGATTTTCACTTAACTGATAAGTTCCTGAATATTTTTTTTTTGTTTAAATATTGTGTTCATTTTGATAATTCCTTGAATATAAGATAGTAAATGACAATTGTAAAAATTGTAGATACTCTATCTACAATATTTACCAAAAACATAATCGATAAAAAAAAAATAGGAAAAATTCCGTAATTACGTAATTACGGAATTGGAGAAAAAAGTTGCGTAATTAGTTACGTAATTGACATTTCCGTAATTTTGGAAGCCCTACTAAGAAGGTAAGGTTGTCAATTTATACGTACCTACGTTCTGAAATTTACTTTTTTACTAAACTTAGAGGTTTTATGTAGCATAAAAAAGTCTTATATATCTGTAATCAATTTACGTAATTAACAATGACGACAGAGACAAACTTTAATAATTCTTTGCAAATAGAACTTATTCTACTGTTAAGACTTTAATTAAACTAGACCGGGAAAACGATAAGTATAAATTGTAGGTATGTAACAATAGTTCAGATTAAAATTATGAATTTAGTATTTTTTAAATCAATGCATTTCAGTACTGTAGTTAGGTTAGGTTTTTAGGTTAGCTATAGGATAGGTATGGTAAGTTAGGTTAGGTTATAATTATACATGTTGTAATTTTAATTCTATCGAACACAAAATGTTTAAATAAGATCACAGTAGAGACTCGCTGCATAAAAAGTAGTAGTAGTTATTATTGGTTTGGATTTATTTTTTGTCGTCTTATTAAACGTATGTATTAGTACATACAGCTTGGCAAAAGAGAGTAGAAACGGAACTAAATTTTTGTCTGTTGGCAACATTTCCAAAATAATGACATCTCATAATAAACAAAGTTCATAATTTCGTAAAATTTTAATTTCGACCACCAAACGTTGATTAATAAAGGTAAAAAGTAAAGAATAATGAATAAAACCATTCGGAGTGCTGGCAGGGAGGTTATTTATAAGGTGTACAGGCGATGTCTGGCGGAAAATGAGGCCCAAACTATTCTTTATGAACTTCACAATGTTTATCAAAGAACCGCTGTTAAGACAGGTATGTAAGAGTTTGTTTTGTAAATTTTAGTTGAATCAAGTGTTAATTGATGAATACAAAGCGATATTAATTTGCTTGTATAAGGAATAACAAGAAATTTGAAACAATAAATGTCGAGCACATAGGTTATGTTTACATTTTTTCTGCATTACTCTGGTATAGCGCGCTGAGACAAATTGATACTTTGGTGACTTGACTTTTAATTTTAGAAAATTAAATTTCTACGTAAATTATACTTTAAGTGCGATATCAAGGGAGAGAATTATTGGTTCTAGCGTTTGCATTAGAAATGTAAAAGAAATTGTCGTGCCATAGTCTGAATCTATTATTTAATTCAGGGAAATCTGATATCGTTCTAAGCAAAATCGTGCTGGAAGGAGATAAACAAAAGGGTATTTTCTACATCCGGCTTATTAACAGTATGTGATATTATTTTTTTTACTTTTAATATTGTTAGGGATAAATGAAATATTTTGTCTTTACAGGAAGCAGCTGAACGTATATAATATATTCCAAGCTATTACTGAGGAGGATTGGAAGAACTCGTGCTAATATGTAATAAAAATAGAAAAGGATTACTGGAAAAAAAATAACTATGAACGAGGAAATAGAGTGATTAGTAATAAATCTAGAAGCAGATTAGCAGATAGCAGCATCACCTCTAAACCCGAACATGACCCAGATGAGTTTGCGGCTTACGTGTTCGGGGTAGAATATTTAGAGGAAGATTTACTAGAATAAAATATATTATAGAAATTAAGTCATACAATGTTTTCTTTTTTTATAATTCCTAAACAATGTTGTGAACTCAGGAGTAGTTACCCAATTTGTTATTTTTAGGTTAGTAATCAGTTGCGTGTCAAAAACACGTCCTTGTTAAATTACTTACTGATTTAAAAAAATAATACATAAATAGAATAATTTGTCTAAAAAACAGCTAAGTATCAAGACTAGGTTGGTACGCTATGCAGTGGCCACGGGTTGCCATACGAAGAGCACAGTGGCGCCTCCATTATTTTCTACTCTTTTTTGCCAAGCTGTGCACACGAAGTTCTAAATTTAATTTACTTTATCCTCTAGAGAATAAAAACGGCTTTTCCACTCAGATATTGAAGATTAAAAATACTCTTTCCGAGATGGTGGGATGAAAAGTATATTATCCTCGTCAGAATCGTCCCACATGAAATTCCTCGGCCGTTTTTTCTGTGGTGGCTTCGGAGTCGTCTGAATAGATTATTTTCTTCTGGGATCTATGCTTTTGATTAAGTATTTCGATAGAAAGATCTAGTGTGAGTCTATCTGAGAGCCCTGGTGAATTTGGCCTCTGTGGGCACACTAAGTCTACAGTAAAGATGTCTACAGGAGAGACAAATTTTGATAAATCAAACATGGCATCCTAAATTATAAGGTAAAAATTTGAACAATGTGATATTTGCATACCACGCCCATACGCATATACTATCTCGATCTTTTTATTTATTTGTAAAGGCTACCTACTGATTCAGGTATCCTTTGCACAGGAAAGATACACTGATCTCGACCAAAAACGTGTGTATTTAAATAAAATTTTAATTTTCCACGTCAGACGCACTTTACGCAAAATCACAATCGAGCAAATGATAGAGAATACAGTGCTACCAACACAAAAGACAAAATAAAAGCGATGTGTTTATCTTTGGCCCAGTTTGGGTCATTTTATGCGTCTACAGAAGGAGACCAAAATTCTGTGAACATGCTGTGTATACGTTTTATTTTAAAATCTTGAATTAGGTATATGTTTTTTAATACGCTGTGTTATTCATATTTGATCATATAACTGATGTAATGTAATGAATTATAAGTATCGAAAGTATGTGTATATATTTTTAACCATCACTTAAACTCAACTACTTGGCATCCGAACAGTCTACAGAAGGAGATTTCTTTAGATTCAAAACTAAAAAAAAATAAGAAAATTTCATTAAAGCGCGATGTTTTTGTGAAATATGGTAAGTTTTCGCGACGAAAGACTATTCAGTGTATCTAATGTTAATATGATATAGAAATATCGGTTTTTAGTTGCAAGAACATTTTTTTTTCGTTTTTTGTGTATGACCCTTTTAAACAAATTAAATGTAAAAAAGAGTTATTTATGCAGTTAACCGGTTAGCGTTGAAGGCCCTCCGCCCTAGCACTATTCACTTATATTCAACTCCACCAAGATTGATCGATTTAGGTCTACTTCAATATACCCACAAATGCATATTAAGTACATAATATATGCTTTCTAGAACAAACTCGTTAGAGAGCCAAACTACTATGGATTACTATCATATGTAGAGTTTTATTATGGGTTATAGATCATACGGCCACTCGAATGTGTTGTGCCGTCCACGCATTAGGCGGCCGGAACTTGAGGACTGTAGTTGTCCATTACAGAGAAATGCGATAGCCTTCGTGTCACCGTTCCTATTTCGGGCGTAGACAAAAAATATTCTAAGAAAATATTGACTACGATATAGTGAATCATAGCACGTTATCGGCAGGCATAGGACACCTACATAATGTTTTATAAACATAACGTATTTTAGGTAAGTACAGAGGCACATCAAGCTACCCCAATGTGTCAAATTTCTTTGATAGTTTTTCAACTTTATCACAAACAGAATAAGGTTCATATGTTCAAGTGGGAAAATTAGACATTTAGGGGCCGCCCCATGTGCTGGCATCTGTACATTGTCATAGATAAGTTTCTTTGAAACATAAGCTCATCACGAATTGGGCAATTAACGACTAAGCCATTTGTACAGCGTACCTAGCTATAGGGAAGTATTTCTAAAATCTAAGTCTGGTTTATATAAGACCGCCACTCTTAGATTATAAAATTAAATTACTTAAAGAAATTAAAAAACCCCCACCGCAAAAAAAAAAATTAAAATAACACCTTCCTATCGTTGAGCCATGAAATTTTACTACACGTCGGAGTACCGATTAAGTAAGGAATGTTTCTAGTATTCGTAGGTATGTAGGTACTTATTTTAGCGGTACCCCGACGTGACGAAAATTTCATAGCTCAACGATAGGAAGGTGTTATTTTTAACTTTTTAAAAGTTTTACTTTTTTTGCGGTGAGGGTTTTTTAATTTTTAGGGTTCCGTAGTCAACTAGGAACCCTTATAGTTTCGCCATGTCTGTCTGTCCGTCCGTCCGTCCGTCCTCGCTTAATCTCTGGGACCGTTAGCACTAGAAAGCTGAAATATGGTACCAATATGAGTATCAATCACGCCAACAAAGTGGTAAAATAAAAATTTTATTAGGGTAGCCCCCCTATATGTAAAGTGGGAAGTGTTTTTTTTTTTAATTTAACCCCTAACGTGTGATATATTGTTGGAAAGGTATTTAAAAATGAATAGGGGTTTACTTTAATAATTTTTTGATAATGTCAATAATTTCGGAAATAATCGCTACAAAAGTAAAAAAACAATGTGTGTCCCCCTCCCTCTAACTTTTGAACCATAAGTTTAGAAAATATGAAAAAAATCTGAAATGTAGAACATTATAAGGACTTTCTAGGAAAATTATTTTGACCTTGGATGGAAACAGTTTTTGTACAAAAAAGTCAAAAAGTTGTACAAAATAGTTTCTGAACTAAGTTTGTAGTATAATCGTATATGCAAGCATTTTTTTTTAACTTAGTTAACATATTTTATTATCCTGAACGTTTCAAACAAAAAAAGAATAATTAAAATCGGTTCTCGCAATCCAAAATTACCACCAAATACTTCTATGTATTAATTAGTAACCCGATTCCCCAAGAGATGGCGCTGTAGCTACTTATTACATTGGGTCGGGTATTATCGAATTGTTCGGTTGGTCTCTCCTTGGCATTGGCGGTATCTTATAACTACATAAAACTTCTATCAGGAACATGCTAAGGTAATTTAGAAAAAAACTAAAATTCATTTTTTAACGCCATCAAAACCAGTTCATAAATTGTTCGATAGATGGCGTTTCGTAATGACGTCATTTTTTAAAAGTCGATGTTAAGATTTTCTGTGCTTTCATGACCTACCGTGGTAAAGAAAATTGCACTTAAACTTATTCGTAATTCAAGATGCAGAAGCGCGAACATAATGGATACCAACCTTTATACTCATAAGTGGGAACACTAATTGTGACGGACGGGAAACTACGGAACCCTACACTGAGCGTGGCCCGACACGCTATTGGCTGGTTTTTTTAATTTAATTTTTGTTTTATATTTTTAAACGCATTAATTTTGTTTTATAGAGTTTACAGTTATGAGAATTTTTCAGTGCATTGTATGTAGAGTCAAATGCTAGTTAAAACAAATCCAAACACGACATGTCTGTTATAATTTTGTCAAGAGTCTATCTACTGGTGTGCTGGATAGCCTGGCTGCAGCATCATCTCATCCTGTTGCCACTAGTGCATTGTGTGCAGAATCGAATGCTGGTTTAATTAATGCAAACACGACATATCTGCTATTATTATCCCAAGAGTGTATTAGTGTGCTAATATCCTGGCTGCATCAGACTAAATATACCATAATCTTGCTTATTATTATAACACACATGGGTGTTTGAAATTTTAAGCCACCCATATGTTTGTAAGTAAAGTTAATACCTATAGACGTCTAAAATCGCATCGGTAGCTAGGACAAGAGAGCTGATAACCTTGAAATGGCTGAACTGATTTTGATGAATCATATCTAAGAGACATCACATCGCAAGAAGCCCTGCTTTCAAATAAAACAAACCGCATCGAAATCGGACAGACAGACAGACAGACAGACAGACAGTCAGACAGATACACACACATAGCGGTATAACTTATAACACCCCTCTTTTTGCGTCGGGGGTTAAAAATGCCACTGTAGTTGTTATTATTTACTTATTGTTGTTGTTGCTAGTTCCGTCGAAGTTTCAATCATATCAGGATAGCCAAGCGACTGAAAGTGTAATTTAATACGTAACTGACCACAGACAGACAGACAGACAGACAGACACACACACATAGCGGTCAAAGTTATAACTCCCCTCTTTTTGCGTCGGGGGTTCATAAAACAGATTTTAAATACATAGGCTAAACATCTGCATGAAACCTACCCATCTAACTAAGAAGAATTCCAATTAAACGAGCTTTTCAAGAAACAAAACCCTCATTCGAATCGAATTATTTGTTCAGGAGCTACGATGTGTCACAGACAAATACTTACACAGACAGAATGACTCTTTGATGTTAGTTTTATTTGCAATAGAACAATTAAGTACTGACTCCACCACACCGTCTGTTCCAAACAACAATCACTGATCTTGGACCAATCTGAGATCCTTGCCATAGATTATACTTATTTTCCAATGGAATCTCTTTACTCCATTACTATCTGTGTGCAGTGTGCATGACAGTAGGTGTCGGACCGACGCCGTCGTCTGGAGCTAACTCAAGCTATACAACAACACGTCTACTTATAAATAAACACGAAGTTTAAGCAATAATTGCGTTTGCGGGGAACAGCGAGTCTGGAGAACCACCGCCGCCGCCGGGCATGGCGCGCACGCGGGGCTCGCGCTTGGCAGGGACCGTCACCGCGTGCCTCGTGTTCCGCGTGCTGATCCTGTACTCGTGCATCCTGCTGGTTCATTCGCTACTGTACTGGGGCCGGCGCCACCTGCGCGCGTGTACCTCTCGCAGAGCGCGCGCCGCTCTCCTGTCGTGCTGACTGCGCATGGCGCGCACGCCTGTCGTCATCACCATACCAAACCCTCAATTCACATACAGTTTTGTCACGAACTCCGCATGGCTCGCCTTCCTCTACATGCTAATGCTGACTTTGTTTGAACTCGTAGAACAGTTGCGTCCTAAGGCGTCGCCGACGTGCTGCGCGCCGCACTGCACCTGCTGCACCTGCTGCACCTGCTGCACCTGCTCCGCCTGCTGCCGGTGTGCGGACGTTGTCATGGCGGGTTCTTAAGACCTACCATAAAACAGAACTTGAAGCAGTAATAATAAGACGTACCTAACCTTTCGTGCTTTATGTTGTTATTGGTGTGTTAACAGTTTTTTTAGTGTTAGCTTTTATCGTGCGAGTCGCATTTAATAATTTCACCCTGTTACTGTCCAACAGCAGGGCAAGTGCTTCTTCGCGTGCAGAGAAGGCACATGCTTAAATCACCCCGCGTGCTCAATGCGGTTTGGCAGTGAGCGAGCTTGTACAATTTCAGCTCTTGCGGTAATAATACGTTACACTTTGTTTGGTTGATACATAATCCAGCTAACCCATCGATTCGAATTCGCGATGTTTAGCTTGGATTATGTAGCTATTAACCAAACACATTGATCTCGCTGACTCTTGACACGCACCTTCGCAAGAACTAAGTTTGTGTGACAAGATATAAAGTTATAAACAATAGTTATAGTGCAACAAGAGAGCGAAGACATTTTTTGCTGCGAGTGCTGATTTTGAATCCTGAGCGAGCGAAGGATTCAACGATTGAATCACGTGCGTAGCGAGTGATCCTAAGTTTAATCCTGAGTGTGGCGAGGGATTCAAAGGCACGAGATGCAAAAAACTTTGCTCTCGTGTACCTAACACACATAACTTTTCACTTCAGTAGCGAGAACACTTTTTGAAACTAGAAATAAATATTTAAACAGGTTAAATATCAGTTTTAATTGCAGTAAATACTTATTTTCGTTTAAATACAATAATAAGTTAATAATTCAATAAATTATATACACTAAAAGACATAATTATCTTTAGTTAGTATGAAATTCCGAACGTGTTTGTCTTTGAGGTCGAATTCGAAATCGGAACTTCGAAAGGGCTGGTCTTTGTCTCTGTCTCTCTTTCTAATGGCGGGAAAGAGATAGAGTGTGAATGTTGAATGTTTCGAATTGTATGATTAACGTCCCAAGGCTGAATAAGGTACTGATTCACGGGTTTCTGAAACTAAAATTATATTTAGTTACTTTGTCTCACGATCAGTGAGTAAAATCGCATTTTGCTCACTGATTTCAGGCAGCAAAACCTACATGTTTTGAGCTATGTTTCTTTGGGTTTCTTTGGGTTTGATGACATAATTATTTTTTCACTTCAGTGAAAAAATAATTATGTCATCAAACCCAAAGAAAACTAAATAATGACTGTATTTTTGTTTTTGGACAGGAACAAATCTCTCTGTAGCGACATCTATCTCGCCACATACTAACTATAACTGACGTAGGTATACTAGACCGTGTGATTGTACTATTGTGTTTATACTGACCGTGATATTAGTTTTCTGCGCGATTGAACAAAATAATAATTATATTAATTGATTGGCCTGTTGGTCTAGTGCAGTAGTGACTGTCCTGTAAAATCTAGTACCTAAGTAGTTAGTGAACCTGACTGCTATGCCGGAGGTCATGGGTTCGATTCCCACATTCCCACCCATGACAAATGTTTGTGTGATGAGCCCGATCATTTTTTTTTTAATATTCATATCGTGGGTCAAGACGACATTGTGTAAAAGTTGTGGAATACTATTATTAAGTATATCCGTTTATTTTTGGTAAGTATTTACCTACTTATTTTATTTGGTATTTATTTAAAGATATTGCATTATTTATTTTAAATCATTTAAAAATTTTAAAAATAGTAGCCCATCGGTATCGGAGACAGTGCTTAAGCCACCAGTGTTCATGCCGGGCTCCTGAGAGAGGAAACACCTAACGATGCGCACCTTATCCAAGACTATACTGTCTTCTGGATCAAGCCCTTGATCCAGCCGCCCAACGAGAGCCTCCTAAGGTGTTGGTTGAGGATCTTGGCTATTATGCCATTGATCGTTACGACTATCGGCACAATGACTGCTTTATCCACATCCACTAGCGAGCCAGATCAATTTAATAGTTATTTGTTATACAAGAGTGCAAAGTTGCTTTTTAACCGCGTGTTCAATTTTGATGACCGAGCAAGCGAAGGATTCTAAAATATGAATCCTGAGCGTTAGCGAGGGAATCAAAAGAGCACGAGGTGAAAAATCTTTGCACTCGAGTGCAACACGTAACTTTTCATTCCACCTCAGCGAGGAAATGACTAAATACAAAAATAAAAGTTTTCGGAGAAAGTTTTGGCTCCTTTTGCTAGTCGCCACGTGTTGAACATATCGTACTGTTTTAAATACTTCTCGCGTGATTGTTGAGGGAGAAAGCTTATTTGCGCATTATTAACAGTTTCAGTCAATTCTGTTGGCGTCAAACAAACTTCCTCGTCGCTAGAATCACTCATTTTAGTTTTTTCACTTGTTTTCAAGTTTCTTGTTTTTAATCTAAGGTCTAACAATGACGTGAAAAAATGCCGCGTAAAGAACCGCGTACAAAGCAAATTGAAAAAAGAACACCAAGAAGGTTCCGAGTCTGAGTTTTTAACAAATTAAAAAAAAGTTGTATGATATATTCGGCACCATAGAGGTAGCAGTAAATAGGTTTAATGTTTTTTTTAATTCACAAACTTAGTGCACACGATGTTCTAAATTCAATTTACTTTATCCTCTAGAGAATAAAAACGGCTTTTCCACTCAGATATTGAAGATTAAAAATACTCTTTCCGAGATGGTGGGATGAAAAATACTTTTTATCTTTCTCTGCCTTCACGGGGCACTCGTCATGACGAGAACACGTTTGGATACCGCAGTGGATACAGCAGTAGTTGTGCCGATTATAGTCGTATCAAGCAATCATTGTGCGAATTTCTAATCTATTTATCAACACAATGTCAGGTTTGTTGGCAGGGGGCCCTTCGGAGTTGAAACAGAATTACAAACTAAAAATTTAACTAATAAAAATTTCTCCCACACTGAATATTTAAATAAACCAGATTTCAGAAACGCGATTTTAATAATGGCAATAACTTATTTAAAAAAATAAGTTGATCAGCTGCCAATCATAAGTTATCTTAACTGTGGTCTCAATAGTCGTAACTTAAGGGATGCGACAGCTGCAGCATTTCATCTATAAGAATAATCTTTGTAAATAAAAAGACAGCAAAAGCGCTTAGGTAAGCATTTGGACAATATTCGGTCGCAGGGCTATTGCGTGACGTTGGCAGTTCATAGTGATGGTCACATTGGTCACTGGGCAGGGTTCAACGATTAACTGTCAAACAGAGAGCAGCGGTGGCCCAGTGGTGGCGGCCCCGACTTACGAACAGTAAGTCGTGGGTTCAAACCCAGGCAGGCGCATTACTTTGTGTAATTTATTTCAACACCACTGCTCTCCAAAACGGTGAAGGAAAACATCGTGAGGAAACCGGCATGTCCTAGAACCAAAAAGTTCGAAGACATGTGACATCTACCAATTCGCACTGGGCCCGCGTGGTAGATTATAGCCCATACGCAAAATACGCACTTAGACGTGGAGTTGCGGATACCAGCCCGGTATCTTTAATCTTTTTTAATCTTTTTTAACTGTCAAACAGCTACAGCTTGGCAAAAAAGAGTAGAAAATAATGGAGGCGCCACTGTGCTCTTCGTATGGCAACCCGTGGCAACCGCATAGCGTACCAACCCAGTCTTGATACTTAGCTGTTTTTTAGACAAATTAATCTAATTTTGTATTATTTTTTAAATCAGTAATTAATTATTGAACAAGGACGTGTTCTCGTCGCGCAACTGATTACTTACCTAAAAATAATAAATTGGGTAAATACTCCTGAGATCACAACATTGTTTAGGAATTCTAAAAAAAGAAAACATTACATTGTATAAAATAATTTCTATATTTTATTCTAGTAAATCTTCCTCTAAATAATCTACCCCGAACACGTAGGCCGCAAACTCATCTGAGTCATGTTCGGGTTGAAAGGTGAAGCTGTTAACATGTTCTAGATTTTTAACTAATCGCTCTATTTCCTCGTTCATAGTTATTTTTTTTCCAGAAATCCTTTTCTATTTTTATTACATGTTAGCACGAGTTCTTCCAATCCTCCTCGGTAATAGCTTGGAATGCATGTTCAGCTGCTTCCTGTAAAGACGAAATATTTCATTTATCCCTAACAATATTAAAAGTAAAACATTTTTATCACATACTGCTAATAAGCCAGATATAGAAAATACCCCTTTGTTTGTCTCCTTCCAGCACGATTTTGCCTAGAACGATAACAGATTTCCCTGAATTAAATAATAGATTTAGACTATGGCACGACAAATTCTTTTACATTTCTAATGCAAACGCTAGAACAAATAATTATCTCCCACCTAAAGTATAACAAAATTAACGAAGAAATTTAATTTTCATTCAGTTAAAAGTCAAGTCACCAAAGTATCAATTTATCTCAGCGCGCTATACCCGAGTAATGCAGAAAAAATGTAAACATAACCTATGTGCTCGACATTTATTGTTTCAAATTTCTAGTTATTCCTTATGCAAGCGAATTAATATAGCTTTGTATTCATCAATTAACACTTGATTCAACTAAAATCAGCAAAACAAACTCTTACATACCTGTCTTATCAGCGTTTCTTTGGTAAACAATGTGAAGTTCAGAAAGAATTGTTTGGGCCTCATGTTCCGCCAGACATCGCTTGAACACCTTATAAATAACCTCCCTGCCAGCACTCCGAATGGTTTTATTCATTATTCTTCACTTTTTACGGTTATTAATCAACGTTTGGTGGTCGAAATTAAAATTTTACGAAATCGTGAACTTTGTTTACTAAGAGATGTCATTATTTTGGAATTGTTGCCAACAATCAAAAATTTAGTTCCGTTTCTACACTTTTTTGCCAAGCTGTAGTTTCACATAGGCCATCATCACGGTGTATCTAGGACTTAGATAATATACCTCTAGATCGAGCTACCGCGTGGCCGCACATGCGACAGCAATATAAAAGTTCAGTGTTGCTATTCCCTAAAAAAGTCCCAAAATACGACGTATTCAACGTGGTAATAAGAGTGTAGAAGTATCCATGTGTGAGAAAATATAATTTCACGTAAAATACCTACTTTCAATCTTACCTTGATTCTCACAAATAAAATACACTACTACCAGGTGAAGCTTGTTTTGATTTTTTCGCGTGTTATTTATCAAATATATTGAGGTATGGCTGACATCCAGTGTGACATTGACATTGCTGTATAATAACTATTGTCCTTTAGACAAAACCAACTTATTTTGAAAATATCTAATTTTTTGTTTATACTTAACATTTATTTATAAAATGAATTCTTACTTCCAAATATCTTTAAGTACCTACGCGATTGCCTTCAAGAGTAAAACTTAATGATTGTCGAAAGGGCTCTGTTCGTTCGTACACATGTTCACTTAAACTTAAAAATAAGGGTTCGCCCACAAATTTGTGTGTTTAGCCACCATAGATTTATTTGATTATTATGCCTACCTTTTGAACATTAGGCCTGACAGTTAAGGGAAAAGATTTGAAACGTGTAGCAACACTGTAAGTAAGTATTACTAGGTTATGTGATATAAGAAATCAAGTTTATTTTAAGAAATCTTCCATATTTTGGTCTGAAAGCCATGACAATAAAAGCGCACAAATGTATAAATTCAATAATCATACAATAACACAAACAGTATTGAATACTTACGAATGAAAAGAGATTTTGTTATTGGCCTTTTCTGAGCGGCTTTTACAGCCTATTATACTGAATCCTCCCATCGTAGCGCATTCACCATACACTAAACACTTATGCTAATGGAGTCTATTTCTCATTAAATGACTTAAACTATTACAAAAATTGCAAAAACCATCCGAAAACTTAAATTAAATCGAGCATAATAATATACGTGACAGTGACAGCTCTTTGTTTGGCTAACTTTCAAAAGTTAGCCATGCAAAAATCCGGCACGCCGTAAGGGACAGAAGATACGATGCTTTGTCTCAATTTTCCTACGAACTTTGTATATTGCGTCTCACTTCCACACTTGACACTGTAAATTGGGCTACGTCTAGAGGTATATAGTCTAAGATCTAGGATGATGTCATGTGTACAGCTTGGCAAAAAAGAGTCTGACGCGGTGACAGTTGAAACTAAAAGTGGATGATTGTGGCAGGCAACATTGTTTTATTTGTCAATTGCTAGTACCTACATGATGTGTCAAAATTGCGTAAATCCTCGTCGTTTTTCATAGATTTAACAATATTATTAAGTTTCGTTGCAAAATTAACGATTAAAAATTAATAAAACCATTCGTAGTTGTATCAGAGCAGTGATTTACCACGTCTTTTTAAGGTGGTTGGCCAAATTTGAAGCGGGACAAGTTTTGTCCGATATCGGGAACGTTTATCGAAGAACTGCCGCTAGAACAGGTATTTATCTACCCTAATTAAATCATTGTACATTAAATAAGTTTCTCTAAATGTATTCAATGCGTAGTTTTGCTGATATACAGATTTAAGTAACTATTTGTCTTGTTTACAGAAATTGAAATTTAAGGTTATGTTTTGTAGTTTGAAGAGCCTCGTATACCTACCCATATTTGCTTAGAATATTTGATACTTGAAGATAAAGAATAGGGAATTAATAATAAAGTACCGAATCTTTTTTTTTTTAGGTAAATCTGT
Source organism: Euplexia lucipara (assembly GCA_921972225.1). Taxonomy (NCBI): domain Eukaryota; kingdom Metazoa; phylum Arthropoda; class Insecta; order Lepidoptera; family Noctuidae; genus Euplexia; species Euplexia lucipara. Next base: position 344,772 of record OV179147.1, on the reverse strand, counting down.
CAACACAGTAAGAAAAATGTATAAGGAAGGTAAAAAATAAGATATTTATTCAACACCGGGAAAACATTTCAAAGATCGCCCGAAGAAAGTTACCACCTTATAATTGTGAAATGAATCTAATTGAATTAATATGGGGAATTGCAAAACATTAAATTGCTTCAGTCAATGTTGGATGCATTGATATAAAGGTATGTAAAAAAATCATGCAAGGATATTGTAATGAAAATAGAAAAATAATATCATGACAGTAATAAATCTCACAGATGAAAGTAGCAGTGATTACTTAACACGTTGACTGCCAACCTACGAGTATACTCGTAGTACAAGATCTGGGCCCCACTGCCAACTACGAGTATTCTCGTTGTTGATTGTAAGTGATTTCTAACGAATTCTAGGCAAGTGGCAGTGAACGGAGGGCGGGGTTTCATTTTTTGGCATTTGAAGCAGAACACTATTTCATCAGAAAAAAAAGTTTAATAGATTTTTTTTGGGTACATCACAGTAAAATCAAAAGGAAGTGATGTATTTTAAAACAATTTTCTACGCACAAGGCAGTTTTTCAGGACATACTGGACAATAATAAATTGTTTCTTTGCGTTTTTTTTCTTATCTGCAGACACAGTTTTATGAACTGTATGACTTCATCTATGATCGAAAGGGCATGCAATTTCTTTTCCGGAGGAAGGTTGGTTTGTTGATTGTAGATCATGCAGGCGTTGTGAAAGTAGATTTAAAAAACAACGTTTTTCTAAGAGCTGAAGTAATAAAACAGCATTTGGTCTGAAAGATCGATCCCGGACATTCCCTTTTTGGTAGGTAATAAAAAAAATGGGTGGTAATAAGGTAATAAAAATCCTATCTCATTGCCATACTACGAGTTAACTCGTAGTTTGAACTAGGTTCCATTGCCAACTACGAGTATACTCGTACTACCATTTTGTATGGTGGCAATGGGTATAAAAAAAAGTTACTACGAGTATACTCGTATGGCAGCCAACGTGTTAATCAGAATTAGAAAATACTAGTGTTTCAGAAGTTGCAGGAAGCTCTAGCCAACATGTGAGCTTTTCCGGGATGAATATTTGATAGTAGTGTGTTCGATTCGTCTGATTAAATTTTTGGTAGTAAAATAAAACTTAAAAAAACGTGTTCTTTCATTATCCCTGTAAACAAACTATTGTCGGTAATTCCTAACAATCTTACGGTTAGACTGCTCTCGAGGGCATGATTATATCTGTCTGTGGATACCCAATGCACCACTTTCGTGCAAGGCCTTAGTGCCCACTATAACATACATAGGTACAGACGCCAGCACATCAAGTTACCCCAATGTGTCAAATTTTCCCAATTGAATTTCAACCTTATTCTGTTTGCCATAAAGTTGAAAAACGATCAAAGAAATTTAACTCACGCCTCTTTCCCACGCTGGTAGGCAGAAATTACAGAGCGCCAAATGCTACGATTCTTACATACTTCTTTTACTTCGTATACATTTTTACATGTTGCTAAACAAATTTGCCCACTATTAATAGTGTTAATACTGGACATTGAAGCCTGCCATGGTTTTTGCGTAGCATCCAACACAGAACCACCCACTTAGCTTAGGGATTAAAAAGGTACTAAAAAATAACAAGTATCAAACGTGTTCGTCGTAGTATTCAGGGTGGCCACATGCGCGATACTAGCGACCTCATTTATTCCACACTCTCTTTTGCCAAGCTGTACTCGCAGAGATGTGACCGATAGTCACCGTAACTTGAAGTCCACCTAAAGTGCAGTACCTACCATTTATTTTTTAATTCTCAGTTGTCATCAAAGTTCGGTGTGCACTGTGCAACTAGTCACTGGAATTGAAAAAAAATGGCCAATTGCCTTGCCGGTCATAGCGCCAGCTATTGTAAACAATCTTTCTGCTGAAGCCGAAGAAGCTGGCACCAAAATGTGCTTCCTACACCGTACACGCTAACTACGTCAGTTTGGGATAAGCTCCCTCACAGCTTCTGCAGAATTTTGTAACTCTTTTAGAGGCTCAGTTAGGTACAGGTTTAATGCGGATGTCAGATTGTAACTATGATTGGTTCTCATAGTCTCCACTTACAGTTTTTTGCGAGTTTCCCAAATTATTTGGTAGCTGTTAATAATTATTTTTTGTCGATTATTTCCGTTGTTAGTCAATTGCTTTTGACGTGACTAGGTGTTTTAAATTGATGCACGACGACTGAAAAAGCTCATTGAAACATAGTCACGTTCCACCTTAGCCGAGCGTGCTAGCGAGAGCGTGGAACAAGCAAGAGTGAGAGGCAGAGGCAAGCACACGTGTAGGTAACACTCGACACCATCCCACGCGGTTTTATAGGTCAAATCTGAAAACAGTGCAATGCGTGTAAAAGTGTAATGATGCAAAGTAACCAATGAGCACACCATATTGACGTTGCATGGCATGGCGTTATAAGTCTGTTGCTAGCCTAATTGTCATTCGTCTGTAAACTAGTGATGGGTCGTTGAAGGTTTTTCCGTCAACGAAACGTTAACGTTGATTTGCGTTTGTTAACTAGTTGATCAACTAGTTAATTTTGTTAACGTATTAACTTGTTACGAACGTCAACTTGCATTAACGATTAACCTTAAACGCATTTATTAACGTATGCTGTTGTTATGTTAATTTACGTACAATCTGATGCAGTTTACCTAATGAAATTGGATAACATTTACGGTTTTAGACATTTATTTTCTCAAAAGATTTACAATCACTTACAGAGAAAATACAATATTATAACTTATAAATACATGAGGCCGATTTGCGTAGGTAGTGGGTTGGTACAATAAGTCAATAACAAGAATGACATTAGAATTTCGTACTTAACAGTTTTAGTAAACTCGTAAGAGGGTAATTGTAGAAAATAATAGAACTAAGTGCACAACATCTTATGCGCTAATGCGGGTAGGTGTGCATGAGCTGAGTAGTAGTCATAGAAAATACAATACATGTTTATTAAAGCCCATGACACAGTGATATTTTCAACGCGTTTAAAGTAGGCACATGGTTGTTAATGTTATGCTCGTAAATTTATATTTTTATCTTATTAGTAATATGGATGTTCTAATTATAACTAGGTGTACATTGAATTTATATATTTTGATTACTTGAGTTTGTTTAAGTATGTATTTAATTTTGTGTGTTAGGTTAGGAGGAGTGTGATTTTTATATGCTGTTAGTACGATAATAATTTACAATTTTTGTTTATTCGTGTATGTAGTAAGTAGGAAGTGTGAAATACGTAGGGTAAAATATAGTGTATGTATGTATATATTCTGTTTCATTTACGTATACAATTTTGTATGTTAAAGTGTGGATTTTATATGTTATACTATAATATTCTAGAAAAATGTAGTGCATTATTATATATTCATATTATGTATGAATAATTGACGTGTGAGTAAGATGTATTTTGAATTGTGTGTGATACAATGAGCTAGTACAATACAGTTAGTAATCGGTACCACTTAACTTAATATTAAGCTTTTATTGATGAAAAATCCTTTAAAATGTGGCTTTTTAATAGTTTTTTAAATGTTAACATAGATTTTGCTTCTTTTATACTTTTAGGTAATTCGTTATAGAGTTGGGCCCCATCATATAGAATACTCTTTTTTCCGTAATTTGTTCTATGGCTTCTTAGGCACAGGTTATTAGCCTGCCTTGTCATGCGTTTATAGTGATCTATCCTTTTTGTGAATGTAATTTGTGAGTGAATATCTTTAGTTAGGATTTTTCTAATAATTTTAATTATGACTTTACCTACTACCTACCTAGGGTTCAAGATGATCTTCCCTTCATACTTTTTTCAGGCTGTCAGCCTACCGTGGGAGAGACTGCACGTGTAAAAAGTACTACCTACAGCTTGGCAAAAAAGAGTAGAAAATAATGGAGGCGCCACTGTGCTGTTCGTATGGCAACCCGGTGCAACCGAATAGCGTACTGACCTAATCCTGATACTTAGCAACTTTTTTCTTAGACATAAAGTAACAATATATTCGTAACCTGTATAAGTATTTTTTTTAAATCAGTAAGTAATTAGTAGAAGTTTTATTGGACAAGGACGTGTTCTCGACACCCAACTGATTACTTACCTAAAAATAAATATTTGGGTTAATACTTCTGACTTTACAACATTGTTTAGGAATTATAAAAATAAAACATCATATTGTTTGACCTAATTCTTAATTCCATATTTAATCATGTCAAATTTTACGAAATCGTGAACTTTGTTTATTACGAGATGTCATTATTTTGAAAATGTTGCCAACAGACAAAAATTTAGTTCCGTTTCTACACTTTTTTGCCTAGCTGTACTTTGAAAATAACAAAACGTTGAGTTCAGTTTCTCGTTTCGGCAAACGAGTTGAATTCGTAAACGTCGTTGTTTCGTAACTCGTTGACGAATTCAACTAGTTGATTTGTAAACGGTCAACGTTAATCCCGTTGAAGTATATCAATGTTGATTTAACTAGTTCGTTGATTCCACGCTCATCACTACTTTTAACAGTCTTTTTTCACATCCCTAATTGTCATTCCAAGTTACAGAATGATGTACAAACATAACACACAAACTGTCAAAATATTGATTGATTGATGGTGAAAATTGAAAAAGTGCGAAGATAATAAGGTAAGATGAGTGTTCGTTACTCGGTATACTTATAGTACTCTTTGGTGTTCGTATCAATTTAATGGGACTTTGACTACATAAATCGAGTTGCAATGATCAAGTAGCCAATCGAAAGATAATGTATATTAAAAGATTAAATACCTTATTCTTCATTAACAATAACTGACCGGTGTCGGTCTTGTTTGTTACTCGCGAGCGCGATTTTTCCCGTTGTTTCCTATCTTCAGCCAGCACTCGTTCGTCTCTTATCTTCCGTTGCAATAACACAAGATAATGTAATATCTACTGTTACTAACAATCATGAACAAAGTTGTTTAACCCATTCAGGACGGCTTAAAAAAATCGCTCTTTGTAAAAATAGGGGTGGGCGGTGTAAAGAACTTACGTCGGACGCATCTCATCTGAGACACCGTTTGACCATTTCGCCTGAGTACATAGTTCAAGAAGCATAATGAAGACGGCGGTGACTGTACTGCAGGAGATGATGGTGAAGTTGGGCCAGACACCTGAGTATGAATGTATGTCTCAGGTAGGCGCACAGTTCTCATCTATTGTATGTTCTTTATTTGCACAGTCTAGCTGTGTAAAAACTGTAAGGCACCTACGTGACTGATCTTTGCATTTTGCTTGTGAACAAGTGCTCCTTTTGGCTGGTTGTCTTGCTGTCCATGTTTTTTTTATTATTGTTTTATTTATTTATTTATTAAAACTTTATGCACTAGTAAAATAAACTGTACAAAGGCGGACTTAATGCCTTAGGCATTTTCTACCAGTCTACCTTAAGGTGGTGCAGAGACAGAACATGGTAGGCGCAAGAAGGTAACAAAAACTTGAAAGAAAAATAAATTATGATAAATACATATATGTATACATACATATTATATAAAATCCAGAGATACCTAGGTCAAGAGAAAAGAAAAAAAAATAAAATAAAAGATATATTAATGGAGAAACTAATCTGCTTACTCAACTTTGGGATAAGTTTGTCAACACCTATTCCCCCATTCTATTTTCTTTTTTCCTTTTCTATTTTTATCTATTAGCTGTTTATTCGTTTATTTAACTTCAATAGACCTGGTTTATCATTTTGAGACATTGTGTCGCAGACCTATGGGTAATTACTGCACATGTAAGCAAAAACACCCTTTATACCCGGAGGCTCCGTTATAGTCAGTTTAATGGTAGGTCTTGATTTTGGATTTTATTTTACTAAACAACTTACTGCTGATTAATCTGAGATTATCTAACACTCAAATTTTACACTACCACTTAGCTAATCAAACTGTTGTTCGTCTTCAAATGATAGTATTTGGTTTATAGACTGTTACCGCATCAAGAAAGTTCATATTCATCTGTTTATTCAAAATAATGACGTATTAAATATTGATGAAATTATATTGTCAATGACATAATAAGTATGGATATTGAACTGTAATAAAATTGTATTATGAATAATTAAAGGTTATTAAGTAATTTTATGATAAAATGTATGATGAATGAATCCCAATTTGTATGCCACAATATGCAGTAGAATTTATGATAGAACATTTCTGCATTGATCAAAATAATCATCATAACTGTATACCTACCTGCATGATTGGCAAATAAATGATTTCAATTTCAATATCTTGCATGCAATGTATGAGTAATACGAGTATGTACATCATGTTAATACAAATCAATAAATTTACTTACACAAAGTAAGTAAGTAAAAAATAGTTGCATGTTGCTCAAAAGAGTTGACTAGTTTGACAAGTACTTGATGATATACATTGCAGTCAGGGCCAAAACACCAAGCGAAGTTCGACTACCGCTGCGTAGCGTTTGGCGTTGTGGTGACGGCGACGGCGCGCTCTAAGAAAGAAGCCAAGCAGGAGGTGGCGCGCCTCATGCTGCAGCAGCTGTCGAGCCTCGGCCAGCCCGTGCCGCCGCCCTACGCCGCGCCCTGCGTGCTCTCCGACCCGCCGGTGCGTATACCCAAGCAGGAGGTGGCGCGCCTCATGCTGCAGCAGCTGTCGAGCCTCGGCCAGCCCGTGCCGCCGCCCTACGCCGCGCCCTGCGTGCTCTCCGACCCGCCGGTGCGTATACCCAAGCAGGAGGTGGCGCGCCTCATGCTGCAGCAGCTGTCGAGCCTCGGCCAGCCCGTGCCGCCGCCCTACGCCGCGCCCTGCGTGCTCTCCGACCCGCCGGTGCGTATACCCAAGCAGGAGGTGGTGCATGCGCACTTCCAAACTCCTGAGTAGCATATCCGTGTCACGGTTTACCTTTAGTCTATTGCCATATTTGCCATTAGCAAGTCGGTTGCCACTTTAAATCCAGATACTGAACTACTGCTCCTACAACCAAAAAAACCACCACCACCACCAAAAAACCCAGTGAACCTTTAGTCTATTGCCATATTTGCCATTAGCAAGTCGGTTGCCACTTTAAATCCAGATACTGAACTACTGCTCCTACAACCAAAAAAACCACCACCACCACCAAAAAACCCAGTGAAGGTACACTGAGATTTTTCTTTCTTTTTTGTTTTGAATAAATGAATGTCATAGTAAAGTGCAATCTTACCTTACATTTTATTAGTACACATTTGTTTTTATAACACTAAATGTGATCTTACCACTCTCGAACCACGTGGACAGATAGAGACGTGCGCCCCGGTGGACTCGCGCAGCTACGTGGCGCTGCTGAAGGAGCTGTGCGAGGAGTACCGCCTGGCCGCGGTGGAGTACGAGCTGGTGGGGGACACGGGCCCGCCGCACCTGCGCCACTTCACCGTGCGCGCGCGCATCGGCCAGCACGAGCGCGTGGCCACGTCCACCACCAAGAAGATGGCGCGCCAGCTGGTGGCCGAGGAGCTGTACTCCTACCTGCGCGAGAACCTCGCGCGCGTCACCCGGGACTTCAATGAGGTGAACGTGACTTCAATATGTGTGGAGTACCTTTCATGGCTAACTCGATTATAGGTCTCTTCTACCCACCCTCGAGTACGCATGTCGCGTATAAGCGAGTGAGCCTGATTGGTGCTTCTCATATTGAAATGATTTATTGTAATACCTACCAGCACGACAGCTCAGTTGCAAAAATGAAATAGGTACAGCTACACACATGAAATCCCGATCTAATGATAGGATCCTCGAGGAATTTAGGTAACTCCTCAAATAATTTAGGTGCACCCGTACCGATTTTTGCATTGTTAGTAACAAATCAACCATGTTTATTTGGAAAGTATAATTTGATAAAGAAAAACTGATGAAGAAGACAGGCAAAGGAATTCTTCAACGCATAACAGCAAATTATTCGCGATTGCTACAGTCAGTTTTCTATGTAGAAGAGTTTTTGTATTTTCATAACATAACATCACGCTTGTCTATCTTAAATGGGGCCCAGCAGAGTTGTACAGATTAATGTTTTGTTTACAAAGAACTTCTTTAGCAATTGTTAACCGATTTCAATTATACTTTCAAGTTTTGAAAGACTCTCTTCACATTCGAAGAAATAAAAAATTGACTTCCGAAACTGAAGTTATTTTTCATCTGTTAGTGTTTTTTTAAGAAGTCGGTTGTTTTTTTTTTTGTAAAAACGTTTTTATGGTAGCAGCACGGAGCGGCCGCGGCGGCGGCGGCGTGGCGAGAGACATTTTTCGAATATGAAGTGTCCACCTTCGCATTTTAAACTCAGTCTAGCATGATATCGCTGGTTTTCTTTCAACTTTAGCTACAGAAAAAAATCTCTGGAATAAAGTTAAATAAATACTATCTCGCCATATACGAATTAACGACTGACCATCGCAGTATCGAATGTATACAAGCTCCCGACATCCAACGTCGGGCCTAGCCAACTACCTAGTAGCACACCTGACACTGTTGTCACACTTGTCACTGTTGAAATAAAGTTTGTTGAAGTTCTAACGAGTGGTCCCCGCGCAGGAGGACGCACTGGTGCGCGCGCACGAGAAGGCCATGGACCGCTACACCGACACCAGCGAGGACGCGCCGCGCCGCCCCGACCTCGGCCAGAAGATCTCCGAGTACCACCTCGGCCTCACCGCGCACCTCGGTGAGTGTCCGCCCCGCCCCGCCCGCCCCGCCCGCCCCGCCCGCCCCGCCCGCCCCGCCCCGCGCCCGCCTGACCCTCCGCTTGTCGCAGACGAGGAGTCGCGCGCGGCGGCGCGAGCGACGCTGGAGCGCGGCCGCTCGCAGTCGCCCGCGCGCGCGCTGACGGACGCGGCGTCGGCGCTGCGCCTGCGCGTGGAGGCGTCGCTGCTGCCGCCGCTGTTCGTGCTGGCGCTGTCGGGCGGCGCGCCGGAGCTGGTGTTCGCGGGCGCGGACGCCGCGGAGGCCACGCGCGCCGCGCTGAGCTACGTGCGGCGCGCGCTGGACGTGCGCGACGAGCCGGCGCCGGCCGCACAGAGCCCTGACGATGCCACGTCTTTGTAATTTAATTATATACTTAAGTTTGTTAAATATTAAAATGAGGAGGTAACAGTTAAAAAAATAAAAAAAAATCAAATCAAATAAAAGTCATTTATTTAAATTAGGCTAAGGATTAGCACATTTTGATCGTCATAATTTACTTAAGACAGTCACCCGCTCTCTACCACTTCCTCCTATTGCTTTGTTAGGAAGAAGCAGCGTAACAAATTGCCTGCCTGTTAAGTTACAAAAACTTGAATTTACATATTATTGGTAATTAATAAACATTTTATATTTAAAATAAATAATAAATAAGTTCATTATAAATCAATCATTTAATTGAATCAAATAATTTAATACATGTTAGCTAGCACACATCAATATAAACGATACTAGTAATAACAATTGACAACTTAAGCAAAAGCCTGCAACAAACTGTATATAAATAGGTGCCTCCAGGTAAAAGAAGGGTATGTTTTAAGACCTCACGACTACAGTAGACTTTTTTAATAAACATGTGCGCGCACTGCTCTCTTTTGCTCCTACAGTGTAATACTGACAATAAGTCTGCACTGTGTCTTAGACATACGAAACGTAACTGACTATATGACACATCGCACCGATGTGTTTTAGTAATAGTACCAACTAACTAGGGAACAATACCCGTCAAGTTCTAGATATTACCTTGCTATTGATTATTGGGTAACAGACCAATGACTGAGCCACTTTTGAACTATTTATGAATGTCCAGCAAGAGGTAGAAGAAGAAATCGAAGAAGGCATGACTGTTGAATTAGACTGTCAAGAATACGAATCTGATTAAAATATCTAAAGTAATCAAAAGCAATATCAATGATAAGGTAGGTAATATCTAGAAGTTGACGGGTATTGTTCCCAATTATCCTAAAATTATATTGCGCCGAGCTCACTGCCTCACAGGTGACGTGGAAATGCGTGCATTAGAATCGCGATAACTCAGGAATAGTTACTCTTAGGAAAAAAACAAGAAGACCGTTACTGTAAAACATTTTAGGATCTACAACTTTGGTATCAGTTTTTTATTGATAAAAATTACCGTTTTCGAGAAAAATCCAAATAACCTACAATTTTGATATTTGACCCCGAATAACTTTTGGAGCACACATAGGATCGATGGGATTTTAAAAAAGCTCCTGTAAAAATAAAAAGTTATTTAATCAAAGAAATTAAAACGCCTGCACTTAAATTAATAACGCCAAGTCTTATTTTCGTAACATTGCTAATAATGGTTTCTCAGGCACTCTCTAAACTTAACTTTAAAGCTTTCGTAAAATCAAAAGTAACTTTTGATAGGAGCTTCTTGAAGTTGTGTAAAAAGTATATGTTAAGTTAGCAAATAGGTAGTAAATATTAACATTAGCAACGCGGTTAATACAACTCTAAAACTACGAGAACTTTGAAGTGGCCAGCTAACCTGACGTCAGGATGGCTGGCCTCTTTATTCCGTTGATATATTTCTTTGTGCAAAGGTAGCAAATATTTCACTTTAGGTAGTAAATGGTAGCAAATAGGTACCTATTAAATAGTGCACATGGTCATAAGGACATATCTCATTTGGTCCAGTCATTCTGACGGTCACCTATTTTTGTCTAAATTGACCGAACTACTTTGATTGGTTGATCGATTGAAGTCGCGGCCCTCTGTCTGTCTGTCTGTTCGCGATAAACTCAAACATCACGCCGATGCTGTTTTCACCTGTAGATAAAGTTTTTCTCAAGGAAGTTATTAGTAAGTATATAATTTTCAAGTTATTGTATGCATTGGCAAAAATGTAATGGTATTATAAGGAGATGAAAAATAAGTCTTCCGGGAGCTGGGCGCGATAACCGACATCCATGCGGGCGGGCAAAGCCGCGGGTATCAGCTAGTATAGTTTAAAATGTAAACACCTGAACTTAGGTACCTTCGATCACAAGAAACAAGCAATAAAAAGACAAACTGCAGGACACGAACGTTTGGTTCAACTTAATTTGGTCGGGTTATACGCGGAGATTTAGTATGGAAAAGTAATGAAAGCTAATTTCTCTTAAAATACAACATTTGAGAATCTGAATTTTTGCTCACTATAACTTCTTCATGGGTACTAACTTTTGTATCAATTTGGGAAGAAATCACAGAGTTTTTAATAGGGAAATCTTGAAATGAAAATTTAACACCGTGACTACCGCCACCCCACCAATGGCATGGTATATCTCGTAAACTACTGAAGTACGCATTTTGAATTTTGGGTACTAATTTTATTTTCCAGGGTACTAACTTTCCATGTAGGTGTGAGGAAAGCGACAAGTTCCTGAAACTTGGAATTAACATTCAAAATTGTGGTCCTGCTGAACGAGCGCACGAAGTTATCATCGTTGATTTCTCGGTAAATATAAATGTTTCAGTTCTGTTTATTTTACAAAATGAATCACATTTATGGGTACTAATTATTTTTATACTTAGAATAGCTGTAGAATGCCCCCTTTTTCGGCGCTCATGGTGGTCCTGCTGATTGGATCGTGACTACCGCCGGACCACCTTCAAAGTCGATTTTCTCGAAAACTGCTAAGGTACCAATTTTGTTGTTCGGGTACTAATGGGTACCAATTGAGCACTAACTATTGACCAAATATGGAAGCGATTGGCGTTCGTGGTCCGGCGGTAGTCACGGACATAGGTGTGCGTCGTGTGCGTTGAGTTTGTGAAAAATCCGCGACCTACTTTTTGCGCGCCATTCAGACTTTTTGTGCGCCGCAGACTCGATCGCACAAAGTGTGCCTTCTGCGCTGCACCTTAATGTAATCCACAGTGTGACCACAGGCCTCGTATGGTAGTTGTAAGCATAAATGTCAAAAAGTAAAAAAAAACGTATAATCATTCATTTATTAGTAATCTTAAAAAATATTTTGGATCTACTATAATCAAATCAAAGCAATCGGCTGTTTGGGGCTGTTCAATTTACATTTTTCTTTCAAAGTAAGTACCGATTAAATACAATAATTAATTGGCACCGAATAAACACCACTACAATAATATCTATTCTACACTCCATTAATATATATATATATTTTTAAAGAAGCTCGTAGAAGCAGGAATGCAGATAATTTTATTTTAAAGTTAAGTTAAAAGAATTTAAATTAAAATTGTTTTTTTTTTCAGAAGACTAAAAGTGAAACGAAGAACGTTGTTCATCCGTGCTTCTTTTATTAGGTTTTTATTATTGACACTGGAATTTTCAACAAAAATGAAATAATACAACCGAATGATATCCACATCATTTCTCAAAAACAATAGGGAATATGCATGTAACTTGGTTCGAATATTTTTACCCAATCTTAAATGGCAGAAAATATGAAGTAAATCATTATTTTACTTATTAATAGCGTCATGATTATTTAAAATTAAAAATAAAAGTGCCATTTAAGCGCGGGAAATTCAAATTAATGAAACGCATCACCATTGTTCATAACGAAACGTGACGTCAAATACTATGACAACAAGTTACACCTACAAATATTCCTACACAACACACAAAGAGATTTAAAATACTATAGAGCGGGCATGTCAAGGAAATGTCATAGAAAAACTTTGATCCCATGTCTCAGTAACGCCATCTAGAATAATATATGAATATTGGAGCGGCAGCGGAGCGTACTACAAAAAACTCATAGACTTGTATCCAGCAGGACACACTTTTTCGGACGAAAATTTTGTTTGTGATGTCCGGTCTATAGGTATTGAATGTCTTTGATTAGAATGGACTTTTTATTGGAAAACACAATTATTGCCGTGTGTGTTGTAAATTAATTTAATGTTCAACTTTACAGTTGAACATTAAATTAATAACCCCACTATGAAGCTAAAATTACTTTTAGCTTCATAGTGGGGTTATAAAACATTTAAGAAAATGACTGAAAGTGGTTTTGTAAAAGCACAATCTGATTGTTTTTGCATACGGGTAGGCAAGCAATACCTGTAAATTGGTTTTTAAGCTTGGTGGTGGTGCGCGAAAATGGCGGCGCTCAAATTTATTCTGTATTTTAAATATTTTTTTTTGCTTTATTAATGCATTTTTAAACGTGTTTATATTTTTTTTACTATGTTAAAACGTTGTAAACAATGAATTAAAAATATAAAAAAAATACATGCATATACCCTTTTGCAGCTGCAGTAAAAATAGATAATAAATAAATTCGGCGTGTATTGTAATCGAAACATACCTACCTACTTACTGTAATTTCGTTACAAAGTGTGCATTAAAAAAAACCTTTTTTAACTTCTGTCTAATGCTATTGTAAACGGAATATAGTTGGTTTCAAAAACTTATTTTGTGCATGGACTATGAAAGAAATGAACTCTTTAAGGAACATACCCCAAAGATACTTTATATCCAATCTTATTACACTGTTAAAAATATTATAAAAGATACAAAAAGTAGTGAAACAACAACTTCATGTTACACTTGTGTCCCTAACTACCATTCATTCAGTCAGAGTCATCAATCTCTGACGAATCACGGCGGCGGGCCTTTGAGGCAAAGTTTTGGATCCATGTCGCAGTTTTCTGTGCGGCCGTCCGACGCGGGGTGCGACGCTCGGGCGTGGCGGCGACTGGGGATGGAGACGCCGGCACCTCGGGCTCGGCGCGGCCGCGGCCTCGCGCGCGAGATCCCCGGGCACGCGACCCGCGCCCGCCGCGCGACCCTCGTCCTCTTCCACGACCGCTCGTCTCTACTTCCGACTTCACCAACTCCTCGTCGCTTGATCCATCTACAACAATCTGCGCAGGCACAGGCATAGCGTTGAGCGCCGCCAGCTGTGCAACATCAGCGGAATCAATTTCGTCGCGTAACACTCTCAGGCGGTCAGTTATAGCTTCGATTTCGGTGTCCGTGTTCGACTCGATCAAAGTAGTGATACAACGCCGCCGGTGTGCTTCTAAGGCATGCCTCAAGATCTCCTCACTTTGCTTAATTGTAAAATCACGCACTGCCTCGGTCATGAGTTGCACGGGCAAGGCGGCGAGGCGACGCTCCGGCGGTAGCGCCTCGTAGTACGCACGCAGTAATGTCTCCACATCAGAGGAGTCCGCCACGTAGTCCCCCACATTGATCTCATCTCCTTGTACTTGTCGCTTTTCGCGTACTTTTCGCTCCCGCTTCAATAAAAGGATATCACTTGGATTTGCAACTTGGCCAGTGAAATACTGTCCAAATCGAGTTCGATTGAAGACCTGATCCTCCCGTTCATAAAATACACTTAGTCTTATCAATGGTAGAACTGGCTGTCTGGGGTCACCAGATAAAAGGGCTGCTGCTTCTGTGATTGCCTCATTAACCTTTTCTTTAAGAAATTCCTGAACCTTTTCACTTTCATTAACATCCTCTTCACCAAGATTGTGTTCTGATAAGACAACAGTTTTAAAAACAAATGGTCTCACAGTTTTTAAAGGCAATGCAGTAAGAATGAAGTCACTTTTGTGTATTTGCAGCAATGCACAGTGTTTGGGTCTGGCTTCTCCTGCAGCTAGTGAGGTAGCTACTGTGCTGCCAGGCTGAATAACATTAAAGTGATCTTTTTCACTACTACCTTTCATATCAAAAAGTTCACAGTCATGTTCATGACCCCACACTACTAAATCTAGAAATTTAGGTAATACATCTTCTCTTATGAAGTTACCGACACCTCTGTCTTCAGCTCTGTTTTGATGCAGCACAAGTATATTGAACCAGTCGTGTTCCTCATCCCGCAACATTTCAACTTTCTTTTCTTGGAATAGATTTGACAAGCGTTGGTCTTTAAGGTGGCTGAGACCATATAATGCAAGCTTAGTGCCACCTTTTTGTAAAAGTACAGGTGAAATATGCACATGGGTGTAATCAGTCCATTTACCAAAATAATTTACCAGCCCGCCTGTGGACAGTAAGTCGAGACTGCTTATACCTTCTCTTCCAACAGGGTCGTCGTGATTACCATGGATGGATAAAATAGGATAAGACACATTCAAGTTAGGATCTTCATAATTAACACTTCGTGAAAAGTTGACTGTTTGGTCTGACAGTAACTCAATGCTTACCGGCTTATCGCCAAAACAGTACTTGCGAACAATCTCCGTGCACTTGAAAATACAATTGAGTGATGGCTTCGCATGGTGAAACAAGTCGCCACCGAGCAGCACCAGATCAACATCGTATTGAACAGCTAATGACAAAGTTTCTTCAAAAGCAATGAAACTATCCTCGCCTCTGACAGGATGCTCTTCTAAATAACCTAAATGGATATCCGAAGCGATGAGAATTCTAATTGTTTCATCTTGCGACCATACACTTGTATCATTTCCAACCATTTTCTCACGATGCTTTATTGATATGTTTCTTTAAATAGGTACTACTTTATTTATTATTGAAAGCTTTCAATAGACCGCCATTTAATAACACAGGCCACACAGCGCATGTAGTAGTATTATTTTGTTTGGTTGGTCGTTCGTTACGTTTTGATTTTGCAGCGGTGAGCGGCGGGCGAACAACAAAATGTCATGTCTGAATGTCTGTCACTTAGATAATATACCTCTGTCATGTCCGTGACTGACAGCTGACAGACAACTCGCGTGACAGATGTGAGTGTTACTACTTCAATTATTTTTTTAAATTACTAAATAAATTAAATTAAAAAACCGGCTAAGAGCGTGTCGGGCCACGCTCAGTGTGGGGTTTCGTAGTTTCCCGTCCGTCACAATAAGTGTTCAAAATGCTTGCATATACGATTATACAACAAACTTAGTCCACAAATTATTTTGTACAACTTTTTGTCTTTTTTGTACAAAAACTGTTTCCATCCAAGTTCAAAATAATTTTCCTGGAAAGTCCTTATAAAGTTCTACTTTTCAGATTTTTTTCATATTTTCTAAACTTATGGTTCAAAAGTTAGAGGGACACATTGTTTTTTACTTTTGGAGCGATTATTTCCGAAAAATCACTTCCCACTTTACACATACCTCTACAAACACATGTACGGGTTTTATACCTTCCTGTATCGCACCAAATTCCTGTTGGGTTGCTTAGGTTTCAACTCTCTAGAAGTAAGGCGGTCGCGTGATCAGATGGCTGTAGTATTCAAAATTCTTAGGGTATTATCGATGATCCTGATCTGCATAACGAAATCTGTAATCTATTAAAATTTGTCCCAGATTACTGTCGTGGCAGAAAGCACCGCTTACTGGCTGTTCCAACTAGCCGTACTATTGCGCACTCCAAGTCACCTATTCCTCGGACTGTAGCGTCTATTAACGCTCTCCTGGACTCAGGCACAGGTCTTGATATGTTTGCGGATGAATGGAAGATGTTAATGTGATTGAGAAGTGTGAAGTGAATGATTTAATAAATTATAATTATGTTAAATAGTGTAATAGGCTTTGGCCGTTCTATTTTAATTTAATAAATAAATAAATATAGGAGGGCCACCCTAATAAAACATTTTTTTCCAATTTTTACTTTACCACTTTGTTGGCGTGATTGTAACACATATTGGTACCAAATTTCAGCTTTCTAGTGCTAACGGCAGTGTTGGGTCAATCAACTAATTTTTTCAATCAATTGATTAGTCATGACTAATTTAGTCACAACTAATTTAGTCGTGATTGATTTAATCATGACTAAATTAGTTAATCATAATCATAACTAAATAAATTAGTCATTAGTCATTCAATCATTATTTTTGATTGATGACTAAACTAAAAATGCTAAGCTGGCTAACTCCATTTTTTGTTTCGTGAGACATCTATCGCGCTATTTAAATTATTCATCACTCTAAGTTGATTGATAGCGTTCTCCATTTTTGTATTTGTACATGATTTTTAACCGACTTCAAAAAAGGAGGAGGTTCTATGTTCGTGTGTATATTTTTTTTTATGTATGTTACCTGATTTCTCCCCCATTTGTGAACCGATTCTCAAAATTCTTTTTTATTTGAAAGAGTATACTCCTGAGGTGGTCCCATTTTAATTTTTTTTTATTATAACTGCTACTACGGTAAAAAGTTGAAAGTAGTTATAGGCAAAAAAGGGTGAAGGAGATTCTTGCACATTGATCACATGACACACGCAATAGATAGCGTTGTAGACCCATTCCCCCACCACTCGTGCGCCGCACACGCAACTGTTCGTGTAACTGGCAACGGCGTAATTTTAGATATTAAATTAGTCATAAGAAATTTAGTCATGATTAAATAACTAACACTAACACTAATCAATCTTCAATCACCGTACATGATTGAATTTTTTTAGTCATTACTTATTAGTCATGATTAAATAATTTAATCTTAGTTATCAATCATCAATCAAACTAAATTTTGCACAACACTGGCTAACGGTCACAGAGATTAAGCAAGGACGGACGGACGGACAGACAGACATGGCGAAACTATAAGGGTTCCTAGTTGACTTCGGAACCCTTAAAATTAAAAAACCCCCATCGCAAAAACAAAGACATTTAAAAAGTTAAAAATAACACTTTCCTATCGTTGAGCCATGAAATTTTACGTCATGTCGGGGTACCGCTAAAATAATAGGTACTGTACTTATTATAGCGGTACCCCGACATGACGTAAAATTGTAAGACGTTTTTACATTTTGAATAACTGCGACTCGGTAAAACAAAACACTATAAAAATAATTGATTAAGTACGCGAATAAGGTATCCTTTTCTCATTTGACTAAGATGCATGTAATTTAAATATGGTACGAATATTTTTTTTCCATATCTTCAATGGCAGAAAATATGAACTTAATCATTATTTTACTTTTTTATAGCGACATAATCATTAAAAATTATAAATAAAAGTGCGAATTAAGTGCGAGAAATTCAAATTTGTGAAACGCTTCACCATTGGTTATAACGAAACTTGACGTCAAATACTACGACAACAACAATTCAACGCCTACAAAACATACAATGTGTATGACATTAAGTATTGCAATGAACTTTTTATTGAAAAACATATTATTGCCGTGTGTGTTGTGAACTAATTTAATGTTCAAGTGTAATTTTAGCTTCATAGTAAGGATATAAAACATTTAATAAAAATGTCTGAAAGTGGTTTTGTAAAAGCACAATCTGATAATGTTTATTGCATTCGAGTACAAGCAATACCGGTAAACTGGTTTTTGAGCTTTTTCATTGTGAAATGGTTAGAAGAACGAAAACACCCAAAGTAATAGTAATATAGACTATAGGATCATAGTAAATGACGTAAACGTAATGGCGCGCGAATATGGCGGCGTTTAAACGGCTCTTTATTCTGTATTTTAAATATTTTTTTAAGCTTCATTACTGCATTTTTAAATATGTTTATATTTTTTCCTATGTTAAAACGTCGTAAACAGTGAATTAAAAATATAAAAAAAATACATGCATATATCCTATTTCTGGACTTTAGAAGAGACTGACTGACATCTGATTTTCTTTCTTTCGGTGTTTGTTCTCAGAGTAGTCAGCTATTTTATTTTATTTTATTTTATTACTTTTAGGAAAACTTACAGCTAATACATTCAAATAAACAGCAGTAACATACAGAATAAGGCCAATTACAAGTTTTCACTTATATAAACATACGTATAAAATTGTCAAGACGGTATCAGCGTGAGAGATAAACATAAAAAATTAAATTAAAAATTTAAAAAACCCCCATCGCAAAAAAGTAAAACATTTAAAAAGTTAAAAATAACACTTTAGCCATGAAATTTTACTTCACGTCGGGGTACCGCTTAAGTAAGGAATGTTCGTAGTACTTGTAGGTATGTAGGTACGTTTTTTAACGGTACCCCGACGTTACGTAAAATTTCATGGCTAAAGTGTTATTTTTAACTTTTTAAATGTTTTACTTTTTTGCGATGGGGGTTTTTTAAATTTTTAATTTAATTTTATTTTAAATTTTTTAAACGCATTAATTTCGTTTTATAGAGTTTACAGTTATGAGATATTTTCAGTGCATTGAATGTAGAGTCAAATGCTGGTTAAAACTAATCCAAATACGACATATCTGCTATCATTTTGTCAAGAGTCCTACTGGTGTGCTGGATAGTCTGGCTGCAGCATCAGCTCATCCTGTTGCCATCGGAACATTGTGTTTAGAATCAAATGCTGGTTGAAATGAATCCAAACACGACATATCTGCTATTACTTTGTCAAGAGTCTACCTACTGGTGTGCTGGATACCCTGGCTGCAGCATCAGCTCATCCTGTTGCCATCAAGGCATTGTGTGCAGAATCAAATGCTGGTTGAAATGCATCCAAACACGACATATCTGCTATCATTTTGTCAAGAGTCTACCTACTGGTGTGCTGGATAGCCTGGATGCAGCATCAGCTCATCCAGTTGCCATCAGTGCATTGTGTGCAGAATCAAATGCAGGTTAAAATGAATCCAAACACGACATATCTGCTGTTATTTTCCCAAGAGTGTATTAGTCTGCTAGATATCCTGGCTGCATCAGACCAAATACACCATAATGTTGCTTGTTAATATTACACACATGGGTGTTCGAAATTTTAAGGCACACATATGTTTATAAGTAAAGTTAATACCCATAGGCGTCTAAAATAGCAACGGAAGCTAACACAAAAGAGCTGATAACCTTGAAACGGCTGAACCGATTGTGATGAATTATGTCTAAGAACCATCGCAAGAAACCCTGCTTTCAATTAAAAAAAACCGCATCTAAATCGGTTCACCCGTTTGGGCGCTACGGTGCCACAGACAGACAGACAGACAGACAGACAGACAGACAGACAGACAGACAGACAGACACACACACATAGCGGTGAAACTTATAACACCCCTTTTTTTGCGTCGGGGGTTAAAAACAACTGAAAAGATTAAACAAATATAAAATACATTTTGCAAAGTTATTACACCTCAAAGAAAAAGTTACTTAAGTTAAGTTATTGAAACACTGATCTCTAACTACTTGTAAAAGTGTCGGTGAAAACCTATTTGCAGAAATAAATATCATTTTATCGATTTTATCAGTTTTTTTTAATTATTCTTTTTCGAGATAAATAAATGACTCTTGTCCTTTGACAGCTTTCATGTCTTAACACGTTCCGTTCTACGTTTTAGTACAAATGTCAACCTATCATATTAAGCAACACGTTTCAGAATAATTGATCCATAACCCTATATAAAAATTATGTTATTGTCAATACACTACAAAAGTACTTTAGTAAAAAACCTACAATAAAAACAAGTATTTAAAAAAGTAAACGAATGGTAGTGTTACTTTAGTGTTATGATGAAGCGTGTACCGCAGATATAAACGGGACGGGTTAATAAGCGTTTATAACAGAGCTAATTTATTTTTCCGGCCCCAATAAAATAAGCTGGACCCCGTATGTAAGTCTGTATTTTTGACGTTCCAATCATTGATGGTCAAATCATATTTTAGTTAGGGCACAGATGGCCAATGTTTTTTGTGAAGTGTATTTTCATCATTCGCTCTTTACGCTAAATCGTTCACTACCCCAACAATACTGTTATAGTTTTCACACTCCTTTGTTAACGTTAACTTTCTTTGAACTGTCAATTTACTGATAACAAAGCGAACTTAAACTGTCGGTACTTGAACACTATTATCCTTTGACTGTAGTATTTTCAACTCTCGCCCGTCTGTCGTCGATTGCAATAATAAACTTCTGTAAGAATTAAGAATAGATTACTAGAATCTTACACGGCCTATACCACACCGGTAACATAAGTGCGAGTCCAGTGATTCAAGAATAACACGATATTGAATAAAAAATTACTTGATGTCTTGTTTACTTGGTGTCTTGTGTTGTGTTAGTTGGCAGTATAAACAATAAAATTAAAATACTATATTTTCAAAAGAATTCGATGCAGATGAATGATTATGAAATTGATTGATTTGAATGAAACCATTCATTGTCGGACTCGTACGAGTCGCACATCACATCACTACGCTATAATGTGTCTGTGTGTGTGCTGCTAGCTATTCACTATTTGACAACTGCCGAGAAAGGTCGCGAAACAAAATTCGTAATGTGATAAAATAGGTTTTTTTTAACGTGCTGTAACGTAGATACTTTAGTTTAATATAAAGATATGAATACCGAGGACAGGCTATCAAGTGAACCATGCGTTATATACATAAGGAAAACAGTGTTGTGTTGAAGAGAAAGTGTCGTGAAATCGTACAGTCGTCGCCTTCAATGATGTGGAAGAGGTCGATTGTGCAAGCGACGGCTGGGTGCGCTCGCGCCGCCGCGGCCCTGGCACTGCTGCTAGTTGTTTGCGCGGTGAGTTCGCGAAACTTGTCACATGTCGCTGGTACCTGGGCCCTGTAGCTCCGAACCCTGCGAACACTGTACCTACCTATCCACTGGCTATGTTGATATTTGTATCAAACGACATCAACAAGTCGTAGATCTGTATAAATATGATAACTTGTTGTGTTACTTAGGTTAGCACCTCCAGGCATTAACTGTATAGCTGAGTTGAATGCTTTGAAAATGCAAAGCTACCTTTTGTGTACATGTTCAGAAATACTAATTATCCATTGTAATTGCTTTTGAACATAATTACATTGTTATGGTTTACCTTATTTTTTATCTGTGAAGAGTTAGATAAAGATAAAGATCAATTTATTTGTTTAACATGAGTAGATTACTTACAATACAAATAGATGCATGCAATGGTCATAAATATGAGGATGTGCTACATGCTATACCACAGTAGGTGTACAAATCTTACAATTTTGGACATGGTCAATAAACATCAGACGGACAGTCACTCAGACAGTTCACTTTGAAATTCCTGTAAAAATCACCATATTCCTTAAATCTTATTAAAAACTAATTGATTTACGTTAGTACTAATCAGCACTTGTTGTAATGTCTTGTCATTTGTGTGCTATTATTCTCAGTTGAGACTAAATGTAATAAGATTTTTTTCATCCATGTGCACAGAATGTGTGTCGGGATTTCCTGACATCATTTATCAGGAAAAATCAAGCAAAATATCAATAATAATAAATTATCAAATAGTTGTTGAGGTTTTGTCCTTACTTGAATCAGATTTTATAATCTTTATTCTTTTCCTCCTCAACAAGTTTGAGGAAAATGTTTTGGGGTTTTACTGAACTCATCAATTCATAAAAAATATTAAGCAATTAAAGTAATTGCTCATGGAAAATGGTTAATTAATGCTTTACTGATGTTTGGCTAATTGTTAGAGATGCTGCAATGAGTGTACTGATTACAAACACCTAATGAAATGATAAATCTATTGAGATTTGGTTTTTGCACTTATTCCCTGAAGTGGACCAGTGTGCCATTTTCTTCATCCACTTACTTTTTCAATGTTGCCAGACTGAGCCTGAAGCATTCCCACCGGTAATGCTGAGTTCTGTTTTTCCAGTTGTTTGTCCTGGTACTTGGCCTCAGTTGATAGGCTTAGATAGTTTCATAAAAGAATGATAGCTGCTGCTAGCTTCCTCTTTTTTTATTAAGAAAACACAGTCATTCTGTTTTAGCGGGTTGCACCACTTGCTACTGTTTTGTGCAACACTCCTCTACTCAAAAAATCAAAATCAAAGTCTTTATTCAAACTAGGCTGAGAATCAGCACTTTTTGAACGTCACAAAAAAATACATAAAGAATAAAAAAATACATAAGAATCTCCCAAAAACAGCCCACCCCTCGCCACTTCCTAGTGTTCTTCCTAGGGAAGAAGAAGTGGCGGAACAAACTCCCCAGCAACACATCTGTCTGATTTGTTTGAAGAACTATACAAAGAATCTATAGGTACAATGAAATGCTCAATAAATAGCACTAAAGTTTATACACTTTGTAAAATATTACATTTCAGAATGATTGTCACGTGTTAGCTAACACACACCACTATACCAAGAAAAAAAAAGTAAATAAAAATATTCATATTAACATTGAAATCTAAACTCAAGCAAAACGAATACAAAACTGAAAAATAACAGCCTCCAGGTGTAAAAGGCATCATTTGAAACATCACATAATGCCAGAGTACAGAACCGAATATCTACAAGCAACGACAATAGCCGTGGAAGACAGCATACATTAATATCTCGGCATTATTCTGTCCCCCAAAACATAAAATTGATGAAACTATGTTTATGCGGTATTTCCAGCAGCTTGGTAACCGTTTTATTGTGGGTGGTGACTGGAAAGCTAAACATAATAGTTGGGGTTCCAGGCTCACTACCACGCGAGGACGGCAACTAAAGACAAGCATTGAAAAGGGGAACCTACTAGTGTCATCCACCTGCGAACCAACGTACTGGCCAACAGATCCTAACAAAATACAGGACCTCCTTGACTTTTTTGTTCTAAAAGGACTACCGAAGCACTACCTCAAGCCCGAATCCTGCTATGACAGCTCATCGGACCACACCCCTGTTATTTTAACGATTAGCACTTTGTTGATAGAGTCGGAAAATGTAAAAATGCTGACGTCGAAACATACGGACTGGGACTCTCTTAGAGAGTATATCGATAGTAACATACAGCTGAACATACCTTTGAAAACTCAGGATGACATAGAAGAGGCAACAAAACATATAACAACTCTAATACAGGAAGCCTGTTGGATCCATACCCTGGGCAATAAAATAGCTGTAGATCGACATAATAACTATCCACTAGACATTAAACACGCTCTACTCGATAAACGCAGACTTCGCAGAATCTGGCATCAAAGCAGGCTACCTGCTGATAAGACAATATTTAATAAAGCCTCCAGAAACTTGAAAGAAGCTTTATACGACTGGAACAATAAGACATTGGAAGATAAACTGGAGTCGCTAACAGCTACAGCATCTACTAATTACTTGCTGTGGAAATTTACCAAAAACTACAACAGGCCTCAATATGCTAAGCCACCTCTTGAAACCTCAGCAGGGTGGGCGCGAACATCCCAGGAAAAGGTTGATGCATTTGCCCAGCACTTGGAAAATGTCTTTACTCCAAATCCAACCATACACCAGGAAAATGAGGAACTTGTTTATAGCGTTCTACGACAAGACTTTCAAATGTCACCACCTCCACGCCCTATAACAGTAAGGGAGGTCTGGAGAGTTATCACAAAGCTACAAGACAAGAAAGCCCCTGGGTACGATCTCCTCACAAAGGAAATTCTGAAGCAGCTGCCCAGAAAAGCTATAGTGTTCCTTACATCACTGTATAATGGCATTTTAAGAATCCAGTACTTTCCAATGGCTTGGAAAGTGTCACAAATAATAATGATTCCGAAGATGGGTAAACCACCTAACGAAGTGTCGTCATACAGACCAATAAGTCTGCTGCCAGTTCTCTCTAAAGTCTTTGAGAAGCTGCTATTGTACAGAATATTGCCAATCCTTGGTGATGAGAAAGTTATCCCAGACCACCAATTTGGCTTCAGACAAAAGCATTCGACTACTGAACAAGTCCATAGAGTCTATGACAAGATAAGAAAGAGTCTAGAGGAAAAGCTATACTGCTCCTCTGTGTTTTTGGATATACAACAGGCATTCGATAAAGTTTGGCACGACGGCCTGCTTTACAAGCTGAAAATCAACCTTCCTCACCAGTACTTCTCACTAATGAAATCGTATTTAGCGGAAAGAATATTTCAAGTCAAGGACACTGAAGTAACATCACGATTCTGTAACACAACTGCTGGAGTACCACAGGGGTCGGTACTGGGTCCTATCCTGTACACAGTTTACACTGCAGACCTCCCGCAGGTTGAAGAGGTCACCACAGCAACATTTGCCGACGACACCGCAATACTGGCAAGCCATGAAGACCCTGCAATAGCATCACAAATGCTACAAGGGAGCCTCGACAAAATAACTACAGGGTTACAGAAGTGGCGCATAAAAGCAAGTGCAAGCAAGTCGGTCCATGTCACATTTACGCTGCGCAAAGGAGACTGCCCACCTGTACATCTTGAGAATACCACCCTCTCCCACCAAGACAGTGTTAGGTACCTAGGGTTATACCTAGACAGGCGTTTAACGTGGAAAAAACATATTATAAAGACCAAGAGACACGAACTTAACATCCGCTATAAAAACTTACACTGGATCTTGGGACGAAACAGTAAACTGAGCACTGACAACAAACTTTTAATTTACAAAGTGATCTTGAAACCAGTGTGGCTCTTTGGATGTCAACTGTGGGGTAGTGCTTGTAACTCAAATATCAGCATAATACAGAGAATGCAGAATGCTAATTATCACAAACAATGAAATACACAAAGAACTAAAAATGGATACTGTCATGGAGGAAATTAATAATACTGCAAAAATATACCAGGACAGACTGGAAAAGCACCCTAATAATCTGGCTGCTGCTCTGGAAACAAGATCTTACAGAAAGAGACTTAAAAGAAAAGATATTGTATAGTCCTCCCATATGTGAGGAAGGACATAAACAAGAATATGGAGTAGATGGCTCACTGGAGTCACGCTCTTACCGTCACTGTTTACATCGAACTCATCTGATAAAAGTATCAAATACTGATTGCAGATTGGAAACAAACCAAAAAAAAAAAAAAAAAAGGTGTAAAAGGCGTACCCGCTTACATGTGTAATGCTGACTTATATTCTTAAGGCTGTGACTCTAAGTTTAAAATGATACTATTTTAAAGACCTGGCTTATGCGGTTGCATAGTGTGCTTTTGTGGTTTCCATTTGTTGTTCAATTGATTTCATTGGCATAGCCCACAATGAAGAAGTCTATCGTTTTGTATCCCATTAGAATCTCAATAATGAGGTTCCATAGTAGCATAGAAAAGGTGCCTCTTTGGGGCCTTTCGCTAAAAGGACTTCTCTAGGCCTTCTCAGTGTCATTTACTAATATGTACAGCCCGGAACTAACTTGACGCTCCTAAACATCGTTTTCTTGAAGGCGCCTATGATGTCTATATGAAGATAGACAGTGAGAGCATTTTTGCTGTGGTTGTTGTTTTTAGAGAGGTTTCTCTGAGTCAGTTCCTTCTCGGTTGTGCCTGTCAGTGTCGCACAGTCTCTTAAAGGTTATCTCTCAAGGTTATAATTATAGTCTCTTAGGTTAGACCAACAGCATAACAAACTAAAATATAGTGACACGTTTTACCATTTACTTATAACTAATAGCAGACGTCACGCAGTTTCACCCGCGCAGTTTCCGTTCCCGTGGGAATACGGGGATAAAAAGTAGCCTATGTCCACCGGGAATATTGTTGCTTTCCACCAGTACAATAATTTTTAAAATTGGATCATTAGTTCCGAAGATTACCCCCTACATACAAACTTACAAACTTACAAATTTTACCTCTTTATAATATTAGTATGAAGTATGATTATAATATTAGTATGAAGTATGATGTGCTGTATTTCTGTTACTGAAAAATGGAGGTCTTTTATATTAGGTACATATATCGATCACGATCTTGATTTCGTTTGTTTATCAAATACTTGGACAGCTTTTTCCGTGTTTAAATCATACATAATTTTTCCATGTTTAAGGGAAGGTTCATATCTGACGGAACATGCGCCGAGCGTTTGCGACAATGTACCTCGACCAAAGAGATTTAAAATACTATAGAGCGGGCATGTCAAGGAAATGTCATAGAGAAACTTTGATCCCATGTCTCAGTAACGCCATCTAGAATAATATATGAATATTGGAGCGGCAGCGGAGCGTACTACAAAAAACTCATAGACTTGTATCCAGCAGGACACATTTTTTCGGACGAAAATTTTGTTCGTGATGTCCGGTCTATAGGTATTGAATGTCTTTGACCTCGACGCACTAACGCATCATCTGTTGAGTGTGAACCGTCAAGTGTTATTCTATACATTTGTCTGTTCTGGCGTTACGCGACCGATAATACGCGACGCATGTTCCGTCTGACATGAACCTTCCCTTAATCACAATAGCGTCATTGATGCTGTGTTATTAAACAATATTTCGTCGGGCAGAGTACATGGCGGGTTGCGGAATGCGCCGACCTGGTGATAGAGATCCCGGGGTCGGGCGGCGGCGAGCCGGAGGTGCCGGACGGCGGCCAGTACCGACTGGACTACCGGCCGCCGCACGGCACGCCGGCGCCCAACTTCACCGTGCCCGCGCGCGCCAACACCATCAACTTCGTGGGGCTGCCCGGCACCAAGTACCACTTCATGCTCTACTACTCCAACTCCACATTCGCCGACCTCCTGACGTGGAATCAAACCATCATCACTGGTAGTCTTCGCTTAGTTATTACATCTGCTGTTGCTTGGTTTCCATTATTTGTATTGTTCTGTTATTATTATAATGCACGGTGTAAGCTGTAGCTTAAAAAATCATTGTCACCATTAAAACTTACTTAAAACGTGTTGTGCATTACTTATGTATTTTTTGCGAAAAGAGTCGACGTAATTTCATCTAATGTGAGTAGTGAGTAATATGCACTGATGAGTCACCATTTGTGTGGTATGAAAGTAACATGGTGTTTTTATTTGTAAAAGTAAAGTGTATTAAATTGAGTGTTGGTGAACACAGCGCCGGAGCCGCCCACCAACCTGACGGTGACGCTGGGGCGCAACAAGCAGGCCTCCATCTCGTGGTCGCCGCCGGCGAACGGCGACTATACTGGATTTAGATTCAAGGTATTTTTCAGTTTGATCTTAGTAACTCCATCGCCAAGGCTCACTGATCTATGTGTACTGAAGTCGTCTTAAGCCTTCGGCCATCTCCTACCAAAAAAGGAATTTTAAGATCAAATAGCTGCCTGCGTAGCATGAACACATTGAACACCGAAGAAACGGCCTTTGTCTACAGACGAATCGGCAAAGTGACAGATTATATAGACATAAACCTCAATCTGTCAAATTTCTTTCAATACACCTGCCTGCGTAGCATGAACACTTAATTTCTTTTCTTCTGAGACACGACAAAGACCGTTTCTTCGGTGATCATGCTACGCAGGCAGGACGAGCATTTCTTTCCGGCATACTTAACAATAATTTGTTTTTGAAATGTAATGGTACCTAAATAGAACATTCAATCATAACCCATCGTTAGATCAGGCTATGTCCCAATCCTTGGATTATTCCACATTTTTGACCACGTGCGTACTATATGAGGGACGTCTTTGCTACTAAAGAATAAAGTATTATTTTATTCGCTTAATGTGGTATAAATAATTGAGATAGAAAATAGATCTAAAAATACGAAAAGTTAAAAAAAAGTAGGAACGTGCGCGTTGTAATAGTGAGACTCGTTCTAAAAGTCACTCTCTCACTGATTCGACTGAATTCAGTTTTTATTCGTGCAAAACTTTTTAGTATCCAGGACGAAAGTTTATTTGAGAAATGTCATAGAAAAACCTTGATCCTTGAATGTCTTTGGCTAGATACGTCTTAATATTTAAAATTGTAGAGTCTCATCCATGTTATTTTATACAAAAATATATAAAAAAACAAAGACGTTATTTTCTTTAACACATTGATCGGTTCCGCCTATCTCACTCATTGTTTACAACAATGTGACAAAACGACCGCGACGAGGCGACGACCGTCGACCATGTCGCCGTGTTCCTGGTGACTGCTCAAACGCTCACGCTTGTCATCTTATTTTACCACTGTACAATATAGTGGGTTAAACAGCCAGGTTTGTGAAGATAATATACTTATCTCACACCTCCAATTTTTGAACTAGTCCATTGCTGTTACTTATTTAATTAATATGCAAATTGATGAGCAGATATCAAAATTAAGTATTATTTATTTATTTTATTTTATTACTTTTAGGAAAACTTACAGCTAATACATTCAAATAAACAGCAGTAACATTCAGAATAAGGCCAATTACAAGTTTTCACTTATATAAACATTCGTATAAAATTTTCAAGACGGTATTAAAGCGTGAGAAATAAACATAACAACTGAAGAGATTAAAATATTATTATTCTGCACAAAATCCGGGTACGTATCATTATCCCGAAAGTCAAAATACCGATGATTGAAATACCGACGTATAAAACACCGAAATTTAAAATACCGAAAGTTTCAAATGCCGATAGTCGTTATATCGAAACACAAAAAACCGATGTACAAATGTCCGAAAGGACGAAATCCCGAATGGACGAAATCCCGAAAGAACAAAATCCCGAATGGACGAAATACCGATGGACGAATTACCGATGGACGAATTACCGATGGATGAAATCCCGAATGGATGAAATACCGAATGGACGAAATACAGAAATTGTCACCGTTTTCGAGAAAACGAAGGCGAGTGAGCGAAGCGACCGTACCGTGGCAGCGGCTGCTGAGCGCCAAATTCCCTCTTTTGCAAAGCAGGCACGCATAGTAGATTAGGTAGATTTCCTACTGAATAAAAAAAAATATATCAAAAGTATAATCATAATATTAATCAATATAATTAAAGTAAAACAGTTACTCAAAATGGAAACGGCTAGGTTAGGTTAGGTTAGAACTGTGACCACGCAACGCGTGATGGCGAGCGAGCGAAGCGAGCGTGCCGCGGCAGCGGCCGCCGAGCGCCAGATAAAATATCTTTAAGTTATAATCTACCATGCATACGTGCATTGCAAAAAAGGGGCATCTGGCGCTCGGCGGCCGCTGCCGCGGCACGCTCGCTTCGCTCGCTCGCCTTCGCGCGTTGCGTGGTCACAGTTCTAACCTAACCTAACCTAGCCTTTTCCATTTTGACTAACTGTTTTACTTGAATTATAATGAGTAATTATGATTATGCGATAAAGAATTTTTTTATTCACAAGGAAACCTAATTTACCATGCATGCTTGCTTTGCAAAAGAGGGAATTTGGCGCTCTGCGGCCTTTGCCGCGGTACGCTCGCTTCGCTCGCACGCCTTCGTTTTCTCGGAAACGGTGACAATTTCGGTATTTCGTCCATTCGGTATTTCATCCATTCGGGATTTTATACTTTCGGGCAAATGTGCTTTCGGGATTTTATACTACGGGTTTTTAATCTTCGGGATTTCAAACTTCGGGTTTTTAAACTTCGGGATTTTAATTTTTCGGGCAAATGAACTTTCGGGATTCTAAACTTTCGACCAAACATACATTCGGCGTTTCAATTTTCGGAATTTCGTCCATCGGTATTTTAAAATTCGGTCTTTTAAAATTCGGGATTATGATACGTACCCACAAAATCCTCATGAACATCACACATTTTAGAAGAATATCAATAAGTCTCTACAATATTCTGTCTGATATAGTGTGTCAACGACATCGACAAGCCAAATCTGGCTAAGCTAAATTTCACGATACAAGCCCCCTTTTTAATAAACGCAGAGTAAAGCTACTACCACTATAAGCTTTAAATTACCTTTAGTCTGTTGTTAAGGTTTAGTATTGGTAGCTCTGCGTTCACTAATAGGGAGGCAAGCGTATCTGTAAGCGGGTCCGGCTGACGCGTGTGCTGGCCTGGTCGCCAGGTGATCCCGCTGACGGAGCGCTCGGAGGGCGGCGCGCGCAACATCTCGGTGGACGGCGCGGGCAACTGGTCGTACGTGCTGCGCGAGCTGTCGCCGGGCGCCACGTACCAGCTGCACGCCTTCACGCTGCTGCATGACAAGGAGAGCGCCGCCTACGCCTCGCGCAACTTCACCACCAGTGAGTCATAGCCTTATAGCAGGGACTCTTGACTCATCAGCAGGCCTCGCGAACTGATGAGCACGAGCTTCCTTTCTGCCTTCACTGTTCCTTCATTCTACATAATATTCAGGGATGTTGCCTACAATACCTGTGTTTATCTACCTATTTAAACTTTACCAATGTTTTCACACATACACACACACACGCACTTTAAACACGGTATAATAAGGTTAATCGAAAAGTGGGGATTACCTCTCGCGGTTTCAGGTTCTGGTCGGGTTTCTTTATACAACCAGCATAATTAGCTTTAATCAGTTGTTT
Source organism: Euplexia lucipara (assembly GCA_921972225.1). NCBI lineage: Eukaryota > Metazoa > Arthropoda > Insecta > Lepidoptera > Noctuidae > Euplexia > Euplexia lucipara. The sequence continues at coordinate 313,716 of OV179147.1, read as the reverse complement.
TAAAGTCTATAGTAATCATACGTTCCATGTGAGATGGCTCGCAATAGATGAATCATACATATATAAATAGTGTAACAGTGAAATCCGTCGGTCCGCGTTTATTGCAAATTGTAAACTAGATTATTGAGTAATGCTGCCATGACATTTGTATGTGTGCCCGCCAACTCACACTTGTTGCGAAGTCCGACTGTTGGTATACATAATATGTATAGTCAAAACCATTTACATTAACCCATAAAAAGAAGCACTTGACTTAGTTGTGGCTGGTTGGAGCTGGTTGGAGCGGCATCGTGCGCCCGCGCTCTTCGTGGCAGCAGCGCGCGGCATTACCACCGTACAAACGGATTCTGAGTACAGAAGAATCGACAAAGTAACAGATTGTAGAAACATTTCAATGTCAAGAATGAAGAGAAAAAATGTGTAGATTACTTCAGTCGACAATAGTCTACAATATCGAGCATTATTTCTTTTATATTCAGCAGAAACGTTTCTACCCGTTTGTATGATGTATGATGCTACCGGCGTTTACCACAAATGTACCTTTTTCTCTGTACGTTTGACGTGCTATACTCGTAGGATCTTCCAAGCTTTTTAATACTTAGTCAAGTTTCAGGTTTTAATGGAATTTATACTGATTGTAACTCGGCTAGATCTGCAGTATGTCCCGTTTGGTGGAAATTTACAATAAAGCGGAAGAGTAGGAATGCCTACTGACTACTCAGTATATTCACTGAGTTCAGCAGTGACCACAACCACGATTGTGCCTAGCACGAATGCTCGACAGCATAACATTAATATTTTAACAATTTTAACGATTGTTTTGGTCCTGTTCAACTTTTTTTTCAGTTTATTGCTTTAAATTTATAAATAAGCACACATTTATTAGTAGGTAGGTATTAGCCATTAATTTAAATATTCTTAAAGTTAAACTAAATACATTCGAAGCTAGTATTTAAAATTTTACAATCCTTAGAATTCACATACGTTTGCCGATAGCGTCAACCGTTCGTGCTAGGCACACAGGAAAAGGTAAACAGGGAGTGGTTAGTTACATGTAGCTAAAACGCGAAACCAATTAATTCAAACACTTTATGCATGAAGACCTTGTCCATAGTCCGGAAATATACATGATAAACATTTAAAAAGTAAAAATAACATCGAGTCAGATGACATGACGTAATACCCATTTGATGGAGATGGTATTAGGTATTAGTGCGAGCGTGATCGAAATGGTGGCGTCAAACCGGCTAGGTGTTAGTTAGACCACGCAGAAATAAGGTTCCGTTGTCGTTCATTTTGCGTCCAGGAATCGAACCCGCGATACGCAGCGCAGCAGCTAATCGTTCAACTGCGCCAATCATGCCGTCAAGTAGCTAGGTAGCCAACTGCAAACATAAGTTTATATTGCATGTTATTTCTAAAAAGAATATGTTCGAAACCAAGTTAAGTCTGACAGAGCAGACAGATGACGATACCAAAGGTTCCGTCTATTATTTGGTTACGGAACTTTTATTGGAAAATTAAGTTCTTCTATAAGCCATAACCACACACTTCTATAACTTAGAAAGAGTTCATTACCCGATTAAACCACTGATTGATGACATTTGGCTCTCTGGGCTGGGGAATACGCCACGTGAGAGTAAACAAAACCCTTAGGCGCGAAGTAATGTAAAACGAAAAAAATATCTTACTTAAGAAGGTTATAAGTACCTACCTACTAAATAGGGGATTCCACGCGAAGCGGACAGGTATAAAAAGTCGATGTTTCCGAATTTAGTAATATTTGAGTATTGTCTTACACAAATTATTGATACGTGTACCAAATATTTTTGTAATGACTAGTTACTATAGTTACAGACTTTGGCAATTATTTTAATATAATATAATTGTATGACTCTATAATCGGCTTTGAAGTACCTACCTAGTACTGCTGACTGCATGCCACCCGGTTGTCGAAAATTTCAAAGTCCCATAACTCTGTCGTCAATCGGAAACATCGTTTTACTTTACCTGTAAACTTTGTGTGGAATGCTCCAAATGTAAGTTTTGCCTTTAACAAATTATTCTGGGGTCAGTAGGTAAATTAAAATGATTACTGGTCGGCGGAAATAAGTAGATCGTAGCATTCGTAGCTCCTTGTAGTGGCACGACGACGCGTGACGTGTGGTGCGTCCAGTCGCCAGTGTTGCAGAACATTCTCGGCGCTGCGGTAATCACGCGGAACTCTAATCATAACTAAGATAAATGTAAGCTAGCACGCGCTGCATACAATCCACCCATCAGACTTCCAGCGACCGATTCAGTGTAAAGAGAACGTAGGCTAGACATAAGAATTACTGCAGGCAGGGGCGAAGCTAAGCTTCGTGATGCCTCACTGAAAAAAAGCGGCTTTGACCCATCGACCACCAAAGTGGTTCACCTAGGTGTTCCACGGTTATCCTGCTGTACCCCTGGTTCACCTAGGTGTTCTTGAACGTGAACTACTTCCAGCCTATGTGACGAATAATAATACGCATTATTTTTCAAGACAATGTACCTAAGTTATGAATTACTTCCTTTCCACGCAACACCAGACCCAATGTATTTGGGCTGACTGATACCTCCTTTAAAACATGCATCCTCTTAACAAATTGCTATTTTTAAACACATAATATACGCTATACTCGTCTTGATGACATTAACAACCTTTTGTGCTAATTTACTTCATGTGAAGATAGAAATATTATTTATCACCTTAAGGTTGAATGACACTCGCACGTCATAACATGACAAGGTCGATTAGTCTGTGACTGTATGTGACTTTAAACTTGCTAGAGAGTGCCAAAAGTGATAAACAATTCATTTTCCTTCCCCATATCAATTAAACGCTAAATACGTTAGTTAAGTTATGCCAAACATAAACCTCTGAAAAGTAGAGGTGTGCTGGTTGCAAGTTTACGGTTATTAATAGTGAGGCCTGACTTATTACTTCGGTCTATAAAGAATCGCCGAGATATAGTTAAGCGAGAAGTACACGGGACCTCTACGCACTGACTTACACACTTGAAGTTGCTACACACAACGTATCATCTCATGGTGCGTAAACAGGCTAGAAAATGTAGTTTTCAGGGCATGATGATGAAAAAAAAAGACGTAACTTGCAGATCTATCAAATTCAGTATACTCGTTCAAGCAGCCAGAGCACAGTCAACTTCGTTTGTGTGCTCATGCTCCTAATATTGCGATATAAGTAAAGTATGTATACCATCACTACCTGTTAGTTTTGTCTCGAGAAGAAATATGAACTAAGTATTCCTTTGATAACACGGGATCCTTATTTGAAAAGGAGTTAAGAAAACTCTACAACTCATGACAGAGAGTCCACATCTTCACAGTCAACAAAGTAAGTTCAGATCTCCACTACCGGTATTCAGGGTAGCGCGATCTAAGCTGAAGGTCGAGAGGCTCGACCGAGGCGCGTGCGCAGCGTACACTGCACAGTTTTGCTCGTAGAAGGTCCACGCGGGTAGCACTCGGCTCCAGTCTTGTTTATGATGTTTAACCAAAATTGTATCTAAGCGCCTGTCGTGTGCCGAAGCTGGCAGCGCGCAGCGCGTCGTCGTGCGCTCGATATGTGCGCGTGCGCCGCGAGCCGCACGGGCGCTTGTGACTAGGGCACAGTTAGCAGGTATTGTTTTACTCTCCCATTGTGTTCCTTTTTCGGCGCTCTTCGGGGAAGCGCTACTTTGCCACAAGATATTCACAACAATAGCTAATTGCGGTACATGCGAATGAAATAGTAATCGAATCAATAGAAATAATCAATACTATCAATACTAATTATATAAAAAGGAAAGATTGAATTGTTTGTTTGCATTGAATACGCTTCGAAATTACTGGACCGAATTGAAAAAAAAATTCACCTTTGTTGGGAAGCTACACTATCCCCGGGTGACACAGGCGGCTTTTCATCCCCCTATTCCCACGGGAACGGGAACTACGCGGGTGAAACTGCGTTACGTCTGCTAGTAGTAAATAAAGGCAAAAATCTAAGGGTGAAAGTGACATCTTCGCTCTTACTGATACCATGAAGTCTGTACCTAATTTTTTTTTATTATTTTTCCCAATCTTATTTATTAATAATCATCATTCCTGTCCATCACTATGAGATTGTTTCTTAAAAAGTTCATTAATTACTGGTCTGGAAATAAATCACTTTTTTACCGTTTAAAGTAAAAGAAAACATCAGGTAAAACTTGGAAATAAAATAAAAAATGAATATTCCGCAACTTTCCAACAACGGCATCTAATCCCAAATTAAGCAGAGTTATGCTATAAGTACTAGAGATAACTGTAAAACAATTTATGTCTACATACATTCTCAACATTATATAGATAAATTGCACCCAGACACAGAACGAATGATCATGTACATCCCACAAACATTTGTCTTGGGTGGAAATTTACCCCCGAACTCCGGCATAGCAGTCAGGGCCAGGGCCTGACAATGAGGGAAGGTAGTGAAAAATGAAGTCGCATAAAACGCTAAGTACCTACCATAACACAAACATTGTGCAGAAGATAATAGTTGAATCACTTTGGGCTGAAACGACGAATATGTGAGACTTTTCCTAGCGATGGTACCTAAACAGGGAGCGTGCTTTACTGAGGAGCTTGTATGAAGCGCGGGTACTAGAACGCCGATCGTTCAGTAAGGCCCGGCGCACATTGGCGGCATGGCACGGCAGGGGATTTTAGTAAGTGCAAATGATTTGAGATCTTATTTTATCAGGCTTAGCGTGTATTTCGGTATGCCGAGGCATGCCAGTTCGTCCCGAAGGATGCCGAAGCAGGCTGTAGCGTATCAATGAAATGTGAGTCTAAACAGTTTTTAATAGGATTCGAAATCGTTTGTATTATAAAAATCCTTTGCCGTGCAGCGCCGCCAGTGGGCGTTGGTCCTTAGTCACCCCGAGAAAACTTGAGTGAAATGAACTGTGCCTAACTAAATCTTTCGAAGAGACTACGTGCACTGATAGGTATAGGTGGCTGTTCGGAAATGGAACGATAGATAGTTGCTCCAACTAAATATAGGTATTATTTACCATTTACAATTATTTATCCTTTAATTAAACTCAGAAGTTCGCTCTAAGTCAACCGCAGTTTTACAGCCTGTGATTCATTCTGATAGAAGGAAGTTAAAACAAGACCCACACCTCACACAGACACACACACACACACAGACACACACACACACACAGACACATAGACATACCTTTACAATTGTCTATGGGTAAACTGCAAAGGATATTTAGATGTATCATTCTGTAGGTTTAGGTAGTTTTTATGAACACAGACCAAGTTGTTTGTTTGAACAAATAAATACCTACGTCACCTACGCCTTCTTTGTATTATAATTGCATGTTTATGAATGTGTCTACATTGTGCCTACAAATGTATTGATAATACTTAACCCTTGACCGCTTGTGTCGCATTTATGCGACAGATATCTCCGTACCCCTACCGCTCGTGTCGTATTCTCTGCGACAGGGCATGACTGACTGCATCACGTTTTCGTTATATTAATTGCGTGGTAGAATTAACACCATTATTAAATAAAGATATTAAATATAACAATTACTCAAAATTATGTCTCGTAGCTCTAAGTATTGAAAAAGCTTAAACAAGAACAACGCACAGTAGTGTGGTGACGGGGCCTCTCTTAGAGAAATGCTGCAGCAACATCCCTTAATATTATGCTAAACTTTCCTTAACTCATGCAGCGTCCCTACGCTAATACTAACTTTTACAACTAATATTTCTAGAAGTGGTACTCTGATATCTGAATCCCCGCATCACGTACAGTGCCAGCGTGAAGGTCTCAGAGCTCTTGACGTGGTAATCTTGTGTTAATATAATATGGTTTTGTTTTTCCCCTTACGCAGGATTCACAGGAAACTGGTGAGCACATGGCATGTTGTTTCTCGTCACTTCACACCTCATGTTACGCCTCTCTCTTCTAACGCCACCGCAGTCACTTGCGGGTAGATCCTCAATCATTCATAAGTCCACGATCAAATTAAAGGAAAACAATGTACATTACTAAAACTGATAGAAAGCTGTTCCTCAGATTTTATTTATTTTTGGATGATGTTGTGTTAAGCACAAGATTTTCAAATATACTTGCTGTCGTAACCAGTCGAGACAACCGATTGAGTCATAGCTATTTATTGAAATCCCACGACGATAAAGTAGTTAATTTGACGACCACGGTAGTACCTACATACATTTTCCTTATACAAAGCTTTTCGTAGAATCACGAAGACGGATCAATTAATGCATATACGCGTCGGATGTGATTCTCTATCGCTTCCCGAATATGTTTCAATAGAGCAGATGAGACGAATATGTGCATTGACGTCACAGACGATGTCCTGCTCAACAGATGTGCAAGCTGACGACTGTAACAGTTCACAGGCTTTCGTCAACGTCGCAGATGCCATACGTGCGGCGGCGCCAGACTATAACTAACTTTAAATAATAAAATGAACAGCTCTTTGTTTTTCGGTCACCGTCGGGCATATTACGAGGGAGAAAGTCGGGCGTAGCATGAGGACCGCTTCTATTGTGCATGTGTTACTTTTGCTTTCAATGACATGTCGGTTCAGGACTGCGGTCCAAGTACTGGTCCTGCATGAGCAGACTATTGCCATCCCGCGAACATGTGTTACCGCGTACTATCTGTATGGCGTATGATTTTCCACGGATGGCCGCATTGTATTTGTACCAAGGTCGATAAGTTTCTGTACACTGGCAATGTTATTCTAAGCACTCTGAGTGTCGCTGTACCGTGTACAACAACGTATTGTGAACATTTAACATCCGCGACTCATTTGTGTGCCATCAACATATTTTACACTAGGATTTTCATAAAAAAATATCGAGTTCGACGTCACATGTAGGTACACTTGTAGAATTCAATGTCAAATCGAACTTTTTCATTCAATAACATAAATGCTTTATTATTATCAATATATCAAGAGATTATAAATGGGAGTTAACCATGCTAATAATTATACTCCCTGCTTATAAGAATTCAAACGACTACATTGGAGATAAAATGCAAGATAGTATGAGAAATTGTTATTATGGTTCATCTGAAGTATAACATTGTTTTTTTCCTCATGGACAGTCACCCATTTATAATGTAGTGTATGCATAATTTGGATGTTCCTCGAACCGGTCCGGTACGCGGCGCATGCGCGTGACCCCACACTGTTGTGTAAACGTGAGCCCAAACAGATTCGATTGAAACCAGTTTTCAGGATTAACCTTGAACTGCTCTCAATGTCCCGTGTGTTCGTGATGTTCATTATCCTGTGCCCTTTGTAACAAGTCTGTTAGTCTGTTGTCCAAACAATTGCACAACACTGTCTATTATTGTTTGCTTTATTGAGCATCCAGGGGATTCAAAAAGGGTAGACGCTTACTCTACTTTATTTGAGTGCCCGCCTCCTTTGTGCTGTTTTATATATTATGTTTATTTAAACAGCTACATGCTCCGAAATACAGAAACATATCTACTTAAACTGAGAATTGTGAAACATATGTAACCTACTTGATTGTCCAGATATTATCTAAAAAAAAAATAAGAAAAAAGCATTAAAGACAAGTGCCAAATAGAAAAATTTAGCAAAAACAAGAACGAATGTCACAAAGATGCTGTGATTGCTTGCCTAACTTAACTTGACTTTTTTCATGTTGCTCATTAAAACTAGAATAGTAAACTGCATTAGGCGACTGTAACCTACGTCCGTTCCATATCACAAATAGTAATTTATACATAAGATTAAAAACAAAAACTCAATTTAATTGAAATGCATGAGTCAACAATAAAATGTAGATATATTGCACTTCATTATTGTTGCACAATCTGCAATACTGTGTTCGTTGCATTGTTGCAAACCAACAATATGTACCTATTCACTTTAGACGGTGCATGTAGTGCAGTGTGTATTATAGTTTTCATTACAAGTTTTGTTCCTCTGTTATCTTGTACTAGATATAACTTGGGTATTCCGAACGAAAAGAAAAACACGTGTACACTATCTGTAATAATTATATTCAATATGGCAGTAGGGATGGCGGAAGGTTAAAAAAGAATCGATTCCTATAGATTATATTTTATCGATATTTTCAAAATAATAATATCTTTTTGTCGAAATATCGATATTTTGTAATTGCTTTATTTCTGTCACGGATCTACACTGCCTTTTGTTTTCATTTCGATTTGTAAAACTATCGTTTTGAAAACTTTTTCTAAACTTCAATAATTTTGATACTGTTACACTTCCGTATATTATTTTACTTTCGATTTTATAGACAAGCCAATATTGAAGAAATGCCTAATGATAGCATTTATGCAATTGGGAGTTCTATTTCGTTCGGAAAACCACGAATTAGTTAGTTAGGTACATGTTGACGGTAGCTGTGTGTTGTGTCTGTGTCGTGACGTGTTGTGACGTGTCGCCCGCAGAACCCAACACGCCCGGCAAGTTCATCGTGTGGTTCCGCAACGAGACCACGCTGCTGGTGCTGTGGCAGCCGCCCTACCCGCCCGGCGCCTACACCCACTACAAGGTGAGTGCTCTCTCAGTCATCGCTGCTCATTCACAGTATTCTCTGGTTCAGTACACACTTGACATCGGAACGGAATTAGTGGAGTTACGCCCCTTTCACACGGCAGTCAAGTTTTTTGCAGGATCCCGTTTTCTGCAGGATCCCGTTTGATGGCGAATGTGTTTATATGCTAGCGTTCATACGAGGATCCTGCATGCGGGATCCTGCAAACTGGACTGCGGTTTGAAAGCAGCGTAAGTCAGCAACAACTTTAAGACACATTCACATTGCCTGTCAGACGAGTGTTGAAGTGAGTCTCCAGGCTGGCTCGTAGTGAACAAGTGAACCTTGTGTGTTGGACGAGCATGTGTGCGCAGGTGTCCATCGTGCCGCCGGATGCGCGCGACTCCGAGCTGTACGTGGAGAAGGAGGGCGAGCCGCCCGGGCCAGCGCAGGCCGCCTTCAAGGGGCTGGTGCCGGGCCGCGCCTACAACATCTCCGTGCAGACCGTGTCCGAGCCCGAGATCTCCGCGCCCACCACGGCGCAGTACCGCACCGTGCCGCTGCGCCCGCGCAACGTCACCGCGCCGCTCGCAGACCTCGAGGAGACCTCCTTTAAAGTCACGTGGCTGCCGCCGCTAGAGGAGAGGTACTACTCGATCAATAGATCGATTGCAATGATGCCGATTTAACATTTTTATTTCAATAATATGAGGTTTAGCGTAGTAGTGAAGCCATTCGTGCACTCACAAGGATGACGCGTGTGTCGACAGCGAGTTCGAGAAGTACCAGGTGTCGGTGAGCGGCTCGGGCGGCGGCGCGCGGCGCCTGGCGCCCGTGGTGCGCGCGCGCAACGACACGCCGGCCTGCGCCTTCGACGGGCTGGAGCCCGGCGCGCCCTACTCCGTCACCGTCAAGACCATGTCCGGCAAGGTCACCTCCTGGCCCGCCACCGCCGACCTGACGCTCAGTAAGTAGGGTGGGTGTCGGTAGCGGCTCGGGCGGCGGCGCGCGGCGCCTGGCGCCCGTGGTGCGCGCGCGCAACGACACGCCGGCCTGCGCCTTCGACGGGCTGGAGCCCGGCGCGCCCTACTCCGTCACCGTCAAGACCATGTCCGGCAAGGTCACCTCCTGGCCCGCCACCGCCGACCTGACGCTCAGTAAGTAGGGTGGGTGTCGGTAGCGGCTCGGGCGGCGGCGCGCGGCGCCTGGCGCCCGTGGTGCGCGCGCGCAACGACACGCCGGCCTGCGCCTTCGACGGGCTGGAGCCCGGCGCGCCCTACTCCGTCACCGTCAAGACCATGTCCGGCAAGGTCACCTCCTGGCCCGCCACCGCCGACCTGACGCTCAGTAAGTAGGGTGGGTGTCGGTAGCGGCTCGGGCGGCGGCGCGCGGCGCCTGGCGCCCGTGGTGCGCGCGCGCAACGACACGCCGGCCTGCGCCTTCGACGGGCTGGAGCCCGGCGCGCCCTACTCCGTCACCGTCAAGACCATGTCCGGCAAGGTCACCTCCTGGCCCGCCACCGCCGACCTGACGCTCAGTAAGTAGGGTGGGTGTCGGTAGCGGCTCGGGCGGCGGCGCGCGGCGCCTGGCGCCCGTGGTGCGCGCGCGCAACGACACGCCGGCCTGCGCCTTCGACGGGCTGGAGCCCGGCGCGCCCTACTCCGTCACCGTCAAGACCATGTCCGGCAAGGTCACCTCCTGGCCCGCCACCGCCGACCTGACGCTCAGTAAGTAGGGTGGGTGTCGGTAGCGGCTCGGGCGGCGGCGCGCGGCGCCTGGCGCCCGTGGTGCGCGCGCGCAACGACACGCCGGCCTGCGCCTTCGACGGGCTGGAGCCCGGCGCGCCCTACTCCGTCACCGTCAAGACCATGTCCGGCAAGGTCACCTCCTGGCCCGCCACCGCCGACCTGACGCTCAGTAAGTAGGGTGGGTGTCGGTAGCGGCTCGGGCGGCGGCGCGCGGCGCCTGGCGCCCGTGGTGCGCGCGCGCAACGACACGCCGGCCTGCGCCTTCGACGGGCTGGAGCCCGGCGCGCCCTACTCCGTCACCGTCAAGACCATGTCCGGCAAGGTCACCTCCTGGCCCGCCACCGCCGACCTGACGCTCAGTAAGTAGGGTGGGTGTCGGTAGCGGCTCGGGCGGCGGCGCGCGGCGCCTGGCGCCCGTGGTGCGCGCGCGCAACGACACGCCGGCCTGCGCCTTCGACGGGCTGGAGCCCGGCGCGCCCTACTCCGTCACCGTCAAGACCATGTCCGGCAAGGTCACCTCCTGGCCCGCCACCGCCGACCTGACGCTCAGTAAGTAGGGTGGGTGTCGGTAGCGGCTCGGGCGGCGGCGCGCGGCGCCTGGCGCCCGTGGTGCGCGCGCGCAACGACACGCCGGCCTGCGCCTTCGACGGGCTGGAGCCCGGCGCGCCCTACTCCGTCACCGTCAAGACCATGTCCGGCAAGGTCACCTCCTGGCCCGCCACCGCCGACCTGACGCTCAGTAAGTAGGGTGGGTGTCGGTAGCGGCTCGGGCGGCGGCGCGCGGCGCCTGGCGCCCGTGGTGCGCGCGCGCAACGACACGCCGGCCTGCGCCTTCGACGGGCTGGAGCCCGGCGCGCCCTACTCCGTCACCGTCAAGACCATGTCCGGCAAGGTCACCTCCTGGCCCGCCACCGCCGACCTGACGCTCAGTAAGTAGGGTGGGTGTCGGTAGCGGCTCGGGCGGCGGCGCGCGGCGCCTGGCGCCCGTGGTGCGCGCGCGCAACGACACGCCGGCCTGCGCCTTCGACGGGCTGGAGCCCGGCGCGCCCTACTCCGTCACCGTCAAGACCATGTCCGGCAAGGTCACCTCCTGGCCCGCCACCGCCGACCTGACGCTCAGTAAGTAGGGTGGGTGTCGGTAGCGGCTCGGGCGGCGGCGCGCGGCGCCTGGCGCCCGTGGTGCGCGCGCGCAACGACACGCCGGCCTGCGCCTTCGACGGGCTGGAGCCCGGCGCGCCCTACTCCGTCACCGTCAAGACCATGTCCGGCAAGGTCACCTCCTGGCCCGCCACCGCCGACCTGACGCTCAGTAAGTAGGGTGGGTGTCGGTAGCGGCTCGGGCGGCGGCGCGCGGCGCCTGGCGCCCGTGGTGCGCGCGCGCAACGACACGCCGGCCTGCGCCTTCGACGGGCTGGAGCCCGGCGCGCCCTACTCCGTCACCGTCAAGACCATGTCCGGCAAGGTCACCTCCTGGCCCGCCACCGCCGACCTGACGCTCAGTAAGTAGGGTGGGTGTCGGTAGCGGCTCGGGCGGCGGCGCGCGGCGCCTGGCGCCCGTGGTGCGCGCGCGCAACGACACGCCGGCCTGCGCCTTCGACGGGCTGGAGCCCGGCGCGCCCTACTCCGTCACCGTCAAGACCATGTCCGGCAAGGTCACCTCCTGGCCCGCCACCGCCGACCTGACGCTCAGTAAGTAGGGTGGGTGTCGGTAGCGGCTCGGGCGGCGGCGCGCGGCGCCTGGCGCCCGTGGTGCGCGCGCGCAACGACACGCCGGCCTGCGCCTTCGACGGGCGCCGATTTTGTTTCGTTTATTTCAATATTAAATTTAATAGTAAACAATATGCATATATTGCTATATAGATTACGCCTACCTCAAGCAATACGGTTTGATTAATTTTCAAGCAGTTCTATATCTGGGGGCACGGGAGTGCCCCCGCCAAGACGAGCCAAGCGAAGCGCAAGGGCACTACCTACATTTTCTCGAAGTGTTTCGTCGTTTTTTTTAAACTTCATAGAATTGGTTTCCGATGTACCAGAGAGTTCATATTCTCAGGATATAATGTCATTAATAGACTAATTAAACATACAAAGTCTCAATAGGGAATATGCATGTAATTTAAATTTGGTTCGAATATTTTTTTTCCCAATCTTTAATGGCAGAAAATGTGAAGTAAATCATTGTTTTACTTTTTAATAATAATAATAATAATTCATTTAATTCAGACAATAATCCATATCCCTCAGTAAAAGTATGTACAGTAAAATGTTAGTAGCCCTACTTAAAAACTATGTTAGTAAATGGTTTTTTTTTTGAGCCAACCACGTGTAGTTGACTCAAAAAGTGCACAAATGGACAATCAAGTTTACCAGCAATGACACGCAGGAGACTGTTAGAGCTGGCACGCACTCTAAACAGCATGGACACTGCACGCTTGCGTCTGATCGCAGCGAAGCCATCCGTATGCGCGTCAGCAAACATACCTTAACGCGCTACAGAAGCGTGGCAGCCCCAACAGCATCCTGAATGCATTGTAGTACTGGACACGAAGAGCACTGACTGATTTTTGAGTATAACTTGACCAAAGGCTACACGTATAAAAAAATTGAGCAAAGGCTTTAAATAGTGTCACTTTGACTGCACCTGAACAGCGTGAAAACCTTCGAGCCAACATGTTACACCTCACAGCCAGTGCTCTTCGTTCCCTATCAACATCTAGATTGTCCCTTAGAATAGAATATTTCCATATTCAAGTATCCATGACTCACAAAAATTACGTTAGTAAAACTTAAAAACTAGGTTAGTAACACCGAAATTAGATCATCAGTCACAATATGTCCCAAATATTTCAACTGAGAAACACAGTTCAAGATAACGCCATTCAAAGAAACATCTGGATATTTATCCACGCCCTTGTTGGCGGCCCGGAATATAAGGACAAACCGTGCCCCTCAGTATGCACTCACAAACTTTGATAGCTTGGCTGTTTCGTTACTTACTTCAGAAACTAAATATTCGCATCACTTCCACGGCGAAGCCATACATTTATATTGATAATGTAGAATTTCTGAAGTTAGGGTTGATAGGTTAGGCCGTGTAGATTCAGAAGCTTGGCTCTACATGAGATCTGATATCTTTTTCACAGGGCAAACCTTATGTGGTCGTCTTGGCAACATTTTACATGAAATGTTTTATTTATTTATTTATTTAGTACATGGAGGACTTACAGCTAACAAAAACACAACAAATAAGAAAGCAATAGTCACTAGAAAGCCAATTACAAGTCCTCGCGTGTAAGTTTAAAATCATAAATCAAATAAGACGCGAACACAGACAGCAGCACTCGACTCAAATTCATAAAAGTAAGAAAAAAGACAAAAGCAAAAAGAAAACTGCTTAAAATAACCGCTGTCACTTAAAAACTTGGAGGCTTAAGCACCTTCTTGCAGAGTTTACACTAGGATTTTGGTGGGGAGGATTTTGGTGGGATGAAATCATTTCTCTTTACCTACACTTAAAAATCAGAAGACATTTATAAAAATTAGGCTGAGCAGCATCACTTTTTGAACATCAATGTTACATAACACAGTCATTCCTGAAAAATTGCCAAGCCTTGCCTACTGAGAAACAATCTGCGTTCGGTCACTATCGGGCGCTAAGAATGCTTCCATATTTTTATCAATCACCTTGTGCGAGCGTTCGTGCGTGTGCGTGCGTATCCGTGTCAGCAAGTTGCAGCCGTGCTGTGTGTTGCAGAGCCGCTGCCGGTGCGCGAGCTGCGCTGGGAGCTGTTGGCGGGCGACGGCGGCGTGGACGTGTGGTGGGAGCCCGCGCAGGGCAGCACGCAGGATGAATACAAGGTACCTGCACTACACACTACACCCACAGAGTACTCCAAATAGTGGCTTCATCTATACATACTAAATATAGATTCCTCATGCTCAAAGGTATCCAACAATTAAACATTTAAAAAAACCCCCAACGCTAAAAGATAAAAAATAGTAGTTTCCTATTGGAGAGCCATGAAATTTTATGTCGCGTCGGAGTACCGCTTAAGTAAGGAATCTTCCTATTTGGTATGTGCTTGTATTCGCGGTATCCCGACATGATGTTAAAGTTTTTTATTTTTTATTTTTTTCAAAGTCAAAGACAAAGTCAAATCGTTTATTTCAATTAGACCCATTATAGGCACTTTTGAACGTTATACTTACAAATTAAATAATTTAACAGAATGATTCTAGTTGCACATTCCAAATGGTAGTTTCGTATGGAGAAGAATGTTTTTTTGGCTTTGGCTAGTCTGCAAGCTGGTTGCGCTATTTTATCTTTATTCCTTGTGTTAAAATTATGTCTATGACTAATTTTGCTGAAAAATGTGGATTTTTCCTAACATACATTATATTTTCATAAATAAATTGTCAAGGCACTGTCATAATATTAATTTTCTTAAAAAGTTCCCTAAGAGATTCGCGACTCGGTTGATTATAAATGGCTCTGACAGCTCTCTTTTGTAAAATAAAAATAGATTCAATGTCAGCAGCCCGATCCCACAGTAAAATACCTTAAGACATAAGGCTGTGAAAATAGCTAAAATATACTAAACGCGCGGTTTCTACTTCTGTCAACTGTCTTATTTTTCTAACCGCAAAAGCGGCTGAGCTTAACCGCCCTGCAAGCGATGTTAAGTGAGGTCCCCATTGTAATTTCTCATCTAGCGTAATGTCTAGGAAAACCGTTTGATTAATAAATTCCAGTTTTTACCCATTCAATATGATGATGAATGTCACATTCGCTACTTTTAACGTTTGGTAAAGTAAATCTGATACATTTCGTTTTTTTTTGTTAAGTACTAAGTTGTTTACTGTAAACCAATTATTGACCTGCAGAATTGAATTATTTACGTCGTCAAGGTTTTGTGACCGTCTATCTATTTTAAATATCAATGATGTGTCATCAGCAAACAACACCATCTTCGGTCCATTCTGAATTAATTGAGGCAAATCATGAATGTTAACTAAAAAGAGGAATGGACCTAGAATAGAACCTTGGGGAACACCCATTATCATTTCAGACCGCAATGAGTTTACGCCATTTACCTAAACTTTGACCTGTCGTTCTTTCAGATAAGATTTTATTAAGTCAAGTTGAGATAATATATTCCTAACCCCGTAGTGTTCCAGTTTCAGCAAAAGTGTCTCGTGATTTACGCAATCCAACGCCTTCGAAAGGTCGCAAAAGATTCCAATGGCATCTTGTGCTTCTTCCAAGTTGGTAAAATTTTCTTGATTAGGGCAACACCGACGTCAGTCGTACAGCGCCCTTTGGTGAAACCATACTGTTTACTTGCATCAGGTCATCCTGTTGCCATCAAAAGAAAGAAAGAGAGAAAATATTTTATTTGGACGCACAGAACATAAAACAAAAGAACAGCAATACAAATAAAAAAGGAAAGATTAAAAAACTAAAGACAAAAAAAATAAAATAAAATAATAATAGTAAAAAGACCTGTGCGAGACCAAAAAGGCGTCAGGCCATCAGGGCATTGTATGCAGAATCAAATGCAGGTTAAAATGAATCCAAACACGACATTTCTGCTATTATTTTCCCAAGAGTGTAATAGTCTGCTAGATATCCTGGCTGCATCATACCAAATATACCATAATCTTGCTTATTAATATAACACACATGGTTGTTTGAAATTTACGTCAAGTCGGGGTACCGCTAAAATAAGTACCTACCTACATACCTACTACATTCCTTACTTAAGGGAACAGTCCTTGCAAAACGCCAAAGCAGGGTATAAGGTTTGCAAGGTATCTAAACATCTACCACACCAAATATTATCAAAAAGTTAAATAAGATACGTAATAGATGTATCACCAGTGGCACCGTGTGATATTGTTTAAATTATCGTAAAATGTCTGCTAAAAACAATGTCAATATTTCATATGTACATTGAAATCAGCACTTACTATTTACACTTTTTCTTGAAATGTAAAGTAATATTGATATTTTTCGTTAATTCATGACGCAAGTGTATGATTATGACGTAAACCCTTTTTAATAATTACTAAAATAAAATCATACTCTAGTAATTAACGTCATAACATTCTTAATATTTTTGCACAAAATGTTTTCCAAAATGTGTACCGTTGCACTGGCGCGTCAAGATTTCTGATTTACAGGACTGGAACAACAACTTTTAACCTCTTGGTATGCTGTAACTTGTTCATAGTCCATGATATTGTCCATTGAGGATTCGGCAACATCTTCTTCAAAGTTTGACTCGATTTGTTCGTTTATTTACCCTCTTAACAATCAAATTGTTACAAAATTTAATTATAGTTTTATCGTTCTAGCTACAAAAATATCGAATTCCTTCATATAAATATTATTCCTTATATTTATTTTACACCCTTAAGGGTAACATTTTTACAAATTTTTAATGCCATACTTATTTATGTATGTCTAATCAACTGTCCAAAATATAAATTTCATGCTTTTTGCTTTGAAAATGACAATACTTTCATACATCCTCACATCCCCCTTTTCTATTCCTTACAAGCCTTTTCGCGAATTAAAAAGTAGCACACAGGCTACTTTTTAACCTTTCTTAGGTTTTAGACTATCTGTGTACTAAATTTCAGTTTTACCGGTGTAGTAGTTTTGGCGTAAAAGCGAGACAGACAGATAGACAGGCAGAGTTACATTGCATTGTTTGCATTTACAATATTTAAATATAAAGTACAGAAAACAATTATTTGTTGTTTTTTAGTTAGTCTTTTTGTTCCCTTACGCCATTAATATATTTACCATAAAATATCAATGATCCATAGGTATTATTGAGTAGGTATCAATTTGTTCAAAAACAGTTTAAACAATCAATTATAGTAGGTATTATTATATTAAAATAAAATTTTAAATTACGAAGTTATTAATCACATTAAACAACACAACTAAAAGAAATAATATTTTTTATCAATTAGGTAAATTTTATTGTAAATCTCTGTTGAACACTGTGACCCCACCCTTTCGTGGCTACCAAACAATATCATAAGCAAGCGAGCCTCGCGATGCAATAAGTCAATTGCTATTACACAGCAGTGATAGCCTAGTGGTGTGGCCGGTGGATTGTCAATTCATAGGTCTCGAGTTCGAACTCAAGGCACGCACCTCTGACTTTTCGGATTCATGTGCGGATTGTATAATTATCACTTGCTTCAAAAACGGTGAAGGAAAACATCGTGAGGAAACCGGCATGCCTGAGAGATATTTCTCGACGGCATGTGATGTCAAGTCAGAGGCCCATGGGCGGCATTAAAACTCTGACACCAGGTTAGTTACTAACCACACGATAAGAAGAAGATTACATTGCTTGTTTACTGACACATAATTACTAGCTCTTTTATTTCGAACACGCATTGAATAAATAATTTTCCCGTCGTGCCGTATTGTTTGTCGTTTGTTTCTGGGCAAGTGTTAATGTGTGTGTAAGCTGTGTAGCTCGTTGCTACTGTGTAAGTGGAAAATGTCAATGTACGCTTTCTAAAATAAGTTCCGACGCTCGCAGACTTCCCTCTTAAGCGGTACCCCGACGTGAAGTAAAATTTCATGGCTCAACGATAGGAAAGTGTTACTTTTAACTTTTTAAGTGTTTCGACTGGCCTGTTGGTCTCGTAGTTAGTGAACCTGACTGCTATGCAGGAGGTCGTGGGTTCGATTCCCACCCAGGACAAATGTTTGAGTGATGAGCACGATCATTTGTTCTGTGTCTGGGTGTAATTTTATCTATAACTAGCTGTACCCTGCCACGCATCGCTGTGGCACATTGTGATTGAATGGTTAAAAAGAAAATGACGTGTGGCACTCGGAGACTGCCGCGGTAAAGCTATTGCATAGCATTTTTTATCAACTCCTCTCCCCCTCCCCTCCCCCCTCCCTCACTTTCCTCTTCCTCCCCCACCCGGCTCCTGCCTCTTCCCCTCCCCCTTTCCCTTCCCCTCTCACCTCACCCTTCCCCTACCCCTCCCCACTCCTACCCCTCCCATTCCCTCCTTCTCCACCCCCTCCCTTTGTCCTGACCTCCCTCCTCTCCCACTCCCCATCCATCTCCCCGCTCCCCTCCCCATCCCTCCCACTGTCCCTGCCCCTCCCCCTCCCTCCCCTGCCCCTACCTCCCCTATCACAATCTCCCCCCTCCCCCTCACACAATCTCCCCCCCTCCTCTCACATCCCCACTCCGACTCCCTTCCCCTCTGATATTTCAAAAAGTCATTAAAAGTTCTGCTATGACTATCAAAAGCAAAAAGTGGTGATAAAAAAGTGCAAATTTTGAGTTGTATGTATTTTTTGATGCCACATAATAAAAAAATAAAAATTGTCAAAAAAATAAAAAATAAAAATTTGGGGTGAACACCCCTTATCACTTACAGGTTAGAAAAATAGATAGTAGCCGATTCTCAGGCTTACTGAATATGCATAAAAAATTTCACGAGAATCGGTCAAGCCGTTTCGGATGAGTATGGGAACGAACATTGTGACACGAGAATATATGTATTTATTTAGAAATATATAAGTATGTTTATCAGCTGTCTAGTATCCATAACACAAGCTCTTAGCTTAGCTTGGGACTAGATGGCGTTGTGTGAAAAAGTTGTGGAATATTTATTTATTTATTTGTTTTCTTTTTTGCGGTGGGGGTTTCTATTTTTTTTAAATTTAATAGGTACGTGCTATTCTTAGACCTACTGGACATCCGACATACACACAAAATGTCATAAGATAATTGATCAGTTATCGAGCGGGATGTCAAAATCAAATCGTTTATTTCATTAGACCCATACACACAGGCACTTTTGAACTTTATATTTACAAATTAAATAAATTAAGAGAATGATTCTAGTTGCAAAGTTGGATGAAAAATGACTAAATTACTAACATGACTATTAAAAAATAGGGGTTGGTAAAAATGTAGGATTTTATGTATTTTATAATGCCCTTATAAAAAAAAAATGTCCAAAAGTCAAAATCAAAGCATTTATTTTAATGGCTCCTATTAGGCATTTTTGAACGTCGAACAAAAATGAACTTCAAAAAATGATTGTAGTTGTCCGGTAGTCTAGAAAGACAACGATGTATCGTTGTATAAACATGTAACCCACACCATTATTGGTTGCACTTTAAAAAAAAACAGTGCAGATTAAATGCGATTCAAATTGTATGAGCTCCCAGTCCCAGAGTCCCAGTGTCGTGACCCGATCCGTCCGACATAGCATCGTCACCCTCCTCGCGCCCGCAGGTGTCGTACCACGAGGCCGGCCCCTCGCACGACGACAGCAACGCGCTGAGCACGCCCGACACGCGCGTGCGCCTGCGCGCGCTGCTGCCGGGCCGCAACTACAGCGTGGGCGTGGCCGCCGTGTCGCGGGGCGTGGCCTCCGCGCCGCGCCACGCCGAGCTGTCCACGCGGCCGCTGGCGCCCGTGCTGCTGCCCGCGCGCGCCGGCCGCAGCGGCCTGCAGCTGGCGTGGCGCTCCGACGTCAACAGTCGCCAGGAGCGCTACGAGCTGCGCTACCGCCGCCACGGCGCCGCCGCCGCCGCCGACTACAGCACGGTCGGTACCTCACGCCTTAATGTTATCTCATGGTATCCGCGCCGCGCCACGCCGCGCTGTCCACGCGCCCGCTGGCGCCCGTGCTGCAGCTGGCGTGGCGCTCCGACGTCAACAGTCGCCAGGAGCGCTACGAGCTGCGCTACCGCCGCCACGGCGCCGCCGCCGCCGCCGACTACAGCACGGTCGGTACCTCACGCCTTAATGTTATCTCATGGTATCCGCGCCGCGCCACGCCGCGCTGTCCACGCGCCCGCTGGCGCCCGTGCTGCAGCTGGCGTGGCGCTCCGACGTCAGCAATCTTGACGTCGACGTCACATTTGCCCTACAACAAGCATTAGCTAAACCACTCTAACTCAAATGATGTTGTGTATTCTGAATACCCAGGTCAGTTTTCTGATAAAATATTTTTTTTTACTTTGTATTATATGGTGATAACAAAATATTTATCGAATTACTTAAGTTGACATTAACCTTAAACCTTATCAAGTCTGACCATTTTAATGGCAGCTCAATTACTAAATGGAAACAAAACAATTTAAATGCCTAACTGACATCCACAACCTTGTCAATGGGAAGCACTAGACCCCTTGGCCAAGTATGGCCAAGTAACTAGTAAGTTATCAGACTTTCGGGCCTGTGCCAGCTCGACGAACAGCTTAACGTGCTTTCGAAGCACGGATAAATAGTAAATGTCAAGTCGAAAATAGCTGTTTAAATAGTGAAGAGTGAATGTTGCAGCTGTCGACCACGGATACGAGCGCGGAGCTGCAGGGCCTGTTCCCGGGCGCCGTGTACGAGCTGCAGCTGGCCGCCGTCAGCCACGGCCTGCGCAGCGAGCGCCACACGCTGCTGCAGCCTGTCCGTGAGTACGCACCCTCGCCAACCTCGCCACGCCCGCCACTTCCGCCACTCCCGCCACACCCGCCACTCCCGCCACCCCCGCCTCACCCGCCACTCCCGCCACTCCCGCCACCCCCGCCACGCCCGCCACTCCCGCCACTCCCGCCACCGCCGCCACGCCCGCCACTCCCGCCACTCCCGCCACACCCGCCACTCCCGCCACCCCCGCCTCACCCGCCACTCCCGCCACCCCCGCCACGCCCGCCACTCCCGCCACCGCCGCCACGCCCGCCACTCCCGCCACTCCCGCCACACCCGCCACTCCCGCCACCCCCGCCTCACCCGCCACTCCCGCCACACGGTCGCAACGCACTTTTAAAGCTATTAAATGCTCTTTGAATTATTTTTACGTAAAGATGAAGTGGCTTGCGTTGGAACACGCATCGCTTAGAAACGTCGGAAGTCAATTTGACAATTTTATCATTTAAATCTTTGTTATATTCCGAATAGGGTTGTTAGGCAAAGAAGAAATGGAAAAGTTGCCCAATAATTTATGAATTCTGCGAATTTTCATGTACTTTTTTTCTATGGCACATTTGATAGGACGCCTGTCGGGTCGCTGCGATGGGACACAAGTAGTGACTTATTTACTCGCTGGACTTGAATTCTGTAGAGATATAACATGCAGATGCAGATACACTATCTCAGCTTGAGCGCATGTAAACAGTCAGTTTCGTTAGAGGTAGATACATTCTTACTGTACATAATATTTTAGGACTACATGAGAAGATTCGGTCCAGCCTGCAGCCTTTCGAATAGCTTCCAGACTGTCGTGCACCGCGGGCTGCAGACGGCCGCGTGCCTCGTACTGTGCTCAACACACATACACTCTACTCTTTTCTACAATTAGTTTCACCCAGTAAAACTAAGTTTTAGAACTTACTTTTACTGCGTGGTTTTCGATAACTTATAATTAGCTAATCTTCTCGACAACTGTTTCGTCTATTTTATAATTAGGAGTTAAAGCTGAGCAAATTTCAGGTATTTTTTTTAAAACATATTACTTTTTAGGGATTGATATTATACGCCAACAGGGCAGTGGTTGGTAAGAACCTGGCCTGGAGGGATTTACTGAAATCTTATTGTTTTTTTAATTATGGGTTCTTCAATGGCCTATTTGACAAAATTTCAATTTTTAGTCAATCATCTAGATTACAAGAAAATATTCGCACGTATTTTTATCTTTTTCAAATTGATGGAAAACTGCTTAAATTAAGCGCATTAAAGTCGAGGAGAGGGGACTTGTAACGTCATTACCTAGTATAAACTGTACTGGCTAGTGACGTCATTCGACATTTTTACTCGATGTATCACCGTTATTTTTTTATTACGTGAAAAAAGAAAAAATAAGTGTCGAATATTTTCTTGTAATCTAGATGAAGAACTAAAAACTAAAATTTTGTCAAATATAAGCCCATTATTTTATAATAATCAAAGCCCGCACTCTTTGTGCAAGTGTCCGTGATAAGTGTTATTTTTAGACGAAAAATTCTGAAGTGAAGGTATTGAATCGTTAGATAAATAATTCAACTCAAGGTTGAGGTGTAGCTAGTAGCAGTGGGTATAGCTATTGGTGCAGCAGTTTTGAAAACAGAATTCTATTAGGAAGTAAAATAATTATAACCAGACTGGGTACGACGGCTGGGCAGACCAATATGGCACCGCTACGATCTCTTTAGCCTGGACATTACATATCTTAGGTAGGACTTCAAGTAAGACCAAACGGAGAAAAAACAGAAAAAAATATACTTTTCCAGCTGAATGTATCTATGAATGTCCAGGAAACATTATGTAACATTTGTGATTCTGACTACTTGTTAATAAATCAAATTGTGGAGTACCCAGTGAAGATGTTATTTTATTAAATGCATAATCTGCTAGTTCCTATTCCGTATCTATATTATATCTCGACATGACCATCATCATCATCATCATCATCACATCGTCCTGCCCCTAAACCACTTTGTCTCAGGTCGATGCAGCATGTCTTCTTCTCCTATACATCTCTTTAAACACTTCCTTTCTTGCCACATCATCTTTCTCAGAATCCATCCATCGTTTCAATGCTCTTATAACCAGTTTATCTTTGGACTGAATGTGAAACCTCTGTACGGGCATTATTAATCCTCCCATTTTATTGATACACAATTCCTATGGTATCTATTCAGAGTAAGATATTGCAACGTACAAGGAGTGATGCAAACATGTTTTGGCTGGAAGTAATTCAAGGGTGACACTATACAAGTGACATGATAAGGGAATGGTGAGCAGTTTGGCTGTCGCAAACTGCGCCCCAGCCGGTAGGTGGACTGTCGCTGAATATTAGCAAACTGTAATCTGTTCGAAGATGAGGGGTTAATGTGATCTTCCATACAGTTCATCCATTATGGTGATACCTTATCAAATTTCCCAAATTTCGAGTAAAAAGAAGGTAAATCCTGTCAATTGCGAACAAAAACGCAATTTTGGATGAATTCCTTTTATGGTTGTACAATGTTCAAAATGAACGACATTATTATTTGGATTGTTTGGAACTAATTCGCAAAAGCGAAATTGTTACCAAACGCATGGAGGGTGCGGGGCAGCTGTCGCAAGAAACCGTAGGGTGGTGCCGGCGCGGCGTGCCGGCGTCAGCAGAGTAGGGACACTGGGTGAAGACTATCTCCGCCAGTCGGCAATGAATATTTCGGGAATATTTCGCGTCACTTGACCTATTAGAACAAAGGGTGAGTCTATTGCCACTGACGATGCACGAACCCCGTCTCAGGGCTGTTACTGAGTAATAGTTCTAGATTTAAAAACCCCAGAACACACTTATCTTCAGCCCCGGAGAGAATATCTACTCTATTTTCACACTCTACATGATTGGAAGCAATACTTAATAGTTATACATACCATAGAGTTTAATTTAATCATATTAGAAAACATCTACTAAAACTGAATTGGGATAAGGACAGGAGGAAGATGATAATGATGATACAGGATTGCGGGGAAAAGAACGAGCGTGTACAATCAAATAGCCAAGTTGCGGAAAGTTACATTTACATACGATAGATTTCATTTGTTTAGATACCATTATGTACTCGGAGTAAGTATGGACGTTCAAAAGCAACGCAGAAACATTCGCAGTCGCCTACGTACAACAACTTGACAAAGTTTAATCGCAATCCGATGAAGATATTGTCAAATAATTAGGTTAATTTTAGTGTTCGTGCTCGGCCAGTTCTTCTTTCGAATAAGTACTTTTTGGTACTTGATTGTTTAATAAAGGTTTTGAAACGAGTTTTTAGCTGAGGTTAAACTTGATACACATTATAGACCAGCAGGTAATAATGAAATTCACTACAATAAACAATGATTGTCCATAAAAATAGGTATGAGTTAAAGGAAAAAGAGGGGTGGAGACTCTGACATAAGTGGAGGTAGTGACAGTTCTGTAGGTGGGGCTTGA
Organism: Euplexia lucipara; assembly: GCA_921972225.1. Taxonomy (NCBI): domain Eukaryota; kingdom Metazoa; phylum Arthropoda; class Insecta; order Lepidoptera; family Noctuidae; genus Euplexia; species Euplexia lucipara. The sequence continues at coordinate 289,405 of OV179147.1, read as the reverse complement.
AAGGTGTCCGTTATGCTATAAAAAAAAAACATTTTTTTTTCGTATTAGCAATGTTACTCGCAGCTAGTCTTACATGTATGCAAAACATACCTCACCTAATTTATTAAGCCTATTAATTACCACAACGCCACTTTACCATGCGTGGTACGTACCTGAGGCCATGTTCACCGCGGCTATAAATTTGACGAGTGCTTAACTGTACAACGAATTTGCAGTGTAGATTGAGCAAGCTCCCCAAAAAATAACAGGATTATGCAGTCATTGACACTCACGCCATCTAGCGGATAATATAGAAATACTTGTAGGAGTTTCCCCGCTGGTACTTTGGTCGCTCGGTGGCGCTAGTAACTAATAAAATAATAAAGAAGTTTTCGGATGCCTTGACTAGCTACGGGTAGTTTTTCTCGTGTAAGTAAAGTAGGTATTGCATTTTAATTGTACGTATTACATAGACACAAATAAATATAAGAGCAATATACATATACTGCTACGGCGGCGGTTGATAAAAATAATATCTGTAGTCAGAAAATGCTAAGGAGGTTTAGTTCATCTTCCGATGAAGATGACGAAGTTCCTCTTCATGTTATATCTGACTTTGTCTTTATCGACACCATATTGTGTTTTTTTTTTCATCTCGTAACGAAATTAATATTTCCGAACGAAGCAGCTTTTTACAGAGATGGCAGGCTGCACTCCGACGGGGAAATGGGGGAGTAGGTACAGTCACGAGCAATAACATAGAAACGCCATTATAATTCTAATTCATGTAAGTAATCAACATTAAATCTCAAAATAAGTATGCTAACTACAATTAGCTACAATTGTGTCAAAATTAATACATTTTATGAAATTTTCGTAAACAATAGATAACCAAAAAATAATATTAACTTTTAGTTACGTAATTATGTACCTACCCAAGGAAATCAAAAATATGTCTAGGTACAGTACAGTTTCGAAATTATTTAAACAATTACAAAGGGATCTGGGACTTTAGCGCGAAAGATATATGCGCGAATGGACACTTGCGTGACTGGGCTTTTGCGCGACAACGGCTGAGGTTTACTCAGGAGTAAACATAATATCACGCTTGCTATTACTTAAAGGTAGAAAGTTTTTGGGTTTTTCGTCATGGGTGTCATTTTCATGGTTTTCGGGTTCGCTGTTTATGAAAATGAGGTCTTAATGAAAATACAAGGAGGCGCCGAGGAAAATTCCTGAGTTTTTCATCAAGGGTGTCGTTTTCATGGTTTTCGGGGTCGCTGATTACAAGAATGTGGTCAAAATGAAAATCCAAGATGGCGCCGACGAATATTTTTGGTTTTTACGTCATGGGTGTCGTTTCATGGTTTTCGGGGTCGCTAACTAGGAAAATTAGGTCAAAATGAAAATCCGAGTTGGCGCCGAGGAAAATTCCTGAGTTTTTCATCAAGGGTGTCGTTTTCATGGTTTTCGGGGTCGCTGATTACAAGAATGTGGTCAAAAAGAAAATCCTTGATGGCACCGAAGAACATTTTTGGTTTAACCATCGTGGGTATCGTTTTCATGGTTCATGGATTTTCATTTTGAGGTCATTTTCGTAATCAGCGACCCCCAAAACCATGAAACGACATCCATGACGGAAAAACCAACAATTTTCTTCGTCGCCATCTTGGATTTTGATTTTGACTTCATTTTTGTTATCAGCGACCCCGAAAACCACAGCGGTATAACACACACACTAGCGGTATAACTTATAACACCCCTCTATTTGCGTCGAGGGATAATAAAACTGTAATAAATTATTACAGTAATAAACTTAACAAAAACAGGAAAAAGTAGGAATACACTTTCAATATCATTTCAATGTATCAATGACAATTCCTATAACACGTATACATTTTGTATTTCATGTATACATGTTATAGGCATTGTCATGGATAGTTAAAAATTACATTGGAAGTGTAAACTTAATACTGATTTAGTTTCGTTTATGTTATAGTGAAACCAATGTATACCCACAGTATAAATATTAATACAGTAGGACGACGCCTTTGATCTCTGGAAAAATGCCGACAACGTCAAAACAATCTCGCAACGGGAGTATGTATGCCAGGGTTGTCACAAGTAAACAATATTTATGAAATTATTTATTTATTGCAGATTAACATGGTTAGCGATATTATAATAATCAAAACAATATTATAACTTAATAAAAGGAAGTAAATCATTTTAAACCCGCTCTTTACTGCATATATTATTAAGAAGTTGACTATGACAATAAAAAATGCAGTGAGGCGTAGGTCAGACAGGACAGATGCGCGCATGGACTTTTGCGCGATTGGACTTATGCGCGAATGGACTTTTGCGCGCCAGGACACTTGCGCGAATGGACTTTTGCGCGAAAGGACAGATGCGCGAATAGACACTTGCGTGCCAAGAAACTTGCGCGAATGGACACTTGCGCGACTGGACTTTTGCGCGACTTAATGGCCACTGAAGTTTACTCAGTAGAGTAAACATAACATCACGCTTGCTATTACTTGAAGGTGGAAATTTGAAACGACACCCATGACGGAAAAACCAAAAATGTTCCTCGGCGCCATCTTGGATTTTCATTTTGAGCTCATTTTTGTAATCAGCGACCCCGAAAACCACGAAAACGACACCCATGACGGAAAAACCAAAAATTTTCTTCGTCGCCATCTTGCATTTTTAATTAGACCTAATTTTCGTAATCAACGACCCCGAAAACCATGAAAACGACACCCATGACGGAAAAACCAAAAATTTTCCTCGACGCCATCTTGGATTTTCATTTTGCCCCTGCCACCCTCGCCCTCCCCGCTCCATAAATATATGGAAATTAGGAATTTATTTATTTTAAAAAGGAAAGTTTAACCACCATATCAAGTTATAAAAAAAATTACGTCCGCCATCTTGGATTTCAAAAAGGATGGCTTTTTCGTTAAATTATTCTCAAAATTTACACCCATATCAAATTATTAAAAAAAATACTGAATGAGAGTCAGCCCTGAATAATAGCTCACACCTTACGAACATCGTTTTGTTCGAATTGTGGGAGCTGCTTTCCCGCGTCTCGCCCCTCACACCCCGCACGATTGCCCTGTCTAGACGGCTTCGTCGGACGACTGTATGTATTAGACTATGGTATACCCAACAGGCCTAGCCATATTACAAATTCTATTTCTATTCAATTACTATTATAGATTGAAAATGGCATATATGGAATCAGCTGTTTGTTAACTGTAACGTGTATTTCATTTTCAGCCTTATTACAAAATGAAATTCTACTCGTCAACACTTGACAGTTGACAAACAGCTGATTCCATATACGCCATTTTCTTTCTATTGTCGCCTTATCGATGACGATAGTAGAAATACAATTTGTAATATGGCTAGGCCTGCAGTTTTGACACAATTTGATGGTTAGATAATTAAGAAGATCGTACACATATTTTTTGAATGGTAGAAGTTAAGATATTTTAGAAAATGTGACAATGTGTATATATTATTGCTCGTGACTGTACACCACTATTAAGTATATATGTGGGATACAGGGTTCTTCCAATAAAATAACGCAGTTTTGATGATTAATTACTTTTATTTTTGCAACGTCTTTTTCATTCCCCGTCCTTTATACAATATGGCGTCCTTCCCATCCTCTCTCTTCCCTCGTCTATCGTTCTCTCCCTCACGCATTGCACTTACGTTCCTTTTCTCTTAGTTCCTTTTACGTTCCATTTCCCACATATATGTTACAGTCAAATCTCTTAACAAGTCAAAAGTACTATTGACTAGCAAAATCAGTCAAAAGTAGGTACTTTTGACCGTATGTTTTAGTCAATAATACCTACTTTTGATTAAAATAACAGTTAAAAGTACTTTTGCCTAATGGAGCTGGTTAAAAGTAATTTTAACTAAGTGATTCAGTCAAAAGTGGTTTTAACTGGTTTTATCAGTCAGGTAAAACTGTCTATGGTTGGCGAATCATGAGGGTTAGGTTAGGTTAGAACCATGACCATTAGCGCGCCAGATCCCTTAGTGCTTTTGACGAATGCTTTAATGCAGTTAAAACTACTTTTGACGACGAGCGTCAGTCAAAAGCACTTTTAACCGCAAATTTCCAGTGAAAAGTACTAATAACCAATAATTTTCAGTCAGAACCATTTTTGACCAACCTGCTCAGTCAAAAGTAGTTTTGACTGATTTTGCTAGTCAATAGTACTTTTGACTGGTTAAGAGTTTTGACTGCAACATAAACACTCCTTAAGCATTTAATAGCTTTAATGTGTGAATAGAACAGCCTCAACTTGCGAGCTGATGTATGTAGACTGTAAGCATCTACAAGAGAAATAAGAAAAAAAATAAAGAAAAGAAAAACATTATTAAATCCAAATACAGGCACACGATCATAAATAAAAATACAAAAGAAAAGAATTTTACTAAAAAATTAAAAGAGAGAGAGAGAGATGGGAAGTATATTAGGTAAATGATGGATGACATACTTCAATTTTGTAATAATTTAGTACAATGTACTACCAACCACAGTAAAAATATTAATACAGTAGGACGACGCCTTTGATTTTGGAAAAATGCCGAAAACGTCTAGACAATCACCCAACGGCGTATGGATGCCAAGGTTGTCACAAGTAAGCAATATTTATGAAATTATTTATTTATTGCAGATCAACATGGTTAGCAATATTGTAATCAAAACAATATTAAAACTTAATACATAAATGTAAATAATTTTAAACCCGCTCTTTACTGCATATGTTATTAAGAAGTTGAGAATGACAATAAAAATGCAGTGAGGCGTATACAAAGAGATTTATGATCTTTCAAGTAAATCCGGTCTTCTACAAGCTTGTAGGTACCCATAATTTACATCTGATATAACAAATTTATAGATATATTGTGCATCTACAACTTGTAACCGAAAGGGTTATTCATAATTACAAAAAAATGACGTCCGCCATCTTGGATAAAAAAAATTGGCTTTTTCTTAACAAGAACCCTCATGCTCAAAATTGACACCCATATCAAATTATAAAAAATGTCATCCGCCATCTTGGATTTCAAAAAGGATGACTTTTTCGTAACAATCACCCCAATTTTACTCAAAATTGACACCCATATCAATTTATAAAAAAATGTCATCCGCCATCTTGGATTTAAAAAAATAATGGCTTTTTCGTAACAAGCACCCCCATTTATACTCAAAATGAACATCCTATTAAAATTATAAAAAAATGACGTCCGCCATCTTGGATTTAAATAAGGATGGCTTTTTCGTAACAAGCACCCCAATTATACTCAAAATTGACACCCATATCAATTTATAAAAAAATTACATGCTCGATCTTGGATTTAAAAAATAATGGCTTTTTCGTAACAAGCACCCCCATTTATACTCAAAATGAACATCCTATTAAAATTATAAAAAAAATGACGTCCGCCATCTTGGATTTAAATAAGGATGGCTTTTTCGTAACAAGCACCCCAATTATACTCAAAATTGACACCCATATCAATTTATAAAAAAATGACATGCTCCATCTTGGATTTAAAAAATAATGGCTTTTTCGTAACAAGCACCCCCATTTATACTCAAAATGAACATCCTATTAAAATTATAAAAAAAATGACGTCCGCCATCTTGGATTTCAATAAGGATGGCTTTTTCGTAACAAGCACCCCAATTATACTTACTCAAAATTGACACCCATATCAATTTATAAAAAAATTACATCCTCCATCTTGGATTTAAAAAGAATGGCTTTTTTGTAACAAGCACCCCAATTATACTCAAAATGAACACCCATATTGAATTATAAACAAACTTTAGAGGTGTCAAGGGACACCCGGATGGACCGAACTTTTTTTTTTTTCCACCCCCTTCTCAAAGATGTCGACTTGCAATCTTTCACAGCACACGTCGTATCGTAGGTATTTATCATTTTAAATAAACTAAGACATAAATAACACAAACAAGCGTTAGCCCTAAATAATACCTCCCGAACTACGAACATCGTTTGTTCGCAGTTCGGGAGCGGCTCTCCCGCGTCTCGCCTCACACCCCGCACCCCGCACGATTGCCCTGTCTAGAAGGCTTCGTAGGCTTCGTCGAACGACTATAGGTTCTTAGACTGTGGTACCACCATGAGTGTCAACATGTAATAAAGCATCGCGCTTGTGTCCCGCGGCTCGCAGGTCCGCTGCCGGCGCGCGACCTGCGCGTGGCGAGCGCCACGTCCAACAGCGTGCAGCTGCAGTGGCGCGCGCCCGCCCGCGGCGCGTCGGCGCTGGGCGGCTTCGTGCTGCGCCACCGCACGCGCCACGACCCGCGCTGGCTCACGCGCGCGCCGCTCGCGCCCGACGCCACGGAGGCCGAGGTACGACCATACATCACCGCACCACAACCCACTAATTATACTAAACATTCCGCGGCGCGTCGGCGCTGGGCGGCTTCGTGCTGCGCCACCGCACGCGCCACGACCCGCGCTGGCTCACGCGCGCGCCGCTCGCGCCCGACGCCACGGAGGCCGAGGTACGACCATACATCACCGCACCACAACCCACTAATTATACTAAACATTCCGCGGCGCGTCGGCGCTGGGCGGCTTCGTGCTGCGCCACCGCACGCGCCACGACCCGCGCTGGCTCACGCGCGCGCCGCTCGCGCCCGACGCCACGGAGGCCGAGGTACGACCATACATCACCGCACCACAACCCACTAATTATACTAAACATTCCGCGGCGCGTCGGCGCTGGGCGGCTTCGTGCTGCGCCACCGCACGCGCCACGACCCGCGCTGGCTCACGCGCGCGCCGCTCGCGCCCGACGCCACGGAGGCCGAGGTACGACCATACATCACCGCACCACAACCCACTAATTATACTAAACATTCCGCGGCGCGTCGGCGCTGGGCGGCTTCGTGCTGCGCCACCGCACGCGCCACGACCCGCGCTGGCTCACGCGCGCGCCGCTCGCGCCCGACGCCACGGAGGCCGAGGTACGACCATACATCACCGCACCACAACCCACTAATTATACTAAACATTCCGCGGCGCGTCGGCGCTGGGCGGCTTCGTGCTGCGCCACCGCACGCGCCACGACCCGCGCTGGCTCACGCGCGCGCCGCTCGCGCCCGACGCCACGGAGGCCGAGGTACGACCATACATCACCGCACCACAACCCACTAATTATACTAAACATTCCGCGGCGCGTCGGCGCTGGGCGGCTTCGTGCTGCGCCACCGCACGCGCCACGACCCGCGCTGGCTCACGCGCGCGCCGCTCGCGCCCGACGCCACGGAGGCCGAGGTACGACCATACATCACCGCACCACAACCCACTAATTATACTAAACATGTGGAGAAGAATGTGCAAGAAACTACATACTAACTCTTTTAAAATAGATTTTACAATATTTTGTTTACATAATCAAATTATATTTGAGAACGATGTACCTTAAATAATAACTACTACACTGTAAGCACCTCCTCCTTGCAGATCAGCAACATGACGCACGGCGAGCAGTACATCATCCAGCTGGACACGCTGAGCGAGGACGCGGACGGCGAGACGGTGGAGAGCGACCAGCCGCTGCACGAGGAGCACACCGTCCGTACGTATGCTGCACTCTGTGCACTACACGTGCCTTGAACGAGCGTCTAGTTCTCGCTATCACTAACACTACGATTCCCAAATAAAAACACTGTTGAATTTCTAACGTTTTTAACAGTACAACCAGCTTTCCTCTTTCTTGTCTGAAGCCAAAATAGGCCCTGAAGAGCATAATTTTACGGAAATATTAGGTCTGTAATGATGTGTAAATGTAACAAACGAAACAACTAGGTCCTTTGCTGTTGTGTTTGACATTCCCGTGTGCGGCAGGCCCCAACCCGGTGAGCAACGTGGAGCAGCTGGTGGACACGCGCAACCTGACGCTGGAGTGGCCGCGGCCCGAGGGGCGCGTGGAGTGGTACTCGCTGCGCTGGGTGCCGCTGCGCAGCGAGCCGGGCGGGGCCGCCGGGGCCCGCAACCTGTCGGCCCCGGGCCCCGCGCGCACCGTGCGGGCCGCGCTGGACGGGCTGGAGCCGGGCCGCGGCTACGAGCTCAGCATCAGCGCGCACTCCTACAACCTCAGCAGCGACCTGTTCAGCATGGAGACCCGCACCCGTACGTACCCGGCCCGCTCGCCCGGCCTGGCCGCCGCGCTCGCCACGCTCGCCACGCTCGCCACGCTCGCCACGCTCGCCACGCGCTCACGCTCCGCTTGTTGCAGGCCCTCTCATTCAGTCCGAGATGACGATCGTCAACGAGCCCGGCACCGGAGACGATAATGATACTCTGTCGACCACGCTGGTGAGTGCCGCTCTGTTCACTCTGTGGACTGTTGCCATAGAATCCTATACTCAAGTATGACGTAAGAATATCCAGTGACGTGTTCCAGATTCGATATTGGTAGAGTTTTCTGTTAATGTTTCATGAAAAACACAATCGAATGCCTTGGATAAATAGCAAAAAATACCCAAATCATCGCATTTGTCTTCCCATGCGTTATAAATACCTATGTCCTAAACAAAGTTCAACAAGACATCAATGGTCGACCCTTTGTCGAAAGTCGCTAATATACATATAATTCTAGGTTTAAAATAAATTTTCCATAAGTCCTGGTTGTTAATATACACATAATGTAGTTATATGTTGAGTACTAGAATAATTATTTTTTAAGATTTATTTTGTGGCCTTTATATCTAACTGGGTATATCGTGTAAATTATTCAATAAATTTGATTTGATTTGATTTGATTGATTTGTAGATCCGAACTGTTTGGTGTGTAATATCTTATGTTTAAGTATAAAAAAACCTTTGCTTGTTCCAAAATAAGTTTCTAAAATAATTATAATTTACCAAAACTGGGTATGACTTAAATAATAGTTATTTGGTCTGATATACTACCGTTGAGTGTATTGAGTATTGAGTGTATTGAGTATTGAGCGTGAAAGGTTGAATGTTTTATTATGTATTTGTCTGTTCTAGCGTTACACGACCGATAATACACGACGCCTCTTCAGCTGACGGAAGAGGCGTCGCCTATTATCGGTCGCGATATGTACCGACCCTTAAATGAGTCAGTAGTTGAAGTCTGTCGTCTGTGCAGAAAGTGATCTACACGCGCACGCCGGAGTCTGCGTCGCGCTTCGACTCGTACCGCTTCCGACTGGAGGGCGCGGGCTCGGCGGCGCGTGCGCAGGCGCGGCCGGCCGACGCGCCGGGGCAGGCCGTGGAGTTCACGGAGCTGGTGCCCGGCCGCCTCTACAACGTCACCATGTGGACCGTGTCGCGCAACGTCACCTCGCACCCCGTGCAGCGCCAGGCCCGGCTCTGTAACTATCGCTATTCTCTATTTAATTTAATTCAACATAGACCCTTTCCAAATATAATCGTTTACTCAATTGCCACATATGTCACGTGCCGCTTGTAACGTGTGCCTGACTTCGTCCGCAGTCCCGCAGCCGATAACGCAGCTGAACGCGACAGAGATCGGCGCGCGCGAGATCACGCTGGCGTGGGACAAGCCGGCGGGGGACTACACGGACTTCCAGCTGCAGTACCTCACCGGCGCCGACCAGCTGCAGACGCACACCACGGACGAGCTCGGCATCACGGTGAGTGCGCGCCGTCCCACGTGCTGCTTGTGGTGACTGGTCGGCTCTCTGACCTTGCTTTTGTTATTGTTTAACTAGTTACTGTGTTTTTTATTTAGTTGGAGGCATCTCTTTTGTAGGTTTCTGCTTGAGTTTAGTTGTCAACGTCGTTACCTACTATTATTATTACTATAATGAACATTGGTATGTGCTAGTAATAAGTAAAAACACAAGAAAGTGAACAAAATTAATCGTTTGACGTTCAAAAAGTGGTGATCCTCAGCTTATTTGTATAAATGATTTGATTGCACCCGACGCTCACTGACGTTGATGGCAGGTGGGCTCGCTGCGGCCGCACACGCTGTACACGTTCACGCTGGTGGTGTGGGCGGGGCGCGCGGGCGCGCTGCGGGCGGCGTCGCGCGCGCACTCGGCGGGCGTGGCCACGCGCGAGGCGCCGCCCCCTGCGCCGGCGCACTTCCGCGCCGTGGCCGCGCAGCCGTCGGCGCTGGTGTTCAGCTGGGAGCTGGAGCCGGCCGACGCCAACGGCGTGCTGCGCCGCTTCCTGCTGGAATACGCGCCGCAGAGCGAGCCCGAGCGCATCACCACGCTGGAGTTCCCGCCGGACGGTAATGTTCTCTGCGGCCTCTGTGACTGCGCTCACATAACTAAACGAAAAGATAAGCTCGTTTGTCCAACAATTGCCAGATGAGCGTGAGGTTCCAGATTCGACGTCTGGGACGAAAAAAATCTTTTTGGTCGTTCCGTTTGAAATAATATCTGCTACTGGGTAAAATAAATACTTCCTGCCCTGGAGAAATAACTTCTGACTCTCAATTATAGTTTTCTCCAGTTATGTTAAGTTATTAAGGTCTTTGTACCGTTTTAATCATACCATTGCGTAGTTCGTTGTTCTATGTTTTGAGACCTGTACCCCTAGCATGAATGCTTGGCGCAAACGTAAACTCGGTACCTACCATGTATATAAGTGAAAACTTGTAATTGGCCTTATTCTGTAGGTATATTAGTTCTGACTATTGAATGTATTAGCTGTAAGTTTTTCTAAAAGTAATAAAATAAAATAAAATACAATTTAAAATCGTAGGTATTACGTACGGCTTAAACCATAAAATGCTCGTTTCGAATAAGTATATTATTATATTAGTTTTCGATCAAATGGAAATATGTTTAGCGTGTGTCATGTGTCGTGTGTCATTTGGATTATTGATCTCGAATTTTAACGTGATAATAAATCATTTATAATGTTCGGTTAATCACACTTACTGTAATATATTAAATAATAGAATATTTGTAGATGCATTCGTGTGCACTTAAGTGCGTCGGTAGGGTCGCTCTCAGTGTAGCAGCAGTGTGAATGTATGCCCGTGCGTGCAGCGCGCGGCGGCTCGGTGTCGGGGCTGGTGCCGGGCGCCAGCTACTGGTTCAGCGTGCGCGGCGAGACGGGCGCGGGCGCGGGCGCGGGCGCGCGCCTGCTGCAGGCGCTGGCCATCGGCGCGCCGCCGCCGCCCGCGCCGCACGCGCTGCCCGTGGCGCTGCGCCGCTCGCCCAGCACGGTGGCCGTGCGCTTCCGCGCCGACTACTTCTCGGCCGCCAACGGCAACGTCACGGCCTACACGCTGGTGCTGGGCCAGACGCCGCGCAACGACTCGCCCGCGCGCCTGCCGTCGTGGCGCGACGTGCACGCGCTGGACGCGTGGCCGCCCTACCAGGTCACGGAGCCCTACTACCCCTTCCACTCGTCGCCCGTGGAGGAGTTCACCATCGGCTCGGAGCGCTGCGACGCGGGCGGCCGCGCCTACTGCAACGGGCCGCTGAAGCCCGGCACCAAGTACTTCGTCAAGCTGCGCGCCTTCACCGCGCCCGACAAGTTCACCGACACCGCCTACACCGTCGTCTACACCGGTACGTATGTGCACACGTCGCTTAGATCTCAACAGGCTCTGGACACACAATACTATACTCTATTTACAATAGCATTAGACAGAAGTTAATACAAATTATTTTAAATTCATACTTTGTAACGGAAGTACAATAAACATGTTACAATTACGATGGACGCCGAATTTATTGTAATCTATTTTCACTGCAACTGTCACACTTGTACTCATTTCAACCATTTATTTTAAGAAATGATATGGATTTCATTTAGTTATATATATAAAATTCTCGTGTCACAACGTTCGTTCCCATACTCCTCCGAAACGGCTTGACCGATGGACCAGGGGGAGAGGTGGGAGGTCAGGACAAAGGGAGGGGTTGAGAAGGAGGGAATGAGAGGGGTAGGGGAAGGGTAAGGTGAGGGGGGAGGGGAAAGTGAGGGAGGGGTCCAAGTGCCACACGTCATTTTCTCTTTTTTATCCATTCAATCGCAATGTGCCACAGCGAAGCGTGGCAGGGTATAGCTAGTTTAGTTATATTATTTTATTTTAGTTAAACCTTTCTGGGTCAATGTCAAGAATCTAAAAGAAGCAAGGATGAACAATTAAACATAGAACGTTCTTGGTTTCACTTTTATTCTTCCAAATTTAACAGAAACTTTTAATCTTTAAAATAAAATGTTGTTCGTTCCTGCTTCTACGAGCCTCTTTTTTCTAATGCCACTATAAATGGAGATGTACAAATGTCGTGCTCGTCACGGTAGTATGACTATCTACAAACTACATCCAATCGCTCAACTGATTCACAGAGTCAAGTGTGTATAGATCGATTACAGCGCACTTATGCTAATACATTTAGTATGTGCTGATAACGATATCATGCGATATCCTCGTTACTGATAGCGCTCAGTTACCTCACACTTGCCAGCGAGTAAACGTCTGCTTGTGTTGCAACAGAGCAAGTTCATTGATATCATCAAAATTTTAGCGCAAGTCGTTGTACGTAGCTAGAACTGTGACGTCCGTGAACCAAACAGACACGTAACCACTTACGAGAAGTTAGTAATATTGTGATCAAAATCGTTTTCTTTGTGTGAATTGGTTCCGTTTTTTAGATATCTGGATGTTCGCTGCTGTATCACTAGATTATGTGGAAACTACTAAAGATTCATTTATAGCTGTGATGCGCCACCAAAATAAATTAAGTCAATATACGTATATTTTTTCTGATGTGATTGTCTTTTTGAGAAGTACGTGTGTTGTCAAATCTTAATGTTAAGACAATCACAACAATGATATAGTTGTGTTTACCGCGTTTTCCACAGAACCTCTGTGGGTAACACGGCAAAACAAAACAAAACCTGTCCGCTCACACCAGAGAGACGCGGAGACGAGTGACAGTTGACACTTGACAAGAGCATTCAGTGACAATGGCAGATGATTAAGATTGTTTGAATTCGTTTGATTTAAATTTATTTATGTGATGATACCCTAAGTTATAATCACTATATGGGTACTTATTGCTTGACCCCACCCTACCATTTTCAATTTCTAACGTTATGTCATTGGTACAGAGTGATAAAGTTCTAGGCGGACCATTGACGGGAAGCAAATAAATAAATAAATAAATAAATATTCCACAACTTTTCACACAACGCCATCTAGTCAAGCTAAGCTAAGAGCTTGTGTTATGGATACTAAACAGCTGATAAACAAACTTATATACTTCTAAATACATTCATATTATAGATAAATGACACCCAGACACAGAACAAATTAATGATCGTGCTCATTACACAAACATTAAATTTATTATAAAAGTAAGCAATCGTTTCGAGTGTTTTGGTAATCGAATGCGATGGACGCATGCGTCGGTCCGCTTAAAGCAGTTTGACCTAGGGCTTTCAAATACCGGATTTTTTCAATACCGTTATTAATAACGGTAGTGATCACTGGTGTGACTGTGTACAGACGTGGACAACACGGCGTGGATCGTGGGCGCGTGCGTGGGGCTGGCGGCGGCGGCGGGCGGCGCGGGCGCGCTGGCGGCCCTGCGCCGGCGCCGCGCCCGCGCCGCGCCCGCCGCCGCCGCCATAAGTAGTGATCACTGGTGTGACTGTGTACAGACGTGGACAACACGGCGTGGATCGTGGGCGCGTGCGTGGGGCTGGCGGCGGCGGCGGGCGGCGCGGGCGCGCTGGCGGCCCTGCGCCGGCGCCGCGCCCGCGCCGCGCCCGCCGCCGCCGCCATAAGTAGTGATCACTGGTGTGACTGTGTACAGACGTGGACAACACGGCGTGGATCGTGGGCGCGTGCGTGGGGCTGGCGGCGGCGGCGGGCGGCGCGGGCGCGCTGGCGGCCCTGCGCCGGCGCCGCGCCCGCGCCGCGCCCGCCGCCGCCGCCATAAGTAGTGATCACTGGTGTGACTGTGTACAGACGTGGACAACACGGCGTGGATCGTGGGCGCGTGCGTGGGGCTGGCGGCGGCGGCGGGCGGCGCGGGCGCGCTGGCGGCCCTGCGCCGGCGCCGCGCCCGCGCCGCGCCCGCCGCCGCCGCCATAAGTAGTGATCACTGGTGTGACTGTGTACAGACGTGGACAACACGGCGTGGATCGTGGGCGCGTGCGTGGGGCTGGCGGCGGCGGCGGGCGGCGCGGGCGCGCTGGCGGCCCTGCGCCGGCGCCGCGCCCGCGCCGCGCCCGCCGCCGCCGCCATAAGTAGTGATCACTGGTGTGACTGTGTACAGACGTGGACAACACGGCGTGGATCGTGGGCGCGTGCGTGGGGCTGGCGGCGGCGGCGGGCGGCGCGGGCGCGCTGGCGGCCCTGCGCCGGCGCCGCGCCCGCGCCGCGCCCGCCGCCGCCGCCATAAGTAGTGATCACTGGTGTGACTGTGTACAGACGTGGACAACACGGCGTGGATCGTGGGCGCGTGCGTGGGGCTGGCGGCGGCGGCGGGCGGCGCGGGCGCGCTGGCGGCCCTGCGCCGGCGCCGCGCCCGCGCCGCGCCCGCCGCCGCCGCCATAAGTAGTGATCACTGGTGTGACTGTGTACAGACGTGGACAACACGGCGTGGATCGTGGGCGCGTGCGTGGGGCTGGCGGCGGCGGCGGGCGGCGCGGGCGCGCTGGCGGCCCTGCGCCGGCGCCGCGCCCGCGCCGCGCCCGCCGCTGCTGCCGCGCCGCCACTGCGCAGCGAGCGTCCGGTGCGCGTGGCCGACTTCATCGACCACTATCGCCTTATGTCCGCCGACTCCGACTTCAGGTACGCGGCGCCGGGATTCCCCGACCCTTTAAATTATTTATTGCTATGGTTATAACATCGATACTAAAATGGGTTTCACTTTTAATTCTTTGGTCTATTAAAATACTCGATGAAATCTGTATCGTTAAAGGCCGCCGCACATCTGGTCAGGCGCAACGCACCGCGATAGGCACTGTTCAGCGTATATTTACTTCACTAGAAGGAGAAGGAGTGAACAGTTTTCAGCTTTATTCCAACTTTGGCATGGTAACTTTTTGTTTGGTAATGACAAACACTGCGTTCCGGTTGGCCATGTATGCATCGAAGGGTCTTCTTACGGCTCAAATAACATAACCGCTATCTCTGTTAAAAATGCGAGTGTAATGAACAAGTTTGCGTGCGCGCAGGTTCAGCGAGGAGTTTGAAGAGCTAAAACACGTGGGCCGCGAGCAGGCGTGCTCGGCCGCAGACCTGCCCGTGAACCGGCCCAAGAACCGCTTCACCAACATCCTGCCGTACGACCACTCGCGCTACAAGCTGCAGCCCGTGGACGACGAGGAGGGCTCCGACTACATCAACGCCAACTACGTGCCCGGACACAACTCGCCGCGCGAGTTCATCGTGACGCAGGGCCCGCTGCACTGCACGCGCGACGACTTCTGGCGCATGTGCTGGGAGTCCGGCAGCCGCGCCATCGTCATGCTGACGCGCTGCGTGGAGAAGGGCCGCGAGAAGTGCGACCGCTACTGGCCCTACGACACGCGGCCCGTGTACTACGGAGACATCGCCGTCACGGCGCTCAACGAGTCGCGCTACCCCGACTGGACCGTGACCGAGCTCATGCTGTGCCGCGGCGCCGAGCAGCGCGTGCTGAAGCACTTCCACTTCACCACGTGGCCGGACTTCGGCGTGCCCGACCCGCCCACCGCCCTGGCGCGCTTCGTGCGGGCCTTCCGCGAGCGCTGCCCGCCCGACTCGCGGCCCGTGGTCGTGCACTGCAGCGCCGGCGTGGGCCGCTCCGGCACCTTCATCACGCTGGACACCGCGCTGCAGCAGGTCAGTCCCTAACACTACACACGCTCGTGTGTCGTGCACTGCAGCGCCGGCGTGGGCCGCTCCGGCACCTTCATCACGCTGGACACCGCGCTGCAGCAGGTCAGTCCCTAACACTACACACGCTCGTGTGTCGTGCACTGCAGCGCCGGCGTGGGCCGCTCCGGCACCTTCATCACGCTGGACACCGCGCTGCAGCAGGTCAGTCCCTAACACTACACACGCTCGTGTGTCGTGCACTGCAGCGCCGGCGTGGGCCGCTCCGGCACCTTCATCACGCTGGACACCGCGCTGCAGCAGGTCAGTCCCTAACACTACACACGCTCGTGTGTCGTGCACTGCAGCGCCGGCGTGGGCCGCTCCGGCACCTTCATCACGCTGGACACCGCGCTGCAGCAGGTCAGTCCCTAACACTACACACGCTCGTGTGTCGTGCACTGCAGCGCCGGCGTGGGCCGCTCCGGCACCTTCATCACGCTGGACACCGCGCTGCAGCAGGTCAGTCCCTAACACTACACACGCTCGTGTGTCGTGCACTGCAGCGCCGGCGTGGGCCGCTCCGGCACCTTCATCACGCTGGACACCGCGCTGCAGCAGGTCAGTCCCTAACACTACACACGCTCGTGTGTCGTGCACTGCAGCGCCGGCGTGGGCCGCTCCGGCACCTTCATCACGCTGGACACCGCGCTGCAGCAGGTCAGTCCCTAACACTACACACGCTCGTGTGTCGTGCACTGCAGCGCCGGCGTGGGCCGCTCCGGCACCTTCATCACGCTGGACACCGCGCTGCAGCAGGTCAGTCCCTAACACTACACACGCTCGTGTGTCGTGCACTGCAGCGCCGGCGTGGGCCGCTCCGGCACCTTCATCACGCTGGACACCGCGCTGCAGCAGGTCAGTCCCTAACACTACACACGCTCGTGTGTCGTGCACTGCAGCGCCGGCGTGGGCCGCTCCGGCACCTTCATCACGCTGGACACCGCGCTGCAGCAGGTCAGTCCCTAACTCTACACACGCCGCACTATAACCGTGTGACAACTGGCTCAACGCCCGTCGCACCAGCTCTGCGGCCAGGCCGGGCCGGTGCGACGGGCGAGTGTAGCCGAGTGTTGTGTGTTGCAGCTGTCCAACCACGCGGAGTTCATCGACATCTTCGGCATGGTGCACGCCATGCGGCGCGAGCGCGTGTGGATGGTGCAGACGGAGCAGCAGTACATCTGCATCCACCAGTGCCTGGTGGCCGTGCTGGAGGGCCAGGACCTGGCCGCGCCGCCGCACAACAACCACAACCACCACCTCAACGCCGCCTTCGAAGGTACGCTTGGCCCATCTGGTCCATCTGGCCTGTCTACTTGTTAACTGAACCAAACCATTTGTACTGTCTCCACTTTTGACTTAGCCATTTCATCGATATATTTTCAAATGTTGCTCAGACTATTATTTTGTTTGTTTTAATCGTACGGAGTCTGCGGGTAGTGATCAATGGGTAGAGGACGTTAACATGTGAGTGTGACGCTAGGCGGAGGCTAGACGTGGCGGCGGAGCGGCGCGCGAGTGAGTAGTGTGCGCATGCGCATGCCGAGTGTGCACTAACACGTGGTGCTTGTGTGCACTAACACGTGGCGCTAGTGTGCACTAACACGTGGCGCTTGTGTGCACCGGCCGAGCGACCCGCGCCACTCACGCGTGTTTCTGTTGCAGACGACGAGGGCATCGCGGAGTCGGGCATGTGACGCCCGGCGGGCCCGTGACTGTCGGCGGGCACCTGGCGTCCGGCGGGCACCTGGCGTCCGGCGGGCTCGTGACTGTCGGCGGGCACCTGGCGTCCGGCGGGCTCGTGACTGTCGGCGGGCACCTGGCGTCCGGCGGGCTCGTGACTGTCGGCGGGCACCTGGCGTCCGGCGGGCTCGTGACTGTCGGCGGGCACCTGGCGTCCGGCGGGCTCGTGACTGTCGGCGGGCACCTGGCGTCCGGCGGGCTCGTGACTGTCGGCGGGCACCTGGCGTCCGGCGGGCTCGTGACTGTCGGCGGGCACCTGGCGTCCGGCGGGCTCGTGACTGTCGGCGGGCACCTGGCGTCCGGCGGGCTCGTGACTGTCGGCGGGCACCTGGCGTCCGGCGGGCTCGTGACTGTCGGCGGGCACCTGGCGTGCAGCGGGCACGTGACGGCTGGCGGGCACGCGACGGGCACGTGACTCCCGGCGGGCACGCGAAGCGCCCGACCGCGGGACGTGCCCACCGCCTTATGTACTTAATTTGTTTTCTTTTCCCGATGAGATCGCTTGTATACAGTAGTGTTAAGTTTTGTACTAAAATATTTTTATAAAAATGTACATTAATAAAATGGACCAATCGTTAATTGTATAATAGACTAAGTTTAAATAAATATTTTGTTATTTTTTTACGTTGGTAATATAACGAAGCTGCGCAGAGACAGCACTTGTCGACTAAGTGAACGCATAGAGCGCGTGCACCCTCGGCCTCGCGCCTCGTGTCTCGCGCCTCTTGCTGCATATTTATTTATCTTTGAGTGTATTTTGACATCCATGTTAATAGTTTAATGTTTACATCAGTAATTGTCAAGGTAGTATGAATATTTCCCTTGAATCTCAAAATTGTACTTAATAATTAGTAAATTACAGTCAAAACTGTAAATTGTTTATACTGGCTTTGACTGGATCGTGTAAAAACCGTTATTTAATCGATACGTTTCGTGTGAAAACGTATTAATTGAGTAACTGTTTAAACAACCTGTTTTTTGCTGAACGCCTCTGTAATATCTCCAATTGCCACAAGAACAAAAAATTGAGAAAAATGTGTTAAATAGTAAATCAACCAGTGGGTGTGCTACCCTGTAACTTGGTTGTGGGAGCAGATAGACACTCGCCCCATGTAACTACTACACATACTGGTATTCACCTGCATTTGGTTAGACTAGAAGTCTAGCTTTACTTAGTTGAGGAATTAAAAATAGTAACTGTTCAAAACCAAAAGAAATTGACCGATTAAAGTTTGTACTGTGGCACATACACTTAAATATATTTATATTGCACATTAGTCAATGAATTGCAAAGACCGAATTTTTCATGGAATTACTGAAACTAGGGTCAGTAATTGGTTTCAGTAATTGTGCAATAATGTTGCAATAATGTTCGTCTGATGTGGAGTAACCTATGCTACTCGTATACCGTCCGCGTCCTGCAGGCTGTAGGACAATTGTTGTGTTATAGCTGTAAGATAGCAATTATTTTTATTCATAAGATTCTTATGAGTAGTTTTTGAGTTTTTGATCTTCTTCGTCTATATTGATGGTGTTATTATATCGTATTATACTTCATTTGCAAGAATTTAAACAAAAACCTAAAACACTACATTAAACAACAATCGACTTAAAAAATACACTACAAAGCGTAAAATAATGCATTTTCTGAAATCAGTGGCAAGTTATATTGCACCATGCAGTGTTTTTTTATTATAAGTCTGATGTGTTTTAATATACACGTTTATTTCTAGCACATGCGAAACCCGAAGAGGGGACAGGGGTTGTTGTACTCAACAACTAATGATTAACAACTTTTACTATGGGACGATTCCTTATATTGCGAAAAAACACCTGTTCCATACGTTTGTCGAGTTCGTTCCATAGTAAAAATTGTTCATAATAAAGATACCTACCCCAATGTCTCAAATTTCTTTGATAGGTTTTTAACTCTATTCAAAACAAAATAAGGTTAATGTTCAATTGGGAAAATTTAACAGTTTGGGGTAGGTTGATGCGCTGGCGTCTGTACTAAAAAAATATGGTTGTATAGAAATAGTAGGTATTGTTAGTACACTCATGTTTGAAGAAGCTGAAGTGTAACTTGACGTTCGACCGCTGCCTCGCCGACGTTACTCCGTGACGTCACGAGGATGACGTCTCTGTAGTTGTTGGCACGACGCCGCCGCGCGCCGCCGTCCGTCATCATGTGATACTTTGGTACTTAATGAGATACTTAAACTAAGTTAATAACATTCCCGATAGCGAACAGTTTCATTTAAATATATTATGTCGTTCATTCGAGTGAAATGCATTCAAAATGCACAAATTTGTTTATACTATCTAAATGCCTATTTGTTATAAATGCAATCAATTGAAACAGAATATCAATAAATAGTCTATTTTTCTAAGACTTTTTCATTTTCTTGACTCAATGTTCTAGCACCAGTCTGTACCAGCAACGCAGCGCACACAATGATGTAAGTGACAGAAGTTTTTATCTTACAGCTTATATCTTAGGCTATTTGTATCATTTGGAAAGTTCTATGATAGACAGCACTGGCGCCACTATGTATTATTGACTACAGTAAACAGCGAAAAATTTAGCCACCAACTTGTAGCACTCAAGTAAAATTCATCATTGATAAGTCAAGTCAAATCATTTATTTCAATTAGGCCTGAAAACAGGCACTTTTGAACGTTATACTTACAAATAAATTAAATTAATATGATTCTAGTTGCACATTCCAAAAGGTAGTTTTGTATGGAGAAGAATGTGCAAGAAACTCCATACTTACTCTTTTAAAATAGATTTTACAATATTTGTATACATAATCAGATTATAATTATGTGAGGACGATGTACCTTGAGAAAAAAAAAACAGCTATCCTGAGATAGGTGATATAAAATAAGCAACGCGGCTGGTAATAGTATGAGCGTATTGAAAGATACATGGTGCTCACATATTTACATAATATTTAATCCAAAGTTGATTATTAAAAAAAAAGTAATAATCATGAAGTTAATACTTAAAATAAAAATAAAAATAAAATAAAAAATCAAATTACAATGTGTGATGTAGACAAAAAGCAAACATTCCTGTCCAGACACTAAGTTGTCCTATGGAGCAGGACCAGCATGTTCCCAAGCATTTTTATCTTCAATATAATCCATTAATGTATAATAAGCCTGTTTGCAAAGTGTTTTTTTAACATAAGTTTTAAAGTTTCTTTGATTTAGTTTTAATATATCAAGAGGTATTTTGTTGTAGCATTTAACGCAGTACCCCATAAAAGATGATTGTACTTTGGCTAGTCTGAAAGCTGGTTGAGCTATTTTATCTTTATTTCTAGTGTTAAAATTATGCCTATCACTTATTTTGCTAAAAAGATGCAGATTCTTTCTAACATACATTATATTTTCATAAATAAATTGACAAGGCACTGTCATAATATTAATTTTCTTAAAAAGTTCCCTAAGAGATTCGCGATTCGGTAAACCGTAAATGGCTCTGACAGCTCTCTTTTGCAAAATAAAAATGGATTCGATATCAGCAGCCCTACCCCACAGTAAAATGCCATAAGACATTATGCTGTGGAAGTAGCTAAAATATACCAAACGCGCGGTTTGTACATCTGTCAACTGTCTATACGAGTATATCTATACAGATGGCGCCTCAGAAGGTTTTGTTAATTAAACACAACGGAACGCCGCCGGCGTCCGCGCTGTCATTATCTTTCTATTTTGTCTCTAATTAACACGATTGAAAGTTCAGACATAACAACAGACCCGGGGATCGATCCCGGGACCATGCTCAGCAGTAGCGCTTTCGACCACTAGACCAACGAGGCAGACCCAAGGGAACACGTTACCGGGATATAAAAAGTATCCTATGTGAAAATCAAGGAAATGGTCTATCTTTGTTCCAATTTGAAAGCAAGTCTGCTCAACGTTTTACACGTGAATACTTGAAAACCTCTCTACTTACTTTCTCATTTATTTATGGAA
This sequence comes from Euplexia lucipara, assembly GCA_921972225.1. Lineage (NCBI taxonomy): Eukaryota > Metazoa > Arthropoda > Insecta > Lepidoptera > Noctuidae > Euplexia > Euplexia lucipara. The sequence continues at coordinate 267,790 of OV179147.1, read as the reverse complement.
TTTATTTATGCTGTCCTAATTTATTTTGTAATTATTTCTTTTTAAACGACTTCTAGAAATTGAGGCAATTCGAAATTCGTCTGTATAATGGGTGGAAAAAATATAGGCAATGTTTCTTAAGTTAAATGACCTAAACATACGGATTTGAAGTGTATATTTTTTATTATTTTTTTCTGGGAACCCTGGGGTTCGGACCTTTGGAAGGCGCACGAGGAGCCGAAGCCAACTCGCAAAGGCCCCTTGTCGCTTTAATTGAAATGACGTGAGGCACCAACTGCAGATTTTCACTGTACCTATGCATTATGTAAACGCACTCAAGGAAAACCCAGGACTGGTGCAGAACTATTGCAGGCTATATAAATAAAGGTATTGTGTTATGGGTTAGGGTGGCTTAGGTCAACTTATGTACCTACTAAGGTTACCTTTTAGGTACTATGGAAGGACTATGGCCGCTGCCTCAACAATATTTTTTAAATACTCGGATAAAATGGCAGAGGTTGACTTGCACACTCCGTAATGGGTCCTCTGAAACGGCCGCTAGCATATAGTGACGTAGCGACAAGAGGGCAACGTCTGAGGTGCTTGAGGAGTGGAGAAGCGTCCCACGCTGAGGTGCTTGAGGAGTGGAGAAGCGTCCCACGGCTATCACGACAATCCTGGAAGTACGGTCAAGATCCCTACCAGCACCTTCGTGAATGCTTCCTTCCTCCGAGCACGTTTACTCTTGCGAATGTCCTTTCTAGCCGGCCATTAAGGCGAGATCTTTCTTGCCATAATGGCCGGCTAGAATGGACGAATGGAATGGATGGATGAACTTTTAGTTATTTTACACCATTTAATGTTTAATTTGGCGTTTGTTTATTGTAGTAAGAGAAAAAAAAACTTGATTTACCAGTATCACAGTGTTTTTAACAGTTATAAAAATCACTAATAGAGATATTGGTACATCCTATATGGTCCATAGGTACAAGCTCTTTAGCTCTTTGAGCTTTCAGAAAGAGTATCGGCGCTGGAGAAGGAGTGCGCGTCACTGGAGAAGGAATGCGCGTCGCTGGCGCGCGAGCTCCGCTCCTCGCAGCGGTCATACTTTAAATAAGGGATATGAACAGTTGGATAATGATGATTAGTTATGTGGTCGCAAAATATGTTCTGAAAAAGAGTTTGATTAGGGGTAAAAAGCTCGGTGGGCAAATACCCCCCGGGCGCGATAATTTATTACAGAATTTTGGCTTTCCAAACTACATGCATGATCACCGTAGAAACGAGTTGTGTCTACAGAGAAATCGAATCAGAATGAGAATTTTTAAACACAAATTGAATTTCGCGGGTTAGCTCTGGCCCAAAAAGATTTATGTAAATGGGCTTTGTTTTAGCCTTTTCCAGATGGTTACAGGTGGTCACTATGTGCTCTTCTGTTATAGTTAACTAAACGAAGTAAAAACTTTTTCATTCTTCATCGATTACATCCCTCGATAAAATGGAACGCATCTTGCTAGAACGTATCCGTACTAACTAAACGTAACGTAATGTTGGTATTCATGTCATTTCCTTTTTATCCATTGATCACTTTTATAGTTTTAAAGTTTATAATGAAGTAGGTTTTATGATATGGCTACAATAATATAGCTGTAATAATATTACAACATTTTAATTATTTTAGTAAAGAACAAATTTTACAAAAAACTACTTGAACTCTTTAAAAAAAACTTCATTTGTTGAATAGAAGTCGGACATATAGCAAGTAACTGTCAATTTGTACGTGTGAGTTATTCAGTTGTATGTGTGCAAAAGAACACGCTTGTCGTGTTGCGGTACGTGTGCTTTCTACGAAATTGACTTTCATCGCCTCGTAAGTTTGTGAATTTCTTTTATTATGGTGTATTTAGTGCATATATATTCGAACAAAGTCGTGTACATGTGAAAGTCGTAATGATCGAACAGGAAATAACCAGAGATCAACTAAAATCATTCGATTGGATCGTGTCGATGCGTCACCTTTGTGAGCCATTTTATTCAACTTCCACACTATGGTAGTTGTAGAATGAGATACATCTCGCACGTTCTATCGTGACCTCACGCGAGGTCAGGAGTAATGTCAAAATGCAAGCGGTAATTGGTTGACGAGGTAAAGTGCATTCTAACCTAGCCGCTAAGATTGGTATCGGTGGGCTGCATTAGCGGGCCACGGCCGCCCGCGGGCCGCGACCGATCGCGTCCCCATGTTACCTGCGTACGTGCCTGCTCCTCGCGGATCCTCACATGCATATTCCGTTAGCGGCAGACTACAATAACACTTGAATCACTTTAATCTGCGATGTCATCCCAAGAAATCATTGTGTGCAATACTTTGCAACAATAAAGTTAGCATTAGATAGCACAGTTATTGTTGTTTTTATGAATCTTTTGTTTGATAAGGCCTTCTTATGAATTTATCACATTCGTTATTTATTGCAAAGCTTGTTTTATAAAAAATCAAAGTAAAAACAATGCATGCATGTAATAAAAAAAATGGTGCATAATCTCCTTGGATTATACACCTTTCTTTTTTTCATCAGAACTGTAATAATTTAGTGTTTTTTGTTTGTTTGATACATGTTTGGTTTTTATCATTACTATTTATGATAAACATTTTAAATTTATCATATGACGCATATATTTGACCTTTTGTTTGTAGTTTAATTTCTGTTTACTTACATAGAACTCAAGTAGAAAATATATCTTGAAATTAACATCTGTTATCTGAATTTAAACAAATGATTTGGAAGATTTTTTTTTTCCCTCTAGTGGCCCTTAGTAGGAGGTATGAGGTGATTAGTAGAAACTACCATGGTACTTGCCAGTAAAAATAAAAAAAATAGTACCTAATTGCATATTTAGATACTTCATGAAAATCTACCATTAATAAAAAAGAAGAACAACAAACATTCCGTGAACATCCATAGACTGGCCTGTTGGTCTAGTAGTTAGTGACCCTGACTGCTATGCCAGAGGTTGTGGGTTCAATTCCCACCCAGGACAAATGTTTGTGTGATGAGCATGATCATTTGTTCAGTGTCTGGGCGTAATTTATCTATAATATGTATGTATTTAGAAATATATAAGTATGTTTATCAGCTGTTTAGTACCCATTACACAAGCTCTTAGCTTAGCTTGGGACTAAATAGCGTTGTGTGAAAAGTTGTGGAATATTTATTTATTATTTATTATTTATGATTCTTTTTTCTGATGTTGCTTTTGTTTACCACTGTCTTTGTTTCTTTCTTTACCACAACTGGCGGATTTGGGGATTACCTACTTGTGTGATGTTATGTGTCTCAATACTTCATCCCACTAATATTATAAACGCGAAAGTTTGTGAGGATGTTTGTTACTCTTTCACGCAAAAACTACTGAATGGATTTTAATAAAATTTGGTATGGAGTTAGCCATAACCCTGGATTCACACATAGGCTACTTTTTAATCCTGTATTCCCACTAGAAAGGGACCTAGGCGGGTGAATTCGCGGGACGTCTGCTTGTCCATTCTAATATTATAAAGGGGTAAAATTTGTTTGTAAGTAGGTATGTAAGTGTGTAAGGGGTAATCTTCGCAACTAAACATCCAATTTTAAAAATTATTGCTCTATTACCGGATGACATAGGCTACTTTTTATCCCCGTTTTCCCACGGGAACGGGAACTACGCGAGTGAAACCGCGTGACGTCTGCTAGTACTGTACAAAATTGTGATCTCTATCCAAAACAATGAAATTAGGTATGAACGTAAGAAGTAACCTATTTATGTTTTAAGAAAAAATCTCATAGAATCAGATAGAAAAGATGATTGTTTCATGGTTCTTTACAGTTTGAAGCAAAAGTAAGTAAGCATAAAACGCAAAAATTAGGAAATAACTTACAAAACATTTAAATGTAGGGGAATCACAAACAGAACTCAGGTGTCTCAGTGTGCATTGCTGTCCCTCCACTTTGTACCTCTTTGAAAGGAAAAGAAAAATCTGTAGGTAATGCAAAAAAATTGGGTACATCTTACAACTAAACAGACGTCAGTGAAATTAAAATGGGACCGCTCAAGAAGTACACCTCTCAAACAAAAAAATAATTTTTAAATCGGTCCATAAACGACAGACTTATGAGGTAACCCACAACAAAAAAAATAAACAAACAACTGTATTAAGAACCAATCATAAATCAGTTTTAACTTGTGCTAGAAGGCCGTTCATACAACACACCTCACTTTAAAATTTAGATTCACCACCCCCATTTTGCTAAAAATTAAAATTTATGGTGTTCAAATTTTACCATTAACTGGTGCTATAAGACATTGCTTTTTGCCAAATTACATGATTCTAAGTCAATGGGAAGTTCTCTATAGGTTTGGATTACCTTGGGAGCGTCAAAATAATATTATACGCCATAAACAGAGCTTATCTGAACCCCTCTTTATAATGTGTTGACTTGGAAGTTTGACTTTTTCACTAGTCCATAGGGTGGCTGACCTGAATATTTAATATGTATTTATTAAAGCTTGATGCGCGGGCTCCACGCGTTCTAAGGGATCTGTTTTTGCGACTGAGGTACGGAACCCTAATAATAGCCAATATAGTGTGGCACTTGTGGGTCGTGACGTCACACCTTGCGAGGGCCGTTCAATAACTGCACCACTCCACGCCACTTGCACTGCCACAAGCAATGTCAGAACGGTAAGACATGTCTGTAGCACCATTAAACATGTGACCACCTATTTATTTAGACCATGATTCTAGCAAATAAATATTCTTATTCTGTTTCGCGCAAGGACAGTACTCATCCAAAAACCTGTGAAGAGGTACCCACTTGTCCCATGACTTTGTGATAAGTTATTTATTATACAAATAATCTCTAAAACTACATTTTAATAGAGAAAAGCTCATTGCATTGCCATTAATCACGCTTAGTGGTCTTTCTTAATACCATAATGTCTAAGCTTTAAAGAAATCTCGATGTGTGGGGGGGTGTTTCGACCGTGCCAAATTTGGCAAGGTCAACTAAAACAAGGAAACACTAACATATTCCTCTAAATTCTGTAAAGCCAGTTTACAATGCGAGTAATTACCTATCTATTGAAATATTTATCTTAGTGAGGTAGACTCGCGCACACGCACGTCCGCGTCAGTGCCTCAGTGGCGGTAAGGCACGGCCGAGTACCTACCTACCTACTTCAAAGCATTCTCACATCGATTCATTTTTGATTAAAATCTTTTATCTAGGGGCTTGTGTTAAGTAGCCGCACGGGTTGATCGAAAGCTTAGCTACGCTTGCCGAGGTCAGTCCGAAGATGGGTGAACATTCATAACGTAACAGGATCCTTACGTGCCTGGGACGCAGGACAAGCCGATTTTCCCGGCTGGCATTTATTATAACAGTAGTCGGAACCCCGAAATTCTGAAAACCAGTTTAACCAAAATAGCCTAGCCTATGTATTGATTTTGTTTTAGAAGTCCGAAAAAATAATCATAAATCTTTGACATGATAGGTAGGTACCTACCTAGTTTAAGTTAAAGAATATTTTTACCAAAAGCATTGGTACTGAAACCTATGTGAAAAAGTCATAAGTATAAGTACCTATTTAAATTACTTTTTTCCGATGAAATATTAATTACCCTTGAGATTTGGCAACTCATTTAAATTGAACAATCTGTTTTTCAGAGATGTCTCGCCTCTGAAAGACATTTTGTTCGATTTAATTAGTTCCCAAGTACCTAGTGGTCAAACAGCTCTAAAATCTGAAACCATTTTGTTGCACCAATCGATGGAGTTTCCAATAAGGCGACATGACGTTATTGGGTAGACAGGAAGGTTTAGTAGGTCAGGTAGGCGGCATCGGGTCAGGCCAGGGCCTTCGCGTGGTTGTTTTTGTGCTGTGCCGCGGTGCGCGGGCGCGGGGCCGCTCCGCGAATCTGGGTCAATGGTAGCGGAGTGGCACACAGGCGCCTGGCGAGCTCGCCACCGCACCGTCCGCACCGCCATGCGCCAGGGACACGGCGCTCCATCGAGCCGTCGCCGATGCTAAACTGGGTCGCGCCTCCCGTCCGCTCCCCAGTCCCCACCCTCTACTCTATTGCGCTTTTACGAGTAGGTATATCATATTTGCAGCTTACGTACAAATAATACTATCTGTGTTCGAATCGGAGCTGGACCAATTCCCGTTTTTGCAGTGAAAGTGTAAAACGTGAATTGGTGAAAACTTTCACCTCTCGGTGACAGCCTTAAGCCTTCTAAGGACTAAGCGACATTAATTATTTGTAACGCGACATTGTATCGAGACAAGGTCGCGTAAAGTTGCACCTACCACTGTTTGTCTCTGCATGACCTAAAGGTTGACTGGTAGAGAATGCCTAAGGCATTAAGTCCGCCTATGTACATTTGTGTGCTTGAAGTATTAAATAAATAAATAATAAATAAATAAAGTCTCAGAACTCAAACCAAAATTGAATCGCGGTCGCGGCCGTCTCAGTTTGTGCTGACTGTACTGTGACATCAAAGGCCAGAGATATTGTCGCGAGACCTGTGTTGTGTAGAGTTCCACGACGTGCTATCACGTGCACTATCATCTCATTTGTCTCGAATTAAACCTGTGAACATAAATGTGTCAGCCGCTCCTCCCACCGCGCGGCCTGAATAATTTAGAAAACTAAATTGCTCCTATAGTAATAATCGCAGTCTGATAGTCCATAGTCGTGATTAATGGGTACAAATCGGGAAGTGCTGGTATGTCGTCCGGTATTCCTCAGGGCTCTATATTAGGACCTTTACTTTTCGTGATATTCATAAACGAAATAAACAAATGCTTTAAATGCACAAATTTTCTTCTATATGCTGACGATTTGAAATTATATAAAATTATAAAAAATGATAATGACTGCTCAGATCTTCAAAGCGATCTTAACCGACTTTCTGAATACTGTAAAATTAATAAGCCATCAGCTTTACTAAAAACAGAACAATAATAAAATATAACTATAGGTACCTCATGTGGTACTGTAATAAACAGAGTGACGAACCTTAGAGACCTAGGAATACTATTTGACTGTAAATTGCATTTGGATCTACATATAGAAAGTATTCTAACCAGAGCGTTTAAAATGTAGGTACGGCTTTGTTTTCAGAACAGCTACTGACTTTAGGCGCCCTTGCACATTCTTAAATTTGTATCGTTCTCAGCATGAATATGCCTGTCTGATAGTATATGGGATCCACTAAACAATAAATATAAAATAGCCATTGAAAAAGTACAAAGAAAATTCTTACGAACGCAATTTAGATGCCAACGTCCACGACTAGCTACCGAGGACTTTTTAGCTTTGTATAATTTACTCTCACTCGAGAAGAGACGAATGCTTCTGCAAGTGTGTTTTTTATTTTTTTAAGTAATGACACTGCATGATATCTATCATAATAAACTAAAGTGTATAGACCTCAGTAATAATATCAAACTTGTAGTTCCTAGATCAATACATCGCCGCGGAGTGCGCGATTACCGATTGTTTGATCAGGTATCGTGCCGGACAAACGCAGGTAAACGTGCACTTCGGCGTCTCACTCAAATAACAATGAACACTTCATAGAAATTAAAATATTTGCACTAAATAGAAATGCTTTTCGAAATAAAGTTATTAAGGCAGCGACCAACTTCAATACATCTTGTGTAACAGACTAGTTGTTAGTTTGTAGCTATATTATTAAGTGAAATACATGTTTTTTCTTGATTTTAAAACTTACCAATAAATCCTTATCATAGCATACTTATTTGTTAATATGTGGAAAATGTTGTGGTTATTGCATTGATTTTAACGTTTGTTTTCCCGAATAAAATAAAATAAAGCCATGAATTTCGTGTTGGGGAACCTGAACGGGTTTGTCAACGTTTTACTGGGTATTTAAATGATCCCTTAATAGGTAACTTGAATACCCTTTACGTTTGAGTTTATAGAAGACGATTTTAAGCGCACATTTGCGTTTTACAATACCTCAGTCGAAGTTTCGGTAGGTAATAGAGAATACAGCGAGTAGGTATTATGTACATTATGTACTTATAAAAGTTTGAATTCCTTGTTAGACACATAACTAGGTAAATTATGTAGATAATATTGAGTTCATTTAACAAGGCTACCCGAGGAGGGTAGAGGTGGTACCTCTTCAATTGTATATCCCCTAATTATTGACTGCAACAAAGTAGATACCTACCGATGCATTTGCAGATTTCTACAGAAACATTCTACATCAAATATTATATGATCTTCGATTCCCATGTCTCTCGGGTTGGTCGGCACAAGGAACGTGCACTGCAGCATCTGCACAGTCTGCAGTGCTATCTGGATATGCTGTCATATCATTCTAAAAATGGGAAAATTACGGTCTTCATCAGTTAAGATTACGATGACAACTTAGTTCATTACTAAGTTCCTTTTGTATTATTGGGACGATTTCTTCAAAGTGCGCGCGAAATTATTTAATTATTTTATTTATTTTAGTTTTCTTGCGTGTTGATCAAATTTAATTGCGGCATTGATGAAATACCTTAACTAAATATAACTCGAAATTAAATATTTACGAAAGAGTCTTATTTGCTAAAATTATCACCAAATAAAAATTGTTTCTCGCCTTTGTCTGAGAAGCGATGAGAAAGCGGGTTTTCCACACAGACCATTCATTCTGTCACTTTCTTAGTGTTTGGTGAGCCACTTGCACTCTTCCTACGTGACCTCCAGGATATACCACATTTAGAACTACAGGCTCTTGACACCGAGTAGGTACTTCGACTATTCATTTTATCAAGCACCCCCGAGCGGCCCACCCCACGTAGTCGTACGTGGCATGTTCTATTTTTTTTCTGAGATCGTTACAATCTACCCAATGAATATCGTTAAAAAGAAACTAATAAAACTTTGTTTTTTTAAGCTTAACGATTAAATTATTTTATCAATTATAGGATGTCTAAGATAAAATAATTTAATCGTTAAGCTGAAAAAAACAAAGTTTTACTTTCTTTATAATTTTTATTTATAATTTTACATAGGTAGGTAGGTACTCGAAGTTTAAAAAACATTATTTTCGATTTAATAAATAAATTTAGTAGGTACCTACCTACTATTTAATTTAGCCTAGACATCATTGGTAGTTTTTCTAACAGCTTTTCAATTGGTATCATGTATTTGGGATATCTATTGCAACATCTTATTTTGAATAGAAGTCGTGCATCAGCATGTTTGATGTACCTACATACCTAGCTCACTATGTGTAGCATAATGTTACGTTTTGAGAGAATCAATGAATGAAACTCACATCGATAGACAAGGGCAAAGAGGGGCGGTAAAGATGAAAGATAGGGCGCGGGGGTGCGGACTGCACTGTAGGTCAACGACCCGGCCGGGACGCGGCGCCCGGGACCCGCCGGGGGATGCCCGCGCCTGTCATCCATCCACTGTTCAGAATCGTGTTTCCCGAGGGTGCCTCACGTAATGTGAACGATTCATTTATATGTTCCATTGCAGAGCGAATGTATGAATTATAGAGGTGAATAAACTTTAGAATGATGATCACTAATGTGCCACTTCTTTATGATCCGTTTCACACGTGAAGCGAAAATTAACTGCTGATGTCTGATGACTTGGTTTTAAATATGATCAGGGCTTCCCTTAATTTTTTGACTATTCAATAGTAAGATAAATATACGCGTATAACAAGAGGAGACGAAGGAGGCGCGTCTCGTCGCCGGTGGGCGACAGCTGGCGGCCGGCGGCGCGACCTTGCAGCGGCAGCGCCAAGGTTCCGGCGGGCGTTGACCTCGCGCCGCGACGCTATCGACCGCCACCGCCACGTCGTTGCTCGAACCTCGCGTACGTCGCTCAGTACATTCATCATAATTCCTCTGTCGACGCGCTCTGTTCGTAGAGTCATACGAAAATGTTTGATACCGAAAATACGAGTTACGTGACCGGTCGGGCCGGTCGCTCAGGACACGGCTAGAGGTGTTCGAGGACGTCAGGCGGGGTGCAAGGCGGGCGGGGCGGACGGGGCGGCGCGGGGTCTACGGCCGGCGCGGGCGCGGCCGACGACCGCCGCCTCACCTGCCCGTAGTGCCCGTAGTGCCCGGTAGTGCCCGGCGGCAGCGCAGCGAGTCGAGCAACCACGCAATCTCTCTCACGGGTTTCACCCTAACTATCTTGAGCAATAGTCACTCCAATCAAGTCATGCATTAGAAATAAGTTCGAGGCACCACAATCCACGATCAACGAGGAAGGGTTTAGCCCTCACTACGTTACCTAACACTGCGCAACGTTATATTGCCTCACGTCGTGGTAGCCAAAGTTCGACTGACGAAACGATGAAAAACATTTAAGCAAGAAGAAACTTAAATAGGTACTTTATAACGCGTCCTTTAGCTTTTGGTAAGACACACTTCCAACTCAATAATACAACACATTAGTCATTATTTATTCATGAAAACAAAAACAAAGAAAGACTTATTTAATTTAAATAATGCAAGTCTAGTCAAGATAGGGTACTTTGAGGGTGGTTTATCGTGCTGTGTAAATGCAATAGGTATGCTGGGTATATTGAGATCCATGTTATTCACCATCCGAGTAACAGGAATATCTTCTAAAAGCAACTTTACTCAATACTGAGACTCTCTCAGTAGCAACTAGCAGCCAGTCGGTGCCTTAGTGCCGATACGTGCCCCTAGATATATCCCTATCAGTGCTCATGATTTGTTAAATAAGCATGTACCTACTTATTGAGAACAAAATCTTATAAAGATGTATAACGAAGTTGAATAAAGTGGTATTCACACCTGGGAATAAGCCATGCATATATTTAATTAAGATTTAACGGTCGTTATTTTTAACGTTCCAATTCATTACTTACTTTATAACACGATCAAACGTAACTCTCGCGTATTGTTTTGTAAACCTTGTAGCGAATATCAGTTATTTGTTAACGTATTGTCTCACTGTTTAATAGAAAATAAAAATAATTTTAGTAATTTAAAATATTTTGCCTTTTCTCTCAAACAGTGCATAGTGAGTCGCAATTATTGCGGGCCGAGCACGAATTGAAAAAAAAACGACGAAATAAAGCCTTAATAGTGTATTTTTTTTGCAGGGCAGGTCGCGGAGGCGTAGCAAAAGCGCACAGCGCTGCAGTGTGCGGACAACGCGGGCTCACGAGCGCGCGGGAGCAGAGCGCGGCAGTGCGCGGGAGACAGCACCGGCGGCAAGACGGACAGCGCGCGGCAGCCGGGGCCCGCGCCGCGCGCCTCGGGGCGGACGCCCGTCCCCCCGCCGAGGCGCCGCTGGGTCCCGCCCTCCACCCTGCGCCAGCACGAGGTGCCCGACGGCGATGCCAAGCACGACGTCATATTCCGCAAGGTGCGTCCGCGCCCGACCCAGCCCGCCGCACAGTGGAACGAATGTATGGGAGCGGTTGGACGTAGACATGTCCGAAAAATAAGAGTAAAATTATGACAAACTAATGATGCCATCTTATTCGATTACTTAATGCCTTGATAAATTGTGGTGATGAATTTCTTCATAACTCCCATATTTCGGGAGTAATTTGAGAAAATGTGAAATTTTACTATGAAAATGAGTGTATCGAGCTCTCTCCCTCCTGATTCCGGGCTTGTTTCAAGTAGCGGTCTCTAATATCGTAATGCTATTACTAAGAGCTATATTTAATACTAAGACACATAGTGCGCCAAATGTGCACTTTCTGGGATAAAAGGAAATGAAAATTTAAAAAAAAAAACGTTTTTTCCCCATTTGTATTTACTTTAAACCGCAGACAGACTTATTAAGAGGTCTATAAATATATTATATATATACAGAAATATATATTAACAAAAATATTCACAAGAACTGATGAGAGTATGACTTTTAAGTAAGTTGATAATAAATTACCTAGTTTCATTAAAAGTACAATAAATAATTAAGATGTAAGCTCTAATTTACTAAGTTACACATTTTAAAACAATAACATCATTTAATTATCTTCGTCATCATCATCATCATCAATTAATTCAAATTCAGAATCGATGTCCGCTAAATCATTTATGTTAACAAATTCGATATCACTTTTCTCAGAATCCGTAAGCTCATAAAATTCCTTAAAAGAAGAATTTTTTACAAACTTATTTCCTTTTGGACGGATACTTGTAACAAGTGGATCAGAAGACAGTAAAAGATTGTGTATAATATCTTCATTGCATGAGATACTGCTATGCTTTCGAGAATGCCCCTCTCTATATTTTCTAAAATCTTTATTTCTAGCCTCAGATGCCTCTTCGGATAGAAAACCAATGGGCACAATTGACATGTTCTGAACTATGTCTGGCCCATGCATTAAAATTTTATGAAGTGAAGAAGGCATATAATACCATGGGTATAACTCCACGTAAAGCTTAGCAGTATCAAAGCAGAACTCTCGGAATTTAGTTACGTTGATCTTCTCTCCTGATGAAATACACTGCAAGATCACACAGATTTTTCTTAAAAGCATAGCATCTATTCCGGTCAGTTCAGCAGATTTAGTGTAGTTTTCAAAAAATCTCAAGTTGAAGCATCAGATTTAGCAGGAGAAATTATGGGCTCGATGACGTCACTTATATTTTCTGTAGAAGGTTCCATATTTTCATTCTGTAATTCCGGCCATTGAATTGCAGCCTGTAGCCAAATCTCATGTTTCTTCCGAAACTTATCTGTGCTTCTTCCAGACTGTGTCCATTTTGCATAAATGCGGTAGCAAAATCGACGACACCAGTCTTTTAAACTTGTTTCAGCACTTTCACATAACTGAACACAACTGTTATCTTTTAAAACACTGAACAAATAGTTAAAGTCGCGTAAATCTTTATGTGCGCGTGCGCATAAAGCAACGTGAATATCAAGATTTGTATTAAAATTTGGAAAATACATTGCGAGATTAGCTTGGATACAACGAGGTGTAAATCAACACTGATTTTAAAGTTACTAATAGTGACCTATTTATATAAAATCCAGGTATCCCAGGTATCCTTTGTTAAATATTGCAAGGTAATTAGTTATTGTGATAATTAGTAAATGATGCATGCTAAATTAGTGTATTAAGAGCCATTTAGTAATTAAATAATAGCAATGTTCTTATCAGTAATCATTAGTGCATCAGTTTTATATGTAAACCTTAAGTCCCTAATTATATATCCTAATTAGCTTATATCTTCTCTAATTGGCTGCTCAGAAATGTTATTGTAATAAGGTAAACCTTTAGAAAAACGGTTTTAATCAACAAAATAAACAAAAAATAAAAAAAATGTGTTATAAAATAAACATCACTCTTTATCCCAGAAAGTGCACATTTGGCGCACTATGTGTCTTAGTATTAAATATAGCTCTTAGTATTAGCATTATGATATTAGAGACCGCTACTTGAAACAAGCCCGGAATCAGGAGGGAGAGAGCTCGATACACTCATTTTCATAGTAAAATTTCACATTTTCTCAAATTACTCCCGAAATATGGGAGTTATGAAGAAATTCATCACCACAAGTTATGAAGGCATTAAGTAATCGAATAAGATGGCATCATTAGTTTGGCATAATTTTACTCTTTTTTTTCGGACATGTCTACGTCCAACCGCTCCCATACATTCGTTCCACTGTGCGCCGCCCGCTCGACGCTCCCTCGCTCACCCGCCGCTCTCTGTCCGCAGGTTCGAGGTATCCTTAACAAACTCACGCCGGAGAAGTTCCAAAAGCTGAGCGATGACTTGCTCGGTTTGGAGCTCGACTCCGACAAGGTGCTTAAGGGAGTGATTCTTCTCATTTTCGAGAAGGCGCTCGATGAACCCAAGTACTCGTCGATGTATGCACAGCTGTGCAAGAGGCTGAGTGAAGAGGCTCCTAACTTCGAGCCGCCCGGTCAGCCCTGCACATTCAAGCTGTTGCTCCTTAACAAATGCCGCACCGAGTTCGAGAACCGCGCTCAGGTACCGCCGTCTCTCACATCGTGTGCATATGTGTACTCTCGGCAAGAAAAATCGTTTTTAACAAATTCTGGTTTCCGCTAGGCGTTCGCCGCGTTCGAGGACAAGGCGTTGCTGCCTGAAGAGGAGGAAAAGAGACATCTTGCAAAATGCAAGATGCTCGGCAATATCAAATTTATCGGAGAACTCGGCAAGCTGGAGATCCTGGCAGAGTCCATCCTGCATCGATGCATTCAAAACCTGCTGGCGCGGCGCGCGGCCGCCGAGCACCACGAGGACCTGGAGTGCCTGGCGCAGCTGGTGCGCACGTGCGGCCGCGTGCTGGACTCGGAGCGCGGCCGCGGCCTCATGGACCAGTACTTCGCGCGGATCGAGACGCTGTCGGCGTCGCGCGAGCTGGCGCCGCGCATCCGCTTCATGCTGCGCGACACGGTGGAGCTGCGGCGCGGCGCCTGGGTGCCGCGCGCCGCCGTCACGGCCGAGGGGCCCGTGCCCATGCACCAGCTGCGCCACGACGACGAGCACGTGCCGCGCCGCGACCGCGAGCGCGAGCGCGACCGCGAGCGCGAGCGCGACTCGCTGTTCCGCGGCGGCCTGCGCGCGCGCCCGCTGGACGACGTGCTGGCGGGCCTGAGCCTGCAGCCGGCCGCCGCGCTGGTGCCGCCGCCCGACAAGATGTTCGGCAACGGCTTCGGCGCCTCGCGCGACGGCTTCCGCCAGCGCTCGGCGCCCGGCTACTACCCGCGCCAGGGGAACAACATGCACTACAACAAGCACTCGCAGACCAACCAGCAAGGCAACGGCTCCAAGGTACGCACGCGACGGCTCTTATACATTTACATATTTTGGTACCCGAAGTCCGTATAGGCGGCCAACACCTTACTAATTTAAATATCGTTGCTTTATGATCGTGTGTGATAGATATATCTACTAAAAATTATTGAGTTTAATCCAATCATCGTTGCGAAGTTTAAACTTGTTCCCTATCGGAATTGTGATAAATAATAATAATAAATCATAATAATATGTGTGACATACTGGTATTTAGATGTCTCCGTAAAAACAGACTAGTGAGGGTTCCTATGTGAACCAATACAAATAAATGGAACCTTAGGAGACATCAGTAACAATTACTACAAACACAAAAGACGTGCCTTAAATAAAGGTGCTTAAAAAGAAACAAGAAACGGAACAAACTTCTTTTTGCTGATGAAGTAGAATAAATTAGAGTACTTTAATTTATTTATCTTTATAACTGATCAAGAGCCTGGAGAATCTACTTGGACAAGACAATAATTTCTCTGAGGTAAGTTGCTAAAGAAATACTACTGCTACTCATAATTAAGGCGATTCTAAACAATACAATCATGATATGTTAAATATACTGGGTAAGTTTAAATTGAACTTTGTTTAGTAGTTTACATGATTTGCCAGAATCCTGCAGAACATGCTGTGGTGGCTGTTGGGGTTATCTCGTCGTTGACTGGATACCCCGGTAGTTGTTGTAGGAAGATAGTTCACACCAAACCACGGATATGTTCAATAGTTTAATTACGTATTACAAGTTACGTTTGCTTGGTTGTCTGAGCCGCACTTGATGCAATGTTATTATTGATCGACCCGCCTGTGGCTAAGTTTTAGTGACGACTGACTCTATATTAGAATATAATTAATAAAGTACGTTAAGCGTTATTCATTACGTGCGCATAAACGTACTTTTGCTGTGTGAGCATTATTGGCTCGTACATGCTCCCGAGGGAAAATTGTGTACGCACTCAGATTACCAAACTTGACTTAAAAGTTAAATAGTTACATGTTGTTAAAGTTATTAAGCAATCAAAACAATTAGCAAGATACAAGATAATTCTTAATTAATAAATTATAGATTAAATCTAGTTCCAATTGCTGGTTGCGGTGGCTCGTTGTTCTTGGAATGTCCACCTCGTATTCTGGCGTAGGCTGGAATCTCCTTAAGTTCGATATCTTCTGTCCTCTCTCGAGTCTTGTTCGCGTTGGCTGCAGTATCGCTCTTCTTACGCGCCTGGAGACATCTTCTTAGTCGCCAAACTATTATAGCGGCGACGATTCCTCCCACCAGCAAAGAGCTTAAAGTATAGTTGCCGATGTCGTGGACACTTAGGTCGTTAGGAAGGCTCTCTCTTCCCTTTTGTGCGGTTATCTGCTCATCTAAAGATTTGTGGTCATTAGATAAGCTTAGCTTTGGTAACACAATATTTGTGGTTTTCAGTGTATTCCACATATCATTTGGGGATTCAATAGTAGGTACCTCCAAATTGATTCCAATATTAGCACTACTACTAAAAACGTTGTGTGAATAAATTGTGTTATCTTTGTGCTGAAGTATGCAGTCCTGACCTAGGGCAAGGAGCCCTGAGTTAGTTAATATGGTTGTTGTAATTCGATTTTCGCAGACAATGCGAATCGTGCACTCATTGATACAATTGTACAACCATATGTTTGGTCTTTGTAGTTTTATCCATTGGTCAGCACATTTTTGTGATACCCAGTTACATGTAATGTTATTTACATTTGACTAAGTATTTTAGCTTCGCAGGATGCCGTGACTCCATGTAAGTTGTTGATAGTTGTAGAGGCATGGCAGATATGTCTGTCCGCTGTCATTGTGGTACACTGCTGAAGATCAACCTCTTCCATCTGTATGTAAGTACTCTTTGCGAAGTTGACTCCAATGTATTGTGTTGCTGTCCGTATCACCTGGCATTGTTCAGCCGTTTCCCATCTTGGAATAGCTATATTGCGATACAGTGTATACTCGTCATCGCTTAGTAACGGGATATGTAATTCGAACACTGTTCAAATACTGTTCTGTGAGCCGGGCTTTAACATAAATAATTTTGTAAATATTTTGTATGCTCGACCCATTGCTCTTTTGGATTGGTAATGTTAATCTTTTCGGTATGATACCGGCAATGTAGTTGAGTTGTTCAGATAGCTGCTGCGGTGTGAATAGTTTCATGTCCAGGTGGCCTCTGTAGATATCTGTCAAAGCACTTAAGAGCATTTCTTGGTTTCTTCTCAGTACGGAGATAAGTGAACTAGCTGTTAGCGCCCCAGCATTGACATCATTCATTGTTTTCATTCGTTGAAATCTGTTTTCTATCACGGCCGTATTATATTTTGTTTCATTCATGAATTGTTGAATTACTTCAAGTTGCGTCTTTACAAAGTCTTCATTTTTCTTGATGACGTTGTTTTCTGCCTCGATAATCAGTGTCTGATTTCGTATCAGCTGTAGTAAATATTGTTCGTTTGTTTTGATTTTTTCTATGTCCTGAGCGTACTTTTCGGCGAAGTCGCTGTCAAGGACACCGAACAGGGCTCGTGCAAGATTTCCTACGCCGTTAACGTAGCCACGTCGCTTTCGCTGTTGATGTTGAGACCGCAGCAGTATGTTGTACTCGTTCAGCTGGTTCATTTCGAACTTGAGTTGTTGTGATGTAGAGTGACATGGTTCGTTAGGCATCGTGTCGCATAGTTGGCCTAAATGGTTTACGAACTCCTCTACCTTTGCTGTACTTTGCCAGAAGGTTGTCAGGTTATAGTATACCAGAAGTTTCCATTCATCGTGGATAAGTTGAATGTTTCCGACGGGGTCAAAGTACACTGTTTGGCTTTCAGTTAACCGAGTTGTTTTAAAATGTTGCAGGGGTGTTGCTAAGCCACATGATAGCGTTGTAAATGCTACTAGTAACGTCATAAGCAGACTGTTTACCCCTTTTTTACTTTTGTTGGTGCCTTTCTTCGGCACGTCGTGGTCCGTTTCTGGACTCACTCCTTGTGTGTCAGCGCTTCCGCATACCTCAGTTATAGGTAGCGGGGCAAGTTTAGTTATGGGTCTTTTAAGTACTCCATTTTGTGTCTTTAGCGTGACTACTCGTACTAAGTCATCGCTGCCTGGGTGCAGTTCCACTACTCGTCCCATAGCCCATCTGCTTGAGGGCAGATTACTTTCCTTGATGAGAACTAGCTGCCCCTTCTGTATGTTTTCTTTAGTTTGCTGCCATTTGTTTCGGTTTTGTAGTGAATGTAGGTATTCTTTCGACCAGCGACCCCAATAGTGTCGACGCATGAGCTCGATGAGTTTCCAGTTGTTTCTGACGTCTATAGTTTTGTTATCGTCAGGTTCGTTGAGTGGTAGTGTTAGGGTTGGACCCCCCGTAAGAAAGTGACCAGGTGTGAGGTATTCCAGATCTTCAATATCTTCTGATAATGGGCACAGTGGCCGGCTATTCATGCACGCTTCGATTTGTGCCAGAAGTGTTGCAAATTGTTCGTAGGTAAGCTTTTGTTGTCCAATCACCCTTTTCAGGTGTGCTTTCATGGAACGTACAGCAGCTTCCCATAACCCTCCTGCTGATGGCCAAGATGGAGCGTTGAAATGCCACTCGATGTGAAGTTTGTTGATCTCCTTATAGAACTCTGATGATTGTAATGTTTTAAATAGTTTGAACTCTTCTTTTAAAACTCTTGCAGCTCCGACAAAGTTCGTCCCGTTATCCGAGTAAATATGTTTTGGGGTGCCTCTTCGGGCGCACATTCTTCTTAGTGCTGCGATGAAAGTTTCCGTTGATAGGTCCGAAACAAGTTCAATATGTACTGCTTTGGTGCACTTACATATAAATATGGCAATGTAGCCTTTGCAGGTTTTTATCCCGCGGCCTTTGTTTATCTTTACGTCCACATGGCCCGTAAAGTCGACGCCAGTATGCGAAAATGGCCTCGATGGAGTTATCCTTTCTTTAGGTAAATTACCCATTAGTTGTTCAGTACGAGTTGTTGCGAATCGACGGCATCGAATGCACTGTCGCAGTATTTTCTTCACGGTTCGATTGCCGCTGATTATCCAGTAAGTATGTCTAGTGTTAGCTAGCGTTAATCTTGCTCCACCGTGTAAAGTTTGTTGGTGCGCCTTTTCAACAATAAGTTGTGTTAGTCTTCCCTCTCCCGGTAAAAGAATGGGGTTTTTCGTTTCCACTGGTAAGTCTGAGTGGTTTAAGCGTCCTCCAACACGTAAAACTCCATTGGAGTCTACAAATGGATTGAGTTTCAAAATGTTGCTCCTGTTGGCAAGTTTTTCACCTTTGTTGAGGGACTTTATCTCATTTTCAAAATAATCCCGTTGCACCGATTTAATAATTATAAACAGTGCGTTGTTTTGTTCGTGCAAGTTCAGTTCATGGCACTCAGTTGACCTTCTCTTATTTCGCAATGCATCAGCGAAACGTATCACCAACGTTAGTATTCTTGTAATACGATTTATGTTGCTATGTCGTTCAAGTAATGAATTTATTAATTCATTTTTGTTCGACGTGGGTTCCGTACTATTATTTGTGTAACAGTTTGTTAGGAAGCCCTCGTTTGTGCTATAAGTTTCTTTAGAGTTCAGCGCTTGTGTTTCTTCCTCCTTAAGCCATTTAGGGCCTTCCCACCACAGGGAATAGTTGACCAACTTGGATGGTGAAAGTCCTCTTGTGGCACAGTCGGCAGGGTTTTCGTTTGTCTTCACGTAACCCCAATTTATCGCAGGCACTATGTTTAATATTTGTGTTGTTCTATTAGTTACATACTTTTCGTATTTAGTTTGATTTCCTTGAAGCCATGCTAGAATGACCTTAGAGTCCGTCCAGCACGTAATCTTCAGTTGGTAATCTTCAAAGATTTTTGCTATCCTTTGTAAGAGTTTAGCTAGCAATACTGCGGCGCATAATTCCAATCTTGGTATTGTAGTTTTCTTCTTGATTGGTGCCACCTTAGTTTTAGCTGCGAGTAGTGTTGTTTCGTAAGCGCCACTGGGTGACATAGTTCGGCTGTAGATAACGCATGCGTAGGCTTTCTCGCTCGCGTCACAGAAGGCTTGCAATTCGATCGTGCTATTGTTTTCGTATTTTATCCACCTGGGTAAACTTATGAGTTTTATGTTTGGCAGGTCCGATTTTATTTGCTTCCATTCCTTTTCTATGGAATCCGGGACATTTTCATCCCACCCAATGTCTTGGTAGTTGTCATTCCATAGTTTTTGGAAAAGCAGTTTAGCTTGTCGTGTTATTGGAGCCAACCAACCAAGTGGATCGTAGATCTTGCTTATTTCTGACAATAGTCTGCGTTTTGTGTATGATGCATTTTTGTTGTCGTTAGGTGCTTCGCTAATAAAATGGAATGTGTCGCTTGCGTCATTCCATGCGAGCCCTAGTGTTTTGCTGAACTCTTGTTGTTTGAAGTTAAATTCGTTGTTGTTACTTTTCTCTTTCTTCTGTAGATTTTTGAGAATAGATGGCTCGTTCGTGGACCATTTCCGTAAAACAAATCCACCTTTCTTCAGTAGTTCGCTTAGCTCTTCTTGGAGTAACTGTGTTGATTCTATGGTATGATGGCCCGTGATGGCGTCATCCATATAAAATTCGTTGAGTAGTGCCTTTTGGGCCAGAGGGAAAACGTTGCCTTCATCTTTGGCCAGCTGTTGGAGAGTCCGCATCGCTATGAATGGTGCGACTTTGGTCCCGTATGTTAGGGTACACAGTTGCATAGCTCTCAGTGGTTCTCTCTTAGATTCTCTCCAAATAATTCTTTGAAGACATTGTTGATCTTGATGAATAAGGATTTGTCGGTACATTTTCTCAATGTCCGCCGTTAGAACATATCTATAGCTCCGCCATTTTATGATCAGGGATAGTATGTCCTTTTGTAGGTTTGGCCCTTTTTCCATCAAATCGTTTAGGCTGTACCCGGAGTCTGTTTTTATTGATGCGTTAAAAACAGCTCGTAGTTTTGTTGTTGCTGAGCACTCCCGTATTACGCCGTGGTGGGGTAGGTAGGCTTGTACTCGGCTTTCCAATTCCGTCACTGGTTTCATGTGGCCTAAATCAATGTATTCTCGGATGAAGTCTTTGTATAGTTTAGCGAAGTGTTCTTGTTTCGCCATTTTCTTTTCCAAATGAAGAAATTGTGCTGTCGCTTGTGGTTTTGAGTTACCCAGATTTTGTTCGTAGTTAGCGTGCATTGGCATTTTTACCACATAACGCCCGTTGCTTAATCGTTTAGTTGTTTCTGTGTAATGGTTTTCACAGAATTCGTTTTCCGTAGTGTTTTCGGATTCCGAAGGGATGTCTTCTATTTCCCAAAATTTTGATAGATTGTCTAGCTCTGTTAGCGTTACTAGACAGTTCAACTGCTTTGTAGCACCGCACAATATCCAGCCCAACTGTGTCTGTTGGGCTACTGGCGAGCCATTGTTATGCTTAATTATTCCTCCTAAGATCACGTCGGAGTAAACATCTGCTCCCAGCAGTACATCAATGGGTCCAGAGATGTTGAAGTCCGGATCAGCCAACTCGATATTGTGAAGGTGTGTCCAGTTGTCTGTGTTGATCGTGGAGTTTGGCAAGTTATTGATGAGCTTACTCATCACTAATGCTTCTGTTAGGAATGTATAATCAGAGTGGATAGACTTGCATTCCAATTTTATCATCCCTTTACTTTTGCCCATTATAGTGCCAACACCAGTGACCGCAGCGTTCATTTTATTTCGGGGTAAGTTCAATCGTTGAGCAGCATTTTCTGTGACCAAGCTTACTTGCGAGCCTTGGTCCAGTAACGCCCGAAGGATGACATAATCTCCTTCCTTGTTCTTGACTCGTAATTGAAGAGTCGTTAAGAGTATCTCTTGTTCACTGTTAATGTGATTCGAAGTTCGCTCAACCATTGTTGATGTGGTTGGCGTTGATTGTTGCCCTTTCAGATTATCATCATGGAGAAGGGAATGATGCTTGAAGTTACACGTGCGGCATGTTTTTGTTGAGTTGCATTTCTTTCCGCCGTGACTAAACAGACAATTATTGCACAAGTTTAGATTTCTTGTTGTTTTGTTTCGCGTTGCGACATCCATGTTCAAAAATGTAGAACACTGCATCAGCGCGTGTTCGTTTTTGCACAGTGGACATTTCCTCAGCGTTGCATGGAAGGTTTTTGTCCACTTTTCTGTGCCTTTTAAGTTCGTTGACTTGTTGTTGTTAAAACTTTTATGTTGGTTATTTGATGAGTAGTTTTGTTTCCCGCCATTCCTTTTGTTACGGGATGTTTCCAGAGAAATAAACTGCATTTCCAGGAACTCCATAAACTCCTCTAAGTCTGGGAGCTCTCTTGCATGTTTCATTGTTTTTATGTAGTCTGCGTACGTGACGTCGTCCAGTTTGGAGGCTAGTAAGTGGACGATTAGTGGACCCCATAATGGAATGTTAACGTCTATGTTCTCTAGACCGTTTAGACACTCTTTAGTTGTGTCATGCAGCTTCTTTAAGTTAGTGAAGGTTGGTTTTTCGATGGACGCTTGATTGAGAAGTGTTTCTATGTAGGAGGTAAAAAGTAATCGCTTGTTGTCGTAGCGATGCTGAATAATATTCAGACACGAGTCGTAGTTCTCAGCACTTACAGAAAGGTGCTTAATTAGCTTTTCCGCTTCACCTTTCAGTTGAGACTTTAGGAACTTCATCTTCTGCGTTTTGTTTAGCGTCGGATTGTTGTGAATCATCTCAAAGAATAAATCCCTGAAGGAGATCCAGTTGTTGAAAGTACCGTTGAACTCCGGTAATTCCATCCGCGGTGTTGTTTTTTCATAATGGGATGTTTCAAAGATTTTTCTATTCAGCTCTTCTTTTAGGTTGTCGTAGACTTCCTCCCAATGGTCGAATTTTGCTTCATAGTCCTTGTCTTCCCCTTGCAGTAAGTAGCTTAGTTCCCAATGAATCTTGTCGATGGCTTCCCATTTAGATCGTAGTATGTTGACTTGATCTTGGAGTTGCCACTTCTCTTTCATGTCATCCAAATTAATTTTGGAGACCGCTCGCTTCAAAGCGCTGAAGTTACACATTTGATTACGTAACAGCGTTGATAGGTGCTTGTCGGTTTCATCCCCAATGTGTTGGTGTACTCCAGTTGTATCAAATTGCGGTGTTCCGGGAGTTTCTCGTGTTTTCGGTTTCGTTATACCCGAAAATCCAGGTTCGCTTATCAACTTGTTTCGTAGTTGACTCAAAGATTGCATTGTTTCGTCAAACATGCTTCTTGTTATAATAAATATGTCCTGCTTAAAGTAGTCATGGTCTCTTTGAGCAGATTCATACCTCTTCAGAATTTCGTGATTCGATCGAAATTCATCCCATAGGGATTGTAAAGCGTCGATGCGCTTGTTTAGATATTCTGTGGTTTTTCTACTCACAGCATCCTTCTTGTAGTTAGTTTGTAGAGTTTTGATTCTCTCGTAGCTGTTTTGCTGTTTTGTTATAAGTTCCGCAAATTCAGCGTAGTCTTCTGTCGACATTGTTGCTGGCTGCGCGTGGCTGGCGTGTAGGTTGTTGGTACTCACGAAGTTTTCGGAGCTGAAGTAACCGCAGTGGACGTGGTCCTCGTTGATTCTTCTTAGTTGAGGCAGTAGATGTAATCTCCGCCGATTGTTAAATTGTAGTTGTAGCAGTAGAACTCTTCTCTGCTGGTTTGTTAGTTAGTTGAGGCAGTAGATTTAATCTCCGCCGTAGTTACCGCCGTGGATGTTTTCCTCGACGATTGTTTAGTTGTAGCAGTAGACGTGGTCTCTGCTGGTTCGTTAGTGGCAGTTACTCAGTGTAGATCACCCTCCTTTACGTTATGTGCAACGTCTCAATGCTACTGGTTAGACCCGCTTGTGGGAAGCCAACAGCACCGATTTGCTAACGCAACTGGGATATACCACGCTAAGCACTCTGCTGATGACACGACGACTCACGAGGTGATATGCCGCGCCAAAGGCTCGAAGGACCAAAAGATGTTGGGGTTATCTCGTCGTTGACTGGATACCCCGGTAGTTGTTGTAGGAAGATAGTTCACACCAAACCACGGATATGTTCAATAGTTTAATTACGTATTACAAGTTACGTTTGCTTGGTTGTCTGAGCCGCACTTGATGCAATGTTATTATTGATCGACCCGCCTGTGGCTAAGTTTTAGTGACGACTGACTCTATATTAGAATATAATTAATAAAGTACGTTAAGCGTTATTCATTACGTGCGCATAAACGTACTTTTGCTGTGTGAGCATTATTGGCTCGTACAGTGGCAAACTGGTGCAATGTGCCAAGTTAGTCATAGTGTCCCAGAGATAACGGACAAGTTGCAACACTCTTCAAATTGTTTCACTATTCATTTCCATTCTTCTAGATTCTCTGGTTAAAATAAATGAAATCTCTGTACCCCATAGGATCCTCTGTGTGTGAGGTTTAACTGAGACAATATTAAGAAATCACAATTATAAAGTGGTGCTCTTATTATTTCAGATTATTTCTTCACAATGTGATGGAGATTTCTTCAGGAATCAGCAAATGTACAACACTGGCAAGTGTAGCCCATCACCAACTCAGCAGTCGACTAAGGCCCCAACGCAATATTCGTGGAGGATGAGATCCGATCCGATGAATCCAGATCAGGAGACAGGCTTCCAAATGAATGTATTGACTTGCGAGCCCGAGCCAGTAAAGCAGCACTCGACACGCGAACACCAGTGCGACGACGCCTTTGTAAAAATGATTGCGCTCAAAATGAGGGGGTTAGAGAAGAAACAACGGTCACTAGCAGAAAAGCTTATCACGGATATCTTGTTTGAAGCTGAAATGGGCAATTTAAATGTCTGTCACACGGCTATTAGTGAAATTATGCGGATGCAAGAAAAACAAAATAATAGTGCTAACTATAAGTATTTGTGTTTTCTAATTTTACCAGTAATTGGCTTGGTAACCTTTTTCTTAATAATGAATGTTCCATTAAACATACACCTATTTGATATAGAACCAGGAAACATAATCTATTGTCTCTGGTCTGAGTTCAAGTTGACATGTCCTCCCATTACTAAGGTTGAGCATGTCCCCTTTTCTTTTTGGGGCATTCTTGGTTAAGTTATATAGTTACGTTAATAAGGATGGGGTATGTAAGTATGTAAAGTAAACTTTTGTATTTGAAATATATCCAAAAGTAAAAATCTGTATACTCTTCAATATTGTTGATTAATAAATTTAGAAAAAAAGGACATTGTTATTTACTAACCCGCAAATACGATATAGAACTATATAGGGTGGATAAATCACTTTTAATTCTCAAGATAGAATATTTTAACGAAAAAACTTTCCTTTTCCGAAAAAAAAAACGGTTTCACTTCACAGATTTCACGACGAGCATACCTACATACCTACACCGGGAATCCAACTGGACCAACATTAAAACGTTTATTTTCTTAATGTTAGTCTAGTTCGTTTCTCAGTTCACTGTTTTATTCTACTAGTAATAAAATCTCTCTAGTTATCATTTGGTACTATACTCCATTTACAATAGCATTAGAAAGAAGTTAAAAAAGGTTATTTTTAATGCACACTTTGTAACAAAAGTACATTAAGCATGTCACAATTACGATAGATGCCGAACTATTATAATCTATTTTCACAGCATCTGTCACACTTAGTTGTAACCATTGCAACAATTTATTTTAAGAAAATATTGTGTGGATTCCATTTAGATATATTATTTCAATTTAGTTGAAAATTACAGTGTCAATGATAAAACCTCAAAGAAGCCGAGAGATGAACAATACACGGACGTGTTCCTCGTTTCACTTTTATTCTTCTAGATTTAAAATAAAACAATTTGAATAAAATATGATTTCACTTATCTTTAAAATAAAATGTTCTGCATTCCTGCTTCTGCGAGCCTCTTTTTTCTAATGCTTTTTTTTTATTATTAATAATAATAATATCATAAAATCTAATGTTAATTTTATATTTTCATCATCATCAGAGCGCCTCGTCTAAGAAAGAAATGTGCCCATAATTTATTATGACCAATCAGACTTAAATCAGATTTTTTTTATTGTCAGAACTTTAGTCTTAACAATGACGGTATCGCTCGTGTTAGATTCGCTCAAGTTAGGTTAGCTCATGTTTTGTTTTAATATGGCAGGAGTCTGAAATACCCTAACTTACGAGCCAGTCAGAGCAGTAGCGGCTTCTCATCAGTTTCACTAAATTATTATCTATACAAAATCTGTAAATGCATTATTTGTATTTCTCAGTTTAAAGTTATTTGCTTTGCTTGAACAAGATACATAGAGATAAATTATCAAGCTTGTACAATAGTTAGAAGAAAGATATGTGCCCTATACCTGTTGAAAGGTAACAGTTGTTCTACTACAACTGTTACCTTTCAACAGGTATAAAGGTAATCTTGTGTACTAAATATTACATTTCATGCATATGTTGTACGACAGGCGAGTGTAAGACCTAAGGTTTTTCGAACTGTGAATACAGTTTAGTTTCCTAAGGAATTGTTAAAAGCCCTCAAAAGTATTAACCGAAAATATTCACCTATGAGGTTATTGTGTCAAAGATTAAAGATTTATTTATTTGTGTAAACATATTCATGCAAAAGCATGCGATAGCCGCGAGCGTATGCCCCTTTGTCTTGTTCTGAAGACGAATGGCAAAAACATGTCCCGGTTCTAATGTTACCTCTACACTACTTTATGCTACCTAACCTAGGCACAGGTATTCCTAGGAGGATATTAAATAAAAAGGTAGGTAGACAGTAAATAAGAACATTTATTACAAATAGCTTGGTAGAAGGGGGTCGATACGTAGGTGGGTTAGGATCTATACAGCGATTAACCTCCTCACTGGTCTAGCACTCCCCTGACGTCACAGGCCGCTGCCGAAGACGGGTGCTCGCGCGTCGATCGCCAGATGATGGTGTAGGGTTCAGGGGTAGTCCTGCTACTGTCCGCCGCGGCAAGCAGGAACATAAGGTGAACTTGAAACGTGAACTTGAAACCCTGTAATGCGCAACAAGCGAAAGCATTACACACTGGCCGGGGACCATGAGCGCCCACAGGAACGCTTAATAGAGAAGCACTGAGTATGTAGATGTGTTGCTGTGGATGTTCACTATCAGATACGATATAGATGACAATAATTTCGGTTAATTTGAAAGTTTAAACATTTTTGAAATTATAACGGAAACAAAATCATAATTTATTAAAATGATATAATTACAAGAAGGTGGGATAGAACTACAGAAAAAGAGGGTAATGGCGTCTAATAGGAATTAAAGATTAGCTCTAACACAAATGAAGAGATTACCAAGGTGAAAGCGGAGCGAAAGAAACCGTTACGGTTTACTAAGCTACACTTACCCAATCGGGGTATAATTCACACACACAGAACGTTTAGAAGTAATATATTGTAAGTGTTTCTTACAAGTTAAAGGACAAAACTCGAGGGAACGATAGTGACGCCTTAAAAAGTCTTAAAATCACGATTACGACAGAGTTAATTCGTATTAGGGACCGTGAAAAAACTGGCGTGCGTTTGCTTCGACAACAGGAATCGTTTTGCCAGATGTACTCTGTGGTTCTGCCAACGACGTGGTCTGCTAATTGCTATGAACCTCGCGCCCGCGCCGAGAACAAAAGAACTCGTTTCTGGGTGCCTAATATGACGCTTGTTTTAATACGAACGTGGTGATAAATTGTAGCTGGCATTAAATCTGATTTGATGCGTTCATTATCAATTTATTTAAATTGTAAATAATTTTCTTACATTTATATTATTAATAAGACATGTAACAATTAATGTTACAAACATAGCCCTTATAATAACTATTCTTATAATAACTACTACTTCTTCCCAGCAAAAACACTAGGAAGTGGCGAAGGGTGGGCCGTTTTTGGGGGACTGTCTTTATGTATTTTTTTTGACTTTCAAAAAGTGCTGATTCTCAGCCTAGTTTGAATAAAGACTTTTGATTTCGATTTTGATTTATGTTTCAACCTGGCCTGTCTGTTCATTGTGTAGTATTCGGTGGAGCTGTGTCATATCAAACTGTATTAATTTTAAGCATTCAGTTAGTACAGTACTTGGATTATGGTAGTTAGATCGGGAGGTTACTATATGCATAGTACATTTCATTATTTTACATATAGAACAGCTAGTTGCACCCAATTGGACTGGAAGTTTTAGGATACAGATTAACGCTATGGGTACGCAATATTTTTAAGATCTAAAACAAAAGGTGTAACGCCGCCATAATATACTTAGTTTGGTGAAATCGTTTCTGGTCTGGCGAATATAGACCAATCATTTCAATTCAATAATGTACTGTATATTGGAGAATAATAAAGTGAGGTTTTTGTTTCAGGACGGGTCGTCGCGCTCAAATAAGGCGCGCGTGTACACGGCGGGCGCGCTGCAGGACGTGCAGATGCGGCCCGCCGCCAACTCGCTCATGTTCACCGCCAACAAGCTGTCCAAGCCGCAGCCGCAGCTTCCGCTGGCGCCCGTGCAGCAGAGTGAGTAGTCCCCGCCTTCCTCGCCCGCCCACGCCCGCCCGCGCCGCTCACCCGCCTCTCTGTCCGCAGACGTGCTGACGCCTTCGTTCGCCAGCGCGCCGCTACTGAAGGAGCCCGCCATCACTATCAAGCCCGCCGCCGACAAGAAGGACAAGCCGAAGAAGGATAAGGTGAGTGACCGTCGCGCGCGCCCCGCGCCGCCGTCGCCGGACTCGGCCTGACGCGCCTCTCTGCGCAGGGCCCCAACGCCGAGGAGGCGTGCCGCCTGGCCGTGGAGGCGGCGGACGAGGCGGCCGACTGCGCGTCGGACGAGCCGGGCCCGGCGCTGCGCCGCCTGCGCGCGCTGCAGCCGCCCGACAAGGTGCTGCGGCGCTGCGCGGCCGCCGTGCTGGAGCACGCGCTGCACGGGCCGCGCGGCGACGCGCCCGCGCTGCGCGGCTGCGTGCGCGTGGTGCGCGCCATCAAGCGCAGCCCGGCCGGCGACGCGCTGCGGGCGCTGCTGGCCGCGCACCCGCACGCGCGCCTGCCGCGCCTGCTGGCGGCCGCCGTGGAGCACAAGCTGGTGGCGCTGGCCGACGTGGGCGCGTGGTGCGACGCGGGCGCGCACCACCCGCTGCTGCTGGAGGTGCTGCAGGCGCTGGCCGAGGCGCTGGGCGTGGAGCGGCTGGCGGCGCTGTGCGAGGAGGGCAAGCTCAACGTGTGCGCGCACGTGGCGCCGGGCGGCGAGGCCAACGCGCCCGACGCGCTGGAGGCGCTGGAGGCGCGCGGGCTGGCGGCGCTGGTGCCGCAGCTGCGCGTGCAGGCGCAGCTGGCGCGCCAGCTGGCCGCCGAGCCCGCCCCGCACGCGCTCTACCGCTGGATCAAGGTTGCTCATCCTGTTCTTGTTGCATTCGATCTGTGTTTGTTTAACTACCAACATGTTTTATGAATCTGATGTAAAAAAACACAAAATACTTTCGATTTTAACGCTCCATCGAGCCAACCATCGGTTCACCGACCTGACAGAAAAGACAGAACCCCTACCCATATAACTGTACTCTGATAGTCTCCCTCACGTTGCAGGCGAACGTGGAGCCGGCCGTGCGGCAGAACAGCGCCTTCGTGTCGACGCTGGTGGCGCTGGTGGCGGAGCACGTGACGGGCGCGGCGGGCGCGGCGCTGGAGCACGAGAAGCAGCTGCTGGAGGCCTACGCGCCGCTGCTGACGGCCCTGCTGGAGGGGCAGCCCGAGCTGCAGCTGGCCGCCGTGTACGCCGTGCAGGTGCACGCGCACCACCACCGGTACCCCAAGGGTGAGTCACGACTGGTCCACCAGCAGCCGGAGGGGCAGCCCGAGCTGCAGCTGGCCGCCGTGTACGCCGTGCAGGTGCACGCGCACCACCACCGGTACCCCAAGGGTGAGTCACGACTGGTCCACCAGCAGCCGGAGGGGCAGCCCGAGCTGCAGCTGGCCGCCGTGTACGCCGTGCAGGTGCACGCGCACCACCACCGGTACCCCAAGGGTGAGTCACGACTGGTCCACCAGCAGCCGGAGGGGCAGCCCGAGCTGCAGCTGGCCGCCGTGTACGCCGTGCAGGTGCACGCGCACCACCACCGGTACCCCAAGGGTGAGTCACGACTGGTCCACCAGCAGCCGGAGGGGCAGCCCGAGCTGCAGCTGGCCGCCGTGTACGCCGTGCAGGTGCACGCGCACCACCACCGGTACCCCAAGGGTGAGTCACGACTGGTCCACCAGCAGCCGGAGGGGCAGCCCGAGCTGCAGCTGGCCGCCGTGTACGCCGTGCAGGTGCACGCGCACCACCACCGGTACCCCAAGGGTGAGTCACGACTGGTCCACCAGCAGCCGGAGGGGCAGCCCGAGCTGCAGCTGGCCGCCGTGTACGCCGTGCAGGTGCACGCGCACCACCACCGGTACCCCAAGGGTGAGTCACGACTGGTCCACCAGCAGCCGGAGGGGCAGCCCGAGCTGCAGCTGGCCGCCGTGTACGCCGTGCAGGTGCACGCGCACCACCACCGGTACCCCAAGGGTGAGTCACGACTGGTCCACCAGCAGCCGGAGGGGCAGCCCGAGCTGCAGCTGGCCGCCGTGTACGCCGTGCAGGTGCACGCGCACCACCACCGGTACCCCAAGGGTGAGTCACGACTGGTCCACCAGCAGCCGGAGGGGCAGCCCGAGCTGCAGCTGGCCGCCGTGTACGCCGTGCAGGTGCACGCGCACCACCACCGGTACCCCAAGGGTGAGTCACGACTGGTCCACCAGCAGCCGGAGGGGCAGCCCGAGCTGCAGCTGGCCGCCGTGTACGCCGTGCAGGTGCACGCGCACCACCACCGGTACCCCAAGGGTGAGTCACGACTGGTCCACCAGCAGCCGGAGGGGCAGCCCGAGCTGCAGCTGGCCGCCGTGTACGCCGTGCAGGTGCACGCGCACCACCACCGGTACCCCAAGGGTGAGTCACGACTGGTCCACCAGCAGCCGGAGGGGCAGCCCGAGCTGCAGCTGGCCGCCGTGTACGCCGTGCAGGTGCACGCGCACCACCACCGGTACCCCAAGGGTGAGTCACGACTGGTCCACCAGCAGCCGGAGGGGCAGCCCGAGCTGCAGCTGGCCGCCGTGTACGCCGTGCAGGTGCACGCGCACCACCACCGGTACCCCAAGGGTGAGTCACGACTGGTCCACCAGCAGCCGGAGGGGCAGCCCGAGCTGCAGCTGGCCGCCGTTTACTCTCAATAAAAAGCTTTTCATTTTTGCTCACGTGACTGCAAATTACTATAAAAATGCAACCCCACATTAGGAATTTCTTCTGTGCTGTGGTATTTAAACTCACATACACAAGTAGCCTGACCCGAAATAATTACCTGTACTAATATTTTTGTTCATGCGGGAATCGGACCTGAGACACGCGGCGCGGTAGCAAAAAGTGGTCAAAATCATACATAACGAAACAAAATAAAACAAAACAGTAATAACAACAATAATTGCATTTTAAATAACGTGACTCACCTCATTTACATAGGCTGTAATTATGGTAGTCATTTAAATAGATAAGTTTTATAAAAAAGCAGTAAAAATCTGTTAATTTGGCATTTGACATTTAGTCATTTACTAGAATCTTTGACAGTTTTTCCAAGCAAATCCGAACTAGACTTTAGATCTCCCCTTGTAAGTTTATAATGAATATCCTACGTGATGTGCTGTGCAGGCATGCTGCTGCGCTGGTTCATGTACCTGTACAACCTGGAGGTGTGCGAGGAGGACGCCTTCCTGCGCTGGCGCGAGGACGTCACCGACGCCTACCCCGGCAAGGGCGAGGCGCTGTTCCAGGTAGCAATACATGCAATCATCTATCTATACGACAATCAACATATATTGAATTTGTCAAAACCAGGTGGTAAAAGGGGTGATCGCTGACAATTACTAGGAGTATTACTGCCAAATTGGGGAATTGTGAGTAGTGTATAAAAATTACGGGTTATACAAGCTGATCGCGAATACATAAACGACTTATACAACATGTAACTTAATAAACGCAAGACCTTAGACATCCGAATTACAATACTAAACTATAAGACTAAAACACCGTTTGTGATTTAATTCAGTTTAACCAAATCATGTAGTTTTTTTTTAAATAGTACTCCTGACTAAACGGCAAATATTTGAGCGTGGTGCTACAGAATCGCGGTTAGCGATACATGTAACACACAGGTCAAATGTTACGATCATATCGAGTATGTGTCGACGTTAGTAATGTAATAACTGAAAGATACGTTACAATGCTACACAGCTTGAAGTCAACGTGTCTGATTCTCAAAATCGAATGGCATTTATTCAAGTTAGTTTGAGAATAAGCACTTTTTGGACGAAAAATTTAAAAATCCCGTCTTTTGATTCTATATTCGTCATTCTATTCGTCCATTAAATTTTTACAGACTTAGAGGTTGGATAATTTTGTTTAATTTTACATAAAACCGACCGTGTACTAAAAGCTGCCTAACTGTAATGGGTCTGGGTGAGACAAATCTGCCGCATACTGAACAAGCTGTGGGCTAGAAAACCCCAGAATTGGTGCCCCACTACAGCAACACAGGGCCGCGGCACACGGACGAGGAGGTTGAGGGGCGAGCTGGATGGCTTCCTTAAGAATTGGAGTTCCTTTAGGATAGTTGAAAAGAGGGACTAGTAATAAATAAATAATAGTTGTTCATTACATTTTTACTTAAGTAGCTCGACAAAACGCATTGAACAGCTTCGCTATTTCAGGGGTCATCCCATTGTAAAAGTCGTGCATAATGATGACACTACAACCTTTCTTGGGTTTCGTAGAAACTAAAAAAGAGGTAAAAATTTTAAATGACGGAAATTGATTCAAAACCCGGTTTTAAACAAATTACTTTCGGGTCTTGCGTTCTATATGTTACATGTTGTATGTTTAAATGTTATTTGCAATGTCTAAATTTAAAAATAAAAATGAACCAATTTCAAATTAAAATTTTTACATTTTACATTTTGTGTAATGGTCATGTCAGGTGTGATATCTACATGACGACTCGAAGAGAAGATTTCAATTTATGAAAGAAATAAAACGTTTTATGTTACTCACTAAAATGTGACACCCTACCATACCCCTATGTGATACCTTAAATTTGAATGTTGTACAATATTAGCAGTATTCAACAACTGCAACAGACGCTTTCGTTAGGAACAGGGTATTTGTAATGGAGTCGGCGCTCCTCTTTCTGGTTTAGCTAGTGTTGTGTCTCGCTTGTGACGTGCTGGTCCGCCCGCAGGTGAACACGTGGCTGACGTGGCTGCAGCAGCAGGAGTCTGAGGACGAGGAGGCGGAGGACTAGGCCACTCGGCCACTCGGCCACTCGGCCGGCTCTCCAGACTCGCAGACTGCGCCGCGCTCCGGTTCATGAGTCGCACCGCTTTTATTTCGCGCTCATCTCATTATATAAATATAATTAAGCCAAATAGTTGAAATACCTACGTTTGTTACCCTTTAACGCTAGACGCGCCGCGCCACTGCCGTCGTCGGCGATTCCAGTGTTAAATAGGACAATTTTTAGGTTACTACGTAAACGAATATTAGTATCTCGAGATAATTTTTTGTAGGCCTTTTACTCGATTTTGATACTTTTTACAAATGTATACAATGTATAGTGTTCGTTTGGACGTATGATTGCACCCCGATCTGCCCCTCCCTGCAGTGAGCGTGTTTTAGTTGAAATTGTAAAAAATATATATATGAAAAACTTAAATCAATTTTTATTATTAATATCATGATGATCATTTATTTTCAATGCTAAATGGACTTAGTGATAACTGTAAGAATGCTTAAATTTCATTGTATTATCAAATTTTAGAATTTTGTAACTAGATAAATAATAAAAACAAAATGAAACTGCCCTAAGGCATAAGATGTATGTTGAGTGAGTTGTAATAAAGTTGTGAACTGATGATGAAAATGCAACATAACATAAGTAAAATTGGTCAATATGTATTCAGGATGAAAATAAACTTCAGTGTAATTTATTACAAAAACAGTTGCGAGTTTCATTTTTGTAAATTGAAGATTTATAGACCACTCTTTGTATCTAAGGTATCCTCACATGTATTGGCCCTACACTATTAACGATAAGACGACGCGGATGGGATCCCTTTCAGGTTTTGCAAATAACATGTGATAAGCTTATAATATTTCGATTATTTCATACTTTCGTAATAAAATTCTACACCCAAAAAAAAGTTACAATATTCTACAAAGAAAGTGTTCTTGCTATTTTGATATCAAAATGACGGGATGATGTAGTACTACGACTACGTTTGACTCTGTAGGTATTATATTTTTCAAACAGTGATTTCATATTTACATCAGAAAAGTGCCTGAACAAAAACTACTATTTTAAATTCAGATTCATTTATTTATTTGAAATAAATGAAAATAATGATAGGTATATTTCTTCACCAACAGTGTTACAAAGTTAAATGTGACACTGGATCCCGCACTAGGATACCCTGTGTCGCAGGATCCAGTCTCTTTCGACAGACAATATGAATGAATGCATTCCTCAGTTTTTAACCCCCGACGCAAAAAGAGGGGTGTTATAAGTTTCACCGCTATGTGTGTGTGTCTGTCTGTCTGTCTGTCTGTGGCACCGTAGCGCCCAAACGGGTGAACCAATTTAGATGCGGTTTTTTTTATTTGAAAGCAGGGTTTCTTGCAATGGTTCTTAGACATAATTCATCAAAATCGGTTCAGCCGTTTCAAGGTTATCAGCTCTTTTGTGTTAGCTACCGTTGCTATTTTAGACATCTATGGGTATTAACTTAGTTACAAACATATGTGTGTCTTAAAATTTCAAACACCCATGTGTGTAATGTTATTAAGCAACATTGTGGTGTATTTGGTCTGATGCAGCCAGGGTATCTAGCAGACTAATACACTATTGGAAAATTAACAGCAGATATGTCGTGTTTGGATTCATTTTAACCTGCATTTGATTCTGCACACAATGCACTGATGGCAACTGGATGAGCTGATACTGCAGCTAGGCTATCCAGCATACCAGTAGGTAGACTCATGACAAAATAATAGCAGATACGTCGAGTTTGGATTCAATTCAACCAGCATTTGATTCTGCACACAATGCCTTGATGGCAACAGGATGAGCTGATGCTGCAGCCAGGTTATCCAACACACCAGTAGGTAGACTCTTGACAAAATAATAGCAGATATGTCGTGTTTGGATTCATTTCAACCAGCATTTGATTCTAAACACAATGCACTGATGGCAACAGGATGAGCTGATGCTGCAGCCAGGTTATCCAGCACATCAGTAGGTAGACTCTTGAAATAATAGCAGATAATGTCGTGTTTGGATTCGTTTTAACCAGCATTTCACTCTACATACTATGCACTGAAAAAATCTCATAACTGTAAACTCTATAAAACAAAATTAATGCGTTTAAAAATTTTAAAATAAAAATTAAATTAAAAATTTAAAAAACCCCCACCGCAAAAAAGTAAAACATTTAAAAAGTTAAAAATAACACTTTAGCCATGAAATTTTACGTAACGTCGGGGTACCGTTAAAATAAGTACCTACATACCTACAAGTACTAGGAACATTTCTTACTTAAGCGGTACCCCGACGTGAAGTAAAATTTCATGGCTAAAGTGTTATTTTTAACTTTTTAAATGTTTTACTTTTTTGCGGTGGGGGTTTTTTAAATTTTTAATTTAATTTTTTGTTGTTCGCTGCGAGCGTTCTCCCTGTTTTTGTTGGTCTAAAGAAATAGTAGAAATATTGTATTATATTTTAATCACATGATATTCGCAAAACGCACATCAGAAACATTACAGACATCGGAAAGAAGGTGAGACATGGCTTTCCGTCAGGTTAATGAATCTATCAACCCCCTCTTTATTTCTTTGCTCATAGTTGCGTTTTAAATGAATAATTGATGCTTTCTAAAATATTGAGCAACATCTTTTTGTTTAGGATGTGTTGAAATTCTCAATGATTAACTTGAATTTGTACTATGGTCTTTAGTTGCCCACTTTAATGGTCAGATACTTAAATAAAATATATATCACAATTTTAATTACTTATTTATGAGCTTGCGGCCTTTCGGGTCGCGTCCCGCTTGGGTCGGGGGCCCGTGGCATTTTGCCAATTCTGCCACCGGGCCACCCTACTGTTACGCTGGAACTTAGCAACTAATTATAACTAGTTACTAAATATTGCATAAATAATTATTTATACAACATTTAGTTTATATACCTACCCACATACAGGTCTATCAGTGGCCAAATAATAGAACTTCGTAAACTTTTGAAGACAATGATGAGACATGATTTAAAATGACGTTGATATCTTATGGATAATCAGTTGGCTAAATTCTGTAATTGTTGCACCTATTTTTAAATTAGTTGCACACATTGATATATAAAAAACCCAAGATTTACACTCAGCATCTCAAAATCGTCCGCAAGAAGGCCAGTCAATAGTACATTTAATTTTGGTCATTTCATTAGAATTTAACAAGATTTATGGTAAAAAAAAAAGCTTGATTTCAGTTTTTTTAACCCCCGACGCAAAAAGAGGGGTGTTATAAGTTTCACCGCTATGTGTGTGTGTCTGTCTGTCTGTGGCACCGTAGCGCCCAAACGAGTGAACCGATTTAGACGCGGTTTTTTTTATTTGGAAGCAGGGTTTCTTGCAATGGTTCTTAGACATGATTCATCAAAATCGGTTCAGCCGTTTCAAGGTTATCAGCTCTTTTGAGTTAGCTACCGTTGCTATTTTAGACGTCTATGGGTATTAACTTTACTTACAAACATATGTGTGTCTTAAAATTTCAAACACCCATGTGTGTAATATTAATAAGCAACATTATGGTGTATTTGGTCTGATGCAGCCAGGATATCTAGCAGACTAATACACTCTTGGGAAAATAACAGCAGATATGTCGTGTTTGGATTAATTTTAACCTGCATTTGATTCTAAACACAATTCACTGATGGCAACAGGATGAGCTGATGCTGCAGCCAGGCTATATCCAGCACACCAGTAGGTAGACTCTTGACAAAATAATAGCAGATATGTCGTGTTTGGATTCGTTTTAACCAGCGTTTGACTCTACATACACTGCACTGAAAAAATCTCATAACTGTAAACTCTATAAAACAAAATTAATGCGTTTAAAAATTTTAAAATAAAAATTAAATTATAAATTTAAAAACCCCCATCGCAAAAAGTAAAACATTTAAAAAGTTAAAAATAACACTTTAGCCATTAAATTTTACGTAACGTCGGGGTACCGTTAAAATAAGTACCTACATACCTACAAGTAGGTACTAGGAACATTCCTTACTTAAGCGGTACCCCTACGTGAAGTAAAATTTTATGGCTAGTGTTATTTTTAACTTTTTAAATGTTTTACTTTTTGCGATGGGGGTTTTTAAATTTATAATTTATTTTTTTTGTAGTTGGTACCTATAAACCAAACTGGTTGGTCTGTCCGGCTATTAGGTGTGGCTATCTGGCAACCTTACGCCCCAAGGCCCTCTGACTGGGCTTCACATGCCTGTTTGGAAATACCTCTCTGGCAGGCCTGTTTCCTCACATTGTTTTCCTTCACCCTTACAAAGCAAATGAGAACTAGAATATGAACATGAACCTGAAGTCAGAGGTGTATGCCATTGCAAGACCTGGGAGTCTCTCGGCACAACCACAACTAGGCTATCACTGCCTATCTACCTAAATGCTTATAATTATGCATACAGAAACACAGTTTATTACATTATGGATTTATTTGAATTAAATTAATTATTTACTAAGTGAATTGATAGATCATGCAGCATAAGTTACTGACTACCACCCAGCATGTTTTGATATTTGCCTAGCTGCAACTGGTACTCAGTTGACCTTTTCATTGAAGACCGCTATGTTCCAGAATGATGGGAGCTGTAAACAGAAATATTTAGATAAAGGTACACATGCATCACCAACATTAATGTCTTGTAAATGCACTTGAGACTATCTTAGTTGAAGACAAACCTTGTAATGATAAGAATTATGTAAACGAAAACCATTGTAGTCAGGAGCCCAGGCAGGTTTTGGCTCTTACCAAATCAAAAGCGAGTGTAACTGGAGGTAAAGTTTCAATTAAGTAAAGCAACTTAAACATTCATCAGGTTTTTCTAAAAGGTTCTGACTAGGAGATTTCATACAAATATTACAATTAAGTTTAAGTTTGTTAAATGTTAATAAAATTATTGACTATAAAAAAAATGTGGTCATCGATTAAACTTACCCACTCTAATAGCAGCACATAGTAAGGCAAATGTAATAACGCTGCTAATAGTGTTCTCACGCGCCTGGCGCTTCTCTTCCATGGGGTCAACTCTTTCCCCGTAAGGTAGACGAAACATGATTTTTAAAAATATTAAGATCAATCCTGTGAAAAACAGTTTAGCCTTTTAGGTTATGTTCCTAATAAGTTTTCAAAACACTCAACACTGACTGAGACACTGACTGACAAGAAAGAAGAATCGAGTTTATCGACTAAAAAGTAAACTACTGAATTGAAGTCCCTACCATACCATAAACAATAAAAATATTCTATTGAAGTCTTAGACTATATTATATAAGATTGAAGTGTTGACTCGATGTCTCGACTCTTAGTCTCTTAGTTAATATATTTAGTCTAAGCTTAGTCTCGACTCGAACTCTCGTCTCGATCTAATTCTTTACTGTTGTGTTGTTAGCACAAAATAATTTGCTTTTTTATTTATTTCGGATAAACCTTATTTAACGCAGTGATTATATAGAAATCTCTGTATAAACGTTTATTACAAGCTTGGCAAAAAAGAGTCTGACGTGGTGACAGATGAAACTAAAAATGGATGATTGTGGCAACATTGTTATATTTGTCAACTGCTAGTACATCATGTGTCAAAAGTGCGTAAATACTCGCCGTTTTTCATAGATTTAACAAAATTATTAAGTTTCGTTGCAAAATTAACGATTAAAAATTAATAAAACCATTCGTAGTTGTATCAGAGCAGTGATTTACCACGTCTCTTTGTGGTGTTTGGCCAAATTTGAAGCTGGATAAGTTTTGTCTGATATCGGGAATGTTTATCGAAGAACTGCCGCTAGGGCAGGTATTTATCTACCCTAATTAAATCATTGTACATTAAATAGGTTTTTCTAAATGTATTCAATGCGTAGTTTTGTTGATATACAGATTTAAGTAACTGTTTGTCTTGTTTACAGAAATTGAAATTTAAGGTTATGTTTTGTAGTTTGAAGAGCCTCGTATACCCATATTTGATACTTGAAGATAAAGAATAGGGAATTAATAATAAAGTACTTATCGTATCTTTCTTTGTTTTAGTTAAATCTGTCAACACATTAAGAAAAATGTGAAGGTAAAAAATAAGATATTGTTTCTACACCGGGAAAACATTTCAAAGGTCGCCCGAAGAAAGTTACCACCTTATCATTGTGACGTGAATCCAATTGAATTAATATGGGGAATTGCAAACCATTAAATTGCTTCAGTCAATGTCGTATCCATAAGGTATGTAGCCTAGTTTATATATGCATATTTAAAGTTGCTATGTTAGAACCATTGTTTAAGATTATTTTTTGTTTTTAAAGGTGGCCGCTGAACAAGCATTTGCAAACATTACTAAGACTGGAAAAATTCATGCAAGGATATTGTAATGAAAATAGAAAAATAATATCATGGCAGTAATAAATATCACAGATAACAGTAGCAGTGATTTATCAGAAAATACTAGTGTTTTAGAAGTTGCAGGAAGCTCTAGCCAACCGGGATCGGATATTTGATGGTAAATTGTTTGATTCGTCTGATAAAATTTTTGTTATTAAAATAAAACTTAAAAAGGTGTTCTTTCATTATCCCTGTAAACAAACTCTTGTTGATAATTCCTAACAATCTTACGGTTAGACTGCTCTCGAGAGCATGATTATATCTGTCTGTGGATACTTAATACCTACACCACTTTCGTGCAAGGCCTCAGTGCCCACTATAACATACATAGGTACATTAACAGTAGTATTAGTAGGCAGAAACTACAGAGCGCTATATGCTACGATTCTTACATACTTCTTTTGCTTCGTATACATTTTTACATGTTGTTATACACATTTGCCCACTATTAATATTGTTAATACTGGACATTGAAGCCTTCCCTGGTGTTTGCGTAGCATCCGACAGACAGAACCAAGCTTTGGAACTTAGCTTTGGGATTATAATAGGTACTAAAATATAACAAGTATCAAACCTGTTAAGTCGTAGTATTCAGGGTGGCCACATGCGCGATACTGGCGACCTCATTTATTCCACACTCTTTTTTGCCAAGCTTGTACATCTGTGAAAGAAAATCCTAAAATAATATGACAGAAAATATAGTGTTGCTACAGCAATTAAGCAAAACTTAAAACTATTTCTACGTCTTGTCTCTGTTTTTTGTGTATCATTTCATTTTACCTTAAAAAGTGCAATGTAAATTAAGAATAAACTTTACAAACAGATAATATTGACTTTGTTGTGCAAAACTTTACGTTGAAGGTAGCATACAGTATTTTCTAAAAATACCTACTTTGTATAAGTTGCGCAACATGGCGATTATGTCTCAGCTGCTTTGAACGTTTGTAGTGAAAATTTTCAATGATAGGGTTTTGCGACGACGACACGCTCTACATCACAGCAGATTTTAACTCGTTCAAAGAGTACAGTTAGTTGTAATTTGTCGGTTATCGTCGCGCAGTGTGATGAGACAGCTAGTGTTTCTGTGCGGCTAAGGCGCGAACTTATCGAAACAATTACTTTAAAGTGCTGTTATTTTTGGTTGAGAAGCAAGCCGGAGACAATCCGTCAAGCTGGAGCGACTACCGGAGTACCTGCGCGACACCGTCGACTGGTTCATGGGGTGAGTGGCCGCACGCCATTGTTCATACGAAACTTGTTGTTCACTGTACGCTCCTTTCACAATGTCTTCCATTCTATCTGTCATACAGTCATACATTCTGCATTCACGAATAATATTTGTGTTTTCACTGACTAGGGACGTACTTGACGCTTGAACCCCTCGGGTTTCCCGAATAGACTACGCCGAAAAGACCAATTTGCCTTTATATTTAGTTGTTTATCATTAATCGCCAAAAAGACACATTATCAAACCAAGCCCTTTGGTAATATCAAACGCAATTTGTAAACATGCAAAAGATTAAGCTCCTCACAAATCAACATTAAGTTTCTTTCGAAATTATGTTTAAAATAATCTGTGCTTCTTGTAGATAAGGAGGATAGTTTTTCAGGAACACCCAATCCAACATGACTATGACAGATCTATCTATCTATCGGGTTGGGAGTCTGCACCTAGTCCCGAAGTAGACTGCAGTGTGTGACATTGCCAAATTACAGATATTATGTATCAGCATATTTAAATTAGGTTGTTTTTCTTGTAGTCTACAATAAGGACCGTTTTTTAGGAACTCCTCAACCCAACATGACCAAGACAAATATTATAGATCAGCAGATCATATTTTTGAATTAAATAATAAACTTACAATGCCAAAATATTATCTATTTACATTTCAGAAGTTCATAGGTAAATATTATTCTCCACATAGGGGCTTGATCATCATCTACTTACCTAACACATACCTATTGAGACCAATGTATTTGACAGCTCAAAAGTTAGTGTGTCTTGGAAATACCACAAAAGTAAAAGTTGATAAAATTCAGTTGTCAACTTGAAAATAAGCTGATTATTTTCAAACTTCAAGTGTGCTTCATTGTCGACCACATCATCGCTTACCATCAGGTGTGATAGTGGTCAAACGCGTGTCTATCAGTAATAAAAAAAAAACAAAACAAATTTGTATTAAATGTGTTAGCAAAGGTACGATCTTGATAGAGCCAGATTTTATATACATCAATATGGGTCCAGTAGGTCCATCAGTACTAATAACATAATGTACCTAAACATGGCAAACATAAAATCATAATTATATAATGTAATTGCTTAGCAATATGTATTGATTTAAGATGACTATATTGACAAACACAATCTAGTCTGTGGCATATTCTGTGATTTGACCCTGGAGGCCACTCAGCCAGGCCAGGGCAGGTCCGCCAGGTCGGCGAGGTCATTTGACCACATATATTATGCTACACTATTAAAGAAGTTAGAAGCCTATGGCATAAGAGGTAATGTTCTTAATTTAATGGAATCATATTTATTTTAAGACATAGAAATCAAATTACTGATATTATACTTATTAATATTTTATCAATATTGTAGAGAAACAATATGATTGTCAATTGTTTTATTTTTATCAATATTGTAAAGAAGAAGGACGAGATTTATCAATTGTCAGGGCGTGAAGTAGATCATGGTGTACCACTGGGGAGTGTGTTGGGTCCATGTTTGTACATTATACATTAATGACTTGCCAAACTGCATCAATGAACCAGTGACTCAATTCACGGGCAACAGTACTGTGACAATACCTTGTAATAGTATAGAGACATAATATGAGAATGACATTAACAATTACTTAAAATCAGCATACAATGGATGTAGAAAAACAACCAACTTCGTTGAAAAACACCAACAGGTGAAAATAAACTAGTTTCGGAAGTTAGTGGCCAGTAAAATGAATTAACCGAAACTTGAGTTATTTTTCACCTGTTAGTGTTTTTCAATGAAGTTGGTTGTCTTTTTTTGGAAAAATGATTTTAT
The DNA here is from genome assembly GCA_921972225.1 of Euplexia lucipara. Taxonomy (NCBI): domain Eukaryota; kingdom Metazoa; phylum Arthropoda; class Insecta; order Lepidoptera; family Noctuidae; genus Euplexia; species Euplexia lucipara. The sequence goes on along the minus strand of OV179147.1, from coordinate 225,110 downwards.
TTTGCAAGTTTATGTTCTTCCTAAAGAATAGCTAAATTCAAAAGTTGAAAGAATCATTGAAATCTGTTAACAATTGCAAAAAAAGTTCTTTTTAAACATGAATTCATACATCTCTCCTGGAACCCTTTCAAAATAGGCAGGCGTAATGTTATGATAAGGAAATTCACAAACTATGCACAGACATGTGACTGTTATGCGTTGAAGAGTTGAGCTGTTTGTACTAAACTATGTTTCAACTGCAAATTTGCAGTCAGAGTGCAGTTTCAACCTTGCTGCCAAGTCCTACAATAAGGCTTAAAGCCTTTTTGTAGGACTTGGCAGCAGCAGAAGGCTCGTTTCGACCGCAGTACTGATATTGGCACTAAGCTCTTTGCGCAGCCGTCCGGTAGCAGAGCTTTCTGGTCCCTTGCCAAATCGGTCGAAGCGCACTTCTGTCGGCCCACATTGCCTCCGCTGGTCAAGCCTGATGGTACACTGGCTCATACGGCGAGAGAGAAAGCTGGTCTCTTTGCATCTCTCTTCGCTCATAATTCTCGTTTCGATACTAGCAGTGCTTCTCCACCAATTTTGCTTTACTGCAACACCTCGATGCTCGAGGTGCTCATACATACAAGGAAGTCCTGAGAGCACTGTGTCGATTAGACATGAATTAAGCTAGTGGGCCAGATGGTATTCCAGCAGTTGTTCTTAAGCCATGTGCGCCTGAGTTGGCTCTAGAGGTTGCAAACACAGTACATGACTTGATTCCGCCATCACCTTTCTACCATCGGATAACCCCGGCCTACGGCGAGTGTCCACCCTTTCATCGTTGGCACTTGCACGATTCGGACAAAGCGTTTTCGCTTCGTTGTTTATACCGCGTACACATCGAAGAACTTGAACAACTTGCCTGCTGCGGTCTTCCCGTCTGATTATAATTTAGGTATCTGCAAGGTTAGAGTGAATAGGCTCGTAATAAAGTAGTTCGCTTCACCATCACTGATTGCATCACTGCTTACCATCAGGTAGAATTGCAGTCAAGCACTGGTTTATAATATTAAAAAAAAAAATCGCGCCGCTAAGAAAGCCGTACTCGCTGTTACATTGTTGCACATCAAGTTTACTTGGTGTGCTTAATAGGGCAAAGCAGTAAATCTCCTTGGGGTAAATGTTTACTTTATGTAGGGCACAAGTTCGGCCCCTTATGGAGTACTGCTGACATCTGTGGGCGGGTGCTCCAGAGTAACAGCTTCGGGCATTCGACTCGGTCCAAGACGCGCTGCGAGCATAGCCGACGACCCTATGATTATTGGTATTGAGCCCTTGAGCCTAAGGAAAGGCTTTACCTTTCTCTGTGTCTTCTACCACCTTTATAATGGACTGTTGCCCACTTCCACTTAATCAGTGGGTATCGAGTGTTCTTAGCGACCCGAATGCCGTCGTCTATCTACTACACTTCGTCTCAAGCTATCCCAATTTGAGCCCCCTGCTTCAGATGGAGTGTTATCCATTTTCACAAGGAAACTCGCGTTATCTAAGTTGCCAAGTGTGAGACGGACTATTATTCTTGGTCAAATAAATGATTGATTACTACACTAACCACTGGAATTATCCATTTAAGAAATATTACATTATGGAGTGGGCGCCTTCTTGTGGGATTTCTTTATTTAATAAAGATAACTTAGATGGTTTGGTCACATTGAAAAGATGAAAGGCAACTAACGAAAAGTAGTTATGTAAATTCAAACGCCGTGAGAGGACGTCCTAGAAGGACAAACATAGACCTTATTAAAAAAAAAAGGAAAATTCATTTATTTCAGGCATATACCCATAAGACATAACATGAATACAAATACAGATTTATACATTAACTGTCCTATAAAATAAAAAAATGTTCTTTAAAATGAGAAATGTTTGTATATGTCACTTTTTTGAAAAGCACGCACCCCGCGTGGCTAGAAACTGATAAAACTCAAATCAAATCAAATCATAATTATTTCTGTAAATAGGTTCACAACAAACACTTTTACATGTCATTTTTTAACTAGAAGCTGAGGTCGTTGTTTCACTATCTGATTACTCTAAGAAGAAACACCGAAAGAAACTCAGAGGTCACAGTCTCTTTTAAAGTCCAGACATTATCTTGGTCAGATCATGTAAGAACCATGCAGATCAGTGCCTGAAATGGTTTTTTTTTGAGGAATCCCCACACAGATATGGGACCAGATCAGTCAGTGCAAGCATTTGTCAGAAATCGTGAGCTCTTTTCGGACTAATTTTGTAAAACTGACGAACCTTGTTTAACCAGTCATAAACTCTCCTAACTGTGTTACAAACTTACTACCAAGAACCAAGAACTGGTAGTGGTAGATTAGCCGTTTAGCCTATGTAGGAGATATCTATCTCGGCAGTGTAACAAACTAAATATTGGAGTTCTATTTGAAGTCTCAACTGACCGGCCCGACTATGAACAAAAGTGAGCTGTAGCTGCCCCAGGATCTAGTGTGCAGGTCACGAGAGTTATCTACGGCAACAAGTATCACACAGATATGACAGATAGTTATCGTCATTCATCGGTTGTGCTGCTGTTTGAGAATTTTCACTAGAATTTTATAATATGCGGCAGTGTTACAGAAATAAAAGTTACAGTTAGACGTGCATTGTACACTTGTACAGTGTAAACATGGTTGTTGCTTGGTGTCTCATTTCGGCGAGGTGTGTCGGGTGCGCGGCGGCGAGCGGTGCGGCGGAGTCCCCGCGCGCACAGGTGTGCTGATAAGGCGTGATGTCACCGCGCGACGCCGGCGCGTCCTCTCGCCGCCGCCGTCAGTCGGTCGCGGTGCGCAAACGTGAGCGCCGTTTTTTTAGCTACAGACTCCTCGCATTACGGTTCCGCTACGACGCGGATAGTGTCGCTCTACGCGGGTGAGTGCGGTGTGAGTGTCAGTGGCTCCGTACTCCAGTTCCGCGAGGTGGAGTGCATGGTGGTGGAGGCGTGGGTGCGCAGGATGAGCTCGGGCGGCGGCAGCTGCGAGGAGGGCGCCGGGCGGTCGGGTGCGCGCTGGCCGGTCGGCATCTTGCGGCGCAGCGGCGCGCGCGCAGCCAGGCGTGTGCTGCACGTCAAGTACCGCAGCGTGCCGCCGTCGCCCAACCCGACCCCGGTGCCGCCGGTGCTGCCGCTTGACATCGACGACACAGTTTCGTGCTTCTGCAGGTGTGTCCCCGTCTTTTGGCCTATAAGGTACAAAACAAAAGTGTGCTTTACACTGAAATACCACTTTTTGTAACAAACCAATAGAAGGACGCGATATCAGTCTCGTTTTAATGTGAGCAATGTAATCCAACCTACCTTACAAGTGTGTGTTAGCAAGCATCTAGTGCGAGCATTGTGTAGTGTTGCTACAATAAACACTCTCGCGCCTGATTTTCAGAAACAAATCGAACTCAGTGGCGCCATAATATTTGTTTCTTGATTAATGATCAAATGACTAACTATACCGGTTTGTGGCCGTTTGTTGTTTCCGCGTGTTGACGTAGCGGTGGTGATTACATCGGCCCACTTGCGGCGGCGCAGCGGCATCGCGGCCGAGAGGCGCGCTTATCTTGTGTTATCACTCACTACACCTGCGTGACGTCACACACCACTTATTACTATGTTAATAACATATAGTGAAGCTGCATTGTCTTCATTGTTTCGAGTTTCCGTTTGTTATTTGCTTTACACACACCACAAAGGAAGTCTGCAGCATAAGCATTTCGTCTTCTACGAAATACTTATTCTGCTGACGGACCGCTACTGTCTCATAGGAAACCCGTACCTAAGGTGGAAGGGGTGAAACTTTCTTTGGTTAGACCATTTATCAGACTTTCTTGCTCTCGTTTATGAACCAAAAGGATCCGAGGTAAAAACTGGTCTCGAACTTGTTTCTATCAAATGGGTCGTCGACAAAGCACCGCTCACGTTGGCAACAGCGCGCCAGTGCTAGTAGTAGTAGTTAAAGGCTAACTAGTGTGGATGTAGTGTGACTGTGTGATAGCAGTGTCGTGCGCACGAGCACAGTCAGTACAGATTGTGAAGCAGTGCGCACTGATTGCCGCCACTTGACTCGGCCGCGCCGCTAATTGAGCCACTTGCGCGCCGACACAACACACACTTGTCACTATATCAAAACAACGCTACTCAAAGTCCTGAATGACGCTATGCTGTTTTGTCGATGGAGTTTCCATGTAAGCAGCGAGAAGACGTCGGTACACGAAAAAACAATAAAACGACAAACGTATACTGACGAATACCTTTTTATGAAGCTATACCTTCGTGGGCAGTAGGCAGTTAGCCACACCACAGACCTACGTTCTGCCCTCGCATGCTACCGATGCCCTTTGCCCACTCGTCAATCTCAAGAACTATTCATATAATAAGTTATTCATAACGGTAGTTAAACTTAGCCGCTTAAGCAGTTAGAAAAATTACGACAGTTGTCATATGTAAAAACAGCTCGTTACGTATATTTTAGCTACTTTTTCAAAATATCTAAGGGCGCCTTCAAATTAGCCGCCAGGTGCCGCGCGACGGGATGCGGCGCGGCTGCAGCGATACCGTCGCGCTGCATTGTTAATCCATATAAATAAAAAACGCGCGACTGCAGCGCTGCCGCCGCGCATCGGTTCATCAATCGACTAGTAATGATGCGTACGTGTTTTTATTCAGACATGGACGAAAATCAGCTTGAACAAATTTATCGATGAGGTTGAAAACTTCAAACTAAATGTACAACACTATGATGCTTGAACCTAGCGGATGCAGCGCGGCAGCGCTGCAGCCGCGCTCCTGAGTACCTGAACAAGATATGCCATCATTCCGAAGGTGGCTTGGACTATTTACAGCATACTCTGGAGGAGTGACTTTATTGTGTGCGACCACCATGGTCCAGTAGGGGGCCACCGAGGGGGATCAAAAGGGTCTAACCATTCGGAAAAAAAGGCCTCGACGCCTAACTCGCCTGGTGTAGGTACTTCTAGAGAAGTCGCGTAAAATACAGACGAATAAAGAACCTGATCCTAATTTAAAAGCACGCTTAGTAATAGGGTTTCGTTGGCACCTGCATGTGTAGCGTGAGCACCGGAGAAACGGGTATGTCGACAGAACAATCGGCAAAGGGAGAGATGGTAAAAACATTTCTGCCGATTTATAGAACAATAATTATTGCTCGACATTGTGGACTATTATCGACTAAAGGGTCTACACATTTCTTCTCTTCAGTCTTGACATTGTCGTGAATAAAACAAAAAATATGTTTCTACAATCTATCACTTTGTCGATTCTTCTGTAGACAAAGTCCGTCTCTGCGGTGGTCATACTACGCGTGCTGTGGATTGCAATAAAAAAAATAACTGAAATAATATATTAATTTGAATTATGAGATTTAACTACACACTTGTTTGCACTGTATTTTTTTCATTTTACTGCATTAGCAATTTTTTTTGTAATAATAATAATTATTATTATTTATTTCGAGCAACAGGACTCATAGCATTAGTAACAAAATACTTATAAACTAAGATAATAATTACAACATACATAAATTAATTTATTGTTCTGAGAAATTGATGAGAAATCAGTCAATCAGAAAAAAAAACAAAAATAATAGTAATATCAGTCTAATATTATCACCTACAAAATAAATGCACGACAGACAGACAAACCTAAATTGTAAAGATTTATCTGATATATTTTTTCCATTTGACGGAACCCCAAAATAGCATGTCCCGTCGCGTCGCGCGTTGTCGTCGGGTTTTTTGATATTGTTCTTTTTCCGCTTTATTAAGTGACGTCACTACGTTGATACTTATCAAGTTTTTCTAAACGATAACTGCGCTCTTAGTAACTAAGTATAATATAAAGTATTCTGTGGTTTCCCTTCAACATCGTTAGGACCGGAAAGGAAAAACCTGCTGAATTAACTTATTTAATTATCATGTTAATTATGTCGTGTTGGATACGTCAGCCAAATTTTTGACGTAAGTAAGTATAAAAAATGCGGGCTACTCAATTACAGTGTTTTATTTTATTTCTTCGGAACTCGTATCCTAGAGATGGGCAGCTCGCGAATGAGAGATAAAATTGAACTAGCTCTTTAATTTTAATCTAGCTCTCAGTGGCTCAGTCGTTCACGGAATAGCTCAGTAGTTCATTTAGCTCAATGGCTCTTTGACTTGTCTCTACAGCGTGGTGACGATAATACGACAATAAATGAAAACACGGACACTGCTAGTTCCTAGGAATAATTCTAAACCATTAAAAAAATCCTAACACCAAAATAACTACTGTAACGTCAAGCCTACATTCTCAGGATTCGAACTTTTTAATTCTAATATTTCTAAAACACGCAATCATTCCGGCTTGTGCAAATCCATTAGGATGAACTAAATAAATAGCTGTTCATCCGACCTGGGGATGTAATCCAGACGCTCGGCGCCTCGTTTACGACCCCTTCTCACCAGCAGGGCTAGCATGGCCGGAGATATTCTTTCCACGGGGAGAGGATAAAATACTATTCCCCTCTGTCATTTTTATCCACCCTCCGAGCATGGCGACATGGGTGGATAAACTATTCACGGGGATAAACCAGGGGAAACGCTTGTCCTCGAAATTATTGTCATTATAAGAGCAAACTTTTATGAAATTACACAATAGTCGAGAATGTAATGTAAACCAAAGTACTTTCATCGTTTTATTACATCTGTACTAGATATTTATTTTGTTTTGTTGTCAGTTGGGAATATTGGGATTGCTCGAATCGCGAAATCTTTCACTAGTCGCCATGCTTCCACTAAGCCATGGATGAGTATGATATAATTCTCTTTCCCCCTGTTGCCGTGCTTTGGCAGGTGGATAAGATAATTGTATCCCTTGTCAGTGGAAATAACCGGTGGATAAAAGTTATATCCCCAGCCCATGCTAGCCCTGCAGGGGAGTTAAAAAATATATTACAAGATACTTAAATTATAATGTTTCTGTTGCAGGTGAGTCGCATGCTCGCTCGCTCACCACTGTACGTAAGTGCCCCTCACATGTAGCTACTGCCGACGCCAATTCTTTCATCATCAAGGCTCACACACCTCTTCTCTCAATCACGTTTTACGAATAATATTAATATTCCTGATACTTATTGGAATTAATGTCCTGCTGGTTGTCGTTAGCAACTTCAGTAGGCAAGTTCTGGGTACTATTGATGCACAACCGTAATCCGTTACGTCAGTGCCTAACGAAACGATGGCAATGTTTCTGACTTCCAAATACTCCCAATGATGATCGCCTGGCATTTATTAGAAATATTTTCAAGCGTCCTAAGATAAATTTTATTAGTAGCATGTAGTGTATTTAGCTGAAAGTCCCATATCCTTGAGATAAACGTTCCCATAACCACCCCACAAATATTTTGTATTATTTTCATTGTACCTTCTGAATTGTAATTTTTAATGGTGAGAATTACTTAAAACATTTTTTTGAAATGTTTAAATTAGCTTCGCTTTAGTAATTGCGAAAAATCCGAAAGTCACGTATTAACGTGATTAAAAATAAGTAGTAATGACTTTACAACAACTAAGAAGTTTTAATACATTTAAGAAGTATTTAATTGTCTATTAAGTTAGGAACTTGAGATTATCATCTGCCTAGCCTTTTCCCAACTATGTTGGGGTCGGCTTCCTGTTTAACCGGAACGATGCAGCTGAATACCAGTGTTTTATAGAGCGACTGCCTGTCTGACGCCACAACCCAGTTTCTAGGCGACACGATACCCTTGGTTAAACTGGTTGTCAGTCTTACAGGCTTCAGACTACTTGTAACGACTGACAAAGATCTACAAATGGCAGCCGGGACCAACGGCTTAACGTGCTTACCGTATATGTATAAATGGTCACCCATCCACGGGTTCGGAAGGTTGAGATGTTAATACAAAATTTAAAACAGAAGAAGAAAAAGAATGCCACTTTGAGGAACGCCGCGCCGCCGCCGCCGTCGCAAAGTCACACCAATCCGAAAACAAACCGACTGCGGACGTTTCTGAAGGTTTCTTTGTTTCTTTCATTCCTGTGTCGGCCAGAATGGCGAACAGGATAATCGTGACAGTGGAACTTTTTGAAAAAGATTTCATCACTAGTACCGTAAGTCTGGTCGTTATATTTACTTACTATCGCTTTAGATTACAAAACTCTCGGTTAGTCAAAAGTGTCCAGTGTGTGTGTGTATTGTTGTTATAAATGAAAATGTTTTAACTTTTGACCTCCATAGTAGGTCAAGCTTGTCTCGTGGGTGGTCCTTGAGAGTTTTTACAACTTGTGATTCCGAGGTCGATTCCGTCGGCGACGGACCGTGACCGTGAACGTGCGGTATTTGTTTTACCATAAAAATGAGAAAAAAATACTCCACTTTCAAAATTACACACTAAAACAATTTATGTTTTAATTAGTATTTTCATAATAATACATTTAATGTGAAGTAATGAATGATAATAAATAAAATGGGTTTTGGTGATAAGAACGTGTTATGATGTGATGATCGTTGAGCGATGATTTTTAACGATGTCTTATGCATGATAAATTAATAAGACATTATTCCAACAAAAAAAATGTAACGTCTAATAAATTTAGATTACGATTTCGTTTTAAGACTTTTTGTTGATGTCTAACCTACAAGGTAGCTTTCGTGTACCATTGACACTACAATACAATACGACTCTGTTCTTGCTGAATTATTGACTTAATTTATTCTAGTAGGTGCGACAATGTTGTTCCCCATCATTACCATCCGGTGATTAGTGACATCAATATCACAAACCAAACCTAATTAAGGACTAGCGACGCGCCCCTGTTTCGCACGGGTGCAATGTACTGATAAGGCGACATGTCACAACATCGTTTACGGTTACTGTGCACTATCCAAGTTAGAAACTATTCATGTTATACACGTAAACCGTCCAGGATAAATTCTCTAAATGTTAATGTTAACAGCAATAAAATCCTTCGGAGTTAAGTAGATTTTAACAGTCACACACACCGACAGACACGAAAGAAGGAGATACATTGTATAGTATATGAAGATATAGATGCTAAAAGTATCGTGATATTTGCAATCGTTACGTAATTACGTGCCTGCGTTGTCCTCACGGGCCTTGGGCCTCTAAAGAATATACTTTACTATTGTGGTTCTATTAGCCGAGTGGCCACTGTGGCCGGTGAGGCGGTGACTCGCTGCCCCGGTGCCCAAGGTCTTCTTCACAATGTTGTGCCGCAGCAGCGCCGCCGCGCCGTGCTGCCGCGCCGCCGTCAACTGTGTAGTATGTTGGCGACGTGATGACGCCACCGTGCCGAGAACAATCATTACTTTGTTTGTGCACGCGCAATCATTTCATGGATAGCTATGCTAAACAACTTGTTTATGTTCAAAATATACGCTGCTATTAAACATAATAAAAGTCGATGTCAATGAACATTTTATGACTGTCTCGTAATATTTGAAAAAAACGTTTTTACAAAAAAAAAACAACCGACTACTTAAAACTCCAGTTTCGGAAGTCGGTGGCCAATAATGAACGAAACAAAACCACCAAAGCCACAGACTTCCGAAACTGGAGTTATTTTTCACCTGTTAGTGTTTTTTTAAGAAGTCGGTTGTTTTTTTTTGTAAAAACGTTTTTTTTTTCAAATATTACGAGACAGTAAAAAAGTTTTTATTTTGCAATTTTTAGTTTCTTCGCATGTAAAGAAAGTCTTTCAAAACTTGAAAGAATCATTGAAATTGGTTAACAATTGCTAAAGATGTTCTATCCAAACATTAATCTATACATATCTGACGGGCCCCTTTGTTAACCCTACGATGGTAACATAATTTAAATAAACACGCATGGTAACTGGGGTGTCATGTCACCCCATAACAATAAATTGAATAAAAAACTTTTGTTTCTGAAAAATAAAACTTTTTATTCTCGATTTATTTTAATTGAGATCAATGAGTAACTAAATTAAGTATTTAAGATTTTAAAAAATAACGTTTTTAGAAATTTATATACAATTGCGACAAATTTGCACACGAAATTCAGGGCACACGGGTTTTTGCATTATGAACAAAAAATCTTCACTTTTTTGTCATTCCTTCGAGGACACAACGCACATCGAGCTTGCTTCTTCAATTGGGCGGGGTATTTACTTGCTGAAACTTGTTCGGGGACATTTAAAATGGCCCTTATATTTTCCGTTAATTGTTGAGGTAAGTTTGACTCCATACGTCGATTCATGTGCGGCCCAGCTAACTGCAATTCTAGTTTTTTTTTAGAAAATTACTTCTAAATTTACTAGCTGGCATGTTTGGGTGCTTAACTTCTAGATAGAGAATCATAGATTAGATCCCTGCTTGATCTAACAAGCTGCATCTTTTTCGAAATGCACAGAGAGGTTATCTTCATTTTCAGAAGCTTCCTTCTTCTCTAATGGCTTTGTTTCACTCTCAGCATCCTGAGCAATATTATTTAAGTACCGCTCCATCTCTTCATCATTACAACACGCCATTATAAACTGAAAATTACAAAATAAAAAAATACATCTAAAAAAAAATACCTACATAAATAGTAACAGGGGTGACGCAACACCCCACACATACCTGCAGAACGAAATCGACGTGTTGTAGCTCCCACCGCGCAACGGGTACTGATGGCTCATGGTCACTTAAAAGAATACACAAAATGCTAGATCGAGACAGTAACTAATTCTCGATGAATCGGCGCGTGATTTCTCGCGTGGGGTGTTGGGGCACCCCTGTTACCATCGTAAGGTTAAGAACCATGCTGGCTGAAAACTCGCTCGCCAACTAGTTCTCAGTCAAATAAATTGTAAAAGTTGTTGAATGCGTAACTAGATGGCGTTGACGTCGAATTAGAAGTCGGTGTTAAGATTCGCCGGCGATAATATAAGAGGGAAAAAATAGAAGGGCGTAATGTTATGTTATGGAAATGAAAAAAAAACTCAGGATAGACATCTGACTACAGCAATCGCGAATAATTTGTTGTTATGCGTTGAAGAGTTCCGTTGCCTGTCTTCCTCATCAGTTTTTCTTCACCAAATGATACTTTCTAAATCAAAATGCTTGATTTGTTTCTAAAAATGGCAAAATCGGTGCGTGTGTACCTATATTTTTTGAGGAGTTCCCTCTATTCTCAAGGATCCCTCATCAGGTATGAGTTTTGATACAAATGGGACCAATCTGTTAGTCGTCGTATACAATGTCTCATATACCTACAAAGTGGCAGACGAATGTTTTTGTCAAACGCTTACCTACGTAAATTTTAGCGTATACTAATCACGCTCGCCGGCGAAGGCTTGGGGCTGACTCTAGGTGTTTTGGAGTTTTTTAATGAATTATATAGAGATGTTTATTTTTTGTTAAATTGACTGAGGCTGTTACGGGTGGCTGATAATGAGGAGTTGTGGATTAGACGTTGACTTAGACCCAATCGGCACGGCGGCGTAGTGTAAAACTGTAATTAATGTATCAGAAGTGTCGGAAAAAGAGTTCATTCCAAATAATACACTTCACAACAAATGTTCTATTAACAATTGATTTAGAACTTATAATCTTGCAAGACTTATTGAAGCCACGGCAATTATTTGTCCGGTGATAGACCTAACTAAGATACCAACACAACTGTTCTATTAACAATTGATTGAGAGCTTTTAATCTCGCAAGATTTATTGAAGCCACGACAGTCCAATTATTGTCCGGTGAATCCGGTGATAGACCTAACTAAGATGCCAACACAAGTGTCGTTGTTTTGATACGTCTCCATAGGTGTGCGGTGTAGGGTTCGCTATCGCTAGTACACAATATCAAGCCGCTCCCCAAACTGAAAACGCAATCACGGCACCGCAGACCTTGACCTTGACCTAGTAAGAAAAGGTTTCTCGATGCGAATAGAGCACTGGCGGACCCAAGAGGCAAGCGGCTGCTTCTGTGCATGAAGTTTTAGAGACGGGTCTCAGCCAAGTATCGGCTAAGCGTATATCTTCATAAAGAACTCAATCGATTTATTCTATGAAGATGTTTTTATAACGCTGTCCGTTTGTCCTTCCGTCGGCTCATCATGCGGTCTATTGTATTGACAATCAAATTTGTTAATGGCTTTCTATTGAGAAAGCCATCAACAAATTCTATTTCTGAACGAGTAGAATAAAATATCCCACCAAAATATTTCATGTAAAATGTTGTCAAGACGACCACATAAGGTTTGCCCTGTGAAACGTTACGGTCGGTAGGTTAGGCCGTGTAGATTCAGAAGCTTGCCTGTCTTTGTCTTTTTTCTTTGATGGATTACTGATTACCTTAAGCGATAAATTAGGGCGATATTTCGCTCTTAAGCGTTTATATTATCTCGTACAAACTTCCACCCCCCATTTTAGAGGATGGGGGCGAAAGTTATGAGTTTGTGATTTTTTTTGTTGGTTGTATACTAAACTTAGATTACATATCAAATTTTAGCTTTCTAGCACTCCAGGAAGTACCCAAACATTTTGATGATCATGAGTGTGTCAGTGACGAAAACGGTGTATTTTAGATATCAATAAAATCTAAAATATAAGAGCTATTCAATTGAGACTTTGTATGTTTAATTGGTCTATTAATGACATCATATCCTAAGAATAAGAACTCTCTGGTACATCGGAAACCAACGTTATGAGGGTTCAAAAAAACGACGAAACACTTCGAGAAAAGGTAGGTAGTGCCCTTGCGCATCGCTTGGCTCGTCTTGGCGAGGGCACTCCCGTGCCCCCTGATACATTTATTATGGACTAGCTTCTGCCCGCGACTTCGTACGCGGATCCTTTTGATTATGCCAGCGACAACGGGGTCGTCAAAATCGAAGATCTGAAACATCTGATGTCGAATTCTATAAGCCCGGGGACGGGAAAACAATGGGATGCGCGAGACGATTCAAGATGTTCGAAATTTTTTTATTTTTGTTGGTCAACAGGAAATGCCATCAGACTTAACAACTTTTGCTAAGACGCCATTTCTATTATGTATATGTTATATTGTCTCTGGGCTTTGGAGTTCCCCTACAGGTGCTCCAAATCTGAGAGATCTTCAAATTTAGTCTCACAGCAGAAAACACTCTTCACGTGGAATAGTTTTTGCAATGGCACCATTTTTATATCTCTTTTACTTTAGGTGTTCCATTTTCCAAAATAAATTATAGCCTATAATATGTTGCGTGACGTTCACGATCAGCGGTCAGTCGCGCATCTCCTTCCCCCACTTATCTCTAGAGCCGATGCGTATATACGCTGAAAACTCAAGCGTCATGCTTTTTCCGTGAACGTCTCCAACTCGCGAGACAGTGCATGATGTTCACGATCAGCGGTCAGTCGCGCACATATTCTTCACTGGTCTCTAGAGACCTGGATGTAGATGCGTAAATACGCTGAGAATGCAGGCGTGCTTCACGATCCCAAGAAGTTTCCACGGAGCGAGTTGCAGCCTCATGTTCTCGAACAGCATCAAGTCTCTCCTAACGCTCTTCGGTAGATTGTTGGGATCTTATGGTCTTTAATCATTTAGCACCTTTGGAACATTGGAAAAAATTTGACCTCTTTCTAGGCATGGTTATAGTTTTATTGTGATGATACCTGATCAATTAAAATCTAAGTGGCTGCTCCCCTGCGTTACCGGGTAAGCTACCGTGTAACGAAGATAAATGGAAAAGGAAATTAAACACTCAAATAACATAAGCCCGAAGGCATACGATAAAAAAATGGGAGTTTTAGCCAGTAGAGTCTAATTTTCAACGATATACCATCGTCATCGAAAATCAGTCCTGAACTGTTCCCGCCTTCACCGCGTAGTACCTCCTACTTATGTTATTTTATAATTATGCAATGAAATTAGTGATAGTTTTAATTTCTATATCAAATGTTTCTGATCTTCGATTTTTATAAGTCAACAGGAAATGCCTATCAGACCGAACAACTTTTGCTAAGACGTCATTCCTATTTGAGTTATGGTGTAGCTGGGCTCTTGGAGTTCCACAACAGGTGCTCCAGATCTTCGATTTTTATACGTCAACAGCGAGTGCTCATAAGGCTGAACAACTCTTGCTAAGACGTCATTCCAATATATGTTATAGTGTAGCTGGGCTCTTGAAGTTCCACATCAGGTGTTCCGGATTTTCAAATTTATTCTCTCAGCAGAAAATGCTCATAACGTGGAACAATTTTTGCTATGGTACCATTTTTGTATCTCCTATAGTTTAGATGGTCTGTTGCGGTTCTGCATCAGGTGTTCCGGATCTTCAAATTTATTCTCTCAGCAGAAAATGCTCATCACGCGGAACAATTTTCGCTATGGGACCATTTTTGTATCGCCTATAGTTTAGCTGGTCTGTTGCGGTTCTGCATCAGGTGTTCCAGTTTTCACGATAAATTATAGCCTATGTGTTGACCAGACTTAATATCTATACAACAAAAAAAAAATCATTCAAATCCGTCCAGTAGTTCCGAAGATTAGCGTGTGCAAACAAACAGACAAACAGACAAACAGACAAACAGACAAACAGACAGACTTTTTTTTTTGGATTCGTGCTCTATTACTGTTTCTAAACCCCCCTCAATTATTATTTTTTAAATATATTCAATGTACAGACACAGTTTTTTTACAGTCTTATTATATGTATAGATATTTTATTTTACTCGTTCAGAAGTAGGTCACAGTTCTCTAATGTTATGCCTAAATACCTGCTGACATTGAAATACAACCAGTTTGTCGAATATTTTACACTTTGTAAATAATACGTCTGGTCCATCTGTGTGTGTTATATGTCAGTATACCAGATTCATTTCATTTTGCGAATTTTAATGATATAAACAGATACTAAAACTTTGGTGCGGCGCAGCCTGAGGCCTGAGGCAGGGCACTAGTTGGAACAAAAAAGAGCGCCGGTCGTGGACCAGCATATGGAAAAAGACATAGTGTCCGAAATTAACAATACGCCTGTACATCCTGAAGGCTTAAGCAGAGGAGTAGCAACCAGCCGAACACTCATGTTTTGGCAGTTAAATTCAAGTCCTATGTTATAGGGGATGAACCTATTGCCAATATCAGGAAATATATATTCAGACTCCGGGCTGGTGCTGAGAAATTCCAGAAATAAAAACTATGATCTGGGGATTGAACCTGGTTATGCTCAGCAGTCGCGCTTGCGGTTGCGCTAATAACATGTTCGTATCAAAGACTCTCGACTCTCGAACTTTTAACGAAATGTTTAAATTAATTTACGACCAATGTTACCACAAAAAATTAAATGATTCCCCAACAGAAAAGTGGGATGGATATCGCGAGGGTTAAAACTATGTAGCTTAAGAAAACGCAAGATGCTATGGCAATATAGAAAAGAACCAAGTAGAACTAATAAAACTTACACGAAAAGGTTAAAAACAATTATAAATTTAACTAAAAGGTCTCAGAATGATAACTATATAAAATTATCCCAAAATAAATCTAAAGCAATTTGGAATATAATTAATAAAACCAAATCATATAGTCCTCATCTTGGCATACCTATTATAAATATAAATAAAAATTATATAGTTGATCCCATAAATTATATATGTAAAGCGTTTAATAATTATTATGCTGTTATAGGAAACAAAGTTGAGAAAAGTAAATACCAATGTAAAAAAGTGAATCATATATCTAATTCAATATTTATGCCTCCAATCACACCACCTGACATAATTAACATTGTAAAAACACTTAAAAATACCAATAGCACGCGATATGATGGTATTAGAACATCAATTGTTAAAGATGTAGGCATCACTATTGCACCTGTCCTATGTCATATTGTTAATGCGAGCATAGAAAAAGGAGTATTCCCCGATAAATTAAAAATAACAACAATAACGCCACTCTTTAAAAAAGGTGACAAAACGGAAGTTGGTAACTACAGACAGACCTTTGGCCCTCATACCAATATTTGCAAAAATATTTGAAAAAGTTAT
The DNA here is from genome assembly GCA_921972225.1 of Euplexia lucipara. Taxonomy (NCBI): domain Eukaryota; kingdom Metazoa; phylum Arthropoda; class Insecta; order Lepidoptera; family Noctuidae; genus Euplexia; species Euplexia lucipara. The sequence goes on along the minus strand of OV179147.1, from coordinate 209,084 downwards.
TTTTATTAGTATTTATCCATTTTTTAAAAAGAAAAAGTAATAAATCCACAGCATTATGGGTTTAGAAGAAATAAAAATAAATATGGCTATTTGTAATTTTCTCCAGTCTGTAATTTTGAATATGGATAAGACAAACCCAACTGTAGGTTTGTTTATGGATTGACTAAAGCTTTTGACGATGTAAGACACGACATACTATTAGATAAGTTATACTGCTATGGAATAAGGGGCAACGTTCATGACCTTTTAAAATCGTATCCATCCAATAGACAGCAAGTTACAGAAATGACAAAATTATGTTTAAAAACCAAAAAAGAAATAACATATCAGTCAGACACTAGAATTCCAAGGTGGTGTTCCCCAGGGCAGTGTACTGAGACCCACACTTTTCATTATTTATATTAATGACCGTCCGATGGTAACTTCTTCTAAAATGACATTGTTTGCCGACGATAGTACCGTGCCGTATACTGGACCCACTATGACATCATTAGAAACTGATGTTAATAATTCACTGACATCTACATATAATTCAATGGCTTGACACAAACAATTTAAAGATAAATTTAACTAAAACTAAAATAATGATCTTTAAGCAGAGAAAACAGAGCAATGTTAATGTTAATAACGTCGGATATGCAATTAAAGAAGTAGACGCAACGAAATTTTTAGGGTTACACTTAGATAATAAAATGAATTGGAAGTCACATATCAACCATATTTGTGCAAAGCTCAGCCAGTATGCTTACGGACTATACAGACTGAGAAATGTAACTAATTTATCCACATTGTATCATTTCCTCCACATTGCGTTATGGTGTTATATTTTGGGGCAACTCAACAGACTGGGCATTAGCATTTAAATCACAAAAACGCTGCTTGCGATCAATTTTTCGCCTCAAACCAACTTACTCATGTGTTCCCTATTTTAAAGAGAACAAATTACGGCCCTTGCCTTGTATTCTGGAAACCGCAATATTTATTAAAAACAATCCAGAACTATTTAAGAAAACTCAAAGAGCTCGTCATGCTGGCAAATTGTGTGTAGTGGCAAGTAAAACTGCCCTGGTGCACAAAAGTATATTTTGCAAAGCTGTTCATATATATAATAAATTACCTAAGAATATGAGATACACTAAACATATAAAACTATTTCAAAAATACGTACACGTTATGCTTGTGCTCAAGTGCTACTTATTCTCTACAAGATTATTTTGATGACAAGTCCAGCAATGCTCAAAGTTAAGATTTGCATATTAATCCATATGTTTTTAATGACATTCTTTTAAGACATCTTTTTTGATTATTTTATTTGTTATGCCTTTTAGCGTAATAATAGATAAGCTAATACTTACACATTTATTAGGACATTGCAATTTAAAAACTTTTTTTACAAAAAATACAACCGACTTCAAAAAACACTAACCGGTGTAAAATAACTCTAAATTAGGAATTCTGTGGCTTTGGTGGTTTTGTCTCATTCATGATTGGCCACCGACTTCCGAATTTAGAGTTATTTTACACCGGTTAGTGTTTTTTGAAGTCGGTTGTATTTTTTGTAAAAAAGTTTTTATTTAACAGTTTTTAGTTTTTTAGGTTTATATACCTAGATCATTCATTATTATCCATTTCTACAACACATATTCAGATACTAGCTGTGCCCGCGACTTCGTCCACGTGGAATAGTGACCTTTCGGGCAGCATATTTTGAATTACATATACCGTCGTTTGGGTAGCTAAAAATTTACTTTACAGTGATTGGTCTCTGAACATGATATTTGACGTATGGTCATCGGGGATGAAAGCATACAGGCTCCTTGGATTGCTAACCCTTGACAGAGCCACGTACAACTGACCGTGCGAGAAACAGCTGATAATTAGATCTACACCCACAACTTTCAGCGTCTGACCTTGGGCTTTATTAATTGTCATCGCAAAACATAGGCTGACTGGAAACTGGACTCGTTTATAACTAAATGGAAAATTGTTTGGAATGAGAGGAATCCGAGGAATGAAAACACTTTCACCTTTTCCACACCCTGTTAAAATCTCTGCTTCTATCAGATTTCGTTGTAAATTGGTCACTTTTAACCTGGTGCCATTGCAAAGTTTTGGGGGGCTTAAATTTCTAAGAAGCATTAAGGGTACACCTACTTTTAATTTTATTTTATGTGCTGGTAGTCCAGGAGCATTGAGGGATTCTAAAAAGTCTACTAGGTAGCTTGTAGATTCTCCTTCTTCCATGACTCTGTTAATGGAGATTTACTCAACATAATCCCCCAGAACATGCTCAAAATTTCAGCGTTTATTGTTGCTGCTTGGACGTTTCGTGGCGTCAAAATAGCTCTTTCGCAAAGCAAATAGAATTTTCGCAAGTTGGTATTTGCGTTGCGTTTCCATATATAGATGATGATAATACTCTCCAGGATACCTACGTGCGTTCGCTACGAAAAACTGAATCCTTATGGCAGCGGCGCGTTTTTTTTTTTTTTTATTTGAGCGGCATATATCTCGCTGTCGTGTCGTAGAAGAGGACGTGTACAGCATAACCGGGCATTCCTGTGGACATGGCTTAAAAAATTAAGACCTCCAGCCAATGGCAGCGGCGCGGCTCTCAGCGCGCTTTATATAGCCACGGACCCGCAGGCGCGAGGCGTGTACGTACTCTGATAGAATACCTTAACAAAATGTTCGCCGTGATTCTTTAAATTGACATAACTTTTTTATTTATGAACCGATTAAGATGAAATAAACACTAAATGTTAAGTGAAGCTTACAACAATATATTAGTTAAAACCGCATTTGAATCGAATAAGCCGTTTCTGATATTAGCGTGCACAAACATACCGACAAACAGACAAAAAAAATAATAATTACAGTTTCGTGTTCGGCACCGATATAATAACAACCCCTGCTACTTTTTTTTTATATATTTCCATTGTACAGACACCACTTTTCTACAATTTTATTATATGTATAGATTACAATCAAACAAATAAACAACAACTGTTCGATGAAATTGAGAAGTAAAATTCATGAACAAAAATTTTCATTAAATGAAAACTACTAGGCCAAACTATGTAATTTTTTTATGAGACCAAAAAGAAACTAGTCCGCATCAAACTAAACATCAAAAAAGAATCACGTTAATCGGTTCATAAATCTCAGCGTAATCGGTGAACATACATACAAAGAAATGTTCGAAAATAAATATTTTTTTTATAAAATCTATACATATAATAAGACAGTAAAAAAACTGTGTCTGTACTTACATTGAATATATTTAAAAAATAATGACTGAGGGGGGTTTAGAAACAGTAATAGAATAGAATAGAATAGAATACTCTTTATTGTACACCATAAAAACTTACAAATAATAACTTTAAGGGGTACATAAGGTGTTACAATGGGCGGCCTTATCGCTAAAAGCGATCTCTTACAGATAGAGATGGGTAATCACCCAGGTTAAAACCCAGTAGTGGGTTATAACCCAGTTATCACCCGTTTCATTCCACCCACTGGGTGGTTTGGCCGGGTGAAAACTAAATATTTCTGATTCTTAAATATTTACGCATGTAGGGCGTGTATTCGCTTAGTTTTTAAGCTTTTTAATAATAATAATAATAACCCTGGCTGGAGGTTTTAACTCTATGACACTTACAGGAAAATCAGGTTAAATAGTGATACAACCACATAAGAATAGGCCGGTTTTGATGGGTGGCATCACTTAATAGGACTGTGGGGGGGGGGGGGGGAAGGGGGGATAGCGCAAAATTACAAAAAAAAAAATACGTAACTATACTGTGACAGACAAGTTACATACAATGTCCCACGTAAGTGACTACTGTAATACCTACTTGGTTAATATAATTGATGTGTTTTATTATTTTATTTATTATTTATTTTATTTTATTAATTTTAAGAAGGCTTACAGACTAATTACACATTATTAGGTAACAACATTAAACATTCAGATTGCTAATAACAAGCCTCCACAGATATTTTGCAACATAAAAGTAAACTAAACTAAACTAAAGCCGAAAAGTTGAAGTTGTTGGTTATTGATGTGATTATTGATGTGTTTATTATTATTTATTATATGATTGTGTGTATTTTCTTAATATGGGTTGTACCTGAAATAAATTTATTTTATTTTATTATTTTTATTTATAAATATTTACTAAGCTTAATTATTTCTCAGTTAATAAGGTAACTGTACAGTCTAATTTGAGACACTTCCTATCCAATTATTTCGTTAGCGCTATGTATACGTAACTTATTGAGCTTACCTACTTGTTTTAGGGCAACAGACGAAAAAAACAACTGAAATGGAAACATTTCGAGAAAGTGCAAACAAATTGGCTGTAGCTATTGCTTCGCAATACTTGCAACAAAATAACTAAGTATTTGCGAAAATTGCCCCGAAGACTGCAAGTTACAAGCAGTTTAAGTTTGTCAGTAAAAGGCAGTGAGTCTGACAACGACCGTAAATTAAAAAAAAACGTTAAATGTTACGCTTCTTACGTCTCGGAAATAGCCATTTCGATCGTAGAACACCCCCTCTCTTTTATTATCAACTTTTAATAAAGTTCAGCCATTGTGCAAATGGACGACCAGAAAACTATTTCTACCACTTTTTTGGACAAAACATATGGGGAAATGCATTGCGTATTAAAAGAAGACAAGAGATCACAAACATGTTTGCTATGCTATTTGGTTGGTCAAATTGTACGAATGAAAGAATAATTAATATAATGATAGTATAACCAGAACTCGTCTTCATCAAAAGTATTGAGACGGGAGAAAATCGGTTTTTAAGTCATTAGATATGTGAAAAAAATATAAAAGTATTATCTAAATATAGATCAGGCAGGTTTGCTACAATGGTCGGATATAATGCAATTAATATGCAGAAGTTTCCCGTCTCATGAACGACGATCATCCAAACATAATTTATATAAACTGTGTAGCTCACGTTCAATTTACTCTGCATTAAATGATAAAAATAGGTTTTAACATCTTTACTTGCAGAAATAGTTAGGGTATAAAAAGCTTGTGAAACTTTGACATTGCCCTGCGATACGCAATGAGGCAGTTTTTACACCAGCTTTAAAAGTACCGAAAACACTAAGAAAAAGAAGTGGCTTAACAGACTGCACAGCAACACGTTTGTCTAATAAATTAGAAGAACTTGAATTTATCAGTACAATTAGTTATCACTATAAATCAATAAAAAAATATTTACCCGTTAAAATATTTACTACATGCTAGCACAGTACAAATGTTAATACATTAGGACGACGCCTTTGATCTCTGGAAAAATGCCGACAACTTCTACACGCGTTAGACTTGAATAATACCTCCCGCACTACGAACATCGGCTTGTTCGCAGTGCGGGAGCGGCTTTCCCGCGTCTCGCCCCTCACACCCCGCACGATTGCCCTGTCTAGACAGCTTCGTCGGACGACTGTATGTTTTTAGACTGTGATGCTAACTAGCATACTCCAATATACAGGATTCTAATTTCTAAATTCTAATAATTTATAGCTACTGACATTAACCCTACCTAAACTCAAGCAATTATAAACTTATTGAAAAATAACCTCCCGGTATACAGAGCGTGCCTGCTTACACGTGTAGTGTTGGATTATATCTATGTCTGCAACACAATGTCACAAAATGATAAACTAAGACCATCTAAGTTAAATAAATCAATAAAAAGCTAATAGTTAAAATAATAACAAAACCAAGGCCAGTCAGACGACCAGTTACCACAAGCAGCACCTGTTCACGAGCATAATGCAAATATCAGCCACTACCCCCTCGCCATATTTCAGGGAAGCTGGTAACCCGACCTTCGACGCTACAGCAAGCAGTAACATCGGGAGCATGACAAACTTGCTACAGGTTATTTACGTAAAAATTACCAATAAATAGTCTAAGTTACTAGTTCTCCATAAAATGCAATACACTTAATTACGGAAAAACTTATTGTGGAAACTATTTCTGTGTTTTTGATGCAAATGATGATGTAAATTAAACCAATTCGTTGACTTTTTTTCAAGTAAATAATAAATGTGCCTGATTTTGTGTGCAGGCTTTTAGTTTAGACAAGCTAGTAGTGCGTGTAGCTACTAGTAGTACTTAACACAATTAAAAACATATCAATATGCATTTCCACCCAGTAAAATGGGTGATTATGGGTTAAAACTGGGTGATTTGGGTTATAACCCAGTTTTAACCCGGGTGGAATGTTTGGGTTTTAACCCACTACCCATCTCTACTTACAGACAACCTTTGGATGGACTTGATGGAGGAGGAGAAAAGATGAGTAGGCAGTTTGTGGTGTACTATTTACATAGATAATTAACATACAAAAATAAAATAAGTAGGTATAAATAAAAAAACAAAAAAAAAAGAAAATAAATAAATACAATACATAAATACTAATAATTTACAGAGTAGCAGACTGTTATGACGTGTTAGGAGAAAGGTAATAATTTTTATATAGAGGACGAATCCAAAAAAAAAAGTCTGTCTGTTTGTTTGTACACGCGGTGTGAAAGGCAGTGGTCACTTCGAGCACCTACTAAAATAAATTAAAGTATGTGGAAACAATGCATTTTATTCATTTTAGAAATCATGTTTCATACAGACATTTGCTGGTTAAGAGCTACACAATCGATATCTAAATAGAAATAGTGTAGTTTTTTTTTCAAAATAACCGGGTTCGATTCCCGTATGGAGTACAGACGTTTTTTAAAATGTATGAATGCAGTTTTTTTTTTTATTAAAATCGATGACATGGTTCCTCAGAACAGATCTTCGTATGTCTTATAGTTTCAGACTTTCCCATACTGACCCATTTGAATGAGACACCCTGTATAGGAATGACGTCTTAGCAAGAGTTGTTCAGCCTTATGAGCACTCGCTGTTGACGTATAAAAATCGAAGATCTGGAACACCTGTTGTGGAACTCCAAGAGCCCAGCTACACCATAACTCACATAGGAATGACGTCTTAGCAAAAGTGGTTCAGTCTGATAGGCATTTCCTGTTGACCAACAAAAATAAAAAATCTGGAACGTCTTGAATCGTCTCGCGCATCTCATTGTTTTCCCGTCCCCGGGCTTTTAGAATTCGACATCAGACGTTTCAGATCTTCAATTTTGACGACCCCGTTGTCGCTGGCATAAGCAACAGGATCCGCGTACGAAGTCGCGGGCAGAAGCTAGTTGTTCATAAAATGAAAACTACCGGGTCAAACTATGTTATATTTTTATGGGACCAAATGGCAGCTATTCCGCATCGAACTAAAAAAGAATCACGTAAATCGGATCATTAATCTCGGAAAAAAAAAATACCGATCGAATTGAGAACCTCCTCCTGAAGTCGGTTAAAAATGATCAATTACTTAAATAATAAGTTGCACACCTTATATGGTAGAATATGGTTTAAGATACTGTAAAACTTATGACTTGTAAAGATCTTTATGCATAATTATATGTATACACCTGTGTCTACGACACATTCCCTAATTCACTCATCTTCATTCAATGTTATTTTAATAATCTATGTTCCGGCTATTCACTTCATTCATTCATACATTCAATACATTCATTCATCATCTTTTAACTAGCTCCGGCGCACCGAAATGTTTAATTAAGTTATAATACTTATAATATTTGTAAAGGTTTTATTAAACCAGTAAAACCGAAAATATCTTTGTTTGATTTATCGCAAACACCTGTATTCAGCAAATAAATAAATCGAATTCCTGGGTTATAGACTATAGTACCTAACGTTGTCAGCTGTTACGTTATGTGTACTTATTTTTATTAAAATAAGCTTTTACGTTCAGTTTCCGCTAAGAAACGCTATAAAGGATATTAAACTGGTTGGCAACAAAATAATGTTGAACGAAGTTTAAAGAGACCAGGAGGCTTACTATGAACTATTATTACGATTCAATTGACGACCTAAAATGAACTGCTTTGCAATTTCATACTAAGACGTCATTAAAACGATCCGGTTTAGGTTGACGCCAAATCAAGTCGGCACTTGAATCGCAAGCTGTTTTAGTTCGTTCATTTTTCGTACCATGAGGTGACATTTGAACCTAAATTGGTTCGCATAGTGTCAAAAATAGCGATCCAAAAAAAGTTTCTAGTTTCGTGGCGTAAACTGAATCGTTTTGTTATAAACTTTGAAAAAATGTGGAAATATACGTACCAAATTCAAGGTATTTCAGTTAAATATGTGTTTCTTACGTAACAATGTAAAATGTACGCCATTATTCGTATTACTAATTACTTTATCCAAGTTAAACGTTAAAAACTAAAAACTCTTTTGAGTACTACCTACCTAATTAGAACTCCTTGGGTTCTATCAAAAAAGTTTGTATATATTTCAAAACGCGTGTGTTGCGTTCTAAACTCGTCATAATCATTTTACTTTTACGACGACACTAAGCAAACCTTTAATTTTTATTTTAAAGAATTATTTAAATTACTATTACATTAATGAGTAGTAAAATTGGGCTTAATGGTATATAATTTGACTCATAAGCGCAATTTTAAAATATATTTGTTGAAATTTTATACACAAATAAAACCGCTAAAATCATAACTACTAGGTTTCGGAACGCAACGCATAGGTTGGAGTAAAAGAGACAAACTTATGCAACAATTGTCTAGCGTCATCTCTTTCTCACACCGCGGACCACCGACAAATTTCGTTCTTTCATTCCTCCATGAGCGAATCAAACGCCACTCAGTTATAGGCACTTTATGGTATGAATATTAGCGAATCAGTTTAGGAACCTAAACTGGTTTGCATCGGAATTGATTGGCTAACTAAAAGTTGATGGTAGGCCTACAGACTACGCTACGCAAGTGGCAAAATAACAAGTCCAATAAAGGTTTTTGTGGCATTGAATTTTCCTGAAGGAAAAGCAAAGAGCTGCTCGTCTATACATATAATAAGACTGTAAAAAAACTGTGTCTGTACATTGAATATATTTAAAAAATAATAATTGAGGGGGGTTTAGAAACAGTAATAGAGCACGAATCCAAAAAAAAAAGTCTGTCTGTTTGTCTGTTTGTCTGTTTGTTTGCACACGCTAATCTTCGGAACTACTGGACGGATTTGAATGATTTTTTTTTTGTTGTATAGATATTAAGTCTGGGCAACACATAGGCTATAATTTATCCTGGAAACTGGAACACCTGATGCAGAACCGCAACAGACCAGCTAAACTATAGGAGATACAAAAATGGTACCATAGCAAAAATTGTTCCACGTGATGAGCATTTTTTGCTGAGAGAATAAATTTGAAGATCCGGAACACCTGATGCAGAACCGCAACAGACCAGCTAAACTAAAGGAGATACAAAAATGGTACCATAGCAAAAATTGTTCCACGTGATTAGCATTTTTTGCTGAGAGAATAAATTTGAAGATCCGGAACACCTGATGCAGAACCGCAACAGACCAGCTAAACTATAGGAGATACAAAAATAGTACCGTAGCAAAAATTGTTCCACGTGATGAGCATTTTCTGCTGAGACAATAAATTTGAAGATCCGGAACACCTGATGTGGAACTTCAAGTGCCCAGCTACACTATAACATATAAAGGAATGACGTCTTAGCAAGAGTTGTTCAGCCTTATGAGCACTCGCTGTTGACGTATAAATATCGAAGATCTGGAACACCTGTTGTGGAACTCCAAGAGCCCAGCTACACCATAACTCACATAGGAATGACATTTTAGCAAAAGTTGTTCGGTCTGATAGGCATTTCCTGTTGACTTATAAAAATCGAAGATCAGATACATTTGATATAGAAATTAAAGCTATCACTAATTTCATTGCATATTTATAAAATAACATAAGTACCTCCACACGGTGAAGGCGGGAACAGTTCAGGGCTGATTTTCGATGACGATGGTATATCATTGAAAATTAGACTCTACTGGCCAAAACTTCCATTTTTTTTATCGTATAAATATGCCTTCGGGCTTATGTTATTTGAGTGTTTAATTTCCTTTTCTATTTATCTTTGTTACATGGTTGCCTACCCGGTAACGCTGGGGAGCAGCCACTTAGATTTTAATTGATCAGGTATCATCACAATAAAACTATAACCATACTTAGAAAGAGGTCAAATCTTTCTCAATGTTCCAAAAGTGCTAAATGATTAAAGATCATAAGATCCCAACAATCTACCGAAGAGCGTTAGGAGGGACTTGATTCTGTTCGACAACATGAGGTTGCAACTCGCTCCGTGGAAACTTCTTGGGATCGCGAAGCACGCCTGCATTCTCAGCGTATTTACGCATCTACCAGGTATCCAGGTCTCTAGACACCAGTGAAGAATATATGACTGACCGCTGATCATGAACATCATGCACTGTCTCGCGAGTTGGAGACGTTCACGGAAAAAGCATGACACTTGAGTTTTCAGCGTAAAAACGCAACTACTCTAGAGATAAGTGGGGGAAGGAGATGCGCGACTGACCGCTGAGCGTGAACGTCACGCAACATAAATAGGCTATAATTTATTTTGGAAAATGGAACACCTAAAGTAAAAGAGATATAAAAATGGTGCCATTGCTAAAACTATTCCACGTGAAGAGTGTTTTCTGCTGTGAAACTAAATTTGAAGATCTGGAGCACCTGTAGTGGAACTCTAAAGCCCAGCGACAATATAGCATATACATAATAAAAATGGCGTCTTAGCAAAAGTTGTTAAGTCTGATGGCATTTCCTTTTGACCAACAAAAATAAAAAATCTGGAACGTCTTGGATCGTCTCGCGCATTCCATTGTTTTGCCATCCCCGGGCTTTTACAATTCGACGTCAGACGTTTCAGATCTTCGATTTTGACGACCCCGTTGTCGCTGGCATAAGCAACAGAATCCGCGTACGAAGTCGCGGGCAGAAGCTATCTGAAATATTTCTATCTTTGTCAACTCGATGAGATGTTATTGATGCATTGTTGACTGGCGTTTACTAAGTTAGGTAGTAAAGTTAGGCGCCCCTCTCGCCGCCATACCGTCGGCCGCGCAGAACAGTTGCTAACTCAGTAACTCTCCGGTTCCACGCAAACATGAAGTGCTAAACAGTGGCAGTGATCTCATTGATGTACAATTGTACACCATGACAACATCGGAAAACTTTATAAAATTATTATTGAACACTATTTCTCATACCCAATGTTTGTGTTGTACAGTACCTATACCTATTAGATTAATGTAAATACTTGAACTGAATTATGTGATATTTTTTCTTTATTTATGTACCTAACTGATTTTATAAAAGTTATAACCCCGCAGGGCAGCTTGTGGCGAGCCGTTGGGCAGTAGCGACCCCATGACCTGATCTCCCGGGAGAAGTCTAGTTCGGTTGTTCCTCATCTCTGGCTTGCCTTGATTGGCCGGCCAGAGTGAACTCTGACGAGGAATGGAGCTCCGACCTCTTTCTTGCCTTAGTTGGCCGGTTAGAGTGGAGCTTCGCAAGAGCAAACGTGCTCGGAGGAAGAAAGCATTCCTGTAAGGTGCTGGTAGGGATTTTGGCCGCACTTCCGGAATTATCCTGATAGCCGTGGAATGCCGCTCCACTGCTTTAGCGCCTCAGGACATGTTGCCCTCTTGTCGCTCTCACTATTTATTTATTTATTTATATATTTAAATATACATGTACAACATGACAGGTAAACTAACCTAAGTTGTTGTACAGACGCCTGCACATCAAGTTACCCCAATATGTCAAATTTCTTTGATCGTTTTTCAACTTTATGTCATACAGAATAAGGTTCATATTCAATTTGGAAAATTCGACACATTGGGGTAACTTGATGTGCTGGCGTCTGTACATTTCAATGTACGTTACATGTATATTTATTATGTTTTAGAGTGCCCATTACTGAGTGTGCAAGTCACCCCCTGCCATTTACTCCGTGTAAATTAAATTAAATTGGTAAGGCAGGGGCCATAGTCCTTCATAGTTTTAGGTATCCAGTTCATTTTAGCCACTTTAGCTTATAATTATCTAGTCTGCAATAGTCTTACACCAGCCGTAGGATTTCCTTGGGTGTGTTTGTGTAGTGCATATAGGGAAATCTGCGGTTGGTGCCTCATTTCAATAAAGACGACAATGGGCCTCTGCGAGTTGGCTTCTACCCCTCGTACGTCTTTCAAAGTTCCGGAGCCCAAGAGTTCCGAGATTTAAAATTAAATTAAAAATTTAAAAAACCCCCACCGCAAAAAAAATAAAGCATTTAAAAAGTTAAAAATGCGGTGGGGGTTTTTTAAATTTTTAATTTAATTTTTGTTTTATAATTTTTAAACGTATTAATTTTGTTTTATAGAGTTTACAGTTATGAGAATTTTTCAGAGCAATGTATGTAGAGTCAAATGCTGGTTAAAACGAATCCAAACACGACATATCTGCTATTATTTTGTCAAGAGTCTACCTACTGGTGTGCAGGATAGCTTGGCTGCAGCATCAGCTCATCCTGTTGCCCCCCGGTCATTGTGTGCAGAATCAAATGCTGGTTGAAATGAATCCAAACACGATATATCTGCTATTATTTTGTCAAGAGTCTACCTACTGGTGTGCTGGACAGCCTGGCAGCAGCATCAGCTCTCCCAGTTGCCATCAGTGCATTGTGTGCAGAATCAAATGCAGGTTAAAATGAATCCAAACACGACCTATCTGCTGTTATTTTCCCAAGAGTGTATTAGTCTGCTAGATAGTCCTGGCTGCATCAGACCAAATACACCATAATGTTGCCTATTAATATTACACACATGGGTGTTTGATATTTTAAGACACACATATGTTTGTAAGTAAAGTTAATACCCATAGACGTCTAAAATAGCCACGGTAGCTAACACAAAAGAGCTGATAACCTTGAAACAGCTAAACCGATTTTGATGAATTATGTCTAAGAACCATCGCAAGAAACCTTGCTTTCATATAAAAAAAACCGCATCTAAATCGGTTCACCCGTTTGGGCGCTACGGTGCCACAGACAGACAGACAGACAGACAGACACACACACACACAAAGCGGTGAAACTTATAACACCCCTCTTTTTGCGTCGGGGGTTAAAAACAGCATCGGCGTAGTCATTTTTGAGTTTATCGCGAACGAACAGACAGACAGACCGGCAGACAGCCAGACGGCCGCGACGCAAGCGCGGATTTACTGTTGTGGGCACTGTGGGCATAGGTACCCACAAACCCAAGTGTGGTCAGGTAGAACAATTGATCGTGCTCATCATACGAACATTTCTCTTGGTGGGAATCGGACTATAGATTTATTATATTTTTGCCAATGTATGCAAAATCTTTACAAATGATATACTAATAACTTCCTTGAGAAACACTCTATCTACAGGTGGAAACAGCATCGGCTTAGTCATGATTGAGTTTATCGCGAACAGACAGACGACCGCGACGCAAGTGTGGATCAACTCGATCAACCAGTCAAAGTAGTACTTTATGTATAGATGTTAAACCAATCGAGTTAAATTATTACCTACTACTACTACTTCAAATACTACACTCGGCGCAGTAGTTCAGTTTAAAACTATATATTTTGTATCTTCCAAAATCAATGAATTGCTGTAAAGTACTTGGGTTAGGTAGTTAGGTTAGCTATAGAAGACGTACGATAAGTTAGGTTAGGTTATATGTATATTAACATCATACTAAATTTTCACCCCTCTTTTACCCCCTCAGGGATTTTATTCACTAAAACGCATTTGGGCAATAATCATCATTAAAAATCCAAAATTTAAAATTTTATTGAAATTATTTTGAAAATCAGAGAACTTTCATAATAACTTTGCACCCCTCTTTTACCCCCTTAAGGGATGATTTTTGAAAAAATATTTAATGCTTGTTTCTGTGTAGGTACTTTCAATGAAGCACCTTCATACTGAATTTCATTCGCATAACTTCAAAAACGGCTATGTTTCATACTATCTTTGCACTCCTGTTTATCCCCTTAGGGGGTGAATTTATAAAGCTCCTTTCTTAGTGCCTACTTTATAAATGGAATCCCTGTGCAAAATTTCAAGTTTCTAACCCCTTATAGTATAGTATAGTATAGTATAACGGGCCGGTGTCCGCAACTCCACGTCAAAGCGCGTATTTTATGACTATTCTAACCATCCCAATTCCCCGAGAAAGGCCAGCAGTGCCCCGATGTTGCTGGCTATCTCGCGGAGAGTACCTGGGTTACCTAAGTACTTTGCCCTGTATGTTGCAACCACTGGGCAGTGCAGAAGCACGTGGGCTGCTGTCTCGTCTTCCTCCATGCAGGCACGACACAGGGGGCTGTCTGTGACTCCTAAGACAAAGAGGTGTTTATTAAAAGAGCCGTGTCCGGTAATAGCGGCTGTTACTGTGCGCAGCTGTGGTTTGGTCAACCGAAGCGCGCGTTTAGTGAGGCGGCCGTCGATAGCAGGAAGTGCTACCTTGGCCTGCCTACACTCGCCGTGGTCCAGCCACAGCTTGTGGTGTTGTTCACTAGTTCGTTTCCTTACCAGTGTGCGTAGGTATCCGAAAGGGAGTGGTACGATGGGTTCGGGTCCCACCGCTGCCATGCTCGATCCCCTTCTAGCGAGTTCGTCCGCAGCATCATTGCCCCGGGAATCGCTGTGTCCTTTGATCCATTGGATGGTTATATTATTGAGATTACCAACCTGGTTCAGGCGTTGGTGATATTGGAATAATAAGAGCAGCAGTGGGATATAGTAGAATATATTATTCATAGGTGGTACACAAGCACAGGTTACAAGTTATACAGGGTGGCCAAAAAGTCGTGGATCAAACGCAACTAGGGGTTAGATGGGGTCGTCAGCTGCAAAAAATTGATCTACGGTAGGTCCTTAAGGTCAACCCCTGCAGATTTATAATTTATCTTGTGTTTTTATGAGAAAATTGTCTTTTTTTACTAATTCTTATCAAAATTCGAAAAAATCTACATCCTGTATCTTTTTATCATTTTCACTAGATTGGTACTGATGAGTCCTTGCGTTAGACATGCTGTTTATGGTTGTTTATTGGGTGTGTTGACGATAATATTAAGTTTTACGAAATTTGTTTTTCTCAAATCATAACTTTTTATTTACTTCGGACCCCACTGTGAAAAAAAAATACTCTACCGAAAAGTGACCCTGTATTACAAGTATTGGCGCATTTAATAGGGATTCTGAAAAGGTATTACACATGACCATGAGTGGCTTTAATATCTTTCTAGGACGAAAAAACAAAACAACGATTGTGAAATAATTGTTTTAATAAAACAAAACATTTTACAATAAATGCTCAAAATTCCTGCCTCTGACCATAATACATAATCTGCACCGTCTAATGAAATTCCTACGTAACCTACGGAATGCACCTCTGTTGTTGATAACTTGTACCCTAGCAAATTCGAGCTTTTGTCGTAGTTCTTGTTCGCTATTGTTCTCTCCTTGATAGACTATTTCTTTAAAGTAGCCCCAAAGAAAAAAATCTAATGGATTTAAATCGGGTGACCGGGGTGGCCACGCAATAGGTCCGCCTCGACCAATCCACCGATTGGGGAAGCGCTCGTTCAAATGATCTCTCACTGCTCGAGCGTAGTGAGGCGGGGCGCCGTCGTGTTGCAGCCACATTTCTGCTATTCTTGCTTCTGGAACCTCAGCTTCGTTAAGAATTTGGTTTAAATTATTTTGTAAAAAATTTAAATACAGAGCACCATTCAGCCACTGAATTGAATGGTGCTCTGTATTTAAATTTTTTGGTGGATTGGTCGAGGCGGACCTATTGCGTGGCCACCCCGGTCACCCGATTTAAATCCATTAGATTTTTTTCTTTGGGGCTACTTTAAAGAAATAGTCTATCAAGGAGAGAACAATAGCGAACAAGAACTACGACAAAAGCTCGAATTTGCTAGGGTACAAGTTATCAACAACAGAGGTGCATTCCGTAGGTTACGTAGGAATTTCATTAGACGGTGCAGATTATGTATTATGGTCAGAGGCAGGAATTTTGAGCATTTATTGTAAAATGTTTTGTTTTATTAAAACAATTATTTCACAATCGTTGTTTTGTTTTTTCGTCCTAGAAAGATATTAAAGCCACTCATGGTCATGTGTAATACCTTTTCAGAATCCCTATTAAATGCGCCAAAACTTGTAATACAGGGTCACTTTTCGGTAGAGTATTTTTTTTTCACAGTGGGGTCCGAAGTAAATAAAAAGTTATGATTTGAGAAAAACAAATTTCGTAAAACTTAATATTATCGTCAACACACCCAATAAACAACCATAAACAGCATGTCTAACGCAAGGACTCATCAGTACCAATCTAGTGAAAATGATAAAAAGATACAGGATGTAGATTTTTTCGAATTTTGATAAGAATTAGTAAAAAAAAGACAATTTTCTCATAAAAACACAAGATAAATTATAAATCTGCAGGGGTTGACCTTAAGGACCTACCGTAGATCAATTTTTTGCAGCTGACGACCCCATCTAACCCCTAGTTGCGTTTGATCCACGACTTTTTGGCCACCCTGTATATAGATATAAACAGTCCGTAACTACGCTAATTTAAATCAGTGACAGACATGTGTTAAATACGATTATTATATCAAGCCAGTGCGTATACATACATATGCGACCTCCAATACGCCCCCTTAATCTATTACACATGCGTATGATTACTTCTGTACTTGTTATTACTCGGTACATAAAACTAAATAAATCACAAACACTTTTGTGTTCAACTGTACTACGCTGTATTCAAAAGTATAGTACAAAAACAGAAGAGATCTAACAAAATAAAGTATGCATAATAAAACTACATTTAGAAAATTATCTATTACACAAAGCACTTCTAGAAAACTTATAACATCAAAACATTTAACTACTCATCGCCCCCTTAATAGGATAATTTGACAGGGATAAATCCTTTAAAAAATCTCTAAGCTTCGGGCTGTGAACACTTTTAGTTAAGATGTCCGCTATCATCTTATCAGTTGACATGTACCTTATATCAACTTTGTTAGCCAGTACACACTCACGAATAAAATGATACTTGATGTCAATATGCTTTGTCCTATTATGCATCATTTTGTTAGCTGCAATTTTATGCGCCGACTGATTGTCGTTGTAAATTACTACCGCTTTACTATCCACAGCTGTCAAACTGTTCAATAAACTACGTAAATAAAGAGCTTCCTTCGAAGCTTGACTCAATCCTACATACTCTGCCTCTGTTGTGGACAAGGATACTGTTGCTTGCTTCCTACTCTCCCATGACACTATATTTTCACCTATCTTGAAAATTAACCCTGTGAAAGACTTTCTATCAAGTGCCCCTCCCCAATCTGCATCAACGTAGCCTCGTAAGTCTAAATCTCCCGTTTTCCTAAAAATGAGGCAAAAATTAGACGTACCTTTTAAATACCTTAAGACCCGTTTCGCACATTTAAAGTGTATTTCATCATAGCACGAATTGAATTGTGATAGTACACTTACCGCATGTGCTATGTCTGGTCGCGTATTACATGCCAAATAGTTTAGACACCCAATCAAGCTTTGATATGGCAGATCGCTTTGGGAATTTGTCGATCTTTCTAATTTCATACCGACTTCCATTGGAGTCAAAACTGGCTTAGCGTCTGTCATGTTAAAGTCATTCAAAATGTCTGAAATAAACTGTTGCTGATCTAGACAAATAACATCTTTGTCTCTCCTCAGCCTCATGCCTAAAACATGCCTAGCCGAACCTAAATCTTTCACTTTAAACTTGTCAAGCAAATTGGTTTTTAATATTTGCTTTTCTTGTTCACAATTTCCAAAAATAAAAAGGTCATCTACGTAAATAACGACAATCAACTTCTTATTGTTTTTAAGCTGCTTTTGATACAAACACGGTTCTATTTTTGATTGTACAAAGCCTAAATTTAACATTTCTTTATCTAATTCCTTGAACCAAGCGTTTGAAGCTTGTTTCAATCCATATAAAGAACGCTGCAATTTGCATACTTTGGTTTCTTGACCTTTGACTACTGCTCCTTTTGGTTGGAGCATGTATATGTCCTCTTTAATTTTGCCGTACAAAAAGGCAGTCGTGACATCCCACTGATCAATAAACCAATCGTATTCAACAGCTAGCGAGAACAACAATCTTAGAGTAGAACTTCTAACTACAGGAGAATAAGTCTCAGTATAATCTACACCAGATACCTGTGTGAAACCTTTTGCTACAAGTCTAGCCTTGTACTTCGTTACCTTGCCATCGCTATCTTTCTTGATTTTGAATACCCATTTACATTGGATAGGCTTCTTATCAGCTGGAAGATCCACCAACGTCCAAGTCTGGTTCTCCTTCAGTGACAATAGTTCATTATCTATCGCTTTTTGCCATAAATCACCATCTGGTCTCGCCAATGCTTCATTAATAGTCAATGGATCACCATCAAGATTGCTCTCCTTGGCATACATAACATTGCATCCGTACCGATCGACTTGTCTACGTTCTCTTACAGGATACCTTCTTTCTGTTTCAGGTATTCTCACTTCTTCTGCAGTCACTGGTACTTGTTCTGGTACTACAGGTTCAGGTCCTATCTCCTCCGATACTTCTACGTTCTCGTCTACAGTATCACGACACATATCATCGTGACCTTCCAAGTGTTCAGATCTATTTGTAGATCCGTTGGGTAAACTGGAAGAACCAGAATCTTTATTCAGGTATATGATTACTTCCGAATTTTCTACGTTTTCTTTTTGTAAAAAGACGTTTTCCAGAAATTCGACATCTCTCGCAGTCG
Source organism: Euplexia lucipara (assembly GCA_921972225.1). Lineage (NCBI taxonomy): Eukaryota > Metazoa > Arthropoda > Insecta > Lepidoptera > Noctuidae > Euplexia > Euplexia lucipara. The sequence goes on along the minus strand of OV179147.1, from coordinate 190,244 downwards.
TCACTTCACCTGTCTTAGGATTCATCAGACGATAACCCTTCTGATAATCTGGATATCCAATAAAAATCATCGGTTCCGTCTTCATGTCCAGTTTACGTCTCTTTTGTTTTGGTATCAATCTATATGCCAAACAACCAAAGATTTTCAGATGACTGACATCCACATCTTTTCCAGTCCAAAGCTTCTCTGGTACCGCATTATTCAATGCTTTCGTGGGGCTTCTGTTCTTTAGATAAACAACAGTATTTACAGCCTCGGCCCAATACTTCTTGCTCAGATTCGATTCTGACAGTAATGTTCTTGCTTTTTCTATTATAGTACGATTCGCTCTTTCTGCGACAGAATTTTGTTCCGGCGTGTACGGTACAGTCGTCTGGTGTTTTATGCCTGCAGACTTTAAAAATGAATTAAATTTATCATTACAGTACTCAGCGCCGTTGTCAGATCTCAGACATTTAATAGATTTATTTGTCTGATTTTCTACTTCCGCCTTATATTCACGGAACTTTTCAAAAGTTTCACTTTTCTTCTTCAAAAAATAAACATGAGTCTTTCGCGTATAATCGTCGATAAATAGAAGAATATACCTCGAACCACCGAACGACGGCTCCTCGATTGGTCCACAAACGTCGCTAAAAACCAACTGTAAGACCTCGTTCGCTCTCGTACCTTGCTTTTTAAAGGGACTTTTGCATGTCTTTCCTTCGATACAAGGAATACACGGTTCGCATAAATCAGTACTCTTAAATTCCATACCGGTTACCAAAACTTTCATTTTATTCATGTAATTTCGAGATAAATGAGCTAATCTTTTATGCCAAATGTTCGAAATATTTTCATTTTGTTTTGACAGTGTCACATTCACGACGTTATTTTGATTTTCTGTCAACTCATAAATTCCGCCGACCTCTTGACATCTTGCAACAATTCCATTTTTATTTTGAATCGTGCAACCTCCTTTGTCAAAATTCATGCAATAATTCTTCTTGGTCAAATCACTCACAGAAATTAGGTTCATGGATAAATCAGGAACATGTAAAACGTTTTCTAAAATTAATTTTTCGTTTTCGCTGACTCTGGGCTCAGCATTTCCTCGTCCTTTCACCAATAACTTCTCTCCGTTTGCTACTGCTATCTTCATGTTGCCCTTTACATGTGTGTATGACAACAATTTGTTTTTATCATGGGTCATATGATTTGAGCACCCACTGTCCAAATACCACATATCTTTGTTTATCGCCCCCTTAGTATTCAGGCAGATATTCGCGGTTTTGATCCGCTCCTTGCATTCGGACGCCTTGTGTCCTGGTTTGTGGCACTTAAAACACTTGTAGACGAACTTCTGCTTACGATCATTAGTTTTAGTGTAAGATCTTGCATCGTTCTGTACTTTACGTGTCACTAAGGCTTTTTCGTACTCTGTGTTCAACTTACTCTGTCTGCTTCCTTCTTGTAACAATTTCATTTTAATCTGCTCCAACGTGATTTCTTGTCCACTATTATCTACAGCCATAATAAGAGGGCTGTACTCAGCGGTCAATCCACCCAGCAAAATCGATATGATCCAATCATTAGGTATTTCAGCCTCAATATCGGACAATTGTTGTGTCAGGAACGTAATTTTTGATATGTAGCTTTCCATAGAATCAAAATTCTCTAACTTACAGTTAAAAAGCTCTCGCTGAATATGTATACGTCTTCCCCAACCTTTGTCTTCATACGCTTTCCGTAAGCTATTCCAGGCTTCTTTCGCAGTCTTCGCATTGTAGACGTGGGTAAAGCACTCTGGTTCTAACAACAAGCATATTGTCGTTCGTGCCTGCCTGTCTACGTCAGCATTTACTACATCTGTAGAAATTACTCCCCACCAGTTTTTATTCTCCAAGTAATTTCTCACCAGGAATTTCCAGTTTGGGTAGTCGGACGAATTTTTCAGCTTCTTAATACCACTTATGCCAACGTCAGCCGACATAATTAATATTTCGTAAGTTTCACAACCACACCACTTATAAATTATGCTCTAATATTTATCTTCCCGTTATCTGGGCCCATAACCTATTGGAATAATAAGAGCAGCAGTGGGATATAGTAGAATATATTATTCATAGGTGGTACACAAGCACAGGTTACAAGTTATATATAGATATAAACAGTCCGTAACTACGCTAATTTAAATCAGTGACAGACATGTGTTAAATACGATTATTATATCAAGCCAGTGCGTATACATACATATGCGACCTCCAATAGGTGACACTCGTATATTAACCCAGAGTTCACTGTGTGGTTGTTTAGTGCTAGCAGTACAGCCATGCTGTCCGAGAGTATGCGAATTGAGTGGTCCACAACCTCCCTGGCTAAAATGGCAGATGCCGCCAGAGAAATGCCCATGCATTCTGCCTGAAATACCGTGTTGTGGGCCCCCAAAGGTTTGGCTATGTGGATGTTGAGATCCTCCGAGAAGACTCGATTACAATACGAAGAGCACGATTACAATAGCATGTGATAATCCTAATTCGTATGAAGCCGATGTTAACAATGCGGTAACTTCAATCATCTCTTGGCTGGATAATAATAACCTAAAAATAAACCTTGACAAAACACAAATAATGCACTTTGCTCATAAAAAACTTAGTTCAAAGATGGAGGTTCAATACCAGAATATCAAAATTCACGATGTCAATAATGCAAAATTTCTAGGTCTGGTAATTGACAGGCAGCTCAATTGGAAGGATCATATTGAAGCTCTTTGTAAGAAAATTAGTAACTCATCCTATGCCTTATATAAACTTGCCCCCACAGTTAACGTTGATACACTACTTACAGCGTACCATGGTATTGTAGCATCTGTCCTAAGATATGGTCTAATATTTTGGGGTAACTCCACAAATAGGGAAACCGCTTTTAAAGCGCAAAAGCGATCCATCAGAGCCATGTTCAGACTACAAGTAACGGATAGCTGTGTACCATTTTTTAAGAAATACAAAATTCTAACACTGCCGTCTATGTATATTTATGAAACTGCCTTATTTGTCAAGCTGAATTCACACCTGTTTCCCAACCTATCAGATACAGTAAAACGAAACAGGAGAAATGATATGTTGCGCGGACGTAGAGCAAAAACAGCGTTAATGTGGAAAAGCATATTTTGTTTAGCTCCGCAAGTTTTTAACAAAATCCCAAAGCAAATTAAACAGTTACATTTAAATGGGTTTAAAAAGGAGCTTAAAGAATTACTATGTCAAAAGTGTTATTATAATTTAAATGACTTTTTAAATGATAATTTGTAATCTCTTTTTATAACAGATGGCTTGACATTACATTTTGAAATTGACATTATTATTGATTATTATTATTATTATTTTTTTTTTTTTTGACATATTTACTACTCTGACATGCCTCTTATTGTAACATTAATATTTTCATTATCAAAATTGTGGTGTCTCTCTTCCACTAATGCCATAGAGAAGAGTTGAAGTTGAGTTGAATATTTTCGTGTAGTTGAATCAATTCTAGCATAGTATTTATATTCTTATATTGTAATAATTTATTGTGTACCTACCTGTAATTTGCACGCCACATGTGGCAGAATGTGATGAGACCTTTAAGCTATTTGAGACCTTGTATTGTACCATGTTCGGACAAATAAATGAATTTGAATTTGAAAAAAAAAATAAAAAAAAAAAAAAATTTGACTCCAGCCCCAGTAACAGTTCTAACCCCTTATGGTTTAGGCCATGCGTTGTTATTTATGTCAGTCAGTCAGTCAGTCAGCTTCTCGTATAGAAAGAAAAAAGATCAACGCTATAATTGACTTAATTGTAAAGTTGATGATACTTTTATTTGTTGTTGTATTGGGATCCTAAAAACCGAATAAAAAAAACATATTTTCAGAAACTATTTTATTGGGAAACAAACAATTACTAATATACAGCCTAAACTGAAATCAACTTTGTTTACGACAATAAGTTACACATTTAGGTATCTATACAGTGCTGTAAAATTTACTCGTAATGAACCGTCTCGGAATCGGTTTTCCTGTTTTTAATATTTCATTGATACGTAGGTACGATAAAGGAGTTTATAGCACTTAAAAATTCTTGTGGCTAATGTACCGCATCCTTTTGATCCATCACGTTATTAATGGACATGTATTTCACGCTAGCTCCAGAAGTTTACCCAAAGTTGTGGAATATTAATTTATTTATTTATATTTATTTTATTGTTATTGGTGTTGTCAACGCCGCTGCGCCTCGCGCCGTGCAGTACTACTTCAGTATTATTTTGCAGCGATGTTAAGTTATAACTGTGATATCTCCATAGATATTCATTGAAATCGAATTATGTGAAATTTTGTTTTAAATTAAATACCTACTTGTGATGAATACCGTATTGATTTGGATATGGATTAATATCATGTTTATAAAAACACCTTCGCAAATAATGCTTTATTTTAGAACCAATTTGGTTAGCCTAAAAAAAGGTGATAGTGACCCAACCTTAAAAGAAAGACGTATGCTGTCGCGGACCTTTTTTTACAACTTTTGAAGGGGAATAATTTTGTCATAGATCATTTTTGCGAAACCGTTTACGTAACGTACTCCATGATAGCTCGGAGGTAGAGATATTTTTTACCAACTTACTTGACACTTATCGTTATATTTTGAACAATTAACAAAATATCTTTATAGTGTTCTCTCTTCTGTTCTCTCTTCTGTTTCTGTCTTCGTTGTGCCTTAGAGTCAATTTATTGCTCTTATCTTTTTTTTTACATGTCGTCTTATTAAACGTATGTATATCTAATACAAACGTTTAATAAGACGACAAAAAATAAATCCAAACCAATAATAACTACTGTAGAGCCTCCTACATAAAAAGAAGTAGTAGTTAACTACTACTTTTTATGTAGGAGGCTCTACTGTGATCTTATTTGAACATTTTGTGTTCGATAGAATTAAAATTACAACATGTACTTACATATAACCTAACCTAACTGACCATACCTATCCTATAACTAACCTAACTACCTAACCTAGCTACCTTACTAAAATGCATTGATTTAAAAAATACTAAATTCATAATTTTAATCTGAACTGTGTTACATACAATTTATACTTATAGTTTTCCCGGTCTACTTTAATTAAAGTCTTAACAGTAGAATAAGTTCTATTTGCAAAGAATTATTAAAGTTTGTCTCTGTCGTCATTGTAAATTACGTAAATTGATTTCTGAAATATAAGATTTTTTTATGCTACATAAAACCTCTAAGTTTAGTAACAAAATAAATTTCAGAACGTAGACCAGGTAAGTATAAATTGACAACCTTACCTTCATATGTTTAGCTTAAGACTTGTCAATGTCAAATTGTCACCTGATAATGAACTGGGAAGTTTGACTCCTGTCATGTCATCCAAGACACGCTGCCTTAGCGCTGCGTTTGAAAAATGTTTGAGCCAACCAAAGACATTCAATAAATCTCTTTGGAGCCAACGAATATTCTTGATATTGATTTTTTCGAGGACTTTTCATGTTTTTTATTAATTATAATGCTATTCCGGACAAAAACAAATCCAAATAGACCAAAATCATTCAAATTGACCCAGCCGTTCTTGAGTTATAAGTGGTGTAACTAACACGACTGTCTTTTATGTATAAAGATATAGCCTATGTGTTATTCTGATGTATAAGCTATATTATTGTAAAGTTTCATTAAAATTCATTCAGCAGTTTTTACGTTAAAGAGTAACAAACATCCATCCATCCATCCTCAAAAACTTTCGCGTTTATAATATTAGTAAGATTAGTAAGACTATGGTTAAGTATAATTTCGTATGTGGTAAGTAACCTGTTGAATATGAAAAGATTTTTTGAGAGTAGCACGTTCAATCAACAAGCTCGGCCAACCTTAAATAAAATGTTAGATACTTACACACACAGGGGCTTAAGATTTTTATGGTTAGTTATGTAAGATTTTTTATTATTGATTGTACGTACCTACTGCGTTCATACATTATGAATATGCCATTACACACTGTCAACTGCTCGCCAGGCAATTGGGTTTCTCGGCGACCAAAACAGGCAAGACATGCGTGTAAACACCTATAGAAAGTCCCAATCGTCATCGACCAAATCTCCGGCAACCAGTCGACTGTTCATAATTGCCCTAAACACTAAAAAATATTGTAAACAGTAAGCTTAAACACACTGATTGGCTATTTCTATTCCATTTTCGGGTGCTGCATGTAATTGTAACTAAACACGATACTGCAGTTAGCCTGGCATGGTTTGGCTTGCGTCATCTTTTGTCATAAGCTCCAGATTAGATGCAAGTAGGTACTTGGAGCGGTGATGCGGTAGTGCAGCAGTCGGCACGCTTCCACGATACTTCGTCAAGGTGACTGTAGTTAGCCAACGCCCGCTAGGTGGCTCACGTGTCCGGCTAATTGCAGCTTCATTAACGTAATTATTTTGCCGTCTTCACTAGTACCATTTGTTTAGTTGCTTGCTTGTGAGCTTCACCTGTTAGTGTAACTGCGACCCGACCAGTAGCTGCGTATGTTGTCAGTAACCTCTTCACCATCCGTTCGCCACTTTCCGTGTCTCACACTGCCTCGGCGTTAATTTTGAGTCCCTTAAAATATTTCGGACGTCAGAAGCGACCTCCTAAATGTCAGAACTGCTGAACCACAAAACAGTCCACATTTAGATTCTAGAAAACATTGACCATAATACCCAGGACACCACGACGCTAGTTTTGCAAGTTAGGATAGTAAGTTTAATGAATACTGGCATACTGGCCGTTGTTAGGGTCGCGCGGGCAGCAGGGAAGTCTTCATGTTTCGCCATCTCTGTCCGCGGCTTACCTTGGAGACAAATGTAATATGCCATGGATATGCACGCGAACAAAATGGTTAGTAAAATAAAATCCAGAAAAATATACTTATATTTGAATTACGCGTACAAATATAATGATTTTTATCTTATCAATGCCATTGTGTGGATAGTTTAAAAATATTGCGGATGTGTCAAAATCATGCTATATAATAAATGTATGTGTGTGTGCAAAAGCTCACGACATACAGCATTAGCGACATTAGTAATCACTGTAGTAGTACTTAATATGTTTAACGTAGTTAAAAAGGAACACTACCCCAGCTAAGTAAGCTTTACAACTTTTACAAGTTTAAAATTAGTAATCAACCACAGTATACTTGAAAACAAATAAAAAAGAAACTTACATTATGTATTGTCAATATTTAGATAAGGTGGGTTTCTGTTCATGTCATTATTGATAGCCAGTATTAGCCAGGGTCGAAGGATCTGGACACCATGAGTTCTCTACACCATTCTGGACATTCCCACCGTAGTCATTTTTCGTCGGCATTCCTTAATTTCCAATTTGACGTTCTTTTTTTACTATAAAGTTAAAAAATGTGGATTCTGTCCGAACTACTGGGATTTTTAATTACAGAAGTGACTATTTTTTTAGGGATGATTTTTTCATGGATCTTTACAGTTTTGACCAATAAATAATAAAACTGACTGAAATGGTATACAATCAACCACTTGCAATAACTCCTTGTGTCAAACTAGAACGAGTCAAAATCCAAAGCAACGACTTTTTCTGAGGGCCGTTAATTCAATCATCAGGAACAGAACTTAATCTAAAGAATGAATATTTATTCAAATACTTTTAATTCAAAAGCTGTAGACCTGCGATTTCCATCTCTTTTCTGAGGATTGAAAAGTCGACCCTAACTATTGTTTCGAAGTCAAATGACGCTTGTTTGTTGGCTGCGAATGTGTTTTCGTGATAGCATATTCCGCTTATAGTTTATCCAATTTAAAGATTTACGAGTACAGTCCCTGGATTTGCGCGTTTTTCTTGGCGAGTGCACGGCCGCATAGATATTTAAAGATACTATTTTTGCAGTTGGAGGTTTATTTCAGTATTTCTACTAAATATCCCTAACGCTGTGTGAGCCGATCGGCCAGATGGCTGAGACGCTACTGTTACGTAATGCACTATGAATGAACGCGGTTCGTGAATGTTTGTTTAAAGCCTGCAGTGCGCAGTTGCGCACCTCGAGCTGTCCTCTCACTGACGGGCGTGTGTTTGTTGTTGCAGGTGAGTGCAGCCCCGCGGGCGCCACGTGCATGTCTCTATCATGCTGGACTGCCTCTGGTAAGTCCTGTGCTGTCCGTCTGCGCTCTACACTACACGGGTGCATTCATTTCGTACGAATAAACATTAATCGCAAAAGCACCACACTACCACACTCTAGCTATATTATTCCAACACATTTTGAGTACAACACGTACGCGTGTAACGTTCATTTCACAAAGTGTGTAACAAAGAACAGCCGAGTGACGCGATACTAGATGGACTAATGGACCTTCTACAAACACCGTTCAAAAAGCTTGTTTTTGTTACCTTAAAATAAAAAACACGCGCACGAAAGGTTCCGTACCATTTTTTATAATACAACATTAGACATTATTTCACACAAACGGGTAAATACTTAATACGGATGACAGCTCAATTCTCCCTCACTACGCCTACATTTTCACGCGGTGATTTGACCAGAAGCGCACTACCGGTTTCTCTTTGAAATCAATTCTGCTTGTGTACAACTGACCGCGTTATGTATGTTACCTGATTTCTCCGCCATTTGTGGACCGTTTCCGAAAATCTTTTTCATTTGAAAGAGCATACTCCTGAGGCTGTCCCATTTTAAATTGGTGAAGATCTGGTGCTGATCTTCGGAGATATATGATGGAACTCTTCAAAAATAGACGGCAAATCTGTCGTGATTGCTGGAATTGCTTGGATGTTTATTGTTTATGCAACATCATGACGTATCATAACGCTTGTATGCTATGAGGGGTACGCAGATGTGTACAATATACCTAGATTTCGACAGTTAGGTATGTTGATTTTAATTTATTAGGGATAAGTGGATAACCCTTTTATCTTGACATGTATTGTTAACAATTAACAATATAAAATAAATTAATGGCAAATATATGTATGGGAACAACTAAAAATGGAAAAATAAAAAACTTTTTCCAAAAAATAAAACCTACTTGAAAAAACACTAAACGGTGTAAAATAACTCTAAATTCAGGAGTCGGTGGCCCATCATAAATAAAACTAAACCACCAAAGCCACCGACTTCCTAATTTAGAGTTATTTTACACCGTTTAGTGTTTTTTTTTAAGTCGGTTTTATTTTTTGCAAACAAGTTTTTTATTTAAAATATATTCTCAAGTCTCTCTCTCTTATAGAAAAAATAGCCTGAATACTATTTCTTCCGCAGTAATTTTGAACCTAACAAACCGTTCATGACATGTACATAAACGGAACTATTTTCAGTTTAACAAATTAGTTTTGTTGTAGGAAATTTTGCCTTTAAAAAGGTTTCACCAAATGTCTTGCTAAGAAATTGGGACGGTGAAACTATGAAATTCCTTTTTTAAAAGAAATGTTTCTTACAATCTGTCCCTTTGTTGATTCCGTAGACAAAAGCCGTTTCTTCGGTGTTCATGCTACGCGGGCTGGTTGTGTAACATTGCTACCGTGTTAATATTTTCTGTTAATTTCTGACGTAGTGTGTAAATATCATTTATAACACATTTGCTCGTAAAGGGTATCCTTATTACACCAAATACAGTATCGATACGTATCTCATTACGCACTAGTGCGTAATGGTAATGTAAAATGCACGGTTTGCAAGATGCTCCGACTAAAAAGAACGTTCATTTTTTTAAATCTTAGCAGAGTGAGAGTTTTATGTCAAGTAAATGTATAAGTGGCCAACATTTTATGAATAAAATTAACTTTGGGAGATGAAATATAAAAAATAAACATTCAATTCGTAAATTCAATTAATTTTGACAATAAATTACAACCATTTGTCACAAAAACAAAAAAAACTTTATTAGTAATAGATACTGGCTGTTTTGCCTTTGACTCAAAATAAAAAAAGTGCTGATGCGCGCGCATCGCTAATTTGTGAACAATTAAAAATTATTCCGCGCGCTTTTTCTTTTCGCTGTATTGTTTTTGTTTGAAAATTTCAGTCCGAGTTTTATATAATTCCTCGCAAATATTTTATAAAACGTCGTATAATAATAATAATAACCCCGCAGGGCAGCTTGTGGCGAGCTGTTGGGCAGTAGCGACCCCACGGATCCGACCTCCCGGGAGAAGTCTTGTTCCTCATCTCTGGCTTGCCTTTATTGGGTGCCTCACTGCATTAAAAACGACAAAGGGCCTCTGCGAGTTGGCTTAGGCTCCTCGTACGCCTTCCAAAGGTCCGGAACCCAAGGGTTCCGAGAAATATCAGGGCATAAAAAAAAATGTTTATTTCATCTCCACAAATAACCTCAAGTTTTACTTTGTTCAGTTGACGATAAAAACAGTTAAACAATACGTAATTTGTGGGAGTCTAAAATAAGCCAAGGCCTGTACTATAGATCTCTAGGCCCCCCCATTTTATAACATTGTGTGGATTGTCAACATGGTGAAGTTAACTATTGAGTGTAGTGAATGAGTGAACAAAAACGTGATTAGTGTATAATAATGGTGTGCGTGTGTGTATGTGTGCGTGCATGTGTGTTTGTGTGTGTGTGTTTGTGTGTGTGTGTTTGTGTGTGTGTGTGTGTGTGAGATAGTATGTTGGTGTTACTATATTTATTATTTAATGAGATTCTAATTATTGTAGGTAGTGGATAAATGGTAAATACATAACAATAAATAATAATAACTGTAAAAATGTATATTATGAACGGAAATTTAGACATTTATACAGGGTGTAACGGAAAGGGTATATACATACAAACAGGGTGAATAGAGTATCTAATAACGAGTCTTTCCTCAAAATTTCAGCTCCCAACTAATAACTTTGAAACTTCACGATATTATTTAATATCGACAGTTTATTAAATGCAAAATCATAACAAACGTGTCACCGCACTATGAGGGTCATAATCCTGTCCGGCAAGGTTCACGTATATCTATCTCGGGTTCTGCGCGCCTAGTACAGACCTATCGGGCTCTGCCTAACCGCCGAAGGCGCGACGGCGAGGGCGGGCTCAACTTTACAATTATGTATGTATATGTATAAAAACGTTGCCATGTTTTTTCTTATCACTGAGAGAATCCGTGCCCTTCGGATGTATATACCCTTTCCGTTACACCATGTATAGTAAAATGAATACCTTAAGTGGCATATAAAGTCAATATTATAGATGTTGTGTATGTTTAAGCACGTTTGTAAATTGTACGAATTCAATTATTTTTTAACCTCTAAGATTTTTTCTGTTTCGGAATAATTAAGTGACTGTAACCATTTGGAATTGCAGATTACGGAATGGAAGAAATCTTTGTGCAAATGAGGTATTCACAGCAATCGACTCACACACTGCGTGCTTCCTTCTAGTTTGAGCTATGCTCCTTCTTCTGCCCTCTTGTAGGTCACCCAATTTATGTAGAATTGATAACATTATGTAAAGCTGGCGCACAATAAGGACTTGTGCTTTTTCATAAAGTTTAGCAGTAGGATACAGCCGAGGTTTTGATAGACTTACTTTCAGTATCATTCGTTGAGCTCTTTCAAGGGTTCATCATTTTGGTTTTACAAGCTCCTCCCCCACTAGTGAGTGGATATGATTGATTGTGCCAAGGCCTCGTATACCATCTTTATGGTCTGTTTGTCAGCTACTTTACGTACTGTTTTAAAAATGTTCGTAAGTTTTCGCATTCTATTGGATATCGTGTGAATGTGGTTTTCAAAATTTAAATAAGCGTCTATTTCGATTCCCAGATATTTAATAAATTTAGTAGGGGTAATTTTAGGACACGTGCTGTCTGCAATAGGAGGGAAATTACATTTATGTGCAAATATGTTATTTGTAAGATTAGCTATTACTCTTCGATTTTGGATAGAGAATACCATGAATTTGGTCTTATCTTCATTTAAAGTGAAAGAGTGTGATGTTAGCCAATGACGAATTTGGTTGAATCCCGTCTGCGCAAGAATAAAAAGTTCATTCCATGAATCAGCATAAAATGTTAGAGCTGTATCATCTGCATAAGCCGAGATACGGCAGTTCTTATTACTAAAGGTGCAGATTGATATAGCAGAGAAAGAGCGTTGGACCGAGTATACTGCCTTGTGGCACTCAGAAAGCAAATGGCAATTCATCACTGAAGTTGTCATACGTATAACATACGTGCGCTTTGATAATTACAGCCTCTGCTTTCTTGTAGCCCTCGCCTGCGGCTCGGGCCAGCAATATCGCCTTAGCTGTAATTATCAACTTACCGCACATATCATAATGTACTATTATGTTGACTTTAAAGTGTCTTATTAGTCGTGAGTGTTGTGACTGTAAAATGTCTCCTGATGTGATGCAGCCAGAGCAATGACTTTCGCTGACGCTGGGCACACCGAGCATCGCAGCACTCGAATACCCGGTATGCCTCTGAGTACGCACGGGATGTCCCCAGAAGATTTCGTTAAGCCGGTGTACTTATGTACGAGTACCTCAACCCGAGTCGAACGCTTCGTTGGCAGCTCAGTGTTGAGGAATTGTTTTTGCACTAACTTAGTGTTATTAGGGAGGGCTCGTACTCATCTTGTTATGTTTGATAGAGGCCGTGTGAACGCCTTAAGATACGTAAAGAGTACTTCAAGACCTTGTCATACCTCTCGCACTATTCACAAAGGGCAACTTCAGGTTAATGAATGTCAATGGACGTAGCAAGTTTAGTCACTGAGAACGTTAATCAGACCAAGAATCATGTTTTACCGTTGCCGGCACGCAGTCTCAATATTAACCTAATCCATCCATCCATTTCTAATCCATTTGGCTTAATACGTAGACAATTTTCGGCACTTATGGCCTCTGCACACCACGTTTTTTATCGCGCTGATGAAAATGCTTGGAATCGATTCCAAGCATTTTGGATGGCACGATTTAAATATCAAAGCTGTACGAGATTTGCTAGGTTTGGTGACAATTAGGTAATCACCACACAAAAGTATCAGCCACTTGAGAACACCTTAAATTGTTAAATCGACCCAAACGTTGAAAAAAGCAAGTAGCCCTTATTTTGTTTTGACTAATATAGTATTAGTAGGTATACTTAGATAAGACATACATAAGCATAGACTTTTGTTAATTTAAGATTTGTTGGCCTGCAATTCACACAGTTTCTTAGTTAATCATAAGATTCTTTCAAAAAATATACAAGACACGTGACTTCTGTGTGCGAGTTTTCTAATTGCTACCTAGTTAATGCTATGTTGTATAATGATTGCTCATTTAAATTTATTAACGGAATAATAATTATAATTAGTTTCGGCCAAACTAGATTGTCCTGGGTCAAACTAGAACATTCTGACTCGCGGGGTATTTAAACCGGTTTGACCCAGGACAAAATAGGCCTGAGATCGGGTTAGGCTTGTGCATTAATAACTAGTATTTTGTTTGCAAGAAACCGTGACTGCTTAGTTATAATAATAGGTCTTTACCTATGAAATTGCCGTTTTGTATGAAAAAATTTAAACGATTTTTTTCATGTACTTATTTTTTATTTGTATTAATCGAAGTAATCACCCATGCAATCAATGCATCTTTGCCAACGCAGTGGCAGTTTATTGATGCCCTTCTTAAAGAAATCAGCTGGACGGGAGGCAACAAATTCTTCAAAGGCATTTTGTACTGCCTCTCGGATATTGATTTTTTTTCCCGCCAAGAAGTTATCCAAATTCTGGAAAAAGTAGTAGTCTGTAGGCGCAAGGTCTGGTGAGTAGGGCGGATGACAGAGAGCTTCCAACCCCAGTTCTTGCAACTTAGAGACCGTCTGCTGTGCAGTATGAGGTTGCGCGTTGTCGTGCAGGAGCAGCGGAGACGAGCGATTGACCAATGCTGGTTGGAGATGTGCCAGCTTCTCCATCATTGTGTTCAGTTCTTCACAGTACACATCTGCAGTAATGCTCACCCAGTTTGGTAAGAAGCTGTGATGAATCACACCGGCGCTAGACCACCAAACAGTGACCATCACTTTTCTAGGGGTAAGTTTTCGTTTAGGGCATTGTTTAGGTGCTGAACCAGGATCCAACCAACTTGCTGAGCGCTTGCGGTTATCAAACAGAATCCATTTTTCATCGCAGGTAACAATGCGGTTCAAAATTCCTTCATTGTTTTGTGTGTCTGTTGAGCAGTGCAAGGCGCGTCTCGACGCGTACTTCGCGCTGGCGATCATTGAGTTCATGGGGCACCCATTTGTCAAGCTTTTTTTCCTTGCCAATTTGACGCAAATGGACCAATATTGTTTTGACGCTAACGTCGAAAGCTGCTGCTAATTCAGCCGTAGATATTTGTGTATCATCAGCTTCCACAATCGCCTTTAATTCGTCATTGTCGACCAAAGTCTTCGGACGACCGCGAGGTTCATTTTTCAGGTCGAAATTTCCAGAACGGAAGCGTGCAAACCAATAACAGCTGGTGCGTTGGTTTGTAGTGTTAGCTCCGTAAACGTCGTTGAAGTTGCGTGCCGCTTGTGCCGCGTTGCTGCCACGACGGTTCTCATATTCCATAATTACTCGAATTTTTAACGTATCCATGATGACGAAAATATTGAAATGCGATGAAAATGTAACACTAATCAATAAACAAATGACTACTTTTGGAAAAAAAAAACCATGTTTTTAAAATAAAATTAATTTGAAATTAGAATTCTTAGCCAAACAAAAATTATTTTGATTTGAAATGGCCTGTACTGCAGAACGGCAATTTCATAGTTAAAGACCTAATATGTAAACGATTGTTAATTAATCTTTTAATTATATTCTGGTTTATTATTATTAATTTATTAATTATTAATTTATTAATTATTTATTTATTTCGAAAAAACATACAACTGTCATTACAGTCACCCAATTCGATAGTGTAGTGACATACTTTCATCTAATAACTTATAATAGAACTAAAATCTAACCTATTATCTAACCGGCAAAAGTCTCCGACGAAATGATACAGAATGTAACAACTTTTATTGACAATTTTGATTATGCAATATGTTTTTGGATACTAGCACTGCCCTGCAGTTTCACCTGCTCTTAAGGGTGTCTGACGTGGGGTTGCAACCGTATTAAATGTCTGACAACAGGCGACGTAATTTCAATTATTAACCAAATAAAAAAACTAGACTTTATACTACTTAAACTTTAACGAATTTGAGGTGCACTGTTGGTATCTGTAACCGCTTTGCTAACCAAAGTAACAACGATCGAAACCTAATATTTGGGAATCGTTCTACCGTCTATTGCAGACATACACAGAGAAAATCAGCCTATAAAAAGGTCTGATCGTCGTCGGCTTTTATTCTGTAAATTGTATAGATTAGCAGCTTTTATTATCAAGCAGTAAATAAACTAAATAAACTTGTAAATTACCTTTCTTCTGAATTAGATAGTAACAAAAAATGTCTTACTTCTTCTTAGACTTGGTGTTCATGTCGTGTTATGATTTTAAATGCCAATTTATTCCAAATGTTTCACACTAACATGTATGTATACAGATAAACTCACAAATACCTAGCTCTCAGTACACCTCACTCAGGTGCTGACACCCTCACACACACGTACACACACACAAACTCATACACATACACACACTCACTCATAGACACTTGTTCATTTACAGATTTCTCATTTAGCATTGTATGATAATTTGGCATAAAAATAGATCTACACGTATTATAATCACATAAAAATAGTACCACCAGTCCTTTGTATTTGTTAGCATTATTTTAAAAATATTCGGGGGAATGGCACTGTTAGCCGAAATTCAGGCATTGCCTAGGACGGTTACAGAAGCTAAATCCTTTTACTTGTATATAACTACTGCTAAACTGTTTTTGTGACATAAAACTAAGGTTTTTGGAAAATAAATTTATTATCTATACTAATATTATAAAGAGGTAAAATTTGTTTGTTTGTATATTTGTAAGTTTGTATGTAGGGGGTAATCTTCGGAACTCATGATCCAATTTTAAAAATGATTGCACTGATGGAAAGCTTCACTATTCCCGGATGACATAAGCTACTTTTTATCCCCATATTCCTAGGGGAACGGGAAATACGCGGGTGAAACCGCGTGACGTCTGCTAGTTATTAATAAACACAAACTTACTTATTTTTGAAATAATTGTCAGTCAACCAGTGTGTTCTTCTGTTGGTTTTTGTACGTTGCGCATTTTGTGCTGTGGTTGTGCGTCAAGTTAGAACTTTTACACACTCCGTTATTCCGCCACTTCACCATGTGTGTATTCCGTGACCATTCTATTTGAGTAGGGTCTAGATATTATAATACAATATATTATAGCGTAAGCGATTGGCTATCCAGTATATTGATTGCGCTCATGGTTGGCGTTTTGATTAAACGGGACTAATGAAGCACGATTTTGCTTAACATCTAAAATGGTAAGACTTGGTTAAGGGTCACTAGTAACTGTAATTGGCCACCTGGTAGCTAAAGCGGAACGGAATTTACACAAACCCCTTGAAATACGTTGTTTCAGTTCATTCCGTGGTCGGTCAGAATCTCATCATAGTAATTTTATTTTTGTAAATATCTCGGAACTGTCGTTAATGATTGTGTTGATTTTTTGAGAAGGTATTTGATTGTAGGCATCTGATTGTAGTATTTTAAAAAAGATTTAATGAAGAAAACAATTAGAATTGAATACTACTGAGCATAGTGCCGTGGGCATTGTCCTTTAGAAAAGTACTACCTATGTATTTAATTATACTGATTTCTTCGTGATGTCCTGGGACTCTGGGCCGATTTTGAGGATTTATATGAAATTTGGTAGCGGAAGGTCCATCAATTATTATTTGAATAAATGTTATAATTATGTGGTTTCGCGTTTATTCACTCACGACGGCCCGCCGCGACCGCGGCGGGCGCGGAGGCGTGCGGCGGATCTGTGACACGGAGATGTAAGTGATGTCACTTGCGCCGGTGCCAGCCGCGGATGTGCGGAGCTCGCCCTTGACATTTGTGCTTCCGCACTACCGCCACCCGCACCACCCGCACCGCCCTGCTGAACCACAACATGGTTAATTTTGTAAAACGCGTTTCACCGCAATCACGGTAAAGCGCGAATAAGTATAGCACACATATTGTAGGTAGACTAGTGTATTTTGAAGCCAATGGCAAGACCGCGCGCTGCAGCGATGTGGCTTGGCAGTGACTGAGTGACGTAAACTGAGGCAAGTACTTACAGCAGAGAATATCTCATGTAACTTGACGAGTGTTGCAATTGCAATGTTTGTTTGTACTCGTCCACACTGCCAGTGACTAACGCAACCGTCTCACCGCTATGACGCAGATCTCTAGGTTTGGGTCATTGATGAAGCAAGAAGTTTGACCTTTGCCACCACTAACTAGTAAATTAACACCCTGGTAGTAAAATAGCAATTGCAGTTGCAGAGCACACAAGTATAATTGCAGTCAAAACATCTAAATCCTGTTCAATTTTGCTTTCTTAATATTTAAGGTTCGTTAATCCATCTCCTGAATGACCGACGCACACTTGTTTGTGTTTGGATCGTAAGCAACTCAAATCAAGGTCAAGAGCATTCATCATAACATGATAACAGTTTGCTTAGAAACATTCTAATAATATTTTGGCCAACCTGGGAATCGCACTTAGGGGACTGCCCTGTCGTGCCCTGTGTGCGGTCAGCAGTAGCATTCCGACCACTAGTACAACGCGGTACTGTGTTACATTATAATGTGCCGTGTGCTGACAGTAGAGGCATTTAGTTAGCGCGTTTGCAACACGTGCGTAAACCGAATATTCTTTGTATTACTTAGGTACCTAGCAATTTAGGCCTGTAACCTTGATTGTTGGTTTGGGTGACCGTTAATATAGACTCCTGACCGACAGACAGTTGGATGGTGGATTTGTAGTACCCTTTGCGTACAGTACTCTAATAAAAATAGCATACAGAAAAGTGCAAAGAAAACTGCCTTGTGGAACCCCAGTTTCAAGTTAGGACAGTTAGTTAGGATCCGATTTATTTTAGATAGTTAGTTAGGATCCGATTTATTTTAGATAGTTAGTTAGGATCCGATTTATGGGACCGACCGCTTAGTTGCTTCCTAACTAGGATCCTACAAATCGTGTAATAAGCTCTTAGTGATCAAAATAGGTCACTGAACGGCTATCAGAATGTAGTGACTGCTCGTGAGTTCGTGACTAACCGTATTGAAGGCATTTGAGAAATCGACTTAATATTGGAACAGTAGGTAACTTTGATGTCATCCATACTTGCCCTAAAATTGCTAGTAGGTACTTTGTTAGAGAGAGCCCGAATTATATACGAAAAGTAGTAGGTATGTACCTATTTTAGCGGTAAACCGAAAAAAATAGGTACATACCACTTTTCAAAGCGACGTAGTTCTTGTCATTTCCTTAAATGGCTCCTGAAGACTCCCACTATTGAAGGGCTGCACAAGCTGTCTCGATGGCGACGGGATCGATCGTGCAACCTTCTGTACCAACGCTTTGCAAACAACTAGGGCAGGTGCGGACAACTTTTAGACAAGAAGTTCTGAGCAGAGGGAGCGGGTCAAGCATAAAAGTAATAAAACATTATTAACCTTTCTGGCTTCACCAAAAATATCAACATAATCACGCCGTGCGGCCCGCAACAGTAACAAGTGACAATTGAGGTCATTGTTTACAAAACCGCGTTTGTGGAGTACAAGCCTTAGTGCGTCGACGTCAATGATTCGGGCCTCCCTCCACCCCTCCTCTCGCTACTCTGCATCCCTTTAATACCTCACGCCACTCTCCGCATCGTCAGCTGATTACGACGTGACCCACTGCTTACACACTTTCTTTCGGCGCTGTGCTTGTTTTGAAAACTTGTTATATTGGACCATTATTTAGCCTTGTGAATGGTAAAATGCTCCCCATTTTTTTAAACGTTTCGTTGGTTTAAATTAGTCCGTAAATTTACTTAATGATGGCAAAGAAACAAGAATCAATAAAACACAAGTGTTTCAAAGTCATGTTAGATAGATTAGGAGTGGGGTCGGACGGAGGGGGGTATGTGTGGCAGCGCGGTGGAGGGACGGGCGGGCAGCGGCACGGCTGGCGAGTGGCGGAGTGGCGGCAGTCGGGCAGTCCCGCGCACGCCGCCTGCTCGCCCACATGTGTAGCGATGCTCGGCGGAGCGAACGCGCTCTCAGCTGTTGTTGGTCGCGCACTCGCGCCCGGCTAGTGTTGTGCTGCAAGTGCCCATGTGCTAGTGGTTGATGCTGCGCTCCGCGACCACGGGCGGTATGGTGGGCCTGCCGCCGCCGCCTCACGCAAGGCTCTCGCTGTTTGACTCGTGCCACCGTAAGATCAGGCTCATCGGTGGCGGACCCGTCGCCTTCCTAGGAGGACTTGTCGCGTGAGTCATACCATTTGGTCCAAAGCTCTTAGGAACGAATGCTAACTACACACATCAAAAGTGTCTAGGGATCAAGCATTTTTATGCGGATTTCTTGAGATTGAGATGTGGCTTTGTAATAAATTTATGATTTTATAAATTTATATGGATCCTTTTTGGTGCATTTCATAATTTGAATCAGGAACTGTGAATCAAATTCGAGTAAAAGATGAAAATCAGCTGTCAATATTTTCCCTATAAAAACATACAACGCATTGAAGACATTATTAGTGCTACTGTTTCCCTACTACTGATTAAAACCAACGTTATTATGGAGCGGCGACGTCATTTAAGCAGGGAAGAAATGCTCAGAGCCGTGGGAATTATAGAAGCTGGTTCCCGGCAACGCACTGTGGCTTTAGCTCTGAATACAATTCAGAGTGTTATCAGTCGACTTTGGACACGTTACCGAAGCACTGGTACCGTGGCTGAGCGCCATGGAGGACGGTATCGCTGCACCACACGGAGACAACACCGATACATTCAAATCTTAACTCGAAGAGCTCCAACAATAACCGCCATGATGTTAGCCGTGAGGCTTCATCACTCTTCAGGGAACTTAATTAGCGACCAAACAGTCAGAAACCGCTTGCATGAAATGAACCTTCATTCCCGAAGACCGCTACGGGTACCACCTATAGCAATGCACAATCGTAGGATTCGATATCAATGGGCTCTTGAACACAGAAATTGGGCAGAAGAACAATGGCGTTTCGTGTGCTTTTCTAATGAGTCTCGTTTTGGTATGAGACCGGATACAAGACGTATACGACACTGGAGAACCCCTGGACGCCAACAGCGATTAAAATCCTGCCAGGAAGTCCATCCTTATAGTGGTGGAACCATCATGGTATGGGCGGGTATTTGGATCGGCGGAAGAACTGAGTTGATTTGGATCAGAGGCAACCTCAACGCTCAAATTTATGCTGAGACGATTGTATCAGACGTCATCGTTCCTCTACAAGTGCAAATCGGTCCCTTATTTCAGTTAATGCATGATAATGCACGACCGCACACCGCAAGAGTTGTAAGACAGACTCTCGCCGCAGCTAACATCAATGTCCTGCCCTGGCCTGCTCAGTCGCCAGACTTGAACCCGATTGAGCATGCATGGGATATGCTACAGAGAAGAGCTCTGCCGAATATGGAGGGTATCCAGTCGCAAGAAGACCTTTTTTTGTTGTTGCAACGAACATGGGCGGCCATTCCACAGCGTGATTTGGATGAACTCATTTTGAGTATGCCAAACCGATGTTCTTGTGTTGTTAGTGTTCGCGGTAGAAACACGGATTATTAATTGTTTAAGTTACCCAATAAAATTTTAAAGAAAACTGTTATTTCAGTCTTTTTTTCGAACTTTAATGTTAGTGGTTCAAATGTCAGAAATCCCTTTATTAGGAAAATGGCAAATTTCTTTATTAATGCAAAGGTGACTTGGTTTATCGTTACTGTGACAAACGAAAACACTTTATTTGATGAATCCTTAAAGAAAATTTTAATTAATATCAATCAGGAGAAAAGTTAGTGCAAAAATATAATATGTTGATCCCTAGACACTTTTGATGTGTGTATATTATTCTATTCTTGTGTAAGGCTGAGACGATTCGTATGTTTCAGCAAAACTCTAAGTGATAGTTCAATAATAGTCAAATTGACATTGTTTAAAATGGCATTATTCTTTAAAAGGGGCTCAATGGAGAATGAAAGTGTGTGGAGGTTCGCCAGTTTAACCGATTGGGAAATCCATCGGGCTAACAACCTGGATTTATTATACAAAATATGTACATAATATATGTTGTATGTTTATCAGCTGTTTAGTACCCATAACACAAGCTCTCAAGGTTAACTTGGGAATAAATGGCGTTGTGTGAAAAGTTTTGGAACATTTATTTATTTATTATAACACAATTACAATTCAATTTAATTCGTGTCTATTTAATTTAATCCTATGCAAGTCAATTTCAATATCATTCCATTTAATTCCATTTCAATTTAATAATTGTTGTATTTGTAATTATGTATCTACTAATATTAGATATTAGGTCTTTACCTATGAAAGTAGTCATTTGTTTATTGATTAGTGTTACATTTTCATCGCATTTCAATCTTTTTCGTCATCATGGATACGTTAAAAATTCGAGTAATTATGGAATATGAGTACCTACCGTCGTGGCAGCAACGCGGCACAAGCGGCACGCAACTTCAACGACGTTTACGGAGCTAACACTACAAACCAACGCACCACCTGTTATTGGTTTGCTCGCTTCCGTTCTGGAAATTTCGACCTGAAAAATGAACCTCGCGGTCGTCCGAAGACTTTGGTCGACAATGACGAATTAAAGGCGATTGTGGAAGCTGATGATACACACATATCTACGGCTGATTTAGCAGCAGCTTTCGACGTTAGCGTCAAAACAATATTGGTCCATTTGCGTCAAATTGGCAAGGAAAAAAAGCTTGACAAATGGGTGCCCCATGAACTCAATGATCGCCAGCGCGAAGTACGCGTCGAGACGCGCCTTGCACTGCTCAACAGACACACAAATGAAGGAATTTTGAACCGCATTGTTACCTGCGATGAAAAATGGATTCTGTTTGATAATCGCAAGCGCTCAGCAAGTTGGTTGGATCCTGGTTCAGCACCTAAACAATGCCCTAAACGAAAACTTACCCCTAGAAAAGTGATGGTCACTGTTTGGTGGTCTAGCGCCGGTGTGATTCATCACAGCTTCTTACCAAACGGGGTGAGCATTACTGCAGATGTGTACTGTGAAGAACTGAACACAATGATGGAGAAGCTGGCACATCTCCAACCAGCATTGGTCAATCGCTCGTCTCCGCTGCTCCTGCACGACAACGCGCGACCTCATACTGCACAGCAGACGGTCTCCAAGTTGCAAGAACTGGGGTTGGATGCTCTCCGTCATCCGCCCTACTCACCAGACCTTGCGCCTACAGACTACTACTTTTTCCAGAATTTGGATGGTTCTTGGCGGGAAAAAAATTCTATACCCGAGAGGCAGTACAAAATGCCTTTGAAGAATTAGTTGCCTCCCGTCCAGCTGATTTCTTTAAGAAGGGCATCAATAAACTGCCACTGCGTTGGCAAAGATGCATTGATTGCATGGGTGATTACTTCGATTAATACAAATAAAAAATACATGAAAAAAAAATCGTTTAAATTTTTTCATACAAAACGGCAATTTCATAGGTAAAGACCTATTATTAAGTGAATTGTAACTAACACTATGGATTTTGTCTGAAATTAAAAATGTTCTATTCTACTCTATTCTATTATACAAAATGTTTTTTCCTATGATGGATATCCCAGACAAAAGATAGCCCCTCTAAATAGATATACATATGTATATGAATTAATAAAATGACATAGATAAACCCAACATCCTGAAACTGTAAGTACTGAAACTGTAGGTATGACTTTTCCGGATTCGTCTCGCCTCATGCAAGAGAGGCGAGGCTCTATCCACTATGTATCGCTGCAGGGTACACGACTACACGCTTGATGACGATTATCGATGACGTTTTTACTCCGACGCAAAAAAAGAAGTGTTATTTGAACTTTGATCGCTATGTGTGCGCGTGTTTGTCTGTCTGTAGCACCGTAGCTCCTGAACGGATGTGAATGCAGTTTTCTTTATTTGTACACTTTTATCAAGATGGTTCTTCGCTATAACAATTAATGTACTTCTGTTCAGGCGTTTAAAGATCAGGGCTGGTGATATTTCTAAGACAAGTAAGTAGACTGCAGGATACGCAACTCTTTAGCAACTACCAGCACATTTAGCGTGTTTGGGCTCCTCAGTATGGGCTCAAAGGTGCTAGATAGATGATAAAAACACACTTAGAGAATAATATAGGTACAAGGTGGAAGGGACATCATCGCATAAGCTGTTATCATAAGTTCAGTACAAAATCCTGATAATCAAATCATGAAAACCATACAAAACTTAAAGTTCAAAAAAAATCTCCGTCTCGAAAAAGATCTTCAAGTCAAGTCAAGTCAAGTCAAACCATTTATTTCAATTAGGCCCCTATAAGGCACTTTTGAACGTCGAACAAAAATTAACTTTAAAAAATGATTCTAGTTGCCCCTTCCAAAAAGTAGATTTGTATGGAGAAGAATGGGCAAGAAACTCCATACTTACTCTTTTAAAATCGATCTTACAATACTTTGTATACATCAATAAGATTATATGTGAGGACGATGCACCTAGAATAAAAGTACTATACTAAGATAGAATTAAGCAAACAAAAAAAAAGCAATGGAGTTGATAATTACAGCTAGATACATTGTGCTCACATATTTACAAATGTAATTACATTAATTTAAAAACAAGTGAAGAAAAAAAAAAATAAAAAAATAATAGAAAACAATACAGAGGTACATTATTATATTAGCAACCCGGTTGATTTTGTCAAGACTCCATTGATTTGTCCTATGGAGCAGGACCAGCATGTTTCCAAGCATTCCTATCCTGAATATAATCTTCTAATTTATAATATGCCAGTTTACAAAGTGTACTTTTAATGTAAGTTTTAAATTTTCTTTCATTTAGTTTTAATATATCACATGGTATTTTATTATAACATTTAACACAATACCCCATAAAAGATGTTTGTACTTTTGCTAATCTAAAGGAAGGTTGAGCTATTTTATCTTTATTTCTTGTATTAAACTGATGCCTATCGCTTGTTTTACTAAAGAGTTGAGGATTTTTTCTTACATACATTATATTTTCATAGATATATTGACAAGGTACTGTCATTATATTTATTCTCTTAAATAGCTCTCTAAGAGATTCGCGGCGCGGTAAATTATAAATGGCTCTGACAGCTCTCTTTTGTAAAATGAAAATGGATTCAATGTCAGCAGCCCGGCCCCACAGCAAAATGCCATAAGACATTATGCTGTGAAAGTAGCTAAAATAGACCAAACGCGCGGTTTCTACATCTGTTAACTGTCTTATTTTTCTAACCGCATAAGCGGCTGAGCTTAGCCGCCCCGCAAGAGATGTTAAATGGGGTCCCCATTGTAATTTTTCATCTAGAGTAATACCTAAGAAAACTGTCTGATTAATAAATTTCAGTTTTCCTCCATTTAACATGATGTCACATTCGCTACTTTTAACATTTGGTAAAGTGAATCTAATGCATTTAGTTTTTTTTTCATTAAGTACTAAATTATTTACCGTAAACCAATTTTGTACCCGAGTAATTGAGTTATTCACGTCGTCAAGATGTGGTGACCGTCTGTTTATTTTAAAGATCAGTGAAGTGTCATCTGCAAATAACACCATCTTTGGTTGATTATGTATTAATTGGGGCAAATCATTAATGTACACTAAAAATAGGAACGGACCCAGTATTGAACCTTGGGGAACACCCAAAAGAAGAAGTCCAAGACCCCAGCGCCGCTAGACCTCACTTATCTTCTGACAATCAAAGTGTGTATGATGAAGTAGTAGTCTGTACGCAACAACAGAGCAGGTAGGCACCTGCTGTCTTGTTGATCTAGTTATTAGATCATTCGTTCAGTTAACAGCAGCTACCCTTTCTACAAGGGCATGGTTTTTACAATATTACTTATAGTGATTAGCTCTCCACCGACGTGAGTGACGTGACGCTTGTTCAAAATAACTCAATTTAAATATTAAACTTAAAACGTTTACCTATTATAAAATTTATATTTTTCAAGATTTTTTGAGTTGATAAGTAGTTTTTTAAATTTCGACAGAAATATTATTAACCCGAATGCTCATATCAATATCAGTTTCAAGAAAGCGAGCTTGGTGAAGGTTCAACAATTAGTTACAAAGTATAGTCTGTATCTGAGACTGTCACGTATGAAGTAATGTCGGCACAAGTAGGGCACGTTTGGATCGGCTAGCGAAGCCGTGGCGAGCCGGTCGCTATGCGGCACTCGGCAGTATCGCGGCCGCTATCGATCACCGGTCCCCACTCGCGACTTGCACCACCCACTGCCACAATAGGCACGGCACTGCCACGCCACCACGCCAACACGCCACCACGCCAACACGCCACCACGCCAACACGCCACCACTCCAACACGCCACCACGCCAACAGTCCACCACGCCAACAGACCACCACGCCAACAGACCACTTCGCCGCCACGTCAACACACAAACACACCACTAGTAGTAAGCAGTAAACACTACTTCGTTGTAAAAGAATAGCTTTTGCCTGCGATGACTGTTTCACCAGGACCTCACGTTAAACCGCAGATTCAGATTTATTTATTGTTTGTCATAACTAACACTGTAACATACCCACAGGATGGACAATATTTTTTACAATGTATGCCAAAATAGAAAAGAAAATCGTCGTCGTAGTACACAAAATAACTAAGGCAACTTAATATTAATTACCACTAGGGAAAATAAATTAATTGCACATATTATCAATCGTCGTTTCGTCATAGCATTATTATTGGATTGAAAGAAAAAAAAGTTTTTATTAGAGGTGGCATGGCATACCTACCCGACACATGTCAAACGTACCGTCCTTCACGATATATGGTAGGTAGTTATTTGTCATGATAACTTCGTCCATTATCGCACATTCAAAACCTTCGTTTTCCGGAAGAGGTCACCGAAGTGCAGCCAGGATATGGAAACCAAAAGGTCTATATCTGGTCCATGTAGGGCTGGTTAAAGCGTCCATGAAGCTCATTGGTCTTCCATACCTCCATGCGGTCAAAAGTATATAATACTACAGGTTTGCGCCAGTTCTCGTTAGCCAAGGAAAGTGGTGTGAGGTATTTGTCTGCCGCTATCACATCCCGATTCATCCCCACGTCGGATTCTAGAAAGTATTCCCTGAGACTGCATACTTCGCGGTTGTGCAGTGTATTGGCATTAAGGAAACCTCTACGAGGATTAGCTCCTTAGTACTGCGACCCGTTCCTACATACATTTTTAGAGACATACATGGTCGCGTTGCTGTTTAATATAATTTTTGGGTTCCGCAGTACTACCTGTTTTTTGTAGATCTTTGACAGTCGTTACTTGTAGTCAGAAGCCCGAAAGTCTGACAACCAGTTTAACCAAGGGGTATCATGTTACCCAGTTACTGGGTTGTGGAGGTCAGACAGGCAGTCGCTCCATGTAAAACACTGGTATTCAGCTGCATCCGGTTAAACTGGAAGCCGACCCCAACATAGTTGGGAAAAGGCTAGGCAGATGATGATGATGAGTACTACCTGTTTTATGGAGCACGCGGGTTATTCCTGTTGTAAGAAACTGGCGTAGCGATCCTTATTCTAATGCTAACTGGAATTGAGACACCAAATGCGCGTGCGAGTTTTGTTGTCATTTAAGCCAGAAGTTCAAATTCAAATAATTTATTGTGGATCACAGGTTCATAAGATGTTGTGATAAATACAGGTGTCTGCTATGTCCCGCCATTGGGCATACAAAATTCATGTCACAAGTTTGGTACAAAAATACAATACTATTAGTTTATTAATTAAATTCAATTAAATCTATATAAAATTACAATAAAATTAAAATTACAATAAAAGCATGTAGTGTTTACCGCTTAATATTGTACATCTAGTACTGTTATGTGCTGTATTATATTAACTATGTATTTATTGATGTAACAATTGTTTGGTAAACCAATAAATAAATAAATACAATTAGTGATGCTACGAATACTACTTTTACGAATACGAATATCTCGCCATGGTAAAAAAAGACTTATTTATTTGATTAATGTTTACTCTTCTAATAATTAAAATTAACAACAGGCAAATTTTTATTTAAAAAACATAAAATTTGTAGATTTTCTGGTTTTAGGCGATTTCTTTCTTCAGTCTGGATGTTCCCAGCCGTTGAAAAAAGTCTTTCCGAGGCGACTGTGCATGGCTTCAGTGAAAAATATTTTTGGGCGAGTTATTTCAGACTTGGAAAATGGACATCTTCTCGCCAAAAGGCCAGTGGATCAGCAGTCGCAGCAAAAATATTAGTTTTTAAATATTCGTCTTAGTATTTGCCGAATACGGTTATTCGGTAAATTTAAAGCTATACGATGTGTTGATGTGATGTGGTCGAACCATTTCGTCAACAAATTAAGAATTAATGTTAAAGTTTGCAAAAATGCTGTTAATTGGCTAATTTCTCATGTACTAAAACAATAGCAATAGCTACTTCTGGTTGCATGTGCCGCGGGCCCTGCAGAAGTGGTTATGCTAACAATAAAACGGCTTCGCGCCGACCGCGACAGTTGAAATTTCTTTAACGCGCTTTTGTTTAGGCATTCATTTGTGTGCCGTTAGCGTTAGCATTTGCATGTTATAATTATTTATTCATAAAGATGTTATAAAGATGCAATAGCAGACTCGAGCCCCAGGTCTTACGACTGGTTCATTTCTCTTCTCCTTATGGTTTAAGGCTAATGCGAGAGTCGCAGATAGTTCTCGTGACCTATTGTCATTTATTTAAGAGGAAATGCTGTGCAGTCTAATTTACTTCGGTATCACTTTGCACGAGTGAACTGCAGTACTAGAAGAAACGCAAATAACGTAAGCAACAGGAGCAGGTTTCCTATCACTCCCAACGTAGTTCAGTCTACGGCCGGAACCTGGAATCTCTCAGCTTACGCTAACCGAATTCATCCCACCATTCTAGGTGGTCATCATAAATATTACGCTAGTCTTTGTCGCCTGGCTGATATTTTTTGTAAGAAAAGACTAGAACGCCGTACTCACAAGAAGGAATCGCATGAGTGCGGCGTTATGAGTGGGGCTTCTATTATCCTGGTGATTTTTTCTGAAACATCTCCCATTCGTTCAAAAATCACATCGTGTTGTTTCGTTGGTTGGTGTGCAGCGGCGCAGTTGCAGAGAGCGGCGCCAGCGGCGACGTTACAGTTTTAACGGGACTGCCGCCGCACTGGCCCCGATACGCGCCACACGCCAGTAAACAACAATACTCATGGCGCAATGTCATTCTTTTTAAAATCCGTAATAGAAGAGAGAAGAAGAGTTTACTGCGTGTGTGAAAGTAGCGCTTATGGTAATCATTAAACCATCAAAGAAAAAAGGCAAAGACAGTCCCCCTAAAACGCCCCACCCTTCGCCACTTCCTAGTGTTTTTGTTGGGAAGAAGAAGTGGCAGAACAAACTCCCCAGTAACCGAAGCCAGCTCCCCAGAAAACCGGCACTACTGATGTGCAACAAAATACACCCCAAAAAAAAACATAAGTACTAAAAGACTGCCTAGCAACTTACAAAAAGAACCGAAATCCCACCAAAACATTTCATGTAAAATGTTGCCAAAACGACCACATAAGGTTTGCCCTGTGAAAAAGATATCAGATCTCATGTAGAGCCAAACTTCTGAATCTACACGGCCTAACCTACCGACCCTAACTTCACAAATTCTACATAACAGTATAAATGTATGAAGGTCAACACCCACCAACTCTATGAGGGTTCAAGAAAACGACGAAACTCTTCGAGAAAAGGTAGGTAGTGCCCTTGCGCTTCGCTTGGCTCGTCTTGGCGGGGGCACTACCGTGCCCCCAGATTCTAGTTACCCCTTCCAAAAGGTAGATTCGTATAGAGAAGAATGGGCAAGAAACTCCATACTTATTCCATATTATTTTATTGATGGTTGATTCGAATTCTGGCATGTCGCTCAAGCGGGTGGAACGGTCGCGCACGCGCATCGCATCGCAGCGAGATCGCATACCTCTTGCGCAGCGGTGCTCGCCCGCGGGGCCGAGAACGCCGCGCAGCAGCTAGGAGCAGCACACAGCACTCACAGTTGACTTGACGTCACGAATAACTAACAAGCGAACGAACAACTAAAAAACAAAGCGAATACGCGAGGAGGCGCCTGTGTTGGTTGTGTGATGTCCCACTTGGGTTCTTCTTTTTTAACCCCCGATGCAAAAAGTTGAGGTGTTATTAGTTTGACCGCTATGTGTGTGCTAACACAAAAGAGCTGATAACCTTGAAACGGTTGAACCGATTTAGATGCAGTTTTTTTTTATTTGAAAGCAGGGTTTCTTGCGCTGGTTCTTAGACATGATTCATCAAAATCGGTTCAGCCGTTTCAAGGTTATGAGCTCTATTGTGTTAGCTACCTTTGCTATTTTAGACGTCTATGGGTATTCACTTTACATACAAACATGTGTGGCTTAAAGTTTCAAACACCCATGTGTGTTATATTAACTAGTCAATTACCGCAATCCAGACACAATTAAATTTCTATTGTTTGCGGACACCGGTGTCCACGCGGAGCCTAATGAGTTAATAAGCAAGATTATGGTATATTTGGTCTGATGCAGCCAGGATATCTAGCAGACTAATACACTCTTGGGAAAATAATAGCAGATATGTCGTGTTTGGATTCATTTTAACCAGCATTTGATTCTGCACACAGTGCCCTAATGGCAACAGGATGAGCTAATGCTGCAGCCAGGCTATCCAGCACACCAGTAGGTAGACTCTTAACAAATTAATAGCAGATATGACGTGTTTAGATTCGTTTTAACCAGCATTTGACTTTACATACAATGCACTGAAAAATTCTTATAACTGTAAACTCTATAAAACAAAATGAATGCGTTTATTTTTTTTTTAAATAATATGAAAATTAAAAATTTAAAAACCCCTACTGCAAAAAAGTAAATCATTTACAAAGTTTAAAATAATACTTTCCTATCGTTGAACCATGGAATTTTACGTGACGTCGGGGTACCGCTAAAATAAGTACCTACCTACAGTACCTACCTACGAGTACTAGGAACATTCCTTACTTAAGTTAAGGTACCCCGACGGTACTACTACTTCAAATACCTACTCTAGTATTTAATGTAACATAGAGACACGCAGCTCAGTAGTTCAGCTTAAAACTATATATTTTGTATCTTTCAAAATCAATGCATTGCAGTAAGGTACTTAGGTTAGGTAGTTAGGTTAGATAGGATAGGGATGATAAGTTTGGTTAGGTTATATGTATACATATACACATAATCCTTCACCCTTTTTTTACCCCCTCAGGGATTGATTTCACAAAACCGGATTTCGGCAATAATCATCATTAGGAACTCATAACCCCAAATATAACATTTAATTGAAATAACTTTGAAAATCAGAGAACTTTCATAATAACTTTGCACCCCCGCTTTTACCCCCTTAAGGGAAGGGTTTTTGAAAAAATATTTTATACGTGTTTCTGTGTACCTACTTTAAATGAAGAACCTTCATACTGAATTTCATTCGCATAACTTCAAAATAACACACAACAAATAAACAACGATTTTTACAAGGCTTGGACAAGCAAAGTTGAGGCCATCAGACAGCTGTCGATCTAAATTAATTTACTAGGTACAACTTTCGCCACGCACAAAACCAGCTTAACCCTAGAAAGATAACGTTATTTTTTGGTACTGAAAAGATAAAGATGCGCCTTAGAGGCGCCCAATTTTCGATATCGATTTTTTATACGTATTTAAGTAATTATTAAACTTCTTATAGCGTTGTGAAATGCTACATTATTACTAAATAAATAAAACACAAATTTAAGTTATTACTTTTTAATTACAAGAAAAAAATGGGATTTTAAAAATCCCTTGCGAAAATCAACAAAAATAAAAAGTCTTCTGTATTAAGGTACATTTTTTTCTTAAAAATATAAAGTTTATAGTTTTTAACTTAATCACTAGTGAGTTATGAAATAGTCAGTCTCAAAAACATGAAAATACAAAAAAAAAATTATGTACAGTTGTTGCAAACATCTTTTTTATGTTCACCACACACAGACTTTTTACATTTGGTACACGTCATCTTGGACATTCTTTTATTTTTTGATGTGCAAAGGCTGCAGTAGCACCGTATTTTAGCTGAAGTTTCCTCATCAGCTTCTCTAGGTACCTCGTGGGTAGTTTGTGGCAGAATGTTTTCAATATTCTCCCATAAAGACACAATTTGAGTCTCTTCCAATGTTCTTCTCTTCGCCATGATGTTAAAACTATCCTAAAACCAATAAAAATAATTAATAAATACATACCTACTTTAATATTTACGGTATATAATTAGAAATAAGTAAAAAACAACAAAAACCAAAACACAAAAAAATGTTTGAAAGTTGCACAAAAGATAAAGTGGCGCCTATCGAGCGCAACGTTTCGCCATAGCCACGAAACTATGGTACTTACCGAACAGGAGCGGTCGCCTGTCGGGAGTGTTGGTCGCCGACTGAGTTGGCGCGGAAACACAAGCTTGTACGCGCGTTGGTTAGAAAAACACAGCAATACATTTATTTCGCGGGCGCCTCTGAAGCGCACGTTATCTTTCTAGGGTTAAACAACCGTGAGAAGAATGGCGATAAGCAAGAGAATACAGATGTCGAGTAAATATCATTAAGAGAAGCAAGATTGCTCATGTTAAGCATTTATAACGCCACAGTCACGGTAATCTATACTAAAATTATAAAGAGGTAAAATTTGTTTGTTTGTAAGTTTGTATGTAAGGGGTAATCTTCGGTCCTAATGATCCAATTTTAAAAATGTTTGCACTGGAAAGCTACACTATTGCCGGATGGCATAGTCTACTTTTTATCCCTGTAATCCCACGGAAACAGGAACTACGCGGGTGGAACCGCGTGACGTCTGCTAGTATTAAATATTACCGTGCCACAGTAGACTGCACACGTTTTGTATAATTAATATGTTCATTATCAGTTTAAACACGGCGCAGCAGGTACTCGAGGGTCGTTAACTTTTTATTTTGCGAAAGTATTGTCTATCAGGTTGAAGATGCTGCGTCACCGCTAGGTACGTCCGACATAACCCTTGGTTCTACCCACTCTACCCAGACGAAGGGTATCTATGACGATGTCCCGAAGTTGGAAAGGCTTTAAACTGCACTCAGCGGCATGGAATCTTGGCCATGCGCTTATCTTGCAAATACGGTAATTCGTTATGTTTGAGTGCACTATGGTGCAACTTACATTTTTAGTTAAATCGTGTCCCTTGAGTGACTAAGTTGCAAGTTTTAATTTGTGTGTTGTAAATTTTTAGCTATTAATTGATTAACCGAAGGTGCACAGACTGTAGCATTAATCGGTCAAGGGTTTACTCAGTGTGAAGTTGCTGCGATGCTTAATTTACCACGTTCGTCAATGCAATATGTCCTAAAACGATACCAAAAGACTGGCCGCTCTTCCCGCTGACCAGAGAGTGAAGGCTTCAGGTGCAAATCAGCACGGGACATTGGTTCTGGAAATTTTAAGAAATCGCTTCTTGACTGCCTTTGCGATACGCCAGCGCCAGCGCCAGCTCCATATTGCAAGAGACGTGAATATTAGTGAGCGTATAGTGAGAAGACGAATGGAGGAGGTAAATTTAAAAGCCCATAGACCAGCACGCAGTCCAGAACTCCTCAGACATCACCGAGTAGCTTGACTTCAATTCGCTCGTGCACACGCTAGCTGGAACCACGAGTAATGGGCTCGAGTGCTGTGCACAGACGAGTGTCAAATAGCATTACGTGCTCCAGATGGTGGGGAGCGAGTGTGGAAGAGAAGAGAGATTTCTGCCAACTACCACCACACAAACAGGGAATTTCCATGGAGGCTCTATAATGGTTTGGGGAAGAATAAGTTCTGATGGTCGTACGGAGTTAGTTACCGTCGATAACCGGCTAACTGCAATGCGATACATCGAGAAGGTCCTCCAGGAACATGTTTTGGCATATTCTTGGTACCTACGTCGGACACGACATATTTTTCCTAATGCATGATAATGCACGCCCACACAATTCACATTGCGTTGCCGAGTACCTTCAAGAAGTTGGTATTTTAAAATTGCAGTGTTCAGCTCGTAGTCCGGACTTAAACCCGATTAAGCACCTCTGGGACATGCTCAAAGAGAGATAAAGTCCAACATTGACCCGCCAATAACTCTTAACCAACTTCGATTTGCAGTACTGCTTGGGAAAGCATACCGCAAGTTGACGTCAGAAACATAATTCAAAGCTTGCCAGAACGAATGCAGGCCGTTATTACGGTGAGAGGAGGAAACACCCGATACTAAAAATAGAAAAATAATAACAAGAGAGGTTTTTATTAATTCAAGTGTTATAAAATCAATAAGTAGCGTAAAATTCTGTTTTGTGTAAAAGTGCCCAATTTAAAAAAAAACCACTTATAGCTAAAGTGACGATTTCAATCTCAAGTTCTAAAAGCCTAAGAAACATTTACTGAGTGCACCTACCCTTATTTTATTGTCAAAAATACATATAAATAAGAAATATCGTGAAATTTACACGCGGCCAAGTTTCCGTGCCGGTGAGTGTAAAACAACAAAATGACCAAACTGGGGAGTGAAAGCGTGGAACTATTCCATAAAGAAGTAAATAAAACTAGACTAAAATGATTTTTTAATAAGTTTTACGATCAAGATTCCAAATGCAGGTTTCTATCAACTAATACAAAACTCAATACGTGATAACACTGTTAACTAATATACGTGATAATAAGGAATCAATGCTGCAGAGTTTTGGTGGAGGTTATTTCAAACCTCCACCAAAACTTTACTAGAATCAAAGAGATTAAAAATACTGTAAGTAGAGCGGGCATGTCAAGGAAATGTCATAGAACTTTGATCCTATGTCTCAGTAACGCCATCTAGAATAATATATGAATATTGGAGCGGCAGCGGTGCGCACTAAAAAAACCTCATAGACTTGTATCCACTAGACACAAAGTTTGGATGAAAATTTTGTTGGTGATGTCCAGTCTATGTATGGTAAGTAAGTATTGAATGCTCTTGACTAGAATTAAACTCCCGCCATTACAACAAACAGTTCACGGAGTTAGCGCAGTTGCCTTCAGGGGAAACCAAGTTACATAAATGTTCCACTATTCGCAACACCTATTAACGAGTTAAAAACTGAAGGAGTAACCTCCTTCAGTTCTTAACTCGTTTCAGTTGAGTAGTATTTTTGGGGAATTGGATTTTACAATATTCATCATAACTCGTTATTAATATTTACTGAAATATAATTCCTTTAAAAGATCAAAATTGAGCTCATTTCTTGAAACTACTGAAAGACTGATGTGCGTGACCTTTATAAGTGAATTCCTAAATGAAAAACAATTTATAATTGATTAGTTAATATAATTAATTCGAATTTATAATAATTTAATTTATTTTGATTGCTTAGTTTTAAGTTTTGTTATTATTATAATTATGTTTCACGTATGTGCATGCCTAGTGGTAAAAATGGCTGAATCAATTTTATTTTTCTGTACCATAAATCATGTATCCATATTTGCAAATCAAAATATCTTTTTCTTTATCTTCAGACGGTAATCGTGCCGTCTAAAAACGCTGTAATAAAGGTGTACTTACACAAAAATTCAGCTTACTAGGATTTTTTCCCTCAGATAAAACCTAAAACTACAAGTAAATTTAGGTACCTACTGTTAGTAAGCTTATTAATCGTCCAGTTTCGAGTGAATTGATCGCTACGATAAGTGCCATAAACGTACAGGATGTTATGGTTTTGCATTTTAGACAGTTCGACTCCTGAGAGTACAAGCAAACTTGTCAAAAAACTTTGAGGACAGATTTGTTTCTTTTTAAAAATAAAGGAATGTTTCCTTTGAGCAAAATTTGCTATTTACAGCATTGTTCTTCTAGATAAGGTTCATAAATACCATTCTGTAAAATACGTAAATTAATTTCAGCAAACTGAACCGCTAGTCAATGTTAATCACAAATTTTTAATACATTGTTTAGTGAAAAAAAAACGTAACGTTCGTTGAAACTTGGACATTACAATAAATATAGCCAAAGAAGAATAGGCGACGCTCCACAACACCCGTCGTGGCGTGCGTGCGTGCGTGCGTGCACTGTGTACTGTGGAGTGTGCAGCGTGTCGTTTCGCAATGCCAGCGGCGGCATGTAAGTAATAGCAGTCTGCTCAGAGTGTTCTCGCTCTACATACGCTGCGCTGCTTCCTGTGCTCGTTTCACTTGCTCTTGTACCTTTTGTTATGGTGTAACATTGTTTCGTCAACTCTTGTACAACGATATAGTATGAAAAAATACGATTAAGGTTAATTTGCTAAATGTATTGCGTCAATTTGCACGACGCAGACGTTAAGCGTGTAGCGAATAGCACTTGGAGCTATTCTTTCCTTACGTCGCAATTGGCACTATTGATAAAGCGTGCGTTGACAAACTCGTTACTAGTGCTTCTACGTAGCTTAATAGTCTATTTTATCTACAGATGTACATGTCAATAATTACGCTTCACACAGCTATGACCCCAGGAACAACCATCGTTATGTTCTAGTTCCAAGCCCTTGTTTGGTTTTAATTTATGTAGGTTCATCATAAATTGTTATTATTTAAGTAAATTCTAATATACTTGTCATGTAATATATTATCGCAATTTATGTTCCACTAGAATTCGCCTGTGGTGAAAATTCGTCCCTATTCGGTTAATTTAAGTTAATTAGTTTCTTTTCCATACATAAGGCTTACAGTCAACGTGTTATTAATTTTTTTTTTTGATAAATTTAAACTGTTAAAATTGACATCGGCAGCTGCGAGCGTGTTCCATATCTTCGTTTGCTTGTGTTGTTTAGCCTTCATCTCTCCAATAGGTAGGTACTAATCAAAGTATTTATTATTTTGTTACACTAGCAGACGTCCCGCGGTTGCACCCGCGTTAGTCCCGTTCTCGTGTGAATACAGGGATAAAAAGTAGCCTATGTGTTAATCCAGGGTGTCAACTAACACTACCGTTTTACGTAAAATAGTAACAAACATCCATCCATCCATCCACACAAACTTATGCGTTTATAATAGTAGTAGGGTTTAAAAAACATAGGTAACACCTCAGACCTATTATGGTCTGAGGGTAACACTTAAACTTTAGATAGTTTTGAGCCAAAATACCAATAGTGTTTCAGAAATGCAACATGCTTACATCTAAATCAAAAATCAAAATCAAAAGTCTTTATTCAAACTAGGCTGAGAATCAGCACTTTTTGAACGTCAAAAAAAAAAGACAGTCCCCCCAAAAACGGCCCACCCTTCGCCACTTCCTAGTGTTTTTGCTGGGAAGAAGAAGTGGCGGAACAAACTCCCCAGCAAAACATCTTGTCTGATTCGTTTGAAGAACTATACAAAGAATCTATTGTACAATGAAATGCTCAATAAATGGCACTAAGGTTTATACACTTTGTAAAATATTACATTTCAGACTCAGACCAATAAAAAAGTATAGACGGAGCCGTCGTAAACAATCGCGACTAAAAAAGTGAGGACTACTTTTGGCGTTGTGTGCGTAACTTGGTGTATGACATCGTAGATTTGCGCATGTGTGCTAGAGAAAAATGTTGCAAGCGTTGCGCTGCGACTCCCAAGTGCGAGAGATACTTTGGTTAAGTTTTATTATTATGTATGTAGTATAGTGTTTATCTTGGTTGTACGAAATGAAAGATATTTTTGTTTAATTACAATAATTAATTTTCTGAATAAGGGAAATTATTAATGCTCCTTATGTAGACACTACATAAGGGGCATGACAGCTTTTTAAATGTCTGACGTTTTGAGTCACAACTTTTGAGTAAAGTTTCTTGTTTCGCAATATGATGGAAATGGAACCCTATGTTTATGTACTTACTTACTAAAGGATCATGACCAAAAGCAGGCTAGCAAAGATGCATGAAACAAAATGAAATTAATATAGAAATTATTTCCACATTTTTACAAGATTTAGATAGGGATTCTGCAAAGCCGCTGTAAAGCCATAAAAAGCATGAATATAACATTTTATTTTTAAATTAGCAACTGTTCTCTTGTTTTGTTTTAAACTGGCATTGTTGTTTTGTACTTACATGAGTGATCTGCGGTCATTATAAGTTGCGAGTAGCATAGACATAATTTGTAGATTATCTCCATATTTGTTTGCTTTAAAACTCGGGTATTTATGTTAAAATGATTACTTTTGTTTAATAGTGTCTATAGCGAATCTATAATAAAAAAAAGACTTATTGTGTTTCAACTTGAGACGGATTTCCATACATCGTTGGTCATGATCCTACAAAATTTTGAATTTTGTCCCGTATAGTTTTAATCCATTTTTCTTTCCACGTTTTATGAGCTGGGAACCTAAAAATATCGTATCAAACATGCTATTATTTGATTATATTTGACTGCGTCCAATAGTAAAATTATAAAAAAAAATGCTGAGAAGTGTCCGTAAAACATTACGATTTTCGTTGTTTTTTGGGAAAAAATAATGTTCTTAACTTGCAACACCGACACAATCGCGTGCTCCGAGAAATTATTTCTGATATTTTTACGATTTAATTTGAAAAACGTTACTTTCTTGTGAAAAATAATCCCAGAAGCTTTATTTTGGAAACTGGAATTGTTCTTGCAGCAGTTTATAATGCGGGGCGGCATAATTTCGTAATTATGATTAAAACAAAATAACGTCACGCGCTCTCGCTTGCTAGCGGCAGACTACCGAGCGGCCGTCTTCATATTGCGAATCGTCTTCATATTACGTGCCACACTTTTAGGAGCGCAATGCTCTGTCTATACTTTTTTATTGGTCTGAGATTTCAGAATGATTTTCATGTGTTAGCTAGCAGTCTAGCAGACTCCACTATACCAAGAAAAAAAAAGTAAATAGAAATATTCACATTAACATTGAAATCTAAACTCAAGCAAAACGAATGCAAAACTGAAAAATAACAACCTCCAGGTGTAAAAGGCGTTCCCGCTTACATGTGCAATGATGGCTTATATTCATAAGGCTGTGACTCTAAGTTTAAAATGATAATCTAGGACCATCGAAGTGACACCAATAAGCAGTTAACAACTACAAAAAAAATAAATAACCATTGTTAAGCAAGTCGACCAGTCACCACAAGCAGCACCCGTTCACGAGCATAGCGCAAAGATCAGCCATTACCCCCCTCGCCATATTTGAAGGAAAAGGGTAACCCGATCCTCGACGCTACCGCATCTTCTCTTCTATGTAAGTTGATATGCTGCATACTAAAGTACTTAAGGTCAAATTTAGTTAGTTGGTATTGGAACAAAATACTGACATGAAACCATGGATTTCAAAAAAATATGGATAGGTACAGTAACGAGTTTCAAATAAATGTGTTGTGCACCTATTTTATTTTATTGCCATAATCCTCTCGTTACACTGTTTTATAATGAATTGTATTGCAATTTATATGTGGTTAACTAGCGCCCTGGACTATAATAGACTAGACTGTATGTTTATTATGGATTGCAATAAATACTTTGAATACTTGAATAATATATCATTTTTTTTCACCAACCGGTAGCAATAGTTCGTCATACTCGTTAGATGTCATTGCTTGTTTTAGGGTCGGGGCTCAAGTTGCTACTCTTTTCCTTTGAAAAATGGAGGGGTGGGTATCTTGAGGCCTGATCTCTGCGTTATAATCGTGAACGGTTGCTGAATCTAGTGACCGGTCGTCAAACCAATAAATTAAAAAATCAGTTATGCAAATTAGACTGAGTATTAGCACTTTTTAAAAGTCAAAATTTACATAAGACCCCCAAAACACCCGCCCTGCACCACTTTTACAAATTGTCATAACAGAACACATTGAGGCATCTTTTGTATTCTAAATCTGTCTATCTTATACATATATTGTGACTTTGTGAGTCAACAGTCAACTCGAGAGACTTGACTGTTCTGAACTACTCAGTGTTTATTAAATTAGTCATTAATGGCTAAAGCCACGGAAGAAGGTAAATCTGTTCTTTCTCCACGTCACGACATAGTTACAGGGTTTGGGTGTTCACAGCGGTCGCCGAAATATCCCGCTGGTGGCAGAATGTTATCCGACTTATTTTGACCTGGCAAACTTCGTTTAGCCTTACAATCAATTCTGTGGCCCTAGTGAAAAGGGGTATAAGTCCATTTTTGTCGAAAATGAGTTACGTGTACCAAAGTGATCAGAAAACCGACTTTTACAGTTTATTTTGGTGTCAGTTGGACCCTTTTACACAAAGTAACTTTCTTATTTTTAGAGATAGCTTAGATCTGTCTTCACCAAACGATAGAGCATTTTTTCTGATCACTTTGGTACACTTAACTCATTTTCGACAAAATTGGACTTATACCCCTTTTCACTAGGGCCACAGAATTTATGTCGTGTAAAAATGGACCGGGGTCATTAATGATGGCGCTGCATTGTCGTCAAGTTTTCTTAATTTTTTTAAGGTTTTTCTCAACTTTCTTAACTTTTTCTTTCATAAGATCCTTCTTCAGACAGTAAAAAACCCAACACAAAAAAAAAGAATTAGCGAAATTGGTCCAGCCGGTTCATATATATTTGTAACCTGGCCCTTTTTTTCCTAATACGCCTAATATAACAACTGTTAGTTGCCTTAAAATCCATTTAGTAGTTTTTGCGTGAAAGAGTAAGAAACACCCATACTTAGGTACATTCATTCTCACAAACTCTGCATTTGTACCTAATATTTCTAGGATAGTAGGATTTTTTACTTCACTATAGATACGAGTACGTAGGTCGGCGCGTCGTAATGGGCTGTGATTATCATACCTTGATTCGGGTCACTTTTACTCACACTCACACTGAATCGGGTCCTATAACGTCAGTTTTAAGGTAAAATAATATTATTGAAATGACGAAATATGTAGTTGTGCAAGTGTTCGATAGTGTGGCACGCGGCATAAATGTAAGTACTTACCACGTACCATTGTGATAAGCGTGTGTGTGTGAATGTGACGTGTGCGCTTATGATAAGTGGCTCGACCTTCGCGATCGATCGCGCGGTGCGACGCCACGCGGATCACATCGGGTGATCGTGCGTCACGTGGTACATGATGCGGACGACAACAACATATAACCTTCCTTAATTGCTTGAATTTACCTCTGCGAAGCTTAAAAGCCATTACTGTATAATATTATATGCTATACTACCTATGTATGTATTATATACCTACCAAGTTAAAGGCAGATTAGTTTTACGCCGTATTGAGGCAATTAGTGCGAAGATTGATCTCCTTGTTAATATTGCATCCTGATTTGATTCCTGCATCCAGTTGCTTTTGCTATTGTTACTAATATTAGTGTTTTAAGTAATGAACTTTTACTTACAAAGAAAGGATCTTTTGTTGTACGAAATAAAACTAAGTATCTTTGATTTTTAAGGGCCTGACATTACTTAGTTAAAGTAAATTTAAAATTTCAATCTTTTTTAACCGACTTCAGCACGCGTAGCATGATCACCGAAGAAACGGTCTTTGTCGTGTCTCGGAAGAAAAGAAATTAAGTGTTCATGCTACGCAGGCAGGTTTATTGAAAGAAATTTGACAGATTGAAGTTCCTGTCTATATAATCTGTCACTTTGCCGATTCGTCTGTAGACAAAGGCCGTTTCTTCGGTGTTCAATGTGTTCATGCTACGCATGCAGGAGAAGGTTCTCAATTCGATCGGTATATATATATTTTTTAATGTGGGTTATGTGGGTTTGGTGGGTTATCGACACGCTAAGAAGAAGAATGTAGGTACACCGATTACTCCGAGATTTATGATCCGATTTACGTGATTCTTTTTTAGTTCGATGCAAAATAGCTGCCATTTGGTCCCATAAAAATATAACATAGTTTGACCCGGTAGTTTTTATCTTATGAAAAAAAAATATTTATTTTTGAACATTTTTTTGTATGTATGTTCACCGATTACGCTGAGAGAATCGGTACATAACCGATTTACTTGATTCTTTTTTTGTTTGATGCGGACTAGTTCCTTTTTGGTCTCATCAAAAAATTACTGAGTTTGGCCTAGTAGTTTTCATTTTATGAAAATGTTTGTTCATGAATTTTAGGTTTTGATTTCATCGAACAGTTGTTTATTTGTTTGATTGTAATATGTTAATATGTGTTGTATAAATGGATAATAATGAATCATCAAGGTATATAAAAATAAAAAAATAAAAATTGTTAAATAAAAACTTTTTTACAAAAAATACAACCGACTTCAAAAAACACTAACCGGTGTAAAATAACTCTAAATTTGGAA
Organism: Euplexia lucipara; assembly: GCA_921972225.1. Lineage (NCBI taxonomy): Eukaryota > Metazoa > Arthropoda > Insecta > Lepidoptera > Noctuidae > Euplexia > Euplexia lucipara. Next base: position 148,609 of record OV179147.1, on the reverse strand, counting down.
GTCGGTGGCCAATCATAAATGAGACAAAACCACCAAAGCCACAGACTTCCTAATTTAGAGTTATTTTACACCGGTTAGTGTTTTTTGAAGTCGGTTGTATTTTTTGTAAAAAAGTTTTTTTATTTATTTTTTACTCAACAATTTTTTTTTTATCTTTGCAGGTAAGTTGCTGATCCAATCCTGCATCGCACATTTCTCAAGCACAGTAGTCGTGTGCAGCGGTTTTGTAAGTCACGACTAAGTAATTGACTAGTTTTATTTCAGTATTACTAATTGGCAAAGTTTAGTAGGTTAGGTGTAAGCCACAGGCGGTGTCCAGTGTTGTTCGCATTGTGTGTTCAAACTGATAGATTTGCCATTGTTCTTTGCAAAACTTTCACGCCCTTTCACTTCATAACGTGTCAATCGGGCCTGTAAATTCTGAGCTATTTGAAAATGAACTTTTTTTTTTCTTATAGCAAAAGAAATCTATCTTAAAGATTCCAAGTGGTTTACCTTAAGGGCTCATTGACTTTTTTCCACCCTGTATACCGATTGCCAAGAAAGGTTGATAGTTTCCATCCGACTAAAAAAACACGATTGCAAAAGTAAATCAGTCTGCCGGAGTCGGTGTTTCCATATAGCTACAACCTAGGGTTCTACGCGTTCAACCTAAGCATGCTTCATCGTCGATCACATCATCGCTTACCATCAGGTGAGATAAGGTCAAACACGAGCCTATTAATAATAAAAAAGCCTAAAAATAATGTACCGAAATAAGATTTAAAATAGACTATAAAACTAAAATGTAAAAGTACTATAATATTATAAAGCTGAAGAGTTTGTTGGTTTGTTTGGTTGGTGTGCGCTACTTTTTAACCGACTTCATTTTTTTATGTATATTTCCTGATTTCTCCGCCATTTGTGGATCGATTCTCAAAATTCTTTTTATTTGAAAGAGTAGACTCCTGAGGTGGTCCCATTTCAATTTGGTGAAGATCTGGTGCTGATCTTCGGAGATATACAATGGAACTCTTCAAAAATAGACGGCAAATCGGTCGTGATTGCCGGAATCGCTTGGATACTTATTGTTTATACAACATCATGACCTATCATCACGCCCGTATGCTCTGAGGGGTACGCAGATATGTACAAAATACCTAGATTTCGACAGTTACGTATGTTAAGTTTCATTTATTACGGATAATGGACTAAAACTTATGTTCTTAATTTGGCAAGCTTGGATGCTTATTGTTTATACAACATCATGACCTATCATCACGCCTGTATGCTCTGAGGGGTACGCAGATATATAACCTATAAATAAAATAAAATAAAAAAATCCGCAAACATTACCAAAATAATGCATTATTTGCGAAGGTGTTTCTTTAAACATGATATTAATTATCCAAATAAATACGTTATTCATCACAAGTACTTAATTTTGATCAAAATGCCCTTGACTTCATTACAACTTAAATTTTAATTTACACCAGAATTAGAAGAAGTGTCCTTTTATGCTAGAAGTTTGGCTGTGGTAGGACACTCTTCCTTTGTTACAGCTACAGTGAAGTATGATAAAAAGTATACAAAATGTGTCGAAGATAAACTTGCTAATATTGTGTGACAGCGTGTAGGAGTAGGTGAAGAGTGTTATTGTGTGTACCAAATTGTTTACTTGGTCGTAAGTACTTGACTTACGCCATTTAATTAAAATTAAAGTTGATTTGCAATGCTTTTTGCCTTACTCTTTGTTTATGAGATAGTACAAGTGAGCTGATTGTCTAGCGTATTGTCTCTTGGCAAAAGTGGGAGGTGGGAGGGGAGCTACTTTGTACCAACTTCAACCTTGCGTTTTCGCAGGGTCGAAGGGAAGAGATTTGTGCTTGCTTGGTTTTAAATTAAGTACGTAAGTACAGCTTTTAAACAGATTAAAGGTTAGATTCAACATAGAGGTTTTCGGTTAAAAACCTGAAGAGCTAGAAGGGCATAACTTTCAATAGCGCTCTCTGTGCCTGTTCATCGTTCCAAACATTGTTTTTGAAGCTTCCGTTGGCACCCTATGGGTGCATTAGGTGAAACCTTAAAATTCGACTAGCACATAAACACACGGTAACACTTCTCAAGCAGCACCTCGCGTTGGCTCCGCGGTGCAGCATTGCGGCTCGCGCGGTGTGCCTCACCGGTGTGTGGGAAGTGGGTCACCGTTGTGCAAGCGCCGCCGCCGCGTGCCGGCTCGTGTGCGCTGTTTCACTATAATATTATTTTACTATCTTGGCGTAAAAAATGAACCGTTACAATGTAAAAACTGTGGCGATAGCACTTGGGTCGCATAAGTTACACCAGTCAACAGGAAGCATTCATTTGCAAGAACCACGTTGTACACCAAACTATTTTACACTGTATTCGTATAAGACTGGCCTGTTGGTCTAGTAGTTAGTGACCCTGACTGCTATGCCGGAGGTCGTGGGTTTGATTCCCACCCGGGACAAATATTTGTGTGATGAGCACAATCATTTGTTCTGTGTCTGGGTGTAATTTATCTATAATGTGTATGTATTTAGAAATATCTACTATATAAAAATAAGTCGGGTTTTCCTTCCTGACGATATAACTCCAGAACGCACGAACCGATTTCCACGGTTTTGCATTCGTTGGAAAGGTCTCGGGCTCCGTGAGGTTTATAGCAAAGAAAATTCAGGAAAATAACAATCAATTACATTATTAGAGCTAATAAAAATAAATTAAATTACATAAATCAGATGCAACCTTCATAGTCACTATGAAAAACTAAGACACAAAATTAGAGAAAAGTAAATGACAGATTGACAACTGACATAATGTCAGGCAAAAAGTAAATATTGAAAAGTATTGTGTTCACTGTGAAATAAAATTGTGAAAAAAAAAGTAAAAAAAATAAGTTATTTGTTTCCTAACATATAAATTGGAAACCATCAAATCAATAACGTGTATTGTGCAAATTTTTATTGAATTTCAACAGCAGGCATTTGTCTTTAAGGTGGTAAGTTGAACTGTGTTAATAATGTGGATCGTGCATAGTTAGGTAATAGAAATAATATTAATAAGTAATCTTCTTTCTAATCTAATCTAATATATAAAATTTTCGTGTCACAATGTTCGTTCCCATACTCCTCCAAAACGGCTTGACCGATTCTTATGAATTTTTTTATGCATATTCAGTAAGCCTGAGAATCGGCTACTATCTATTTTTCTAACCTCTAAGTGATAAGGGGTGTTCACCCCAAATTTTTATTTTTTATTTTTTTGATATTTTTATTTTTTTATCATGTGGCATCAAAAAATACATACTTACTTACAACTCTAAATTTGCACTTTTTTATCACCAAACCTTGCTTTTTAATAGTCATTTTCATAATTTTATCATTTTCTATCCCGCTCGATAACATCAATCAAATCACTTGGTAAGTTATCCCCTCCATGTGTCTACCGGTGTCACTTCTCACCCTGTAAACAGCACGGAGTAGGGATGTTACCTCTTTTTCGGCTATTATTAGTGTTTATGCTTCAAGCGCAGTAGTTAAACATTTTTACTATCTCAGTGTAACTCTCATATCAAATTATATTCTCGAGTAACTTTATTATTTATTTATTAATCTATAATATAAAAATGAATCGCAAAATGTGTTGGTAAGCGCATAACTCAACAACGCCTGGACAAATTTGACCAATTCTTTTTTTTATTGTTCGTTGAAGTTCAAAGTTGGTTTTTACGACGAGAAAAATTCGAATAGTTGCCGGAAAACCCCTAAAACAGCCCTTTTCTTTTTCCCATACAAACGTTTTCTAACTAAAATGAGCTTTATTGCTATTACATAAAGTTCATATTGAATTACAAGCACTCACTGTTGTTTAAACAATGTAGGTATGTTCCTAACGTCAAAGAGTCAATTTGCACATTAAAAGATATACGGAGCAATCATAACCAATTTGGTGGTGCAAAGATTTTATTAGCAGGAGATTTTCGTCAAACATTGCAAACTGACGAACTCAATGCATGCCTAAAGTCCTCCAATTGTGGAAACATGTCAAAGTACTTTATTTTAGCAAGAATATGCATGTCAAATTGCAAAATAACCAATCTGGAAACATATTTTCTAAACAACTCATTGACATTGGTAGTGGCAAATTTCCTATAATATATAATAGACATGTTGACTGGCTGCATTAACATTTCTCAAAGTTTTAGTCAGTTAACTCGATCAAAAGATGAACTTATCCAGAAGGTAATAAAAAATAATAAAAAGATATCTGGTGTTTCCAGATGTTTCTCAAAATTACAGGAACCATGATTGGTTGAGCGAACGAGCTATATTAGCTGCAAAAAACATGAATGAGTTAAATTTAAAAATGCAAGAACAAATTACAGGCGAATCGAGGATATATAAATCAGTTGATTCGGCTACTAACCATGATGATGTAGTGAACTATCCACCAGAATTTTTAAACTCGCTGGATTTGCCAGGATTTGCCACCTCAATCTTCAATTAAAGGTTGGATCGGTAGTTATAATGTTGCGAAATATCAACCAACCGCGTCTTTGCAACAGCACACGGTTAGCGATAAAAAAATACTAAACAACGTGATAGAAGCAACTATACTGAAAGGAAAGTATAAAGGAGAAGACGTTCTCATACCGCACATCTCAATTATTCCGAATGATGTGCCGTTTGACTCTAAACGACTACAGTTTCCAGTTCGGCTTGCTTTTGCTATGACCATAAACAAGTCCCAGGGGCAATCATTAAGTGTTTGTGGTATTAATCAGGAAAATCCATGTTTCTCACATGGTCAATTGTATGTTGCCTGTTCCCGTGTTGGAAAACCATCAGATTAGTTTGTCTATATGCGGCAGATAATCAAACAAAAAACATCGTATATCACAAAGCACTACAATGAAAATAAAACTGATTTTGTTAATAATTATGATTCACATGATTAACAATGAAGGGATTACTTATTTTTAAATGCTTATTATATGTTTTATTTAATTATATTTCTTATTCACAACGCCCTATCACCAGGGTGACGGTTCTGTTCAGGAGATTTTTTTGCCCCGACTATAAAATATGTAGGAACAAAAAAATTTCACATTACCAAATCATTTTGACAGGAATTTATTGCAATTTAATTAGGCAGTACGAAGTCTGCCGGGTCAGCTAGTCTAGTATAAGTATGTTTATCAGCTGTTTAGTGCCCATAACACAAGCTCTTAGCTTAGCTTGGGACTAGATGGTGTTGTGTGAAAAAGTTGTGGAATATTAAAAAAAAAAAAAGTAAGGTTTTACTAATTGGTCTGATATGGTTTAATAATCGGCTTTCCTTTATTGTCGTCAACGAGAACGCATTGAAACTACTCGAGTGAACAAACTGGTTGGCGCTTTTGCTTTCGTTAGATTGACGCGAAGATGTATCAGCAGACCTACTCACCATCATTACAGACGCTCGCTACAGTCACTACTGTATCGACGAAATGCAAAAAACGTATGTTAAAGGAACATTACTATTTGGTAACTTTATTGAAGTGATACAACACACAGTGATAGTGTTATTCTTAGGTATTTCGGGAATTACATTGAACTGCTTAAAGTAATAAAAAAACCATACAAGTCCGAGTCTCACTGGCGGACTGAGGTTTCTTTACAAACTTGTATCGAGCTGTACCTGTGTATACATATGTAGTTCATCCGTTAAAGCAATAATTCGCAGTTGTTCCGTAAACCACTGATTATGACCACTGTTTATGTCCGACATGATCGAACATTCCTACTCATGAGATATTGAAAGTCAAAGTTAATATACCATACCACCGCCACCACTATTGTGCTTGACTCTCTCATTACCGACCACTCACCTACTGTAATTTTCTGTTACCTAAATATTAAAACAAGTGCATAAGCAGTCCATTAATAAGATAGATCTCCCCGCGGTTGTCGAATGTATTCAAAATATCAATTTTTCATCTATTTTTGAATCTCAAGATCCAAACTCAGCTGTGGAATACTTTGTGTCAACTATGTCCTCTGTCATTAAATCTTACTCCCATACCTCAGTTATTCCTAGTAAAATGCGTATTAAACTGTGGATTACTCCTGGCCTTCTGAGATGTATACGGCACCGTGATAAATTGTATCGTGCGTTTAAAAACCACCCGTATAACGAGTGACACAGGTTAATTTTTCACCGTTACCGCAATATTTGTAACAATATTTTGAAAAAAGTTAGACGTGAATATGAGCGCGCTGAGTTTCAGAAGGCCAAAAGTAATCCTAAAGATACGTGGCGACTTATCAAACAGATTGCAAATCTTAGCCAAAACAAAACAGCAGCTTCGGAACTATTAAATTGCTGTGCTAACCCCTCTCAATCAGTGGATAGCGTAAACAACTATTTTACGAACATAGGAAGACAATTAACAAATAAAATAAAATTCAACAAACGGACTTCTACAATAACCTTGCTTCCATTAAGTACCTTAGTTCTTCTCAATCTCTTCCTACTTTCAATGTTGTTGCTGGAAGTGGACAGTACTGAGCTAGAAAACATTATTCTGGGTCTCAAAAACGGAAGCTCTGCTGGTCTTGATGGTATTACTTCTGCTATTGTGAAAGCTCGAGATATGCAATTATACCAATCCTTGTCTATATTTTTAACTTGTGCCTCTCAAAAGGTACCTTTCCTGAAGTTTAAAACCGCGATTGTTCACCCAATCTACAAATCCGGAGACAGAGACAGTGTCACGAACTCAGACATATCTCGGTACTTTCAACCTTTTCTAAAATTTTCGAAAAAGTTATCAATATTAGACTCACTAAATATCTTATCAAATACCAGATTTTAGCACCTAATCAGTTCGGTTTCAGAGGCATCAAGACTAAGACTAAGACTGCATCATCCACAGATGATGCAGTCTTAGAACTTTCCGACACAATTGTAGAAAATTTCGAAAACAAGCATAAAACTATTGGTATCTTTTAAGACCTTTCAAAAACTTTTGACACTGTCTCTGTCCCCATACTTTTTTCGAAGCTGAAAGATGTGTGAATTCGCGGTATAGCTTATGACTTGTTTAGCAGCTATCTAACAGGCCGCAAACAGTCCCTTAAGATAGGAAAATATGTATGTAGAGAAAAATCTCTTACTTTTGGGGTTCCACAGTGCAGTGTACTGGGGTCAACCCTATTTCTCATATATATATGAGAAATAGGGTTGACCCCAGTACACTGCACTGTGGAACCCCAAAAGTAAGAGATTTTTCTCTAATGTGAATGAGCTGTGTCAGTTACACTTACCGAACTGCAAAATTATTACTTATGCAGATGACACAGCTCTAATAATTCACGGTAGGGATTGGAATGAGGTTCAAATTAACTCGGAACTGGCTCTATATTCTGTTATAAAATGTCTAACCATAAATCTATTAACCCTAAATATTAGCACGACGAACTTCATTGCTTTCTCTACCAATAGGTCTAGTCAGCCTGCAACTCCGGTTGTGATTCGTGCTCATACATGAGCTACCTCTACACCAAACACAACTTGTAACTGTCCTATACTTAATAGTACTCAGACTATCAAATATCTGGGGATTTTAGTGGATAGTCACCTTAAATGGAAAGAATAAAGAAAGAAGAATTTAAGGTGTAAATGGAAACAGCAAACTGATGCCACTATTACACGACTAAGAAAGCTTATTTATGTGTTTAGGAAACTTAGATCCGTTGTTGATTTTGACAGCTTAATTTCTATAAACTTCTCGCTAGCTCAGTCGGTGTTAGGTTATTGCCTTGTTGAATGGGGAGGAGCTCATAAAACGACTATGCTACGAGTTGAACGCGCACAGCGTGCTATTCTTAAGGTTCTGGCTAAGAAACCGACACGATATCCAACAAAGACCCTGTATTCTCTGTGTCAGGTGCTCTCTGTTTGACGGTTATTTGTACTGCAGACCATACTCCGCAAACATTACCAGGTTGCCTATGATCCGAGTATCTGCAGTACAAAACGCCGATCTGATAGGATATGAATACCAGGATAGGAATACCAGGAATCCAACCAGAATTGTCAACAGAAGTGTACCTAGGTCAGCAATGTATGCAAAAAATTCCTATGTAATGTGTGGACGTATATATAATGCAATTCCAAATATTGTTAGAGAACTGCCTACAAAACGATTTAAAGGAAAACTAAAAATATGGCTAATAGGCAAATGTTTTTATTCTATATCTGAACTGTTACTGAATTGAGTGTATTTTGTGTTGTAAATAGATAATTGAATTAAATATTAAGATTTAGCATGTACCTACTTAAATATTTGCATGTCGCATACCGACAAAATGTATCCGGTACTGTTAATTTCTACTGTCCATCACTATGTAACCTACATTTTATGCAAATAAATCCTATTCTATTCTATGTGCTATAGAAGTTCGTAGAACTGATGCGGCTCGTCGACACTTTAAACACATCAGTTCCAAATTGTATAATAAAATTAGTTAGAAAATAAATATTTACTCGTTAACTAGGAAAAAACTCAAAATCAAATCAAATATCTGCCCAAAACAATTAAATTATGATGATACAGAAGAACTTGTAGAAGTGTAACTCACACAATCCTTCACACATACACCCCCCCCCCCCCACACACACACAAACACACACACACAGAACATACCTAAATTACACAAGCAAAAATTAAATTAAAAATTTATAAAACCCCCATCGCAAAAAAGTAAAACATTTAAAAAGTTAAAAATAACACACAAATTTTACTTCCTTCCAAACACATTTTAGTTTAGTTTGTAATGTGTGTCTTTACATTGTGATTTTACTTACATTTTTGTACATTGTTTAACCTGAAATTTTAAAGCATTCACCCTCCCTAGGTGTATATGCTCGTATGCTATATGCTCATTACTTGGAGGCAAAACATACCTTTTTGTCTTATAATTATTATCATATTTATTATTTAAGTTTTTCTATAAATTATGTTTGTTTACATTCGTAATGTCAGCTAGTGACAGGTCTAGTTTTATTTTTAATATGGCTGGAGCTAGTTGTAGGTCGTATATGTAAACCACATCGACTTCATTATTTTTCTTTTACTTTGCTATGAATTGTGTTCTAAAACCTTTCCAAAATTCAATCATCTGTCATTCTGTCCATTTACCTTGGAGCCAGGTGGAATTTGGCAGTCTTCGTTTGGATCTGAAAGGCTTAGCAAGTCTCTTATATTAGCTGCAAGTCTAATACTTATGGCCTCTCTGTCCTCCGGCCCTCTAAACTGACGTCCTCCGCCTCCTCTGCAGAAGACTGAAGCCTGACGTCCCTCGGCCATTACTAGAGCCGAGAGGACCACCTCTGACGGACTCCTCCACTGACGGACTCCTTCTCCTGACGGCCTCCTCCTCCGCTGCTGAAGACTGAAGCCTGACGTCCCTCGGCCATTACTAGAGCCGAGAGGACCACCTCTGACGGATTCCTCCTCTGACGGACTCCTTCTCCTGACGGCCTCCTCCTCCGCTGCTGAAGACTGAAGCCTGACGTCCCTCGACTACTCTACAGCAGAGAGAGACACCTTTGACGGCCTCCGCCTCCTCTACTGAAGACCGAAGCCTGATGCCCCTCAGCCACAACTACTGCTGAGAGAGGGCCACCTCTTCTACATTTCATTCTTCATCATTCATTCATCAGCTTCCCTGACTCTCTTCTTTACCCTAGCTCCACTAGGTAGGCCTGGTAATAATAAATTCTTATAACTATTCCCTCTAATCTTTTCCTACAACAGTGCTCTCCTCCTAGGTAGGTAAGTTCTGTTACGTTACAAGTTATCATAGATTACTTTTAATTGTCTCTAATAATAAGTTGTATTTTTGTACTGGAACTAATTTACTTCCTTCCTGGAGAGGGGCGCTGATAACCGCGACACAGTTTTATACTACTGCTGTTATCATCGTTTCAATTTGATTATATTTGTATGTGTTTCTTGTTCAAAATAAATAAATGTATTATTAATAGTAGGGGAGGTCAAGATGCTAAATGGGGATTCGCTCGAGCGTCATAGAGACCTATTGGGTTGCAAAGCTTAGACGATAAGAAGAAAAAAAAATGTTATGTAATGTATACCTTTTCATCGGTGGGAGGAGCGACTATAGGTTTTCAAAATGTAAAAAAAACTGTTGCATGGACATACTCGAGCGCGTCAGATATTGATAGCATCAATGTCCAACGTATTGTTAATAATGAGCGTATTTTAATCTGATCGTTTGCATGATGGGTGTGGTTGTACGTAATGGTTGAATGTTAAAAATAAAAAAAAGTTAATCGAGCGCGTCAGATTTTCTAAGGGGGTGTTAAGTAAACCTACAAAGCTCACATTCAATAATCCGACGATTTCGATGTGACGCAAAATCGCAGTCATTATTTTAATGTGCAAAAAAAAAATTAAATACTCAAGCGCGTCAGATTAAGATATATTATATGGTTCATCTTCATGTCTTACGCCCGGAATTAATAATCAATCCATAATCCAAGATATAAATCGATCGCAGATATGTATCGATCTTCAATCCTAGTCCCAATAACGAAAAAAGACAGATATCGGGAAATCCATTCCTTCTTGGTCATTTCATTTTATTCAAAACTTAATAATGTTTTTGTTTTCCATTTATATGTCCTTTGAAAATAACATTACAAAAACAGGTTTTCCGGTTTATTGCGATAACAGTTTATATCGAATCATCAATTTGCTATATAATTTCGAACGATAGGTATTCATCGAAATGAAGTTAAAAAAGATGTTTTGGGTAAAATGGAGCGTTACGATGGGACGCGTGTGAGTCTATGGTGGTTTATCTATCAAATTGTTCAGACTTCAACTGAACTTCATTTTCGAAATAAAATACATTTTGTTAGTACCTAAAAGTAATCTTTATATAATATGAATTGACCTACCTATTTGAGAGGGTACCCTCTCCTCGGGTTCCCTTATTCAAGGATGAGACGAAGTCTTTGTTGGAGCTAATAGAAAAGAGTACCTACAATCATTATATCAAAAACTACCAACGCCACCAACAACAAGATGAAAACGAAGAATGGCTTAGATTAGCGCATAGATTTAATGCCACTGCCCCATTTCACCGTCGAACACCACTGCAACTGCGTTTAAAGTGGGAAAATGTGAAAAGGAACTCTCATAAACTATATAATAAGAATTAACCGCAAACACGAAAGTTAAGTTATTTTCAACATTCAGTCATTTTAATTCAATGCAAATACCTCATCACTATACTAGAGGGTGTGGGCCTAATGCCAGTGAAAAAAATACCTAATATTTTTTTATATTTGCAAACTGGTGGCGGAACATCAGAGTACATACCCCTGATAATGTACTGGACCGTGTAGCTGACTTCTTAGGGAGTACAGCCACTGGTTCTGTTGTTGGCACGTGAGCACAGTTTACGCAAAGAGTTGACAAATTTATCTCAAAGTTGAGCTAACAGATAGTTTTTCTCCATCACCTTAAGATAGACTGGAAGAGAATACCTTTTGCATTTCACCTTTGTACAGTTTTTTACTTGTGCATAAACATGTTATTAAAATAAAAATGAAACGAACGAATGTTTAAACCTGAATATTCACATATTATTTGTGCATGTCACAGTCGTCCATATTTTGACTATACTAGAGGTGGTGACGATTTTTAGTGTTATGTCGAGATGACGATGATGAGGCCTGTTGGTCTAGTATTTAGTGACCCTGAATGCTATGCCGGAGGTCGTGGGTTTGATTCCCACCCAGGACAAATATTTGTGTGATGAGCACGATAATTTGTTCTGTGTCTGGGTGTAATTTATCTATAATATGTATGTATTTAGTAATAGCAGACGTCACGCGGATTCACCCGCGTAGTTCCTGTTCCCGTGGGATTACAGGGATAAAAAGTAAGTAGCCTATGTCATCCGGAGATAGTGTAGCTTTACACTAGTGCATAATTTTGAAAATTGGATCATTTGTTCCGAATTTTACCCCTACATACAAACTTACAAACAAACTAACAATTTTTTCCTCTTTATAATATTAGTATGGCTTTAGAAATATATACTTAAGTATGTTTATCAGCTGTTTAGTACCTTTAACACAAGCTCTCAAGCTTAACTTGGGACTAAATGGCGTTGTGTGAAAAAGCTGCGGAATATTTATTTATTTATTTAGTATGTAATACATTCCACAGTTTTTATGTATGCAGACGATGTCAAAGTTGCCCTTCCCATAGGTAATAGTAGTGATACAGCAGCGCTTCAACTTGACATCGACAATATCCACAATTGGAGCACTTTAAATAACCTCAACCATAATACTAGTAAATGCGCGTCAAGTTGGTTATGAATAAATAAATTCCAAACGTAACGTCAGGGGACCGCTAAGTAAATAAAATATACCCCTCTTAGACCTCTTATTTCATCGGGGGTTCTACATAGGAAGATAACAGTAACAGTTACCTTTTCTACAAAACTACTTTAACTACTAATAGCTAGTATTGGTGATTTTTAAATTTTTGTAGCATCTTGGACCGATCGCACGATAATTACGGTTAGGAGGTGTCGTCACAGGCCCTCCCCCCTCCCCCTCCCCCGCACCCCCCTATCGTTGGCGGCACAACAAGTGTCCACCCTCCACTCCCGGCGACTCCCCGCACCCACGCAATGACGTCATCCGCTATACTTTGAACTGTCACTATCTCTTTACCTCATTCAAGTAAGTACCTCGCAAAACTGACATATTCATTATTGTTTTATCCATTACGTTAAATACCACTAAGGGTATGTTTACTATAATTATTATAATAAGTATTAGAAACTTATTTGTCACCATTCGAAATAGATGAAGTGAGCACGTGACCGAAAAATAACATTCGTACGCATTTAAGTCGTAGGAACTGGACAGAAGAGTTTCATCAAATCACAAAAGATAGAAAGTGAGTGAGAGAAGGGGGAAGTGGGGGGGAAGTTTCATCAGTTTAAAATAAATAAGTATATAAAAAAGAGAGAGAGAGAGAAGGGGGGGGGGGAGTATCATCTGTTGAGGATAAAATGCAGCATATAATCAATAATACAGCCCAAAAGACCTTCATATATTTTTATACGTCTACAATATCAAACAGAAATGTCATCAAACGTAGCCGAATTATTCAAATCATAAAACATACACATAATAAAACCTTAATATCATCAATCTGTTTATTTATTTAATCAAAAAAGGTTAAATCGGGCTTACATTACTTAGTTCCACTTTTTCGGGTAGTTTCACTTCACTATTTAAAAAAAACGACCCATATTAATTAATAAATAAATACTATTATCTTAAAATAGGTATACTATTACGTTTACCAACGTCTCACAAATGGTGTGTATAGATAGAGGGCAGCCTCGCGGCGCGACGGACGTAAGCTAGTAGAAGGTGTATAAACAGACGCAGACCTTGACGCACTCGGGCAGTCGGGCACAGCGGGCGCGGGCGGCGTCACGCTGCAGATATTATCGTTCGCACCCAGATCGATAACATGACATGCCAACTACTTGGATTCGGTCAAGAGCATTTTTGTTCGTTGGCGGTAGAGATCGTCACAGTTTTATGAGGGACGCTATTTAATTTTCTCATAAAAAGTATGGCCGCGTGCGCCCTGAATGTGAGCGTGAGTTCCGTGTGGAAAGCGTGTTGTGTGCGTTTAGTTGCGACTCTTGCAAGTGAAGTTGGGCGCACTCTTCCCTCATATTATTATTGTTGTTTAGGTACTTGTGGTTCTCAAACATGTTTTTTTACAAATAAGTACAGGTTCACAACACGATTAACGCTCGTGACTGGCGGTTAACCAGAAATTTATAGCCTACAGGACATCGAACTTGTAGAACAGGTTAAGAGTATAGCAACCCAGTTCATAAAAATACTAGAACTTAATTTTATTCGGAGAACTGCCACTAAAAGGAATAAGACTGCGGCATGTCAGATAACCAATCGGCTCAATTTGAGTCGGAGTTGCAATGGATCCATTCCAAACTATCATTGGCAAGTAACATTGTGGTAAGGAAGACCCAGTAAGAGTCGGTGCGACGAGCTAGGCTCGTGTCATTAGGGTTGGCCCTAAGCAGCTCCAAACATATGACAGCACAGCCAAATCGAGACGGGCTTATCTATTTAAATAAAAGAAAGTCGTGTTAGTTTCACCATTTATAACTCAAGAACGTCTGGATCAATTTGAATGATTTTGATCTTTTTGGATTTGTCTTTGCCCGGAATAGGATAATAATTAATAAAAAACATGAAAAGTCCTCAGAAAAATAAATGTCAAGAATATTCGTGGTCTCAAACATTTTTCAAACGCAGCGCCATCTTGGATCACATTATCAGGTGACAATTTGACATTGACAAGTCTTAAGCTAAACCCAAGAAGGTAAGGTTGTCAATTTATAATACGCACCTACGTTCTGAAATTTATTTTGTTACTAAACTAAGAGGTTTTATGTAGCATAAAAAAGTTTTATAAGTATTTCAAAAATCAATTTACGTAATTAACAATGACGAGAGAGACGAACTTTAATAATTCTTTGCAAATAGAACTTATTTTACTGTTAGGACTTTAATTAAAGTAGACCGGGAAAACTATAGGTATAAATTATATGTAACATAGAGGCAATAGTTCAGATTAAAATGATGAATTTAGTATTTTTTAAATCAATGCATTTTAGTAAGGTAGTTAGGTTAGGTAGTTAGGTTAGCTATAGGATAGGTATGGTCAGTTAGGTTAGGTTATATATACATGTTGTAATTTTAATTCTATCGAACACAAAAGGTTGAAATAAGATCACAGTAGAGACTCGCTACATAAAAAGTAGTAGTAGTTATTATTGGTTTGGATTTATTTGTTGTCGTCTTATTAAACGTATGTAGGTACTTATATCTAATAAAAAACATCCCTAAATATATGACCTCTGAAATATATGATAAATATATGATCTACTGAACCTATAATTTGCAATTTAATTCTCTATTAAGTTTTTGAAAATCTGTAACCTATAGTAATATGATCTCATTAAATAAGTGTTTATAATAATGTTACCAAATTAATAATTTAAGTAAATACAATTTTATTTTATTTTTTATTATTTTGCTATCATTTATTGAATTATTTATGTTATTGTTATTAACTGCTTTGCAACTAGGATGTATAATTATTTAGTTTTCATGTATAATTTTATTCAAATTTTAGTTAGACTTAGATTTTATTTAGTTGCTAAGTATTTAACAATATTTTGCTGTGCCCTTACAGGGTCTACAACGGTTCTTAGCTCTAAGCCCTCTGTTAACATCTTGTTTACCTTGTGGAACGCAAATAAATGAATATGAATATAAAAAAAATGATAAGAGCA
This sequence comes from Euplexia lucipara, assembly GCA_921972225.1. NCBI lineage: Eukaryota > Metazoa > Arthropoda > Insecta > Lepidoptera > Noctuidae > Euplexia > Euplexia lucipara. The sequence goes on along the minus strand of OV179147.1, from coordinate 133,166 downwards.
ATAAATTGACTCTAAGGCACAACGAAGTTTGCCGGGGCAGCTAGTATAATTATTTAAGTTAAAGGTAACATTAGCTTAAAGTTTTGGCAATCTAAGAAGTGCATTTTGACAGTTAAAAAAAATCGGTTGCTATAAAATTCGATTCATAAGAGATCGATTTAAAATAATCAAGAGATCGGAATCGACAAATGTATTTAGATTGCTTAAAACTGATTATTGAGCAATATCGTTTTATTGCACGCACGAGTTTGTAATATTGATAATATAATACATTTAAATTGTACACATTTATCATTTTTTTTAATATGGTATTCGTAAATATAACGATTTTTAAGTAAATCGATTTATAATCAATCAGCTTGCGTCATTTTGACCGCTCAGTGCTTAGCTTCAGTACAATACCTATTGTTTAATTACGAGACATCTCTCGTCTCCGCTTTGGTGGAGCCCCGCCCTTGACTTCGATCGAGACTCAACGTATGAAGCTCATGGTAGTCATGGTACAATCATTCAATGTAACGATCTGCCGGTGCGTGGTGTGCGCTTGCGCTGGCGCCGGGTTAACGCTCCCACCGCGACACTTTTGCTCTTCCCTGTGCAACTGTGCCAACTCTCTATAAACGCACATTTATCTGGGTCGCTCATCCTCAATTCTTACACTGGTTCGTTATTTTAATCATTTCTATTAATTGGATGTTTTAATGTTATTGAAAGTAGGTCAGGAGCTCACAGGGCACATACGCAGATTGTTATCAACATATTGTCTTCCGTATTGATTACTTTAAAATTAATCTTCTATTCGTTTCGCTGTTGGAATGTATTGCTTAACGTAATTACGAGCTTTGTTTTACTTAGTTCCAGAAAATATAAATCCATCTAACGACAAAGTGAGAGACTAATGAACTGCCCCATGTGTTTACTGGAAAGTCTTCGCCACACTCCCTTTATTTAAGCGACACATTTTGAAACAACATACTATTATGTCCCCATTGAGCTTAGTTTTCTCCACGATAAATACATACCTACGTGGGGTATTTTGTCAAGCCTTCGGCAAAAAGTTTTTAGTAATGAATTTAGAATGAACTATCCAGCAAATGAGCTCACATAACCACCACACAGGCCACAGCACAACATAGTGCGTACATCGTGATCGCACGATTCGGCACGAACGACACGACAGGCGTATAGTTTATGCGTGACGTGACTGAGACTTTCAATGTCATTTCGTCTCGTTCTGGCGGGGAGTGCATGTGTGCCGCGGGGGGCATGCGCAGGCGCAGCACACTTGTGTGGAGCGCCCAGGCAACGATCACTACGATCAGGCGAGCAGTCATCGCCGTGATGTGCCACGCAGTAGTGCTCGGAGTGTTGTTCTCGCTGCCGTCCTTCCTGTACTCGGCCGTACCGTTCAGGTGAGCCCATTCTCACTTGTCGCCTTGTCGGATACTCAGCGCGTTCTTATGCACGCACCGCGCAATGTGCTACACTGTTTTGTGATGAATGTGTTGCTGTGATCTTGGTTTTTTTTAACTAAAAATGTGTTCACAAATTGTTAAAACTGTTAAGTACACTTAATCGTAAATGATCCTTCAGCCTGCAGTCGCTCGAAGTGCATTTAGTCACACGAATAAATAAATGGTTAGGAACCTAACGGATTACTCGTTGTGAAATACCACTTTCCCGTCAGGTTAATGATGTTATAATGAATCAGTGTGCACGGAACGCATACGAATTGACTCATTAAGTATTGCGGTCACAAGCGATGGCTACGGGCTCCGCCACTGAACCGGCCGGCGCAGCGCCGGGCTCGTTACGTAACCCTGAGCTTGCCCACTCATGGACTCCTGCCTGGAGCTGCTGATGCTGTGGCTCTCCGTGCTCGCCGACACTATCCTCGGCAAGTTAGTATCGTTACCACTTGGCTCTGTACCTAGTCCTGTTAATCGGCGTCGTGCTGCCATTACTGTTTTTTTTTTCGATCAAACAAGTGAACATGTTCTACACAACGTCCATTAGCAGCAGACCGGACTTGCAATCGCCGGCTGTGGGACGTTCAAGTACTTACTGATAATGTTATCAGCGGGTGGTTCGACACTGCGACGCAACCGATTGCTCAAGAAAACACATGCAAAAGATAACAGAACAAAATATCATCAAATTGTGTTCATATTATTCTTTTTAAAATACTCGTTTTGAAATGATATAAAAGTAATAATACATACTTACATCAAACAATCTAAGCAACATGTACTAATTTAAATTTTAGGATGGTTCTTCACATTATAACGTTGTATTTTATTTTTAAAATTATGACAAAATGAAATTTCTAAAGAAATTGAATTTATTGTGGAAGTCCTTCAAAACACGTCTCTGGAGCATGTCCCATGCGTGCTCGATAATAAATTAAAATAAATAAAATAAGTCCTAATGGATGGACATAAGGTCTGAGAATATCCTCAACGTAATTTTCAGCGTTTATGTTTCCATTTACTAAAACGAGCTCAGTTCGCCTGTTCTTCATAATACTCGCCCATACCATGACTGTTGAGCCGCTGTATGGATGGACTTCCTGAACGTACCAGAGTCTTTCAGTATTTCCGGGTCGACGGTACACTCGCACCCTTCTTGTATCAGGCCTAAACCCGAATCGCGACTCATCGGAAAACATAATTTTATCCCACTGTTCCTGGGTCCATATGTTATGCTTTCTCTACCTACACCATTCATTTTGACGAGCGCTATTCCCGTGACGTATCGGTGGGCACATGATTGGTCAACGAGCTCGTAGGCCGTACTCATGCAGTCGATTTTGCACAGTTTGACATCAACACCACTTGAATTTTGTAGCCTCAAACTTATCGCTCGAGCGGTTAACATTGGCTGGCGTCTTGCAGTCAGTTGTATGTACCGGTCTTGCCGAGTGGTTGTAGTCCTTTTACGGCCTGGATGCTGTTCAGCGGGCTCCCCTGTATTATTTTAGCGCTGCCAAAGACGACTAATAACACTTCTTTGAATGCCAATATGTCGAGATACTTGAGATTGATTACTTCCCGCTTCGAACATCCCTACAGCTCTTTGCATTCCATCTGCCGTCAAATGACGTCGCTCCATGACGTAAAGAATATCTAACAATTCAATTTTCGCGCTAACTTTATTTAAATGGTTGGTAAAATTATAAAATCATGTAAAATCAAGACTAAACGTAGCAATTCAAACAAATTCGCAGTCATTTGCATTTTATGAAAAAACAAAACATAATCGATTTTTTTTACTACCAGCCAGTATGTCATCAATAACAAAAAAGTTTACTTACCTACTTACCTACCTTACTTTGAGTGAACAAATACTTAAAAATTATTTAATACTAGCTGCCCCGGCAAACTTCGTTGTGCCTTATAGTCAATTTATTGCTCTTATCATTTTTTGTGTATTAGATATACATACGTTTAATAAGACGACAACAAATAGATCCAAACCAATAATAACTACTACTACTTTTTAAGTAGCAAGTTTCTACTGTGATCTTATTTCAACATTTTGTGTTCGACAGAATTAAAATTACAACATGTATATATAACCTAACCTAACTGACCATACCTATTCTATAGCTAACCTAACTACCTAACCTAACTACCTTACTAAAATGCATTGATTTAAAAAATACTAAATTCATCATTTTACAGCTTGGCAAAAAAGAGTAGAAAATAATGGAGGCGCCACTGTGCTCTTCGTATGGCAGCCCGTTGCAACCGCATAGCGTACTAACATAGTCTTGATACTTAGCTGTTTTTTAGACAAATTAATCTAAATCAAATCAAATAATCTTTATTTGTGAACATAGGTGATAAAAGGTCTTATGAATACATTTTAGCCGAGCTCTAATTATGTATTTTTTTTTAAATCAGTAATTAATTAAGAACGTGTTCTTGACACGCAACTGATTACTTAACTAAAAATAACAAATTGGGTATACTCTTACTCTTACTCTGGTATACTCCTGAGTTCACAACATTTTTTAGGAATTATAAAAAAAGAAAACATTACATTGTATAACATAATTTTTATATTTTATTCTACTAAATCTTCCTCTAAATATTCTACCCCGAACACGTAGGCCGCAAACTCATCTGAGTCATGTTCAGGTTCAGAGGTGATGCTGCTATCATCTTCTAGATTTATTACTAATCACTCTATTTCCTCGTTCATAGTTTTTTTTTTCTCCAGTAATCCTTTTCTATGTTTATTACATGTTAGCACGAGTTCTTCCAATCCTCCTCGGTAATAGCTTGGAATGCACGTTTAGCTGCTTCCTGTAAAGACGAAATATTTCATTTATCCTTAACAATATTAAAAGTAAAACATTTTTATGATGTAGAAAATACCCTTTTGTTTATCTCCTTCCAGCACGATTTTGCTTAGAACGATTTCCCTGAATTAAGTAATAGATTTAGACTATGGTACGACAGTTTCTTTTACATTTCTAATGCAAACGCTTGAACAAATAATTATCTCCCTTGATATCGCACTTAAAGTATAATTTACGTAAAAAGTAAATTTTCATTCAGTTAAAAGTCAAGTCACCAAAGTATCTATTTATCTCAGCGCGCTATACCAGAGTACCTAATGCAGAAAAAATGTAAACATAACCTATGTGCTCGACATATTTTGTTTCAAATCTCTAGTTATTCCTTATGCAAGCAAATTATTATAGCTTTGTATTCATCAATTAACACTTGATTCAACTAAAATCAACAAAACAAACTCTTACTTACCTGTCTTATCAGCGGTTCTTTGGTAAACATTGTGAAATTCAGAAAGAATAGTTTGGGCCTCATGTTCCGCCAGATCTCGCCTGTACACCTTATAAATAACCTCCCTGCCAGCACTCCGAATGGTTTTATTAATTATTCTTCACTTTTTACCTTTATTAATCAACGTTTGGTGGTCGAAATTAAAACTTTACGAAATCGTGAACTTTGTTTATTTTGAGATGTCATTATTTTGGAAATGTTGCCAACAGACAAAAATTTAGTTCCGTTTCTACACTTTTTTGCCAAGCTGTAATCTGAACTATTGCCTCTATGTTACATATAATTTATACCTATAGTTTTCCCGGTCTACTTTAATTAAAGTCCTAACAGTAAAATAAGTTCTATTTGCAAAGAATTATTAAAGTTCGTCTCTGTCGTCATTGTTAATTACGTAAATTGATTTTTGAAATACTTATAAGACTTTTTTATACTACATAAAACCTCTTAGTTTAGTAACAAAATAAATTTCAGAACGTAGGTGCGTGTTATAAATTGACAACCTTACCTTCTTGGGTTTAGCTTAAGACTTGTCAATTTCAAATTGTCACCTGATAATGAACTGGGAAGTTTGACTCCTGTCATGTCATCCAAGATGGCGCTGCGTTTGAAAAATGTTTGAGACAACCGATATTCTTGATATTTATTTTTTCGAGGACTTTTCATGTTTTTAATAATTATTATGCTATATGCTATTCCGGACAAAGACAAATCCAAAAAGATCAAAACCATTCACATTGATCCAGCCGTTCTTGAGTTATAAATGGTGTAACTAACACGACTTTCTTTTATATATATAATTATATATATATATATGGTTTTGTAATATCATGCATGTTAGGCCAAGCGCGCACTACGAACTTTATTCGTTGCGAATTTTAAAGTGCGGAATAAAACGCTATTATAAAATACTATGTTACTTAGACTTTTTTTATGTGTGTAGAGTTTGTGTAATTCTGATGACTGTAGCTTTTAGTTTGCAGAGTCATTTAATTTTAAGTTTCTTTTTGGTTGTTCAATTGTGGTTCCTATGGATTGTCGATCCGAACGAAAGAATATTTTTTATTTATTAGAAAAATATTGAAAGTATTTATAAGTACTTAATACCTGAAATAAATAAACACAACTGCAAAAAAAAAACTGCAGTGCAAAGCAACCTGCATGAATACTGACGGATGGTTTAGGGCCAGCGCAGACCTGGCGAAGCGCTGCGCTGTGTGTGACGCCCGTTTTTCGATGCTAAATCAATATCACCGTCTGTGGCACCGTTACGTCGCTTTAAATAAAGTCGAAATTAAACCGCTTACTTCTGGAATTATAATGCTCTCGGATTCATGAAAGTGTATTTATTTGCAACCAATATAAGGTTGATAGCTGATTACAAGTGAAAACCGTGCTGCGCTGAACCTAGCCAAATGTGTCTAAGCTGGCCTGACTAAAAAATTAGGTACCCTTAGAACTAACCCTTATTTTATTTTGTATGTACATTACATTAGTTAGAGTAACTTTTTCGGAATTCTCTCCCTTAACCTTTCAATTGTGTCAATAGGGTATATGCATGTATTTTTTTTATATTTTTAATTCACTGTTTACAACGTTTTAATATAGTAAAAAAATATAAACATATTTAAAAATGCAGTAATGAAGCTTAAAAAAATATTTAAAATACAGAATAAATTTGAGCTGTCTAAACGCCGCTATTTTCGCGCGCCATTTACTATGATCCTATTACTATTACTTAAGGTGTTTTCGTTCTTCTAAGCATTTTACCATGAAAAAAAGCTCAAAAACCAGTTCACCGGTATAGCTAGTACCCGAATGCAATAAACATTATCAGATTGTGCTTTTACAAAACCACTTTCAGTCATTTTTCTTAAATGTTAAATAACCTCACTATGAAGCTAAAATTACACTTGAACATTAAATTACTTCACAACACACACGGCAGTAATTATGTTTTCCAATAAAAAGTCCATTCCAATACTTAATGTCATACTTACACATTGTATGTTTTGTAGACGTTGAGTTGTTGTCGTAGTATTTGACGTCACTTTTCGTTATAACCAATGGTGATGCGTTTCACAAATTTGAATTTCCCGCGCTTAATTCGCACTTTTATTTTTAATTGTAAATAATTATGACGCTATTAAAAAGTAAAATAATGATTTAGTTCTAATTTTCTGTCATTAAAGATCCGAAAAAAAATATTCGAACCATATTTAAATTACATGCATATTCCCTATTAGAGACACAATAGAAAGACAATGACAGCGCGGACGCCAACGCGGTGTTCGCTTGGGGTTTAATGAATTAATGCGTGGTTGCCTTTGTCGCTGCAGTTGATTTTTAACTTTTTGTTTTCACTTTTTGTGCCCAAAGAGAACAATTTTTCCCAAAATTAAACCTGCCTCAAGTTTCATTTTAATCACAAGATATCAAGGGATTTTTGAAGTTAGAAATCTGATTTATGAAAAGATAAACAAATTTGATATTGGTCTATATGTAAAAAAAATTAGCGCCATCTTCATCTGAGGTAGCAAAACCTACTGATTGATATAATTAGTTTTTAATATAAAATTGTATTTTTAGATTTAGTTTAGAATAGTTTAAGTTATGATGAGGCTGACATGCCACTGTGGACAAAAGCATCATTTAAACATTTTGAAAAAAAAATGTAGTCATGAACTCTCGAGTTCTTGACTATTTCGCGAATTATGCGTCTGAAATCATCAACTAGGTAGGTACATGAATTTTACAATGATGACCGAGTAAAAAAACCTGTTATAAGTATATTCATAGAATAGTTGATTTATCCAAATTAACTCTGAGCGACGCGCGACGTGATCGGACTGCGATACGATTTCACGACAACGCGCGGCGCGTGGTGTGGCCGCGCTTCTTTGTCCTCGCTGTTGTGTTGCACGCAACTCACCGCGGAACACTTCCACTGACCTCTCGCACTAACACTAGCGCACTGGCCCCTAAACTGTTTCTACTGCCATTGTTCCATAACCCAGTTTTTAGGCAGGTGCACATGTTGGCTGGCCGCGGCGCACAGCCTTTATTTCTTTATTTTGGGTTAGCCTGCAATTGTTTACATATTAAATTTCATTAAAAAATATAAGTTGGTAAGCGCGGATCCACCGTTGTGGGTACTACACAATACACAACCCTAATTGAGGTCAGACAAAAAGAATGATCGTGCTCATCACACGAACATTTATTTGTCTCGGGTGGGAATCGAACCCACGACCTCTCCGACTAACCACTAGATCAGCAGGCCACTCAAGGTAGTACTTTATGCATGAATGATATTCAGGGTTGGCATGATTAAAACAAGTTGTTTTAAAACACGTGTTTAAAACAGTTTGAAATAAATTATTAAGTGTTTCAAAACACAGTTTACAAGTTTTAAACAATGTTCAAAACATGAAGAAAAAACAGGATTTAAAACTACCTTTCATTGCTAAAACTACCTTTAATTGCATGCTTTTTACGGCCTGGAGTTGACATCTTTACAGAAATTAATTATTAAATGAAATTAAGTATTAGACACATGTGGTATTTATATACACTGCATAGGTAACTCCCCGCCAGTAAAGTCCTGCAGGGAAAGTCCCTATTTCGGCAGTCGAATGGAAGTAATTTCAGAACACACCGTTTTGTTCTGACAAGATTGTGCATTTGTGCTACAATCACAGACAATAATGATTATAATCGATGATAAGAATGTAAGTGAAACTGATTGATCTCTACGTACATAACGAATTACAAGTTAATTGACAAAAGATGTCTGTATTTTATGTTTTTTTTATGTTTGTATAGAAATGTTATGCTAAAGTGATTATTTTGTTGTAGTTTGCTAAACCTGATTTAAATATAATATGTTGTACTATTTTATACGTATTTTTTTATCCAGTCATAAATATAATCAAGAACTTAACTTAAAACCTCAGAATACATAGTCAAAAACAACACAGATCACTACACAGATTTATTTAAATATTACTTTTAACTGTATTCGTTTTTACACTTTTTACTGTATTTATTTTATTGATTTATTTTATTTAATAATATTTATTATGTTTATTTTATTTACCTTCGTCCGTGTGTCACTGCGGGGTGCCAACTGAAAACCAGCGCTGGGTGTCTGACGCCCAGCAAATGCTGAGATGGTTACCCTTTCGGCATGGGCACGCTCAGCGCAATTTGTGTACCTGCTATTAATTTATTACTTCTGTTTTCTTGGTTGCTGTGCGCTTGTTGTGTCTGTGCTGAATAAATATTTTTCTATTCTATTCTTCTTTCTATTCTAAAAAATATTAATTTAGCCATTTCAAACGCATTTAGTATACCTACAGGGTCAGAATGACCCTCCACAATTCCTACGTAACTTTTTTCACCACATCCTCGCCGGGTTAATAACTGATTTTAGCGGTATAATTGTTAGATTTGTCAGTTATGGGTTAAACTTTCGTACAATTCTTGGCGATATGTTAACAAGTGGGATGGTGTATGTGTGTATGTAGTGCGAGTGTCATGTGTTACAATATTGACGTTGTGGCTGGTGTGTTCCAGGAAGGCGCGGCGCAAGGAGCGGGAGGGCGAGCCGGCGGGCGACCCCAAGCTGTACCTGCAGGAGGCGCTGCTGGAGCGCAAGCTGCCCGAGCTCGACATGCGCCAGCTTGTCGACCTGCCGCTCGGCCTCGACTACAATGAGTGGCTAGCCTCGCACAGTGAGTAGCGTTCCCTCTCCTCTGCGCAGCACTCGCAAAGCATGACCTGGACCTAACCTGCATGATCTGCACTCGTAAAGCTAGACTCCTACCTATCCTATCCAACACCCGCACAAGGTCTCACTGATTGGATCCATGGCAGTAAGTGTTATGTAGTTTGCAAATACGAAGCTTAATCCGAATCCAACTGTTCATCATTAGCAACTGTATAGCCTTCTTCTCTGTCAGCTCATAGTCTAACCAGATAAGTATGCCTATTAGTACCACCACAACCTAATTTCGTTTATCTTAGTGCTAAGCACATGCTGCTGTCGACCGGAAAATTGTATTCTCTTCTCTCATCACAGTTAATAATCTACCGTTGCAATGGTTTTGATGAGTACCATAATTAAATGCCTAAGGCATTAAGTCCGCCTATGCACATTTGTGGGCTTGAAGTATTAAATAAATAAATACTTATACCTATCAACAAAGTAGTTAACTTATCTGCTACAAGACTTATTTTGGAGAACCTATCAGCGATTATTTTGCGTTCGAATCCGGTGACAGTTTCGAGTGTAACTTTTGTTCGAGACTATTTTTATCATTGATATATAGGTAATAAAACACCCAAGATGCACAGTCTGTCACCAAACAATTGACAAATCTAAATAAGTGTTTTTTTTTATTATTACTGATAGGCACGCGTTTGACCACTATCTCACCTGAGGCTGATGGTAAGCGATGATGTGCTTAGTCATACTATAAAAATATTTTTTGCAAATTGAACCTAACGCGGATTGTTTAAAGTTGATTTTACAAAGCAGTGTACGTTACGGTGTTGTGTGTGTATTTTACGACAGAAGATGTTGTGGAGACGAATATTTTTATACTTTTTGTTTTTATATGACATTGAATTATTTTTTGAAAGTTTGTTAAATTCTATTTTAAACTCATACCGGGTAAAATGGGGTGATTAGATACTTAAGGTTGAATAGAAACAACATTTTCAGGAAGTTATTCACGTAAGTCAAAAGTTGTTTGTTATAAAAAATAAATAAATAAAGTTCGAGGACTGTAATGCTTTTAAATAATTGAGATAAATAGTTTCGACACCTTGATAATGTCAAACAATATTAAACTAGCGTGAAACTCCTCCAAAAAAAATTGTTTCTATTCACCCTTAAGTTTCTTTTCACCCCATTTTACGGTATTTATACTTTAACCTGAGCGTTAATGTTTTGGGCACGATATGTGTATAAATCAATGAAACAAGTATTTACTGGTACAATTTTATGTTAACATTATAAAAAAATGTAAAGTTCGCTTTTTATAATTACTTTTCGAGGTGAATCCAAAATTGAACCTATACTTTAAAGACGTAGTAGGAGATTTGAATTCCTTCTTATTTTCCAAATCAAACGTTGAACTAGTAGGGTAGACTTCAGTATTAGCACCATCGTCCGGTATTTCAATCTGTAAGCAACATCAAAATTATCAATATCTATCAGCATACCAAATAATATATGTGATACTGCGGCACTAGGGTTCTGTCCGTTCTTCATCGTAGTAACTTACAATATAGAGGTCCTGTGCTGTATCTGTGCTATATCTTGTAAAAAAATGGTTATTATCATGAAGGTACGATATTAGTTTGGCAAATGCTATTTTCTGGTTAAAGAAAGTTACTTACCAGTACACTGGGAAAAGCCGTTTTAAGAAGACGTTTTATGCGTTTTGCAGTGACATAGGTACATATCTTTGTCAAAAAATGCTCTGAACCTCAACCTATGCCGCTTGATTTATTTGTCTTATTGAATCATTATTGAATGAATTTCCAATCGTTTTAGCACTTTTACTAACTCTAGACCTATATTTGAAGTTTGGATTCCATTGTGATCTCCACTCAATGAGAACTTAAGGTGATCAACTGGAGACCACCTTCCGCATGCTGGTTCTCTTTACTCTGTGAATAGAATGAGTTGATTCTCACTAAATAATAATAATAATCATTTATTTCGAGCAACAGGACTCATAGTATTAGTAACAAAAAACTTACAAGCTTAGTTAGTAAACAATTCCAAATTACAACATAAGTACATAAATTAAATTCAAATTAAACAAATAAAGAAATAAGAAACAATCATAAATGTCACAAAATAATAATAATATAAAATCTACTCATATAAATTATCTAATAATTATCATTTAGTTACTAATACCACAGTATAAATATTCAGACAGTAGGACGACGCCTTTGATCTCTGGAAAAATGCCGACAACGTCTACACGCGTCAGCCCTGAATAATACCTCCCGCACTACGAACATCGTTTTGTTCGCAGTGCGGGATCGGCTTTCCCGCGTCTCGCCCCTCACACCCCGCACGATTGCCCTGTCTAGACAGCTTCGTTTTTAGACTGTGCTAATACTGTGTCATTATGATTATTTCATTTTGTTGTTACTGTCACAACGGTTAATGTAGTGACAGTAGAACCTCTCAGCCGTCATCCTCAAGATGGTGTTGGAGCTGGCGCGGACCCTGCGTACAGTCAACAGCAAAAGTAGATGATCAAAATCAGAAATTCAATACTAATGAACGGAGTTCGCGCCAGAACTGTGTGGCGTCGAAGTGATTCAAAAGTATGTGATTGTAAATTATACCAAACATTTACTACCAGTACAGCTGCCATATGTTTGTGATCAGTTTTGACTCCAAAAGTTATAAACTCAATTCGCATCAGAACTAAGAAGTGAAAAAAAAATTCAAAACTAGTGAACAGCTAAAATCAAAAATTAAGTGATGAAACTGAGGCCACGTGAAGCAAATAATTCATCCATACGTATTTTTTTATTAACCCAGTAATTTAATTAGTTATGTTTAAAACAGCTGAATTTGATAAAAAAAAATGCATTTTAAATATATTTAATATATTTCATCCAATTGAACCCCTAAAAAAAGCACTTGTTTCACTTTGAAATGTTTTTTTGGAAGTAGGTTGTTTTTTTTGGTAAAAGTGTTTTAATTTTTCACTTTTAGTGGGTCAGTTTGTAATTTATCTAAGTTACAATAGCCCAATGACAACTGCTCATCACCTCTTACAACATATTGCTTTTCTCGATACAGGGACGTTAATTGTTGAGGAGTTCTCCTAGTAAGATCCAGGAGATCTGGAGCTCCATGGTGAAGGCATCATCACCACTATGTATTTTGACAAGCTTAAATTACTTAGCAACTATATTAAAGTACCTAATCGAATCGCAACCCGTGAAATACTTAGGTATAATTGAGTAGTTCCGATGCCCATCTGTGGTCTTCATCATCAGTTCCACTTTAGCAAACGGTGCTTTCCGAGAGCGAATGCACGAGTTACTATACAAAATACCCAAATCACTATAGGTGTTCCTATAAAATTTGAGGTTTTCCCTCGATTTCCATAGGATCCCTTCATCAGATTCTGACTTGGTGAGATGAGAACAATGAGACCACAGCGAGAGTATACCCTTTCATACAAAAAAATAATTTTGCAAATCCGTCTATATATGACGAAGTTATGCCCAAACATACATAAAAAATATACATATAAACATCCGAATTGATAACCTCCTCCTTTTTCAGAAGTCGGTCAAAAATAATATAATTCAAAAACTTTAGTATTTAAACTGGTTTTTTTTGTAACTTCTGGCAATGTTTGAAAGTAGCTGATGTGATACAAAACGATAATTATATAAATATTATCATCTTTGCATGTTTGTGAATTTATGTCAATGTTCAAAAGTAGCTGATGTGATAGAAAACGATAATTCAATAAATATTAATATCTTTGCATGTTTTTGAACTTTGTGTCAATGTTCAAAAGTAACTGATGTGATACAAAACGATAATTCGATAAATATTATTATCTTTGCATGTTTCGAATTTATGTCAATGTTCAAAAGTAGCTGATGTGATACAAAACGATAATTCAATGAATATTAATATCTTTGCATATTTTTGAATTTTGTGTCAATGTTCAAAAGTAACTGATGTGATACAAAACGATAATTCGATAAATATTATTATCTTTGCATGTTAAGAATTTATGTCAATGTTCAAAAGTAGCTGACGTGATACAAAACGATAATTCAATAAATATTAATATCTTTGCATATTTTTTTGAACTTTGTGTCAATGTTCAAAAGTAACTGATGTGATACAAAACGATAATTCGATAAATATTATTATCTTTACATGTTTCGAATTTATGTCAATGTTCAAAAGTAGCTGATGTGATACAAAACGATAATTCAATAAATATTAATAGCTGGAGAGCAAGTGAACCCTGGGAGTAACGGTCTCCCTGTAAGGTTAGAAATTTGTATACTTACGATTTATGACATGCTAAGAGCAATAGCCATGACCTGGCAGGCGTCAGCCCTGCACGTCATCAGCCCCTTTATTTTTTGGACTGTTCAGTAAATTGAGTTTCAAAACTTGTTTCTGTAAATTTGAAAATTTAATAGGATAAAGTTTATTTATTGTACAACTTAAAAAAAAATTGACAGGCGATTACAATAAGCAGAAGTATATGACAGATCAATTAGAAAACGTACAGTTGATGAGGTAAAATAAACTTTATCCTGTATACTTAAAATTTTTATATGTTTTCAAGTAAACGTCTCAGAGTAAATATGTACAATGCCAGGCGGTTTTGAACAGCATAAGACCTTGACAGGCGAGGGGACAGCTACTAAGGGCGTGCGAGTGAGAGGTGTTGCGAGAATGCCTATAGTGCTAGTGAGACCGTTTATCTAATACGACGTATACCTGCAAACGTCAACAGTGAAGAGGTACCAAGACGTTTTGATGTTGTCATTTTTGATGGATTCTTTTTACTGCATACATTCAAAAACACCCCTTAATTATTTGGTGGTATTTCCAAAAAAATGATGTCGCTACTAACAGCTACACATGCCTCACGAGTAGATATCATTTTCGACCAATACTTTTCGCCGTCAATTAAAGATTATGAACGAGCCAAACGACAAGAAGTACGAAACATAAATTATTTCATTACCGGACCAGAACAAATTCGACCAGTCGATTTCATGAAAGAACTTCGTAACATACTTATTTTACATAATTGTAAAAAATGGATAAATATTTCTGAACAATATACAAAATTGGGACCTTCTATATGCCAAAGCTTACCGGGATTTCATGCATTAACCGGTTGCGATTTCAATCCGTCCTTTTCAAGAAGAGGTAAAAAAAAACCATTCCAAATATTGCAGAAATCGAGTGTATATCAGAAGGCATTCAAAGAATTAGGAAACGCAGAAATAGTACAGAAGAAAGAAAAAAAAAATCCCGATACTAGAGAAATTTGTATGCCAAATGCATGGTTTGAAATGTTCAAAGTTAAATAATGCACGTTATGAAAAGTTCCTTGCTACGACAACACAAATAATCCTAAAGTGTTTATGAAAAAAGTAGTAAGCTATGATTTATCGAATTTACCACCCTGCAAACCTGAACTACATCAACAATTATTGAGAACTGCCTACATTACAAATATATGGCGAAATTGTAATTTAAAAGAACCAACAATTCTTACACCTGAAAACAACGGTTGGAACTTAATTGATAGTCGTTACGAATTTAATTGGTTTGAGGGGAACACGGTTCCATCTTCTATATACGACATACTTTTACAAGGACCTGCTGATACTGCCACAGCACAATCGACTGAAACTGAGGAATGCATTTCAGGTAACATACAACTATTTTATTCCGTAACATTTAATACGCAGTCCTATGTAATTGAGCTTGATATTTAATTCTAAACAACCTTATTGATTCATTAAAATATTTTTTTTTACTATTTTCAGATGAGGAAAACATTGTTGAAGAATCAGATGATGATGAAAACAGTGATAGCGAAATTTCGGATGATGCTGAAGAAAATGAATGTTAAAAATAATGTAGATTGCATAAAACCCAATAAAATACATTGCATTTACTGTATGCGTTCATGTAACATTTCTTATTTGCACGCCCTTAGCAGCTGTCCCCTCGCCTGTCAAGGTCTTATGCTGTTCAAAACCGCCTGGCATTGTACATATTTACTCTGAGACGTTTACTTGAAAACATATAAAAATTTTAAGTATACAGGATAAAGTTTATTTTACCTCATCAACTGTACGTTTTCTAATTGATCTGTCATATACTTCTGCTTATTGTAATCGCCTGTCAATTTTTTTTTAAGATGTACAATAAATAAACTTTATCCTATTAAATTTTCAAATTTACAGAAACAAGTTTTGAAACTTAATTTACTTAACAGTCCAAAAAATAAAGGGGCTGATGACGTGCAGGGCTGACGCCTGCCAGGTCATGGCTATTGCTCTTAGCATGTCAGAAATCGTAAGTATACAAATTTCTAACCTTACAGGGAGACCGTTACTCCCAGGGTTCACTAGCTCTTGGACTATAATATCTTTGCATGTTTTTGAACTTTGTGTCAATGTTCAAAAGTAACTGATGTGACACAAAACGATAATCCGATAAATATTATTATCTTTGCATGTTTCGAATTTATGTCAATGTTCAAAAGTAGCTGATGCGATAAAAATCATAACTCAATGATTGCTTTTGCCCAGTCGGCTACAATATATTAAAACCGGAAGGTAGATTGATATTTTACATTAATGAGCAGAATAGCTTTAATATAATCCTGAATATTGTATAGGTAGCAGATTTCCGTTGAAAACGTAAGAAAATTATATTTCTTGAACATTTACCTATATTATTTGAATGTATGAATTATTTAGTAATCAATAAATTTTCAATAATATTATTAATGATTATAATAATATAATAATAATAGCAATATTTTTTCATACTCATTAATGTAAAATATCAATCTACCTTCCGGTTTTAATATATTGTAGCCGACTGGGCAAAAGCAATCATTGAGTTATGATTTTTATCGCATCAGCTACTTTTGAACATTGACATAAATTCGAAACATGCAAAGATAATAATATTTATCGAATTATCGTTTTATATCACATCAGTTACTTTTGAACATTGACACAAAATTCAAAAATATGCAAAGATATTAATATTCATTGAATTATCGTTTTGTATCACATCAGCTACTTTTGAACATTGACATAAATTCGAAACATGCAAAGATAATAATATTTATCGAATTATCGTTTTATATCACATCAGTTACTTTTGAACATTGACACAAAGTTCAAAAACATGCAAAGATATTAATATTTATTGAATTATCGTTTTGTATCACATCAGCTACTTTTGAACATTGACATAAATTCTAAACATGCAAAGATAATAATATTTATCGAATTATCGTTTTGTATCACATCAGTTACTTTTGAACATTGACACAAAATTCAAAAGTATGCAAAGATATTAATATTCATTGAATTATCGTTTTGTATCACATCAGCTACTTTTGAACATTGACATAAATTCGAAACATGCAAAGATAATAATATTTATCGAATTATCGTTTTATATCACATCAGTTACTTTTGAACATTGACACAAAGTTCAAAAACATGCAAAGATATTAATATTTATTGAATTATTGTTTTGTATCACATCAGCTACTTTTGAACATTGACACAAAGTTCAAAAACATGCAAAGATATTAATATTTATTGAATTATCGTTTTGTATCACATCAGCTACTTTTGAACATTGACATAAATTCACAAACATGCAAAGATGATAATATTTATATAATTATCGTTTTGTATCACATCAGCTACTTTCAAACATTGCCAGAAGTTACAAAAAAAACCAGTTTAAATACTAAAGTTTTTGAATTATATTATTTTTGACCGACTTCTGAAAAAGGAGGAGGTTATCAATTCGGATGTTTATATGTATATTTTTTATGTATGTTTGGGCATAACTTCGTCATATATAGACGGATTTGCAAAATTATTTTTTTGTATGAAAGGGTATACTCTCGCTGTGGTCTCATTGTTCTCATCTCACCAAGTCAGAATCTGATGAAGGGATCCTATGGAAATCGAGGGAAAACCTCAAATTTTATAGGAACACCTATAGTGATTTGGGTATTTTGTATAGTAACTCGTGCATTCGCTCTCGGAAAGCACCGTTTGCTAAAGTGGAACTGATGATGAAGACCACAGATGGGCATCGGAACTACTCAATTATACCTAAGTATTTCACGGGTTGCGATTCGATTAGGTACTTTAATATAGTTGCTAAGTAATTTAAGCTTGTCAAAATACATAGTGGTGATGATGCCTTCACCATGGAGCTCCAGATCTCCTGGATCTTACTAGGAGAACTCCTCAACAATTAACGTCCCTGTATCGAGAAAAGCAATATGTTGTAAGAGGTGATGAGCAGTTGTCATTGGGCTATTGTAACTTAGATAAATTACAAACTGACCCACTAAAAGTGAAAAATTAAAACACTTTTACCAAAAAAAACAACCTACTTCCAAAAAAACATTTCAAAGTGAAACAAGTGCTTTTTTTAGGGGTTCAATTGGATGAAATATATTAAATATATTTAAAATGCATTTTTTTTTTATCAAATTCAGCTGTTTTAAACATAACTAATTAAATTACTGGGTTAATAAAAAAATACGTATGGATGAATTATTTGCTTCACGTGGCCTCAGTTTCATCATTTAATTTTTGATTTTAGCTGTTCACTAGTTTTGAATTTTTTTTTCACTTCTTAGTTCTGATGCGAATTGAGTTTATAACTTTTGGAGTCAAAACTGATCACAAACATATGGCAGCTGTACTGGTAGTAAATGTTTGGTATAATTTACAATCACATACTTTTGAATCACTTCGACGCCACACAGTTCTGGCGCGAACTCCGTTCATTAGTATTGAATTTCTGATTTTGATCATCTACTTTTGCTGTTGACTGTACCAGGGATGCACACCGTTTCCGCATCGTCGCATAGAAGCAGTCACTGCGCAACTCAGCGAACATCCCCGACGCACTGCAGAACCGAGGCAGCCCCAACAACATCCTGTAGGCATTGTTGAATTGGACTCGTAGGGCGTTGTACTGCTTTTGAGTATAGTTAGCCCACAGGGCGCTCGAATAAAAACAGGTGCTCTGAAAAGAGTGTTTTTTACTCTCTTCGAGAAATAAGTTTTACAAATCTTTTACATTAACAAGGTTCCGAGATATGGATGTCTGTCATGCACGACTGAGGGACCACCTTAAATCGATTGTAACTTTTGAATAGGTACTTTTACAAATTTTTGGCTACGGCTTATTCCCACTAGTTCGATTCATTAGTTCGATCGTCGAACTAGTGAGAATTTTTTTTCTCATCTGTTCGACCGTCGAACTAGTGAGAACTTTTTTCTCATTTGTTCGACCGTCGAACTAGTGAGAACTTTAAATTGAATTTTAAATCAAAAAATGATGATGATAAAGTTTGTTTTTTTTTAAACAGTTACTCAAAATGAAAACGGCTAGGTTAGGTTAGGTTAGAACTGTGACCACGCAACGCGCGAAGGCGAGCGAGCGAAGCGAGCGTGCCGCCGCAGCGGCCGCCGAGCGCCAGATTCCCCTCTTTTGCAATGCACGCATGCATGGTAGATTAGAACTTAAAGATATTTTATCTGGCGTTGCGTGGTGCGTGGACAGACGGCTGTTTACAAAGCAAGTTTATCAAAATAAAGTTTGTTTGATTAATAATAAAATCATTTTGTACCGTTTGCTGTCTATCAAATTACTAGCTGTATATTCTATAATTAAACGGATCGAAACATTCAAATAAATCAATTTTATTTACTACTTTAAATTTTCTACCACGCTGATCTTTTTACTACCATATTGTAGCGTTCCCCATAAATACAATGATCAATCGTATAGAAAAAAAAAACGTATCCGTTCGGATCTGTGAATAGCGTTTTGGCAGTTCTTCGGCTCGGAAATGAGATTGTCGAAAACGGTTCTTTACCGACACGGAAACCAATCGAACGGTTTAGAATAAGGCAGCAGAACACCGCGTACGTACCACATTTTTCATTGCAGTTTAGAATGCAATGAAAAGGATCAAGAAGTTTTAAATGTAACCTGCAAAGATTGTGCCGCCAGCAGAGGTGGCTGTAAACATACTATAGCATTTTTCCGGCGAATAGGTAGTTGTATTTTTACATTTAGGCACAACACATGATTTCCTAGTATTTGGATTAGACATTTTTAAAAGTATTTAGGTATAATTTCGACGGCACGAGCGCGCGACCGCGAGCGGACTGAGTGAGCCAGACTGATCGTGTTGTGCGATGACGTCACACCGTCACCGGCAGCCCGCGTCGTGCGGTTACAACTTGTTTTCTTCCAAATCGGAAACCATTTGAAGTAAATAATAATACCAGCCTGTTACTGTCCGACTGCAGGGCAAAGGCCTCTTCTCATACAGAGAAGGCTCGAGCATTGATCACCACGCTTGCTCAAGGCGGATTGGCGATTTCAAACTTATATTAACTACTAGCTGTACCCTGCCACGCTTCGCTGTGGCACATTGTGATTGAATGGTTAAAAAAAAAAGGGAAAATGACGTGTGGCACTCGGAGACTGCCGCGGTAAAGCTATTGCATAGCATTTTTTATCAACTCCTCTCCCTCTCCCCCACACCTCCCGCGCCCCTCCCCTCACCCCTCCATCCCCCTCCCCTCACCCCTCCCTCACTTTCCCCTCCCTCCCCCACCCGGCTCCTGCCTCTTCCCCTCCCCCTTTCCCTTCCCCTCCCCTATCACCTCACCCTTTCCCTACCCCTCCCATTCCCTCCATCTCCACCCCCTCCCTTTGTCCTGACCTCCCTCCTCTCGCACTCCCCATCCCTCCCCCACTCCCCTACCCATCTCTCCCCCCACTCCCCTCCCCATCCGTTCCGCTACCCCTGCCCCTCCCCCTCCCCTCCCTCTCACAATCTTCCCCCACCCCGCTAACAATCTCACCCCTCCCCCTCTCACGATCCCCACTCCGACGCCCCTCCCCCTCCCACTCCCCTCCCTCTTCCCTCTCCTCGTGATATTTCAAAAAGTCATTAAAAGTTCTGCTATCACTATTAAAAAGCAAGGGTTGGTGATAAAAAAGTGCAAATTTCGAGTTGTATGTATTTTTTGATGCCGCATAATAAAAAAATAAAAAAAATAAAAATTATCAAAAAAATTAAAATTAAAATTTTGGGGGAACACCCCTTATCACTTACAGGTTAGAAAAATAGATAGTAGCCGATTCTCAGGCTTACTGAATATGCATAAAAAATTTCATGAGAATCGGTCTAGCCGTTTCGGAGGAGTATGGGAACGAACATTGTGACACGAGAATTTTATATATAAGATAAGTCCAGGTTTCCTCACGATGTTTTTCCTTCACCGATGTCAATGGTGTCTAAGATTAACTTAGAAAGTACATATGAATTGAAAAAGTCACATTGGTACTTGCCCGGATTTGAACCACAACCTCGTGCATGAGAGGTAAGCGTCTTAACCTCTCACGACATTTTTTCTATTTGAAGTATTGAAGTAATTCTTTCACTAGTATTTTTTATTTTTGACTGAGAATATGGAGTGATAATTATTAAAATTAGTTAACATTCTTCAATGTTTAGTCGGTAGTAATTTATTTATCCCATACCCAGCTCGTAACAATAATAATCGTTAATTTCAGGAAATAATTAATCACATAATTATGGCATGACACAAAATTTATAAATGGTAACTCATTAGTGACTCACCACACTAAAAGAAGAGATGAAGTCCCCCTGTCCGAGTATAACTTTTTTTTTATAATAATGAAATATGGAAGACGCACAGCACACTGTGTTGGCGTCGGCGAAGAGGATCGTTGACTTTCTACACTATCAATGCAATGCGTCATCGTTAGAAAATAAATCCTGTTTTAAAAAATGAGGCAGTCGTCCTCGCAATACAAGACACATTGGCGATAGTCCAAGTCTAGGCAGCCATCTTGAATTACATGCAGGTGCCGGCCGTCTTCCTAATAATAATATGTCCTAGGATTCTATGTTGCAAAGCAAACCTTACACTGTATTCTTGTGTTTGACTAATGTATAAAATGCTCGAGGCCAAATACAAGGACAAATGCTGTAATTTTCTTGTTTTTTCGCAATCTATTGATTTTGTTCGTGTGGCGAGAGCTGGTGACGTCATTGCGCACGCGATGCTTGTCGGCGAACGGACTAAGCATTATTCATTTGTTGCTGTGAAGTCAGGTACATTTTACAAGAGATCATAATATTAAAAAATCTGCCAAAATTTGCCTTATATTTTCAACCAACAAAAATTTAGTTGACCGCATATTTTTATATGTGTGACCAGTGACCACACAACTTCATACAATGAGCTTTCATTTCGATGACTTTGTAATGAAACCGAAAAGCCAACCCTTAACTGTATAAAATAGGGGATAAATTGATTGTTCGCCTACTGAATTCTAACATGTAAACCGAAACAAAATAACTATAGATATTTGAAGAAAAAAAAAATATCAAACTGACTTCAGAATCTATAAGTATTTAAGTATAATATTTCACATTTTTCAGTGTATGTTAGGGTATTCGATTGTGAAATTTTTTGTAGATAAAATTAAAATGACCTTAAAGAGTCTCTTATTAGGTTTTCACACAAGTGTAAAAATGTTTTTGTTTAACCCACCGAGAAAGTCTAAATTTGAAATGATATTTATGTACGACCATATCAATTTAAAAAAAGGGCGCAACCGCTGCCTGAGGGTTTCTCAATATACTCAATATTTATTGCGTTCTACAATGTACATAAATAGTCTTAAGAATATAAAGGTACAGAATCATTATGGACCCTGTCGGGCACAGCAAAAACGTTTATTTATGAAATATTTATGAATGTTTGTATGGGAAAGTTTAAATGATCAATATCTTTGAAATCGATTATCTAAGATGCAGTAGCGTCACAAATTCTAAAATAAGGGTGTTTAGCCGTCACATAAAGTGCCCTATTGACCTAGTCAAATGCGAGCTATTTTTGAAGATTTGTCCAGCCAACCTGAGCCACATCACACCATGTTACCTCAGTACTCCGTCATTTATGGACTGATTTTCAACATTATTTTTTTATTTAACCCATTAACCGCCAAAGTCGGATTAATCCGACAAATATTTTCGTGTCCATTCCGCCAGCGTCGTATATAAACGACCAAATACACCATCACTTTTAGTTTTAATTTTTTATTTAATCATGCTGTATTCTATGAAAAATATGTTTGTATAAGGTAAATAGTTATACAACTAGTAATATAATAATGTAATCAACATATGTCTTTTAATTATATGCCGTAATAACAGTTTTATAAGTTCGATGAATTACTATAATATTTTTCGGAATTTGCATTGACCTGCAGCGCCAGCGACGGTAAAATACGACATTAGGGACGGGACTCATACCAAAGTTTAGTAATACTAAAATAAATGTAATTAAAAATATTTCGCGCTAAACTGACTAATTAATCCCAAAACAAATACAGTGATTTTTAATAAAACGTGTCTTTGTAAATATTTATGAGTGTTTCATTTAATTCCTTTGAAATGGAGTAAATTTACACTAGATAAATATCAGCAACTGCATAGGTGGTCACATCCCTAGTGCATGTGTCTCGAATCAAATTTTGTCAGTACGCTCACCGCCACGGTCGGATATACACGACCACTGCTTACGTCATAAGCGTGTAGTACATTCTGGAATTTTCCATTAGTGTTGTGAATAAGTGTCGTTTATTTATCGATACATTGACTATATATGAAAATTGTGTAATAATTATTATGACGACTGCTGAAGAGCTAATTAGAATTTTAGAAGGTGATGATGACGAAGAACTTGTATCAGGCGACGAGTTTGATGTTGAGGAAGAGGTTAATATTTAAGTTTTATTGATTTCTTACATAGTTTTATTTTAGTTTACTTATATTCACGCTATATCACTGACGGGCGAGACAGACGTGCATAAAGCACCCACCTATGAAGTTTTAAATAAATAAATAGTTAATAATTATTCCGGGACATCTATTTTCCTATTTTTGCTATCTAACCCAAAGTAAACTCACTAAAGCCTGTATTATCCGATCTAGACAATGAATTAACCCATTTATTTACATTATTTCGTAAATACTTATATATATATATATATAGTAATAGATAAGGAAGGCATCTTGTATGTTACAACATTCTTTTATCGTTTATGTTAATACACGATAAGCTGAATCGGTTACGATTCAGCTAACATTTGATCAGTTCAGGTTTAACTTACCAAAATAGTGTACTTAACATGTTCAGTCACTAACGCCACTATATGTAACGATTCTATCTGTTATCTTCTATTATGCCACTATATGTAATGATTCTATCTGTTATCTTCCATTATTGGTAGAAACTCAGCCTTATACGTATAATTAGATATACCAGGTTCTCTACTAATACTTACTTTGTTGTATCATTTTAGGTTCACGAAAGCGATGAGGTTAATTGGACAACGCAAATTACCCCGCCACAGCTAGAAGATTTCGACGATTTTGTTAGTGGGTTGTCGCCTGCTGTCGAATTAGACAGCACCTCTACAGAATTGCAGTTTTTTGAACATTTTTGTAGCAAAAACTTGTTACAGAACATTGCTAATTACACGAATAACTATCATCAACATTTCTTAAGACATACTGATCTTAGAGTTTGTTCAAGACTGCAACAATGGCAAGACGTCACTTGGCCCGAGACCAGGCGAGGTGGAAGCATCTGGGGGATGTCTATGTCTAGCTGTGCATTTTTTGTAGCAGATGTGATACGTTGGTGTATATGCAGGTGTTACTAACCATGATCACATAACATAGTTACGAACTATCGATGTTCAAAAAGTGCGTAAAGCACATCCCTATTTTATGTAGGTATTTATTATTAGTTTACTGTGCCTGGCGCTAAGGGCACGAAAACTGATACGTCGCTTGGCGGTTAAAGGGTTAATAGGGTATTACTAACAGATTGGTCCCATTTGTATTAAAACTCATATCTGATGAGGGATCCTCGTGGAATTGAGGGAACTCCTTAAAACCGATAAGATCAGATCATTAGCAGGCTGAATAGCATAAGAGATTTAGGGGTAATTGTAGACAGCAAGCTTCTGTTTGATCAACATGTAAATAGCATAGTTACAAAGACATCCAAAACTCTTGGTTTTATACTTCGCACCACGGCCTGTTTCCGGTCTCTTAAACCGGTAAAGGTCTTGTGTTGCTCTTTCGTCCGCAGCCATTAGAATACGCATCTCAGTTTGGAACCCGCAGTAAGAAATTTATAAATCCCGTATTGAAGGCGTCCAAAGAAAATTTCTACGCTGTCTTGATTTCAGGGCTCAGCAATACTTAGTTGACTACCAGCACCGTTGCAAACGGTACCACTTCCTTCCTCTAGAGATGAGACGTTATATTGGAGACATGAGTTTACTTCTGGGTATCGCAAATGGTCAAATTGACTGTCCTGAACTCGTTCCTAATCTGACATTACGCACAAATCTGATGGGGTTACGTCAACGGCCAATATTAAATGTACCTTTTGCAATGACTAATTATAGCCGGAATGTTTTCTCTATAAGAAGTGCATTTAGTTTGATTAGACTTCCTAGGGACCTTAGTGCCGACTTATTTCGCACCCGTGTTTCGATCTTAAGACGGCTTTTGGCACAGTCTTTTTTCTTGATACCTAGTCGACGTTAAGATAATCTTAACAAATTATAATGTTTACCTATTGGCACTGTCTTCTTTATCGACTTTTTTGTTTTTTTTTAAACTATAATATGTGGAGGCTTGTTATTAGCTATTTTTTTAAATATTATAATCTTCATTGACTGGATTGATAGTATGTAAGCCTTCCTTAAAATAAAATAAATAAAGAAAAATATTATAACATTTTTGGTAACAAGTCAAGCATTTTCATTTAGAAAGTATCATTTGGTGAAGAAAAACTGATGAATAAGACAGGCAACGGAACTCTTTAATGCAAAACAGCAAATTATTCGCGAAGGCTATAAGTAGTCTGTTGAACTTTTGTATTTCCATAACATAACATTACGCCCTTCTATTTTAAAAGAGGCCCGGCAGAGATGTACAGATGAATGTTTAGAAAGAACTTCTTTGGCAATTGTTAACCAATTTCAATCATTCTTTCAAGTTTTGATAGACGTTATTTACATACGAAGAAACTAAAAATAGCAAACAATAACTTTTTTGGTTTTGTTTCGGCCACCGCCTTCCGAAACTGTAGTTATTTTTCACCTGTTAGTGTTTTTTTAAGAAGTCGGTTGTTTTTTTTTTTGTAAAAACGTTTTTGTGTATTTATTGACTATAGTGACTAACCCGCTACTATCGCATAAGGTCGGAACTGTAAAAACGCAGTGGAGTGCCAAAGGTACATGAATGAATAGTTCTGTAATGTGGTTGTCATTGTTTGCAGCGCTGGCGCTGTTCGACCACGTGAACCTGCTGTACGGCACGGTGTCGGAGTTCTGCTCGGCCGCCAGCTGTCCCGACATGACGGGCCCGGGCGGCCGCACCTACGCGTGGTACGACGAGCGCGGCAAGAAGTCGCGCGTCGCTGCGCCGCAGTACGTCGACTACGTTATGACCTTCACTCAGAAGACCGTCAACGACGAAACTGTGTTTCCTACTAAATATGGTGAGTCACTACTCTCTGCATATACTTGCACATATCCAAAGTTTTCTTGTATTGGATATGATCATTTATAACAGATGTGGGTTTAGTAATAATGTTAGAAGTGGAGCTCTAAGTGAGTGTGATGTGTCGTTGCAGCCAACGAGTTCCCGGCGCAGTTCGAAGGCGTGGTGCGGCGCGTGGTGCGCCTGCTGTTCCACGTGGTGGCGCACATGTACGCCGCGCACTTCCGCCAGCTGGCGCTGCTGCGCCTGCACGCGCACCTGCACCTCACCTTCGCGCACCTCACCGCGCTCGACCGCCGGTTCGCGCTGCTTGACCACAAGGAGACCGAGGTGACAATCTCAGCAATACTGTACCGCGCTCGCCGACTCAATTGCAGACGCACGCACGCACACAGCTCACAGCACAGTGTAACCGCTCTGGTAGTGCTTGATCTGTAATGGTCCTAACACATTGAGCGTATCTTGCGCCGCGCATTGAATATGCTTGTAAGTTAAACTCTGTTTGTTTTGGCATTAATTTGCACCCTTAAGGTCATCGCTCACATATTATAGATCAGTTTGGTATCGGTTCGGAACAACTAGCTGATCCCGAAGGGAGGTGATCGTAAGAATCAAGTCTGACGTATCTTCATCTAGAGTTTTAATTGTATTTTGTGCTAGTTGCGATTAAGCTCATAACCAAATCAATTGAAAATTGCTTCAGCATTTGTCAGCGCTGAACCTCTTTTGAGGAGTTTTGCGTCAGTCTTCTCCATACAAATCTACTTTTTGGAAGGGGCAACTAGAATCATATTTTAAAGTTAATTTTTGTTCGACGTTCAAAGGTACCATAAAGGGGCCTAATTGAAATAAATGGTTTGACTTTGACTTTGAAAGCTAGGTAATGAGCTCGTTTAAAATCATCATCTTCTCGGCAGGTGCTGCGCGACCTGGAGGTGGCGCTGCGGCTGACGGAGCCGGCGCCGGGGAGTGCGGGGGTGGCGGTCGCGGGGGGCGCGGGGGGCGCGGGCGAGGGCGAGGACGCGTCGCCGCGCCGGCGCTCGCCCGTGGTGACGCAGCCGCTGGCCACGGCGTGAGGGCGCGGAGAGCCGCCCCGTGTCCGCCCGCGCCCGCGCCGTCCGTGTGTCCGCCCGCGCCCGCGCCGGCGCTCTGTGTCCGCCCGCGCCCGCGCCGGCCGCTCTGTCCGCCCGCGCCCGCGTCCGCCGCGCGGAATCCGCGCCGCGCGCTCCGACGCGACCGTTACGCGAGTTGAAGAATTGTTAATTCTATTGTAAATATTTCGATCTGTTAAGTAGTTTTAGGTGATTACGATTAGTTTTTACTTATAATTTGTGATCGCTTTGGTTGTAAATAAAAGTGATATTTGTTTAACTAATAAATTGAAAGCTTTATGAGAACCATTTGTTTAATTAATCATACAGGCTGCTTTTTGAGACCGGCCAGTAAAGTTACCTGACCTTGCGGGCCAGCTACTAGAAAATCCACTTAGCCGCTATAGTTACAAAAAAAAATCCTAGGATCCATAACTTCTTGAGATATTCAGGTGTCCGTTACCCCAGCCAATGTTCTCGAAGGGCGCCTTCAAATTCGATCGCATGCCATCCCAATCTGCTGACCTGTATCGCCAAACCCGCCGGGTGCTTTTTGGGCTGGGATCGGGCGGGGAGTAGACGGACACAGATATCACCAGACAGTGGTCGGAACTACCTAAAGGTGAAGATATCGACACCGAGTAGTGGTCTGGATCTGTTGTCAGCAAAAGGTCCAAGCAGTTGGCTGTGTTCGACACAACGTCCGGCACCCTTGATGCCCCGGGAACAGCTGGGTGACATTTAACGCTAGCGCTAGTTTACGCGTCTCTCGTCCAGCATGATCTGTTTACTGGTACGGAAAAAGCCACTCTTGATGGTGGGCGTTAAAGTCCCCCAGTAACACCAATTGGGCAGAAGGGTACCGCAGCTGAGCCGCATCCGCCGCTTCACTAAGATGCTCTGCGATCCTGGTTGTCTCCTGTTGCCTTATTCTAAACCGTTCGATTGGTTTCCGTGTCGGTAAGGAACCGTTTTCGACAATCTCATTTCCGAGCCGAAGAGCTGCCAAAACGCTATTCACAGATCCGAACGAATACGTTTTTTTTTCTATACGATTGATTATTGTATTTATGGGGAACGCTACAAAATGGTAGTAAAAAGATCAGCGTGGAAGAAAATTTAAAGTAGTAAATAAAATTGGTTTATTTGAATGTTTCGATCCGTTTAATTATAGAATATACAGCTAGTAATTTAATAGACAGCAAACGGTACAAAATGATTTTATTATTAATCAAACACACTTTATTTCGAATAAACTTGCTTTGTAAACAGCCGTCTGTCTGCAACCTTTGGAATGCGTACGAGGAGCCTAAGCCAACTCGCAGAGGCCCTTTGTCGTTTTTAATGCAATGAGGCACCAATTGCAGATTTTCCCTGACTTTTTTACTTTTTTAACTTTTTCCGCATTGCCAGTCTGGCAATGCGGAAAAAGTTTTTATTTGAAATAAAACTATGGATTTCTTTTTTTATAACTTTGCTTAAAAAAGGCTAAATGACTGTGAGTATTTGATATCAATAAACAAACTATACGAATAACTACATAATTACACTTTGAATTTATGTAAATGCGAAAGTATCAATGAAATACGGTCAATACAATAATAAAACTTCATTTACATAAAAGTGCAGTGTTTTATAGGTTTACAGTTTTTATATTTCTCTGAAATAACCTGGATTTATGCAAAATAAATCGTTTAAATTTTGTTCGGTATGGCTCCCGATAGCAAACAGCTGTCGGAAAGAGAGTCTTCTTATCGAATTTGAACTGTCAAAAAAAGTCGGTTTCGGATTCGTGAATTGCGTTTGGATTACATCTTCGACATCTTAGACGTTCGATTCGGTACGGAATCTAGTCGAATGGTTCTGAATAAGCCAGCTGCTGCCTTATTCTAAACCGTTCGATTGGTTTCCGTGTCGGTAAGGAACCGTTTTCGACAATCTCATTTCCGAGCCGAAGAACTGCCAAAACGCTATTCACAGATCCGAACGGATACGTTTTTTTTTCTATACGATTGATCATTGTATTTATGGGGAACGCTACAAAATGGTAGTAAAAAGATCAGCGTGGTAGAAAATTTAAAGTAGTAAATAAAATTGGTTTATTTGAATGTTTCGATCCATTTAATTATAGAATATACAGCTAGTAATTTAATAGACAGCAAACGGTACAAAATGATTTTATTATTAATCAAACAAACTTTATTTCAAGTAAACTTGCTTTGTAAACAGCCGTCTGTCAAATTGGCATTGCCAGTTTGACAGACTTTTTTACTTTTTAAACTTTTTTTACTTTTTAAACATTGCCAGTCTGGCAATGCGGAAAAAGTTTTTATTTGAAATAAAACTATGGATTATTTTTTTATTATAACTTTGCTTAAAAAAGGCTAAATGACTGTAAGTATTTGATATCAATACACAAATCTTGCTATTTGCTCATTGTCAAACAATTACATGTACAACTATACGAATAAAGTAATTCAAAGTGTAATTATGTAGTTCTACATAATTACACTTTGAATATAAGTAAATGCGAAAGTATCAATGAAATACGGTCAATACAATAATAAAACTTCATTTACTTAAAAGTGCAGTGTTTTAAAGGTTTACAGTGTTTATATTTCTCTGAAATAACCTGGATTTATGAAAATTAAATCGTTTAAATTTTGCTCGGTATGGCTCCCGATAGCAAACAGCTGTCGGAAAGATTTAAGTCTTCTTATCGAATTTGGCTTGTCAAAAAAAAACGGTTTCGGATTTGTGAATTGCGTTTGGATGACATCTTCGACATCTTAGCCGTTCGATTCGGTGCGGAATCTAGTCGAATGGTTGTGAATAAGCCAGCTGATCTCCGCTGTGCGAACGGTAGACACAGGCGTAGATAATTTTATCCAGGCCTGTGTCCACCAAAACCCAAAGCGTTGAGCACCTGGAGTCTTCAAGGTTTCTAGACGTTGATAGCAGATGTTGTCCCGGGCATACATGCATACATCGTATGTTGAAGTGATTTGAAGTTGTGCTCCAAGGTAAACCCTGGTTAAGATAGATGCGACACGTCTGACGGACTTCTGATCTGCGTCTCCGAAAGGAAAAAAAGTGCTGGTTTCGCAGTCTCCAGATGGTGGTGGACTGCGACGACATTTGAGTGCAGACCTCATGTACCCATGTACTGTTGGACTGGGAGGGATGTATTGCAACAGTAAATTCTGGCTGGTAACACTTGCCCATCATATGTTATTACGCATGTTTCAGTGGGTTTCAACTGGGTAGCTTTGTCTCTCTGAGCTTTCCGATTAAAATGCCAAACTTTAAGTATTTGCCCGCAACCTGGGGGTACAGTCAAATAGGTAATGACCTCCTCCTCAGAAATATCAGAGGGAACACCTGTTACTACACCCATCCTTGTGATGTTGAATGTGGGTATGGAAGCAGTATAACTGTACTGTAACCTGTATCACCTGTATGTAACAAACCGGCGCACTAAGTACCTAGCTTATTTCATTCACAGCATTTTACCTTTATATTTACTATTTTTAATTTTAATTTTATGTTATACTATACCCTATTATGTTAAAATAACTACCACAAGTACACACATCAAAAATGTCTAGGGATCAACATATATTTTTGCAATAACTTTTCTCCTGATTGATATTAATTAAAATTTTCTTTAAGGATTCATCAAATAAAGTGTTTTCGTTTGTCACAGTAACGATAAACCAAGTCACCTTTGCATTAATAAAGAAATTTGCCATTTTCCTAATAAAGGGATTTTTGACATTTGAACCACTAACATTAAAGTTCGAAAAAAAGACTGAAATAACAGTTTTCTTTAAAATTTTATTGGGTAACTTAAACAATTAATAATCCGTGTTTCTACCGCGAACACGTGTCAAAGATCCATAAATGACAGCCGGGACCAACGGCTGAATGTGCTTTCCTCACTGATCACTCATCTACCGGTCAACCTCGTCAAGCTTTTTTTTTAGGGGTGGAAAATCCTCATGGATGTCCCCCACCCCGGGGAGGGTGGAGGAGTCTGTCAGACTCTTACTGACTAAAAACCACCCCGTGTTCCTTCTCACACCTGCGCCGGGGGTCACGGGAACAGAAGATACTTCCGCGACCCCCGACTTGCGCCGGCCCCGCGAGCCTCGCCAAGTCTGCGAGGGGAGTGAGGTGTTGGACTCCCCTCGCGACGTCTAAGTGGGGCGCGCGTAAACACGACGCGCCGCCACCTCGGGTCCAT
Organism: Euplexia lucipara; assembly: GCA_921972225.1. Classification (NCBI taxonomy): domain Eukaryota; kingdom Metazoa; phylum Arthropoda; class Insecta; order Lepidoptera; family Noctuidae; genus Euplexia; species Euplexia lucipara. The sequence goes on along the minus strand of OV179147.1, from coordinate 101,563 downwards.
GTACGTGGGGGGCGGTGGACATCCCCGCGTCCGTTGCCCCTGGACCCATTCAGGGGGGCTGGAAGAGGCGTTGTCCGCCCTCCGCCTGCGCCCGGTGCGTCTGCTGCGGGCCGGGTGAGTGGAGGTAATCTCCCTGTCCCTTTCCGCAGCCTCCTTCTGCGAGATGACTGTTTCGCAGAAGGACACCACCGCGTCCCAGGACTCGACGCTGCCGACCATCCAGAGCAGAGCACCCTAACACAAGCAAATTGATTGCTCAAAAGGATGCTCCTCAATGTAGGTAACTAGTACAAGTTATAATGGTCGGTAAATTATGTTTTCATAACTTTAATAATATTTGTGACCCAAATGAGTTCTACGCAGAGTTCTTTACTTTATTAAAAACGCTAGAATCTGACCAGCGAAAGCTGTCCACAAAAAAAACGCGGGAATTTTAAAAAAATCAAGAGCGGTATGGGGTGAATGTGTGGCGTAGATGTTTCACAGATGGTTTGTTTGTACCGGGAACGATGATTTTCTTGAGTTGGATATTAGTTTGCTTTGATAAAGGTATGTTGTCGTCCTTGGCTTGCGCTCGTGGTAGTTTGTCGTAATTTATTGGAGATGGTTTCGATTCGTGAAAGTGCGTCTGCAACAAAGAGATTTAAAATACTATAGAGCGGGCATGTCAAGGAAATGTCAAAGAAAAACTTTGATCCCATGTCTCAGTAACGCCATCTAGAATAATATATGAATATTGGAGCGGCAGCGGAGCGTACTACAAAAAACTCATAGACTTGTATCCAGCAGGACACACTTTTTCGGACGAAAATTTTGTTCGTGATGTCCGGTCTATAGGTATTGAATGTCTTTGGTTTGCAACGACGTTGTTTGCTCCACTCACGTGACGTATGTTTGTTGTAAACTCGCTAATAAATAGATAATAGACAGCTGACGAGTTCGCCGTTGTGTATCGTTATCAGTAGGTTTGCGGCTTGTGATCCGTGTAAACAATTACTTCAGAAAAATGTTCGAGGGCAGAGGAGAGCCCTCGAACATTTTTCTGAAGTGTTTGATAGCCATGTACGTCTTGAATCGTTTCTGGTTTGGGCTAAGCAGTGATAGCGTTGACCTTGTCTAGTGGTGGTTTGATTCCATCTTTTGACACTCCGTATCCTAGGAATTTGACGTTTTCTTTTCCAAAGACGCATTTGGACGGGTTTATAGTGATTCCGTACTCGTCTAATCTGTGCAATACTTCTTGTAAGTCTTCGGTATGTCGGGCTTCATTCTCTGAAGCAATTATGACGTCATCAATAAGTGGGAATGCGTAATCCAATCCGTTGAGCACTTGATGTATGAACCGTTGGAATGTCTGTCCGGCATTTTTCAGTCCTGAACACATTCGGGGAAATTCGAATAGGCCGAAGGGTGTTGTGATGGCTGGCTTCTCGATGTCCGGTTCATATACTGCTGGTAGTTGTTGGTATGCACGATTTAGGGCAAGGGTGGTGAAGATTTTCTTGCCGTGTAGGAGGTAGGTGTGTAAATACGTCCTTAAAAGAGTAAGTATGGAGTTTCTTGCAAATTCTTCTCCATACAAAACTACCTTTTGGAATATGCAACCGGCCGCTCGTCGGGCGCTCGGTCGGTAGTCTGCAGATAGCAAGCGAGAGCGCGTGACGTTGGTTTGTTTTAATCATAATTACATTATGCCGCCCCGCATCATAAACTGCTGCAATAACAATTCCTGTTTCCGAAATAAAGCTTCTGGGATTATTTTTCACAAGAAAGTAAAGTTTTTTCTGTATAAATTAAATAAAATCGTAAAAATATCAGAAATAATTTCTCGGAACACGCCATTGTGTCGGTGTTGCAAGTTAATAACATTATTTTTTCCCAATAAATAAGGAAAATCGTAATGTTTTACGGACACTTCACAGCAAATCTTTTTATAATTTTACTATTGGACACAGTCAAATATAATCAAATAATAGTATGTTTGATACGATATTTTTAGGTTCCCAGCTCATAAAACGTGGAAAGAAAAATGGATTAAAACTATATGGGACAACAGAAATAATAACGAGTGGCTCCCTTAAAAATTTAGTAGGATCATGACCAACGATGTATGGAAATCCGTCTCAAGTTGAAACACAATAAGTCTTTTTTTATTATAGACTAAGCTACACAATTAAATAAAAGAATTCATTTTAACATAAATACCCGAGTTTTAAAGCAAACAAATATGGAGATAATCTACAAATTATGTCTATGCTACTCGCAACTTATAAATGACCACTGATCACTCATGTAGGTACAAAACAACAATGTTAGTTTAAATTAAAACAAGAGAACAGTTGCTAATTATTATTTAGAAATAAAATGTAATATTCATGCTTTTTATAGCTTTACAGCGGCTTTGCAGAATCCCCATCGGCCGGTCAGTCTGTCTGTCAACTGGCTTGACAGTAGTTTTGCATCTACTGCTGCCTACGTGAGACGCAACACAAAAATAAATATTGTCTTAATGGAATGATAAAAAACCATTTAAGATACAGTGCGTTATGGTTATTATATTAGTAATTATTTAGCTATTTATGAGTTTGATATCATTTTTGTGATGTTTTGGTCTAAAACCAATCATAATTCTGGATACGAACACAAAATTCCTGAAGTGAAAATCTTGTAAAAAAAGCAAATTAATAATTTCTATGTTATTTTCATTTTATTTCATGCATCTTTGCTAGCCTGCTTTTGGTCATGATCCTTTAATAAGTACATAAATATGAGGTTCCATCATATTACGAAACAAGAAACTTTCCTCAAAAGTTGTGACTCAAGGCGTCAGACATATAAAAAGATGACACAACATAAGGGGCATTAATAATTTCACTTAAGAAAATAAATTATTGTAATTAAAAGAAATTATCTTTCATTTCATACAGTCAAGATAAACACAAAACTAGGTAGGTAGCGCAAATCTTCGATGTCATAGGTACACCAAGTTACGCACACAACGCTAAAACTAGTCCTCACTTTTTTAGTCGCTATTGTTTACGACGGCTCCGTCTATAGGTACTTTTTTATTGGTCTGAGGACGTTTATGTAAATATATATATTTCACATGTAATCGCCAAATACCGACCGGGGTGATATTACCTCTGTTAAATCTTGAGAAATAAGGCATAAACCTTTAGAAATATTAGAGATCGTAATATAAAAAAATGACTTACCATTGTAATATCAAATCAATCCCCGAATTAAGGGTGCGAAAACCGAGGGACGTAATCAAATAGTAACAGTTTTTACGTATAGAGTATGAACTAAAGATGCAATTGGAGTAGCAAAATAAATTGTCATTTATTTACCTTTTCAATAAACGCAACTTAAAAATGTGCAGACTGCCTACCTTAGGCGTATTTACCCTATAATGTTCAAAAGTGCAATATAATGTGGATTTTGGGACTTAGTAGGTACGTGAAGAAGGATGAATGAAGAGAGGATCGGGATCGGGAGGTTTAGTTCTGTCCATCTTTAAAAAAGTGCAATAATTAAAGGACAATAAGAGTAGGTTCTTACCTGTTTACAAACATAAGGACAACACAATTAGATAATAACAATACTCAAAAGTATCAACAAACACGAAAATAACCGCAAAACTCCTTTCATACCAAAGACATTCAATAGTTTTCTCTTTGTTACATACGTACTACCAATAACACCCGTGGCGAGGCCGTGAATCGGCATCCGGCGAAAACCGTACTGAAATTTTCTCTAATAAACAAACAGTGAAAAAAACTGACGTCTGACAGTTCTGACAATGACAAATGACAATTTTCCTTAGAATTTTTTTTTTAATATTTGTTTATTCATGACCATGGATACAGAGTCCTTCAGTCGTAGACATAGATAATTTTCCTTAGACTGTCAAAGTGTTGCTAGAGTTTGTAAAATACATTTTACCGTCGGCGTGCTGTAAGCGTGCGGTCGACGCGCTGTAAGCACATAGTCCGCTCGCTAGAGGCAGTTGGGCTGCGAGTCGAGTTGTATGGTAGTGGCAAGCGCGCTGCGCTGAATGCTCGCGCGCCGTTGGCTTTTACACCAAACGACAGTGTTCGATATTATTTTAGAACAAATTAGCAAACGAAGGGTGAGATGTTGAGAAAACTTTAAAATATAGACATATATGCTGTCGTGGAGTTTGTTTGAGATCTTTTAAAAGGGAAACATTTTAGACTTACAAATTTTTGCAAAACTTTAGTTGTTTACAATAGCTTGAAGACAGCAGATTTTTAACCTACTTAAAAAAATAAACACTTGCAAGCCTATGTTCTATGTATGAGCTTTATTATTGTAAGTTTCATTACAATCCATTCAGTAGTTTTTGCGTGAAAGAGTAACCAACATCCAAACATTTTGAGGTTAGGATTTGCTAGTTTTTTGTTTAAAAGTAATTTAAATAACAGTGTGTTTAATAACTAGGTGTGCTAACCTGTGAAAAAGTGTTGGCTATTGAATTCAGTGATGGATGTGAACATTATGTGTGATTCTTCATCCCCGAGGATCCTGGCCGGTACTTCAAAAAAGAGATTTTTAAAAGACAAACACTTTCAAACCGTTGTATAAATACCTATATTGAAAACACAATTAAAGCAATTTAAAAATGAAGTTACAGATTGAAGTGCAGTGTTTTGGAAAACTAAATAAGACTTTACATAAGGACCGGGTCATAAAAAAAAAGTTTAAATAATGAAATGGCAACACTTTTAATCATAAGAAAGAAATCAGAATTCAGAAATGTCAATAACTGTGTGTGTTTGCCGTGTTTGGTTTGGTTGTAAGAGTTGTAATATTTTTGATTTTAACGAGTCGTTTGTATAGTATTAAATTGTGCGTATATTGGTATATTGTGATAGTGCACTAAAGTTCACCGAACCATTGTATTCTCGGTCAGCCCTACCTATAATGCCCATATCCCCTGGTCCGTGTTAGGATTATGTACGACAGTACATGCGGCGCCGCCGCCAGTGGGCAATGCGGCAAATCGCAGCCCGACGGCGACGGCCCGCCGCCACGCGAGCCCCCGCCGGCACCCTTGGAGCGAGACTACAGTGGCTTCGACATAGTCAAGGCGACACAGTATGGTGCCTTCGCCCGCGTCAAGGAGCTCGTGGAGGCAGGCTGGGACGTGAACCAGCCGGACCTAGAAACCGTCACGCTGCTGCACTGGGCCGCTATCAACAACCGGCGGGAGATCATACAGTATCTGCTGTCAAAGGGCGCGGCGGTGGACGCGGTGGGAGGTGAGCTGCAATCCACGCCGCTTCACTGGGCCACGCGTCAGGGCCACCTGGAGGCCACGGTGCTACTGGTGCGCGCGGGCGCCGATGCGTCACTGCGCGACGCGGAAGGCTGCGCCTGCCTGCACCTGGCGGCGCAATTCGGCCACACGGCCGTGGTGGCGTACCTGGTGGCTCGCGGTGTGGCGCCGGACGAGCCGGACGCAGCTGGCATGACGCCACTGATGTGGGCTTGCTGGAAGGTCTCGGCCGTGGACCCGGCGCGCTTGCTGCTGACGTTGGGCGCGTCGCCGCGGCCCGCTGACCGCTCGCACGGCAACACAGCTCTGCACTGGGCTGTTCTCGCCCGCAACACTACGGCCATCTCCACCCTGGTCCTATACGTGAGTCTGTTTCATGTCTAAGCCAAGGTTTATGAATACATTCACATCTCTTATATTCATTGGCAAACTAAAAAGACTGAAAATGAATAAAGCGGAGGCTACAGTGTTTCTTTTATGATTGTCATGGAGCTAGTTGATGATTCACCTGTAATGTGTTTGTCAAGAGCTTCCATGCATAGCATGAAGCAATGTTTTACATAGTAGATGTAGCGGGTAGCTCTATACAATCATTTAAGGTTTATATTAACTACATGTTTGTTTATTTTTATATTTATATAAACAACCAAAACCATAAAATTATATGAATATGTACCTAGTTTGGGTAGGTACTAAATGTTCTAACTCAAAATGAAGTAAATGTTATTGCAAACAGGGAGATGCTAGCTTGGATGTGCCCAACCTGCGGGGGGCGACTCCGCTGGCCATGCTGCAGGCCAGCGCTGACTCACTGTGGGTAGGCTCCAAGGTAGCAGATAAAATAAAAGAACACCAAATAGCTACAAATAAAAGGAACATATTTAGGAGATTAACTTATGATAAGGTAAGATATTGTATCTATTTGATTTAGACTGGTTATCTTATATTGCTTTTAAGGAATGTAATTCCTTGCGACTAAATAACAGCAGCAATTGTACATTTTCTGAGGTTGGTTTGTAGAAGGGTGACCTTCTATCTGATTGTTATCTATACTATTGTTACGAGTCAATCATAAGCCTGATAGTTTGAATACTATATTTATATTAAGTAAGAGGTGTGTTAAAATAGCTGCACAATTGTACTTCTATACTTTTTTGCAATTTTTAACACTGGACATCAATTAAATTCAAGTGAATAATAACAGAAGATGGTCAAACACTAGTACTCAAGTTCCAGGCAAACACTAGCTTCATGAAATCTATCTTATGGCATTGTTTTTCTCTTACAGAAATTCAGATGGTGGTGTGTGGTGGTGATGCCCTTTGTGGCGTTCTACCTGACTGGGCTGGTGTTAGAGATGGACACTCAGTACTTGATCAAAGCCTTTATTCTGGTGTGCTTCTATGGGGCGCTGCATTTTTTTAGCAACCTCCTGTTTGATGACGACCTGAAGAACGTCTTCCCGCTTAGTGTGTACCTTGCCACCAAGGTAACTGTTTCATCATCTTGCTATCTGATATTGGTGTAGCCACAGTAAAATCGCATATAACTGCCGCATTGAAAATAATTGACCAAAAGTATAGTACTTAAAGTATCTTTATTTGGCTGTAATTTACCGATTTAGGTGCAGTTTTTTTATTTGAAAGCAGGGTTTCTTGCGATGGTTCTTAGACATGGTTCATCAAAATAGCGGTTCAGCCATTTCAAGGTTATCAGCTCTTTTGTGTTAGCTGCCTTAGCTATTTTAGATGTCTATAGGTATTAACTTTACTTACAAACGTGTAACGTGTACTTACGTGTGGCTTAAAATTTCAAACACTCATGTGTGTTATATTAATAAGCAAGATTATGGTATATTTGGTCTGATGCAGCCAGGATATCTAGCAGACTAATACACTCTTGGAAAAATAATAGCAGATATGTCGTGTTTGGATTCATTTTTACAAGCATTTGATTCTACACACAATGCACTGATGGCAACAGGATTAGCTGATGCTGCAGTCAGGCTATCCAGCACACCAGTAGGTAGACTCTTAACAAAATAATAGCAGATATGTCGTGTTTGGATTCGTTTTAACCAGCATTGACTCTACATACAATGCACTGAAAAAAATCTCATAACTGTAAATTGTATATATAACAAAATTAATGCGTTTAATTTTTTTTAAATAAAAAATAAATTAAAAATTTAAAAAACCCCCACCGCAAAATAACATTTAAAAAGTTAAAAATAATACTTTTCTTTCCTATCGTTGAGCCATGAAATTTTACGTAACGTCGGGGTACCGCTAAAATAAATACCTACATACCTACGAGTATAACTAGAAACATTCCTTGCTTAAGTGGTACCCCGACGTGAAGTAAAATTTAATGGCTCAACAATAGGAAAGGAAAGTATTATTTTTAACTTTTTAAATGTTATTTTGCGGTGGGGGTTTTTTAAATTTTTCATGTATGCTTTTTCATTTAGATTTTGGGAGTAAATAAATCAAACAACAATATTTTTGGTAGTATGGAACATACCAATCCGAACCATAAATGGCCTAAAAGTTTATTTAATAGCTTTCACAATAATAATAATAACAATTTATTATGCCAAAGAAAAACAGATACATAATTTTTAGACTTGGTACTTATTTATAGAATAAGAGGAATTATGAGGGAAGAAAGCCTCATTGTAATAGTAAATTAACTAACCTTTTTTAATTGATATAATTATGTTTCAAATCAATGTGTTTTACTGTACTAAAAAAATAACCACAATACGTGAAAAACTTATCACCCAAGTGTATTTCAGCCTCAAAGATTTCAAATAGATGAATACGAAATCTTTGAGGCTGAAATAGTTAAAACCATTTGAGTTGAAATGTATGAGATGTAACTAATGTTGAGAGGCGGTCCACAGGTGTGGTTCTACATCACGTGGGCCGTGTTTGTGGCGGGCGTGGTAGGCGCGGGCGCGTCGCTGCTGTTCGTGCTGTGCTCGGGCGCGTTGTGGTTCACGTTCCTGCGCTCCTGGCGCTCCGACCCCGGCGTCATCTCCGCCTCGCGCCAGGACAAGCTGCGCGTGAGTAGCTCTCTCTCGTAGCCCGGCGTGGCGCGGCGCGTCGCTGCTGTTCGTGCTGTGCTCGGGCGCGTTGTGGTTCACGTTCCTGCGCTCCTGGCGCTCCGACCCCGGCGTCATCTCCGCCTCGCGCCAGGACAAGCTGCGCGTGAGTAGCTCTCTCTCGTAGCCCGGCGTGGCGCGGCGCGTCGCTGCTGTTCGTGCTGTGCTCGGGCGCGTTGTGGTTCACGTTCCGGCGCTCCTGGCGCTCCGACCCCGGCGTCATCTCCGCCTCGCGCCAGGACAAGCTGCGCGTGAGTAGCTCTCTCTCGTAGCCCGGCGTGGCGCGGCGCGTCGCTGCTGTTCGTGCTGTGCTCGGGCGCGTTGTGGTTCACGTTCCTGCGCTCCTGGCGCTCCGACCCCGGCGTCATCTCCGCCTCGCGCCAGGACAAGCTGCGCGTGAGTAGCTCTCTCTCGTAGCCCGGCGTGGCGCGGCGCGTCGCTGCTGTTCGTGCTGTGCTCGGGCGCGTTGTGGTTCACGTTCCTGCGCTCCTGGCGCTCCGACCCCGGCGTCATCTCCGCCTCGCGCCAGGACAAGCTGCGCGTGAGTAGCTCTCTCTCGTAGCCCGGCGTGGCGCGGCGCGTCGCTGCTGTTCGTGCTGTGCTCGGGCGCGTTGTGGTTCACGTTCCTGCGCTCCTGGCGCTCCGACCCCGGCGTCATCTCCGCCTCGCGCCAGGACAAGCTGCGCGTGAGTAGCTCTCTCTCGTAGCCCGGCGTGGCGCGGCGCGTCGCTGCTGTTCGTGCTGTGCTCGGGCGCGTTGTGGTTCACGTTGTGTTCTGTTGCAGACCATCATCGAGCTGTCGGAGTCGTCTCGCGGCGGGTTCGAGCCGGCGCGCTTCTGCTCGGCGTGCCTGGTGCGGCGTCCGCTGCGCTCCAAGCACTGCTCCGTGTGCAACCGCTGCGTCGCCAAGTTCGACCATCACTGTCCCTGGGTGGGCAACTGTATTGGTGAGCCCTCCGGCTGGACGACGCAGGCGTGCGCGTGGCGGCTCGCTGACCGGTTTGCTCTGTCGCAGGTGCCAAGAACCACCGGTACTTCATCGGCTTCCTGGTGAGCCTGCTGGTGATGTGCGCGTGGATGCTGTGGGGCGGCGCGCAGTACTTCGCGGCCGTGTGCCCGGCCGACCCGCGGGCGCCGGGCGCGCTGTGGCACTGGTGCCGCTGCAACCCCTGGCTGGCCTGGGTGCTGCTCAACGCCGGCTTCCACCTGTTCTGGGTGGCCGTGCTGACGGGCTGCCAGCTGTACCTGGTGGTGTGCCTGGGCATGACGACCAACGAGCAGCTGAACCGCGGCCGCTACCGGCACTTCGTGGCGCGCGGCGGCCGCTCGCCCTTCTCGCGCGGCCCGCTGCACAACTGCGCCGACTTCTTCGGCTGCGCCTGCGGCCTGCGGGCGCCGCGCGCGCGCGACTGGGCCGCGGCCGGGCTGGACGCGGCCGGGCTGGACGCGGCCGGGCCGGACGACGCCGAGCCCATGCTGCCGCAGCACTACGTGTGAGTGCGGGCCGGCGCTAGTGCCGAGGACTTCGTGTAGTGCGAGCCGCGAGGTCACTAGCGCCTCCCGCCATCACTCGCACACTTCATCCGAGCACGTTTAATCCTTCTTACGTACACAGTTTTCACAGATACCATTAATATATAATATAGTAATTTATAAACAAATAGACACACGGCTCCAAGGATTCGATTCTTGTATTACATTGTATGTTTTATCGTTTGTAATAATTATTATATTGTTTGTTTTAATATTTTGAAGTATTTTGGAAGATGTGCCTGTGGCTCATTACGAGCAATAAAGATTTGCAAGAAGTAACAACCGTGAAGTTGTCGATATTACAACGGTCATGTGTGCTCACTGGGCTGACGGTCAGTTTGTCTCGTGCTCCCTTATTTACTAACGCGGAGTGTGCTACCAGTTCGTTTAAGCTGATCATATGTTTGCTCCGCTTTTATAAATGAGGGGGTTGAGGTGATCAAAGTTGTGTAGCGCGCCATCTCTGCGACTTGCGAGAGCGCGTCATGTGCTCAGTGAACTGACGAGCTGTGTGACGTCACGCAAGCTGCACAGTGAACTGACGAGCGGTGTGACGTCACGCGGGCTGCACAGTGAACTGACGAGTGGTGTGACGTCACGCGGGCTGCTCAGTGAACTGACGAGCGGTGTGACGTCACGCGGGCTGCACAGTGAACTGACGAGTGGTGTGACGTCACGCGGGCTGCTCAGTGAACTGACGAGCTGTGTGGCGTCACGCAAGCTGCACAGTGAACTGACGAGCTATGTGACGTCACGCAAGCTGCACAGTGAACTGACGAGCTATGTGACGTCACGCAAGCTGCACAGTGAACCGACGAGCGGTGTGACGTCACGCGGGCTGCTCAGTGAACTGACGAGCTGTGTGACGTCACGCAAGCTGCACAGTGAGCTGACGAGCGGTGTGACGTCACGCGGGCTGCACAGTGAACTGACGAGTGGTGTGACGTCACGCGGGCTGCTCAGTGAACTGACGAGCTGTGTGACGTCACGCAAGCTGCACAGTGAGCTGACGAGCGGTGTGACGTCACGCGGGCTGCACAGTGAACTGACGAGTGGTGTGACGTCACGCGGGCTGCTCAGTGAACTGACGAGCTGTGTGACGTCACGCAAGCTGCACAGTGAGCTGACGAGCGGTGTGACGTCACGCGGGCTGCACAGTGAACTGACGAGTGGTGTGACGTCACGCGGGCTGCTTAGTGAACTGACGAGCTGTGTGACGTCACGCAAGCTGCACAGTGAGCTGACGAGCGGTGTGACGTCACGCGGGCTGCACAGTGAACTGACGAGCTGTGTGACGTCACGCGGGCTGCACAGTGAACTGACGAGTGGTGTGACGTCACGCGGGCTGCTCAGTGAACTGACGAGCTGTGTGACGTCACGCAAGCTGCACAGTGAAGCAACGTGCGGTGTGTCGTCACGCGCGGTTTCTATGTGGCTTACTATTGTATAAAATGATTGATTTCTAAACTGACGAACAAATACCTACCTGACTATAAGTGTATATTAATTTAGTACAATGTATCGAGTCGAGTTTGTTTGATACAAACACGAACCTTAAATTTAAGGTTAGTAATTAATTTAAATTATAAGAAACGAAGCTTCCTTTTTCTAAGATCGTCCAGTTTTAACTTTTTAAATTCAAAAATAGGTATTTTAATGATACCTATATCATGTTTGTATGATTGCTTAACTAATACCTATTTAACAACTGTCGCTAGTATTGTCATTGAATGTCAATTTGTCTGAAATATGTGCGCCGGTGTCAACTCACCTACAAGCGGGCTGAGGGCTAGATCCACAGACCGACCTTTGAAAATAAAGCTCAAGTTGAATGTAGAAGAGTAAAGTTCGCAGTTGTATGAATATAAATTACAATATACTTTACTTGGAAGTCCGTTCTGTGAATTTGTCCAAAGTCTTTATACGTATTTCCACTCGCTCACGAATGTTTTAAGACCTACGCAGGCGACGGAATTTTGTTCGCGAACTTTTTTGTCTGCTTCAATAGATCGCTTACAACTGTATCGAGTAACGCAAACGAGGGATTAAAAGTACCGCGTACAAAAAGTCCCCCGAATAACCGAGGATATACTGAGAGCGGACCGGACAAAAGTACGAGGGAGTCGCTGAAACAAATAAAACTCGTCTGACTAGGCGAAGCGACGCAGACGGCAGTCCGCGTTTTGCGCTCGAGAGTGACGATACGATGTAAGGGGATGAACCCAGTATTTTCTTTTAAAATGTCTTCTCTTTTTCCTCTAAATAAATAAATATTCCACAACTTTTCACACAACGCCATCTAGTCCCAAGCTAAGCTAAAAGCTTGTGTTATGGGTACTAAACAGCTGATAAACACATTTATATATTTATAACAGAACAAATGGTTGTGCTCATCACACAAACGTTTGTCCTGAGTGAGAATCGAGCCCACGATCTCCGGCATAGCAGTCAGGGCCACTTACTGCTAGACCAACAGGCCAGTCAACATTGTAAACTGCAACACAACGCGACCTCTGAATATTTGCTTCTATAGCGTGCACGTCTCTAGATTTCCGGGCAACAAATGATCGCACACCATGTGCGTTGAGTTCGCGGTAAATCCGCGGCAGACTTTTTATTCGCGGAGTGTACTTTTTTCTCGCGCGGAGAAAAGTCCATCGTCTGCGCAGGCCTTTACAGCTGCTTCAACGTGCAGCACGGATGTTCTGTCGTTAGTCCCGCGCAGCATCCCTAATGTCCCTAAACTAACCGTCTGCTTTTGCTCGAATTGAACGGACGCGCTGAGGTATCTCGTATACTTCTGAGACGTGCGCTGTAGCGACGTACACATGCGTCAGAAACAGACTCAAGATGAAGCAAAAAAACTGACCAAGTACTTGCACAGTTGGTCAGTTTTGCACAAACGGCTTGCAGGGCGATAGGGTCCCGTTGTCACTCTGAGTTCGGAACTCGGAAGCGCACGAGTGTGGTCGCTTCGGGCTGCTCGCGTGGAAACACTCGCATAGCTCTTGTTCAAACGTGTACAAACTTACGTTTGCTCTAGAGTCGCGTGTTACACGCCCATGCAATCTGACGTGCTGCTGCGATGCGTGACGTGCGATGCGCCGCGCGCAGGACGCCAGTTGTGCAGCGTGGGGCACTTGCTGCTGACATAGCTGGCGTAAACAACGGCCTGAATGATATTATTAGCCAGCCAGTTAATTAAATGTTACGCAAGACTACTTCAGCGGGACTCTTCGCCGACAGGGTATAATATAATATACACACATAATATAATCACATAATCAGATACTTTGGGAATCGATTTGTACAATCTATTACTTTCTAGCACTCGCCGGCCGCTCCCGCGGCACCGCTCGCTTCGCTTGCTCGGCTCGTAAGTAACGGTTCACAGTTTCAACCTCACCTAACTGTTCGATGCCTTGTTGGTCAATAGTCCTGTCGGCGAAAAGTCCCGTCTACATAAAAACACAATAACTAACATAACAAGTAACCTATAACCCTATCAAGTCATCAAGTCATCGCTGCCGGTAGAAGTCACTTCATAAAACGTTTTCCATTTGTTGTAAGAAAAGTCGTGGACATCAATTTCTGTTAGATTGGCTGGTGTTTTTCCTTTTGGGAACGCTGGATCTGGTGTAATGACTGTGACTTCATGTCCTCGCCAGTCGTTTACCGACGCCATATTGACAGTTTGGAGAGTTTAAAAAAAAAAACATTTATTGATCAAGTGCAAAGGACTCGTAAAAACACACATAAATTAATACACATTACTTACTAAAAACACACTAAATACATTAAAATAGGTAAGTACAACACAAAACAATAACCATACACAACAATTGATTTATATACAGTCTGTATCAAAATCAAAATTTAATGCTGACTGTCTATAGCCGACGACTGTACGAGTAGGTGACGTGCAAGTCACCGTGCACCGTGCACCGTGCAATCGTTTGGCGCCACGCTAGGTGGCTCAAGTGGCAGAAAGTGGAACTGAGTTGAAATGAACCGACTAGGCGACTAGGCAAGTAATCCAACGTCATCGATCCAAGTCATTTGCCTATCTGTTTGATCAAATGGCTGAATATCATTTAGGCCGCTAGTTGATCCGAACGGCACCGTTTAGTAAAGAGGCCAGGCAGTTAATTGAACGGCTGATTAAGCTAGTTGGCTGCGACTGCGACATTACCATTTGCTTGTCACGCTCACGGAGAAGTAACTAGAGATACACTGTTACATAGTTGATGCAGTATGAAAGTTGTTATGCTACTAGATGTATGTAGTAAATTGAAGCATGTAGGATGAGAGCGCCCCGTAGATCGACTATGTGTTTCAAAGTGTGCGCTTACCTTAACTGTATAAAGTCAGTTATAAATTATTTTACATTAATCTAAAACGAAATATCTTTGAATATAGTAATAATATCAAATTTAAGAGCTTACAATAATATCATTGTTTCTGTAAGACGCTTAAATAAATGTTAAGTACCGCTAGCAACGTGGAACGAAGCGGCCCGGGCACGCCGCCGCGTGTCCGCACTGGCCGCGCAGTGTGCAGTGCGGGACGTGTAAACGAGTAGCCAATGAGAAGGGATTTTCTTCACTCTTCTATTTAGATGTAAACGTGTATAGAATAATACTATTGTATTATATAAAACGAAACCAAAATGCATTTAATGTCAATAAATAAACCTAATAAAGTTACAAATTGTTTTCTTTTCTCTTGATTGATGTAAATAAGATCGGGCACAGATTACACCGGGCATATAACATGGCAGCAGGTAACGGTATAATTTATGGTCGTTACCCATGGCCTGTGATAACTCAGTTAATGACGTGGGCAGGTTAATAGCAGTAAGTACATAAAAATAGAAATCAATATCAATAAAAAAGAGAAATTATGAAATAAAAACAAAAATCAACACAAGTCTAGGTACACAGTTTGTATATAAATTATAGATTACGAACTGTTGTTACCACTAAGGCGTCATCCATAAATTTATGTGCACGAGTGTACATCTCATATCAGCTCAATACCATTGACAATGACAACTTAATTTGGTCGGGTTATACGCGGAGATTTAGTATGGAAAAGTAATGAAAGCTAATTTCTCATAAAATACAACATTTGGGAATCTGAATTTTTGCTCGCTATAACTTCTTCATGGGTAGGTACTAACTTTTGTATCAATTTGGGAAGACAACACAGAGTTTTTAATAGGGAAATCTTGAAATGAAAATTTAACACCGTGACTACCGCCACCCCACCAATGGCATGGTATATCTCGTAAACTACTGAAGTACGCATTTCGAATTTTGGGTACTAATTTTATTCTCCAGGGTACTAACTTTCTATGTAGGTGTAAGGAAAGCGACAAGTTCCTGAAACTTGGAATTAACATTCAAATTTGTGGTCCTGCTGAACGAGCGCACGAAGTTATCATCGTTGATTTCTCGGTAAATATAAATGTTTCAGTTCTGTTTTTTTTACAAAATGAATCACATTTATGGGTACTAATTATTTTTATACTTAGAATAGCTGTAGAATGCCCCCTTTTTCGGCGCTCATGGTGGTCCTGAATGGATCGTGACTACCGCCGGACCACCTTCAAAGTCGATTTTCTCGAAAACTGCTAAGGTACCAATTTTGTTGTTCGGGTACTAATGGCTACCAATTGAGAACTAACTATTGACCAAATATGGAAGCGATTGGCGTTCGTGGTCCGGCGGTAGTCACGGATATATTTCTTTCAATACACCTGCCTGCGTAGCATGAACACTTAATTTCTTTTCTTCCGAGACACGACAAAGACCGTTTCTTCGGTGATCATGCTACGCGTGCAGCACGTCAAAGACGCATAGGGGTAGCTTGATGTGCTGGCCTCCGTACAAAAACCTACGAGGCTCGATTGCAGAATATATTTATAATATTGGTATTATTAATTGGTCCGGAACCTTTGGTGGACGAGTACCTCAATATCACGGTCTAAAAACATACAGTCGTCCGACGAAGCCGTCTAGACAGGGCAATCGTGCGGGGTGTGAGGGGCGAGACGCGGGAAAGCCGCTCCCGAACTGCGAACAAAACGATGTTCGTAGTTCGTGAGGTATTATTCAGGGCTAACGCGTGTAGACGTTGTCGGCATTTTTCCAGAGATCAAAGGCGTCGTCCTACTGTATTAATATTAATTTATGCTGTGTAAATACTCAATATCTTTATTGCTCTCCATAGGTATGTATTCTTAGGTGGTAGGTAGGTAGGTATATAAATGAGATCATCATCATACTTGCGTGTGTTTCGTGTACCTGCCTCTGCCTCTAAATCCACGTGTGTAAGATACTTGGGTACGTACCTACTTATTGATCAGCATCTCAACTGGCGTCCTCATATAGAGAACATCACGTCCCGCATACGCAAATTAATATATGTCTTTAGGAAGTTGAGGTGTTCTGCTGATCCATGATACCCTCAGACTTGTAGGTATACTTTGCACTATGCCGCACTGTCTTAACGTAGGTACTGTCTTCCTGTTTAGGGTTTGTGCTACAAAAAATATAATTATCCGCCTTGAGAGAGCGCAGAGGGCGATTCTTAAAGTAATGCACTCTCTTCCACGTAGATATATCCCTCTGTGCAACTCTATACTCAATGTGAGGTACTCACAGTCAGACAACGCTTTGTTCTCCTGTCTACCCTATTCTGCTCGTCCACCCAAAGAGCCTACTGGTAGACTCAAGCACAATATTTTTACGCCCCACGAACGCCATAGGACTACATTGCCAAACGACAGTTCTATGTCATAAGCACGAAACTTTATAACCTTCTCAACAAAAAGTTGAATATTTACTCGTGTCCCAAATACAAATGCAATAAAGTGCTTCGAGAATATCTCCAAGGTCTAGACTATGAAAAGACCGAAGATCTCCTACTGGGAATCTTACGTTGATGGTGACAGCTAAATAATTAAATAATACTTACTAATAACACTCTATCAATTATCACTACACAAAAACACACCCTTAGCCTACGCACCACACACACACCCACACACACACAGTCTGTCCCATAGTAGACTGACCTGACTGCCTGAAAAAAGTATGAAGTGAAGATCATCTAGAACCTTAGGTAGGTAATAGGTAAGTAAAGTCATCGTTAAATGTTATCCAATTTCATTAAGTATAAACTGCATCAATTTGTGCGTTATTTAACACCGACGCCCGCGACTTCGTTCGCGTGGTTGTCCAGGAGAAAAAAAAAGTCTTAAGTCGTAAAAAAAGTCTTATCTTAGATTAGAGTCAATATACCCCACTCAAGATACCATTTGGTATAGCATTTTTTTTGTGGAGAGCAGTATTACCTCATCGCTATAGAAAATAAACAATTTGCGAATAAAGATCATGCAACTTTGAGACACTTGTCAAATATGTCGTGATCGCCAGTGGTAAGGTGTCCGCCTCTCATGTAAGAGGTTGTGGTTTCGAATCCGGGCACTTTTTCAATTTATATGTAGGTACTTTCTAAAGTTTATCTTAGACATCACTAACATCCCGTGCCTCGGAAAGTACGTAAAGCCGTTGGTCCTGATTGTCATTCGTAGAACTTTGACAGCCGTAACAGGCAGTCGAAGCCGAAAAGTCTGACCAGTCTAACCAAGGGGTATCGTGTCGCCCAATAACTGGGTTGTGGAGGTCTGAAAGGAAGTCGCTTCACGTAAAAAACTGGTATCCAGCTGAATCTAATTAGGCTGAAGCCGACCCCATCATAATTTGGAAAAGGCTGGGGAAAGGTCTTGATTGTTGAGGTTGTCGTTGAACCAAATTGATTGATTGGTACGAAATAAAGATAAGTAAGTAGGTACTATTTGAAATTGCTATGCTAAACTTCGTTCTGTTCTTCGAGTCTCTACTAAGGTCCCTCTTAGAAGGGGTCAAAGGCCATGGGGTTGTCGCTAATTTATCATTAAAACCAATATTGCTGTCCAAGCCGTGATTCGGCAGTATTAAGAGACCAACCCACAACTTTTCGACGTAAGACCCCCATCTGATCCACGGTTAAGGAAAAGAGATTCGAACATTCTTTGTGTTGATCGCAGTAAAACAGCCCTCCTACGTAAAAGTATATAGAGTGGCTCCAATTATTTTAAATAAAATTCCACGTCATTAAGAAACCTAAATAATAATATTTTTAAACAGTTTTGTAAACATTTTTATTTCTGACTAGCTTCTGCCCGCGACTTCGTACGCGGATCCTGTTGCTTATGCCAGCAACAACGGGGTCGTCAAAATCGAAGATCTGAAACGTCTGATGTCGAATTCTAAAAGCCCGGGGACGGGAAAACAATGGGATGCGCGAAACGATTCAAGACGTTCCAGATTTTTTATTTTTGTTGGTCAACAGGAAATGCCATCAGACTTATCAACTTTTGCTAAGACGCCATTTCTATTATGTATATGTTATATTGTCGCTGGGCTTTGGAGTTCCACTACAGGTGCTCCAGATCTTCGATTTTTATACGTCAACAGCGAGTGCTCATAAGGCTAAACAACTCTTGCAAAGACGTCATTCCTATATAATATGTTATAGTGTAGCTGGGCTCTTGAAGTTCCACATCAGGTGTTCCGGATCTTCAAATTTATTCTCTCAGCAGAAAATGCTCATCACGTGGAACAATTTTTGCTATGGTACCATTGTTGTATCTCCTACAGTTTAGCTGATCTGTTGCGGTTCCTCATCAGGTGTTCCGGATCTTCAAATTTATTCTCTCAGCAAAAAATGCTCATCACGTGGAACATTTTTTGCTATGGTACCATTTTTGTATCTCCTGTAGTTTAGCTGGTCTGTTGCGGTTCTGCATCAGGTGTTCCAGTTTCCAAGATAAATTATAGCCTATGTGTTGCCCAGACTTAATATCTATACCTACAACAAAAAAAAAACATTCAAATCCGTCCAGTAGTTCCGAAGATTAGCGTGTACAAACAAACAGACAAGCAGACAGACTTTTTTTTTTGGATTCGTGCTCTATTACTGTTTCTAAACCCCCCTCAATTATTATTTTTTAAAAATATATTCAATGTACAGACACAGTTTTTCTACTGTCTTATTATATGTGGGTATATAGATATATGTGTGGTTTTTATCATTGATGATTTTGACAGTTATGTATGTAGCTACACGGGGTGTAATAAAAACTTTTTTGCAAAAATAAACCACCGACTTCTTATAAAAACTTTTAACAAAAAAAACCACAGTCTTCTTAAAAAAACACTACTTAGCAGGTGAAAAACAACTCCAGTTTCGGAAGTCGGTGGCCATTAATGAACGATGTTTTTATTTTGCAATAACAATTGCAAAAGAAGTTCTTTGTAAACATTAGTCCGTACATCTCTGCCGAGCCCCTTTTAATAATAATAATAATAATAACTTTTTATTTCAGGCATCTGTGGCCCATATAAACAAAATAAACACTATAATCTAATATAATAATAAACTAATACATGTAAATAAACAGGCGTTAAATAGACAGGCGTAATGTTATCTTATGGAATACATAAACCATGCACAGACATGTGACTGTATCAAAGTATCAATCGCGAGTAATTTGCTGTTATGCGTTGAAGAGTTCCGTCGCCTGTCTTCATCAGTTTTTCTTCATCAAATTTTACTTTCTAAATGAAAATGCTTGATATGTTACCAAAAATGTCAAAATCGGTACATGTGTGCCTATATTTTTTGAGTTCCCTCAATTCCTCAAGGATCCCATCAACAGATCTGAGGTTTGATACAAATGGGAACAACCTGAAGAATTATGAAAATCGGTCCATAAATGGCGGAGTAGGTAATCGCGTAACAAACACGCAAAAACAAAAAAAAAAACACCGTCAAATTGAGAACCTCCT
Source organism: Euplexia lucipara (assembly GCA_921972225.1). Taxonomy (NCBI): domain Eukaryota; kingdom Metazoa; phylum Arthropoda; class Insecta; order Lepidoptera; family Noctuidae; genus Euplexia; species Euplexia lucipara. Next base: position 81,723 of record OV179147.1, on the reverse strand, counting down.
CCTTTTTTAGTCGGTTAAAAACCCCTAACGTAAACTAAATATTCTACCCATCACTGGGATAGTTTATTTCTTCTAGAATATACCTGGTAATTCACTGGTTCTGAAAATATTAAAGGTCAAAGTGAAACATTGTTTTACAAAATCGTATTATTTATTTATTTATTTATTTATTACAACACAACAACAACAACAACACAACACAACAACAACAACAACACAACACACAACAACAACTGGACAACAACTTTCTTCTGGACAAACATTAACAATAATAAATAAAATGAATAATCGATTCGAAACAAATTTCGCATTTGTAGTAACTAATACAATTAGCATTTTTTCGTACCAATCAAACAATTTGGATCAACGACAATCTTAACGATCAACATCTTTGACGACATACTTTAGAAATTTTAATCCTCTTTACAAATCTCGGACGATATGCACAACGCCATCTATCGAATATGGAGTTCAACTGTCAACATTAGTTCTGTGTTTTAGTCTTAGATGGCGTTGCAAGTAACTTAATAGCGTGTGTTGCGATATTTTACTTCTTGAACACTTTTAATTCGTCATATCTTTTGATAGCGTGAACCGATTACAATGACCTAGAGTTACGTACAATATTTTCATATAAAAGTTGTCTACATTAGATTCGTAAATTTTATGTGATGCGTGTTCATACAAATATATAAACAGACAAACAGACAAACAGTCAAAAATTTCAAAAATGGTGGAAATGAGTTGTGTTGGTTATCCTCTAACCTCAGAATACAGAAAGACCTCTAACACGCTGGCAATTTATCTTTTTTATATTTTCAATGTACAAAAACGACTTTGCTACAGATTTATTATATGTATGTATAGATTAGATACCGCCAATGCCAAGGAGAGACCAACCGAACAATTCGATAATACCCGACCCAATGTAATAAGTACCTACAGCGCCATCTCTCGGGAGATTTCCCGAGAGATGGCGATGTATTAATTAGTTAGTAGTCTTCTATGTATTAATTAGTAACCCGATTGGGTTACTAATTAATACATAGAAGTTTTCGGTGGTAATTTTGGATTGCAAGAACCGATTTTAATAATTCTTTTTTTGTTTGAAAAAAGATACGTTCAGGATAATAAAATATGTAAACTAAGTTAAAAATAAATGCTTGCATATAGGTACATACGATTATACTACAAACGTAGTCCAGAAATTATTTTCTACAACTTTTTGTCTTTTTTGTACAAAAACTGTTTCCATCCAAGTTCAAAATAATTTTCCTTGAAAGTCCTTATAAAGTTCTATTTTTCAGATTTTTTTCATATTTTCTAAACTTATGGTTCAAAAGTTAGAGGGTTGGGAGACACATTGTTTTTTACTTTTGGAGCGATTATTTCCGAAATTATTGACATTATCAAAAAATGATTTCAGTAAACCCCTATTCATTTTTAAATACCTTTCCAACAATATATCACACGTTAGGGTTGAAATTAAAAAAAAAATCACTTCCCACTTTACATTTAGGGGGCTACCCTAATAAAACATTTTTTTCCAATTTTTATTTTACCACTTTGTCATACACATATTGGTACCAAATATCAGCTTTCTAGTGCTAACGGTCACAGAGATTAAGCGAGAACGGACGGACGGACGGACAGACAGACATGTCGAAACTATACAACATTTAAAAACAAAGTTGAATCTTATGTTTTGTCTAACTTTAGTGAAAACCTCAGCAATTTCTCAAATCTGTAATTTAAAATTGAAATCTAGTAGTTTAACATGTTTGTAATATTCTGCAGTAATTTGGTGGTCAGATTATTTTGTAATTTTATTATTTAAATGGAAAAGTGAACGTACAGACGCCAGCACATCAAGTTACTCCAATGTGTCAAATTTCTTTGACCGTTTTTCAACTTTATGGCAAACAAAATAAGGTTCATATTCAATTGGGAAAATTTGACACAGAGGGGTAACTTGATGTGCTGGCGTCTGTACTTACGTTAATATTGAGTGTATCGTGGGAGCTACGTCTGGCAACAAACTGCTCTGTAGTTTGGCAGAAGTAAAATGTTATGTATTTGCCTTAAGTTACCTACAAATAAACACTTTTTCATTTTTTTTCATAAGGCTACTGAACCCTAATTAATATTGGAGGATGATTGGTGATCGATATTGATGCAAAAAATGCAATCAGTAAATGTTTTGTCTGCCTGTCTGTATGTGCACGCAGAGTTAAAAAACTATGAAGTATAGGGATTTTAACTAAGCTTGGTGCGATTGTAATCAATACCTACGCCTGGGCAGGATGATCTTAGTCTCAGTTTTTTTACACATGGTCAGTTGTACGGCGCTCTTTCCTGGGTCAGTAGTTCCAGAAATCTTTAGGCATAGGTACATACCGGAAGGATCAACTTTGAAAGTAGTCTATCCGGAAGTATTATGCTAAAACTATTACGTTTATACAATCAACGAGCAGCCCAAACCGCTGGTATTAGAGACATGAAACTTGAATGGGTGTTCTTAGTGAAAAGTAAGTATCCATTAAAAACGATTTTTGGAAATTCAACCCTTAAAGGGGACGGAAATTCGACATCCACGCGGGTGAAGCCGCCGGCAAAAGCTAGTCTATAATAAAACAGTTAAAAAACTGTGTCTGTACATTGCATATATTTAAAAAAAAAAGTCGTGGGGGGTAAAGAAACAGAAAAAGAGCGGGAATAAAAAAAAAACTGTCTGTTTGTCTGTGTGTCTGTTTGTTTGTACACGCTAATCTTCGGAACTACCTGGACGGATTTGAAAGATTTTTCTTTGTTGTATAGGTATTAAACTGGGCAACATAATATAGGCTATAATTTATCGTTGTTCGGTCTGATGGGCATTTCCTGTTGACTTATGGATTAGGTTAGAAGCCGTGCTCCCGGAAGGCGTCGCAGCGCCCGCTGCCGCCGTCGCCGCGTCCGTCGCCCGGTGCACGCGTAGCGGGAGTAAGTAGGTACCTGGGACTGGTGCTCGACAGCCGGAGCGACTTCGGACTTCCGGCGGTTGGCGCTCGAGCTGTGGGTTGCTGGGGCATTGCTAAGGCTGCGCTGCTAAATGCTTGTGTTCCATAGACAGGGAGCCGGAGCCCAGTGTCATTGGCAGATTTAGCCGCTTTCGAAGGAGCCGCATCATACCCTCATCTCAGTAGTAACCCTTCGCTACTGTCCGTAGCCCAGTGATGGTGTGTAGTTATGGTCGGCAGTGTCCTTGAACGGTGGTGTCCCTAGGCTGGAGGCTGCGAAATGGCAGAGAGAGATCACCTCCACTAACTCAGCCTACAAATGGGTTAAGGTGCGGCGGACTCGCGAACATCGGGGTGGCCAGTAAGAGTCTGACAGACAAATGATGACTGGCGTGTATTTACCGTTACGTAGTTATGCGAAGGTAAGTTGTTGAATGTTTATAGGATCTCGATTAAGAAGTTGCTGGAGGAGATACATATTTCCGTCCACCTCGCGCGCGTACTGGGCTGCAGGCTGCAGGTCTAGTTCATGCGCGTATGGTGTGACTCGATTTCCTCCCAAGACAAATGATTAGGGATGACAGCACGGTCACTTGTTCTGTGACTGGCTGGGTGTAATTTGCCGTCTTTGTTTAGCAAAAGTTTTTTAATGCTTATGCGCAAAGTATACCTACATTAGCTATTATAAAGCTACATTATTACCTATGTGTGGAATTATACAAATATTTTTCTACTGACACGCTCGCTAAAAACTACCTGTTTATAGATTAGGTAAGAATCTATAAATATTTTGCACACGATACTAATTAAAAATACTTTATCGGGTTTTTACTTTTGCGGTATCAGATAAAATAATGTTCGATTCGAAGCAGAACTAAGACCAGCGCTTGCGTGTCGCCTGGAAGCGCGCTCTCGCTTCCTCGGATCCTCGTTGAAACTACCCGGAGTTCTTGATGACTGGCCATGCTTGGAGCGCCTGCTTGCAGCACTCGCTACTTCGCTAGTGCTATTAGTCCTTTGGTGTTGTCTGGTTTCAGCATGACCTTGCGAGTCCGCGGACGTGGGCTATTATCGGAACCGACTGGTAATCTTTTAAAACCTCTAGCGAGTGATAAAACAAATAATTACGATTGAATGATAAAGCTAAATAAATATAACTAACAACGAGGAAGTTCGACCGTAAATTCGTTGCACATTTTATATTTATGAACATCGTAAGTAGAAAGGCATGCGACAACAAATATGTAGGTAACTAGCAACACTAGCGGACTTGGGTGGAAAGCAAAATATTGATTCTGTCGGCCTCTGCAGTGAAGGTAGTGGGTTCCTATGCTGCCAGACGTTATCCTTTATTGTGAAGTAGGTAGGTACCTACCTCTATATTAATATAATAATATTATAAAGAGGAAAAGTTTAATTGTTTGTTTGTTTGCATTAAATATGCTCCGAAACTGCTGGACCGATTTGAAAAATTCTTTCACCGTTGTGAAGGTACACTATCCTAGGGTGACATAGGTTACTTTTTATTCCTGTATTCCCACGGGACCGGGAACTACGCGGGTGAAACCGCTTGACGCCTGGCGGATATTTTTTTGGAAGGATGGATGAGAGAACCGCGACGTCGCGCGTCGTCCCGTCACATCGTGGTTATGAACTGGGAGCTGCGGACAGAGCGAGATGCGTTAATGGGGTAGGTATTAAATGTCGGTTATGATTGATTCGACATAAACGTCAGCTGCTGCATATAGGTACCTACCTAATCCACCTATTACCGCCTGGCTGACTTCGGTAGTATACATATATGGCTTCACGTAAATATGAAGGTGTAACGTAACAGTGTCTTCACTACGTTGGCGGTCATTGTCTGCGACTGTGCTCTGTGTCGACTGTGTCCCAGATGAAAACCTAGTGTGCCTCCTTACTACGTAGCATCAGCATCTAACTCGAGTAGGAACTGCATCGGTAGCAATTTGCAGGCCGAGCGACTGCTACCAGTGCTACCACGCCACGCGATAACGTGTCTGCTGCCTGGTGGCCTGGCGGCCTGGCCGAGTGCGTGTGTAGTAGTGTGTGGGCCGCGCCTAGAGTTACCATATCACAGGATATTTAAGCTCGCATCAGGGTTGCTTCCGGATTTTGGAAATCTCAGGATTTTAAGATTTTCTATAAAGTAGGTAGATTTCAGTTTTTTCAATTAGAAAGTTAGGTAGGGACAATCAATATCACCATCATCTTCTGTGGCAAAACTCTGCGTGAATGACTATTTTTAACCGACTTCAAAAAAAGGAGGAGGTTCTATGCTTCGTGTGTATGTATTTTTTTTTTTATGTATGTTACCTGATTTCTCCGCCATTTGTGGGCCGATTCTCGAAATTCTTTTTTTGTTTGAAAGAATAGACTCCTGAGGTGGTCCCATTTTATGAAGATCTGGTGCTGATCTTCGGAGATATACAACGGAACTCTTCAAAAATAGACGGCAAATCTATCGTGATTGCTGGAATCGCTTGGATGTTTATTGTTTATACAACATCATGACGTATCATCAAGCCTGTATGCTCAGAGAGGTAGGCAGATGTGTTCAATATACCTAGATTTCGACAGTTAGGTACGTTAAGTTTAATTTATTAGGGTTAGGTGGATAACCCTATTATAATGACATGTATTGTTAACAATTAACAATATAAAATGAATTCATGGCAAATGTTTATATGGGAACAACTAAAAATGGAAAAATAAATAACTTTTTTACAAATAATAAAACCGACTTCAAAAATAACACTAAACGGTGTAAAATAACTCTAAATTCGGAAGTCGGTGGCACATCAAGAATAAGACAAAAGTACCAAAGCCACAGACTTCCTAATTTAGAGTTATTTTACACCGTTTAGTGTTATTTTTGAAGTCGGTTTTATTTTTTGTAAAAAAGTTTTTTTTCCATAGAGTTGTAAATCACGTTTGCGATAAAATGGCAGGAGTCTAGGACTTTTCAATGGAAATCAGTCCAATTCTTCATTTTTTTATTTGGTAACCCTAGCCGCTCCATCGTACTCTGCGTGGCGACTGACGATAGTCGCGATCTCCGCGTCTGTAACGCGTCTGATCCCTGGAAGGACCTTGGAGGACCTTGTAAGTAGGTTCGCAGGACAAAACTAACTAGGTAGGTAGATGGTACTAAACTACTAAGCTCTATTAAAATGTTCGTAATCCGTCACAGTCGCACGGTTTACGTACTGTTCAACAACAAAGGGCTTACACGCCTAATCAACAATCGTCGGCGGTGCGTGGTTTTGCACGAATAGTATCAAATCTGAGATAACCTCCACGCCTGACTGACAAAGATATAGCGGTGCACGATATATGCGGCGGCGCGGCGCGCTCAGCACAGTCGTACCGCGCACGCACGACACGCACGACACGCCCGCACGCGACACGACGCGACACGACACGGCCACACCCCGCAACTGAACCCGGAACCGGTACGTGCACACTACTCTCCGCACTACAACTTCATGATACTTACGGTTAAAGTGTTCCTTGTTCACGTAATGTTGTTTTAGTTCGATTGTTGCCGAAGCCGCGAGTTGCCGCTCGTTGGTTCCGAGCAAAGAGGTTCCTAGTGAGAGAGCGTGCTAGTGCGGGATCGACACAACTCATGTCGTGTGTAAATAAATAATGGCTTTGCAAGTGAAAGTACCTACCATAGAACACCAAAACAACCCGCGGGCCTCCAGTTCTCCACAGAGAGTACAATTTAGTAATATAATACCTACATTATGTAGGTAGGTAGGTATAAGGATATTTTTCTCGTTTTATCTACCTATACTTACTTGTAGTGAGAATGCTAGACTGGACTCGGAAGGCGTACAATGAAACTCAGAAAATGAATTAAGTACCTACCTACCTAGTGTATTATTTATTACTTATCTCAAGATAAACTTTTTGGTACCTATCTAAGCTGTTTGACATAATAATAATATATGTATACACATCGAAAAAGTCTAAGCAACATGCATGATCTTACAAATTTATCATTTTATATTAATTAATTAATTTCTAAGTAAGTATTTACTCACTCAAAGTGCGTTGGTAAGTAATTTTTTTTTATCACATCTATTCAAAAAGAGCTAGTTAATTCCTCGTAAACAGGGACCAAAATAGCTCATTAATCCCTAGAGACAAAAATTGATTTGAATTTGGAATGTGGATATTGTTAGTAAATGTTTCAATCAGCAAAGAGGTGAATCACAAATCGTGCGGGAACAATGTACCTACCTATTGAATATGTGACTGGCTGAAAAATTGCGCCCGCGCCAAATTTAAAAAAAGTTGATGAAAAATAAACAACGGGCGATTAAATGCATTCTGCTTTCGTTCGTAGTTGATTCATATTCAGATTTTAGAATTTATTAAAAATGAGTGCGTCTTCCCCAAGTGAAAGTATTATTATGTCTTATGGTTCTGAATTGTACGTTAATAAATTCTTGTTCATAAGTTGCACTTACTTATTTTCTCATAGAGGGTGATAAAAAGTAGAGTGTCCACCTCGGGAGCAACACTATTTTAAGCTCGAGTGACATACTTTTAATCCGTTGCTGCGCTCAGGATTCTAGTTAAGAATCTCTAGAATGCTTCGCTCCGCTCTGGATTAAAAAAAACACTCTCGCTTTTAAAATAGTTGTTTGCTCCCTAGATAAACAATCTACTACCTATTTGTTATTGATGACTTACTGGCTGGTTGTAAAAAAAACGATTAAGTATTTTTTGTTTTTTCATAAAATTCAAATGACTGCGAATTTGTTTGAATTTAAGTGCGTTTTAATCGCTGCGTTTAGTCTTGATTTTATAATTTTACCAACCAATAAGGTTAGGGACAAATTGAATTGTTAGATATTATTTACGTCATGGAGCGACGTCATTTGACGGCAGATGGAATGCAAAGAGCTGTAGGGATGTTCAAAGCGGGAAGTAATCAATCTCAAGTATCTCGACATTTTGGCATTCATAGAAGTGTTATTAGTCGTCTTTGGCAGCGCTACAATAATACAGGGGAGCCCACTGAACAGCATCCAGGCCGTAAAAGGAGTACAACCACTCGGCAAGACCGGTACATACAACTGACTGCAAGACGCCAGCCGATGTTAACCGCTCGAGCGATAAGTTTGAGGCTACAAAATTCAAGTGGTGTTGATGTCAAACTGTGCGAAATCGACTGCATGAGTACGGCCTACGAGCTCGACGACCAATCATGTGCCCACCGAAACGTCACGGGAATAGCGCTCGTCAAAATGAATGGTGTAGAGAAAGCATAACATATGGACCCAGGAACAGTGGGATAAAATTATGTTATCCGATGTTTCGCGATTCGGGTTTAGGCCTGATACAAGAAGGGTGCGAGTGTACCGTCGACCCGGAAATACTGAAAGGCTCTGGTACGTTCAGGAAGTCCATCCATACAGCGGCTCAACAGTATGGGCGGGTATTATGAAGAACAGGCGAACTGAGCTCGTTTTTGTAAATGGAAACATGAACGCTGAAAATTACGTTTAGGATATTCTCAGACCTTAGGTCCATCCATTTGCACAAACCTTTGGCTCCAATTTTACGTTAATGCATGACAATGCGCGTTCACATACAGCTCGGCGAACCAGTGCATCGGAGAACATCCGGGTATTGCCCTGGCCTGCACAATCGCCAGACCTCAAACCCATCGAGCACGCATGGGACTATGGGACATGCTCCAGAGACGTGTTTTGAAGGACTTGGACGGAGTGACAACAACCCAACAGCTGAAGGGAGTGTACGACTAAACGCCGACAGACACTACGCCGACAGACCGAACACCGACAAGACTTTACTTCGACGGAACTCTTCGCCGACAGGACACTTCGCCGACAGGACTCTTCGCCGACAGGGATAGTCAGTGACGCAATTTATCTCCGACAATCAGTAGGATGTAGCGTTCGCCGGCCGCTGCCGCGGCACCGCTCGCTTCGCTCGCTCGGCTCACGCGTGGTTGGTCACAGTTCTAACCTAACCTAACCTACTTTTCCTACCTAAAACATACTTTCTGCGGGAGATTGAAGGTATGATTCGACATTTTGAACTGGGTAAAATAGGTTAGGTTAGGTTAGAACTGTGACCAACTAATGAGCCCTGACGGCGAAGAGTCCTGTCGGTGAAGTGTCCTGTCGGCGAAGAGTCCCGTCGAAGTAAAGTCTTGTCGGTGTTCAGTCTGTCGGCGTAGTGTCTGTCGGCGTTTAGTCGTACACTGAGCTGAAGGATTTGCAACTCCATTGGGAGCGAATAATATCTAAACAGTCTCATTAATTCAATGAATAGGTAATCGTTGCCGACAAGTTCTGAATAGTCGAGGAGGCCATACCTTTGTATTAAATTGTCCTATTCTTTCACAATAAATTCATTTTCTTTAGAAATTTCATTTTGTACCTAATCACTTTAAAAATAAAATACAACGTTATAATGTAAAGAACCATCCTAAAATTGAAATAAGTAGGTACATGTTGCTTAGACTTTTATGATGTGTGTAGTTACTTAGTACCTACTTTTACTAAGAAGGTATGCTTATGTTCAGGGTTGAAAAAAAAACAGTTATTTTTATCTTCTTACAGCCTGGCAAAAAAGAGTAGAAAATAATGGAGGCGCCACTGTGCTCTTCGTATGGCAACCCGTGGCAACCGCATAGCGTACCAACCTAGTCTTGATACTTAGTTGTTTTTAGACAAATTTATCTAATTATGTATTACATTTGTAAATCAGTAAGTAATTTGAACAAGGACGTGTTCTCGACACGCAATTATTATCTCGATTACTTTCCTAAAAGAACAAATTGGGTAAATACTCGTGAGTTCACAACATTGTTTAGGAATTATAAAAAAAGAAAACATTACATTGTATAACATAATTTCTATATTTTATTCTAGTAAATCTTCCTCTAAATATTCTACCCCGAACACGTAGGCCGCAAACTCATCTATAAAGGGCTATCCTAAAGGTGATGCTAGGCAAACCTCGAAGATATAGCACAGATCTTTTGTATAATGACTGTTTGGTACTTTCCATCAGGAAGCTCTTTGTGTTGTCTACTATTCTTCGTAAGCATAAAAGTATTACATATACACCGATCACTAAGCGCAATAGAACAACAGTTTGTTCTATGGTTCCTTTTCGTACAACTATCGCAAGACACCAGTACTATACTATAAGTAATAAATTGTATAACATTGCAAACCGAGCCAATAACATTTATGAACTTCCTACCAACAAGTGCAAAGAAAAGATACGAAGTTGGCTACTGCAACTAAATTATACACAAATGGAGGAAATTTTATACAGTTAATTCTTTTCACTTACACCACACATCAATTTACTCATCCTCGCAGAGACAACACATACATATACACCGAGTTATATTCACCCACCCACACACAACCACACACACACACACACACACACACACACACACACACACCATCCAAAAATGATAACGTACCAATACAATAAAGTTGTCTATTTTATATTTTACTAAGTTTAAGTACCCACATTTTATATTACTAAGTTTTTACTTTTTGTTTTTTGTTAGTACCTACTTATAAACTAATGTACAGTGGAAGGCGCTGACGACTGTGACACAGTTCATACTACTACGGTCGTCGACGTATTCTCTTGTTTACATAATCACCCATTGTTGTTATTATATTTTCCATACACTAAGAGATATTTGTAATACTTAGTTATTCAAATAAACTATTATTATTATTATTATTATTATCTGAGTCATGTTCGGGTTCAGAGGTGATGCTGCTATCATCTTCTAGATTTATTACTAATCGCTATATTATTTCCTCGTTCATAGTTATTTTTTTTACAGTAATCATTTTCTTTTTTTATTACATGGTAGCACGAGTTCTTCCAATCCTCCTCGGTAATAGCTTGGAATGCACGTTCAGCTGCTTCCTGTAAAGACAAAATATTTCATTTATCCCTAACAATATTAAAAGTAAAACATTTTTATCACATACTGTTAAAAAGGCGAATGTAGAAAATACCCTTTTGTTTATCTCCTTCCAGCACGATTTTGCTTAGAACGATAACAGATTTTCCTGAATTAAATAATAGATTTTAGACTATGGCACGACAATTTCTTTTACATTTCTAACGCAAACGCTAGAACAAATAATTTCATCCTTTGATATCGCATTTAAAGTATAATTTACGTAGAAAGTGAATTTTCTTTCAGTTAAAAGTCAAGTCACCAAAGTATCAATTTATCTCAGCTCGCTATACCAGAGTAATGCAGAAAAAATGTAAACTTATCCTATGAGTTCGACATTTATTGTTTCAAAGTTCTAGTTATTCCATAAGCAAGCAAATTTATATAGCTTTGTTTTCATCAATTAACACTTGATTCAACTAAAATCAACAAAACAAACTCTTACATACCTCTCTTATCAGCGGTTCTTTGGTAAACATTGTGAAGTTCAGAAAGAATAGTTTGGGCCTCATGTTCCGCCAGACATCACCTGTACACCTTATAAATAACCTCCCTGCCAGCACTCCGAATGGTTTTATTCATTATTCTTCACTTTTTACGATTATTATTCAACGTTTGGTGGTCAAAATTAAAATTTTACGAAATCTTGAACTTTGTTTATTATGAGATGTCATTATTTTGGAATTTTTGCCAACAGTCAAAAATTTAGTTCCGTTTCTACACTTTTTTGCCTAGCCTCAAAATAACCGGGTTCGATTCCCGAACGGAGTACAGATGTTTTTTAAAATGTATAAATGCAGTTTTTCTTGTTATTAAAATCGATGACATGGTTCCTCAGAACAGATCTTCGTATGTCTTATAGTTTCAGACTTTCTCATACTGACCGATTTGAATGAGACACCCTGTATAAAAGAAAGTCGTGTTAGTTACACCACTTATAACTCAAGAACGGCTGGATCAATTTGAATGATTTTGGTCTTTTTGGATTTCTCTTTGTCCGGAAATGCATAATAATTAATAAAAAAGATGAAAAGTCCTCGAAAAAATTAATATCAAGAATATTCGTTGTCTCAAACATTTTTCAAACGCAGCGCCATCTTGGATGACATGACGGGAGTCAAACTTCTCAGTTCATTATCAGGTGACAATTTGACATTGACAAGTCTTAAGCTAAACCTAAGAAGGTAAGGTTGTCAATTTATACGTACCTACGTTCTGAAATTTACTTTTTTACTAAACTTAGAGGTTATAGGTAGCATAAAAAAGTCTTATATTTCTGTAATCAATTTACGTAATTAACAATGACGACAGAGACAAACTTTAATAATTCTTTGCAAATAGAACTTATTCTACTGTTAAGACTTTAATTAAACTAGACCGGGAAAACGATAAGTATAAATTGTAGGTATGTAACAATAGTTCAGATTAAAATTATGAATTTAGTATTTTTATCACATCTATTCAAAAAGAGCTAGTTTATTCCTCGTAAACAGGGACCAAAATAGCTCATTAATCCCTAGGGACCAAAATTGATTTGAATTTGGAATGTGGATATTGTTAGTAAATGTTTCAATCAGCAAAGAGGTGAATCACAAACCATGCGGGAACAATGTATTGAATATGTGACTGGCTGAAAAACTGCGAGCGCGCCAAATGTAAAAAAGTTGATGAAAAATAAACAACGCGCGAAATTAAATGCATTCTGCTTCCGTTCGTAGTTGATTCATATTCAGTTTTTAGAATTATAAAAAATGAGTGCGTCTTCCTTAAGTGAAAGTATTATATTGACTTCAGAGAATATTGTATCGGACGCTAAAAATGTGATGGAAAGTCTTTTACCTACAAAATCCCGTGAACAATATGTCAAAGCATACAACAATTTCATCCTTTGGAAAAATGCAAGAAGAGCAAAAATTGTTACGATACACTTCCATAATTGTTCAAATATAAACATCAGCCTATAATTATTTATATTATTTTTATGTCTTATGGTTCTGAATTGTACGTAAATAAATACTTGTTCATAAGTTGCACTTACTTATTTTCTCATAGAGGGTGATAAAAAGTAGAGTGTCCACCTCGGGAGCAACATTATTTTAAGCTCGAGTGACATACTTTTAATCCCTTGCTGCGCTCAGGATTCTACTTAAGAATCCCTCGCTCCGCTCGGGATTCTACTCTAGAATCCTTCGCTCCACTCTGGATTAAAAAAACACTCTCGCCTTTAAAATAGTTCTTTGCTCCCTAGATAAACAATCTACTATTTTTAAATCAATGCATTTCAGTACTGTAGTTAGGTTAGGTTTTTAGGTTAGCTAAAGGATAGGTATGGTAAGTTAGGTTAGGTTATAATTATACATGTTGTAATTTTAATTCTATCGAACACAAAATGTTTAAATAAGATCACAGTAGAGACTCGCTACATAAAAAGTAGTAGTAGTTATTATTGGTTTGGATTTATTTTTTGTCGTCTTATTAAACGTATGTATTACCTAGTACATACAGTTCGGCAAAAAAGAGTAGAAACGGAACTAAATTTTTGTCTGTTGGCAACATTTCCAAAATAATGACATCTCATAATAAACAAAGTTCATAATTTCGTAAAATTTTAATTTCGACCACCAAACGTTGATTAATAAAGGTAAAAAGTGAAGAATAATGAATAAAACCATTCGGAGTGCTGGCAGGGAGGTTATTTATAAGGAGTACAGGCGATGTCTGGCGGAAAATGAGGCCCAAACTATTCTTTATGAACTTCACAATGTTTACCAAAGAACCGCTGTTAAGACAGGTATGTAAGAGTTTGTTTTGTAAATTTTAGTTGAATCAAGTGTTAATTGATGAATACAAAGCGATATAAATTTGCTTGTATAAGGAATAACAAGAAATTTGAAACAATAAATGTCGAGCACATAGGTTATGTTTACATTTTTTCTGCATTACTCTGGTATAGCGCGCTGAGACAAATTGATACTTTGGGGACTTGACTTTTAATTTTAGAAAATTAAATTTCTACGTAAATTATACTTTAAGTGCGATATCAAGGGAGAGAATTATTTGTTCTAGCGTTTGCATTAGAAATGTAAAAGAAATTGTCGTGCCATAGTCTGAATCTATTATTTAATTCAGGAAAATCTGATATCGTTCTAAGCAAAATCGTGCTGGAAGGAGATAAACAAAAGGGTATTTTCTACATCCGGCTTATTAACAGTATGTGATATTATTTTTTTTACTTTTAATATTGTTAGGGATAAATGAATACTATTTACGGTTAATACTTACGGTATTGTTGCATATGAGATATGCAACAAAACCGTAAATATTTATCGTTTTGTTCATGTATCTCTAATCTAATTATTATAAATTATTACTATTAATCAATACAAAACACTTTACACACACCCTTGTATGTAAGTAGAGAACTAGAGAGAGAGCGGGGAATACCCAATAATCCAGTGAATTCCTTGCTTTCGACGGCCGACATAGGGACTTTCCCTGCGTAACTTTACTAGCGGGGAGTTACCTATGCAGTGTAAAAATACCATAGCCTGTCTGTCTAATATTTCATTTCATTTAATTATTAATTTCTGTAAAGATGTCAACTCCAGGCCGTAAAAAGCATGCAATAGGGTATATGCATGTATTTTTTTTATATTTTTAATTCACTGTTTACAACGTTTTAACATATTAAAAAATTTAAACATATTTAAAAATTGCTGTAATGAAGCTTAAAAAAATATTTATAATATAGAATGAATTTGAGCTGTTTAAACGCTGCCATTTTCGCGCGCCATTTCGATTACGTCATCCTATTACTATTACTATGGGTGTTTTCGTTCTTCTAACCATTTCACCATGAAAGAAGCTCAAAAAGCATATTACCGGTATTGCTTGTACCCGAGTGCAATAAACATTATCAGATTGTGCTTTTATACAACCACTTTCAGTAATTTTTCTTATTTTTTTTTTATAACCTCACTGTGAAGCTAAAATTAGACTTGAACATTAAATTAGTTCACATCACACGTTGATTTAAAACACGTGTGTTACGGCCTGGAGTTGACATCTTAACAGAATTACTAATTAAATGAAATGAAATATTAGACAGACAGGCTATGGTATTTATACACTGCATAGGTAACGCCCCGATAGTAAAGTCCCGCAGGGAAAGTCCCTATGTCGGCCGTTGAAAGAAAGTAATTTACTGGATTAGTGGGTATTCCCCGCTCTCCCTCTAGTTCTTTACTTACCTACACTAATATAATACACCTTGTATTAGTGTAGGTGTAAAATAATGTAAAGTAATTTGTATTGATTAATAATAACAATATTTTTTAATAGGTAATTAGATTAGAGATACTGAGATATGCAAAAAAAAAGGAAAAATTATTCGTTTTGTTTATTTTTACTAAATTGAATAATGAAGAAATACTTTAGAAATGGATTATTTTATTATTCGCTATACCTAATTGATTTGAAACTGATCCAGAAAAGTAAAAAGTAAAAAAAAAACAAAAAAAAAACACTTGTTTTAAACATTTTAAACTGTTTGTTTTATAAAATATACAAAAAAAATAACGTTTTTTTTCCAACCCTGGCAATAGGTCTTATAATTAAAAATAATTGATGGGATTTACCTACCTAAAATTCACCTATGTGAGAGACTGGTGCCTGATGGTGGTAAAGTTAAAAACCTGTGTTACAAGTCACCAGTGCCCCACCCTCGGTTAGGATAAGTAATAAAAAACAGATTTCGATTAAATCATAAAAAAAAACAAAAACAAAATTGTTCTTAAAATGGAAATTAAGTAGGTAGGTACCTACCGGTCAAACTTTATTCAATTTATGGGAATAAATAGCAACTATACCGCATCACGACTACAGGGAACAAATAAGACGCAAAACAACAGGGACGAGATATTGAGCATTGCAACTAAATTTTACCAGAACCTTTACAGCTGTTCTACACAAAGCTCTATCGGCCAAAATCTTTCAGAAATCGAAAAACGGAAGTTATACCACCGTTTAATACAACAGAAATTATAGATCAAATTAAGAAAATGAAAACCGAAAAGAGCCCAGGTCCGGACAACATACCTAACGAAGTTATTAAAATAGGTCATCCGCAATTGGTGACTCCTTTGGTTCGTCTTTTCAATATGATTATTGAAACTACGTCCACTCCTAAACAATGGTCTGAATCAAATATAATACTTTTATATAAAAAGGGGGACCCAAAAGACATATCGAATTACCGACCTATTAGTTTATTATCGTCTTTGTACAAGCTGTTCTCTTCCACAATAGAACAAAGGATTAGCCGAGTATTAGACAAGAGGCAACCCATAGAACAAGCAGGTTTTAGAAAAGGCTACAGTACCACTGATCACATTCACACTCTAGAGCAAATAATAGAGAAGTACCAAGAATTTCAAAGACCACTCTACATCGGCTTCATTGATTATCAAAAAGCCTTCGATACTATATATCATTCATCTATATGGCACACCTTATTAACACAAAATGTCAATGTAACCTATACAATATGTAACAAAAACCCTGTTGTTCCTTCTAACCACGTTTTAAGAATCGGTATACGTACCTAATAAAGCGAGTCATTTATTAAAAACGTTCAATAAAAATAATTAAAATAAATATTTAATAATTAATATTTGTAATGTTTGACTGATTTCTTACCTCTGCAGCGAATCTCTTTGACCGATGCCGCGCCGCCGCGCGCCTCCGCGCCACGTGACGCGGCATCGGTCATAAGGTCATGACCTTGTCAGCTGTTGTTCGTCACTTTAACGAATGAATCTATTCTTTGCAAATGTTTGTTTAAACGTTATTTTTATGCACAATTGATAGTTGTTCAAACTACATATTTTAACACATAAAAAAAAACAATAGTTAGAGATATTACGATGTCTACTTGACGGCCGCAGAGATGCTGTTCAATATGACCACCTTGTATGTAGGTACCCCTACACATTTGTTGCAACGTCTAATAATATTCTAACGACATATCAACATATTAAAATATTTTACGTTAGAATAACATTTACGTAAACGAAACACAACTCAATCACATAGGTTAACAATTACATCCGTTCGAAACTAAGTTACGCGGGAGACTGGAACTAGGATCACTAGGATGTAAGGAAGTGGTTCGCAAGGCGGCGCGGGCGGCGGCGAGTGGGGGGCGGGGTACGGGATAGGCAAGCACGTGCGTCGCCGCCGACCGCGGTAACGTTTGGCGGCATATTTTGTCACTTCAAAGAAGCCGCCGCCGCCTAGACGCGCTCGTAAATAAAAATGTACTTGTAAAGTCAGGTGTTCTAAACATTTTTTCAAATGTGTCGGTTTTAATAGTTATTTGATTACGACCCGTCGACTAGCGAATCATTATTTTTTTTAAATTGTAATTTCATTAATGGTATCCTTGTAGGTAAATGTATATGCCCCTAAAAGGAACAACAGGGTTTTTGTTACATATTGTATAAGAATATTGCAAAATCTTTACGAGAAGAGCCGAAGTAGAGTTCGGTTGGAAAGCACAGGACCACCCATCGACATTCAAAGAGGAGTTAGGAAGGCGATCCAATCTCGCCAAAACTTTTCATAGCAGTATTAGAGTCGGTCATAAGTGGGCTGGATTGGAACAATTTAGGTATCAGAATCAATGGAAATTACATCTCACATCTTAGATTCGCCGACGACATCGTCCTTCTATCGGAAAGACATCAGGAACTAGAATATTTGATTTCTACACTACACACAGCAAGCAGAAAAGTTGGTTTGGAAATAAATCTAAGCAAAACGAAAGTACTGACAAACAACATACAGAGAAGTATAAAACTTGAAAATACTGATTTGGAATATGTAGATAGCTATGTCTACTTAGGAAAACAAATATCATTTAATACAAGGAACAACGAACAAGAAGTAGACAGAAGAGCTCAAAAGACCTGGAACAAATTTTGGAGCCTAAAAGAAGTCTTTAAAGGCAAATTTCCTACTAAATTGAAGAAAAAAATTATGGATTCATGTCTTCTCCCTTCTTTGACCTACGCATGCCAAACTTGGAAATTTACAAGGAAAATCAAAAATAAAATAAAGTGTAAGTACTCAAAGAGCTATGGAGCGAAGTATGATGAAAATAAGTAAATTACAAAAAATCCCACATAAAGAAATCCGTCAGAAGACAGAGGTCATAGATGCACTAAATTTTGCACTGAAATTGAAATGGAGGTGGGCAGGTCATGTAGCCAGAACCGCCGACGACAGATGGACGTTACGAACAACGACATGGCCAGGACCTGCAGGCCAAAGAAAAAGAGGAAGACCGTTCACACGGTGGACCGACGATATTACGCAAGTAGCTGGTCAAGACTGGGCTAGAGTAGCACAGGATAGGGACAAATGGCAAGCTCTGGAGGAGGCCTTTACCTAAGAGGGGTTCTTGCATAAATGAATATTAAATAAAGTCCATGAAAAAAAATAGCAATAAACTGAGAGAAATGTAATAGAATTTTAATAATATTTAAATAAGTGATTGTATAAACGTATAAAACATTATTATTTTACGAATGGATAAATGTAATAGACTATAATAATATTTAATTAAATGAATGTATACATTAAGAACTGATTATAATTTAATGAATATATATTAATATATATATATTGATATATATTATTATGTATAACGGTAATTATAATATTAGTACTTACACTATTGTTGCATGTCATTTATTTATTCAGTAAGTAGATAATATTGTAATTTAAAAATGAATGATGTTATTTTAATTTTATAAGTAAATGTAACTTTATTTTTTTCTATTATCTTTAATGTATGTTAATTTTAATTTGCAAGAAATAAAAGGCTTTTTTATTTTTTATTTATTTATATACCGCATCAAACTTCACAATCACGTACCTACCTACATCGGATCATAAATTTCAGTGTTTTCGGTGTTACTACAAATCGGGCACCTCAATCACGTTTATTAGCAGCCTCCACGAGCGACGTACTACTCACCGACCACTTTTGCGTCCGGCAGCGTACGCTGGGCAATCAACTCCTCGATTGGCTAATCTTTATATGACGTTGAAAAAATCTAGCTATATTTTAGTGCCTATGTTTGCCGTCGACACGCTAAGAAGAAGTTTTTATTATCTTGACTTTTTACAAGTTCTTTTTGTGTCGGGGTTTTTTACAGAACCAGCATGTCAGGCATGTCGACTGTGGTGGAGCTGGCGGCGCGCCACGCGGCTGGCGCGGCCGACCCCGACGACCCGTGCGCCACGCACGACCACGCCATGGTGGTCAGTATCCCACACCACACACACACGGCATACCACACGCCACACACGCCACACACGCCACACACCATACACACAGCATAACACGCTGACATTTTACTGGCAGACTGGCAGGCCGCGCCGCCCCTGTGTGCGAAGTGTGCGGCGCACACTTCGCACACAAGACAATAGAGGCGCCCGCTAATAACCGACTTCATAAAAAAACACTAACAGGTGAAAAATAATTCCAGTTTCGGAAGTCTGTGGCTTAGGTGGTTTTATTTCGTTCATTATTGGCCACCGACTGTTAGTGTTTTTTTAAGAAATCGGTTGTTTTTTTTTGTAAAAAAGTTTTTATTTTTAATTTTTAGTTTCTTTGTATGTAAAGAAAGTCTTTCAAAACTTGAAAGAATCATTGAAATCGGTTAACAATTGCAAAAGAATTTGTTTCTAAACATTAATCTGTACATCTCTGCCGGGCCCCTTTAAAAATAGACAGGCGTAATGTTATGTTATGGAAATACACAAACCATGCACAGACATGTGACCGTAGCTATTCCGAGTAATTTGCTGTTATGCGTTGAAGAGTTTCGTCGCCTGTCTTCTTCATCAGTTTTTCTTCACCAAATGATACTTGCTAAATGTAAATGCTTGATTTGTTACTAAAAATGTAAAAATCGGTACATGTTTTCCTACATTATTTGAGGAGTTCCCTCAATTCCTCGAGGATCCCTCATCAGATCTGAGGTTTAATACTAAATGGCGGAGTAATCGCGTAACAAACACAAAAAAAAAACATACCGACGAATTGAGAACCGCCGTATTATTGTATTGGCGGTATCTTATAACTACAAGGGGGTGGTGGGCCGTCCACCCCGGGCAACGGCACGCAATGGTGACGGCTAAAGATGCCTTACAGCGGTGGTAGGCTCCGGCCGCCTGGCGCGCGACCACCCTCCCGCCGGAGTCCGGCGCCAAACAGCTTGTCTGTGTTCCGTCGGTGTGCGGGAATGCCAGTGCCATTGGGGGATGGAGATGGTCAGTTGCGCGACCTGGGACCGGGTTCCGAGAGAATGCATTCGTTAATTCCTGCAGCCTGATCATTTTTGGGCGCCAAACTGGCCCTCTCACATGAATTCTGCTGGTGCGACAATACGACTGATGTCCCCACACACACAGCGAATGAGTTCTTCTAAGCTGGATACCACTCTACCGAGAGACTCTGGGCGCAACACCTGTCCACCTCTCTCTTCTGGTAGAGTGCCTTCGCCAAGACTTAGGACATCAGAGAATTCTTGAGCGCGTGCAATGCCGCCGAGCCGAGCTCACATATTAATGGTCAAGCGCAGCGTACGAACTCTTGACCACTACGTAGATCGTTTCAACGAAGCATTCACCTCGTCAGCCCTCGATCCTCGCGTCACCTCGGGAACCGTTTGCCCGAAATCGCCACTGAATAGAACTGTGACACCACCCATCAAATGTTCGCTCATCCCATATGATACGATCCGAACTCTGCTCAAGATTTTGAGGGTTTTGTTGGAACTTGAATTTGTCAAAACAAACTACCTATACGATACAACTCTTATGAAGAAAATGCACATCACCATCTATGAATTTTAGAATAACTAACTACTAACCTCGCCAACACGATCAAAATTTAAATTATTAATTTCCAAAAAGTGGTAATGTGTAACTTGATTTGATTTTTATGAATTCTCATAGATGGCGCTGATTTTAAATTGTCTTTATACTAGTAATATTCATTCATTAAACTATGTTTCTCTGCCAAAGTTACTTAAATGACATAGTTTTTATAGTGAAGAAAGTAAGAAAAATAAAGATTCACTGCTCCTCCCCCGTAGATGATAGCGTGATAATATGTAGCCTATGTGTTGACCCGACCTCTTAGTAATATTCATGCAAAATTTTAAGTAAATCCATACAGTACTTTTTGAGTTTACTCCGGACATACATACAGACAAACAGACAAAAATTATAAAAAGTCACTTTTTGTCACCAGTTACGTTTTTGTAACCAAACACACTAATTTTTCTCTAAAATTCTCAATGTACAGTTTTTCTTTCGTTACTGTTTCATTATATGTATAGCTATAGATTATTGTTAGGTCACAACGATTTAATTGTACCTAGACAACGACACCTGGAAAGCGGCCTCGAATGTCCTATCGTTTCAGTACACGAATAGACTTAGACTATACCTACCTCATCTAAGCGAATAAACTTGGGAAAACAGCCATTGTAGTTGTCACATGTCATATGTCACGCCACGCTCTAGCTAGCTCTTTCTGGGTTCCGTAGCCAAATGGCAAAAAACGGAACCCTTAGGGCTAAAACTGCGTTAAGCAGGCGCCCGCCCGCTCGGTTTCATACAAAAGCGCTACGACACGGGAGGCGCGCCCCGCACCCGCACAACGGAGCCCGCTTCTGTGCAACGGAATCCGTCGTAGCCTCGTAGGAACTCGACGGAGCCCTTTTGTATGAAATCGCGCGGGTGCCTGCAACTATTACCTGCAACAGGGCCCGTCGCGTTCCCACGGAGCCCATCCGCCTATCCACGCGCGTAAACTCGCGCTTAACGCAGTTTCAGCCCTTATAGATTCGTCATGTCTGTCTGTCAGTCTGTTCGTCCGTATGTCACAGATACATTTTATTTTGAAACCATAAGAGCTATACTTACCTACTGTCGAAAATTGGTAAGTAGATGTATTCTCATCATCGCTTACCATCAGGTGAGATAGTGGTCAAGCGCGTGGCTTTCAATAAAAAAATAAAAAATAAAAAAAATAAAATTTTGTGAACTGCATTAAGGTTCTTACAATAAAATAGAAAAAAAACAATAATTTTTGGGGGTTCCTCATACTTAGAACTGAAACCCATTTTTTTTGCCATAAACCCATACGTGTGGGGTATCTATGGATAGGTCTTCAAAAACGATTATGATGAGATTTCTAATATCATTTTTTTTTAAACTGAATAGTTTGCACGAGAGACACTTCCAAAGTGGTAAAATATGCCCCGTCCCCTGTAACTTCTTAATCTATATATTATATAAAAGAAAGTCGTGTTAGTTACACTACTTATAACTCAAGAACGGCTGAATCAATGTGCTCTTTTTGGATTTCTCTTTGTCCGGAATAGCATAAAAACACGAAAAGTCCTCGAAAAAATAAACATCAAGAATATTCGTTGTCTCAAACATTTTTCAAACGCAGTGCCATCGCGGATGATATGACAGGAGTCAAACTTCCTAGTTCATTATCAGGTATCAGGTGACAAATTGACATTGACAAGTCTTAACTTCTTAAGCTAAACTTATGAAGGTAAGGTTGTCAATTTATACGTACTACGTTCTGAAATTTATTTTGTTACTAAACTTAGAGGTTTTGTGTAGCATTAAAAAGTCTTATATTTCAGAAATCAATTTACGTAATTAACAATGACGACAGAGACAAACTTTAATAATTCTTTGCAAATAGAACTTATTCTACTGTTAAGACTTTAATTAAAGTAGACCGGGAAAACTGTATGTACCATAATGTAGAGGCAATAGTTCAGACTAAAATTATGAATTTAGTATTTTTTAAATCAATGCATTTTAGTAAGGTAGTTAGGTTAGGTAGTTAGGTTAGCTATAGGATAGGTATGGTCAGTTAGGTTAGGTTATATATACTTGTTGTAATTTTAATTCTATCGAACACAAAATGTTTAAATAAGATCACAGTAGAGACTCGCTACATAAAAAGTAGTAGTACCTAGTTACTATTGGTTTGGATTTATTTTTTGTAAAAAAAAAATGATAAGAGCAATAAATTGACTCTAAGGCACAACAAAGTTTGCCGGGGCAGCTAGTAAGAATTATAAAACTAAAAAAAAATACTATGCAAACTTTCACCAAAAATTAAAAATTTAAAAACCCCCACCGCAAAAAAGTAAAACTTTAAAAAGTAAAAAATAACACTTTAGCCATGAAATTTTACTTCACGTCGGGGTACCGCTTAAGTAAGGAATGTTCCTAGTACTTGTAGGTATGTAGGTACTTAATTTAACGGTACCCCGACGTTACGTAAAATTTCATGGCTAAAGTGTTATTTTTTACTTTTTAAAGTTTTACTTTTTTGCGGTGTGGGTTTTTAAATTTTTAATTTAATTTTTATTTTAAAATTTTTAAACGCAATAATTTTGTTTTATAGAGTATACAGTTATGAGATTTTTTTAGTGCTATGTAGAGTCAAATGCTGGTTAAAACTAATCCAAACACGACATATCTGCTATAAGTTTGTCAAGAGTCTACCTACTGGTGTGCTGGATAGCCTGGCTGCAGCATCAGCTCATCCTGTTGCCATCAGTGCATTGTGTTTAGAATCAAATGCTGGTTGAAATGAATCCAAACACGACATATCTGCTATTATTTTGTCAAGAGTCTAACTACTGGTGTGCTGGATAGCCTGGCTGCAGCATCAGCTCCTCCTGTTGCCATCAGGGCATTGTGTGCAGAATCAAATGCTGGTTAAAATGAATCCAAACACGACATATCTGCTATTATTTTGTCAAGAGTCTACCTACTGGTATGCTGGATAGCCTGGCTGCAGTATCAGCTCATCCTGTTGCCATCAGTGCATTGTGTGCAGAATCAAATGCTCTGCTGTTATTTTCCCAAGAGTGTATTAGTCTGCTAGATATTCTGGCTGCATCAGACCAAATACACCATAATGTTGCTTATTAATATTACACACATGACACAAAGAGGGGTGTTATAAGTTTCACCGCTATGTGTGTGTGTCTGTCTGTCTGTCTGTCTGTCTGTCTGTCTGTCTGTCTGTCTGTCTGTCTGTCTGTCTGTCTGTCTGTCTGTCTGTCTGTCTGTCTGTCTGTCTGTCTGTCTGTCTGTCTGTCTGTCTGTCTGTCTGTCTGTCTGTCTGTCTGTCTGTCTGTCTGTCTGTCTGTCTGTCTGTCTGTCTGTCTGTCTGTCTGTCTGTCTGTCTGTCTGTCTGTCTGTCTGTCTGTCTGTCTGTCTGTCTGTCTGTCTGTCTGTCTGTCTGTCTGTCTGTCTGTCTGTCTGTCTGTCTGTCTGTCTGTCTGTCTGTCTGTCTGTCTGTCTGTCTGTCTGTCTGTCTGTCTGTCTGTCTGTCTGTCTGTCTGTCTGTCTGTCTGTCTGTCTGTCTGTCTGTCTGTCTGTCTGTCTGTCTGTCTGTCTGTCTGTCTGTCTGTCTGTCTGTCTGTCTGTCTGTCTGTCTGTCTGTCTGTCTGTCTGTCTGTCTGTCTGTCTGTCTGTCTGTCTGTCTGTCTGTCTGTCTGTCTGTCTGTCTGTCTGTCTGTCTGTCTGTCTGTCTGTCTGTCTGTCTGTCTGTCTGTCTGTCTGTCTGTCTGTCTGTCTGTCTGTCTGTCTGTCTGTCTGTCTGTCTGTCTGTCTGTCTGTCTGTCTGTCTGTCTGTCTGTCTGTCTGTCTGTCTGTCTGTCTGTCTGTCTGTCTGTCTGTCTGTCTGTCTGTCTGTCTGTCTGTCTGTCTGTCTGTCTGTCTGTCTGTCTGTCTGTCTGTCTGTCTGTCTGTCTGTCTGTCTGTCTGTCTGTCTGTCTGTCTGTCTGTCTGTCTGTCTGTCTGTCTGTCTGTCTGTCTGTCTGTCTGTCTGTCTGTCTGTCTGTCTGTCTGTCTGTCTGTCTGTCTGTCTGTCTGTCTGTCTGTCTGTCTGTCTGTCTGTCTGTCTGTCTGTCTGTGGCACCGTAGCGCCCAAACGGGTGAACCGATTTAGATGCGGATTTTTTTATTTGAAAGCAGAGTTTCTTGCGATGGTTCTTAGACATAATTCATCAAAATCGGTTCAGCCGTTTCAAGGTTATCAGCTCTTTTGTGTTAGCTGCCGTTGCTATTTTAGACGTCTATGGGTATTAACTTTACTTAAAAACATATGTGTGTCTTAAAATTTAAAACACCTATGTGTGTAATATTAATGGGCAACATTATGGTGTATTTGGTCTGATGCAGCCAGGATATCTAGCAGACTAATACACTCTTGGGAAAATAACAGCAGATATGTCGTGTTTGGATTCATTTCAACCAGCATTTGGTTCTAAACATAATGCACTGATGGCAACAGGATGAGCTGATGCTGCAGCCAGGCTATCCAGCACACCAGTAGGTAGACTCTTGACAAAATAATAGCAGATATGTCGTGTTTGGATTCGTTTTAACTAGCACTTGACTCTGCATACAATGCACTGGAAAATTCTCATAACTGTAAACTCTATAAAACAAAATTAATACGTTTAAAATTTTTAAAATAAAAATTAAATTTAAAATTTAAAAAACCCCCACCGCAAAAAAGTAAAACATTTAAAAAGTAAAAAATAACACTTTAGCCATGAAATTTTACGTAACGTCGGGGTACCGTTAAAATAAGTACCTACATACCTACAAGTACTAGGAACATTCCTTAATAGGTATCGCGACGTGAATTTTTATTTTTTAACCTACCTACTTACTTAGTAGGTTAAAATAAATTCAAAACCTACTTATCGACCTACTTTTTTGGAGATTAACTCAACATGCGCCGGGAATGTCCGGGATGTAGATCTACGCGAGACACAATTGCTTTTTAATTAACCCCCGACGTAAAAAGAGGGGTGTTATAAGTTTCACCGCTATGTGTGTGTGTCTGTCTGTCTGGCTGTCTGTGGCACCGTAGCGTCCAAACGGATGAACCGATTTAGATGCGGTTTTTTTTATTTGAAAGCAGGGTTTCTTGCGATGGTTCTTAGACATAATTTATCAAAATCGGTTCAGCCGTTTCAAGGTTATCAGCTCTTTTGTGTTAGCTACCGTTGCTATTTTAGACGTTTATGGGTATTAAGTTTACTTAAAAACATATTTGTGTCTCAAAATTTCAAACACCCATGTGTATAATATTAATAAGCAACATTATGGTGTTTTTGGTCTGATGCAGCCAGGATATCTAGCAGACTAATACACTCTTGGGAAAATAACAGCAGATATGTCGTGTTTGGATTCATTTTAACCAGCATTTGAATCTGCACACAATGCACTGATGGCAACTGGATGAGCTGATGCTGCAGCCAGGCTATCCAGCACACCAGTAGGTAGACTCTTAACAAAATAATAGCAGAGACTCTTAACAAAATAATAGCAGATATGTCGTGTTTGGATTTATTTCAACCAGCATTTGATTCTGCACATAATGCCCTGATGGCAACGGGATGAGCTGATGCTGCAGCCAGGCTATCCAGCACACCAGTAGGTAGACTCTTGACAAAATAATAGCAGATATGTCGTGTTTGGATTCATTTCAACCAGCATTTGATTCTAAACACAATGCACTGATGGCAACAGGATGAGCTGATGCTGCAACCAGGCTATCTATAATTTTACGTAACGTCGGGGTACCGTTAAAATAAGTACCTACATACCTACAAGTACTAGGAACATTCCTTAATAGGTATCGCGACGTGAATTTTTATTTTTTAACCTACCTACTTACTTAGTAGGTTAAAATAAATTCAAAACCTACTTATCGACCTACTTTTTTGGAGATTAACTCAACATGCGCCGGGAATGTCCGGGATGTAGATCTACGCGAGACACAATTGCTTTTTAATTAACCCCCGACGTAAAAAGAGGGGTGTTATAAGTTTCACCGCTATGTGTGTGTGTCTGTCTGTCTGGCTGTCTGTGGCACCGTAGCGTCCAAACGGATGAACCGATTTAGATGCGGTTTTTTTTATTTGAAAGCAGGGTTTCTTGCGATGGTTCTTAGACATAATTTATCAAAATCGGTTCAGCCGTTTCAAGGTTATCAGCTCTTTTGTGTTAGCTACCGTTGCTATTTTAGACGTTTATGGGTATTAAGTTTACTTAAAAACATATTTGTGTCTCAAAATTTCAAACACCCATGTGTATAATATTAATAAGCAACATTATGGTGTTTTTGGTCTGATGCAGCCAGGATATCTAGCAGACTAATACACTCTTGGGAAAATAACAGCAGATATGTCGTGTTTGGATTCATTTTAACCAGCATTTGAATCTGCACACAATACCCTGATGGCAACAGGATGAGCTGATGCTGCAGCCAGGCTATCCAGTACACCAGTAGGTAGACTCTTGACAACATAATATCAGATATATCGTGTTTGGATTCATTTCAACCAGCATTTGATTTCTAAGCACAATGCACTGATGGCAACAGGATGAGCTGATGCTGCAGCCAGGCTATCCAGCACACCAGTAGGTAGACTCTTAACAAAATAATAGCAGATATGTCGTGTTTGGATTCATTTCAACCAGCATTTGATTCTAAGCACAATGCACTGATGGCAACAGGGTGAGCTGATGCTGCAGCCAGGCTATCCAGCACACCAGTAGGTAGACTCTTGACAAAATAATAGCAGATATGTCGTGTTTGGATTCGTTTTAATCAGCATTTGACTCTACATACAATGCACTGAAAAATTCTCATAACTGTATACTCTATAAAACAAAATTAAAGCGTTTAAAAATTTAAAAATAAAAATTAAATTAAAAATTTAAAAATTCTAATTTCTAAATTCTAATAATTTATAGCTACCGACATTAACCCTACCTAAACTCAAGCAATTATAAACTTATTGAAAAATAACCTCCCGGTATACAGAGCGTGCCTGCTTACACGTGTAGTGTTGGATTATATCTATAAGTCTGCAACACAATGTCCCAAAATGATAAACTAAGACCATCAAAGTTAAATAAATCAATAAAAAGTAAAGGACGGTTCAAATAGTATATTTTGACTCATTTTTTTTTGTATATTTTCCGCTTAATTTGATATCTTCTCTCAATGTTACTTAATTAAATCAGCTGTAACATTCCGCTCTATTATCCTAAACTCTCATCGTATATAAAAATTAAATTAAAAATTAAAAAAACCCCCACCGCAAAAAAGTAAAATATTTAAACAGTTAAAAATAACACTCTATTTCATGGCTAGAGTATTATTTTTAACTTTTTAAATATTTTACTTTTTTGCGGTGGGGGTTTTTTAAATTTTTATACGAATGATTAATGACATTTAAGTTAATAGGTAATGATATTTATGGTAAGAGTTGAGGGAGTTCACATTGACTTGTACTTGTTGCAGTTCCATTCGTGCGTGTGCACGGAGATCCTGTTCAAAGGCTGGAATACAACCAACGAGATCCAGCTGTTCGGCTCGGCGTTGGCCATCTTCGTAGCTTCCGTGCTGTACGAGGGTTTCAAGTACTGGCGCGAGACGCTGACGGCGGCGCCCTCCCCCGCGCTCTCCGACTCGCAGCAGAACATCGCCGGCGCGGGCCGCTCGCTCAGGTGAGCACGTGGCGCGAGTGGCGCGCGTCCGCCTGTCCGCTAACGTAACGCCCCGGTGTGCCGCAGGTCGCTGCTCTGCTCGGGCGCGCACGCGGTGCAGACGGCGCTGCACGCGCTGCAGTCGACGCTGAGCTACCTGTTGATGCTGGTGTTCATGACGTACAACGTGTGGCTGTGCTTGGCCGTGGTGCTGGGTCTCACGCTCGGCTACTTCCTGTTCGGCTGGCGGCGCAGCGCGCTGAACGACCCTAACGAGCACTGTCAGTGACGCGGCGCACCCGGGCCACACTGCACGTGGCTGCACGTGACTGCTCGTGACGCTTCCGAGCCGTGACGTCGGCTATATGGCTTTGTAATGTGACTGTTCATAATAACATAATCAATACTCGGTCAAGGAACTCCATAATAATAGAAATTACTTAGTTCCATTGTATGCTATGCGCTTACCCCTTATAAATGTAGGTACTATTAAGTAGTTAAGTATAAGTTATGGGAAACTCAGTCCTTGAAAAATATGGGTACGGTAAATTGTAGTACCTATCTACTTGTCCAATAAAAGCATCCAAACATTAAATTAAGGTATAAACCATGACAACGGATGAACATAATTATTTGTAGTTGTCAATTTATCAACATCAAATCATTTATTTCATATGTCACAGGTCCATAAAAAGATAAATAAATGAATACGCAAAAACAATTACAACTTTTATTTTTAACTTTTTTCTAATTTATGCGTACGTTCTGTTTATTTTGTTGCTAAACTTAGAAAGAGGTTTTATATAATGTAGCATAAAAAAGTCTTATACAATTTCAGAAATCAATTTACATAATTAAAAAATAAATAAATTAAAAGTTAAATTAAAAATTTAAAAAACCCCCACCGCAAAAAAGTAAAACATTTAAAAAGTAAAAAAATAAACTTTAGCCATGAAATTTTACTTCACGTCGGGGTACCGCTTAAGGGGCCGTGCCTGAAATCGACTGATTTTGATCAACTTTAATCATTATTTGTGAGAAAGAGAAGAAGAATTTGTAAAATCCTATTTGTGATTTGAAAAGACGAGTTCCTTGCTTTGCATGTTGAGGAATTAAATTTTGGAAATAAATAACTTATTCATGGAAAATCCCTAAAATTCACCCACATGTTTTCCAAAAAATGACGCGAGACTGACGTTTGATCATTTAGTTACAAGAAACTGAAATAGATTTTGAAAATTAAAAAATCTTACCAATACCAGTATATAGTTAACTTGCACGTGAGGGAACCACTTTTTTAATTTTTACTACAACATACGGAAAAAAAAATTCCATGTCGTTACTTTCCGGAAATTTCAAGACTGATCCGTATTTTTTTTTTCTATTGTTTGAATGACTTAGAAATTTTAAAAGTAACATATTAATCCTCAGTTTATTATATATTCGTACTATTTTTTAACTTGTGTACTTTAACATGTGTACCAACACAGTAAACAACTATGTATACACAAAAATTCCGGAGATTTATTTCTCAACCCTCTTAATTTACTTAGAAACTCAAAATATGATATAAAATATTAAAACAGTTTAAGCGATCACTACGCTCGAGCTTTACGCGTGTGTTCGTGAACGGTACACACAAATATAGCATCGCATTGATGTTACCTAAACTCCAGCGAGCGAATTTTATGCACGGCCCCTTAAGTAAAGAATTTTCCTAGTACTTGTAGGTATGTAGGTACTTTTAATTTAACGGTACCCTGACGTTACGTAAAACTTCATGGCTAAAGTGTTATTTTTTACTTTTTAAATGTTTTACTTTTTTGCGGGGCTTTTAATTTTTTTTAATTTTACTTTTATTTTAAACATTTTAATCGCATTAATTTTGTTTTATAGAGTATACAGATAAGAATTTTTTTCAGTGCATTGTATGTAGAGTCAAATGCTGGTTAAAAAGTATCCAAACATGACATAGGTATCTGCTATTATTTTGTCAAGAAGACTCTTGACAAAATAATAGCAGATACCTATGTCATGTTTGGATACTTTTTCTCAGCACACCAGTAGGTAGGTAGACACCTACCTACTGGTGTGCTGGATAGCCTGGCTGCAAAAAAAAAAAAAAAACAAAAGTCTTTATTCAAACTAGGCTGAGAATCAGCACTTTTTGAACGTCAAAAAAATACATAAAGACAGTCCCCCAAAAACGGCCCACCCTTCGCCACTTCCTAGTGTTTTTGCTGGGAAGAAGAAGTGGCGGAACAAACTCCCCAGCAACAGATCTATCTGATTCGTTTGAAGAACGAGGTATACAAAGAATCTATACAATGAAATGCTCAATAAATAGCACTAATGTTTATACACATTGTAAAACATTACATTTCAGAATGATTGTCACGTGTTAGCTAGCACACTCCAATATACCGAGATTAAGAAAAAAAAAAGTAAATTCATATTAACATTGAAATCTAAACTCAAGCAAAACAACTACAAAACTGAAAGATAACAGCCTCCAGGTATAAAAGGCGTACCCGCTTACATGTGCAATGCTGGCTTATATTCATAAGGCTGTGACTCTAAATTTAAAATGATAATCTAGGACCATCGAAGTGAAACCAATAAGCAGTTAACTGATATAACAATAATAAAAAAGTAAAAAATAAAAAAAACCAAGCAGCATCAGCTCATCCTGTTACCATCAGTGCATTGTGTTTAGAATCAAATGCTGGTTGAAATTAATCCAAACACGACATATCTGCTATTATTTTGTCAAGAGTCTACCTACTGGTGTGCTGGATAGCCTGGCTCATCCTGTTGCCATCAGGGCATTGTGTGCAAAATCAAATGCTGGTTAAAATGAATCCAAACACGACATATCTGCTATTATTTTGTCAAGAGTCTACCTACTGGTGTGCTGGATAGCCTGGCTACAGCATCAGCTCATCCTGTTGCCATCAGTGCATTGTGTGCAGAATCAAATGCTGGTTAAAATGAATCCAAACACGGCATATCTGCTGTTATTTTCCCAAGAGTGTATTAGTCTGCTAGATATCCTGGCTGCATCAGACCAAATACACCATAATGTTGCTTATTAATATTACGCACATGGGTGTTTGAAATTTTAAGACACACATATGTTGCTATCCAGCACACCAGTGGGTAGACTCTTGGCAAAATAATAGCAGATATATTATGTCGTGTTTGGATTCGTTTTAACCATTTGACTCTACATACAATGCACTGAAATAATCTCATAAATGTATACCTACTCTATAAAACAAAATTAATGCGTTTAAAAAATTTAAAATAAAAAGTTAAAAATAACACTTTAGCCACGTTCCCCGACGTGAAGTAAAATTTCAGGAGTATTCCCGTTTGAGCACCTATTCTTTGAGCACCTATGCATTTAGCACCAAAGGTATTCCCATTTCCCATAGGTTAATGCATAGGTGCTCAATAAATAGGTGCTCAAACGGGAATGCTCCAAATTTCATGGCTAAAGTGTTATTTTTAACTTTTTAAATGTTTTATTTTTTTGAGGTGGGGGTTTTTTAAATTTTAAATTTAATTTTTATATTCTATCGAACACAAAATGATTAAATAATTCAGCGAGTCTCTAACATTAGCGAGTATCTAATGTGTATCACATTAGATACTCGCTAAATAAAAAGTAGCTTAGTAGTTATAAATTGGTTTTGATCTATATGTTGTCATCTTATTTAACGTATGTATAGATACCTATTACTTATATAAAATTGTCGTTTCACAGTGTTTGTAACTAAACTCCTACGAAACGGCTTGACCGATTCTTATGAAATTTTGTGTGTAAGTATATACATAATATTCAGTAGGTCTGAGAATGGGATGTGAATTAATAAATTGATTATAAGGTGGAATGAAGTTTGCCGGGGCTGCTATAGTTGTAGATAAATTACACCCAGACAAAACAAATGAGCGTGCTCATCACACAAACATTTGTCCTGGTATAGCACTTACTACTATACCAACAAGCCAGTAATAATATAGGTAGACACGCACGTATGACTACATGAAGTGAAATGAAATGATATTGATTTCTGTAAGTAGATCTTCCCAGATACTTTTACATGTCATTTTTTTTAATCTAAAGGGCATGTTCTAAGTGGCTGATCCCTGACAAGAAATGCCGAAAGAAACTCAAGGGTCATTGTCTCTTTTAAAGTTCAGGCATAAGATTGTATTAATTTATTATGCGAGGCTAACGATGCAGGGCAAAGTCTGGAAAAGCCTTTTGAAGAAAGAATGAATTCAGCTTTGAGTTGACCTGTCCCGACAGACGGCATGCATGCTTCAGTCATCGTGTAGCTCAAACCTAGTTCAGGGAGCTCGACGACCCACCACACGACGCTATTTGCGTAGTTAAGTAGGCCACGTAAAAGTACTCAAAACCACCAGACAGCTACGGATTCTTGTATGCTATCTAGCCTGCATGGTACCTACTCACATTCACATAAATATTTCTCTTTTAAATTAGAATTAACATAATGTCATAAGCCATAACTTATGTCAATTTAGTTCAACATCAATTATTAAAATTCTATTAGAATTTTAATTGGAGCTTGGGCGGGTTACATTGGAGCAGCTTAGTCCTAAGCTTTTTTGTCGTCCAAGTATTAGTCTTTAACGTTTTAGAAAACCTTTTGCCATGAGAGTTTCTGCTTTTTATGACTTACATAGTACAATAAGTAATTTTTATGTTTAGTGCTTATGCTGTCAATGCCAGTATGTTTAGAATGGGTTCGTACCATTTGCCATAATAACAAAAGTTCTAACGATCACATGACCTACTCATTCATTCATTTAATATATATTTTTTTAGTATAACGATGAAACAATATAATTAATTATATTGATATACTTAAGTGATTTCAGTTTAAGTACCTAATTTTATATGGTTTAATAAACATTATCTATAATGCACATTTGAATTAATATTCAGTTAGTATAATATTTAGTTAGTACCTAAAATATTCAAATTCTTGAAACGTCTACTTTGTTTTGTATAATTTTTACAAAAACTGATTTCCCCTCTATGGTTGGTGAGTCATGTGGGTTAGATGCGGTTATAACAGTATGATGTTTTCTGATATTTAATTATTCACTACAGAATTTGGGCAGAAAATTATTAAATATGCAAATTAGGTCAACCCTGAACGTTTTTTTAAAAGAGCAGTTTACTAATTGAAAATAATATCAGATGAACGTTATACCTACCTACTAAATGTTATTAGAGCAAAAGAAGTTTATATGAAATGAATATTAGATCACATGAAATTTGGTTATTTGTTTTTTTAACATATGAAAATTATATCATGTGAACGTTATTTCAAGTGATAATATATTATGTGTTATTATGGAATTATATTACACACCCGTTTAGATTAAATTCCGTTTCATATTTGAATCAGGTTTTCATACACATATTGAGATGCTACTGTAATTATAATATTATATGTAGGTATATTATTTCCATAAATTTATCTCTGAGCGAATGCCGGCAACTTAGGTTATTAGTTGCTCGAATGGCTCGCTTCTGCAACACAAAAATAGCCTGAATGTCAGCCGCATTTCCATACGTAAAATGCCGTACGACATTACACTATGAAAGTAGCTAAAATATACTAATCTCGCTGTTTCTACATCAGTCAAATGACGGATTTTATAGACCGTTTAGGCTAAAAAAAAAACAAACCAAAAGTCTTTATTCAAACTAGGCTGAGAATCATCTGTCTTATTCGTTTGAAGAACTAGGTATACAAAGAATATACAAGGTGTTTTTTGATATCCCATAACTCTAGGGTTATATTCTGTAAGTACTTAGGTAAAAAAAAAAAAAAAAAAACATACCGTCGAATTGAGAACCTCCTCCTTTTTTTGAAGTCGGTTAAAAATAATACTAAAACTCCTAGAATAGATGGTCCAAAAATGCATAGTTTCGGAGATATCATCAATCATAATTAAACTATTAGTTGTTTAGTACCCGTAACACAAGCTCTGCTTAGCTTGGGACTAGATGGCGTTGTGTGAATAGTCGTGGAATATTATTATTAAGTACTTATTATTAATATTATTTTTATTACCTAATTAGTTCAAAAATTGTCACCAGTACGACGAATCTTCTTCCTAACGTCACTTTTCTTTCACGTAAGGGTGTTTTACATTAATCACGTGACTTTGTCGAATTATTTTGAAAAAAAAAAGGATGATTGAAACATAATTCATATGCCAGTTGATTCTTTGATATGGTCTCAATCATACCCTAGAGTTATGGGATATAAAAAAAAACACGTTGTATACCTACATACAATGAAATGCTCAATAAACATTATATTTCAGAATGATTGTCACGTGTTAGCTAGCACACTCTAATCAGGCCCGCCGCTAGCTGTTTGTTCGCCCGCGTGCAAAACCGATTATGCCGCCCTACGACTACATAATTATTATGCTGGGTTTTGTCAAAAAAAGGCTTTTTCAAAATTCAAATTCAAATTAGTTTATTTGTGGCACATAGGTAAAATGTATGTACATGGTGTTGAATATAAAAAGTTTCACTATGCGCTGCCTTGCAAGGCGTACAAAATGTTTCATGTTCATCAAATGTTTCATCATGGAAAGTAAAAGAAAAATTCCTAATGATTCTAAAATATTTATTTTAATTAGGTACATTAATTATATTTGTTTACTGAAGTGTAAAACTAAGCCATTCAATCATTATAAAAACTTAACTCTTCTTGCC
The DNA here is from genome assembly GCA_921972225.1 of Euplexia lucipara. Taxonomy (NCBI): domain Eukaryota; kingdom Metazoa; phylum Arthropoda; class Insecta; order Lepidoptera; family Noctuidae; genus Euplexia; species Euplexia lucipara. The sequence continues at coordinate 46,301 of OV179147.1, read as the reverse complement.
TTTATATTTGCGAAATCTTCTATCAACTTTCTTGTATCCAAGCTGTCTAAAATTTCTTGTTCAATTGAAACTAGGTATACTCGTAGCTAAATTACTTAGTCTCTGCTGGAGCATTGTTGATCTTAAATAGTTATTAATAATTTTTATTTTTGAAAATGATCTTTCACCAGATGCAACTGAAACTGGCAGTGTAAGTAATATTCTTAGCGCTATTGCTGTGTTCGGAAATGTTGAAATTAAGTCATTGGTAAAAAAATATTGTAATATGGTTCGTGGATCATTAGACTGGTTTTCTGAAAAATGCAACTTTAATGCAATGATTTCATTAAACAAATCAATACCGTCAATGTCTGAATCACTACTTGATTCATCTATATGCTTCAGTTTTAAATCTTTACAGTGTTTCATTAACTCATCATTAGAGTAATTAAATAAATTATCGCTAAAAAAGCCAAATACGTCGGTAAATTGTCTGATCTAAAATTCTAAAATAAAACTCTATATTTGATTTTGGGGTCTACTAAAACTTCATCATGGTGGTCATATTGAAATTGAGTTGGTTTATTTCTTGGACGAATGGTATTTATTGGTGGGAAATTTGTTTCAACATTGACTTCGTGAGCCACTTTGGAAGCTTCTGCTGTCACAATTTCAAAGTGTTCATCCGTGCGATATTCTGTGAACTTTTCGATCAATTTATTTATTAAATTTATGCAGATTTGAGTACCTATTCATCGTGGGGCTCTGCATCATTTTGCTCAAAGCATTAATTTCGTTTAAAATATCGAACCAAATTACTACCGAGCAAATAAATTTAAAATTTTGAATATTCAAAGCAAGCGAATGAGCTTTGTAAGATGTAGTACAATCCCATTCCGACGAATTACCAGATATTTCCAGCAAAGAGTCAAATATTTTTTCGAGGTGATATCGTAATGGCTTAACTGCATCGATTCTGCTAGACCATCGCGTAGCACTTAAAGCTTTTAATTTTAAATCTGGAAAATGTTTGCAAATTATAGACCATCTTTTTGTGAATGATGAAAAGAAAACGTAAATTTCTTGAATTACTTATATTAAAGTTTACAGTTTCGTGCGTAATATTTGCTCACTCGTCGTTCACTACCAAATTTAAACTATGAGTCGAGCATGGAACGTAAAATGCGCGGTTATTGATGTCCAATTTTTTTTTTATTTAATTTGCGATCGTGACTGTTTATCCAGCATGCGAATTACGTACTAGTACCTTACTAACTTACCAACTGAGAAATAAGTTTTCAGGGATTCCCCTAACTTTACCAGTCCTGTCTTTCATATAGTTAAGTGACACTAGTCACTATGAATGGATACTTCTATCGAATTTGGGGCGCCACCAAGCGGCGATGGGCGGTTGTATCTTCTAGGAGACGTCATTAAGTATTGGCTTTTGCATCTTAGTCTTAACGGTTGCCAATAGATAGCGATGTTAACGTAAAGATTGCGCCACGCGCCAGTCGGTGTTTTTTTTTAAATATTACGTGATTAGTCGCTCGATTTGCCGCCCTCTAGGTCGTGCCGCCCGCGTGCGGTGCACGCCTTGCACGCCCGCTTACGGCGGGCCTGACTCTAATATACCGAGATTGAAAAAAAGTACTTATACTTAGATATTCATATTTGTTGTATATGAATAAAGCACTTTAGGATAGAATCAAACTGTTTATTGTAAATAAAATGTAAATATAGTTTTTAACAAATTGATACGCGTCACTGAGCCGGTGAGAGGGTGTTGGTATGAACGCATAAAGACCGTGTGTCACGTCGAGCAATTTTACATACTACCAACTTTACAAACTTCCCGCGCTTCTCTCTCTCACCGGCTCAGTGACGCGTATCAATTTGTAAAAACTATATTTACATTTTATTTACAATAAACAGTTTGATTCTATCTTATAGTGCTTTATTCATATACAACAGGTCATGGGCCGTCCCTGCCTCATATAAATTTTGAGAATAAAGCTGTAATAGTCAAAATAAAAGTTTGTAAAAAGTTTAGCTTCACCTACAATACCGCGAAAAAAAAATTACTGTTATTGATAGATCCACAATTATACGTACATGTACAAGATGCAAAAACAGCGAAACAGGTATGGGACAATTTACTAAAAGCATTCGAAGACAGTGGTCTGCTCCGTAAAGTGGGGCTTCTTAGAGATTTAATTACGACCAATTTAGAATCCAGTGCAAATATAGAAGAGTATGTGAACAAATTGATGTCAACAGCACATAAATTGAGAGGAATAGGTTTCAGTGTAGATGATGAGTGGCTCGGAACTCTTATGTTGGCCGGGTTGTCAGATGAATACAAACCAATGATTATGGGTATTGAAAGCTCAGGCATAAAAATTAGTGCTGATATGATAAAGACTAAGTTATTACAAGAAATTAAAACAAAGTCAGAAAGTACTACTGCTTTTTATGTAAAGTCTAAGAAATCCATAAACAATACTCAACAGAAAGACAGTCACTCAGGAAAACCTAAAGGCCCCCGTTGTTACAACTGCAATAAATATGGACATATGGGCAAGCAATGTTGGTTTAAAAGTAAAAACAAGGAAGAGAAAGGTACTAAAAATGGTGTTGTAGCAGCTTTTTCAGCTACAACTGTGAATGATGCCAGTAGTTGGTATGTGGACTCCGGAGCTTCAGCCCACATGACAATGAACCGGGATTGGCTGGAAAATGAAACTGCACCGCCTGTACAAAGTATCAGGATCGCAGATAATAAAGTCCTTGCCGTACAAAGCTGTGGCACTGTAAATATCCAGGTACCAAATAAAATTACAGGAGAACCTGACTGTATTCAGGTAAATAATGTATTATTTATTCCTACTCTATCCACAAATTTACTTTCTGTAAGCAAGATTATAATGAATGGCAATAAAGTTGAATTTGACAGTACTGGTTGCTCAATATTGAATAAGAATAATCAGATAGTGGCCAATGCAAAGTTAGTAAACAATACTTACAAGTTACTTACCTACCAAAGTGGACAGGCAATGGCAGCTACAGCTGAAGACAAATATAAATGGCACCAAAGACTAGGTCACCTTAATTTTAATGATATAAATAAGATTACAGAGTGCACTGTGGGTGTGAAATTGCGTCAACAAGATCAGGACTACATATGCACGTCTTGTCTGGAGGCAAAACAAACCAGGCAGCCATTTAAAAACGAAGGCACCCGGGCAACAGGATTGCTAGAGCTTATCCACTCAGATATATGTGGACCTATGGAAAACCAGACCATTGGAGGTGCCAGGTATTTTTTAAGTTTTATTGATGACTTCTCTAGAAAAGTATTTGTTTACTTTCTTAAATGTAAATCAGAAGTATTAGAAAAGTTTTTGGAATTTAAAAATAAAGTAGAAAATGAGTTGGACAGTAAAATAAAAGTACTTCGGAGTGATAATGGAGGAGAATATGTAAACAGTCAGTTTGAAAAATGTATGAAGAAATTTGGTATAAAACATCAAACCACTATTCCATACACACCTCAGCAAAACGGCGTCAGCGAGCGGATGAACCGTACTCTCATAGAACGTGCTAAATCTATGTTATTTAATGCCACATTACAGAAAGAGTACTGGGGAGAAGCAATAGCAACTGCAGCCTACATCATCAATCGCTCACCAACGCGCTCACTATGTGATATCACCCCGGAGGAAAAATGGACTGGATCAAAACCTGACCTAAGTCATATGAAAATATTTGGTTGCCAAGCTATGGTACACATACCTAAAGAAAAGCGTCACAAATTAGATGCTAAGTCTCGTAAATTGATATTTATTGGTTATAGTGAATGTACTAAAGGATACCGCTTTATAGATAAGAAAACCAAGCAAGTGATAATGAGTAGAGATGCAGTATTTTTAGAAGAAACTGTCAGTCAAAATAAAATAATCAAAAATACTAATTGCATCAAAACCACAGATGAAAAATATAAAGAGAAGAATACAATAAAAGAGAAGAATCCAAACACATCTACAATATCTAATATCTGCAGTGAAGAAAATGATTGCATAGTAAATGTTATGATTGATACCAATAAAACTCAATCACAGTCTTATAACTGGAATGGGTTTGCGTTCAGGAGAGGGTGTTGGTATGAACGCATAAAGACCGTGTGTCACGTCGAGCAATTTTACATACTACCAACTTTACAAACTTCCCGCGCTTCTCTCTCTCACCGGCTCAGTGACGCGTATCAATTTGTAAAAACTATATTTACATTTTATTTACAATAAACAGTTTGATTCTATCTTATAGTGCTTTATTCATATACAACAATATTAACATTGAAATCTAAACTCAAGCAAAACAACTACAAAACTGAAAAATAATAGTCTCCAGGTCTAAAAGGCGTACCCGCTTACATGAGTAATGCTGGCTTATATTCATAAGGCTGTGTCTCTAAGTTAAAAATGATAATCTAGGACCATCGAAGTGAAGGCAAAAAGCAGTAAACTATTATAAAAAAGTCACCACAAGCAAAACTCGTTCTCGAGCATAACGCAAAGATAGCCATTACCCCCCTCGCCGTATTTGAGGGAAGGGGGTAACCCGATCCTCGACGCTACCGCAAGCAGTGACGTATAAGGGAGCATGACGAAGACAATAATAAAGAACCGTCGAGGTCACTAGTTCACCACATATTGCTAGACAACTCATTACTTATAAAACTGTAAAGAGAGAATTTTGTCAAAAAATAAATAAAATTAAAAATAAATAAAATAAAAAGTATAAAAATAAAATGTCAAATTAAAAGCTCAGATCAATTACTTTTTTATTGGTCTGAGATTAAAAGTTACAAATAAACTAGCAATTTATAGCTCGTCAGTAAGCTAACTACACGTGAAAGAACGTAACAACATTGTCTTGTGTTTAACAAAGCGACCAACTACTCTTGTCGTCTAAATAATCGTTGATTGAATAGTATGCCTTCGAACAAAGGTTAGATTTAACTTTGGCTTGAAACGCATTAAAAGGCAATTCCATTAAAGAAAGTGGTAGCTTATTATAGAAGCGGATACCAAGCCCCACAAATGAGCTCTGACCTTATGAAGACGGCGGAAAGGAGCGTGTAATTTGTGCTTATTTCTGGTGTTAAAATTGTCGATGTCATTGTTATAATGATGTAATATGTTTGCAAAAATGAATTGAGATGCCACCGTAAGAATACCAATCTCTTTAAATAGTTCTCTTAAGGAGACTCTGGACCCTAGCTGCTGCCGAGCTTAGTCGCTTCGACAATTTACTTAAATGTGGGCCCTACTGCAGCTTCGAGTCTAAAGTGGGTAAGCATCATTAAATTCTTAGAAATCTGTTCTCCGTCCATCATGAAGACGCATTGGAACATGCCCTCGGATGACGAGCTGTACTCCGTGATGCCGATGGTCACCTCGCTGTCTTCGGGCTGGAAGGGGAAATATTTACTCGCTTCAAAGTCAAAGTCGATCATTAATTTATTTGAATTGGATTTAAATTAAGAAAACTTTTTTACAAAAAATACAACCGACTTCAAAAAACACTAACCGGTGTAAAATAACTCTAAATTCGGAAGTCGGTGGCCAATAATGAACAAAACAAAACCACCAAAGCCACAGACTTCCTAATTTAAAGTTATTTTACACCGGTTAGTGTTTTTTGAAGTCGGTTGTATTTTTTGTAAAAAAGTTTTTATTTAACAATTTTTAGTTTTTATTTTATATACCTAGATGATTCATTATTATCCATTTCTACAACACATATTTACATATATGATGATACGTTCGATGAAATCAAAAAGTAAATTTCATGAACAAAAATTTTCATAAATTAAAAACTACTAGGCCAAACTACTTATGTATTTTTTTTTATGAGACCAAAAAAGGAACTAGTCCGCATCAATCTGAAAAAGAATGACGTAAATCGGTACATAAATCTCAGCGTAATCGGTGAACATACATGTATGTTCACCGATTACGCTGAGATTTATGTATATAAATATTATTTTATTATAATTAATTATTAATTATCCAAATTACTATTAATTCTAAACTTAATCCATTTCGCATCTTACAAATAATTCTTCGAAGTCTGTCGTCAATACCTTTTTTATACCTTTTTGTATTTTTTTATATTTTTTTTTTAAAAAATGTTTTGATTTCTTTTAGCAAAATTATACGTATATTGTGGTGTAAAATTTTTTCCCTTTTATAACGCTACAAAATTGGAATATAAAATATTTTTTAAAAAAAATATAAAAAAATACAAAAAGGTATAAAAAAGGTATTGACATAATATTTTGTAGCGTTATAAAAGGAAAAAAAAACTTACACCACAATATACGTATAATTTTGCTAAAAGAAATCAAAACATTTTTTAAAAAAAATATAAAAAAATACAAATAATTATAATATTATAAAAAATTTATTATTATAATTATTATAATTTTATTAATAGTAATTCTAAACTTAATCCATTTCGCATCTTACAAATAATTCTTCGAAGTCTGTCGTCAATACCTTTTTTATACCTTTTTGTATTTTTTATATTTTTTTTTAAAAATGTTTTGATAATTAATTAAAATAAATTATTATAATATTTAATATATATATTAAATACCTTTTTTATACCTTTTTGTATTTTTTTATATTTTTTTTAAAAAATGTTTTGATTTCTTTTAGCAAAATTATACGTATATTGTGGTGTAAATTTTTTTTCCCTTTTATAACGCTACAAAATTGTAATATATATATATTAAATTATTAACCAATTTTGTAGCGTTATAAAAGGAAAAAAAAACTTACACCACAATATACGTATAATTTTGCTAAAAGAAATCAAAACATTTTTTAAAAAAAATATAAAAAAATACAAAAAGGTATAAAAAAGGTATTGACGACAGACTTCGAAGAATTTTTATACCTTTTTGTATTTTTTTATATTTTTTTTAAAAAATGTTTTGATTTCTTTTAGCAAAATTATACGTATATTGTGGTGTAAGTTTTTTTTTCTTTTATAACGCTACAAAATTGGTAATAATAATATTAATAAAATGGACTCAAACTGAACTGGACACCCTAGATAGGAGAGTCCGTACATTGCTGACCGCAAATCGGATGCATCACCCACGTTCTTCGGTTATGAGGTTGTACATTCCGCGGAAGTGTGGGGGTCGAGGTTTTCTAAATGCTAAGACTCTCCACAACCGCGAAGTGTACAGCCTCAGGGAATATTTTTTAAAAACCGAGGTGGGTATGCACCGAGATGTGGTCGCCGTGGACAAAGGGCTCACCCCGCTTTCCATGGCTAACGAGAACTGGCGCAAACCTGTAGTGCTTAGTACAGATGACCGCAGACGGGTATGGCAAAGCAAAGAGCTTCACGGCCGCTTCTACCGGGCTCTTCAAGGGCCCGATGTAGATTTACTAGCGTCGGTATCCTGGCTACGTTTTGGTGACCTTTTCGGGGAAACTGAAGGTTTTGTATGTGCAATTATGGACGAAGTTATCCTAACGAACAACTACCGGAGACATATTATGAAGGACGGGACGGTTGACGTGTGTCGGGCATGTCACCGCCCTGGTGAATCTATCAGACATATAATCTCTGGTTGTTCTCGTCTGGCTAACGGCGAATACTTGCACAGGCATAATCAAGTAGCCAGGATTATTCACCAGCAACTTGCTTTGAGATACCAGCTTGTGGACACTGAGGTACCGTACTACAGGTATGTGCCCGACCCAGTTCTCGAAAATGACCATGTCACGTTGTACTGGGATCGGTCTATCATTACTGACAGGACTATTGTCGCCAATAAGCCAGATATAGTAGTGATAGACCGATTAGCGCGCCGCGCAATGATAGTTGATATTACCATCCCACATGACGAAAATCTCGTGAAAGCTGAAAAAGATAAACAAATAAAATATCTTGACTTAGCCCACGAGATTGTCGACATGTGGGATGTGGATTCTGCTGTCATTGTGCCGATTGTTGTGACGGCAAATGGCCTTATTGCCAAAAGCCTCGACGACCATCTGTCGAGGCTTTCGTTACGCGGTTGGATCAAAGGCCTGATACAGAAGGCAGTACTCCTCGATACGGCTCGCATTGTGAGGAGGTTCCTGTCTCTGAGACCCTAACCACCGGTAGCTTGGACCCTGCTCCCGCCATCGGTGGCCTACTATTTTTTATATTTTTAAATGTTTTTATATCTTTTTTGTATCAATATTTAAAAATATAATTTATATGTATGTACAAAAAATAAATGGAAATAATAATAAAATAATTTTTTTCCTTATATACAATTTGTATATAAGGAAAAAAAAATTTACACCACAATATACGTATAATTTTGCTAAAAGAAATCAAAACATTTTTTAAAAAAAATATAAAAAAATACAAAAAGGTATAAAAAAGGTATTGACGACAGACTTCGAAGAATTATTTGTAAGATGCGAAATGGATTAAGTTTAGAATTAATAGTAATTAATAAATTAAAATAATAATATAAAATTTATTATATTATTATTTTAATATTACATATAATATATTTAAATTATAATATATTACTTTTACATATTTATATAATAATATATTTGCCAATTTTGTAGCGTTATAAAAGAAAAAAAAAAATTTACACCACAATATACGTATAATTTTGCTAAAAGAAATCAAAACATTTTTTAAAAAAAAATATAAAAAAATACAAAAAGGTATAAAAAAGGTATTGACGACAGACTTCGAAGAATTATTTGTAAGATGCGAAATGGTTTAAGTTTAGAATTAATTAATTAATTATTTAACACAATGGTATATTATTATATGTATATACAAAAAAATGTTCAAAAATAAAATTACATTTTCATAAAATTGGTCATAAAATGAAAACTACCAGGTCAAACTATGTTATATTTTTATGGGACCAAATGGCAGCTATTCCGCATCAAGAGAATCAAGTAAATCGGATCATTAATCTCGGAGTAATCGGTGTACATACATAAAAAAAAAACCGATCGAATTGAGAACCTCCTCCTGAAGTCGGTTAAAAATGATTCACGTTAGCTCCAAGGTATTTAATGCACATGGCTCTTAAAACTTTGCCACATCCAAAAGTTGACTGTGGATATGGAGAAGTTTTGAGCCAAATTTATACCTTGGAGTAACCATAGACGAAAAGCTAACGTTCAATGAACACATAGCGGCACTCTCAGGTAGAAGCAGAAAACTGATATATATACGTGTTGAAAGAGCTCAGAAACGTTTCCAACATCGAACTACTCAAAACTGTGCACATATCGCTGTGTCAATCTGTTCTGACTGATTGTGTAAGCGCTTGGGGTGGCACGGCAACTTCACATCTGATGCAATTGGAAAGAGCTCAAAGATCAATATTTAAAGTTATGTTAAAAAAACAACACAAAAAAAAAACTTACACCACAATATACGTATAATTTTGCTAAAAGAAATCAAAACATTTTTTAAAAAAAATATAAAAAAATACAAAAAGGTATAAAAAAGGTATTGACGACAGACTTCGAAGAATTATTTGTAAGATGCGAAATGGATTAAGTTTAGAATTAATAGTAATTAATAAATTAAAATAATAATATAAAATTTATTATATTATTATTTTAATATTACATATAATATATTTAAATTATAATATATTACTTTTACATATTTATATAATAATATATTTGCCAATTTTGTAGCGTTATAAAAGAAAAAAAAAAATTTACACCACAATATACGTATAATTTTGCTAAAAGAAATCAAAACATTTTTTAAAAAAAAATATAAAAAAATACAAAAAGGTATAAAAAAGGTATTGACGACAGACTTCGAAGAATTATTTGTAAGATGCGAAATGGTTTAAGTTTAGAATTAATTAATTAATTATTTAACACAATGGTATATTATTATATGTATATACAAAAAAAATGTTCAAAAATAAAATTACATTTTCATAAAATTGGTCATAAAATGAAAACTACCAGGTCAAACTATGTTATATTTTTATGGGACCAAATGGCAGCTATTCCGCATCAAGAGAATCAAGTAAATCGGATCATTAATCTCGGAGTAATCGGTGTACATACATAAAAAAAAAACCGATCGAATTGAGAACCTCCTCCTGAAGTCGGTTAAAAATGATTCACGTTAGCTCCAAGGTATTTAATGCACATGGCTCTTAAAACTTTGCCACATCCAAAAGTTGACTGTGGATATGGAGAAGTTTTGAGCCAAATTTATACCTTGGAGTAACCATAGACGAAAAGCTAACGTTCAATGAACACATAGCGGCACTCTCAGGTAGAAGCAGAAAACTGATATATATACGTGTTGAAAGAGCTCAGAAACGTTTCCAACATCGAACTACTCAAAACTGTGCACATATCGCTGTGTCAATCTGTTCTGACTGATTGTGTAAGCGCTTGGGGTGGCACGGCAACTTCACATCTGATGCAATTGGAAAGAGCTCAAAGATCAATATTTAAAGTTATGTTAAAAAAACCTACAAGGTTCCCAACAGTCGAGCTCTATAAATTTTCAGGAGTATTAAGTATACGAAAACTGTGCATTCAAAATGCAATCTTACACACGCATAAGGTAACCTTGAATTCCCCTAGTTACAAGAAATTACTGAAATCTCGAATTTAAGATAAATTCCATCAAAACTAGAACAATTTTTGCGAAGCACTTCCACATTTTTCTGTTCACTTTCTTATATAATGCGATTGTAAATAAGTGTAATATTAAAAATAACAATATTAAAGAGGCTCTGAGTAAAGTAAGAAATTATCTCTCTAACCTCAATTGTCAAGAGACTGAACAGTTCCTTAAAGTCTTCGTCTGACGGATCACTCTACGCAATCCACATGGTTTACAGTTGCATTAAGATTACACACACACACTCGCACACACACATACAAACATACACACAAACACTCATACACACACACCCACTCATACTCACTCATACACAACTTAAACTTAAGTATAAGGTGCAGCGCAGACGACAGACTATCCGTGACGCACTTTCTAGTCTGTGAAAATAGAACCTATGCAATTATATGCAGTAACGCACACGACGCGCAAAAAGTCCAGCGCACAAAAAATCCGTGTAATTCAGGCAGAGCGCACCGCGCCGCGTCGCACCGTTCGGCACAAAAAGTGTGTGAAAAAAATTGAACGTTTGCTTCAACGCACGCTAACGCAGACGGCGCACACTTTAGTCGGCAATCTGCATTTGCTAGGGGTGGACGTAACGCACGCAATCTATTATCATGGCGCCAGAGGTCGATTGTACATTGTTGTTTCTGAATGAGTCAAAGCAGGTCTTAAAATAAATAGCAACTCATCAAATGTAGTAACAGACATTTAATAACATTTGAAAAAAAAAATCCGGATGTTGTTTCAGAATTGAATGTTTAGTATGGAACTGTCCCTTCAGTAATCTTTCCAAAAGTATAGGATGTACCCAAAATTCCCTATTTCTTTTTCTGTAATTCATGTACAAAATAATACTTCGCGATCTCTGCACGATTTCCATAGCGTCTACGTCCCTACAAATCTGCCGGCAGAATGATCGAAGTTGTGCGTCGTGTGCGTTGAGTCTGTGTATCTGCGTGTCCAATACAACAACGCGTTCAGGGTTTTGGTGGGGCTGCCTCGCTTTTGTAGCGCATCAGGTATGTTTGTAGACGCGCGAGTCGATAGCTTTACAGCGATACATCGCAAGCGAATAGCGTCTCTGATGCGCCGCTTGCGGAGCAGCCCCAACAGCTTCTTGCAGCTCATTGCTGGGAGAATGGACACTGACAGCACCTTTATGGAGTACTGGACAAGTCAACATGTCCTGCGTGCATGATTTTGTGTCCATTATTGTATTATTATTATTATTTGTATTGTATTGTATGTGTTTGTTTATTTTATTTTTAATTTTATTAATTAATCAATTAAGCACCCCAAATATGGATAATTTATAATACATTATGTTGTAATTTTATCTGAATTAAATTAATTGAATTGAATTGAAAAATCCACGACCGACTTTTTTTGCATCATGCAGAATTTTTGTGCGCTGCAGACTGGATCGCACAAAAAGTGTGCCGTCTGCGCAGCACCTAAATTTAAATTTTTAAGCTTTTATTTTACTAGAACAATAAGTTAATAAATATGTGATGTTTCTTATAAGTTGTTAGTCCTAGGCTCTAGAATATATACGGATATATTCTAGATAGATATATTGTTGATAGGCACGACACTGGCTGTGCCTAGTGTGGCTCTCATTGGCAACAATATCATGTACTTTTTGTGGAATAAATTAAAATATTATTATTATTACTCAGACCAATAAAAAAGTATAGACGGAGCCTTCGTAAACAATAGCGACCAAAAAAGTGAGGACTAGTTTTGGCGTTGTGTGCGTATTTAACTTGGTGTATTACATCGTAGATTTGCGAATGTGTGCTAGAGAAAAATGTTGCAAGCGTTGCGCTGCGACTCCCAAGTGCGAGAGATACTTTGGTTAAGTTTTATTATTATGTAGGTAGTAACTTATAATGTTTATCTTGGTTGTATGAAATGAAAGATAATTTCGTTTAATTACAATAATTTATTTTCTCAATAAGTGAAATTATTAATGCCCCTTATGTTGTGTCATCTTTTTGTATGTCTGAATGACGTCTTGAGTCACAACTTTTGAGTAAAGTTTCTTGTTTTGCAATATGATGGAACCTTATAGGTATTTATGTACTTACTAAAGGATCATGACCAAAAGCAGGCTAGCAAAGATGCATGAAACAAAATGAAAATAACATAGAAATTATTTGCTTTTTTTACAAGATTTTCACTTCAGGAATTTTGTGTTCGTATCCAGAATTATGATTGGTTTTAGACCAAAACATCACAAAAATGATATCAAACTCTTATATAGCTAAATAATTACTAATATAATAACCATAACCTACCGTAACGTAACCGTATCTTAAATGGTTTTTTTATCGTTTCAATAAGACAATATTTTTTTTTGTGTTGCGTCTCACGTAGGTAGCAGTAGATGCAAAACTACTGTCAAACCAGTTGACAGACGGACTGACCGGCCGATAGGGATTCTACAAAGCCGCTGATTCTTCTAGATTATCTCCATGTTTTTTTGCTTTAAAACTCGGGTATTTATGTTAAAATGAATACTTTTATTTAATAGAACATAAAGCGTAGTCTATCATAACAAAAAACTTTTTTACAAAAAAAACAACCGACTTCTTAAAAAAAACTAACAGGTGAAAAATAACTCCAGTTTCGGAAGTCTGTGGCTTTGTTTTGGCATTTTCCCCAGCGTCAAAAAAAAAAAAAAAAAGATTAGGTTAGGTTGTTCTAGCCAGGAGGCACGGCTCCCTGTCGTTTCGGGTGACGCAGATACTTTCCGGGCACGGTTGCTTCGGAAAGTACCTGTTTCGCATAAGCAGGGAGCCGGACGCCCGGTGTCACCACTGCGTCGACTGTCGGGAGGATACGGCGCGGCATACGCTGGCAGAGTGTGCCGCTTGGGAGTAGCTCCGCCGTGCCCTCGTCTCTGGAGTAGGCAGTGACCTGTCGCTGCCGGCGTGGTCGAGAGGATGGTCGGCAGCGTCGAGTCCTGGGACGCGGTGGTGTCATCTCGCAGAAGGAGGCTGCGGAAAGGCAGAGGGAGATCACTTCCACTCACCCGGCCCGCAGCAGACGCACCGGGCGCAGGCGGAGGGCGGACAACGCCCCCTTCCAGCCTCCCTGAATGGGTCCAGGGCGACGAACGCGTGGATGTCCGCCGCCCCCACGTACATGGACCCGAGGTGGCGGCGCGTCGTGTTCACGCGCGCCCCTCTTAGACGTCGCGAGGGGAGTCCAACACCTCACTGTAAAGCGCAGGCGCCAACAGGGTCTGCTGCTACTGCCGCTAGCGCCGCCGATCCTGCGACGGCTGCGGAGGACGGTGCGATGTCCGACTGATTAAGGTCGGACATCGCATCGCACCGGCGCCGCGGTCTTCCGCGGACTCCCCTCCCCTCTCGCTTAAGAGAGGGGAACGGGATACGTGGCGGATAGTGACGTGACAAAATTCGGATTGTGCTTTGACGAACTTCGGATAGTGAGGTGAGGAACTTCAGATAATGACGTGACCAACTTCAGATTATGCTGTGACGAATTTCGGATAATGACGTGACGAGCTTCGGATTATGCTGTGACGAACTTCGGATAGTGACATGACGAACTTCGGATAATAACGTGACGAACTTCGGATTATTGTGACGTGACGAAATTCAGATTATGTTGTGATAAACTTCGGAAAATGACGTGACTAACTTCTGTTTATTGTGGTGAACTTCGGATAATGACGTGACGAAATTCGGATTATGCTGTGACGAAGTTCGGATAATGACGTGACGAATTTCGGATAATTGTGACGAATTTCGGATAATTGTGATGAACTTCGGATAGTGACGTGACGAAATTCGGATTATGCTGTGACGAACTTCGGATAATGACGTGACGAACTTCGGATAATTTGACGAACTTCGGATAATGACGTGACAAACTTCAGATTATGCTGTGACGAACTTCGGATAATGATGTGACGAACTTCGGATAATGACGTGACGAAATTCGGATTATGCTGTGACGAAGTTCGGATAATGACGTGACGAACTTCGGATTATTTCGTGACGAAATTCGAATTGTGCTGTGACGAACTTCGGATAGTGACGTGACGAACTTATTATGCTGTGACGAATTTCGGATAATGACGTGACAAACTTTGGATAGTAACGTGACGAACTTCGGATAGTGACGTTACGAACTTCGGATTATTGTGACGTACTTCGGATAGTGTCGTGACGAAATTGCTGTGACGAATTTCGGGTAATGCCGTGACGAAATTCGGATTTTGCCGTGACGAACTACGGATAGTGACGTGACGAAATTTGGATTATGCTGTGACAAACTTCGGATAATGGCTTGATGAATTTCGGATAGTTACGTGACGAACTTCGGATAATGACGTGACGATTTTCGGATTATGGTGACGAACTTCGGATAGTTACGTGACGAAATTCGGATAATGCTGTGACGAAATTTGGATAATGACGTGACGAACTTCGAATTATGCTGTGATGAACTTCGGATAATGACGTGACGATATTCGGATTATTGTGACGATATTTTGATAGTGACGTGATGAAATTTGGATTGTGCTGTGACGAACTTCGGATAATGACGTGACGAACTACGGATAATTGTGACGAACTTCAGATAGTGACGTGCCAAAATTCGGATAATGATGTGACAAACTTCGGATTTTGCAGTGACGAACTTCGAAATATGCCGTGACACACTTCGGAAAGTGACGTGACGAACTTCGGAATATGACGTGACGAACTTCGGATTATTGTAACGAACTTTGGATAGTAACGTGACAAACTTCGAATTATGCTGTGACGAATTTCGAATAATGACGTGACGAACTTCGGATAATTATGACGAACTTCGGATAGTGACTTGACGAAATTCGGATAATGCTGTGACGAACTTCGGATAGTGACAAATCGAAGACAAAACGAAAATAACGGGCTTGCTTTGTATGAGAGAGAGAGATATAGAGAGAGAGCAAACAGAGAAACAGACAGTAAAACATAAATTTATGTCAAAGAAGTTACAACTCCCGGCCTTAATCCTCTCTCTCCCTCCCTCCCTCTCCCCTTCCCCTCTCCATACTACACCCCTCCCCCTTTATCCCATCTCACCTCCCTCCCCTACTTCACCCCTCTCCCCATCTCTCTCCTCTCACCACTTCTCTCATTCTCTCCTTTTCCTTCTCCTCTCTCCCATCTCTCTCTACCTCCCCTCCTCTCTCTCCCACTACCTCTCTCCAATTCCCTCCCACTCCCTTCCTTTTTTATCTCCTCTATCCCCTCTCACTACCTACCCTATTTCCTCCCTCTTTGCCGCTCCCTCTCCCTCTACCCCGTGCCTCTAACACCCCTCCCCCTCTCCCTCTCCCCTACCACTCTTTCCTCTTCCCCTTCCCACTTCTCCCCTTCCCCCGCTCTCCCCCTCCGAACAGAGTTAGGTTAGCGCAAAGTTAGGTTAGCTCAGAGTTAGGTTAGCTCAGAATTAGGTTAGCTCAGAGTTAGGTTAGCTCAGAGTTAGGTTAGCTCAGAGTTAGGTTAGCTCAGAGTTAGGTTAGCTCAGAGTTAGGTTAGCTCAGAGTTAGGTTAGCTCAGAGTTAGGTTAGCTCAGAGTTAGGTTAGCTCAGAGTTAGGTTAGCTCAGAGTTAGGTTAGCTCAGAGTTAGGTTAGCTCAGAGTTAGGTTAGCTCAGAGTTAGGTTAGCTCAGAGTTAGGTTAGCTCAGAGTTAGGTTAGCTCAGAGTTAGGTTAGCTCAGAGTTAGGTTAGCTCAGAGTTAGGTTAGCTCAGAGTTAGGTTAGCTCAGAGTTAGGTTAGCTCAGAGTTAGGTTAGCTCAGAGTTAGGTTAGCTCAGAGTTAGGTTAGCTCAGAGTTAGGTTAGCTCAGAGTTAGGTTAGCTCAGAGTTAGGTTAGCTCAGAGTTAGGTTAGCTCAGAGTTAGGTTAGGTTAGGTTAGGTTAGGTTAGGTTAGGTTGGGGGACCCCCCACAGTGCATACGTCCTCGTCGTGTCCCCTGGAAACTGCCCAGTTCTGACCACCGCAACGGAGTGGCAGACTGGGTAGGCTAAAGTGCACTGTGCATCGTAGAGCACCTCACTGCCTTGTGTCTACGAAAAGGATTTGCGACCATCATGTCGACACCTCGACGGGACGCCTCCGGGCGTTTCCTCAAGAAGGGCCCATCTAAGGGCCACCCCGGCGTACCAACGCCCGAGACTAGCCGCGCGCCTTCTGCGGCCAGCTCTGTTGAGAGGAGTGAGTCGTTTGGGTCCCTTTTGGACTCAGACGACTCACTTTTTCTGTCGGACGTCGAGGACTCCCGGCCGCGAAAGCGAGCCCACCAGAGCGGTGGGTCCGGGGGCTCCTCGGCCTCCACGTCGACGGGGCTGCCAAAGGCGAAAAAGCCGACGGTCGCACCAGCGACCCATACCGTTGGGCTAGCTGACGCCCAGCGGAAGCTGGACCTTGCCCGGCGCGCTCAGCTCCAGGAGGAGCTGGAGGAGCGCGTCGCGGCAAAGGAGAAACGAGCCCAGTCCGCCCGGGGCGGGTCCGGGTACGGCGCGTCCCACGTGCTGTACGCGGACCACTCTCTGGCGGAGCTCGAGAAGATGGCGGAAGAGGACAAGGAGGGGATCGTAGAGGTCGCCTCCAAGTCCTCAAACTTGAAGGGCACTTTTCAGAAGGCCCTCAAGTGCCGGGCCGCGAGCCTGCGCGGGGTCGTCGCTGAGCTGCTTCAGCGGACGGCCACCGACGAGACGCGGCAACTGCAGGCGAAGGTCGATCGCCTGCAGTCGGAGGTCAGCCAGCTGCACCAGAAGCTGGCTGAAGCCACGGCCCGGCCACAACAGGCCGCGACGAGCCCTGCCGCAGAGGCCCCCCCCCTCCAGCCGCAACCTTGAGGATGTCATCCGCAAGGTTGTGATGGAGGAGCGGGCCTTCACGCGAGCCTGCCTGGCGGGGATCGAGGACCGGCTCCTTCCGGAGACGCGCCTCCGACCGCCGCTTGCGGCGGACAAGAGGCGAGACCGGGTGGAGCCGGTGCCTCCTACCCCACAGGCCGAGGGTGCCCCTCAGGAGGTCCCCCAGCAGGAGGAGGACGCCCTTCTCCCTGCGACCACACCGTCCAACGAGTGGACGGAGGTGAGGCGCAAGGGGAAGGGTAAGGGGAAGAAGTCGGCGGCGGCCGTTCCCGCTGCTACCGCTTCTGTCGCCACTGCCAGCCAGTCGCCTGCGACCGGCAAAGGCAAGGCGAAGGGGAAAGGGAAGGCAAAGGCGCGGCTGGTCCCCCCTAGATCCGCAGCAGTCGTGGTGACCCTCACCGCGGAGGCTGTGGGGCGAGGGGAGACCTACATGTCCGTGCTGGTGCGGGCACGCGCCAATGCCAACCCTGCCCAACTGGGGTTAGGCAATGTGACCTGCCGGCGGACTCAAGCCGGGGCTCGTATTTTCGAGTTCCCGGGAGCCGGGGGGGGTGCCCGCGCGGACCTCTTTGCAGCCAAGCTGCAGGAGGTCATCGCGGACACCGCCAAGGTGGTCCGACCGGTAAAGTCAGCGGTCATAGAGGTGGCGGAGTTGGACGACTCCGTCACCAAAGAGGAGGTGGTGGCTGCGGTGGCGGCGATTGGGGGCTGCGACGTCGCTGCGGTGCAGGGCCGGGATATCCGGCCCGGCCGCGGCGGCTTGGGCGCGCTTCGCCTGCGGTGCCCAATCGCTGCTGCCAAAGCCGTTCTTGCCAAGGGCCGGCTTACAGTCGGCTTCAGTGCGGGTGCGGTCCGGGCTCTCGCCGACCAGCCCATGCGGTGTTTCCGGTGCTTCGGCATCGGACACACCCGGCCGCTGTGTCCGTCTCCGATCGACAGGTCGGACACGTGCCTGCGCTGCGGCAAGGACGGTCACAAAGCCGCCTCCTGCGGGGCCGCCACGCCACACTGCGCAGTGTGCGCCGCCAGTGGCCGCCCAGCGGGCCATGTGATGAGGGGGAGGAAATGTCTTCCTGCCCCCAAGCGGGGCAAAGCTGCCGCTGCCACTGGCGCCGCTCCTGCGGCGGTTTCGGAGGGTGGTGCGATGTCCGACTAACTCAGGTCGGACATCGCATCGCACCGGCGTCGCGGTCTTCCGCGGACTCTCCTCCCCTCTCGCTCTAGAGAGGGGAACGGGATACGCGGCCGCCGCGCCGCCGGTGGATCGTGAGGATCATCCTCAAGGTGGCGACGGGCGGGCGATAGGCGCGGGGGCGCCTACGCCCGCATTGCACCCGTCACCACCCCGCCGGGCAATCGTCGGCGGGGACTGGACGAAAAGGCTCTGCCGGATTCCCAGTCCCCGTCATTCAGGACGAAGCGGGAACAACGCTGGTGGTTTTTAGTGGGTATACCGGGTCAGACCGGGGAGTCCCACATACCCCCCCCATCCCCCGATGGGAGGGTATGCGTAATGCATTTTCCCCAGCGTTAAAAAAAAAAAAAAAAAAAAAAAAAAAAAAAAAAAAAAAAAAGGTTAGGTTAGGTTAGGTTAGGTTAGGTTGGCTGTTTGGTGCCCATGGCACAGGAATAGTCACTCTCTGGACTCAGACGACTCACTGGTTGGTGCGTCGGACGTGGAAGTCCCTCGGTCGTGGTAACGAGTCCGCGGGGGCGGTTTTTGTCCGAGGGGGTCTCGGCTTCAGGGTCGACGGGGTTGCCAAGGCTGGAGCGCCGACGGTAGCCTCGGAGACCTCTGTCGTGGGGGGAGATGGCCCTGGAGGGGGCCAGTCTCTCCTCCGGGCCGCTCTCTGTCGGACTCTGACTTTGGGGCTGCTCATTTTTTATGGTGAGCGCGATCGTTGTGCTGTGTCTGGGTATGACTTGCGAGTAAAGTGTGTATGTTCAGAGGTGTTTACATTTATTTATTATTTATTTATTTATTTATCATTTAAGAAAGAAAGAAAAGAAAGAAAGAAAGTGTGTGTGTTTGGCCGCGTGTGATTGGGTTTGTTGGCTGTTTGGTGCCCATGGCACAGGAATAGTTACTCTCTGGACTCAGACGACTCACTGATTGGTGCGTCGGACGTGGAAGTCCCTCGGTCGTGGTAACGAGTCCGCGGGGGCGGTTTTGTCCGAGGGGGTCTCGGCTTCAGGGTCGACGGGGTTGCCGAGGCTGGAGCGCCGACGGTGACCTCGGAGACCTCTGTCGTGGGGGGAGATGGCCCTGGAGGGGGCCAGTCTCTCCTCCGGGCCGCTCTCTGTCGGACTCTGACTTTGGGGCTGCTCATTTTTTTTTTTTTATGGTGAGCGCGATCGTTGTGCTGTGTCTGGGTGTGACTTGCGAGTAAAGTGTGTATGTTCAGAGGTGTTTATTTATTTATTTATTATTTATTTATTTATTTATCATTTAAGAAAGAAAGAAAAGAAAGAAAGAAAGTGTGTGTGTTTGGTCGCGTGTGATTGGGTTTGTTGGCTGTTTGGTGCCCATGGCACAGGAATAGTTACTCTCTGGACTCAGACGACTCACTGATTGGTGCGTCGGACGTGGAAGTCCCTCGGTCGTGGTAACGAGTCCGCGGGGGCGGTTTTGTCCGAGGGGGTCTCGGCTTCAGGGTCGACGGGGTTGCCAAGGCTGGAGCGCCGACGGTGACCTCGGAGACCTCTGTCGTGGGGGGAGATGGCCCTGGAGGGGGCCAGTCTCTCCTCCGGGCCGCTCTCTGTCGGACTCTGACTTTGGGGCTGCTCATTTTTTATGGTGAGCGCGACGTTGTGCTGTGTCTGGGTGTGACTTGCGAGTAAAGTGTGTATGTTCAGAGGTGTTTATTTATTATTTATTTATTTATTATTTATCACTATCTGGCGGAAGCGGGTCCGAGGGGGTGGTTTGTCCGAGGGCGCCTTGGCTTCAGGGTCGACGGGGTTGCCAAGGCCGGAGGGCCGGCGGTAGCCTCGGAGGCCCATGTCGTGGGGGGGGATGGCCCTGGTGGGGGTCGATCTCTCCCCCGAACTGCTTTCTCGGACTCGGACTTTCAAGCGGTTCACGGTGGCGACGGGCGGGCGACGGTACGGGGGTGCCTTCGCCCGCATTGCACCCGTCACCACCTTTGTCGGTCCCCTAGGGGAAGCCATGCGGGGCAATCGTCGGCGGAGGACTGGACGTAAAGGCTGTGCCGGTTTCCCAGTCCCCTGCCACTTAGACGAAGCGGGAATAAAGCTGGGTTGTTTTAGTGGGTATACCGGGTCTGACCGGGGAGTCCCACATAGCCTCCCATCCCCCGATGGGCGGGTATGCGTAATTGTCATTTTTTCCCAGCGCAAACAAAAAAAAAAAAAAAAAAAAAAAAAAAAAAAAAAAAAAAAAAAGGTTAGGTTAGGTTAGGTTAGGTTTGGTTTGGTTAGGTTAGGTTTTTTTTTTTTTTTTTTTTTTTTTTTTTTTTTAGAGTTGACAGGAGTGGGAAATCCTCATGGACGCCCACACTGACCCACTGGGAGTCAGTCTGGGCAGTGCCGGACTCTTACCGGCTAAAACCCACTCCTGCCTTTGCTTTTAGTGTCCTCTGACATGATCAGAGCCCTTTTGTTCCAATTTTAAAAGTTTTTATTCTTGTGTATTTTTATTTGTGGGGGATGTGGCAGTATTTTATTTTCTTTTTGAGTTTTTATACTATCCATACATCTTTTATTTTATTGTGTTCTTTAGCTTTTTCAAGTGCTTTTTATTTGATGTTGTTTCTTTATTTCACCAGTTTATAGCTATTTTAGTTTTAATCCATTTTTTATTTGTTATCTAAGTATATCGCTTGTATATAAATCTATTGTATTTTGAGTGTTTATAAATAATTCAACCGGTTTTATATTAATGGCATTTGTCAAATATACTCATTATATTTTAAATGTCATTATAACCATTTATTTATAACGAACCACTTAAATATTTAAAATACAATTTTAACTGCTTATTTGGATTTCTAGATATTCCCACTCATTAAAGTCATTTTACTAGGCTTTGATTATTGTAACTTTATTTTTATTTATATTTATTCAAATTTTTGGTTATAGTGATTGGTTTGGTTCATTGCAGTAAGATTTGTGTATTTTTAAAGCTTTTAACCGGAGGGAGGGGTTTGTGTCATGGTCTGAGTGGTATATCTATGACTTGCCGGTATTTGGGATGTTTACCATCACAGACCGGCAAGCTTCGATACTGAGCTTTCTTCAAATCTCACCAACGACAGATCAGCAGTACGCCACACTAGACCTGGCAAGGCTGTCCCACTTCGCACGCATTGGGCAGTCACTACTGAACGCGCTGTGGTCGCATCTGCTACCTTTTGCCACGTGGCAGTTGCGGCACACTGGAGCAGTGCCTGCTGCATGTGCTGGGCAATCGGCTCGCAGATGCGGGTCCCCGCAGTGACTGCACAATGGCACGGTGTCCTGGCAGTGCTTCTTGCCGTGTCCATACCCTAGGCAGATGGAGCATTGGACTAACGGTGACTGGTCGGCTACTCGTAACCTCTGCAGGTCCACGTGCACCCGACCCGCCACCGTCAGCCTCTGCCAGACTTGGGGCGACACCTGCAGGACGATGTGGCCCATGTGTGGGTTTCTGGTGCGACGGCGGTACTTCACCGCCATCCTCAGATCCTCCGCGGCCACGTCTTCCAACAGGTGGGCATTCTGCACTTTAAGGGCCTGGACAACCTCGCCATCCGTGTGGCAGGAAAGGACGTCCTTGAGGATGATGAGGGGGTCCTTGTTGACTACCTCCTCAACCCGGAGACCTACTGACTTCCGGATCCTTTCCTTTACTGCCGCCATTTCCGCTCTGGTATTAAAGCCAACAATGACCTTTTGGTCCCTCGCCTTACGCAGCCGCTCCACCTTTGTGCCCTCGACTGTGGCATTAACCGCCACGCGAAGCTTTTCTATGACCTCTTCGCTAGTGTCCATTTCATCGGCAGATGAAACGACTACTGAGTGAAGAGGCCTGTGTGGAAGCTGTCTCGGTGCGGCTGCCACTTCGGCAAAGGTTGGTCTTTGGCTTGCAGTGCAGCGAGGGGCCTCCGACAGTTGTTCCGACAGTGCACGCGTTTGCTGCTGGCAGTCCTGCAGTGCCTGGTTGTTCAAGTGAAGGCTGTCAACCAGCTGCTTCACGAGCACTGTCGAAACCTCTACGGTATCCTTGGGCTCGGATTTTTGTTCCGCTTTCTCCGTTACGGCACCCCTTGCCTTCTCGGCTTCCTTCACCAGCTCGTAGAGACGGTTTATCGCATCAAGCACCCCAGTTTTTATCTCAGTTTTGAGGTTTCGAGAGTTGCCCAAATTAAGCTTAGCTTTATTTAGGCAAGCTCTCGCCTCTGCGGTGAGGCTGGGGTACTTGCCTTTAGTCTCCGTTTTTTGGTTAGGTTAGGTTAGGTTAGGTTAGGTTAGGTTAGGTTAGGTTAGGTTAGGTTAGGTTAGGTTAGGTTAGGTTAGGTTAGGTTAGGTTAGGTTAGGTTAGGTTAGGTTAGGTTAGGTTAGGTTAGGTTAGGTTAGGTTAGGTTAGGTTAGGTTAGGTTAGGTTAGGTTAGGTTAGGTTAGGTTAGGTTTTTTTTTTTTTTTTTTTTTTTTTTTTAGGTTTGACAGGAGTGGGAAATCCTCATGGACGCCCACACTGACCCACTGGGAGTCAGTCTGGGCAGTGCCGGACTCTTACCGGCTAAAACCCACTCCTGCCCTTGCTATAGGTGTCCTCTAACATGATCAGAGACCTTGTTATTCGTATAGTATTGTGATCATGTTTTGTGTTTGTTAGGTGATTTCTTTAGGTTAAGGTGATTCTATGGTAGGTGGTTTGTCAGTCTTGGATTATCTAAATTTCTTTATATTACTTTATAATTTTTGTTTTCAGATTTTAAGGCAGCTTTATAAAAATAACGAGTTACATCTAGGTTTGTTTACTATTAATATATTTTTAAGTTTATGTAGTAGGTTCATAATTATGACATATATATTATATACTTATTATATATTATTATATCATATTTTTCTTCCTGTTTTTGCAATTTTATATTTATATATATACACTCAAATACATTTTCACAATATACTAAACATATACATACATCTATAGTTTGCATCTACATAGTTTTATTAGTGTTTTGATTTTATCCTGATACTTTTTATGTTTTAATAAATTTTTTCTTTTAAATTTGGACTGACGGTTTTGGGTAGAGTCTGGTTGGAGACGACTTGGCTGTTGCTGCTCTTGTTGGCCGGCAAGTATTCTAGAGGAAAACGTGTCGTGATGGGTTCCAACGATTGACTTTTTGGCTTGACAGTCCCTTTTGATGATTATCATCCGTGGTCTGCAAGTTATTAGGTCCACGCTTTCCTCACCCTTTACCAGCGCAACCTTAGCAGTACGCCACGCCGGATCTCGCGAGGCTGTCCCACTTTGCCCGCACTGGGCAGTCACTGCTGAACGCACTGTGGTCCGACTTTTCGCACTTTGCCGTTTGGCAGTTCTTGCAAACTGGCGCAACGCCTGCTGCGTGCGCCGGGCAATCGGACCGCAAATGTTGGTCTCCACAGTGACTGCACAGTGGTACGGTGTCCTGGCAGTGCTTTCTGCCATGCCCATACCCCAGGCAGATGGAGCATTGGACTAGCGGTGACTGGTCGGCTACTCGCAACCTTTGCAGGTCTACGTGCACCCGACCCGCCACCGTCAGTCTCTGCCAGACTTTAGGCGACACCTGCAGAATTATGTGGCCCATGTGAGGGTTCCTGGTACGACGGCGGTATTTAACCGCCATCCTCAGGTCCGCCGCGGCCACATCCCCCAGCAGGTGGGCATTCTGCACTTTAAGGAAGTGGACAACCTCATCGTCGGCGTGGCAGGAGAGGACATCCTTAAGGATGATGAGGGGATCCTTGTTCTTCACCTCCTCAACCCGAAGACCTCCTGACTTTTGGATCCTCTCCTTCACAGCCGTCATCTCTTCCCTGGAATTAAAGCCCAGTATCACCTTCTGGTCCCTCGCTTTCCGCAGCCGCTCGACCCTCGTGCCTTGGTTCTTTGCATCTACTGCCGTCCGGAGTTTACCAATGACCCCCTCACTAGTATCGAACTCATCGATAGATGATACGACTACTGAGTGGAGGGATTTCTGGGTCTGTGGTCTCGGGACAGCAGCGATCTCGGCAAAGGTCGGCCCCTGGTCAGCGATAAAGCGAGGGGTCTCCTTGAGTTGTTCCGACAGGGCCCGTGTGTGCTGTTTAACCTCGTCCAACGCCAGGTTGGTCTGTTGGAGGTTTTCTACGAGCTGCTGCACGAGCCCTGTCGAAACATCTGTGGTATTGTCCTTCGGTTGGGTGTTTTGTTCCGGTACGTCTTGTACACCCCTGGCTTTTTCAGCCTCCTTAACCAGCTCATAAAGCCGGTTGATGGCGCCAAGCACCTCCGTCTTGATTTCCGTTTTTAAGTTGCGAGAGTTGCCCAAATGGAGCTTTGCTTTATTTAGGCAAACTCTCGCCTCCGCTGTGAAATTGGGGTACTTGGCTCCCCCCTCCGGCTTCTTAATAGGTCTTGCGGGCTCTACGGTGACCCGGCGGGTCTCCGGAGTGACAGGACTCTCCTGGTAATTATGTGCTGTGGTGGCGCGCTTTAAATTGGCTGGGGACTTTGGCTGGGGTTCAGTTATCCTGGCCTCCTCTTCCCCAATGCTGCGCGTCACGTTCAGAAGCGAGGGCCCTGCCTTCTCCGCAGACCGCGGCGAGTCTCCGGAACTCTGCGAGTTTGCGGCCTTTTGTGCTGGTGTGCGGAACATCCTGTAAGGGATCCGAAGAACAAGAGAGGACATTAACCTATAGCAGAACCGTGTCCCTGTATAGGGGGGATCGGTTATTAATTAAAAAGTCAATGATCCTGAGTCCCTGTAAAGTGGGGACCAGTCAGTAAAAATAAAATATCAATATAAAATCAAGGTCAATTAAGAGTGTAAACGCGATTAAAATATATATATTACAAAAGTTTTTCGCCAGACACGATGCAGTCAAAAACACAATTAATAAATTTTAAAAGTATAAAAAAAGGCTGTTTGGAAGGTGCGATCTGAAAAATTTCCAGATTTTCTGATACTGTATTATCCTAGGAATGAATTTAGAAAATAAAAATTTTTCGCAGAAGGAATATTGTTACCCTACCTTACCGCTATAGGGTGGGTGGGAGGGCGAATTTTAAAAATTTTTTGTTAGCTAGAAGCACGCGCGAGGTGTCAAAAGACGCGTCTCGGCGCGGGCTATCCGACCAATGAAAAACACTTACTGTCGCAAGAAGAAAAATTTTGAGTTTTCGTCAAAAAACGTGTTTTTTACAGGAAAAATTTTGAAAATGGCCGAAATTTACACCAAACCAGAACTCCGGGTCGCGGAACGAGCACCAGAATGAGGGTAAGGTAGGTTAGTGTCAATTTTGATTTTTTAATAAATTATTAAACGAGTGGATTTTAAATTAATAATTAATTCAATAAAAACTTTTTGTAAAATTTTACAAGTGTCTGTAAAGGAAAATTTTTTCGCGTTTTTGTCAATTTAACTTAGTCAATATGGTAGGGGGTGGCTATTTAGGAATTGTCGTGCTGAAAACAGCTTCAAAATGCGCCCCTTGGTTATCGAGTAATTACGGTTAGGTTAGGTTAGGTTAGGTTAGGTTAGGTTAGGTTAGGTTAGGTTAGGTTAGGTTAGGTTAGGTTAGGTTAGGTTAGGTTAGGTTAGGTTAGGTTAGGTTAGGTTAGGTTAGGTTAGGTTAGGTTAGGTTTTTTTTTTTTTTTTTTTTTTTTTTTTTATGGTTTGACAGGAGTGGGAAATCCTCATGGACGCCCACACTGACCCACTGGGAGTCAGTCTGGGCAGTGCCGGACTCTTACCGGCTAAAACCCACTCCTGCCTTTGCTAGATGTGTCCTCTGACATGATCAGAGCCCTTATAATCTGTTATGTTGTTTTGGTTTTCAGAATTTTTGTTTAAATATGAGTTCTTGTTAATATTGTATGCAATGAAATTTTTCCGTTGACTAATAATAATACTTTTAATTTGATTGTTTCTGCTATTTTTAGATCTACTTGTTTATATTACTGTTGATTTTTCTTGATATTCTTTTTGAGTACTAATTTTTGTAATTTCGATGTAAATGCCTAAATAGTGTTTTCGTATAAATGCGATTCCACGGTAGTGTTGTCTAGATATGTTTATTATATACTTATTATACGTTAAAATATCAGGGTCCACTTTACCTTTTTTATTCTTTGTGTAATATATACTTGATTTATAGTTACTATACGTCAGATATATATTTAAAACCACTTTTATACGAATTTCAATGTTTAGATTTATATGTTTTGTATTGTTTACTATTTTTTTAATTTTTACTTTACTATTGTATGTATTATGTTTTTGGTTTTTTTTGCATTATTGGCATTTTTATGCTTCTAGACAGAATACTCTTGCTATTTTGGGAGGTTCGTGCTAGTTTAATATGCCGCAGTTCTTTAGGTTTATAGGCCAATATGCTAAAAGAGAACGTGTTGTGGTCTGAGCTAGATGTTAACTTGGCTTGCCAGTCACCTAGGATGTACATCATCTTAGTCTTGCAAGGTTTTGTTTCGACGTCTCTTCTAGTTTTGTCAAGCACAACCTTAGCAGTACGCCACACTGGATCTTGCTAAGCTGTCCCACTTCATACGTACTGGGCACTCACTGGCGAACGCGCTGTGGTCTGTCCTGCTGCTTTTTGCCGCCTGGCAGTTTCGGCAGTTAGGTGCAGTTCCGGCAGCGAACGCCGGGCAGTCTGCACGCAGGTGAGCGTCCCCACAGTGACTGCATAGTGGGACAGTGTCTTTGCAGTATTTCCTGCCGTGCCCATACCCCAAGCATATTGAGCACTGGACCAGCGGTGACTGGTCGGCTACACGTAACCGTTGCATGTCCACGTGCACCCGAGCTGCCACCGTCAGTCGCTGCCATACTTTGGGGGACACTTGCAGGACAATATGACCCATGTGTGGGTTCTTTGTTCTGCGGCGATATTTTACAGACAGTCGTAAGTCCTTCGCTGCCACATCTCCAAGCAAGTGTGTGTTCTGCGTTTTAAGGGCCTGTATCACTTCGTCGTCTGTGTGGAAGGAGAGAATGTCTTTGAGGATGATGAGGGGGTCCTTATTAGTTACCTCCTCAACCCGAAGACCTTTTTCCTTCTGGATCCTCTCCTTCGCTGCCACCATTTCATCTCTGCTACAGAACCCGAGTATGACTTTTTGGTCCCTCGCCTTTCTCAGCCGCTCCACTCTCGTACCCTCGACCTTTGCGTTGACTGCCACACGGAGTTTTCCTATGACCTCCTCACTAGTGTCCATTACATCGGTAGATGAAACGACTACTGAGTGAAGAGGCCTGTGCGGAAGCTGTCTTGGCACGGCTGCCACTTCGGCAAAGGTCGGTCCTTGGTCTGCTGTAAAGCGAGGGGCCTCCTTCAGTTGCTCCGACAGAGCTCGCGTCTGTTGCTTGCACTCCTCCAACGCCACGTTATGCTGTTGGAGGTTTTCGACCAGCTCCTTCACGAGCCCCGTCGGAACATCTGCTGTGTTTTCCGGTTCCTTAGAATGTTCCGCACTTACGTTTGCTGTCCCCCTGGCTTTCTCGGCCTCTTTCACAAGCTCATAAAGCCGGTCTATGGCGGCGAGTACCTCCGTCTTGATCTCAGTTTTGAGATTGCGAGAGTTGCTCAAATGAAGCTTAGCTTTATTCAAGCAAGCTCTCGCCTCCGCTGTTAGATTGGGGTACTTGGCCTTTGCCTCCGGCTTTTTTGAGGGTCCCACAGCGTTCGTTGAGGTACACTCCCCGGTATCGCGCCTCACGCTAGGAAGAGTCGGCTCTGCCTTCTCGACCGATTTCGGCGAACCACTGGAGCCCTGTGAGCCGGCGTTCACTATTACAGGGGTGCGGAACATTCTATAGGGGATTCTGAGGGTTTCTGAGGACATCAAAAAGACAAGGCTGAATCCCTGTAAAGGGGGGATCAGACACTTAAAATACGTGGAATATGTAGAGACGTCTTGAAAAACACTGATGCGTTTTATGTAGTTTTTTAAAAGTCAATAAGTGTAAAGATTAAAACGAATATGCAGACGAGTCTATTTCAGTCAATATATATAAATAATCAATAAAATCACAGAACTCTAACAATTGTTTCAACTGTATCCCAGTAAAGGGGGGATCGGTTGTTAGTCGATAATACTGAGTCCCTGTAAAGTGGGGACCAGTCAGTAAAACTAAAATATCTTTGACTTGCGACCACAAGTTTGTCGAATAAAACTTATGCTAACGATGACTAAAAACAAAAGTACACAAAATATCTGTTTTAGACGCGAGATTTTGAAAATTTCTAGATTTCCTATTATGCAAATGCCAAACGAAGGTATTTAGTAAATAAAAATTTTTAGCCAAATGTTTGTGTTCACCTACCTTACCACTATAGGGTGGGTGGGTGGGCAAAATTTTTGAAATTTTTTGTTAGCTAGAAGCACGCGCGAGGTGTCAAAAGACGCGTCTCGGCGCGGGCTATCCGACCAATGAAAAACACTTACTGTCGCAAGAAGAAAAATTTTGAGTTTTCGTCAAAAAACGTGTTTTTTACAGGAAAAATTTTGAAAATGGCCGAAATTTACACCAAACCAGAACTCCGGGTCGCGGAACGAGCACCAGAATGAAGGTAAGGTAGGTTAGTGTCAATTTTGATTTTTTAGTAAATTATTTAACGAGTGGATTTTGAATTAATAATTAATTTAATAAAAACTTTTTGTAAAATTTTACAAGTGTCTGTAAATGAAAACTTTTTCGCGTTTTTGTCAATTTAACTTAGTCAATACGATAGGGGGTGGCTATTTAGGAATTGTCGCGCTGAAAACAGCTTCAAAATGCGCCCCTTGGTTATCGAGTAATTACAATGTATGCAATTGACTACGGGGTATAGGTAGATTTTGTTAGCCGTATAAATTAAAGTGACTACGATTTTTGAGTTTTCTGGTAGCTAGAAGCACGCGCGAGGTGTCAAAAGACGCGTCTCGGCGCGGGCTATCCAACCGATGAAAAACACTTACAGTCGCAAGAAGAAAAATTTTAAGTTTTCGTCAAAAAACGTGTTTTTTTACAGGAAAAATTTTGAAAATGGCCGAAATTTACACCAAACCAGAACTCCGGGTCGCGGAACGAGCACCAGAATGAAGGTAAGGTAGGTTAGTGTCAATTTTGATTTTTTAGTAAATTATTTAACGAGTGGATTTTGAATTAATAATTAATTTAATAAAAACTTTTTGTAAAATTTTACAAGTGTCTGTAAATGAAAACTTTTTCGCGTTTTTGTCAATTTAACTTAGTCAATACGATAGGGGGTGGCTATTTAGGAATTGTCGCGCTGAAAACAGCTTCAAAATGCGCCCCTTGGTTATCGAGTAATTACGGGTTAGGTTAGGTTAGGTTAGGTTAGGTTAGGTTAGGTTAGGTTAGGTTAGGTTAGGTTAGGTTAGGTTAGGTTAGGTTAGGTTAGGTTAGGTTAGGTTAGGTTAGGTTAGGTTAGGTTAGGTTAGGTTAGGTTAGGTTAGGTTAGGTTAGGTTAGGTTAGGTTAGGTTAGGTTAGGTTAGGTTAGGTTAGGTTAGGTTAGGTTAGGTTAGGTTAGGTTAGGTTAGGTTAGGTTAGGTTAGGTTAGGTTAGGTTAGGTTAGGTTAGGTTAGGTTAGGTTAGGTTAGGTTAGGTTAGGTTAGGTTAGGTTAGGTTAGGTTAGGTTAGGTTAGGTTAGGTTAGGTTAGGTTAGGTTAGGTTAGGTTAGGTTAGGTTAGGTTAGGTTTTTTTTTTTTTTTTTTGGCGCCTACCTCTCCACGCTAGGTGGAGCCTGCGAGCTAGTTTTCCCCTAACATGATCAGGGACCTTGGGATGCTGGGTTTTATTTATTTATTTAAAAAGATAATAAAGAAGAATTTACAGTTATTATTGTAGACATGGTAGGGTTTTCTTATTCTATGTTTACTTTATTTATGGTTCTTATACTATTACACTTATTTTATACTTAGTTAGTAGCGGCTGGGTCCGGCTGGTCAGCTCATCGTTTTCCGCTCTGGAAACTAGAGATCCCGCAGAGCAGTCGACGGGTGAGCTTTCAGGCTTGGACCTTTACATTTATACTTATGTGTCTAAATTTTTGTTTCATACATAACTACATTTATTACATTTTCTTAATTTTAGCTTATTACTAACATATATTTTATTCTAACATACAATTTTCCTAACATAATAACTTATACATTTAGGGTTAGGTTAGGTTAGGTTAGGTTAGGTTAGGTTAGGTTAGGTTAGGTTAGGTTAGGTTAGGTTAGGTTAGGTTAGGTTAGGTTAGGTTAGGTTAGGTTAGGTTAGGTTAGGTTAGGTTAGGTTAGGTTAGGTTAGGTTAGGTTAGGTTAGGTTAGGTTAGGTTAGGTTAGGTTAGGTTAGGTTAGGTTAGGTTAGGTTAGGTTAGGTTAGGTTAGGTTAGGTTAGGTTAGGTTAGGTTAGGTTAGGTTAGGTTAGGTTAGGTTAGGTTAGGTTAGGTTAGGTTAGGTTAGGTTAGGTTAGGTTAGGTTAGGTTAGGTTAGGTTAGGTTAGGTTAGGTTAGGTTAGGTTAGGTTAGGTTAGGTTAGGTTAGGTTAGGTTAGGTTAGGTTAGGTTAGGTTAGGTTAGGTTAGGTTAGGTTAGGTTAGGTTAGGTTAGGTTAGGTTAGGTTAGGTTAGGTTAGGTTAGGTTAGGTTAGGTTAGGTTAGGTTAGGTTAGGTTAGGTTAGGTTAGGTTAGGTTAGGTTAGGTTAGGTTAGGTTAGGTTAGGTTAGGTTAGGTTAGGTTAGGTTAGGTTAGGTTAGGTTAGGTTAGGTTAGGTTAGGTTAGGTTAGGTTAGGTTAGGTTAGGTTAGGTTAGGTTAGGTTAGGTTAGGTTAGGTTAGGTTAGGTTAGGTTAGGTTAGGTTAGGTTAGGTTAGGTTAGGTTAGGTTAGGTTAGGTTAGGTTAGGTTAGGTTAGGTTAGGTTAGGTTAGGTTAGGTTAGGTTAGGTTAGGTTAGGTTAGGTTAGGTTAGGTTAGGTTAGGTTAGGTTAGGTTAGGTTAGGTTAGGTTAGGTTAGGTTAGGTTAGGTTAGGTTAGGTTAGGTTAGGTTAGGTTAGGTTAGGTTAGGTTAGGTTAGGTTAGGTTAGGTTAGGTTAGGTTAGGTTAGGTTAGGTTAGGTTAGGTTAGGTTAGGTTTTTTTTTTTTTTTTTTTTTTTTTTTTTTTTTTAGGGTTGACAGGAGTGGGAAATCCTCATGGACGCCCACACTGACCCACTGGGAGTCAGTCTGGGCAGTGCCGGACTCTTACCGGCTAAAACCCACTCCTGCCCTTGCTACAGGTGCCTTCTGACATGATCAGAAACCTTGTTAATCTGTGGTTGAGGTTACGATCATGATTGGTTTGTTTGAAGTGAGTTATTCTGGATTTTGGCAGTTTTTGGAAGATTTTTACGAATTTGGGAACTTTGCAGACATTTTAAATACTATTTGATTTTACTGTTTATGTAGTTTAGTTTTTAAGCTAGTTTTAAATTTATTCTTTGAGATTCTATTTGATTGTATTAATTTACATTTTAGTTTGCTTCTAATTTTAATATTGCTTTTATTATAATTTAACATTACAGGTTTCTTACAATGGCATTTCTAAATATATACTTATTATACATTAGTATAACATCGTCTATTCCTGTTTTGTTTGTTAGTTTTGTATATACTTAATTAAATATTTACTATTTGTCAAATAATATATACTTTTACTAATTTATTTTAATTAAATGTTTAACTTGAATTTTAATCTTATTAATTTTTAGGCGTGACTTCGTCTGATAGTGGTTCCAATTCACTATGAGAGGCTGCTGGAAATTACTTGGCCATAGTTGTCTTGGTTCAGCGGTCAGTGCAATAAGGAGCGAGTTGCGGTTTCCGATCGTTCTTTCTGCTTGGCAGCCACATCCGATGATCATCATCTTGGGTCTGCAAGTCATTTTGTCTACGCTTTGCTCAGTTTTGACCAGTTGAACCTTAACAATACGCCACGCTGGATTTGGCGAGGCTGTCCCATTTTAACCGCATTGGGCAGTCACTGCTAAACGCACTATGGTCCGATTTGCTACCCTTTACCGCTTTGCAGTTCCGGCAAACCGGCGCATCGCCTGCAGCGTGCGCCGGGCAATCGGACCTTAGGTGTGGGTCTCCGCAGTGACTGCACAACGGCTCGGTGTCCTGGCAGTGCTTCCTGCCGTGTCCATACCCCGGTTAGGTTAGGTTAGGTTAGGTTAGGTTAGGTTAGGTTAGGTTAGGTTAGGTTAGGTTAGGTTAGGTTAGGTTAGGTTAGGTTAGGTTAGGTTAGGTTAGGTTAGGTTAGGTTAGGTTAGGTTAGGTTAGGTTAGGTTAGGTTAGGTTAGGTTAGGTTAGGTTAGGTTAGGTTAGGTTAGGTTAGGTTAGGTTAGGTTAGGTTAGGTTAGGTTAGGTTAGGTTAGGTTAGGTTAGGTTAGGTTAGGTTAGGTTAGGTTAGGTTAGGTTAGGTTAGGTTAGGTTAGGTTAGGTTAGGTTAGGTTAGGTTAGGTTAGGTTAGGTTAGGTTAGGTTAGGTTAGGTTAGGTTAGGTTAGGTTAGGTTAGGTTAGGTTAGGTTAGGTTAGGTTAGGTTAGGTTAGGTTAGGTTAGGTTAGGTTAGGTTAGGTTAGGTTAGGTTAGGTTAGGTTAGGTTAGGTTAGGTTAGGTTAGGTTAGGTTAGGTTAGGTTAGGTTAGGTTAGGTTAGGTTAGGTTAGGTTAGGTTAGGTTAGGTTAGGTTAGGTTAGGTTAGGTTAGGTTAGGTTAGGTTAGGTTAGGTTAGGTTAGGTTAGGTTAGGTTAGGTTAGGTTAGGTTAGGTTAGGTTAGGTTAGGTTAGGTTAGGTTAGGTTAGGTTAGGTTAGGTTAGGTTAGGTTAGGTTAGGTTAGGTTAGGTTAGGTTAGGTTAGGTTAGGTTAGGTTAGGTTAGGTTAGGTTAGGTTAGGTTAGGTTAGGTTAGGTTAGGTTAGGTTAGGTTAGGTTAGGTTAGGTTAGGTTAGGTTAGGTTAGGTTAGGTTAGGTTAGGTTAGGTTAGGTTAGGTTAGGTTAGGTTAGGTTAGGTTAGGTTAGGTTAGGTTAGGTTAGGTTAGGTTAGGTTAGGTTAGGTTAGGTTAGGTTAGGTTAGGTTAGGTTAGGTTAGGTTAGGTTAGGTTAGGTTAGGTTAGGTTAGGTTAGGTTAGGTTAGGTTAGGTTAGGTTAGGTTAGGTTAGGTTAGGTTAGGTTAGGTTAGGTTAGGTTAGGTTAGGTTAGGTTAGGTTAGGTTAGGTTAGGTTAGGTTAGGTTAGGTTAGGTTAGGTTAGGTTAGGTTAGGTTAGGTTAGGTTAGGTTAGGTTAGGTTAGGTTAGGTTAGGTTAGGTTAGGTTAGGTTAGGTTAGGTTAGGTTAGGTTAGGTTAGGTTAGGTTAGGTTAGGTTAGGTTAGGTTAGGTTAGGTTAGGTTAGGTTAGGTTAGGTTAGGTTAGGTTAGGTTAGGTTAGGTTAGGTTAGGTTAGGTTAGGTTAGGTTAGGTTAGGTTAGGTTAGGTTAGGTTAGGTTAGGTTAGGTTAGGTTAGGTTAGGTTAGGTTAGGTTAGGTTAGGTTAGGTTAGGTTAGGTTAGGTTAGGTTAGGTTAGGTTAGGTTAGGTTAGGTTAGGTTAGGTTAGGTTAGGTTAGGTTAGGTTAGGTTAGGTTAGGTTAGGTTAGGTTAGGTTAGGTTAGGTTAGGTTAGGTTAGGTTAGGTTAGGTTAGGTTAGGTTAGGTTAGGTTAGGTTAGGTTAGGTTAGGTTAGGTTAGGTTAGGTTAGGTTAGGTTAGGTTAGGTTAGGTTAGGTTAGGTTAGGTTAGGTTAGGTTAGGTTAGGTTAGGTTAGGTTAGGTTAGGTTAGGTTAGGTTAGGTTAGGTTAGGTTAGGTTAGGTTAGGTTAGGTTAGGTTAGGTTAGGTTAGGTTAGGTTAGGTTAGGTTAGGTTAGGTTAGGTTAGGTTAGGTTAGGTTAGGTTAGGTTAGGTTAGGTTAGGTTAGGTTAGGTTAGGTTAGGTTAGGTTAGGTTAGGTTAGGTTAGGTTAGGTTAGGTTAGGTTAGGTTAGGTTAGGTTAGGTTAGGTTAGGTTAGGTTAGGTTAGGTTAGGTTAGGTTAGGTTAGGTTAGGTTAGGTTAGGTTAGGTTAGGTTAGGTTAGGTTAGGTTAGGTTAGGTTAGGTTAGGTTAGGTTAGGTTAGGTTAGGTTAGGTTAGGTTAGGTTAGGTTAGGTTAGGTTAGGTTAGGTTAGGTTAGGTTAGGTTAGGTTAGGTTAGGTTAGGTTAGGTTAGGTTAGGTTAGGTTAGGTTAGGTTAGGTTAGGTTAGGTTAGGTTAGGTTAGGTTAGGTTAGGTTAGGTTAGGTTAGGTTAGGTTAGGTTAGGTTAGGTTAGGTTAGGTTAGGTTAGGTTAGGTTAGGTTAGGTTAGGTTAGGTTAGGTTAGGTTAGGTTAGGTTAGGTTAGGTTAGGTTAGGTTAGGTTAGGTTAGGTTAGGTTAGGTTAGGTTAGGTTAGGTTAGGTTAGGTTAGGTTAGGTTAGGTTAGGTTAGGTTAGGTTAGGTTAGGTTAGGTTAGGTTAGGTTAGGTTAGGTTAGGTTAGGTTAGGTTAGGTTAGGTTAGGTTAGGTTAGGTTAGGTTAGGTTAGGTTAGGTTAGGTTAGGTTAGGTTAGGTTAGGTTAGGTTAGGTTAGGTTAGGTTTTTTTTTTTTTTTTTTTTTTTCCTACCTCTCCACGCTAGGTGGAGCCTGCGAGCTAGTTTTCCCCTAACGTGATCAGGGACCTTGGGATGCTGGGTTTTATTTATTTATTTAAAAGGATAATAAAGAAGAGTTTACAGTTATTATTGTAGACATGGTAGGTATTTCTTATTCTATGTTTACTTTATTTAAGGTTCTTATACTATTACACTTATTTTAAACTTAGTTAGTAGCGGCTGGGTCCGGCTGGTCAGCTCATCGTTTTCCGCTCTGAGAACTAGAGATCCCGCAGAACAGTCGACGGGTGAGCTTTCAGGCTTGGACCTTTACATTTATACTTATGTGTCTAAAATTTTTGTTTCATACATAACTACATTTATTACATTTACTTAATTTTAGCTTATTACTAACATATATTTTATTCTAACATACAATTTTTCTAACATAATAACTTATACATTTAGGTTTTTACATTTAACTCCTAAAATGTCCTTATGAGCACCCGTTGGATCATAAGAAATGTTCCAATGTCCTTATGAGCACCCGTTGGATCATAAGAAAATTTGTTGCGAATGTCGCGTGTGCACCCGTTGGATCATAACGAATTTGTTCCGGCGCAGCGGGACAGATGGCGCTAGTGTGGGTTTGGCAACTTGAACGTCTTTAATGCCATTTACAGAGTTCTGTTTACACATTGGTTCCGTTATGGCGACACAGATGGCGCCAATGTGGAAAGTTAGTTCCTCGTATTTTTGTTATTACAACATGAATGCTTTTGATACTCATTTAACTGGTGTACCTTGCTCATTAATTCCGATTTTATATCACAGATGTCGTTTTAAGGAACGGAGTTGGAGTTGTGATGGGGTCTATAGAATTAATTGTGGTAATAGGTGATGTATGTAATTAGTATCTGTTTTGAATGCGTTGTTTTCAAGTGTTGTTTTTAGTGAGGTGTTTTTTATGTTTTGAGTAATACTTGTACTTGTTATGTTTGTTAGCTGTTTTGAGTTCTGTCAATAATATATATATATATACTTAGATTATACATATTTATTGGCGTTTCTTGGTCTGGTTTTTTTGTTGTGTAAGCGGGTTAATTAGTTGAGTTAGTATGTTTGTTGCGTGTGTGTTGATATATTCGTATATATTTACTATATATTTACATATCTGTGTTTTTTGTTGTTTACTGGTTTCCGTGTGTCTGTTTATTCCATTATTTTGGTCCAGTTTTACGTACTTCCAGTTTGTGTTGCTGTATTGGTGTGTTCCTGTATGTGTTGTGTGTATTGTGTAGACCCGGAGCTGTTTATGCGTACGCCGTTGTCGCTCGGGCCAGATAGTCCCACTTTTTACGGACCGGACATTCGTCGCTAAAGGCGTTGTGGTCGGTTTTTTGTAACTTTGAGTGCAGGCAGTTGCAGCACTGCGGTTCAGCCCCTGCCACGAAGTCCTCGCACTTCTCCCGCAGATGTGGGCCTCCACAGTGACTGCACCTGTCTGCACCTTCAGTACAAAATTTCCGGCCGTGTCCGTAAGCCAGGCATTTTGTACATTGGATGAGCGGAGACTGGTCTTCCACCCTGACCCTTTGCAGGTCCAGGTACACAGCACCAGCCTCCGTCATCCTCTGCCAAACCCTGGGTCTGACCTGAACGACAACGTGCGCCGTTTTAGGGTTTCTGGTCTTCTTTTTGTATTTTATTACCATCCCTGTTTCGTCCTTATCTAGGTCTTTGAATATTATTTCATTCTGGGTGTGAAGTGCCTCTACCATTTCTTCGTCACTGCTGTCCAGGAAAACATCCTTTAGGACCACGAGTGGGTTCTTATTCCGCATGGGCGCTACTAATAACCCTTCGCCTCGGCTCTCGATTCTGTTTTTGACTTTGTTGAGCTCCGCTTCTGAGTCACACCCCAATATGACTGTCTGGTTTCTGGCCTTGCGGACCTTATTTATTTTGAGGCCAGTACCCCTGGCATCGACCGCCTTCTTCACCCTGGCCAACACCTCGTCGGCGGTATCCTGACCGCCTTCGAAAGTGACCGCCATTGAGTGAAGCGCCGGTCGATACCCGGGCCTGGCTGCCGCGACACTGGCATAGGTCTGGGGGGCGGTTTTTTGTCCACTTGCCGCTTCTTTGAAGGCCTCTTTCATATTGGTGACCCCTCTGGCGACATCACCGATCTTATCACCGATGTCGGCGGCAGCGCGAGCGACGGTCTTCACCTCCTCTGACGTGTGGTCTAGGGTGGTATGGACCGCGCCGACACTATCGCCGACCGCGATAATCCTTTCGGTGACGGCTTCGGCGTTTGCGATACAGGTATCACTGGTCTCCACGATAACCTGTTTGAGGCCCTTTGAGACCTTGTCGTCGAGGTCACTCAGCCGCGCCTCTATGCCCTTCTCCATTTTCTCCAGCCTTTCAATAAGCGCCTCCGATAACTCGGGTGACGCTGGCGTGGTGGTTGTGCGTGCGGGTTGGGCTGTAGAGGATGATGTTTCCAGGCCCCCCATCCGTCTGCTGAGCTCGAAGAGGGTCCGTAGGCATCTGTCTGACTGGGTCTCCAGGAAGATCTTAATGTCTCTCCTCATTTGAGGGTAATCTTTGACCCTTGCTGGTATGTCTTCGAAGGTCTTCATGACCTCCTGAAGTAATTTGTCATTAGACAGGGCGGCATATGTGTCTAGTTGCCGTTTGTAGGTCTCCATGTTGTCTACGGACCTTCGTTTTCGCTCAGGCCTCTTGATGAAGGTCCTGGCCGCATCTATCGCCTGTCCAGGCGGGCTTGAGGGGGTGGGGGTGGAGCCAGGTATTCTTGTCGACGATAACGGTGTTTCGACGTTCGACATCTTGCGTGTGTGTGTAAAGGGCACTGTGAGAGGTAGGAACGTCGGTGTGTAAAATGTAAATAGATTATAAAAATATGTTATAATAATATGTAGTCTGACCCTGTATAGGGGGGTGTGTACTGTTTTGACCCTGTATATGGGGGTCAAGTCTGTATGCAGTCAGAACAGGAAGAGAATATAGCACAAAAAAGAAAAAATAAAATTTTGTCAACAAAAAATTTTTGGGGTCAAAGAGGGAGGAGGGGGTCAAAAATGGGGAGGATGGATACCTCTGGGGCGGTTTTCACCTCGTGGAGTCGTTCCGACTCCACTTTGGCTGAATCCGCGGTCAGAATTTTCCTATCTCTACGGGTTCCAGAGATATCTGCTTTTCAATCAGATACCAGGCGCACTCGACGGGTTTTCGAATACACCTGACCGATTGTGTCACTAAATTTCCGATTTTACCAAAAAATAAATTTTGCAGAACACAGAAAATGTGCGTCCTTTATTGTGCCTCTTGTCTGCTTCTGACTGTTTCGGGGTGTGAAGGGGGGCGGGTTGGGGGGGGGGGGGGGGTTGCGGGGCGGGGGGGGTTAAGCAATTTTGATTTTATTTCTAAGTGTGGCTGAGGGCCACCTGCAGGGTATATACGGGGGGTATTATCAAGAGGGTGGGGGGGGGTAAATGTAAAAGGGGGGGGGGGGTAAAAAGGGGGGGGGTATATCCCGTCAGCGGAGCTATATAACAAATGAAGTAGGACAAATTTATTCGGGGGGGGGGGGGGGGGGGGGGGTTGGGGGGGTCCAAAAATGTGTTTTGATTTAGTATGGCAGACGGCCGCTTGCAGTCTTAACTTTAATATTTGGGGAGGGGGGGGGGGGGTTGAAATAATGAAGGGGGGGGGGGGGGGTTCCGGGAAGGGTAGTGCTACACGGCTTGAGTCTTAGCAACAAAACAAATTTTTACAAAATTTAAAAAATTTTTGAACTCTGCCTACCTTGTTAGTATGTTCAAGTTTACTTGATTTTACTTCTACGAATGATGTAAACAAAGATCTACAAAATTACGTAGTTTGAAAATGTACTTTTTTGTTTGAAGTTTAATTAAAATTTTATGGGGGGGAATTTATAGAGGGGGGCTCAAAACCGATTTGTGCGGTGTTATTTTTGAAAAAGGGGGGCTGTATTTATAATAAATTAAGATTGAAGTTCTAAAAATTTTTCTACTAAACTACAATGTGTGTACGTTTTCACTGTGACTGAAGGTCAATTTTACTGCACTTTTGGAGAGTATTTAGGGGACTGGGGAAGGGGGTGATATTATATGGTACTAATCTGACCCTGTAAAGGGGGGTTTAAATTGTCAAAATTGGGGTACAACCCCTGAAATAGTCTTAAATTTAAAGTTACTTGGTGGTAGCTTTTTGCACCAATGAGCAATTTACGGTCGATTTTTTCCGGAGTGCCACACCTTAAAATTCTTTTGTAAACAACTTAGTATAGGGTTTCGTAAAAACGTTATAACTATTAATCTACTCGTTAGAAAATTCTGGAATTTTTCACTTAGAGTCTGTACACTATGAACTATTTTTTAAGGTCCATAAAACACTATGCTATCGATTAAAATATAAAGTTATGGGGTGTGGAACACAGGGTGTCTTTTTCACTTCTGTAAAAACCTTATATCTTCCAGAAGGGGTGGCCGATCTCGATGATCGGGGTGTCGGGTGAAAGGGGAGAGTGTCCTGCGCTCATCCCCTTTTCCAGTTTTCGCCTCCGGCTGCTGGAAACCGATGTCAGTGTCAGGCTGGAATTCTGTTTCCTCCTGTATCCTGGCGAGTTCAAACGGGAAAAATCCCGGACTCAACCAGGATGATGGGGCACGTCAAGGCGCTTCTAATGACACCTTAAAAGCACTATGTCACCGATTTAGTTTTCGCAGCGTTTCACTTTTTAAGTTTTGTCACCAAACTTTGAGGTTAAAAATATTGTTTTTCGGGGAAACCTCGCTGGTTTTCCACCGGATTTTGAAAATTTTTTCGCAGTTTCACTCCGTTTCACGTTATGCAGGTGGTAATGCAATAAAAATGGCACTTTTCGACACTTTTTCTATTTTTGTGATTTTTGACCGCGGAGCGACGTTTAAAGTGATCCGACCGCCACGGTAGCCGGGGGGGAACTCCGGTTAGGTTAGGTTAGGTTAGGTTAGGTTAGGTTAGGTTAGGTTAGGTTTTTTTTTTTTTTTTTTTTTTTTTTTCCTACCTCTCCACGCTAGGTGGAGCCTGCGAGCTAGTTTTCCCCTAACGTAATCAGGGACCTTGGTGGGCTGGGGTTTTATTTATTTAAAAAAAGGAGTATTTTATTAAAAGAAAGTTACAAGTAATTTTTAAACTAGTATGGTGAGTACATTTATCTTAATTTTAGGCCTTACATTTAACATTTTTTATTTTTCTTACATTTTTATAATTTTGACTTAGAACTAACTTAAATTTTTAACATATTTTAATTTTCGGCTGTGTACATCAAAACTTATTTCTTTAATACTTATTTTAAACATTTGGTAAAGTTATGTCATTAATAAATATAATTACTTAGTATATAATACTTAATTTAGAACAGTTATGGCTATTGATACATTTTATATTTGGGATTTATAAGTTCCGCATACAAACAATTGGTTACGTCGTGGCGAAATAGATGGCGCTATTAGTTACCATGGTTTTACATTCTACAAGTTACTAATTTGAACATGCCATGATTTTTGTACCAGAATTAGTTCGAGCAAGGCGACACAGGTGTCGCTGTTAGAGGACATGGTTTGTAGAATTGGTTGTGACTTATTTGATGTTTACTATTTCGGGACTTTGGTTTTAGGGTTAGGGTTGAGGTTTTTGGGGCATTGTATTTTGTGTTGATGGTGTGTGTTGTTATGCATTTGTTTTGTACCTGTTGTTTTGTTGTTTTTTATTATGTGGTGTAATGATTTGTAGTTGTGTCTGTTACGTAAACAAGGTAGTTGGTTACGTCGTGGCGAAATAGATGGCGCTATTTGTTACCATGGTTTTACATTCTACAAGTTACTAATTTGAACATGCCATGATTTTTGTACCAGAATTAGTTCGAGCGAGGCGGCACAGGTGTCGCTGTTAGAGGACATGGTTTGTAGAAGTGGTTGTGACTTATTTGATGTTTACTATTTCGGGACTTTGGTTTTAGGGTTAGGGTTGAGGTTTTTGGGGCATTGTATTTTGTGTTGATGGTGTGTGTTGTTATGCATTTGTTTTGTTTCTGTTGTTTTGTTGTTTTTTATTATGTGGTGTAATGATTTGTAGTTGTGTCTGTTACGTAAACAAGGTAGTAAATGACTAATGTGTAATATCATTTACATTTTGTTCTGTACTAATTTGTATGTTTACGTAGATATGTACTGTTTGTAAATCGGTGTTTATAACTTGGTTTGGTGTAGGTAACTTTCAAGTTTTGTATTGTTTGTCTTGTTTGGTTGTGGCAATAATATATATATATATACACAGATTATATATATTTATTGGCATTTCTTAGTCATGTTTTAAATTTTTGTCGACGGTTTTAGGGATAGTTGGGTTGGTGTTTCGTGTGTGTGTTGATATATTAGTATATATTTACTATATAATTTATATATCTGTGTTTTTTGTTGTTTGCAGGTTTCCGTGTGTCTGTTTATTCCATTGTTGTGGTCCAGTTTTACGTACTCCCAGTTTGTGTTACTGTATTGTTGTGTTCCTGTGTATGCTGTGTGTGTTGTGTTAACCCTAGGGTGCTGTTTAGGCGTACGCCGTTGTCGTCCGAGCCAAGTAGTCCCATTTCTTGCGGACCGGGCATTCCGCGCTAAAGGCGTTGTGGTCGGTCTTCTGTAGCTTCGAGTGCAGACAGTTGCAGCACTGCGGTTCCATCCCGGAGACAAACTCCTCGCACTTCTCGCGCAGGTGCGGGCCTCCACAGTGGCTACACCTGTCCGCACCCGCAGTACAAAATTTCCGGCCATGCCCGTATGCCAGGCATTTGGTGCATTGGACGAGCGGAGACTGGTCCTCCACCCTTACCCTTTGCAGGTCAAGGTAGAGAGCGCCAGCCTCCGTCATCCTCTGCCAAACCCTGGGCCTGACTTGGACGACAACGTGCGCCGTTTTGGGGTTCTTAGTCCTTTTTTTATATTTAATGGTCATTTCCAGCTCTTCCTCTTCTAGGTCTCTAAATGTATCTTTGTTTTGTGAATAGATCGCCTTCACCAGCTCGTCGTCTTCGCTGTCCAAAAAGACGTCTTTTAGGACGACGAGCGGGTTTTTGTTTTTCATGTGCGATACTATTAAGCCCTCTCCTCGGCTCTCGATCCTTTCTTTAACTTTTCTTAG
The DNA here is from genome assembly GCA_921972225.1 of Euplexia lucipara. Taxonomy (NCBI): domain Eukaryota; kingdom Metazoa; phylum Arthropoda; class Insecta; order Lepidoptera; family Noctuidae; genus Euplexia; species Euplexia lucipara. The sequence continues at coordinate 3,590 of OV179147.1, read as the reverse complement.
CTCCACTTCTGAGTCGCACCCCAGTATGACCGTCTGGTTTTTAGCCTTTCTGACTTTATTTATCTTAAGGCCAGTTTCCCTGGCATCGACCGCCTTCTTCACCTTGGCCAACACCTCGTCGGCGGTATCCAGACCGCCTTCGAATGTGACAGCCACTGAGTGAAGTGCCGGCCGATACCCGGGTCTGGCTGCCGCGACGCTGGCATACGATCGGGGGGTGTCGGTCTTTGGCCCGGTTGCTGATGCCCTGATCGATTCTCGAATCTCTTCGGTTATTGCGGCGACCTCACCGGTGACGTTGCTGAGTCTCTTCTCGAGGAAAGCGGTGGACTCTACCTGTACGTTGTCCAGGGAAGCTTTCACCTCATCGAACCTTACGCCGACCTCTTGTAGTTTATCGACGATGTCGGCGCCGCTGTTGTCGATGTGGATGTGTAGGTTTCTTACGTTCTTGGAGACCTTTTCCACGATGCCGCTAAGCCCCGTCTCCATGCTCTTCTCCATTTTCTCCAGCCTTTCTATTAGTGCCTCCGATAAATCGGGTAAGGCTGGCGTGGTGGTGGTGCGTGCGGGCTGAGCTGTTGGAGGTGCTGTTTCCAGGCCCTTCATCCGTTTGCTGAGCTCGAAGAGGGTCCGCAAACACTTGTCCGACTGCGTCTCCAGGAAGGTCTTTATATCCTTCCTCATCTGAGGGTAGTCCTTAACCTTTGCTGGGATGTCTTCGAAGGTTCTCATGACCTCCTGGAGAAGCTTGTCGTTCGATTGGGCGGCATATATGTCGCACTGCCTGCTATATGCCTCCATAATGTCTACGGACCGTCTCTTGCGCTCCGGCCTCCGGATGAAGGTCCTGGCTGCGTCCAGCGCTTGTCCAGGTGGGCTCTTAGGGCTGGGAGTAGCGGTGCGAGCGACGACGCCAGAGGTCCCTGCCGTAGACGGCTGGGGAGGTCCGGCTGTGTTCTCCTGTGGACCGCTGGCGCCTGCGCCCGCCTCTCTCCTCGTTACTGGGGTGCGGATTCCTAGGCCCATCTTGTGTCTGGTGTGTGTAGCGTGAATTGTGTGTATAGGGCACAATGAGGGGTAGGAAAACGTCGGTGTGTAAAATATGAATAATACTAAAAATATAACAAATAAAATAATGTCAGTCTGACCCTGTATAGGGGGGTGTGTAATGTTTTGACCCTGTAAATGGGGGTCAAGTCTGTGTGCTTATCCGCGGTCAGCAAGAAAATTTAAATTTAAAATAAAAGTAAAATTTTTCAAAGAAAAATTTATGGGGTCAAAGGGGGAGGAGGGGGTCCAGAGGGGGGGGGATGGATACCTCTTAGGTTACTTATGCCGTGGTGTCTACGACACCACAAAGGCTGGATTCGAGGTCGGATTCACGCTATCTCCTTCCGTTCTCGAGATATTGAAATTTATAGATGGAAGGGGTGGGGGAGGGTCCAAACGGGGGGGGGAGGGTACCTCTTGGGCGACTTTCACCGTGGTGTCTTCGACACCACAGAGGCTGGATTTGAGGTCGGTTTTTCGCTATCTCCTCCCGTTCCCGAGATATGACAGGGTTGAGGTTTAGGAAAAACCTAACCTCTCCTTTATGCGCAGTCGGGTAGATCTTCCAGTTGGCCTAGCTGGGTCTACCCTGAACCGATCTTAGCGTGTGTGGGCTCTTTTGTTTGGCCTTTTTGAGCTCTTCCTGGTTGTTCAGGTTTCAGGATAGAGGGTGGGGGGGAGAGGGGGGAGAGAGGGGGGGGTCTAAAAATTTTGGTTTTACTGAAACAGCGCAGCTGAGGGCCACCTGCAGGGTATTTACGGGGAGTGTTTCGACAGGGGATGGGTGAGGGGGGGTGAGGAGGTGGTGCGTAAGGGTGGGAGGTATATCCGGTACAAGAAGTGTTATAAGGCCAGTGATTTGGAAGCAGATTTATTTCGAGGGGGGGGGTGTTAGAGGGGGGGGGGGAGTGTTAGAGGGGGGGGTCCAAAAGTAAAATGCGATTTGTGGCTGAGGGCCACCTGCAATGTAAAGCGGGAAATATTTTAGGGGGGGGGGGGGGGAGGGTTGTGTATAAGGGTGGGGGGGGGGGGGTATGTTCCAGAAGGGTGGTGCTTATGGCTTAAGGCCTAAGTAATATGTGCCAAAAAATTTTCTTTAAAAATCTTATAAGATGAGTGATCTCTGCCTACCTTACTTGTATCCACGAATGTAAACAAACTAGATAAATTTCTTGAGGAGAAACTTTTATTCGGGGAGATTTTGCCCAAAGTGGGGAAAATTACGTAGTTTGAAAAACTACTTTTTTGTTTTCAATTAAATTTAAATTTTTTGGGGGTCACTTCGTAGAGGGGGGCTCAAAACCGTTTATAGCGGTGTTATTTTTTGAAAAGGGGGGCTATAGTTCTGCGTGCACTTATTCTTAAAATCTTAAATTACTAACCTTAAACACTATATAAAAATTGACCAATAGCTATTTGCCGTTTACGTGCGGTTTGTAAACAAGTCAACCCTTACTAATTTTTGAAATTGCACAGCTTATATTAGACTTAAAATTATTTCGTTTACAGGTTGTTTTAAGGGAGAGTGCTGTCGTCAATATAATCCCTTTGAAAATGGGGCGTCTTAAACAGGGGGTGAGCAGTTAATGAACGAAAATTTTATTGTTTACCAAAAGCCGCAAATAGGCGGTTTTGGTGCTCACGCCTGAACTTATTCCTGGCTTTATAACTCAGGAACGGGTAGCTCCCGGGGTCTGATTTTTCTAATAACTACTTAACAATAACTAACCTATACAACTGTATTAGATTGCTCTTGCTGCAGCTGGTCTTCGCTGTTCCAGGGCTGGCCAAAGTTGGTGTTTGGCGTATTTTTGCTATCCGGTTTCACTGTTACCTTAGTGTCGTCTAATATATAAGTCCGAAAAATCTGAGTTTTTGCACTTAGGGTCTCTACTCTATACACTATCCCTTAAGGTCCAAAAAATATATTGTTGCCACTTTCACTTTAAAGTTATGAGGGGTCAAAGTTTGAGCGTCTTTTTTCACTTTCAAAACCCTGGGTAACTTCCTGGGGGAAGGTCGATCTCGACGGGCGAGGTGTCTGGTGACAGGGAATGGCTTCCTGCACCTGTTCCCGTTTTCAAATTTCTCCTCCGACTGCTGGAAGTCAATGTCGTGGTCACGCCGTTTTCCTTCTTTGTCCCGTATCTTGGCGAGTTCCCACGGGAAAAATCCCGGACTCAGCCAAGATGATGGGGCTCGTCCAGATGCTTCGAGTGGTGATTTAAAATCACCAGGTTGTCGATCTTGTTTTCGCAGCGTATCACTTTTTGTGTTTTGTTGACACTTTTGAGGTTAAAAAATTTGGTTTTTGAGGGGTAACTTCCCCAATTTTAACCCGATTTCAAAAATTTTTGCACAGTTACGTTTGTTTTTATGGTTTACAGGGGAAACTTTAGTTTATGAAACACTTTTCAACACTTTTGTATTTTACACAAAATTTTGACTGCGGAGCGACTTAAAAAACGATCCGACCGCCACGGAAGCCGGGGGGGAACTGGTTAGGTTAGGTTAGGTTAGGTTAGGTTAGGTTAGGT